>JAGIQG010000010.1:50564107-51816003 GCA_024679065.1 Sphyrna mokarran | reverse complement strand
GAGTGCCATGTTTCCCATCCTGCATTCCTCCCCCACCCTTCTCCACCCCCGCATGACTTTAAAGTCAGTTGGGAGGCTACAAACCTGAAAGTTAACTGACCGCCAACCATTTTATGCTCAATAACTGGTCACTTAAAAGCTCTGTAGTCCCAAGGGCAATTAGGCTGCCAAACACCTCACCCAGTAAAATTGGAGACAGATCAGGTTTGGACTGGAAGATGGTGAGCATGTTTTATGTTCACCATGTGTTTTATGAGTGCCCCCCCATGCCTCCACCCACACCCCCCCAGATTCCAATACACTACCAGAGTACAATAAAATCCAGCTTCCTGTCTGAGGAAGGATATATTTACCTTGGAAATAGCTCTGTGAAGTTGGTTGACAGTCTGAGAGATTGACTTATGATAACAGGCTGAGTATATTAGGATATGTCATCTCATTTAACATACAAGTTTCTGAAGGAGCTTGACAGAGAAAGACAGAGAGGTTGTTTCTCCTGGTTAAAGTATACAGAAGGTAGAGGCATATACACCCTCAGAATAAGGGGATCAATAATTTCAGACTGATGGGGGGGGGGGTGGAATTTCAATCAAGCAAGGGTTTTGAATTTCTGGAATTATCTATTTACAAAGGGCTGTGAATGTTCCATTCTTGAGTATATTGAAGACTGAAATAAGTAGCTATTTGATCTCTGTGAATGAAAGCAAATGGGGAGCAGGAATTAAGGTGGATCATCAGCATTGATTATAATAAAAGGCAGAGCTGGTACATGTTATCTACACCCACTCTTATTCAATATGCTGTTATGATCCTATGTTTTCATAATCATAATCTATCCTAGTTACCCTGAGCACATTAAGAGTTAATCACATAATATTTACATGTGTAAACCATAAGGATTCCTGTCTCTAACTTTTGTTTATTCAATGAATATGAAAGTCGCTCCTTGACGAGCATTTTTGTCCATTCTTGGTTGTTCTTGATGTGCAGTTGGGAGTAAACCATACTGTTATGGCTCTGGAGTTGCATGTAAACCAAACCAGATTAGAATGGCAGATTTCCTTTCGTAAAGCATTTTAGTGAACTTCAACTTATGGCCAGATTTATTGAATTCAGTCTTATAAACGTCTCATTTAGGGATTTAGAATCTGTGATTTCTGGGTCACTAATTGAGTATATTAAACTAGGTGATCCTACCCCTGCCAATTGCTGAAAGTAAGTAAGGCAATAATTAAGGAAAATGGAATATACTGGGCAGAATTTTACCATCCCATTCACCAAGGGATTCGTAGTTGGTAAGACACAGACCGTGCAAAGTTCTATTGAATTCAGGCAGGATTTTCCGGTCTCGAGCCGAGTGTGGCCAGAAAATCCCATCTGTTAATTTGAATTCATTCACAAGGCATCAATGGCACAGTCTGGTTTATTGGTCATTCCTAGTCCTGAGAAAGTAAAGTCTGCCACTTTGAATCATTGAAATTTTTGTTGATTTCCACTGTGCTATTAGATAGTGAATTCCAAGAATTTAGTCCAGAAAAAATGGCAATATAAGATCAAGTGAGGATGGCGTGCAACTTGGATGGGATGGGGTTTCCATGCATTTGTAGCTTCTTTTATTTTTATTGATGGAGGTGTGAAGATACTGTGCCTTTAAGCAATACATTTTTACCATGTTTCTTGTACGATGTATGTTTAAAATTCAGTTCAATTTTACATGGTGCCAATTTGTCTGCTCCTGGTAGCTCACACACTGAGAAGGCTAATGATTGATTGTAGCTTGGGCTATGTTTGTTTTAATCTGAGTTAATGCATTTTTGTTTAGTTTGTTTTTTTTTCCCCAGGTGTTTCAGAGTAGGTTTCAATTAGGTTGATTGACAGAGGCAGAGTCATGTGACTAAGTGAACCTATTCTCATTTAGTTTAAACCAATCAGTTTCTGCTTGGTTCTAAAAGAAGCAAGAGACGTCTCTGTCTCTTTCTCTATATATATTTCTATGGAGGCTGCTGTTTGGGGCTGTCAGAAGACAGGTGATTCTCTGTTGCTCTCTCTCCAGACGTGTTCAAAGGCTCTAAGACTATTAACAAGTACAAGCACATAAGCCTGGGGATTTGCCAACTGATTTTAGAACAGAGTTGAAATTATAAGAGGAATATAGCTTAAATTGGAACAGAGATAGATTAGCAATTTAGAATTGTATCAAGTTTAAGTATTTTAGTTGGTAAAAGTTAAACTAATTCATTCATAGGCAGACATAGAAGCTAGGAGCAAGAGAAGCCATTTGGCCCTTTGAGTTGCTCCACCATTCAATATAATCTGGCTGATCATCCAATTTAATAGCCAATTCTTGCTTGCTCTCCATAACCTTTGATCCCATTCATCTTGAGTGCTACATCCAGCCACCTCTTGGCTACATTCAATGTTTTGCATCAACTATTTCCTGTGATAATGAATTCCACAGACTCACCACTCTTTGGGTGAAGAAATGTCCCTCACCGCTGTCCTAAATGGTCTATCCTGAATACTTAGACTGTGACCCCTGGTTCTGGACACCCCTCACCCCCATCATCAGGAACAACATCCCTGCATCTACCCTGTCTAGTCCTGTTAGAATTTTGTAAGCCTCAATGAGATCCCCTGCCCCACCATTCATCTGAACTCCAGCAAAAACAATCCTATTCTAGTCAATCCTTTCTCATTTTTCAGTTATGCCATCCCTGGAATCAGCCTGGTAAATCTTTGCTGCACGCCCTCGAGAGCAAGAACATCCTTCCTCAGAAAAGGAGACCAAAACTGCACACAATACTCTAGGTGTGGCCTTACCAAGGCCCTGTATAATTGCAACAATACATCCCTGCTCCTGAACTTGAAATCTCTCGTAATGAAGCTCAACATGCTGTTTGCTGTCTTTACCTCCTGCTGCACCTGCATGCTTAACTTTAGTGACTGATGCAGACGGGCCACCCAGATCCCACTGCACACTCCCCTCTCCCAATTTACAGTCATTCAGGTAGTAATCTGCCTTCTTGTTTTTGGTTCCAAAGTGAATAATCTCATATTTATTCTAATTATACTTCATCTGCCATTGATTTGCCCACTCACCCAACCTGTCCTGATCATTCTGAAGGATCACTGCATCCACGTTGCATTCACCCAACTTGGTATCATCTGCAAACTTTGAGATGTTACGTTTTGCCCTCCATGTGGGAGGGAACATTAATCATTCATTGTAGTTAAACTGTATTGTTAAATGAGGTTTGTTTTGATGAAAGCTTTCTCACGTTAATAGAGTCACACCGAAGTGAAACACATTATCCTCACACCAATGCCAAAAATATAGAAAAACTGTTGGGGTGTTGTCGGGCTTCACAACATACTTTAGGTTTCTGTTCTGGTACCCTAACAGGAGATCAGGGCTTTTGGAGGTGCTATGGTGATTTGTTGCACTCTATTTAGCTTATATCACACATTATGGCCATGCCATGGCAATGATAGAGAGAGTGAATGTTGAGACTGCTCTTCATCCCCACTAGTTTTGTATGCCAATGGAATATTGAACAAGAATCTTATAGAATGCTATTCTACTTAAATATCCATGACAACGTGCAGGAAGACAAGTAAATGAAGGCTTCAGATTGGCCTTGTGAATGTCGAGGCAGTTTCAATTCCATTCCAGAGATAAGTCACCATGAGTTTCATACAAAGAATCTTTTTAAGACAACTGTAGTGCAATAAAAAAAATTATATTGCTGTCATTTCAGATATCACTCAAAGCTTGGACGAAAGACACACACGGAAGTAGAAAAGAAGGAGCTTTGAAGGAAGATAGGTAGAGGTCTGAAACTGTGTCCTTAATTTCCTACAGACTGAATTGCTGAGTTGAAGACCAATCAATCTGACAGATTTTCTTTAGCATGGGCAGTGCATCTAACCTGCATGTCCTCCACGTGGGAGGAAACCTGAGCACCTGGAGGAAACCCACACAGACATGGGAAGAACGTGCAGACTCTGCGAACATAGTGACCCAAGCTGGGAATTGAACCTGGATTCCTGGCACAGTGAGACAGCAGTGGTAATCTCTGTGCCATTGAGCTACCCATGATAGCTGTTTTGAAATGTTTCTTCAGATATTTCATGAACAAAGTCTATTTTTGTAAAACATCTTTCCTATTGAATGGAGCCTCTGGCCCTGTGACCTGACCAAACTAGCATTGGGAGGTTGATTTCGTGGAGGAAAGCCTGTGCCTGCAGTGTTGGGAACCTTTAGTACAGGAAAATGTGAAGGCACCTTTAAATTATCCCGAAATTAGTTTGTTATTTAAATTGGTTGCTGGCCTCTGTGGTGCCGATCTAGGACCCTGCCTGCAGAGGAATTGCATCAGGGAGCAGAACCAACTTGGATTCCTTCTATTTTCCCAACGTTTTCACCACCTGAAGGCCTGTCTTCGCAGGGCCAGGGAAGTTTTGCCCATTATGTCAGTACATTCAAGAGAGAATTTGCTCAGTACCTGCTAAAAAAGCTTGATAAAGGGCTGTGAGCAGTCTGATAAATCATGATATTGTCTAGACATTAGAATAAAGCAGGATAATAAAACATAACAGTGTGAGGGGTAAATACTTTGGTGAATGTTGTCCTCCACACATAATCTGTTCTGTGGAAGTAATTGGTGCAATCATCACTTTGCAATAGATTTTCCACTCCTGCACCTTTCAAATTTCTATTTTTTATTAAATGTTAATACTGTTACATTTTCATTTGCAATAACATGATACATTGTTGCTAAATGAATATTCAGAGTTGCAATTTTATTTTTCTTCCTGTAATCTAAGGCAGCGCTATTTTGTAACGTCTTTGTACTTTTTTTTAAATTGGACAAGATATGCTGTTAATATTTGCACCTTGGCATATTTTTCTATATATAATATTGAATTGTCGAATTTGCATAATTCAGGATTTTTTTGATAGCCTGATGTACAAATTTTGAATGGAGAAATGAAGCCTTATTGCTGATGATCACTGGATTGAATGATTTTTGATGTCTGCTAGGTGTAGGATGTTCAATAGTATTATGAACCTCTTGGGTCCATGGGAGAATATCGACTGCACTTGAGCAGTCAGTACTGTCAGTCAAAAACAATGAAGCTACGAAAATATAGTTATGGAAATCAAAGCTGAATTTGACACTGAGAAAGTAAGGGAATCTATAAAATGGTGATGTTTAATATTCAAGGTTCAAAGTCTTGATTTTTCTGCTTATTTTCAAAATTAACAAGTGTGTTAATAATATCAGAATATAAGGATGTTATAAATAAATTTATTGCATTTTTGAGAAAAATAACACTCATGATATGTATTTGCCCCATGAATTGGGAAAATCATTGCAGATCTTTACACTGAAGAAGTTTTACACATGCTTCACTCCACACAGAAATATGACATCTATTGCAAAGTGATGGTTGCACCAATTACTTCCACAGTACAGATTATGATATGGAGGACAACATTCACCAAAGCATTTAGTCTTCACAATGCTATATTTTATCCTGTTCTATTGGCATAAAATCATTTCCATTTATTTATCATATTGTGTTGACAATTCACATTTGTCCAGATAGGATTGAAGGAGCCAAGAATAGGCTATTTAGCTTCTTCAACCTGTTCAACATTCTAATGAGATCATGACTGATATGTGGCTTACCCGCTTATACCAAGCCACCTCTGCCCCGTATATCCTAATATCTTTCGAACAAAGATGAAAGAAAAGTACAGCACAGGAACAAACCCTTTGATCCTCCAAACCTTGATGATCATCATGCCCTAACTAAATAAAAAGGAAAACGTTCTGTCCTTACTCGATCTGTGACCCTCTATTCCCTCCCTGTTTATATACTCTATTCCCTCCCTATTTATAAATGTTCCCAATGTAACTGTTTCCACCATTTCCTCTGGCAGCACTTTCCAGGTACCCACCACACTCTGCATGAAAAACATCCTCTTGCATATCTCCCTTAAACCTTCTCCTTGCATTAAACGTTACCCTCAAATAGGAAGGGTAGATGAACAATGGCTTGGATATTGTGGATAACTGCAAAGTGAATGAGCTGACCTGAAAGACAATTATCCACAACGGTTCAGCGAGCTCTATGCTTTGGATTTCAACTTTCCTCGTGTTACTTTAATTCTAACGCAAGGTACGGAAGAAAATTGGCACTCAACACTTGTAATGTCATCAACCGTTCACGTTGAAGAATTCTCAGCAACGACAAACCATGAAGTAATAAGTAGATTTTATTGTTCACGTTTTAGAATGTTACAGAAAGAGAAATAAAGTTTAAGGCCTAAAGGTGGAAGCTGCAACAGCAGTGAAAAATGTCCTTTCACTCTCTTAAAATTAAATACAGCTTTTATTTAGGAATGGAGGAATGTGACATTCTAAAAACAAAGTTAGCTTTTCAGAGCCAGAGAGGTCGTTGAGGAGTAATTATAAGTAAAATTACATGGTCATTTCACTGGCAGGTGAGGAGAAAAGACATAGTACTCAGGTGTAATATCTGTAATGCCATTCCTGTCCCCTACCAGCCTTTGCTGGTTTTTGATTAAGTCCTCCTCCAGTTGCCAACTACAGTTGAGGTATCCACACTATGTGGAATTTTGTGTTATTTTTGCAGGCTAAGGGAGGCCTCCTATTCAAAAACCCTCTGCCTAAGAGGGGCAATCCCTCCAGTATGCACCCTTCTCTGAATCTAGACATCCACCCTCTTTGATAGGGCCCAATTGACCAGTGCTGATTGAAGATCTCAGTTTATGTTCTAACCCAACTCTACTAATGATCATCATTGAGAACTTTAACATTTTTAAAAATTTATTTATTAGTTACAAGTAGGCTTATATTAATACTACAATGAAAATCCCCTAGTTGCCATATTCTAATGCCTGTTCAGGTACACTGAGAGAAAATTTAGCATGGCCAATGCACCTAACCAGCACGTCGTTTGACTGTGGGAGGAAATCTGAGCACCAGAGGAAACCCACACAGACACGGGAGAACATGCAGGCTCTCTACAAACAGTGACCCAAGCCAGGAATTGAACCCAAGTCCCTGGCACTGTGAGGCAGCATTGCTAACCACAATGCCTCCGTGCCCTCCTGGGAGTGTTAGCAGTGGTCACTGCTTCTGGTGAGGAAAAATGGGGAGCACACGCAGCAGAGCATGCTGGGGAGTGCAGGCAGGGGCGCACACTAGGAAACGCAAGACAGGGGCGCACACCTGGAAACACAGGTAAGGGCGCACACCTGGAAACACAGGCAAGGGCGCACATAGGGAAACTCAGGCAGGGGCGCACATGGTGAAATGCAGGCAGGGGCGCACATGGGGAAAAGCAGGCAGAGGCGCACACAGGGAAACGCAGGCAGGGGTGCACACTGGGAAACGCAGGCAGGGACGCACACTGGGAAATGCAGGCAGGGGCGCACACCAGGAAGTGCAGGCAGGGGCGCACATAGGGAAACTCAGGCAGGGGCGCACATGGTGAAATGCAGGCAGGGGGCACATGGGGAAACGCAGGCAGGGGTGCACACTGGGAAACGCAGGCAGGGGTGCACACTGGGAAACGCAGGCAGGGACGCACACTGGGAAATGCAGGCAGGGGCGCACACCAGGAAGTGCAGGCAGGGGCGCACATAGGGAAACTCAGGCAGGGGCGCACATGGTGAAATGCAGGCAGGGGCGCACATGGGGAAACGCAGGCAGGGGTGCACACTGGGAAACGCAGGCAGGGGTGCACACTGGGAAACGCAGGCAGGGGCGCACACCAGGAAGTGCAGGCAGGGGCGCACATGGGGAAACGCAGGCAGGGGCACACATCGGGGAATGCAGGCAGGGTGCGCACTGGGAAATGCAGGCAGAGGCACACACACCAGGGAACCCAGGCAGGGGTGCACACTGTGGAACAGAGATAGAGGCGCACACCATGGAATGGAAGGAAGAACACACTGTAGAATTTAGGAGATATTTGACCCGAATATTGTGCTGCCCTTGACATTAGAGAGTTGGCATGGGAAGGTGGATGAGAGGAGCAATTCCACTTTTTCACTATCTGAGGTAGAGGTGTGGGTGACAGAGAGTAAACACTTTGGGAGTGTGCTCTGCACATCAGGGACATTGCAATTTATACTTCCCCACCCCTCTCCAAATCAGATCGGCTAGCAGATCTTAGGGTCAGAACTGTCTCCTACTGAAAGGCAGAAACCCCGGTCTCTGATTGTTTAGACCACTTACAGCCTGTTATCGCTATAGAGCGGCCTTTTTTGTTAGAGTTGTTTGGTTCACGTCCAACCTCTCTAATGGCAGGTGTGGGATGGTGAGGTCAAACAATATAGCTTAAAATCCAGCTCTGGGCATTGAGCCTCATTCAAAAGGGATCGGGGAACCTGTTGAGATGAAGAGACTTTAGGGAAGCAGTTCTCAGCCAACTGCTGTTGTGATTGGGAACACATATGGGATAGACAGGGCAGGGTAAACAGAGATGTTAATGAGGTGGATGGAAGAGCCTTGTTGCCTTTCGTAGTTCTTTGAATGCAAAACTATAAATACCTTGAAATAAAATCACATATTTCAAATTCTGGCTCCAAGAGTACTTTAATTTTCTTGGAAAATCTAGCTTGATTCATCCAGTGCTGTTTCAATATTTCTACGAGAAAGTTCACACAAGAGTGATAACCCTGACAGACACTTATTTCTGTCAGCAGTGTTACGTTTGGCTGGATAGGTGTAGTGCAAACAGCATGAAATCACAACTTACGGATAAATCCAAAGGAATTAATCCCCAACTCTAGGCAAAGTCCCGACCTCTGATGTCGTAGCAGCCAATAATTGTTGTTCTATTTCAATTTTTTGTGCATATATTAGCAAGTTTCACTGTAACTATTTCCATGGAGATGAAGAAGCAGGAATAAAAATACGCCCTTTGCTAATTAAATACTGGTTCAAGTGCCACAAATTTGCATGTAATTGTTGGAAAGTAGATTGAAAATCAATGACATAACAAAGTAATAATATAACTTGGATTGATGACGCTGATCCTTTCAGTATGTTTATTTGGCTTGCCATTAATTTAGAAAAGCATATTTACTATTTTGCACTGGTGCAGGTACAATATATGAAGCATGGTGGAGTCAGTACTTTTCAATATATTTGATGAAGTATGAGAAAATAATATCAGTGAAGGGGTGACATTAAAAAGGGCAGAAATTCAGCAAAACTGTTAATATTTAGCAGTTTTTGGCCTGAGGTTTCCACCCTGCGAAGATGAACATTTTAATAGATACCTGGGCAGATCTTCAGCTTTAAAGTTAATGTGGAAGCCGGAGGACAGCAATTTATCTGTTGGAAAGATAAGGTGCAGTTCGAGTTCAGCTTCTTTCATATTGAAAGCTAAAGACAGATGGGTAGAATCATACCAGGGGAGCAGCCCAGAGAGTCAGTGGGCCATCGTAATTCTGTTGGTTTCAGGGGATTACACCTGTGTACAGTGCATGTTCTGAACAGTTCAATCCTAAAATTGTTGCCAGGGTTTTCTGTTCCATGCCCATGTCCCATGGCAGGAAGAGGCAGTAATTATCTTTGTTCAGTCCAGTAAGAAATTGTGCAGAATCGCTGGGATCATTCATTATGTGGCCAGGAGTTTCCTGATCTTGTTAGCGATGCTGAGGGCAGGAAGTCGCATTTCTGTGAAATCCTCTGGATGCCTCACTCCGGATGCTAATGGTTAAAAGACATCTGGACAGCTGCAGCTTTATCCAACTCGGAACTGCAGTCCAGGGAAGTGGGCTTGGAGACCCCAGGAAACACAAGGAACAAAGAACAATACAGCACAGGAAACAGGCCCCTCAGCCTAATGAGCCCGCGCTGCCATTTCAACATTATGAGTGCCCTCCTCTACTTATGACCTTTGTCGCCAGTACCAAGATTTAGCAGTGTATTCCTGGAAATGCTGCTGAAGCAGTGGAGGGCAGGAGGGATTTCCAGTACCCTAGGGTTGGAGCAAGAAGGCCTATCCACCTCACCAACACTGTATTGGAGGCAGTCACCAGGATGGCAAAGGTGAACAGTACACATTAGAGGACAGCTCTGCATTGCAGGAAAAGGATCAATGACCTAATCTACAATGCCAGGGTAAGTGAACACTCTACTGCTCAAACTCACCTCACAGAGTGGGAACTGGGACATGGGCTGCACAGGTCAGGGCACCGTCTGGGTTGACCATGCATAAAGGGCTTCTCAACGATGCTGCAGTCCACTATTTATTAGTATTATAAGTAGGCTACATTAACACTGCAATGAAGTTACTCTGAAAATCCCTTAGTCATCACACTCCGTTCCTGTACAGGTACATTGAGGGAGAATTTAGTATGGCCAATGCACCGAACCAGCATGTCTTTCAGACTATGGGAAGAAACCGGAGCACCCACAGCAAACACATATAGACATGGGGAGAACATACAAATTGCACACAATGATCCATGCCAGGAATTGAACTCGGGTCCCTGGTATGGTGATACAGCAGTGCTAATTACTGTGCCATCAGGCCACCCCAAGGTGGAGAAGCAACTGCGGGTTGCCATTGACCATGCCACACAGAGAGCTTGTGAAAGGGGAAATGGGGACGTGTAGTGTCAAGGCCATGCATCAACTTACTCTATTATCTGCATGAGGTACTGCTCTGGATAGTGCTGCCAAAGAGCCTTAGTGGACTAGCTCAGCGCATTTTTCATATGGCATACTATAGCCAATGTGTTGCTTCTGTTCTCCAACCATCATTTCTCTTTGTGCAGGCCCATAACAAATGTGAAAGAGAATATAGGTGGAGGCAAGGCTCAATGCAGATAACTAACGCCATATTGAGATAGGGCTGTCGAGCAAGCAAGGGTGGGTTGAAACTGATCACATGTGGATGGCGAGTTATGCATCCAGTCTCCATCCAGGAAGGAACAATGCTCAACCATTCTACCTAGAAATTGAAATATCATGCATGAAAACAGCCCATCCAATCACTCACTCTCTTCTCTCACAATTGCAGGTATCAGCAAGAAGAGAGCGAGGCCAGACAGCAAACCTGACTTCACCTCAGCTCCAGTCCACAGAGAGATGAAGATGGTAAGAGCAAAAATGAGATTGTACATCTCAAACAATCACTACAGTCGTCTGCACTCTCCTCCAACCCAGGGATACAAACCTAAAGGAATTAGTTCAGGCTGGTGGTCGGCACGGGGACACACTTCCTCAGCAGGAGGAGGCTGAGATCATAGGCATTGAGAGGAGGGGAAGAGAGCCTTGCAAAGTTCAACTTAAGTGAAGAGCCTTGAGGAGTGTTCCTGGACAAGATTGTTGCGATGCAGTAAGAGGTAGGGAAACATCTGGCAGAGATATTAGAAGCATTCAACAGAGTGGCATGTGAGATTGAGGAGTTTGTCTGCTTACTATCTGATGAAGTTTTACCAACATGTTCATGCATTGAGATCTACAGGGGAGGGTAGTGGATGCCGTAGAAACCTTTGTCCAACGCAGTTTCTGTTGGAGATGCGTACAGAGCTGCACAGTTTTTGCACTGCCTTTGTAAGAAGAGTAACAGGGCAGTTCCACCTCCTGCCAAGTGCTCCTACTTTTCAGGGAACCACAGAGGGGCCCTCGGGCACCAGAGAAATGTGGACGGGCAGGTGGACATTCTGGGACCTCCACTCAGGATTCCCAGATGATGTGTGGCCCCATCAACTTCAGACTGTTATGAGTGCAGAGGATGGAGCTGCACCAGAGCAGGAAATCAGGACTAACATGGGGTCCTTTAGGCCTTGAGGACACAGAGGGCACTGGTCAAACTTTTAGGATGACAGGACATAGTGGTCAGCAGGCTTTCTCCACCCCACTGCAGATGTCAGGGCAGTACCTCGGCATAGAGACAAGCAAAGTAAAGTCATCAATTTTGGGACTGGATTTTGCAGCCGTACCCTCCATCCCAGTGGATCTGGCAAACTACTTAAATCTCCATTCAGTTCAGTAGACTGTAACATCTCTGCAGGACTGTAATATCCAAACAGGACTGCAATATCCCGGCAGGATTGCAAAATCTCAGCAGAACTGCAATATCCCAGCAGGACTGCAATATTCTGGCAGGACTGCAATATTTTGGAAGGACTGCAATATCTCAGCAGGACTACAATATCCCAGCAGGACTGCCAAATCTCGGCGAGACTACAATATCCTGGCAGGCAAGAAGGGCTGTAAAATCCTGACCCTCATGTCAAGTGATTGCATGGATTCACTGTTATTGTCGACATTGATATATTTTTGTAAATGTATGGCCATTTGCTCTATTAGATGGTCTGATGTCTTTTCATTGCATTTTGTAGCCTTTAAATCTGTGCACAAACTCTAATTTGGGGGTAATTTCCAGATGTATACACAGGGAGGCATCATTCATTGCCACGGCACCTGCCAGCCATATACGAGAAGCCTAATGTGCACGCTGCTCCTTTGCCATTCACACTTTCCAATTTGACAGAGTGCTATACCTGGCTTTCCCTCCAGTTGAGCTGAGCTGCAGCTCTGCCCAGCAGTGACCCATCCAGTGGCTCCAGCATCAGGCACTGGGACATTGTGAGCGGCCATGGTGCAAGTCATTTTTGAGAAGCAGTTCACTCTCCCCTCATTACCCACATCCTCTCCTGCATAACCATTGACTTACCATCCAAGAACCACCTGCCAGCCTCCACTTCTTTCAGAGCAAGTTAATGTTACTATCCCTTCTTTCCTGACTAGCCCAACCCAGGAACTGTTGAGATGCCCTTCTCATTTTGGCACCTTCAGAATACATGTTTATTTCTGTCTGCCATCCAACAATCCTCAGTGCCCCTTTACCCATTATTATAGGAACCTGATGGTCCCATCCTATAGAATTCCATTGCTTCCATTAACCCTCACCATCCTTTTATATTACCAATTCCCAGGACACAACACAGTCACTTCCCTCTGAACTCCTTCCTCACCTACCGCTTGTTCATACCTGTGCACAACCCCCACCAACCAGCAAAGCCCTCCCCCTCCCCAATGCCCGAACTCCCTTCTGGCCCTTCTCCCTCTCCTGCTCCATAACCATCTCTCCCATTCCAGGTCCCTTCTAATTTTCATTCTTTCCCCAGTTTACAACCCCAAAGCTTCCTGCCTCCCTCTTTCCCAACACCAAAACCATGTGTTCCTATCGCCCAATCCCCCATCAGGAAACTGACCTTCATGTTCTCGCAGGATTGTCCATCCCCGGTCACCACTGCAGCTGCTGAAGCAGTGGGATAAAATTCCATCCCGGCATTTGGGTTTGATGCATGTCACAAGATCCCAGTTTGCATGTTAAAGGGATAAAATATCACTCACAGACAGGCACTTCAACCACCCTTGTAGAAGGCCATTGTAGAAATGACAGTGAAAATTGTCCCGTTTCAACTTTAGGCTGTATTGCCTGTTAACGTTAATTTCAGCACGTTAATTTTGACCCTAATATTTCACCCCTTCTGCAGTGCTCAGGATTCCAAAGCAACAGTTCGAACTAACTCAAATTTGCCTGTGCATGCCCTGATGAAAAGTGTTGCCCTCCCTCACCATAGAACATAGAACATAGAACACTACAGCACAGAACAGGCCCTTCGGCCTTCGATGTTGTGCCGACCAATATAAAAAGCAATGCCCCTCCAAACTAAACCATTCTCTTCTCTTCCATATACTTATCAACTAACCTCTTAAACGCCACCAAACTTGGCGCATCTACAACTGCTGCAGGCAGGGCATTCCACTCCCGAACCACCCTTTGGGTAAAGAACCTGCCTCTGATATCCGTCCTATAACTATCACCCCTTAATTTAAAGCTGTGTCCCCTCGTGCTAGCTTTCTCCATCCTAGGAAAAAGGCTATCACTGTCCACCCTATCTAAACCTCTAATCATCTTATATGTTTCGATAAGGTCCCCTCTTAGCCGCCTCCTTTCTAACGAAAACAACCTCAAATCCCTCAGCCTCTCTTCATAAGACCTGCCCTCCATACCAGGCAACATCCTGGTAAACCTCCTCTGTACCCTCTCCAATGCCTCCACATCTTTCTTATAATGTGGGGACCAGAACTGCACACAATACTCCAAGTGCGGCCGCACTAGAGTTTTGTACAGTTGCAACATGACGTTGCGGCTCCGAAATTCAATCCCCCTACCAATAAAAGCTAAGACTCCATATGCCTTCTTAACAACCTTCTCGACTTGACTGCCTACTTTCAGGGATGTCTTCTAGAGCTGCATCATTACCTCCTTTGAGGTAATTGGCATTTTTATTGCTTGTACACTTACCTTCAGTGACTGGTGGATAATAACACCTAGGTCTCATTATATATTCCTTCCCCTATTTAAGGCCATTCAGATATCGGCCTTCCCATTTTTGCAACCAAAATGGATAGCTTCACATTTATCCAAATTAACCCACACTATAGCTACCAATCATTTGCTCACTCACTCAACTCTGCAGATGTGACAAAGCGAGGTAGGGATGAACTGAGAGAAGGATGCAAACTTAAATATTACATTTAGTTTCCTCATTTAAACCATCAATATATATGGTGAAAAGCTGGGATCCAAGCACTGAACCCTGTGGTTCCAATGTGCACACAGATCATTCTGAAAGTGGCAATGCAGGTGGAAAAGGTAGTCAAGAAGGCATGCTTGCCTTCATCAGCCAGGGCATTGAGTTTAAAAATTGGCAAGTCATGTTGCAGCTTTATGGAACCTTAGTTAGGCCATATTTGGAACATAGTGTTCAATTCTGGTGGCCACCCTGTGGAGGCTTTGGAGAGGGCACAGAAAAGATTTACCAGGATGTATGGAGGGCATTAGCTATGAGGAGAGGTTGGAGAAACCTCACTGGAACAATGGAGGTTGAGGGATAGCCTGATAGAAGTCTACAAGATTATGAAGGGCATGGACAAAGTGGATAGTCAGAAGCTTTTTCCTAGGGTGGAAGTCAATTACTAGGAGGCATAGATTTAAGGTGTGAGGAGCAAGGTTTACAAGATGGATGCCTGGAATTTGCTGTTGGCGGAGGTAGTGCAAGCAGATATAATAGTGACTCTTAAGGGGTGTTTTGACAAATTCATGAATAGGAGGAAATGGAGGGATATGCTCCCTGGCAGAGTAGAGGGTTTTAATTCAGTCGGTGCAGGTTTGTAGGACCAAAGCGCCTGTCCCTGTGCTGTAATTTTCTTTGTACCTCTTTTTTTTGCTCGCTGCTTTTCATTTGGAAAAAGGACCCGCTTATTCTTACTCTTTGTTTCCTGCCTGCTAACTAGTTTTCTATCCATCCCAATACAACACATTAACACTCTGCACATTAAGACACAAATCCCTTAGGCTCATCTTTTTAATATTACAGGTCTCCTTCCCCATATTTTTCATTGAGACTCTTTTTGGAAGCTTTCTCTGGCTATCACTGCTTATTTCCCTTTCCATTTTTGAGTTTTGTCCTCTATTCTCCCTTCTCAGACTCTATGCATTGAATCTGTACAGGATAGTAGGTGGCCATTTGACTCATTGAATCTGCACTGATTCCACAACAGAGCATCTTACCTAGTCCCACCCTTTGCCCCATCCTTGTAAGTCCATGCATTTACCATGGCTAATCCCCCTAACCAATATATCTTTGGACGCGAAAGGGCAATTTAGCAAGCCCAATCCACCTTGGGATTTTCACCGTAATATCATTGCAGTGTTAATGTAACATTTAATGTAATGTAATGTACTTGTAACACTAATAAAATAACTTTAGACTTTGGACTGTGCGAAGAAACCAGAGCACTCTGAGGAGCTCAGGCAGACATGAGGAGATTGTACAAATTTCACAATCACCCAAGATTAGGATCAAACCCGGATCCCTGGCACTGTGAGGTAGCAATACTAACTGTGCTACCATGCTGTCCCTAAACCAATCCCCATGCCATTTTAGTTTAAACCCTCCCAACACTAACAAATGCGGCCCCTTGGACATCAGTCATAGAACATAGAACAAACATAGACCAAGCCTACAAATTCTGAAGTCCAATATCCTGCATGTAGTGGCATCACAGATTTCAACGCACTCTAAGTGCAATGGGCTAGCCTTGTTCCTTGGGCAATCCACCTTTCTGATCATGGCCACACATCTGCCAGGTACTGAGCCTACAACGAGAGATATTCTTGAGTCTGAAAGTCAGGAGGGAAGGTGTACGGTGCACAATGTAACACTCTGCCACAGTCTGAAAAATACATTATGATTGGGATGGGAAGGAAAAGTGGCATGGTGGTACAGAAATTAGCAATGCTGCCACACAGCACCAGGGACCCAGGTTCGATTCTGGCCTCAGGTGGCTCCCAGAGTCCAAAGATATATCAGTCAAGTGGGTTGGCCATGCTAAATTACCCTTAGTGTCCAGAAGATCACCCACTGGGTGGAGTCTCCTAGAAGCTGTAACACAGATTAGGGGTGGACTCAACTGCAGGTGAGCAGCAGCATGAAACTGTGTGACGCAATGATAGTCTTCCTGTCATGGAGGAAAGAAGGCGGGGAAGAATGACAAGTTGCTGTGGGGAAGGGGGTATGGGAAGGAGGAGGATATGGTGGCAAAGAGGGAGGCAGGAAGCTTTGGGAGTCGTAAATTGTCAAAGAATGAAAAGTGGCAGTAAGGTGCTGAGTCAGCGCAGACTCGATGGGCTGAATGGCCTTCTTCTGCACTGTAGGGATTCTATGAAAATATTATTTAACTCTCCAGCACTGAGGGAAGTTATACCACACGCCCAGTCTGCTCCAATAGCTCCCCTGTAATATTACCTTGTTAAACAAAAAAAGTCAAAAGTTCACTGTCAGTTGTATTCTATTTGTTGTGTTTATTTCAAATGTTTTTGCCTGAGATTAAAGTGTTTACGCTTTACATTGGCATTTTATGTAGGATGCTTTAACAGATATGAGCATCCAAAAATGATGGTCAAGAAAAGAATGAGTAGTCCATCCAGTCATTGGCAAACCAATTATAAAAATAAATAGCAATTTATAATGGGGAAAAGATAACACTAATAGTATAACAAATATGTGTTCAAATGAAATTGACAGAAAGTTAATAAGAAGATAAAAATTTTAATAAGATATAGAGAGATTTGTCTTCTATATTCCCTGGCATCATCATCTGTCAAAAGCAAATCAACATGCTGAGCAAAATTACAGTGGTTTTTGGCACCAAAACAATTCTCCATGAGACTAGAAGAGAACATCTCAAACGCCCCTAAAACCAAAACATCTGTGCTGCGTTTTTATAACTAAGATCACCTAGAGTGACAATGCGGAATAGCAATTATCTGTATATAAATAACGCCTCAGTTGAGGAGACTGAAACAGATCCCGTACAATGTACTCACAAGTTAGCACTTAGTTCTTTCTAAAAATAAACAAGATAAATCAATCTGTTGGCTAAATTAGTTATTACACAAACTCACTCAGGCTGGTCCTAACTTCAGAATTTTTGATTTCTGAAAAATTTGGTAATAATCATCAGAATATATACATAGAGTGTAGCTTAAATATTCATTTCATACTAAATGAATAAGTGAAGAAAAATTTGCTGTCAAAGTAACAGTCAGCATGGAATCATCTATGTACAAATGTTACAGTAACTTCAGGTGAGAAGCAAATGCACGGTTAGATACAAATATCCAGAAGTTGCAGCCTGAATTGCACTGCTGCACTAGTTTCACCAAAATGACATATTGTTCTCTGCCTCACCATCACCAACCATTAAATATCATGACATTTCTGTATTTGTGTGGTACATATGAACTAAACCACATCCCCCTACCCCCGAGGTACTGAGGGCAAAAAAATTAACAAAGTGATAATTATTATTTATTGCCAATCAACCTCTCCAGTATTGAAAATTAAGTATTACAAGTATAGAGAGTGTACTTAAAGTTTGTGTTTTAAGGGAGATTTTAAAAATGTCAAATTTCTCTTTTATTTTCTATTTTGTTTATTTTCTTCTCTCTCTCAATACAATTCTCTCCTGTTTTTATTTCTTTTTCTACATTTAACATCATATTAATCTCTTAAACCCTAAATCTCTCTTCCTGTCTGTTCTTTCACAGTTTATTTCCCAGTCCTTAAATTTCAGTGGTTAAGGAGATACTTTCTTGTTGTCTCACTTGTTTCAATAGGTGCAAATGTCCCATTTCCCTCCCCGCACTTTTATCAATTTGTACTTTTATCAACAAACTATGCAATATTTTATGAGCTGTGGGTGGAGAAAGAATGACTAGAATAATAATTAATCAATAATATTGACAATAGTGGTTTTAAAATAACTTTTCTGGCAGAATTAAATATGCTGGGATTTTTGGTCAATTTATAATTAAAACAAGATACAGATCATAAAGTTGCTCTGGTCTGAGAGCTATGATCTGAAGCTTCCTAAATAAGGGAAGTTAGTTACATTAGTTACATTAACCAAGACAGAGTTTCTTTGATTTATATAGTCGCTGTGTATAGAGCATGTAGATTGAACTCAGTGTAATGGCGTCATTCAAAAGTAATTTCATTGCATGTTCGAGTCATGTGATCAGTTTCCAGTTACACAGTTGGCTGGATGACCAAGAATCTTCTGGAAGCAAGTGGAGGATTGTGGATAAAAAGACATGTGCAGCCTTTATTTCACAGCAACAGAGACCAATCATCATAAAATGTGTTCCCCGAAGGATACTTCAGAGAAGAAAAAGATATATTCTGCACCAAGAATATTTCTTGGCCAAGGTTTTCCTTAACTTAGTAATATCTATTTTCAATTAAATAGTTTATGTGCAGTTAAAGTTAATACGCAGTTAAGAGTTAAAGTTCAGTTGAGAGTTGCTGTTCAGTTAGAATTGAAGTTCAGTAAAGAGTTAATGAAACGTAGCTGTTTATATTTGAGTTGATAGTAGGAATATTAAATGAAGAAATTATTGAATTATTACCTTTGTTTGTATCATTAAACTGGAATGCTTGGAAGGTGTTTAACTTAAAAGCTGAGTAACAGAGCTAAAGTATTGTTTTTCCAATAAAGAAGTAAAAAAGAGGATCCTTTGGGTGATTAAAAAGCCTACGGTAAACTACTTTTCAAAATGGGCAATGAGTAAGTGGGAAGATAAGTTATCTAATTTTCTAAAATTTATGTTTGTTGTGTGTTATAACGACGTCAGGTTAGAATATGAAAGGAAACCATGGAAAAGTTACAGCACAGAAGGACGCAATTCAGCCCATCTTGTTTATGCCAGCCTGAAGATGTCCAGATGTCCTTTCTAATCCTATCTTTCTGCACTTGGCCCATAGTCCTGCAGTTTACGTACTTAAAGTGCAAATCCAGATACTTCTTAAAAGAGGTTAGAGACTCTGTCTCCGGCATCAGTTTGGGCAGTGAATTCCAGACACCCACCATTCTTTGCGTAAAAAAGTTCATCTTCATGTCCCCTCTATGATTACTGTCATTTATCTTGAATCAATATCCCGAATTCCAGAATTCTCTGCCAAGGAAAACAATTTTATCCACTCTCCACTCTCTCTCTTCCCTTCATAATTATGTACACCTCTATCAAGTCAACCCTCAGCCACCTTTGTTCCAAGGAAAATAACCCAACCTATCCACTCTAGGTGATAAGAAGTGTATATGAAAATGAAAAGATTTTCATTACAGTGGGAATCAGCCAACAAACTTGGGTTCATAATCAGCATGATAAACATCTGGCAAGACTGCTTTACAGAAATCATCCAAGGCAGCGTATGTCATGACTTGGTCACACTAAGAAACGCATACAACATACAGATCATGGGCAGAAAGTGTTGGGAAAACTCAGCAGGTCTGGCAGCATCTTTGGAGAGATAAACTGCATTCATGTTTTGAGTCCAACATGAATTTTCTTTGGTTCCAGACTCAAAACATCAACTCTGTTTCTCTGTCTACAGATGCTGCTAAATCTACTGAGTTTTTCCAATATTTTCTGTTGTTATATCAGATTTTCAGCATCTGCAGGATTTTGCTTTCTTACAAGGGCTATGAAAGTTGTGGAACCTTTGAACAGTAACAATAATTAGACTAACAAGTTAAAACATGATCTGCTTTTTAGCAACATCAATTACAGATGTAACTTGTATTGATGTAAAGGACATTCCATCATGTTTCATGGGTAACAGTTGTCAGGATAGGGAAGTAAATATTCGGAAAGCTAATCATGTCAAGGAAGTGCGTTTAAGGAGATTTTAAAGACAGGATCACGGAGGAAGGATAAAGCAATTAGGGATACAGTTCCTGAAAGTAGGATCTGTACCAATGAAGACTCTACCAATAATGGCAGACCAAAGGGACATCCAAATTCCTACGAGGACAAAGTCAAAGGAAAGGGATCTGTGGAGGGCTGTTGATTTCAGAGAGGAGATAGGATGGGGTGAGACCTTTGAGGGATTGAAAAGATGACAACAAGGATTTTAAACTTTTGGCATGTAGGCAACAGATAGCCAGTACATTGGAGAATGTACAATGCGAGATGCTAAGTGGCATATTTTTGGTTGCTAATTCCGTATCAGGGTATGCTGTCATCAAGGCATCATTTTTTTTTATTTAGAGCAACACATCATGTAGGTGACTGAGGGCCAAAGAGAACTTTGGATGATTCTGAAGGCAAAATGCAGAAGTTTGAAGTTATGATGTTATTGGAGATGCTCCGGCCACTGATAGATGCATGTGAAACCATGTGAGGATAACCCCACAGATTTCAGCAATAACGGAAAGCATTTGAGGAGGATGGCATGGAGGAATTGAAAAGAATGAAGATGAATAATGTACCATTGTCATAGTCACAGAGGATTTTGTTTATGTTATGACTAGAGCTATTAAAGGTTTGTGAATAGAGTGAAGAAAATTGGAGTGATCCAAACAAGCAGTATATAATCGTAAAAAAGGCTAATGTTAAAGAATATTGATTGAAAAAAAGCTTGAGCAATTATAGATCCATTGGTCTCACATCAATACCAAGTAAAATAAAAACAAATCAATTATTAAAAGTAATAAATATCTGTATGATAATCTGGTAAATATATGTCAATCTGAATTCAAAAGGGGCAACACTTCATATACAACCTTCTTAATGTTTTTAAAGATGTAAAGTTTCAAGTGCATTATGAAAAACCCCAAATTACATGTCTAGAATTTCAAAAACTCTTTACATTAATTTATTAGTATTACAAACCTGCTTGTGACACTAACTTCATTAACACTGCAATGAAGTTACTGTGAAAATTCCTTAGCACACTTGGGCGCACTGAAGGAAAATTTAGCATGACCAATACATCTAACCAGCATGTACTTCAGACAGAGGGGGGAAATCAGAGCATCCAGAGAAAACCCATGTCGACACAGAAAGAATGTGTAAACTCCATATAGACAATGACTGAAACTGGGAATTAGACCCAGGTCCCTGGCGCTGTGAAGCAACAGTGCTAACCACTGTGCCACCGTGTCACTTTAATACAATTCTGCATGAAATGTTAGTATTTCAGGATAAAGTAGGGGGGATTGAAAGAAAAAAGAAGAAACCAAATGTATATGGTGCCTTATATATATTATATCCTCATAATATCTTAGAACACTTCACAATGTTTTGAATTGAATTATTACCATCAGGAAAAACAACAGTCAATTTGCACAAAACAAGATTCTTAAAACAGTAAATGAATGTCCAGCTAATTTATTTTGGCAGAGGATGGAATGTTGACATAACCACCAACAGAACTTTGAATTATTCTTCAAACAGTGCCATGGGATCTTTAACTGAACAGACACTCAAGACCTTAATTTAACATCTTACCTAACAACAGTACATCTGGCAATGAAACACTCCCTCTGTACTGTACTGACATGTCAATCTGCATTATGTTCTCTACCTACCATGGGGCATGAAATAACAACCATCTGACTCAGGGACACAATCTTCTAACGCAGCATTCAATTTGAAAGTGGGTGTTGGAAAAATATCTCAGAGGTATATAAACTAATAAATAGCCTACAAATGTAAAACCAGAAAATACATTTCAACTCATTTGTGACAATGAGGCAAGGAGACAGGTTTGAACTAGCAAAAGGAAGGATGAGCTAAAATTACGGAATGCCATTTTTCATTAATATTCACCTTATAATCGTGTGATTAAAAATTTGATGCCAGCAAGCTTCTTGATAAACAAAATGGGGATAGGGGAGTATTATGAGATCATCAGAAGGCAAAGATGACAGAAATATTATGGTGAAGCCTATGTTAAAAATTTAGAGCTTTTTGGATAGTCTGCTAACATCCTCATAGTTAAGTCTATTTATTAATGTCACAAATAGTCTTACATTAGCACTGCAATGAAATTACTGTAAAAATCCCCTAGTCACCACACTCCTGTTTGGGTACACTGAGGGAGAATTTAGCATGGCCAATGCGCCTAATCAGCACATCTTTCAGGCTGGGAGGAAACTGGAACACCTGGAGGAAACCTGCATAGTCACAGGGAAAACGCATAAACTCTATACAGTGACCTAAGCCAGGAATTGAACCTGGGTCCCTTATACTGTGAGGCAGAAGTGCTAACCACTGTACCACCATGCTGCCCTAGGTTGGAGTTTCTATGTTCCAGGTGTATCCAGATTTCCTTATATTTCACTTTCAGGCAGTCCCTGCTCATGTTCTGAATTTGTGAGTTTCCATGCAGTGAATTGCACCACATTGACTCCACTGAAACAAAGGCTTAATGCCCACTGATGACCCAGGGAGGTCTTTACGCAAATGTTTCCTGGCACAGCTCATTGCATATCTATTGGGGAATGTTTGACAAACATTCCATGTAGGATGGGAGTGAACTGAGACAGCGCTTGGAAATTAAATGTGCAACCTTTAAAAAGACAGTTCTGGCTGCAGGTTGCAGCAACAGACTGGGGAGCAGCAGGTAAGTAAGGAGCAGTTCTTGGCCCACTCAGTTAACTCTCAGCTAGCTTCACAGCATGTTTCATCAATCTTTTGCTGCCACTTTTCAAGCACATTCACTACAGAAGCAGCTGGCACATGCAGCTAAACATGGCAACAGGATGTGGCGCACACGCATGGAAGAATTTCACAGATTCTGGCCTGGAAGACCTTCTCGAGGAAATAAATATCAGGAGCACAGACTGCTGAGTGCCCATGCAATCAAATCTTCCAGAAATCATTCAGTCATTGCACTGAGAGAAAGCCGTTTCTTGCACTGAATGCCAACATTCTCACCCACAGGACCGAAGACTGGAGTCAATGAAATGATATGACCTTATTAGGTATCTTAAGGTAGTACACCAGTTATGCACATTGACAACTGAGGCAGAGACTTTAACCAAAGAAATAATACAAACATCTGAATGTTTGTATTATGACTAATCAGTCCATAAATCCTTCCAATGTATACTAATAACAGATACAAAGAGCAAGAAAATTCCTAGTCAGCCACATGATGAAAAGAACATTATTCATAGCTCCAGAAAACAACATTCATGTAGAAGTCTATATTGCCAGAGCAATTTGAAGTCTCTGAATGGGTGGTAGGTAGGTAAATCATTGGAAGGGGAATTTAACGTTCAAATATCTCATATCCCACGGGGCAAAGGGTAAGAATCTCATCAGGAAGCTTATTCTAGATGTAACAGTTGGCATGCCAGGAGCACAATGTCAGAATTTTGTTAGGGGCCGAATACCCACACTGTTGCCCTAACATTCTGTGCATAACGGGTGTGCTGCTCTGCATGACCTGGCAAGGTCATTTAACTTCATGTCTACAGTCCAGTGGAGGTGAGAAAGTTGGCAATCCTATGGAGCATCACACAGGCACAGATTTCCACTTCCTTCTCTGTTGTGTTAAGGAGGCAATGCTGATCTATTCTTAGCTTTTACTACATTTTCGGCACATCAATCACAGCAAAAAGAAACAGAGGAGGAGGGAGAACAGCAACAGAGTTAGAATGACATCCTTGTGAACTGTTATTATGATGTGGAGGAAGATGAGTAGAATGGTGGTGAAGAGAGATGTAATGTTGCACTCAAGCCTACTTATCAACCACTCCAAGTATGTGCTCCAGACCAGCCGATGCATTATTGCTTCTTCATTCCCGTTCACCAATTGAGATACTTTCACACAAGAGGAATTAAACATTGTTTGTAAGGTTGAAACTCACAGATCGGTTGGGAGTTAGAGGGGTGGGAAGTGGCTGAGAAAGTAGTAGAAATTGAGGCCTACTCTTTGATGAATCACTATTCATGAGGATTCACTTAAAAAGGATGATTAAGGAACATGATGTTCATGTACAGGCTTTAACAAAATGTTAGTTTTAATAACATAGTGAGAGGAAAAAATAGTTTTTCCTTCCTCTCCCTCAAGGTTTATGATTACAGAGTACTGAATGTATTATTGTAACTTGATGGCCATGGCAGTTGCTTCTTCCACCGTCCATAGAACTGGTGACAAAATCCAATCGGGCACTTATCTATCTGCTGCCCCCACATTCAGGATGCATGTCCCACTTCCAAGAGCCAGAGGCCAGCCAGCTCTTAATACCAGCTGCCCCACTGGGAACAGACTTGCTACTGCAGGACAGCTAGGATGAGGAGTACTATGATTGCTTCAGAACCCAGATAAGTGGGACTGGTAAGCAGGCGGGTGGGCTCTTTCCATGGGGCATCCCTTACAGTTAGTAGAGGCACAGGGTACCTGATCAAGAGAGACCCTAGCAGTAGGCGTCTCCCATGTGGTATGGGCACTTCCGCTACTGCTGGTAGAATACTACTGATGGCCATATAAATCCTTTATGTGTCCTTAATTGGCTGCTTAATAGCCTCAAATGGCCTAAGGGCAGGAAAGCTGTTCTTGACTTTCCTTGGATTTAATTGGAGGGGCTAGAGTACATGAATAGCTTTCTACCTTGAGCTTTCCAGGCTGACTACACTCCCACCACCTCCCAGTCCAGTCCTGGTTGGGATTAAATTGTGCCCATTATCATCAGCTGGTAAAAAAGAAAGTGAGGAAATCTGTGAAGAAAGCAGGCAAGGACAATTAGAGATCATGAAAGAAGAAGGATGTGTCTTCAAAAGCAAATATAGCAAAATCCAAAAGAGACACTGATGGGATTAGAGGAATGGATTGGAATTGGAGCATCAGCAGGAACTGCGGCTTGGATTCTAGGTGATCCTGAGAATATGTGGGATTATGATGTTGCAATTTGGAAACAACTAAATAAGATCTTCTCAGGAATAAAGAGAGTTTAGGGGGAACTGTCCAAAATCTACTGACAAGGATTAAGTAAATGCTTTCCGGCAGATTGAGAAAACAATGAATAAAGGTATTGACGCAAGGGATGGGGGGTGGTCTCTTGGATCTATTCCTGGTTTTCTTTCTCCTGCCCTGGCTGGCGGTGTGAAGGGATCAGACTCTCGTGTCCTTTTTCAGGAAAAAGTTATGTCAACAGAAATGATCTATTTAATCAGATAATACATGGGCTTTACAAATATATCTCACCCTCCATAAACAAGAGCAAAATCAATGGACAGTTTGATGGTTATAATACAATAAGAGCCAGACAACATGGGTTGCCCTACCTGGTGAAGGGAAACAAAGCTCAGGAAAAGTGGCATCAATAGATTTGTAGTTAACTTACAGAAGGCTCATGAGAAATGTTAAAAGTAAGATGCATAAGGACTATGGGCTGAAGTATTCATACAACCATGTGAAGTCTGATCTTTGCTCATGATGAAACAAAATCAGACCCGGGATAATTCCAACATTAAGTATTACTCCAACCAAACTGTGATGCTTGACCATGGAAGCCAATATGTGGCTTCACTCTAGATCCAAAACATCCACCTATCAAATGAATGTCCAAAGATGGGAGGAAATAGCACAAAACGTATCTACACTGCATTACATCCAACAGCAAGACAATGAAACAAGGGAATAAGTTAGGTCCCAACCTAAACCTACTTTCCATTTTAAGCTGACCAAACAACTGTGATAGGAAGTTATGCCCTGCCCCCATACCCACAAACATCTCAGAACTGAAAATCAACCTATGCAGAATGAACTTTTCAATGTTGTAACCAAGTTTGGCCATCTGATTCCCCCACTGAGTTTAAGCCTCAGATTAATCCTGGTCAGTAAGACTCCTTACAGCAGTTATTGAGGAATACTCCAAGTGCAGGTCATCATAATGCTTTCTTTCATATGCTTCTGACTGCAGCAAAGCATAGGTTACCTGTCCAGGAATGCCAATGTTTAACCTTTATGAATGGCTGGGCATGTTGCCTCCTGGCTTGCCTGGACTGTGATAGTGATGAACTTAGAGGATTTTTCTGGATTCAGAGACGTACTCTGTATGGATATGTGTATAATGTCTGCACAGAAAATTCTTGCTGCTATGATTGTTCAAAGTTGAGCTGTGGGAACTTGCAAAAGTGAAATGCTTTACTGTTGCAGATAGTGAAATGTGTATCCATTTTGACTTTCTCAGCAAGCTAACCTGAAAGGCAGTTAGTTCTAAAAATGCTGGCAGTTTTATTCTGGACTTTGGAAATCCATAAACTTCATACAATGTTAATAAGTTTGCAAATGACACCAAGATTGGTGACATAATGGACAATGAAAAAAGTTATCTAGGATTGCAAAGGGATCTTGATCAATTGAGCCAATGGACCAATGAATGACTGATGAAGTTTAATTTAGATAAATGAGAGGTGATGCATTTTGGTAGATTGAATCGGAGCAGGACATAATCTGTTAATGGTAGGATGTTGGGGAAAGTTATAGGACAAAGAGATCTAAGAGTATAGGTTCATAGCTCCTTGAAAATGAAGTCACGGTGGACAGAGCAGTGAAGAAGGCATTCAGCATGCTTGGTTTTATTGGTCAGAATATTGAATAAAGGAGTTGGGACGTCTTGTTGAAGTTGTACAAGACATTGGTAGGGCCACACTTGGAATACTGTGTACAGTCTGGTCACCCTATTATAGAAAGGATATTATTAAACTAGAAAGAGGCAAAATACATTTACTTGAATGTTCCCTGACTTGATGATTTGAGTTATCAGGAGAGGCTGAATAGACTAGGACTTTTTTCTCTGGAGCATAGAAGGCTGGAGGCTGATTTTATAGAGATCTATAAAATAATGAAGGTCTTAGATAAGGCAGATAGTCAACATCTTTCCTAAAGGTAGGGGAATCTAAAATGAAAGGACATAGGTTTAAGGTGAGAAGGGAGAGATACAAAATGGTCCAGCAGATTAATTTTTTTATTCAGAGGTGATGAGTGCCTGGTAAAAGCTTCCAGAGGCAGTAGTGTAGGTGGGTACAAATTTGTCTTTCAAAAAGCATTTAGACAATTAAATGGTATAAGATAGGTATAGAGGGAAATGGGCCAAATGCATTTTTGGACTAGCTTAGTGGTAAAAACTGAGCGGCATGAACAAGCTGGGCCAAAGGCCCTGTTTCCATGCTGCAAACCTCTATGATCTCTGAAAATGGATGGTCCTAACTCACTGGTTAAAAGTATAATCTGAAAAGAAATGTTTTTAGCTGTAGTTACTTGATTCTCTGTGAAACTCTTTCCTCTTTTCTCCAATGACTCTGGCAACAACTGGACCATATACTTCTCAGTCATATACCGCAATTGCTTTGAGTGTAAAAGCAGGAAGTGTAGAATTGCTGCACCATTATCTTGATTATAATAAATATAAATGAGGGAGTCTGATGACATGCTGCTGGAAGAGCCAAGAAGTATGAGGGAATTCAAAGGCAATGATATTATTACAGAAAACTAATGGTTAACAGCTACAGCAGATAAACCACACAAACTACTCACTGGAAATACTCTGCTAGTGATGAGAAAATTCACCCCATTTCATTTATTAATGCCATGACATAAATGTTTCTAATCCTCTTGAAGGTGGAATGAAACACTTCAGGAGAAAAGGCCAAATGTGAATCATTAAATTATTTTATTGCACCATACTGATCGAACATATAGATGAACATTTAAAGTAAACTGCCCTTAATTTCTCAGCAAAATATACTGGAGAATGTCATAAACTACATTTCTGTTCTCTCTCTGGTGGACCCTTATTTTTGGCATCAGCTTTCTAATCATCTTAAGCTGCAAACATTAATCCACCTGTGGAAATCACACCATTTCCATGTAAAAATTGATGTGTGATTCTTTGGCCCTTTTCCTTTATGAGTTCCTCATCAGAGGCAAAAAACCCTGTCCCATAACATCCCTAACCTGCAACATCCACCCCTACCCCGCAATATCCACCCCTACCCCGCAACATCCACTCCTACCCCACAATATCCACCCCTACCCCTCAATATCCACCCCTACCCCTCAATATCCACTTCTACCCTGCAACATGACCTACCTGTCCCTGGGTCATTCCACAAAATGAGACCTATAATACCTGTTCTTTTGGCAGCAACTACAGCTTCCCAACGGTGCCGCTGAGCACAGGAACTTCTGGTCTCTGATTAGCCGACGCCTGTTGGTGGATGACTTTTCCATCCCCAGGGGACCCGATTCCAGGGCAAAGCCCTATTGGCTTCACTACTGCCTGATTCATCTATGATTTGCTATGCCTTCCTGAAAAGAAACAGTGAGCATGTCTCATCAGCCCACTGTCGGACAAGTGAGACACTCAAATCGTCAATAAGAATCTACCTATTGACACTTCCTCTTTTTGCAGAAGTTGCTTACCTTGCTGAATACTTTCAGAATTTTCTGTTTTTATTTCAAAATCATAGTATTTTGATTTTATATTATTTGCAGAACATTTTCCCCCAATATAGTGTCAGAAACTGTACAATAACATCTTAAATCACCGATTCAATAAATAATGACACATATATGGACTAGTTTAGTTTAAGAAACCTAGTCAGCATGGACAAGTTAGGCTGAAAGGTCTTATAGGTGCTGTATATCTTTGTGGCTCTATAGCATACTGCATAAGGACTATACTGAGCAATGGAATTAACTAGTTAGCTGTCCCATGGGAGCTATCCACTTCATAATTTTAGATGCAGAAGCTTTTGCATTCAAATGACCTTCTGGTCATAACTGATGGAAAACAATGTGGGTACATTGACCATCCATTGCAAACACTAACCTCCTGCAACCTGACAGTCTTAATATGCACTCCCATCGAATGTTATTTTAAAATTCCAAAAATTCAACTTTAAACTAACAAAATGCAGACTTTGACTCAAATCAGAAATGGGTGGATTTTCTTTCTCAGGGTTAGTGCTAACTTTCCAGACCCTCCATCTGAGGAAACAATATAGAAGAAGCAACAGTGCCTACCAAGTGCTGAGTAAGCTATACAAATTGCCTGCCTCTGTACCCTGGGACTTCATCCCAGTTACACTGAAAAGGGTAATGCCCACTAGCCCTCGCTTTGCACACCCCACATACCATTTGCTTTTTCAACTGAGAGACACAGCAGAATACTTGATTTTTAAAACTTAAAGAGCAGGAGATTTAAATGACTTGACAACTGAACAGTTGCACACACCATAACCACCTTTTGCACACATTTTAGTTTACTCTTAACAATCCAAAGATGATACCTCAGCTCTCTCCAACAAACTCTGGTAGGTTTATACACTTTCCTCAAATTTATAAAGCTCACGTGTCATGTTTAGAAACCTTGGATGATGAAAACTGTTTCCGAAAAGGGCAGCTGCACATGCACTACTGCCTCCATGAACTGCTGATGTATAAAATACATCCTGAAAGTTTCCCCCCACACCCCCATAACAAAAATGTGGAGTGACGATACAAGATTGGAACTTCTGAATTTGGGACTCTGACCCCATTTTGACTGAGATTTGGAGCTCTTCCATCTCTGTCAAAATTCCTGCCCTTTTTGGTAAAGGTTAAACTGTGCTGGAATAAAATAATGGCTGCCTTCCTGCAATCCTAACTTGTTAGACATCACTAGATGTGAAATTTTCTCATGCATTGTGTTGATATGATCATTGGAAAACATTTTATTTTAACTATGGCATTGGTGGAATGTCAACTCACTATTCTAAATACATAAGAGATTCTGAAGTTATAAGCTTTATTCGGTCAGCTATCAATGCTCGCGATAATGCAAAACATTCATTGTTGTCAAAGATCTCAGATGAATGGAAAGGTTTTTAATGCTATATTTTGTTTTCTATGCAGTATAATTTGTATCCTTCGCCAAGGTGATTATCACATTTTAATGTACTTTCATGCACAGTTCGGTATATTTATAAGACAAATTACTCATTCATGTCATTTACTCATTTCATTCTGATTAAGGACATTGTCATGAATGTATTCCTTTCAACTTAGAATAGTTGAAAGGAATACATAGGAAAATTCAATGCACTGACCTCCAAACAGAAGTTTGTGAATAAATTCAATTTACTGTGTTCAGACAGGCACTTAGAGATCAGTGGTGTGCAGTAGTAATTATTTGAAAAGCCTTTGTTCCAATGAGGTGAATTTGATCAGTTACTATGGACAAAATCTGAACAAAAAAATAGCAGTGTTGCTTCTGGCAAGAAAACTGGTGCATTTTCCTCTAGAGAAACTAGTCTGTTTTCTCTCTAGATTCTACCTCATTATGCCAAAAAAAACAAGGGGGCATGATTCACACCATTGTATAGGGTGGAAGAGGGGTAAACAAATTGGCAAAACTGGGCTGCTCAGAGAGTGGGGCACCATCTATAAAGGGCACTTCAATTAGAACTGCAATAAACCTCTCCACAGCCCACCAGTGAAACCTCAAAGGCTTCCCTCCCCACCTTTGATCTGAGCTAGCGTTCACTACAACCATACACCCTACTCGCCCCACTCTCACAAGATTATTGGCCCCTTCTCTTTCCCCCAACTCCCGCATTCATCAGCCCCTTCTGGCCCCTTCCCTCTCCGCACCCCACAATCACACCCCTTCTATCTCTGCACCCTGCTATCACACCCGATCTCTTTCTCCACTTCACAATCATCAATCCCTTCTCTCTCTCCCCACTCCACAATCATAATCTCTTCTCTCTCCCCACAACACAATCATCGATCCCTTCTCTCTCCCCACTACACAATTATCAAACCCTTCTCCTTCTCTCCATTCCACAATCATCAATTCCTTCTCTCTCCCCACAACACAATCATCAATCCTTTCTCTCTCCCCACCACACAATCATCAATCCTTTCTCTCTCCCCATCACACAATTATCAATCTCTTCTCTCTTTCCCCGCTTCACAATCATTAATCCCTTCTCTTTCTCTCCACTCTTCAACCATCAATCCCTTCTCGCTCCACACCACACAATTATCAATCCCTTCTTTTTCCCCCCCTCCCTTTTGTTTCCCCACCCCACAACCATCAATCCCTTCTCTCTCCCCTGCCACCAGCAATCATTAATTCCTTTTCTCTCCTCACCCTACAAATATTAATCCCTTCTCTCTCCTCACCCCACAATCATCAATCCCTTCTCTCTGTTCCGCAATCTTCAGCCACTTTCCTCCCCTTGCCAAAACAACCATTGCTGTCTTTCCTGGCTTATTGGACCACTTCGGCCACATAACCACATCTGCCTGAATACTCCCTGTGAGGCTCCCACTGGAGGCTGCCTCTTAGACAGATTGACATTGCCAAGGTGGCATGGTGCTGACCTAGCAGTGCCAACTTATGCCAAGGGGCAGTGCTGGAAGTATTGCCAGGAGGACTGCCTGACCATGTCCCTCAAGCCCAAGGCTATACTTACCTTTGCATCATCGAGGGATCCCCACGACAGGTTCACATCAGTGTGAACCAGTTGTAAACTGTTCCAACATGGGGTTTGAAGATATGGTGAGGGGCCAACTTATAACAGGGGACAGATTAATAATATTGAAATGAATGGAAATTCATATAAATAATGGATGTGAACCTGATGATGTTGCCAGCGAGGGTTGGAATGATCTGAAGTCATGTTCTTGCCCACGAGATCTACAACTTTGGATTTTCAGCTTTTGCTGGCAACCTCAAGACAGGAAACACGAACTCAAGATATCAACCTATACGAGCTTTTGTTTGCTACACACTACACGTAGACAGTGCAGCAAGATGGTGCATCATCCATTAATTTCATACTTGGATATGAACTGACTTTATACTATTCTACTGTTGTCAGTTAAATTCAGATCCAGATGCCACAGAAATCTATTGATATTGAAGAGTGTTTTTCAAAAGGAGCAGCAAACTGAGTAAACAGTCCAACTTTAAACTTGCAATTATTTTAATAGTTACTCACCAATCATTCTAATATAAAACATATTTGTGAATAAGTAATCTATTTTATTACTAAATTCCATGGCACTATTTCAAGTTAATCTATAGATTTAAACTGAGTAAGGGCAATTTCAAGACCGATATCAGGCAGTGTCCAAGGATATGGGTGTCATTGGTAATGCCAATTCTTACTGAGCATGCTCAGCTGCCGTTGAGAAGGTGGTGGATCTTTCCTTATATCATCGGGGAATTATGGGACGTAGCTACAGAAATATCAGAATTGAAATCACACATTGCAAAATATAACATGGTTAGAAAAGATAGGGAGCAGAAAAGTAAAGTTGGAATAGCTATACAGCATTTGTTAGATAACAGAATGACAAGGAAAATCCACACGGATTGAGATAAATGTAATAAAGATTAGTCACACTAATGTGGGGAGTCTACAGATTACGTGATAGTGGAATGAGTTGGAGCAAAGAATACATTAACAAATTGGTGAAATGAGTAAAAACACAGAATGATAATCATAAAGGACCTCAACTTCACCAAAATTAATTGTTCAGAAGAGATAGTTCAAGGCAATAAGGGAAGAGAGTTCCTGCAATGTATACAAGATTCCTTTCTAACTCAATATGTAAGAAGTCCAACCAGGGAAGATTTGGCACTGGATTTTAAGTCAAATTTATTTATTAGCCACAAGTAGACTTACATTCACACTGCAATGAAGTTACTGTGAAAATCCCAAAGTCGCCACACTCCGGTGCCTGTTCAGGTCCACTGAGGGAGAATTTAGCATAGCCAATCTGTACATCTTTCGGACTGTGGGAGGAAACCAGAGCACCTGGGAAAAACCCGCAGACACAGGGAGAGCTTGTAGACTCTGCACAGGCAGTCACCTAAGCTACAAAATGAACCTGGGTCCCTGGCGCTGTGAGGCAGCAGTGCTAATAACATGCCACAGTGTTGCTCTGTTATAAATAATAGGGAAACAAAACAGAGCAGACTAAACAAGTAAAGCTAGAAAACATCTCAGCAATGGGTACCACAATGTAACAAACTTTCAGCTAATAATTGAAAAGGACATGAACATGACAAAGGGCAGGCCCATAGATTGCAGGAAAGCCAAATTTAAGGAGCTGTTAATTTAAATGTGGACAAAATAAAATGGCCAAAAACACATGCAAATAATAATGGAAAACGGCAATGGGAAACAGTTAAAACAGTATTTAACTGAGCACAGGAAAAACATAGTTTCACTTAGTAAAATATTATAGATGAACAAAAGCAAAAGGGAAAATTTGACAGTACAAAAGGACTATTCATAAAGTACATGTATATTAAAGGAAAAAATGACAAGGAAGGTATCAGATAAAGAGGGAAGCAAAAGAAGGACCAGGATGGCAAAGAACATTGTAAGTTATAAGGGTAAACAAAACATCAATGTTTTCTAAAGGCAATAAACTAAAGGAAAGTCATGATGGGAATAAGGCTATTAGCCTTAATTTCTGAATTTCAGCAATCTTTAATGCAGGAAGTCTAGTTATTTGTCCATGTTATTAACTTTGTAATTTGTGTGATGAATATGTCAGAATGAAAGTTATTACAGGTACTTTGTATTTATTATTCAGTGATGCATTTTACTTTTCTAGGTCTTTTAATTGCATTAGACTGTAGCTTAGGCTATCGTAATATAAGTTTATATGCAATGGCCAAAAATTGGAATGATCTGATATCCAAAACGCAATGGTCCCAAGAGTTTTCAATAAAGGATACTTGATCTGTAATGAATAGTCAGCATGGATTTCAAATACAAAAGTCTCGCTTTACCGGCTTCATTACATTTGTTGAAGAGGTCAAAGAGAGATTAGATAAGGGTAATGTAATTTATTGAGATTTCCAACAGGCTTCAGTAAAGTGTCATGCATTAGACTAATGAATTAAACAGAGTATGTGGAATCAGGGGACAAGTAACTGATGGACTGCAAGCTGACTGCAAGACATAAAGCAGGAGAATGGCAGTAAAGGATAGTTATTCAAAATGACAGAAGGTGGCAAGTGGGTCCCACAAATCTCAACGCTGGGACCATTGTTGCTCACTATTTACATTAATGATTTTGACTTTGGAATTAAAAGCACATTTTCTAAATTTGTGTATAATATCGAACTGTGAAGTATGATGATACTGTTAAGAATGGCACACACTACAAGAAACCTAAACTTAAGCTTGCAGAATGGGAATATAGCTGACAAATGAATTTCAATATAAATAAGTTGTGAGTTACTACTTTTTGGTAAAAAATATTAAGAGATCGCGTAAAAAAGAATCTAAATTTAGAAGAGGAGTAAAACGGATGTTAAAGTATAAATGCATAAATTAAAAAGAAATGGCACAAGTTAATAAGGCCATAACAAGTAAACTATACACAATGTTTATTTCTAGATGGATGTAATTGCAAAGTAGGAAAGTTATGCTAAACTTGTATTGAACCTTGGTTAGGCCACACTTGGAATACTGTGATTGGTCCTGATCTTTGATATAGAGGAAACAGAAAAGGTACAATATCAATTTACAACAAAGCTACTAAAAATACAAAGTGACAAATATTAGGAAAGGATGAAGAGGTTGGATCTCTTACAAAAAGTCTGAGAGTGACCTTAAAGAAATCCTTAAATTTATGAAAATTATGACAAACTCAACACAGAAAGAGTACTTCCACTTTTGAAAAGAACAAAGACCAAAGGCTATGGCTGGGAATTTTTGGCCACATTCTCCCCAAGACCAAAAATTTCTGCCTGAGGTCAACAGACCTTTGCATGGTTTTGTCTGCCTGCTACTATTCCCATGGATGGCAGGCTAGGAAAATTCTGCATTATCGTGTAAGACAATAGTCATCAAGAAATCAATTAGGATTCAAGAGAACATCTTTACCCAAAGAATGTGGAACTCAGAGAGCAGTTGAAATGAATAATATATACGTATATATATATATATATATGCATATATGTATATAGGAGAGATTAGGTATGCATAAGAGAATATAGAATTACGCTATTAAAGGTAAATGAGATTGGATTGGAGGATTTCAAGTGGAGCATAACCATGAAATGGACAGAAGGAACTGTTTCTGTAATAAAAATAGAAAATAGTCAGAAAGGCAGTATCTGTAGAAAGAGATATACAGTTAATCCTTCAGGTCAGTGATCTTTCATTAGAAATTGCTAGAGTTAGAGACTGTAGGGGATTTGTTGGGGTTTTCCTGCTTGGGGGGGTCTCGTAGTGAGTCATCTTCAGCTAACACAAAGATTTGCGAAAGGCAGTATTCTGTTAAAGATGTTCTTTACTTGACCAATATGCATTGGGAGAGAAATAGAGAATTCCAGCTTCTCTCTGACATTATATCACATGAACACAACAGATATACATATCTGAAGATTTGGTCCTCCCGCCTCACCTGTCATCCAAGTTAAATGACCCAATTACATTCGTACACTTTATTTATCTTGGCCAATAGCATTCTCCCCTTTAGCAGAATTAAGAATTTATTGGTCGACTGTACCCAGAGAATCTTTCCCCTATTGCCCAGTAACTTTACATAAATCCAGTAAGTTCAAGGGTCACCCCTAACACTGCAGTCCAGGGAATGAGAAGGGAGTCAGCCACTCTGATCTGTTTTCTGTCCCTTTATCAGTGGAGGTTGAATTGCAGCAGTGTTTCAATTCACCTATTCCTCCTTCTGGATGCAGCAACTTGCAAATATGGAAGGTGTTCAAGATGCCATGATAACTTATGGCAATGCATAAATGGCGATAATATAATTATTACTACAGTACATTCATTATGGAAGGAGCAATGCTAAATTGGTGGATGAGGTGCCTTTGCATTCATGGTAAGTTTTGTTGCAGCGTGTCCAGAAGGGTACGCCATCACACTCTGACTTGTGCTGTGGTTTTAGCACTAAAAGACGAATCACTTATTCAGTATACCCCAACATCTGACCTGCTCAGGTACTCATCGTATTCAAGTGACTGATCTAGCTGAGTCTCTACTGCTTCAATATTGTGGCTACAAGGATGTTGATGGTGGGGAAGTTGATGAAAGGAATATAGTTGAATATCAAAGGGATGGAACCTAATCAGGCTCTTTTTTGATGACCATTTCATTATACTTGTGTGGTGCAAATGTTACTTGACACTCGTTAGCCCAATCATAGGCATTTGTCCAACTTTTGCTACAGGCTGCATTAGTATCTCAGGAATCGTGAATGAAGTGCAAATTGTGTGATCATTACTAAACATCCCCATTTCTGATCTTGTATTAAAGGAAAGGTCATTGATGGAGCAGCTGAGAATTGTTGGGTCTTTTGAATATGGTCGTGGAGGTGAAAAGTATAAAATCACTCTGTGAAAAGAGAAGCTTGATATGTCAAAACATCTGCTCCACTTGCGCTAATTTTTTTGATCATTGTGAAAGCAGCTTTAATCTCTCTCCTGAAGTACTCTTCTTTGATACAAGCAATCAATTATTTTTAGCTTTTACATGACTAAAACCCTTAATTTTCTTTTCAATTTTTTTCTCCCTAAGATAATCACATCCTATATTCAGAATATACCCTGTTAGTTTTCTTGGTGTTGTATCTACATTGTTTATACTGCAGGTCAGATTCAACAACAGCAAATAACTGTGCTATTGGAAACATAACATAAAAGAAAGAGGGATGTAACATTGCATAAGAGCAAAACAATTGCTCAATTTTGTTTTGAAGATCAGCCAATATATCTTAAGGAAACACTCATCGAGAAATTGAATGCTTTGTTTTTGCAAGTAGATAACAGGCAGGTCAGTTTGGGTTGATTTCAGTTTAAACCGCATGTTGTTTTATATTCCCACCTCTTAAAATTAAACAATTTCCATTGTTAGCAGAGGTTATATTGCTGACATCACTCGGTAACACTTTGATTCACCCTTTGAAGGTATCTTTGGAGTCACAATAAAACTGTAACAATAATTCAAGGCTATAGTTTGCAAATATAAAAGTATCACTCTATATTTTAAATAATAGTCATTAGTTTTGGTGTTGAAGAATATTAGGTTTCTCTGAGGTAGTGTGATAAAACTCTACAAAAAATTTGATGATCAAAGGCATTATTTTCACATTACCATTTACAACTAATTCAAGAACATATTCTTTTTTGACTAACAGAAGGCATCCATCGGGGAATAAAAGAGATTTTCCTCATGGAACTACCATATTAGTACTTATATTCCTTTCATAATCAAAGGGAAGTAGACAGCTGAGAACAACAGATCCTAAAAACTAGGAGCAGAAGTAGACTACATGACTATAAGAAATAGGAATGGGATGGAACATTCATCACATGAGTCTACTCTACCATGTAACAAGATCATGGCTATCTAACACTCACCACGTCCACTTTCCTGCTTTATCTCTGAAAGCTGCAATTTCCCTACTGATTATAATCCTATCGATCTCAGCCTTAAAAATGTTCAAGGATTCAGCCTCCTGTGGTAAAGAGTTCCAAAGATTCACCACTCTTTCAGAGAAGATATTCTTCATCAAATCCATCTTAAATGAAATGGAGATGCTGGTGTTGTATTGGTATGGGGGCAGTAAGAAGTCTCAGAACTTTCATTGTAGTTTGGATGAAAGGTTATTGGGCCTGAAACATTGAACAAACTTTTGTGTAGGTGACTGTAGGCCTGCTAATGGGCCAAAAGACAGAGACCATCTAGATTCCTAGAGGGGAAATAATGGGAGCAATTTTCCAACCTTGACTTGCTGGTCTTGGAGAATAGCATGTGAGCCTAAAAATTGGTTTCACACCCGGCACTAAACAATTTGGGATTCTCCCGGCCTCTTCTCCACGGCACGAATCAATTACACCCTAAAAGAGCATGAATCCAATTAGCATATATAATATTTAAAGATGCATGCAGCCACATTTTACTGACAGGTTAAAATCCAACAGATTTATTTGGAATCACGAGCTTTCAGAGGGCTACTCCTTCATCAGATGAATGGAGAGGTACGTTTTGCAAACAGGGCATGTATGATCAAAGGCATAATTATAAGATAATGGTTGGAATGCAGGTCCTTTTAGGTAATCAAGTCTTTACAGGTATAGACAGTGTGAGTGCAGAGAGGAATAATCACAGGTTGAAGAGATGTGAATTGTCACAGGACAGTTAGCAAAATTTTGCAAGCCTGGGCTAAATGATGCGGGTTACATGTAGTGTAACATAAACCCAAGATTCCAGTTGAAGCTGTCCTCGTGCATGTGGAACTTGGCTATCAGTTTCTTCTTGGTGATTCTGCATTGTTGTGTGTGTCTTGAAAATCTTAAATGAGCACCACATTATTCAGTGACTATGCCCAATGGTCCTACACTCCCCATGAATAAAAATATCTTTCCAACATTTCCTCTGTTTAACCCCCAAAGAATCTTACATGTTTCAAACATATCATCTGTCATTTTTCTAAATTCAAGGACCCAACCTATTTAATTTTCCCTCATATAGCAGTCCCTCCACACCCGAAATCACACTTGTAAACCTCCTCTGCATTAACCTCAATGACAATGCATCTTTCTTAAATAAGGGCACCAAACCCGTACACAGTACTCTAAATGTGACCTCCTAAATACCTTGTAGACCATAACAGTTCACTCCACCTGTCGGCTAATCACCTGGCTATCAGAATCATTCTTTCTTGGAAAAGTACTAAATTATTAATGATGAAAACTTATGAATCATTTATATCAAGTCAAGCACAGCACTTTATGGAATCTTTGTGTTGTAGTTCGGAGTGGGAGTGGAATGGTTGAGACAATTATATTTTCTGTGGTTACATGCTATTTGGTAAAGTTGCACTTTGTTCAGTCTTGTACATGAATATACCTAAAATTAATCGATTGTGTTTAAATATGAACATTTTAAACAATATTTGAATGATTAGTGCCACATATGTGTTTGAATCTTGAAATAAAAACTTAATGTTATAAATTAAATAATGGCAAATATTTCTTTTAGCATTTTGATTGGACAGTGCAATAGTTTTAATTATTACTGATATTTATAAATCATACATCTGTTGTGTATGATTTTGTTGTTGTGTTTCTAAAAGCAATGAACAACACCACATTCATTGGTTGTATGAAAACACTCTTCGATGTCTTGGATGGCACAGTGGTTAGCATTGCTGCTTCACAGTGTCAGGGACCTGGGTTCATTTTGATTTTGGATGACTGGACGGAGTTTTCATGTTCTCCCTGTGTCCAAATAGGTTTTCTTTGGGTGCTCTAGTTTCCTCCCATTGTCCAAACATGTATGGGTAAGGTGCATCTCTCATGCTCAATTGCTCCTTAGTGTCAAGGAGATTAGCAGGGTAAATATGTGGGGTTACATGTATAAGACCTGTGTAGGACTGTCGGTGCAGACTCGAGAGGCTGAAAGGCTTCTTTCTGTGTGTAGCAATTCTATGATCGTGGCACAGATCTTCCAGTTTCCAGATAGTGGGACACCAGACATACTGCCTAAGATGCGATACGGGAACCCTCAGTAGGTCCAACTGAATGACTCAATGGAAATTGCCTGAGAGGTTTGAAGTTCCAATAAGCAATTCCCTTCCTCACCGACCAGAATCCTCTAGAAAAGTCTCCAACTCAGAGCCAGAGGCTTTACAGGACTCCAACTTACTTACACAGATAGGAAATTTTAGACAGAAAGATCCAAATCTAATTCCTGGATAACGATCACCCCACACAACCCTTCCCTTCACCCCCAAATTTCTCCCTAACAATGCCCCGACTACCTCCGACCTGATACAACCACACCCACGCTCACTCACCCCCTTTCCCCCTGTGTCACCACACCCTAGACTCTCCAGCCAGGGGCTCCAATTTTGGTTGAAAGATTTTGGCCTGAATTCATGTGCAGTTATAGGTATAGAAGTGAATAAATTAAATAAAATGTTCAGGTTTAGTTCATTAGCCATTATATTGGTCTGTCTCTTCATCTCACGCAAACAATAGAAGACCCAGTGAGGTTGCCATGGAAATCCAAGAATCTTCCAATAATTATTTCACCATTCACAATTATTTCAATGTCATTTCTTTCATTTACTATTATTCTTTTCCTCTTTTATCTTTGCAAACATCCTATGGCAACATTGAAATGTCTTCATCAGAGGGTATATTACTAGTTATTCGTAGAGCTTTTGATAGGAATTTCCATCAATTTCAACTTTCATCTGCATCGGTAAATCTTTTTTCAAATTTTTAGACATTTTTAATGAAAATGCTGACCTTTACCATTTCAATTTCAACAAAATATTACTGTGAGTGTTCAAGATACATTTTATACAGATTACAGTTACCCAAATAATGAGAAATCACCAAACTAATTATTGCAGATGCTAAAACTCTGAAAAAAAAACAGAAACGTGTAGAAATACTCCACAGGTCAGGCTGCATCTGCGGAGAGAGAACCAGGGTCGATAAGCTTTCATTGTAGTTTGGATGAAAGGTTATTGGGCCTGAAACATTGAACAAAGTTTTGTGGAGGTGACTGTAAGCCTGCTAATGATGCCAAAAGAGAGAGACCATCTAGATTTCTAGAGGGGAAATAATGGGAGCAATTTTCCAACCTTGACTCGCTGGTCTTGGAGAATAGCATGTGATCCTAAAAATTAGTTTCACACCCAGCTCTGAACAATTTGGGATTCTCCCAGCCCCTTCTCCATGACATGAATCGATCATACCCTAAAAGGGCATGAATCCAATTAGCATATATAATATTTAAAGATGCATGCAGCCACATTTTACTGACAGCAACCAATTACATTGTTGCAACTGGGGCTGCCATCCCTATAAAGTGTAGTGAACCACCCCGAAGGGCTTTTAGCCAAATCAGAGGGCTGCCAACTTGGCAGCCTCAAAATCACCAACACTAGGGATGAGCAAAGCAAAGACTGCATCAGAGGATGAGCATGCAAGAATTGGCTGTGCACCCTGGAAAGCAGACAAGTGGTTTCTAAGGGTGCCTGGATCTGTAAGGCAAGCCCTGGAGAGGTGAATAAAGGCTAGTTTACAAGGGCAGGCAGCACCTTCAACATAAGGGCAGCAACTGCTATTAGGAGATCCTTTGGTGGGCATGAAGTGTCAAAGTAGAAGAGCCCACCTACCCTATAAGAGATTGCAAAAATTTATCTGCCAGACAACATTGATAAGGAGGAAGTGATGAATAGACAGTCGGTGTTGAAAGTTGACAAGTCATTGGGATTGGATGCAAGGTCTCTAATGCTATTTAAGGAAGTGAGAATGGAAATTGCTGGGGTGCTGGCAATAATCTTCCAGTCTTGTCTATATTTACAGGAAGTGCCATAGGACTGGGGAATTACAAATGTTACACCCTTGTTTATAAAACATTGCAAGGATAGTCCCAGCAATTACAGTTTACTATTGGTAGTCGGCAGGCTTCTAGAAACAATTATTTGGGATATAATTAGCAGTCACATGGAAAATACAGATTGATTAGGAAGCAAATAGATTCCTAGAGGGGAAATAATGGGAGCAATTCTCCAACCTTGATTCTCTGGTCTTGGAGATACATTTCACAGTTCAAGATACATTTTACACAGATTACAGTTACCCAAATAATGAGAAATCACCAAACTAATTATTGCAGATGCTAGAACTCTGAAAAAAAAACAGAAACGTGTAGAAATACTCCACGGGTCAGGCTGCATCTGTGGAGAAAGAACTAGGATCGATAAGCTTTCATTGTAGTTTGGATGAAAGATTATTGGGCCTGAAACATTGAACAAAGTTTTGTGGAGGTGACTGTAGGCCTGCTAATGGGCCAAAAGAGAGAGACCATCTAGATTTCTAGAGGGGAAATAATGGAAGCAATTCTCCAACCTTGACTCGCTGGTCTTGGAGAATAGCATGTGAGCCTAAAAATTAGTTTTACACCCAGCACTGAACAATTTGGGATTCTCCCAGCCCCTTCTCCATGGCACGAATCGATCACACCCTAAAAGAGCATGAATCCAATTAGCATACATAATATTTAAATATGCATAGTCTATTCGAGTTGTGGAGAAGGCAGGTTCAATTGGGGCATTCAAAAGAGCACTGGATGATTTCTTGAATCATAACAATGTGCAGGGCTAAAGGAAAAGACATGGGAATGGCACTAATTCATGACGTTCATTTGGAGAGCCGGTGCAGCCACCTTTTGCAGTGTAACAACTCTATGCTTCTGTAATGTAACAAGTAAGGTTGAACCAATGGAAGTAGTTAATTTAGATTTTAAAAGAGCATTCGATAAGCTGCCACATAAAAGGTTACGACACAAGCTAAGAGCCCACAGAAATATATTAACAAGGAGAGAGGCATGAAAGAGTTGGAAAAAATGAGTCATTTTCAGGCTGGCAAATTGTAACTGATGAGGTGCTACAGAAGTCACTGCTATGACTTCAACTCTGTACAATCTATATAATTGACTTTTATGAATGAATAATGTCTATCGTAGCCAAGTTTGCTGATTATACAAAAAAAAATGCAAGTTATGAAGAGGACACAAATGTCGATGGGGGAGTGCAGTCTGCTATGGGACAAGCTTTAAAAATTGTGGGCATAACCTGATTCTAAGATTTCCATCCCCATTCCCACTCTCAGCAGTTTTGATGGGTATTGGTTATAAGCCCACATCCAGCTATCTTATGTACAAACATACAAATTAGGAGTAGGATCAGCCCAGTCTGCCCCTTGAGCCTGTTCTGCAATTCACTAAGATCATGGTTGGTCTGATTCCAACTTTAACTTCATACTCCTGCCTACACTCAATAACCTTTCTTCTCCTTGTTAGTCAAGAGTATATCTATCTCTGCCTTAAACACATTCAAATACGCTGCTTCCACTGTCTTTTGAGAAAGAAAGATCTAGAGACTTACAAGCCTCTGAGAGAAAGGATTTCTCTTCATCTCTGTCTTAAATATGTTTACTTTTAAACAGTAACTCCTGGTTTTAGATTCTCTGACAAGAGGTAACATCCTGCTCACATCCACTCTGTCATTACTCCTCAGGGTCTGAAAAGTTTTGATCGAGTCACCTCTTACTCTTCCAAACGCTAATGGATACAAACCTAAACCCTCAACCCTCTCTTCAGAAGACAACATACCTAATCTGATGAACCTTCTCTGAACGGCTTCCAAAGCATTTACACCCTTCCTTAAATTAGATTAAAAATGCAGTGCACAATACTCCAGATGTGGCCTCATGAATGCCCTATATAACTGAAGTATAACCTCTCTACATTTGTATTCAATTCCCCTCACAATAAATGCTAACATTTTATCAGCTTTCCTAATTAATCACTGTATCCACACATGAGCCTTTTGTGATTCATACACTAGGACACCAGATCCCTCTGCACACCATAGCTCTGCAATCTCTCACCATTTAGATAATAAACTTCTTCGTTACTTTTCTTGCCAAAATGGACAATTTCACATTTAACCACTATCCATTTGCCAGGATTTACCTAATCACTTAATCTATCTTTGTCCCTTTTTAACCTCCTAATATCCTCTTCACAATTTACTTTCCCATCTATCGTTGTGTCACCAGCAAATTTAGCAACTCAATATTACTGGTGTGATTGTGGGAGTGGGCATTTTGGATTCCCCTGCTATTTTCATGGGGTCAAATTGGCCTCTGAAAGTAATATAGATCACACCAACTTGAAGTATCATGAACCATGGGGGAGCGCTGGTCTGAAATTGGAAACCTTTTGACAGATAAAGTCAAAGGTGTTACCAAAATCATGCATCATCATGGGATTCTATATGATAAATTACATATGTTCTTAATGAAATGGTAGGGCTTTATTCTCACAAGATATTTGACCATTAATTTTACCAGGATTGTGAAAGAGGAAAGGTCTTCATATGCATTAAAGTACTTTATCCACTGATACAAATATCAGCACTGAGCTCAGTTGTGATGTTGCTGAGACTTTGCAAATGTTGAGCTCACAGTCCAACCTCCCGCATGAAGAATGAGATTTCAGGCGGAGGTAGAAATCTATGGAACTTTAACAGTCAACACCTTGAAGAAAGTAGATAGCATTAAAAGCCAACAATGGAAGAATAAAGAAATCTGTACTCTTTCACAGTTAGCATTAATAAGCCTCTTCAGACCTGTAATTTATTCAATTTAATTTTCAAATCAGAAAGGGGAATTATTATCTCAAGTAGCAGACATGCTATTGGAATGTGTGGACATCACAGATAGAAGTTTAATGGAGAGAAGTGTAAAGTGATAATTTTGATAGGATGAACAAAGGGCAATATAAAATAAAAGAAATAATTTGAAAGGGGATGTAGGAGCAGAGGTACATGAAATATATGTGCATAGATTGTTACATATTACAGGGCAGGTTGAGAAAGCAGTTAATAAAGCATTTGGGATCCTGTCATAACTCAAGGTGTAAAGTACAAAAGCAAGGAACTTATGTTCAATATTGATAACACACTGGTATAGGCCCAAATGGAGTATGATGTCCAAGTGCATTGCATGTTAAGTATAGGAAGAATGTGAAGGCACATCGAGGGATGAGGAGGCAGCAGGAAAGGTTTATGAGCCAGGGGTGAGGGATTTCAGTTACATGGATAGATTGGAGAAGCTGGTCTGCTCTCTTTACAGAGAAGATTGAACGAAAATTCAGTAGAAGTGTTGAAAATCATGAGGAATCTGAACAGTACTGATAGGGAGAAACATCCAATTGGCAGAAAGATTGAGAACAAAAGGACCAAAAGGACACCAATGTATGGTGAATGGCAAAAGAACTAAAGGAGACTTGAGGACAACATTTTTTGTTGCAGTAGGTGCTTAGAATCTGAAATGCATTGATACAAAAGTGATACAAATTTCAAAACTGAATTAGATAATTATATGAAGAGAAAAATAAAAATTCAGGACTGTATAAAAAAGGCAGAGGAGTGGGATTCATTGAGTTGCAGTTCCAAAAAGCCATTATTGAAATAATAGGCTGAATGACATCTGATGATGCTGTAGCCATTCTATAATTCTTTTATTTATTTGTTTTTTTAGCTAACAGTTCTAATGCCAGTCCTGAGGATGTGTGGCACAAATACGTGTTGGCAATAATTATATTTTTGGACCATTTCTCGTCAATGATCTTCTACATGAGGTTTATTGTTTTGCAAATCTTATATTCAGAATCAAAACCAAACAGGAGTTCTATTTCAAAACCTCTCATTTCAATGTCAAGGCAGAGCACTAAAAATGCCAAACTGACCTCTATTTGTAAAAAATATCACATCAGTTACATCTGCTAACTTTTGACAGATGTTATAATCCACCCACAGATAAAATATTATTTCAAGGTGAATGTTTGAACAGTCATTTGGTGAGATAGAACTTAAAGACTGATTGAAAGAAAAGACATGTCAAAGCTTTCTGTCTTGCACTCATCTGGACACTTGGCAAGGATACCAGTATAAGGGGAAATCAACAATTAATACTGTATGAGAAGGGAAAGTTGACTGGTAGAGGCATTGTCATGGAGAATACATCAACATGTTGATGACCGACAGATAACTGTCAAAATGTTTGAAATTTAAACCACGCAACTTGACCCTGAGCGCTGGGGAAATGAATCAGAAAATGGCTGTCCTTATTTTGTTTGGCTGAAACAGGCACATGGTGTATCCAATTAGGATTATCTTCTTGTGTAGTATAGATTGTTGTTTGCCCTTTACACTAGCATTCTTGTGGAGTGTTCTGATGAGTGCAAGATGAAAAGCTTCAACATGTCTGTTTTTCAGCAGCAATTAGCATTTGTATTTCTTTTCTATGAGGTAAAATTGATAACTAATCAGAAATTTAACAATACATTTTGGGCAAACATTTGCTGAAATATTGGTGGCATTTGAACAAGGCATACCAATATAATTGTGCAAATAGGCTAGCAAGTTTAGGATATGAAGAGATAAGCTGAGAGTTGCAAATCTCCACAGTTTGCTGTCATTTATTCCATGCTTAGGCTCACTATTTTTAAAAGCATGTTAGATTTGCACATTAATTACTAAACAAACATGTCACAGGAAATTCAGCCTGATGATTAATAGCATCGTTAATTAATAGCTCTGTAGTTAACTCTTTCCGAACAAGGGGAATTAGGAATGGGCAATAAATGCTGGCTGGCCCAGAGACACCCACATCTCGAGAAGGAATAAAAAAGAGTTACCTTTTGAGCAACATGATGATTGTTATGGACTGCTAATTAAGCATTAGTCAAGAAAATGATCAATTTAATCTATGGAATCTCAATCCTGCACACAGTGAATTGTTGGAGATTTTAAATTTCAAATTTTAAAATTTTGCTTTTATTTTCTGACTTTGAATTTTTACCTCACATCCATTCTTTCACAATCACGTCAGTCTTTTTCACTCTTTAGCAATTTGATTCATATTTCTTCTCTATTTTATGTCTGACACAGGAAGGCAGAGGCAAAACGGCCAAACCAGCAATTTACAATGTGTACGCTATTGTTGGGCAGGAAGGGGAAATACCTCCTATGGGGGGAGGTTCCGTTGTGCCCATTTGTGGCACCTTTCCCAATATCGTGGCTCCCATTAGCCCTCCCAAACCTGGCTCCCTTCTACCCCTCACTGGAATTGGCAGGCAGATTTATTGAAATTGACTTGGTTTCTCTGGTCCCAGGCAGGATAACGGGCAGTATCACCTTTGCCACTATTCTTGATTGCAATGTCTTACTCTCCAAACCAGATAGTTTCCCGTTTTTAAAGATCCTCCTTAAATGTACTTCACCAGGTCTTCTTTGGTAGGCCCTGTTCTCTTCAATCAGTATGGGTGCTGCCCATTTTACTGCATTGTTGGCCAGCAATTGAAATACATTCTTAGTAACCTCAGTCTTCTCTCCATCGCAACTTCTGATTTCTGCAATTCTAACTAATTCTGTGCAGTATGTCTTTGTTTATGCTGTCTCTCCATGTGTTATACATGATGTTATATAGGCAGTTTTGATGAAAGTTGTCCAACTGATATAACACATTTGTTGTTCTCATCCGTGTTTCGTTGGATTGCTATGGATATGTAGAGCCACAGATTCATGGCGGTGTTGATGGTGCTAGATGCCCAGATCAGGTGAAGCTCCTGGAAAACTGATGCTACTTTGTGGGTTCTTGTGTGGACATTGATGTCTACTTCTCCCTCCCTGAAGGGGGATGTACATCCTCCTCTCCTTAGTAGAGGAATTGGTTGATATCTGTAATGTTCTGTTATCCAATAGTGAAAGGGGTCTTTTCATGATCCAGCCAAAATTGTCTTGGTTTTCTCAGAGCTGATGCATAAACCAACATTGGCACCACTACTCTCAAGACAAGAAGTCATATCTTGGCACATGCATGATTCTTCAGCTAGCAATACCATCTATGAAACCCTATTCCCTCAACCAGTGTGTGTTGCCAATGGATGCCAAAGTCTACACCCACCATTGCCTCCTTCAGCCTGGTCCATCTGAAATCTGAGACTCAGCTTATAGTCAGGGCTCCATCTCTTCTTCCTCTTCAGGACTGCCTGTAGTCTCAGCAGTGGCCACTGCCTGATGCTAGCAGTGCAGTGATTATAGGGTTGCCAGCCAATCTCCAGATGGGGAGTGGCAGTCCCACTGTGGGATAATTAAAGCATATTATTACTGCGGGGCAACTGGGTTTTAGATGGGCAGGCTGACAATTGACTTTCCGGTCAAGAGTGTGGTGAATACACCAGTGTCTACAATCCACCATCACGGGATGCCCTACTGCAGCAAGTTGCAGTCCAATAAACTTGGAGAAATATCTCTCTAGCATTAGACACAGTGAAAACAAATGATGGAAGTATCAGCAACCTGATGCATGCGACTGAATATGTGCTAATAGTTTCTAAACAGCAATATGTCTGGCTTGTTCCAAACATTAACACACTAACCTTAGATCCATTATTTTGGGATCAACAGTACAAGAAATTCTTTTCAATTATCCTGCAAAGGTTCATTTGATACCAATCTGTGTAAACCACTGGAAGATTCATCATCCTGACCAATAATACTTTCTCCCACAATAGCACATAGCATTTACCTTATGTGTCTGATCATTGTTAAAATATCCTCCCTGGGTGGGTACATTAATCAACATAAATGTGGCATCCATGTCAGTTAAATGATTTGGAAGCAGTCAGCTGCAGAATCCTTAAAACAAAGAACAGTTTCTCATTTGGAATGTCTTCAACTATAAAATTGTTGCAGTTCTTCATAAGACAAGCAAAGATTGCGTTATATTGAGAATTTAATAACAACTCTGGCAACTTTGGCAAACAGAAAAAATTACTTTTGGAGCCAAATTGCTTTAAGTACAATCAACTTAAAGTAATTTTTTTTTAACCCTCAGGTTTGCGCTTGATAAAAATCATCATTTCTTAGCTGCCAAGAGAGAAAAACTCTTGCAGTCAGGTCTCCATCCCACCAGATTCCAATGGGTTTTTTGGGAGGTTCCTCATAAAATATAACAGTCTGAAACTATTAGCTGGGCTGTCTCTGAAATACTGCTGACCGAAGGGTTTGTGCAAGTCCAATGGGTATGCAAATTTATTTTTATAATTTAATGACTGCCCACCTCCCACACCCATACCTGGGAAGCCACTCTGGACCTGATATGGAAATGGAAGTTTGCAGCTGCAATTACATTGACCTTACCTACACTTCCTGCTGCCTCAGAAAAGCAGTCAGCACAATTAAGGACCCCACACACCCTGCACATACTCTCTTTCACCTTCTTCCATCAGGAAAAAGATACAAAAGTCTGAGATCACATACCAACCAACTCAAGGACAGTTTCTTCCTGCTGCCATTAGGACTTTTGAATGGACTTATCTCATATTAAGTTGATCTTTCTCTATACCCTAGTTATGACCGTAACATTACATTCTGCACCCTCTCCTTTCCTTCTCTATGTATGGTATGCTTTGTTTGTCTAGTGTACTAGAAACAGTAATTCTCAGCATATGTTAATACATGTGACAATAAATCAAATCAAATCAATATGCGCACCTATTTTTAGTTGAAAGACCAGATATGGTTGTAGTGAGGGAGCGAGAGCGAGTATTTTGTTTTTACTTTTGATGGTTTAAAACAGGCAGTATCGATTCACTCGGCCATTATCCAACTCTCTGATTTAATTTATTTGAGTCAAGAATAATTGGGAGAGATATAAATAAGAAGTGACTGAATTGATTTTTGCACAATCACCCAAAGTCATAATTATTATCAGCAGTTGGGTCTGTGTTGAAATATTTCAGGACAATTTGTATGGTCTGGGGGCAGAGAAAGGAACGCAGCTGCCATCTCAGAGGTTCAACCAGATGTATTGTTGAGTATATTTCCTTTATTTTACTCATTTTCCAAAGTATAGTACTTAAGGATACTATATCCTTAAGTACTATAAAGATAGTATATAGTACTTCCTTATATACTATAAGGAAGTATAAGGATGAACAAAAAATTCCTTTGGCAGATTTACAGGTAATGAGAGATGTTTTCACTCATACATTATTAATGCCATTAATATTTTCTGTGCTAAAAATGCCTTACATTCACAAGCAACTTTTATCTTTCTCCATTTGACTTTCGGACCATTGTTATGGCCATTGAGGAGGGGTAAAAATGCTTCCCCTATTACACCACTCCAAGTCTGACCATGAGTGGGTTTCTTTATGAATTTCTAAAGATTAAGGTATTTGTTCACTGTCTCTATGCAGCAATTAATGTGCTGATTGAACAGAAGCTAGTCTGGCAGACTTCCATGAGTTTAAAACAAAAGGAGGTTAGTTTTTAATTTAAACTCACTGAGGTAAACAAAAAAATATTTAAAAAAGTAAATCCATGCCTGAGCTTCGCGACATGATACACATACACAAGGGCATGCAAAATTATAAGTTATACAGTAGATTATTACTTTCTTAGCCAAATGAAAACTTGGTCCTAAAAGATAAAAAGAAACAGAGCTCACTGTATATGAGTGGCTTCCTGGGTATCTGTGGCAGTGGCTGAGTTTTCCCCACAGTGATCTTGAAATGCCAAAAGTTGAAGATTTTATGAACTGCAATTGCTGGGGATAATATGTTATTAAAATGTGATTCATCTTTTCCAGAAGCCAATAAATTTTGCACCCAAGCTTCCTTTCAATGGAAATTCACCATCCCTTTGTTAGATTTTTAAACTGTATTAGAGATAGGTTCTTAATTTGGGAAAGAAGGGGAGAGAGAGAATATTGCTGCCCCTTTTCAGGTTTTTCCTAGACTAAGCATCTTAGATGCTGTAATAAAATGCATTCAGAAAATAGTTACTCCAGTCACATACCCTCTCTCACCCCAATGGTTTCACAAGATATTTGCTTAATCTTGTCTGCCACTATGTGGCTATTGTTCCATGATCTATAATGTCCTAATCATTAACTTCTGAATACTTCATCGGTTCATCTTGATGAGACAGGAACAACACTTTTCCATATTGGTATTGTTCTTGCAGACTTTCTGGGCTCGATATTATCATCAAGTTGTACCCATTTTCGGGTGGAAAATCTTGGTAAAATCAGGCTTGAGGTGATTAGCGTGATCCGTGCCAGCCTCCATGCAGGTTCCCCCCCTTTACTCGGGCCTGAAAATGGCATTCATTTAAATTGACTTAATGGGCTGTATGCCCAACCCTACTGGTACTTTCCCCTTGATCACCATGTTCACCCAGCCAGATTTGGCACAAAGCAGGCATGCTCCACGGGCTTCTGCAGTGTGCTTCAGAATTGTTGATATTTTTCCAGGCAGAGTGTGGATAGGGACACCTGAGAATGGGTCTAAAAGTCGGATCTGAAACACTCCCAATTTTAAGTCTACTCAGCATTTAGGATCAAAATGGTAAAATGGGATCCTCTGTCTCTGCTTGATACATGGGAACACCATCATCTGGAGGTTCCCCTCCAAGTCACCACTCTGACTTGGAAATATATCCCGATCCTTCATTGTTGCCCAGTTGAAATCCTGGAATTCCCTCCCTAATAGCACTCTGGCTGCACTTACACTTAAGGGACTGCAGCGGTTCAAGAAGGCAGCTCATCACAATCTTCTGAAGGGCAACCGGGGATGAGTAATAAATTCTGGCAAATCAATGATACCCACATCCCGTAAATGAATAAATAAAATCACCATAACTCAATTTAAAGCACTATCATTAATATGCTTACCGATAGCATTTACTCAAAGACAAATCCAATTTTCAGAAATATTGTCAATCCTAGCAATTCTCCTTGTGAAATAACAATCTGTCAACTGTAAATTAAAGATCTGGTTTTAAATTAGTGGTGTTGGCAATGTTAAAGAGAGAACAAATCAATAAAAATAGAAAGAAAAAAGGCAAGCTGCCTAATTGGGAGCAAGTTATCAAATGACAAAATTGTAACTATGAAATGCAGCCGTTTTGGTCATGCTTCCCTGTGATTTTCCAACTTTTTCATGAATTTGACATATCTTTATTTTAAAACTATCTTAAAAGAATGCTTAGGAAGTGACAGCACCAATGACAAAGAAGGAGGAAAAGCAATCACATTTGCTTGTTTCCTACTTCCCAGTTTGTTGTGTTTGACACTGCTAACACCTGGAAACACTTGTTGTTAAAATGCACAGCAGAATGGGGGCGGTTTTCCAAATGCACTATGGCAGCAGGGAACCTTGGTGAATGACAACCAAAATCAGAAATTCACAGCTCTGCAATTTCCCTCTCAAGGCAAAGTTCCCTCCCATGAATGAGCATTCAGAAATTATTCCATTGTTACAACTTGTATCTTGTTTGAGATTTACTCTTAAATACAGTGATGCTGGTTACTCCAATGAGCAGTCTGACTATCTGTGTTGCTCTTGAGTCTGGGGCTCACAATTTGTGATCTGCCTCTGCCAATTCCTCCTTATTATCATGATACTAGCAGGGGGTCAAATGTCTGTCTTGTTCTTTGCCTCTCTGCACTATTGGCTGCCCTTGCACAGTGCAGGGGGATGATCAGGATTGCAGTGACAGTACGTGATGCAGCCAGCCTACTCTTTTTGAAGGCAGTTTGTCCCAGTCAAAAGGAACATTTTATAACTGAGCTGGAACTTTAAACACAGAAAAGTAAATGCCAGAACCAAATGAGGGTTCTAACATGTTTGATGCAGAGCTAAGGACCTTTCTGGCTGAGGTGGGCAGGAGGATACCATGTTTTCACCAAAAGCCCTCAGATGGGAATGGGAGTATGTGGCCAGGGAGATCACTCCCAGACACTCCTGCATTGAAGGACCTGGCAGCAGTGTCACAAGAAGTTTTAATGACTTTACTTAGGTTAAGGTCATTGAATGCTTTTTTTACACAACACCCTCTCACATGTGCATTGTATCACACCCCCTCACTCACTCAGCAGCACTCTCTGGCATGCACTCATGGACAATACTCCCTTACTCATTCTCACATATCTACCAGCCTCATATACACCTCTCACTACTTCCACTAATGCTAGTTACTCAGCGATAGAAATCATGCCACACAAACGAAGTGCTGTGTCCACACTGACAGGCATTCTGTCTAACACACAGTACAAGAGCAAAAAACAGCCTGGAGGGAAATGAAGCCAGATCCATTACTGAGCCCTACAGGGAAAATAGTTTCTACAGCACAGTGCCAGATGCAATAGAGCTCATGACATCAGATGGTAATGGAGATGTTGAGATTAGACTTTGTTTCTGCCTTATGTTCCTTTTCAACATCCAGAACACACTCATCTGGTGCGACGAGCAAGTCGATGATGTGACTATGAACATCATGCTTCCCACTTTACCTCCTCTATTCACACAAATTTTCAACTTTTAAAATTTTATTTTCAATCACCTAAGCCACCTACCCAACAACCCAAAGTGGAACACAGAGAGAGCAGCGGCACAGAATTAATGAAGTGGCCCTGTCACTTGACCTGATTCTCTCAGGAAACCAGCTCAGATACTGTGTGTACCTTAGAGGTTAGCATATCATTAAGAGCAGCAAGACTTGAATCACTCTGGAATAAGTGGACTGCAGCCAGAGCAGGGAATGGTTTGATCATTTTCTAAGACAAGGTAAGGGAAAGAAGCAACTTTATCAAAACCTTTAAGATCCAAATGGATATCGACAGGATGGATGCAAAGAGGCTGCTTGCTCGTGTTAGAGAATCTAGAATTCGGGATCAATGTCTGGAAATAAGAGGTTGGTCATTTAAAAGAGAAGATTTTTTTCTTTCAGGGAGTTGTGAGACTCTAGAGCTTGTGAAAGAAGGGGAGAGGGAGAAAATTACTGCTCCTTTTTATGTTTTTTCTGGTCTACTCCTTAGCAGCTGATATGCTGTTACACAATGCAGTCAGAAAATGGTTACTCTAGCCTCTCTCACCCCAATGCTTTCGAAGGTATTTGCTAAATGATGTCTGGCCACAATGTGGTTATTATTCCTGTAAGGTCCTGGCCATTAAGTTCTGAATATTTCATAGTTCACCTTGAGGGGACAGAAACAACATCTATCCATTTAGATATTGTTCTTGAAGATCCTTCTCTACTTAAGAGGTAGCCTTGTAGAAAGGCAAATGAGAGGTTCAGGTTTAGTTTTAATAATTCTTTACAAGTTGTTTTTGTATTAACAAGAATGAAATTGCACAAAGGTATATGGGTACGTCTTCATTGTATTCCATATTGGAACCTTTCAGAAAACTAGTTAGCTGGTAATACTAGGCATCAGGTCACATGTGACAGCTGTCTTATGTCAGTCTTTGCTTGCTTTTTAAGAATCATGTCAAAGTCCTTTTCAAGCAGTTCAAAATGTATTCCATATTCAAACCTCTCTAGCTTTTGCAGCCTGTATGTGATCACCTATCTCACTACACTGTCAGGATGCAAAAACCCCCCGCTAGCAAATCCAGAATTATAACACCACCAAAATAGTAATTCCAGATACTCTTCAATAGCAGAAGTTCTTCATAATGATTGTACTTGCCTGTTGTCTGATCATTCAGTAATGTCACTGTTATGTCCTCCTTGCAGGCTAATGCTGCTTGCTTGCAGAACAACATGCAAATTCTATCAGTTAAATCTGATTGAGTTTAGATGCCTAAATGTTACAACAGCTGGTGAGACTGTGTGCTGTCAAACTGGAACTCCTTCAGAATCTTCGAGAGCAAGCTGGAAAAGCCTTATCAAGAGGATATGCCACATGGGCTGCAGTGGAAAAGGCTGGGAGTACATGTTCCATGCAATAAGTCTCTGTGGCACCATCCCCAATAGCACTATGGAAATAAAAGTTGCTCCTCTTGTTTTTTTGGGGTTTTCCATGTATCTAACAGTATGTTAGTATAACCTGGATGTATCTCTGGATTACAAATCCAAGTAGGAATGACTTCTGGCAGAACAATCCCATTGAGGACAGCCATATCATGATGCGTAACACTACCATCATGCTAAGTAGAATGGATTCAGAACAGACCTAGCAGCTCAAAACTGGGCCATCAGTAGTCTTAGTCAAACTTTGAGATCGGAACTTTCCCATCCCACCCGTCATTAAAAATTGTAGCAGGTGGTGTGGTGGTGGTGGTGGTGGGGGGGGGGGGGGGGGGGGGGGGGGGTGTCATGCAAATGTCCATTGATTTTAGCTTTTAAAATTTTCGGGTTTTGGGGTGAGCATGGCCAGAAAATCTCACCCACAGACTTTCCCATGTCTAGTGGCACATGAAGCAGAGAAAGCACATGCTCAGTTAGTTAGTTCAGTTGGCTGAACAGCTGGTTTGTAATGCAGAGCGATGCCAAAACCATGGGTTCAATTCCTGTACTGGCTGAGGTTAGTTATGAAGGCCTCACCTTCTCAACCTTACTCCTCACCTGAGAAGTGGTGGCCCTCAGGTTAAATCACCACCAGTCAGCTCCCTCCCTCAAAAAGGGGGAAAACAGCCTTTGGAACTTTCATTTCATTGTCATTAGTAGTCTTAAGAGTAACTTAATGATAACAATGCTCAGTTTGATTTCTTTTACAACCACTCAGCTCCAAATTTGTTTCAGCTTTGGCTTAAACATGATGAAAGAGATTAGCTCAGGAGGTGAGATAAAAGTGATTGCTCTTGGTATAAAGGCAACATCTGACTGAATATAGCATTCAAGAGTTTTCCTAAAATTGTAGTCACTGGGGAAAAGGATGGAGTCATACCTAGAACAAAGGAAGATGGCTATGGTTGTTGAAGATCATTCATCTCAGCCACTGGATATTGCTGCAGGAGTTCTTTAACATAACATGTTAGACTGAACAATCTTCAGCTGTGCCAATCATTGCCTTCCCACCATCAAAAGTGATGCTGCATATTTGCAATAGCAACCACAGAGGCCTGGCAGAGGGAGAGAGACAGTTGTCAGGGCTCTGTTGCTGGAGTCAGCCTGAACACAGACCCTCCCTGCCCTCCCCTACTGCTGGGAAATTCAAGCAGAGGCAGCGTGTGGACTTCCTATTGGGCGCCATGGCCTCTGCGTGTTTTCCAGGGTCATCAGCTCCATGCCAGAAGTTGGCGGGGTGCTGAATAAATTACAATAAAGAGGATTTACATTTGACTAGTGGGCCCGGGGCTGAGGTGTTTCACTCTAGTGGGTTTACAACAAGTCCCCACAGGCAGGGAGCTGGCAGCCCAACCTTGCAGGAGTGAAGCCATGGAGCTCTCCAACCCCTTTAGGGTCAGTGGTTGGGGAGCGGGGGTGCCCCTGTGTATTGCCAGCTTGGCATTGCAAGCCTGGCTCCCTGGCACTGCCCAAGAAGCAAAGAACAACCCTCAAGAAGTGCCTCGGCACTACCTGCTGGGCATCAGAAAGTGGCAAGGGAATGGGGCAAGAGGGCACAGGGCATTTCAGAGGGGTGGGCTCTCTAGGAAGAGATTGGTGGGGGTAGGGGAACCTGTTGCCATTCTGCACTCAGTGGTAAGAGAGGCAGGAAAGCCAGTGATCAGGGCTAGCAAAGGAGGGGGGGGAATGGTATCTGGACTGCGAAGGCCTGAGTCAGGGTGATCGGGAGATTGGGACTGCTGTAGGTGGGGAGTGATTGAAAGGTGGTCTGGGGAGGGGTCATGGCTGGCTCAGCCAAATCCCAGAGGCCAGCGATCAGGTGGTGATGGTGGTGCTGTGGGGGATGAGGTGGGGGGGGTCACACTGCCAGCGCTGCAGGGTTAGGAGGCTGGCTGATAATTGAGCTGGTCAGCGATCAGGAGGCCTGGCATTGCCGTGTCATTGTGCACGCGCCGATTTCGGCGCTGACAGATTGTCGCATGCACTGTGGCCTGCTCAGCACTATGCTGCTGGCTTCTCCAGCGTGAATAGGTCCCGCCCCTTGATTTCTAACGGGGTTCATACTGGAGTGCTCTGTGATGCACAGAATGTGGGAGATTCATTTTGAAAATCCCACTGGAAAAATCAGTTTTATTCCAGTTTTTTACACAAATTTGGCACTCAGAATTTTTTTGGTAAGGTCATCCCCTTTATTTATGAGGACAGATTGGAGAGAATGGAACTCTCCTCCTTGGAGAGAAGAAGGTTAAGAGGAGATTTGATAGAAATGTTCAAAATCATTGGGGGCTGGATAGAGTAGATAGGAAGAAACTGTACCTGCTCATAAAAGGACCAAGAATGAGAAAGCATAGATCCAAAGTGATTGACAAAAGAAGCAAATGTGATTTAAGAGAAAACTTCTTTACGCAACAAATGATTTGGGTCTGGAAAGCATTACCTGGAAGTATGGTGGAGGCAGTTTCAATTGAGGTATTGAACAGGGCTGATAATTACTTGAATAAAATCAATGATGATCTAATCCTGATGATTACTTGAGTAAAAGCAATGTACAGGAGTATGGGAAGAGGCAAGGGAATGGCGCTAAATCATGGTGCTTGTTTGGAGAGCTGGTGCAGACACGATGGTCAAAATGGCTTCCATCTACGCTGTAACAATTCTACAATTCTATGATTTGAAAACAAGGATGAGAATTTAAATATCAATGAACAAATGTAGGTCAGGAAGCCAATGCATGATAAAAGAAACAGGACTTGGTGTGGGTTATGACAGGGGAGACCAGCCAGAAATGTATTAGTGGTGCTAAAGGCTGCTACATGGAGGGGCCAGCTGCAGCAATCATTGAGCATAATTTCAGAGCTTGGTGCCATGTGTCAAATTGCACATCAGTTGGCAGCAGATTCCTGTATCACTTCCAACATTAATAATGTCCCAGTAATAATCAGGATGAATATTCAGCATTACTGGCACACTCAAAGATTTGTCATTTAAAATGTGAGTCCCTTTTCACTGAGACTTAAGTTGACTTCCAATGCCATTTTCTGGGTTGTCCTGTCCACTTTTACCTGCTCCTGTTCACTTTTACTCATTGAATAACTCTTCACAGACTCCTTCAACTCATTATCTTTACCTCTGTAGGAGGCAAGGTGCAACTTCTGTATTGGTGCTGAAAAGATTCAAATTAGTGACGATATATCTTTCAGAAAATCGGCTCCTCTCTCCGTATGCTGCTAGCCTTGAGTGTTCTAACTGACCAAGGGAAAGGATAAAGGAGCAAAAGATACCACAAGTATCCACAAGGTTGAGAGTAAGCAGATGGATGGCAGTGCAGCACAACACCATGTATTATGTGTGAGAGAGTGCATGACAAGGGAAATGCCTAGCTCTGTACAAGCACCATTAATAATAATGCATATCTTCCTACTGCCAATGACATCAACAGCAGCCTCCTCCACTGGAGTAAAAGTTTGCAACATGGAAGAATGTTCCTCTCCAATTGCCTGCCAGTCTCTTCTGCAGGAAGAGTAGAAGTGGGTTAGTTTACAACATTGTGAATGATTATGAAGATTTGTAAGGCAGCTTAGGATAATATGCAGGAAAGAGCTGTTGGCAATGGGGCAAACTCATTGAAAAGGCGATAGCAAGTGGTAGTCTTTGAGTGTGTGAGTTTAACTAGAAGCAGACATAATGGAGCATCCTGTTTTGATTGCACGGCAGGGTTTATGAAATTGAATTCAAGGAGTGCAAATGACTTTTCTTTATTCTTTCATGGAATCTGAGCATCATTGGCAAGGCCAGTATGGATTGCTCATCTCCAATTTTCCAGTTGCCCTTGGAAAGGTGACGGTGATGACATCAATTCTCTCTTGTTGAGGATGGACATTGCCTAGCATCTGTGTGGCATGAATGTTACTTGTCAACCATAACCCCAACATTGAGCATTGTCCAGATCTTGCTGCTTATGGACATATATTGCTTCAATATCCAAGTAGTTGTGAAAGGTACTGAACACCATGCATCCAGCAGTGAATGTTTCCATTTCTGATTTCACAATGGAGGGAATATTACCAATGAAGCAGCTGAAGATTGTTGAACAGAGAACACTATTCTGAGGAAGTCCTGGAGCTGAGGTGGTGTTATGATATGGTGTTTTAAATGTTTGAGGAGGAGTCTTACCTTGGAAAGATTGTTAAATTTCTTCTTGCACCAAAGTCAGATCCCACAACTTAGATTAATGGCATTAACCTATCCAGTTAGCTCTCTCCACTATTACTTATTAAAGATTAATACTAGATGCTCATTGCCCATCTGAAGCAGAGAGGAAATCCTGCCACCATTCACTTTGTCCACAATGACTTGCACAACGATATATGATAGAGTGCTGTCCTGGTTGTTGTCATTCTGCCTGCTAGCTCAGGAATACACTACCACCACCTCCTCTTTAAAAACTGCACATTGTTTTTCAGAAAGAGCAAGTCCACCAGATTTCCAACTCTCCCAAAGATGAGTTGTGCATAAGCAGATAATTCACTCTGGCAAATTATTTCCAGTAGAATGGCATGGCGACACAGTGGTTAGCACAAGTTAGTGCTTTGGATGACAGTGTAGAGTTTGCACATTCTCCCTGTATCTGTGTTTGTCTTCTCCGGGTGTTCCGATTTCCTCCCACAGTCCAAAAATATGCAGGTTAGGTGGATTGGCCATGCTAACTTGCCCCTTATTATTTAAAGATGTGCGGTTCGGTGGATTGTCAATACCAAATTGTGCCTTGTTATCCAAAGATGTACCGGTTAGGTGGATTGGCCATGCTAAATTGCCCATTATTATTCAAAGATATGTAAATTAGGAGATTAGCAGGGTAAATAAATGGGGTTACGGAGATGGGGGCTGGGTGGACCATTTTGTCATAGAATCTGTGCAAACTTAATGAACTGAATGGCCTCCTTCTGCCTGTAGGGATTCTATGATTCCAAGGGGATGTAAAGAAGACCCATCTATGATAACCGACCAGGCATCACGCCAGCATTAACTAGCAGAGTATAGCAGAGACCCCATCCGTCACCTGCTCTATCTGCACCACAAGTAGCAATTGCCATTTGTTAAATTTATAATTCTGAGGGTGCAGCCAACTAACTGCTCATGGCAGCTCTTCAGATGTCTGTTCAAATTAAAAACAAACAAGCTGAGTTTGAATTATAATTAGATATCTGGGCCACATTTGAATTGTCACTGCCAGGTTAGTAGAACATAGAACATAGAACATTACAGCGCAGAACAGGCCCTTCGGCCTTCAATGTTGCGCCGACCAATTATGAAAAAAAAAAATGACCCTCCAAACTAAACCATTCCCTTCTCTTCCATAAACTTATCAACTAACCTCTTAAACGCCACCAAACTTGGCGCATCTACAACTGCCGCAGGCAGGGCATTCCACTCCCTAACCACCGTCTGGGTAAAGAACCTATCTCTGATATCCATCCTATAACTATCACCCCTTAATTTAAAGCTGTGTCCCCTCGTGCTAGCTTTCTCCATCCTAGGAAAATATGTAGAAAATAGTATGACAATATCATCAGCTAATCTATTACTTATAGAACAAATAATGTAATGATGTCTTTGCTTGTATTGACAGGCTTCACTTTACTATTTCCTCTGCACTGATAGTGACTGCACATTGAGTGCTGTCGGGTGACATGTCCACGATGTTCGTATTTTGCACACGTTGCCAGCCACCTTCAACCTTCATCTCAGGACATTAAACTGCTCCTGCTGGAGCCCATAAATTCAATCATAACAACAATGTATTTGCTGGCCCAGCTGCTTTATCTTTTTTATTGATCTACTGAGAAATAGAATCTATCAGAAGTTTACAAATCAGTGCTTTGTGGAAAGGCGCATCAGTATTAAAGAGAACACAATCTGTCATGAATTTACACACAGTATTTGTTATCCTCAAACAGTCCTGAATTATCAATATAGAAACGTAGCCACATTCTGTGCTGTGCCTGTTACAACACAAGGCATGCTTTCTTAAAGCTGCTTCATATGGGGCAAATTCTACACAGCAATTTAATGTGTAAAATATATTAATTTTTGACTCCCATTCTTGTTTCTGTAAAGGCTGATGTGAAAAACAATTAAAATCAAACCATGTCTCAAAATTATTAATAAAAAGAAATATTAAATTTGAGCAATACAGATTTCAAGTCCTTGTGTCATTCATGCCATTTTTTCATCTTTTTGCTGGCTGTTGTTGTGTTGTTAAAGGTTTAATGAACCTTGGATGTGAGAACTTTAATATATGCACAATTCCAGCACAAACTTCAAGGGGCACTGTAGCATCAATCCTCCCCCTGTCCTTTTCTGCAAGTTTCTTTCAATTGACTAAGGACTGCTAATCACTAACTACACTGTATTTACATATTCTGTCATGTTAGAGAATACCATATGAGTTGTCTCAGTGGGCACTGAAATTGAGTTCAATGCATCTTTAAAGCACAATTCAGCTTAGTTAACTTTGCAATTATGTTTTCCCTTCTTTGCTGTATAAACACATAACCTTCTGGATAAATTTTGGTGCTATCAAGAAAATAAATAACTTGCATACTGTATTTAATGTACAAAACATTCTAAGATGTTTTACAAAGAAATAATATCAGTAGTTGACATTGGAACATGGGAGAAATGTCAGGAATTGTAATTGAAGGCTAGATCAAATCGGTGTTTTTAAAGATGGAACAATAAAGGTGGTGAGATTTAGTAAAAGAATTCCAGAGAGGAGACAGAGGTCAATGCTGGGGCAAAGGAAAAGCAGTGGTGCGTAGAAGGTTGAGGCATAAAAATTAAAAGATGGTAAAGGGGATGTAAGACTGAAGGAATTGCAGAGAGAGGGAAGTACAGGGCAATGTAGAGAATGGATAAGACCCGTGGATTTAGAGCCAGGTCAGTTTGGATGGGGACAATAAGTGGGTAGGAATTAATGTAGCACAAAAATAAATAGATATGATTTTGACAGGTTGCAACTATATTTTAAATTTTATTTATTAATGTCACAATTAATCCTGCAATGAAGTTACTATGAAAATCTCCTAATCGTCTGTTTGAGTACAGTGAGGGAGAATTTAATGTGGCCAATGCACCTAACCAGCTTTTGGACAGTGGGAGGAAGCCGGACAACCTGGGGGAAACCCACACAGACATGAGGAGAACGTGCAGATTCAGTCACCCAAGTCAGGAATCAAACTTGGGTCCGTGGTGCTGTGAAACAACAGTACTAACCACTATGGCAGTCCACAGACAGTGGAACATTTAGCTTTCTTCTGACTTTCTTCATTTGCTGTTAAAAGTTTATGTAAGAAATATTGAACAGCTTCCAGTACCATTTCTTATGCTCCATGGGGAAAGTTAGATAAGAACTGATAATCAGCAAGAGATTTCAACATGCAATTAACTTTTGCTTGTTTGTTATGAGGCAGGCAGCAAGCTAACTTACTGTTATCTGCTAATTAGCCATTGCGGCCAATGTCAGCAGTCTATCTAAAGATCTGAATGCAGTGTCTCTAAAATTCAATGACCTCATACAAATGGCCAAGGTCAGTTAATGCAGTTTAACTTGTCACGATAACTACAGGTTACTTCCTAAGCCCAATCATCTTTAGCTGCTTCATCGATGGCCTTCCTTCCATCATTAAGTCAGAAGTGGGGATGTTTGCAGAAGATTGCACAATGTTCAGTTCCATTCATGACTCCTCAGATACTGAAGCAATCTATCTCCATATGCAGCAAGACCGGACAACATTCAGGCTTGAACTGGCAAGAGGCAAGTAACACAAGTGCCAGGCAATTACTATTTCCCAACAAGGTAGATATTAACCATCTTCCTTTGATATTCAATGGTATTACCACCGCTGAACTCCCAGAGCAAGAATGATCACCATGCTCCTCACAACAGGAAAAGTTGAAATTGTTCATATTTGTCACAATGTCAACCTTGAAGAACCATCTGTTTGATCCAAATGACTTTGGGTCCACAATTTGATTTGCCATGCAGACACAGATAGTGGGTGGGATCTTATGGCCTGGCTTGACCTGAGACTGGAAAATCCTTCTCAAAGTCAACAAACATTTCCATTGTCTGCGACTTACCTGCTCTGATTCCGCAGCGAACAAAATGTGTGTCCAGAAAATTGAGAGCGAGTACAATTTCTTGTGCACTGGTGGTGATGGCATACTTTGTGGTAAAGGAAGGAAGATTAAAGGATCTGATTGGTGTGTGGCTTATGCTTGAATGTATAGTGGTATACAGGGCCCAATGTTGGACCCTCACTGAAATGATGGGGGAATGACTTTGTCCTTGCTGAACAACTCCAACTGCGATTTATGCTCAGCAATTATAGTGATGTGCCATCTGTAAATGTGCTAATGAAGCTTTGTACCCCCAAAATAATAACCAAACCTTTCTTTTGGACCTGGGAATAAGCTCTCTCAGCATTTGTTAATGTTCTTGAAGTGAAAGTGATATTGTCTCTCCATAGCATCCTCAAACCTGCAGGACAATACTGCTCCATTCTATAGGGCCAGATGTCCCAGGTCAGCACTATTTCTTTCACAGGATCAAAATGGACCAAGAGGCTTGAAGACTGCATTTTAACCCACTCCAATGTTTTTCCTTATATTGCTTCCAATTCTACCTTTGGTACTTCCTGAGAAGTGCATGCAAATGTGCAGCAAAGTGGACAGGCTGGGGGTAAGTCATGCATAATAATTGACCATTCCCAAGAATTATTTAAACTTTCATCCATTTCTGGGGAATGGTGTTACGGTAGTACTGAATATCTTCAACATTGCTCTAGTTTTGTGGCCAGCTGTTTAATTAAAGGGGCCCACCTTGTAAATGCCTATATATCTGTTCTTCTATGATGGTGACAGATTATCCACCTCCATTTTTAGTGTTCTTTTGTTTCTAATTTGTTTTTTTGTTGGCCTTTTTTAGGCTCTGTTTGGCTCTGCATTTAATCCTAATATGCCCCTTCCTGTTACAGGCAAAATAAGTTGCAACTTCAAATTTACACCTCTCCTGGGAGTGCTCTTCCCTGCATTGGCAACATTCATCTAAGTTTCTGGTCCACAGATTGGACTTTTAGTATCTCTGTCTCTTGTCTTGCTCACTGCTCTTTGACTCACGGCTTTCAGCACCCTTACTTCTGGTGCCATCAAAGTTGGTTGACCTCACCTAAATACTCTAATGTACATTTTTCAGCATTTCCTGCAGCCTGAGCAATCTTTAACATTTTTGTCAAGGTAAGGTCTGTCTTTTGCTGAAAGATTTTTTTTTATTGAGGTTATTCACACCACAAACCTATCACTTAACATTTCATTGAGTGTTGATTTGAATTCACGTCACTTAGCTACCTGCCTTAATCGTGCCATGAATGCTACCAGCATCTCCCTTGGATTTCTCATTGTAGAACTAAATTTATATTGTTGCATTATTACTAATGGTTTGGATGATAATGCTCTTTAAGCAGTTCAACCAGATGCTCAAATGTTTTAGTATCTGAGGCTTTCTGGAGAAGTCAGACTTCAAATTAGATTACAAGTCTGAGCCCCACAGGCCATTAGAAGGATTACCTCCTCCCCACCCCAACTTCATTGACCCTAAAAAAACAATGAGAGACACTCCTTATATTGGGTCCATTGCTCTGTTTCAGGATCAAATGGCACAAACTTCCCAATTAAAGACATTTTGGCAAGTTGTTGTAGTCGTATTTCTTAAAAGGTTTGTAATTCAAGGACTAATTCCTCAACTTACAGCAGATGACACAGAAAAGTTCTACTTTACCTCGTCATCAAATGTAATGACAGTGAGGAATTGAAGAACAACAAGACAAAATGATGAACAGGAGGCTTATTTCAGAAAAACTATGATGTAGATAGGACAGTGAGAAGAAAGCTTGTAAGCCCAATAACTCCCTGACTCCAAGGGCAGAATTCTTCTGTCACCCAGGAATCGTAGCAGGCAGGACAGGATCATAGAAAGATCTATTGACCTTGGATTTTCCAGTCTTGGGGCGAAAGTGAATGAAAAATCCCATCCCCAACCGTCAAACAATTGTCTCGCCTTGACTGGCCTGATGAGTCATGTGACTCCCAACGATTTTCCGTCCCACAAAGCAGTATGTCACCACACCCATCTTTACCAAAGTCATCAAATCCTTAAGTTAACAATACCATTTTTTCCAAGCGTAGAAATTTCATCCACTGAAAGATTGCTAACAAATAAACAAATACTATCAGACCCTAGTAAACAGGGTCAAATTACAGGTCTTAGCAAATATGCAGTTATAATTTGTTCAAGCATCTGCAATTAAAATCACAGACCTGGCAGGACAGATGGAATACTGCCTGAAATTTGAAATTTATCCACATACTCACATAGCAAATTTATAAAGATTCCAACTGAAAATTGTTGTTAGAAATGCTGTTGACATTAATTTTGAATTAGAGTGTTTATTTATTTAAAGTACATTGCAAATCTGAGTTCAGCAGGGGTGTGAATTTGATTTCCACATTCAGAACAGAACCCAGTCCATGTATTTAATGTTGAATTCCTTTGCTCTAGCCCAGATCTGACTCTCACAGCTAGAATGCAACATTTTGCACGATGAGTGACAGTATTGGTTTCAAATATCTTTCAGAAGCAAATTAATTCAAAGCAACATTGTATAGTCTGACAGGGTTTCTTTCATAGCGAACAGGATTTATCAATTTGCAAGTTCTCATTGAAACAATTGCCGTGTTCCTATCAGTCAGTTTGCACTTCCCTGTTTTTGAAGCTAATAGTTCAGCTTCCAGGCCCTCATATCTAACAGCTGGAATGTGATGAACTGTCTTTAAAGGTCTGTTTCAGATAAACCATGTTTACATTAATGAAGCCTGGTTATTAAAATGGACCTCTCACACCAACTCTGAAACAGAAGAAGTGTGCATTCTACTGGTTGATAGTAGGAGTTAAAATTCTCCCATATATACGAAAACATTATGAAATTGATATTCTGAGATGATGAACTGCCATCTTCTCCAGTCTGTCCTGCGCCCAACTTCCTACTAATTAATTGGCAGTATTTCTTTTCAGTTAATTTTCTGTTCTAGAGGCACTAACTTCCATGATGGTTTAGCTTTCACTCATGTCTCTTGCAATAGCTATTCTTCATGAAGAAGTACAGACATTTAAATGTTGTTTTAACCTAATAATGGGGCACGAACAAGGTGCGTCAGGTCAGATTCTGATTTATATCTCGGTATTACAGAGCCTTGGTCAGATCTAGTTAACAGGACTAAGTTCAGCTTTGTGCACTGAACCTTGCGTAAGGTTGCCTCAGAGGGGATAGAACAGTGATTCATCGCTACCATGGCTTAAAGATTGCATAAACTTGGTTTGTATTTCCCCCAAATTTAAAAGGTTGAAGCATGATCCAATCAAAATGTTTAATAAAATGATATAATGGGGTAGGTATAAACCAACTGGTTTCCTGTGGTGAAAAGAATCCAGAACAGAATGACATTCTCCTAAAATTAAAGCTCAGCCATTTAGCTGTGAACTCCAGAAGCAGTCCTCACACATTACCGATGAGTATGATATACATACTTCACCCATTTCATCTTGAAATAGGAGTACAAAGGATCCCAATTTGCTTATTTAAATCAGCTCTGTCTGTTTCAAATACCTGCCTGAAAGAAACTTCAGATATCAAATGCCATGTTCCTATCAGTCTGTTTGCACTTCCCTGTTTTTGAAGCTAATAGTTCAGCTTCCAGGCTCTCATATCCAACAGCTGGAATGTGATGAATTGTCTTTAAAGGTCTGTTTCAGATAAACCATGTCTACATTAATGTTGGAACCATATTTGCCACACATCTGCTCCTTGATCTTTCTTCTCACTGTTCACTTTCTGGACCCACAGTTTCTGCCATTTCCTGACTCTTGCACTCGCTGCCAAAAACCTGGCCTGCTCCCTGACCATCCCTGCTGCTGAATGTCCTGCTGCCTCTCTTACTTGCCACTTCCCTCTCCTGAACCCTTGCTTGAGTAAAGGTTCTGGAGATGAGCAGCAAGAATCTGGCACAAAGAACAGCTTCAACATGCAAGTGGTAAGCTCAAGCTGGAGAGGCTGTGGAACAGAGAGGTCAGCAGCAGGAAAAGCTGCAGATTGGAGCATTGACAGTGACAGGGGGGAGTCCACTGCAAAATGGTGCCAATTGGATCACACAGTTCTACATTGGGCTCAGAGTGAGGAAACTTTAAAATGAAACATCCAAAGCAAAATGCAAACAACTAACTGATGTTGTGAAAAAGCGGCAACTCAAAACTGGGACTTAATACAAGGACCTACCAGATTTTCAGCTGCTGTCTCCTGCTTTATAAGAGAACGGGCTTTACTGAACCTATTTCTTTGGGGACATTTGGGAAGAGTGAGTGAAACAACGAGAGAAAAAAGGAATTTGAAACATTGCATTCCACCCAGCAACATTGCAGAGACAATACTTAGCATCGCATTCTTCCTTTGCCTTTACACAAAAAAATTTCTGAGCTGTCTCATTCTCAAGCAGTGATAAAGGGAGTACTTTGACCGCATTTAGTCAACTATTATTGTGTTATTTGTATGTGATGTGCACAACTCTGTATTGTGCAAGAAGAAAGCAATTAGTCAGCAGTCAACCTGCCATCAAATCAATAGCAAAGTAAGTTGATGAGTATTTATCTGAAGTTAGAACAAAGCTACATCTGTTCTGTAAGATTATTTGCTTTGAAGAAGGAAATGAGTTCACGGTACCAGTTGATCCCCAGAATACACAGTCGATTTAAAATGTTGATTGCTAGGAAAAAATCGGATGCTACTATTTATCTTATTGTAACATAGTCTTAACAACTTTTGCAAAGTAATTTTAGGTGATCCACATTGATACTTAAAATGAAGAAAGCTACAGTATAGGAACAGGCCCTTTGAGTTTTCAAGCCCATGCCGATCATGATGCCCTGACTAAATTAAAAAAAACCTTCTGTGCTTAGTCAGGGGTGACCTGATAGAGGTGTATAAGTTTTTGAGAGGTATTGATCAAGTGGATAGTCAAAGGCTTTTTCCCAAGGCTGAAATAGTTGCCATAAGAGGATACAGGTCTAAGATGTTGGGGAGTAGGTACAGAGGAAATGTTAGGGTTAAGTTTTTCACTCAGAGAGTAGTGGGTGCATGGAATGGGCTGCCAGTAACGGAGGTGGAGATAGATTCGATAGGGTATTTTCAGAGACTTTTAGATAAGTACATGGAACTTTGTAAGATAGAAGGTTATAGGTAAGCCTAGTAATCTCTAAGATAGGGACACATTCAGCACAACTTTGTGGGCTGAAGGGCCTGTATTGTGTTGTTGTTTTTTGATTTTGTTTTTTTATGTTTCTATATCCCTCTATTCTTCTCTATTCATGTACGCATCCAGCTGCCTTTTAAATGTTGCTAATGTGCCTGTTCCAACCATCCCTCTAGGAGCGTGTTCCAGGCACCCAATACTTTCTGCATGAAAAACTCCCTTAAAATTTCCCCCTCTTCCCTTAAACCTGTGTCCCCTTGTAATTGACACTTCCAATCTGGGAAAAAGCTTCTGACTATCCACCTTGCCTATGCCTCTCATAACCTCTATCAAGGCTCCTCTCAGTCTCCATCTTTCCAGTGAAAACAATCCTTGGTTATTCAACCTCTTCTCATAGCCAATGCCCTTGAGACCAGGCAGCATCCTGGTAAACCTCCTTTGCATTCTCTCCAAAGTTTCCACGTCCTTCTGGTAGTGTGGTGACCAGAACTGCACACAATACTCCAAGTGCAGCCTAAGGTTTCATATAGCTGCAACATGATTTGCCAATTCTTGTACTCAATGTCCCAGTTGATGAAGGATGATAATTTTACATTAAAATATTTTTAATGTAATATATTTCCCATTTCTTACAACTCACACAATGGATGCTTGGAAACAGAGTCCCACATTTGAGTATCACATTTTTGTGAGAACAGCAGAACAATACAGCAGTATTTAATGAAGCTCTACTAAACGATTACTCATAAATTATAGTCACATTTGTAAATATATCTCCCAACAAGGAGCTGCAGTTCTTTTTAAAAAACAAAAATTACTATTGAGTTTTATTTTTAAACATGAAAACCTAGAGAAGATTGTTCAGAAAGAAAATATTACTAATCAGAACATGTGTCTCCTTATATTTCAGAGCACAAAACAGTCAAATATTGTACTAGAAAAGCGTATGTGTGCAAATTAGTTTAACATTATTATTATGTGACTATGTCTCAAATGTTGAGCTATTTTTATTATTGCTGCACAATGTCAAATTTGTCTTACGTCTCGTGGAGCACCTTTTGATTATCTTACTGCCAAAAAGGTGGGATTTGCATACAAGCTATTGTTGTTATTAGAAAAAAATCTCTCAAAGAAAGTTATGAGAATTATTTAGATCGGATGCTTGCTCATGAACCAGCATTTTCAACTACTGCTGTTAACACAGCTGACATGGTGACACAACTGGCAACTTATGATATAACTGACTTCAATAATGAAACATCCTCATTTCCATTTCCAAACATGGAGCGTGATTTGTTATCTGTTGTTGTGACAGGTTGTCTGGCTGACCTTGAGGATTACCTGTCTAACACTATCCGGTGGAGCCAGTCGTAGGCACCACAGATAGCAGTAGACATCTCCACAAAGAGGCATCTGGGCTTTGTTTCTGACAATTCTCAGTACTTGTCTGATTTTCCACAGAAGTAATAAGTGAAATAATATCATTCCTATATATTGCAATGTTGTGCATGTGTGAGCGATATCACTTTCATTGTTTGTATCTTGTTTCCTGTTGCTTTGGAGCAAAATAATATCTTAGAATACAAAACTATTACAACGAGTAATAAATAATATTTTCAGTAAGTAGCAACATCGATAAAGCTGCAGTTTCTAAGACAATTTCAGCAGTTATATGAAGAGAAATTCATTGGTCTGAAATGTTAACCGTTCCTTTCTATACAGATGCTGGCTGACCACTGTGTGTTTCCAGCATTTTCTGTTTTGATTAATTCTAATCTTCTATTTTCTGTCAATCAGACATTTCCATCTCAATGATGTCACAAGCTAGCCTCTTATCCATTGACTCTGTCTTCACTTCCTGCTGCCTCGACAAAGCGGCAGCATAATCAAGGACCCCATGCACCCCGGACATTCTCTCTTCTACCTTCTTCTATCGGGAAAAGGAAACAAAAGTCTGAGGTCATGTACCAACCAACTCAAGAACAGCTTCTTCCCTGCTACTGTCAGACTTTTGAATGGACCTACCTCACGTTAAGTTGATCTTTCTCAACACCCTAGCTATGACTATAACACTACATTCTGCACCCTTTGCTTTCTTTCTCTAAATGCAATATGCTTTGCCTGTATAGTGTGCAAGAAACAATACTTTTCACTGTATGCTAATACGTGTGACAATAATAAATTAAATCAAATCAAAATCAAAACATTTTCTCATAATCTACATGCCTGAATTTTTGCAACCAGCCTCCTAAAAGATATTTTAATCACATTTATTTGAAAATGCAAATGAATGACATCTATTTCTGGGAGATTATCATGAGCAGATGAAGAAATGAAACCATTCTCAACAATCTTTCCCCTCAGGCATTAATCTTTGCCACACCATCTTATCCAGGGTCGTTTGCCCTGGCAAACAATGCCCACATTCCATGATTGAATTTTCAAAAATCTCTGTCCCGTAGCCCAAAGCCCCAGTCTCATTTTAACCCCAGCCCAAGATTGACTTCCCCCTAATACCTCAATCAACAATTTCAGGGCTACTAGCTCCTAACCTCTGCACCCACTGATTACAGTTTCCAACCTTGTTTAATGGAGTTCTCTTTAGCCAGTATCCAGAAATGCAGAGAACCCCATCTATCCTTGTCCTTGAGGAATAAAACATTCAATCCCAGAGATAAAGCAGGTTCTGTCACTCAAAAAGCATGGGTTAAAAGGATTTTCATCACTTAAGACCACTTTTTCCACCTGCTGTATCCTCACATTTACTTGTGGATGCCCAATGTCTTAAGTTATAAATGGATGTGGTGCATTGAAGCTGTCATAGGTCCTCATTTATAAGTGTCTGTGGTTTTAAAACGTAGTTTGTATCTATTATAATATAAGTATTCATAAATATCCATTTTTGCAGATGTCCATTCTTACAGTGGTCACCATTTACACAGGTCTTGCTATATTTTATGCCGTTCATCATGAGCCCTAATTTTCTTGACATGTTTAACAGACAATTAATGTACAGATCCAGCCGGTCCTTAAAAGTAACAGGGTGGCTAAGGAGAAGTTGCATGAAGCAATTAATAATGTAACTAATTCAATCAACACTTTTACAGATTTGTAACTCCTAACCTCCCAAACATGTTGGCCGATTTGCACAGTGATACTGACATGCAATGTAAACTCATTGGTAACTTTCCAGGAATATGTTATTGTTATATTTTTTTCCCAGTCCAGCATCACATTTACTTTTGTATTGCACCTTATTATGCTGTGGTCAGTATCACCCAATCCTCATCACAGTTACTTGCTAAGTCAAGCACTTGCTTTTTGGACTTTCAAACATACTGATCTGGGAGGGAATATTTCCCCACTTCCATCACATCAATCCTATTGCAGTTGTTCAAATCTTCCACCATAGCTTTCATAGAAGATCTCTTAAGTCCCTGGAACAATGCTCTAACTAGCCATTATTAGTTATTCATGCTGCTTCTCTGCGGATTTTACCAATCCCTCACTTAAGTTATGGCAATAAATTAGGAGAACTACTTTCAAATTGCAGACCATTACTTTTATCCCATACATCATGCGATGGTTAAAACAACCCAATTCTATTCCCCTTTGGTTCTGACGTCTCTCAAAACTGTTGACAAATTTCCTCACGTTGCCCTGCATCTATTTACTATTTACTGTATGTATACCAATAACATTACCACTTCCCTTCCTCTCCCTTAGTTCAATGTATTGATATCTAATAGTGATAGAATATAAATAATAGTGTTACATAATGCAGACAAGCATGGTGCTGTGGTGGCTGAGATGCCAACAACCTTTGGGCCATATTATGTATGTCAAAGCAGAGAAATCACAGTGTACTTCCTTTGAGGAAAGCATTTGATTTTATTGATCCACTTTGGACCAATCCACTTAAATTAAAGTTGGCTCACTCATCCAAAGTTCTGGAGCTATCTGAGATGAACTGTTTCAGTCTGCTGCTGTCATCATGATTTTTACAAGCTTTGAAAGCCCCAGAGACCCTGACTTGAGCCACACCAATACGCAAATATAAAATCAGTAAAGCCTGAGGTTTTCACTTACCTGCCAATCAGCTGGAACTCTCCCAAAGATCCAAGTCGTCTCATTGACATCAGCAGCCCTCTTATAGTCATGCCCTCACAAAAGCAAGCCACAACCCGGGCCTTTGGTAGTTGACTGCGCAGTTTCCTCAAAAGCTTATCAAAGCTCTGCTCCCCAGCATTGCTGTAGATTTTGTAGGAGTGAGCAATGCAGATTCCCTCTTTAGCTGCCATCTCTTTAAAAGCTTCCATGCCACTTTCTCCATAATTACCTACAAGACAAGCATTGGATGTCACTGTGCATCAACAATTAAATTCGTTATATATATATATTAAAAAGAAAATTGCTGCTGCCTTGGTCAGAGCTTAAGTGACTTCACTTATTGATCCCGTCATTAGTAATGTAAAAGAAATATTTACTTCTGCTCATGTCAAAAATTCACTTCCAAAGCTGCATGAATTCAAGTAGGTACATTTGCAAAAGTACTAGAAATAACAATACACATTACAGTGAAGTTTCTAAAACAAATACCTTCTTTGTGAAGTGACTTCATTTATATTGACAAACAATTTCACTGAATTTTTTCACATGGATAAAATAATCTAACCCATATTGATATTTACACCACAAATGAGTATATTTAATTCATATTTATGATACTAGACAGGTAAAATTGCATCTACCGAAAAAATAATGAGTGTAAGAACTCAGTTCTTAGCCATTGGAATGCAGCTTCAAGTTGACAAGCTTGAAAATGCATCTCAGTTACAGGAGTAATACCTCACCTTTGACTCTCAGAACATACAAACCTTGAATTTCCATCGGGTTTTCCAAAGGAACCACCTTAATCTCAGCTGATCAGTGCAGAAACAGTAAGAATTGCAATTTTTATCTGTTTATAATTTTTCACTAGAGGCTCTTGTGTTTCTTCCCCCAAAGAGATGGTAATAATCAAGGCAAATGCTTAGCCCATGAGAATTCAAAGTTATGGAGGAGATGGAGAAAATGTTCAAAATCATCAGAGGTCTATGCATGGTGTAGGTGGAAAAATGTTTCCTCGTTGGCAGCAGAATCGAGAACCAGGTTTAAGGTAATTGACAAAGGCAATAGAAGGAGAATCCTTTCTACGCGGCAAGTGGTTACAATCTGCAAAACACTGTCTGAGGAGGAGATGGAGGCAGAATCAGAAGGAAATTGGATAAACACCTGAAGGGCAAATAAATGAAAAATAAATTACAGGGCTAAAAGCAGATGGAAGGAGAATGAGACTAGATAAATTGCTTTTGTAAAGATTGGCCAAGTTTTGACAGGCCAAATGGCCTTCCTGGGAAGTAATATTCTAAAATTCTATGATTACTGGAATAACCCAATATTTTCATGGAGATCTTAGTTTTATTGTTTGCTGAAAATCAAATCTGAGCAATAGTTAATATTAGTTTTTAATGGTGAAGCTTACAGTGTCAGATATAGGTAAAATAAATGTCAGTATTTTTAAAGTAATTTGAAAAAGATGATAACTCCATTGGTAAGTGTTAAAACACTGTTACCAAACTGTAAAAAGAGTTAAAACTGATAAACCACCATTTCCTTGTCATTGATTCCAATCTCTCTTTAACCACTGTCTCAAATTGAAATAAACTCTATTTGGCATTCATTCTACTCTGAGTTGAATTTCACATCCCATAATGTCTCCAATGTAAAGGCAACTTACTTCTACCTTGGTAACATTGCTTGCCTGAAATACTGAAATTTCATAAGTTTCTTTTTCATTTCCAGACTCCACTGTTTCAAAGTCTTTCCTGATCACTTCTCAGCCTCCACCTTCCATAATACACAAAATGCTAAAAGTTTATGCAAGAATCCTCTCCCATATTTACTACAGTTGACCCATTCTTTGTATTTACTTTTTATTCATTTGTGGGATGTTGGCATCGCCAGCTGGCCAGCATTCATTGCCCATCCCAAGTTGCCCAAGGACTGTTGAGAGTCAACCACATTGCTGTGGCTCTGGAGTCACATGTAAGCAAGACCAGATAAAGATGGCAAATTTCCTTCCCTAAAGGACATTAATGAATGAAATGGGTTTTTCCAACAGTTGACGATGGTTTCATGATTATCAGTAGATTCTTAATTCCAGAATTAACCTTTGCTGACTTATGCCTTATGCCTTTCCAATGCCTTAAAGTTCTTATCTTCATCTTTAAATGAACTTACTGTGACCCTTTCTCTGCTACAACCTCCATCCCGACAGTCTCCTGCTGAATATTCCATTCTTCCGTCTCTTATAGTTAATACATCTGTAAACTTGTCTTCATGCTGTGGCCAAACCTTCAGTCAAATGGGTACACTCTCTGAAGCTACATCATTAAAACACTCTGCTTATCCTTCTCCTTCATTTTGTTTAAACCACTCTTAAAAACCATCGTTTTTTGGCCAGTTTTTAGTTAACCAATATAATTTTTATTTTCCTTCTTTGGTGTTAGCTTTTCATAACCTGCCTGTGATCTTTCTTCTACATTAAAGTCATTAAACATATTATTGCTGATACAAAATATTTACCCACTGTTGTATCAAGTGGTATCTTTTACTTCAAAAATAAATCATCAAATAAACACAGGTTCTTGCATGAAGCCTTTGCTCTAAGTTCCCCGTATGTTCAGTAAATAATTCGAATGCATTTCCCAAATAAGTTTCACTTCCTAGCTTAACTGGGCTTGATTTGCCTTCTGTCTGTTCAGTAGCCACTTTTAATTTACTTTTCCATCTTCACTGTGGTTTACAAAATGTATTTCTCATATTCCTGTTCGGCAAGATTAAGTACACTTCAAAAGGTATTTCATTGGATGTAAAGCTCTGAGACATTTGGTGGGCGTGTAAAGTGCTTCACAAATGCAATCCTTCTTTTAACTGTTGCACAGATTTCTGCAGTTAGTAAATAATAAAATACAAAGAAAGCTTCCAACAAAAGCATTCTGAAGGATGGATCTAAAGCTGCACATGTACTGTTCATAGTCCTTACAAACATAACGCCTTCTTTTCATGAAATTTATGGGGTTTAGGATTTAACAGATTGACTATGACAAGCGCACAATATCCTCAACTTTCTTCAAAATTCATAACATTTTATTGTTTGTTTATTTGGAAGAATGATATAACTGGAAGAGTTGGAGGAATATTAACACAAAGTTCTTCAATAAAACGGTTCAGTTATGCAGGGGATGGGGGGGTCATGCCAGTGGTGGGTCATGCAGGGCGGCTGCGCATAGGGGAGTTGGGCTGGGATCTGACCATCAGGAAGCTGGTAATCAGAGGGGAGGGGCAGGTTTGGGGCTGGTGATCCAGGGAGGTGGGGCGTTTCAACCAGTGATTGTGCGAAGAGAGTTTTGGAGCCAGCAATGTTGGATAGGGAGCATTTGCGCCATTGATGTTGCAGTAGCGTGTGTCTGGACTGGCAATTGGATGATGCGGAGTTGGGCAAGTTGGTGACAGTGATTGGTGGTCTGGCGATGTCTGGGAGAAAGTGCATGTCAGCCGATCTCCCAGCATACTGAGATATCAGCACACACATACTGGCCCCCTCAGCAGTCTGATACCATTCCCTTTGCCCCCAGTGTAAATCCCCTGACGGCATCTATGTTGCACAGAATGCCAGAAATTTATTTTGCTGAACTCATCACAAGAAATGGTGGGAAAAACTCCCGATTGTCTATCCTTGGGGCACTTAGTGTGGTTTGGAAAATCGCGCTCTATTGTATTCAAATAATAGAACACGAAAGGTCATTCAGCCCATTGACTCTGTGCTGACTCTTTTGAAGTATTTTCGAATTAGTCCACTCACAGTGAATATCTGTGCAATTCTTGCTCCTTGAAGTATTGATATAATTCCCTTTTGAAGGCCACAATTGAATATGTGTCACCAGCTTATCAGGCAGTGCATTCCAAACCCTAACCATACTTTACATATAAATACCTCTACCTCTTGTCACTGCTGATTGCTTTTACCAATCAACTTAGATTTGTGCCCTCTTTTTGTCAATGTTCAGTCACTGGAAACATTTTTTTATTTGCTTTATCTAAATCCTTCATGATTCTAAACATCTTTATTAAATCTCCCCTTCTTTTCTCTAAGGAGAACAATTCTAACTTTCCAAGTTTATCGATGTAAATGTAATCCCTCAGATCTGGAAGCATTCTAACCAATCCCTTATGGCCCTCTTGAAACCTTTCATGTTTTTTGTAGTGTGGGACCCAGAATTTGACACAAAACTCCACCTGAGGCAAACAAGTTTTTTATATAGGTTTCGAGTAACTTCATGAGTTTTCTACTCTATGCCAGTATTTATTAACTGCTTTTTAACTTGTCCTACTATTCCGATGATTTGTGCATAATAACCCAAAGGTAATTCTGATCTTGTATCACCTTTCACTTGTATTGCCTCCCTTATTCTTCTATGTTGTTTTCAATAGCCAATTATCTGCCCATTCTAACGGTCAACTTATAACCTTGAGGACTATTGCTGTCTGTTTCACTGTTTATTGTACTTCCAAGTTTTGTGTCACTTATACATTTCAAAATGATATCCTGTACTCTCAAGTCAAAGCAATTAGTGAAAATTCATGCCCCATTTTAGATAATCTTGAATAGCATGCTTCCGTTATTAAATAGTTAACAAACTAGTATCGATTTTCAAATAGTGTATACTGCTCATCCTGTTCTAAGTCATTGTTCAAAACTGTCAGTACACATCCTTATTGAATATACAGTTAAAAAGATCCTAGACTTGACAAGGAATATTCAAAAAGGTCTTCGATCCACTCTGGTGATGATCTTACCAAAAAAATTCTAAGTGCTGAATAAGCAAGAAAATGGGAGAGTTTCAAACACGTTTTTTCAGTGAGTTGAAAAATGCAATCTTTTGCAGTTAGTCAAAAAAGCAGTGCCAGGATGAGATTCTTGACAGTAGGGGCTGGGGTAGAGACTAATTTCATTGGTGAAGCCAGCTGCTGAGCTCTCTTTGATGGGGCTCCCCAATCTCCCAGTATTTTGTAATATATTAGCTGGTATTGCATTGTTTATCTTTGTTATTTTATCCTAAGTTCTGTTTTCATGAATTGTGTGTTTTGTGCATTGCATGATGTTTCTTTTGACTTGTACATTAGGGGTATTTCATCTTTATGTTATGTACTGGGGCCAAAATCTTGGGCTGGGAACACAATTCCTGGTATTACATACCTTTAAATGGGAATTCTTACTTGGATACAAATTGTTTTGATTTTAAGTGGTGGTTTCTAGTAATATATCTATTACTTAAAATAAGGTATTCTTGGATATCAAAGACTGCAATGTTCTTTGTACTGTACTTTGGGGAACACCTCTGCATAACTCTTTCCAGTCAGTAAAACATTATAATGCTGATTCATTTTTATATTTCCCTCAACTTGTTTTCCATGCTATTACTTCTTTTTTATTCCCTTGGCTTCTATTTTGCTCAGTAAGCAGTCTCACAACAGCAGGTTAAAGACCAACAGGTTTATTTGTCAGCAAAAACCATTAGTGCTCACTGCTCTTTCATCACTGAGTGGGAGATCTGTTCACAAACAGGGCATATAAAAACGCAAATTCAATTTATAAAATAATGGTTGGAATTTGAGTATTTACAGGTAATCAAGTTTTAAAGGTACAAACAAGGTGAGTAGAGAGAGGGTTAAGCACAGGTTAAAGAGATGTGTATTGTCTCAGCTAGGACAGTTACTGAGATTTTGCAAGCCCAGGAAAGTCGTGGGGGTTACCGATAGTGTGACACGAACCCAAGATCCCAGTTGAGGACTTTGTCATGTGTACGGAACTTGGTTATCAGTCTCTGCTCAGCGACTCTGCGTTGTCATGTGTCATGAAGGCCACCTTGAAGAATGCTTACACGAAGATCAGAAACCAAATGTCTGTGACTGCTGAAGTGTTTCCCAACATCAAGTGAACACTCTTGCCTGGTGAATGTCGAGTGGTGTTCATTCATCCATTGTCATAGCGTCTGCATGGTCTCCCCAATGTATCATGGCTCAAGACATCCTTTCCTGCAGTGTATCAGGTAGAGAATGTTGGCCGAGTTGCAAAAGTATGTACTGTGTACCTGGTGGATGGTGTTCTCACATGAGATGATGACATCCATGTCGACGATCTGACACATCTTGCAGAGGTTGCTGTGGCAGGGTGGTGTGGTATTGTGATTATTGTTCTCCTGAAGGCTGGGTAGTTTGCTGCAGACAATGATCTGTTTGAAGTTATGCAGTTGTTTGAAGGCAAGAAATGGGGGTGTGGGGATGGCCTTGATGAGATCTTCATCTTCATCAATGATATGTTGAAGTTTCCGGAGAAGTTATCATAGCTTCTCTACTCCAGGGAAGTACTGTACGCTGTGTCCCATTTTTGTCTTCTGAGGTGGTCAGTGCGGTTTTTTGCTGTGATGCATTGGAACTGTTGATCGATGAGTTGAGCACCATATCCGATTCCTATGAGGGCATTTTTCAGCGTCTGAAGGAGTCTGTTGTGATCCTCCTCACCTGAAAGATCCTGTGTATATGGAGGTCCTGTCCATAGGGGATGGCTTCTTTACCATGTTTAGGGTGGAGGCTGGAGAAGTGGAGCGTCGTGAGGTTATCCATGGGCTTGCAGTACAGTGAAATGCTGAGGTGGAGATGCGTGTGTCCAAGAATGCAGCCAATTCTGGAGGGTAGTTCATGGTGAATCTGATGGTGGGATGGAACTTGTTGATGTTATTATATAGTTGTTTCAATCATTGTTCACAATGAGTCCAAAGGAAGAAGATGTCATTGATGTATCTAGTGTATAGCATCGGTTAAAGGTCTCGTGCAATGAAGAAGTCTTATTTGAACCTGTGCATGAAGATGTTGGTGTATTGAGGTGCAAATTTGGCCTATTTTGCTGAGAGGTCTAATCTGTATATGATACTTTATTAAACACATTTCAGAAGTTGAGAATGCCACTCAATATACACAACTGCTGGAATTCTCCAGCCATTCACACCCCAGCACCACTGTCAGTGAGGATGAAGAATTTGGCTTCAGCTAAATCTCCATACACTGCATTGGGACCAGAAAACATCACTGGTATAAATGGTTGGAGAATCCTACCAACATCAATGACAGTAATTTCATCCACCCTCTATGTTATCTCAATCAAGATAAGCAAACATGATTTATTCTTAACAAATCTATGTTGTCTTTCCTTTATTGAGCTCCATGCTTGTCTAAGTTGCTGTTAATTTTCTCTGAGATGACTGTTTCTATTCTAAATGCGGAAGTACTGACTATTCGAGCTGCAGTTTGGATATATCTACTTCAAGACTTCAGAATTGACATACCTTGAATAATACTGACCAGTCCAGATCAATATGACATCATGGAGTGGTCTAGCCAAAATGCTTCAATATTGAACTGTCAATACCAATCTTTTAAAATTGATCAGTTTCAATCGATCATTAAGTATCAACATATTGAGATCAATGCTTCAATGCTGACCTGTCTAGATCAATGCTTTAGTACTTACCAGTGTAGATCATCAAACATTATTGACTTGTCAAGATCAATGGGCATTTGTACTTTACTTTCCTTGATTCTTTTCCCTCTAAATGCTAGGTGACAGTCAAGAGGTTTACAAAAACAACTTACATTTAAATGCGCCTTTAATATAATAAAATGTCCCAAAATGCTTCACAGAATGTAAAATAAAATATGATGCTGATCCACATAAGGACATATTAGGTGGAATTTGGTTCTAGCAATAGTGACTCTTACAAGCTGCAGGAACAAAGAACAACACAGCACTGGAACAGGCCCTTCAGCCCTCCAAGCCTGTGCTCCTCATGCGCCCAACTAGTCCATTTGTTTGTATCCCTCTATTCCCAGTCTGTTCATGTGGCTATCTGGATAGGTCTTAAATGATCCCAGCATGTCCGCCTCAATCACCTTGCTTGGTAGTGCATTCCAGATCCCCATTACCCTCTGTGTAAAATACGGTCCCCTGACAGCTTTGTTGAACCTTGCCCCCTCACCTTGAACGTGTGAACCCTTTTGTTCGTCACCTCCAACCTGGGAGAAAGCTTCCCACTGTTCACCCTATCTATGCCCTTCATAATTTTATATACCTCTTCTAGGTCACCCCTCATCCTCCATCTTTCCAGGGAGAACAATCTCAGTTTACCCAATCTCTCCTCATAGCTAAGACCCTCCATATCAGGCAGCATTCTGTTAATCCTTTTCGATACTCTCTCCAAAGCCTCCATATCCTTCTGGTAGTGTGTGACCAGAACTGGACGCAGTATTCCAAATGTGGCCTAACCAATGTCTATACAGCCGCAACATCATACACCAACTTTTATACTCTATGCCCCGTCCAATAAGGGCACGCATGCCATATGTCTTCTTCACCACCCTCTCCACCTGTGTTGCCACCTTTAAGGATCTGTAGACTTGCACACTCAGATCCCTCTGTGTATCTATACTCCTGATAGTTCTGCCATTTACTGTATAGCTCACCCCTTCATTAGATCTACCGAAATGCATCATTTCATATTTATCTGGATTAAATTCCATCTGCCATTTCTCTGCCCAATTTTCTAGCCTATCTATATCCTGCTGTATTCTCTGACAATGTTCATTGCTATCCGCAACTCCAGTAATCTTTGTGTCGTCCACAAACTTACTGATCACATCAGCTACATCTTCTTTCAGATCATTTATATTTATCACAAACAGACTGTGACAGCCATGCATTGATGTAATTTAAATATCGTCAAACTCTTAACTGGCCAGTGTCAGGCCTCCTACACAATCAAAGCACACAGAGAGAAGAAATCCCTCCCCAGAGAGCTGACGGTCAATCATACATGTGTAAGAATCATAGAATGCAGAAGGAGGTCATTCAGTCTATGGAGTCTGCACCGATGATAACCCCACCAGGCCTTATTCCGATAATCCCATACATTTACATTGCTGGACACCATCCCCCTCCTGACAATAAGGGGCAATTTAGCATGGCCAATCATCCTAATCCACTTATCTTTGAACTGTGGGAGGAAACCAGAGCACCTGGAGGAAACCCATGCAGACACGGTTAAAATGTGCAAACACTACCGACAGTCACCCACAGTTAGAATTGGATCCGGGTCCCTGCCACTGTGAGTCAGCAGGAATATACCTTTAAATAAGTTGTATTTGTATTTTATAGGTTAGGAATAAGGTACAGCTTTCAGTTTAACTTCTACTTTTTAGCTTTAGTTTGATTTGTTAAATTTGCTTGCAAGTATGTGGAGTTGCCTGGTTGCCTGCATTGTATAACAATGCACTAGGTATAAAAAAAACTGGGCTGTTGCCAAGTAACAGAGGTCACAAGGGACAGAAAACTGTTTGAGTGTAGTTGAAAAAAATGTAACCTCGAAGGAGCATTTTATACAAATTGCTGGAACAAGAACAGGAAGAGAACACATCCCAGAAGTGTCAGAACTAGTGAATGGGACAGAAGAAAGTTCCAGGAAGACTGTGAACTCAAGGAGCAAAAAAAAAGGAATCTTGAAAAAAAAAGAGGTCCTGTTCCATTAAGTTGAGAGTCAGGAGTGGTGAGACTTTAAGTTAAAGACAGGACTGCAAGGTGCAGACCTGGAGATGTTGGCTTGTGAGAAGACAAGGATCCAAGATGATTTAAAGATCGATGACACTTAATATTTCCGTGAATCAGTGATATTCTGCTGACGTGACTGGATACCTGAGAGATTACATGAAAGACAAATCTTGAATGCATGTGATGCTCCATGGCAGAGGAATATCAGAAGGAGAGATTGTAAAACCTGGTGAAGACATCGAAGAGGAAACTTCTCCTTTTGGGAGAAGATTCCAAGATGAGTGCAGATATCTTGGAGGGTTATGAGGCTGGAGGAGATTAAAGTTAAAGTTTATTTATTAATCACAAGTAAGCTTACATTAATACTGAAATGAAGTTACTTTGAAAATCCCCTGACAGAGATGGGGAAGAATGAGTACAAGAATATATGTTTAATGTAACTCGATTGGAATTAAAAACATCACAAAATGTTATGTCATCGTATTTTGAGAGACTAAAAGACTTTTCAAAGAAAAAACTATTATGATGTTCATGCTGCTTTTGAACAGATAAATAAAAGCTATTGGTCTGATCAGAAGATCACCCTTTTATTTATTTTGGAATGTTTAGCCAAAGCCCAGGGTCATAAAAGTAGAGTGAAAATTACTAACAACCATGCTTCAAAGTGATGTTAAATCTTCTGGCTAAACCATGCCTCATCAAAATTAATAATCTTGTTGCAAGGTTAGAATCTTTATGATAATTTATCTTTCAATAAGTTTGATAAAAAATGAAGCTGGATGAAATGCTCTGAGCTGTGATCAATGATAACCATTGAATTCAAACAAAGAAGATTTAAAAGTTAGTTCCAGAGACAGAAATCTATTTTGGAGACTTTTAAAACCCAATCATGGAGAAAAGATTGCTAATTCAGTTCAATTTAGTGGCGTGAAATTTACTTGAAAGCTCCAAGAAACTGACACTAGCTGGCATTGATTGATGATATCTGGGATTGTCTTCTTTTGAAATGCAAAGAAGTTCAGCTATGAGTGTTATTCTGTGCTTCCACGAATCAGACAAACTTTTAATACTGCATTACTTTCAAGGCCAGTAATTTGAGGGACTCTGATTGATTAATTATGAGTCTTTTTGGAACGTAAGACCAGGAAAAGATGCGGCTGTTGTGCATGCTGATAATGATCTAAAAAACACATCTGCAGCGTCTAAGGTAATGATAATTTACTGAAAAACTTTTAGGAAAGATATGCATCACGTCAGACTCAAATCCATGATTAGAAAAGAATTATGTTTGCCATTGGGATAACTGATTTAAGCTTGATTTGGTTTGATTTATTATTGTCACATATATTAACATACAATGAAAAGTATTGTTTCTTGCACACTATACCAACAAAACATACCGTTCATAGAGAAAGAAATGAGAGAATGCAGAAAATAGTATTACAGTCATATCTAGGGTATAGAGAAAAATCAACTTAGCGCAAGTCTATTCAAAAGTCTGATTGCAGCAGGGAAGAAGCAGTTCTTGAATCGGTTAGTACCTGACCTTAGACTTTTGTATCTTTTTCCAAAAGTAGAAGATGGAAGAGAGAATGTCCAGGGTGTGAGATTCTTAATTATGTTGACTGCTTTGCCGAGACAGCAGGAAATGTCAATAGAGTCAATGGATGGGAGGCTGGTTTGAAGGTTAAGGTGGATTTTGATCGGACAATATAGTACTGTCAACTAAATGTCTATGTCCATCTTGTAAATAAAATTATAAAGATCATTGTAAAGAATAATTTAGTACTACAGATGAGCAGTTTTTGAATAGTATAATAACAAGAGATGACCATTCCCTAGCTGATCACATATATACATAAAAAGACTAAAAATGTATGGATATATTGGCCAGAATTTTCTGGCCATTCACACTGCCAGGATTCTCTGGTCTCACTCTGGTCTCCACCTTGCTTGCAGTGGCAAGAGGGCATGAACAGTTAGAAAATTCTGGCCATTGTTTGGTTAGCTGATATTCCACCCCATGCCACTGGAGAACCCATGGCAGGGTACACTGTTAGTGGCACCAGAAGATCCCACCAAAGTGAAGAACCAGAAAGTTCCAGGCACCTTAATTATATGGAAAAATAATACGACAATTAATAAAGAAATTTTAGGAAAGAGTCAGCACAACTCTGGTGGAATCTGAGGAAATAAATTGAGAATTTTCTCTTGGAGATGTATGTAACCTTGCCTATGAGCTTTTTTATAAAGATGCATTTGACAGTCTAATAATTACCTGAAACATGGAGAATATGCAAAGATCTTGAGACAGATATGTCTTCAAGCTTTTAATAAGATTACCTGAAGGCAAGTATCAGCTGGTATATATAGCACAACATTGAAATACCAGCTCAAAATAATTTAGTAATTATCATTAATTGTAAATTAATTGTCTTTATTTGTATTAAGGTAGTGGCCATTAACTGGGGATTTCTTTATAAAAATGTCTAAATCTAATCATTATTTACAGTTAGTTTGAGTTCTACTACATGTAATGGTCATGTAATTGAAGTATGATAACCAATTAACCCACTAAGCTATTCTGCTTAACTGGATCAACACAGTAAAGTTTTACAACACCAATTTTAAATCCAACCGATTTATTTGATAGTAAATTCGTGAGCTTTCGACTCTATAGCCTTCATCAGGCAAATGCAGTGTTCTGGTCTGCAATAGCACACATCAGCACAGACAGTCATAGATTGCTGATTAGAATGCGAATTCTTACATCTAACCTGCTATTCAAGTGTTAAAGTGGCTAACAATGTATGTGAAGGGAATCCTGAGCATTGGTTAGAGAATTGTGTATTTTCTCCAGTCAGCACAGTAAGTGAGGTTTTTTTGCTAACCCAGGCTGAAGTGTTCGCCCACAGGAAGGGAACTGTTTTGCCTGGTGATTGTTGAGTGATGCTCATTCATCTGCTGTTGTAGTGTCTGCATGGTCTCCCCAATGTACCATGCTTCAGGACATCCTTTCTTGCAATGTATTAGGTAGACAACGTTGGCCGAGTTGCAAGAGTATGTACCGTGTACCTGGTGAATGGTATCCTCTACAGACAGTTACCAGCAGATCTGACCAAAGAACACACTCGTCAACTCAACACTGATCAAAACCTTTGATCCGGACTTTCAGAACACCCTCCGGGCTCTCATTCCACGAACTCCCCACATTGGAGATCTCTACTGCCTCCCAAAAGATACACAAGGCAAACATACCCAGCCGTCCCATCGTATCGGGCAATGGGACCCTGTGTGAGAACCTCTCCGGCTATATCGAGGGCATCCTGAAACCCACTATACAAAGAACCCCCAGCTTTTGTCTTGACACTACAGACTTCCTACAGAAACTCAGCACACATGGAGCAGTTGAACCAGGGACACTCCTTGTCACAATGGATGCCTCGGTGCTCTATACCAACATCCCCCACGAAGATGGTGTTGCTGCAATTGCCTCAGTACTCAATGCCAACAACTGCCAGTTTCCGGATGCAATTTTACAACTCATCCGCTTCATCTTGGACCACAATGTCTTCATCTTCAACGATCAGCTTTTCATCCAGACACATGGAACAGCCATGGGGACCAAATTTGCACCTCAGTATGCCAACATCTTCATGCACAGGTTCGAACAAGACTTCTTTGCCATACGAGATCTTCAATCAAGGTTATATGCTAGGTACATTGATGACAATGCTCCACTTCTCCAGCTTAAAGACACGTTAAAGAAGCCATTCCCTATGGACAAGCCCCCCGTATACACAGAATTTGCTCAGATGAGGAGGATCGTGACAGACATCTCCAGATGCTGAAGGATGCCCTCGTGAGAACAGGATATGGTACTTGACTCATCAATCGACAGTTCCGATGTGCCACAGCGATAAACCACACTGACCTCCTCAGAAGACGAACACGGGACACCGTGGACAGAGTACCCTTTGTTGTCCAGTACTTCCCCGGAGCGGAGAAGCTAAGACATCTTCTCCAGAGTCTTCAACATATCATTGATGACGATGAACATCTCGCTAGGACCATCCCCACCCCCCCACTTCTTGCTTTCAGACAACCGCACAACCTCAAACAGATCATTGTTCGCAACAAACTACCCAACCTTCAGGAGAACAGTGACCACAATACCACACAACCCTGCCACAGCAACCTCTGCAAGATATGCCAGATCATAGACATGGACGACATCACCAATCGTGAGGATACCATTCACCAGGTACACGGTACATACTCTTGCAACTCGGCCAACATTGTCTACCTAATACATTGCAAGAAAGGATGTCCCGAAGCATGGTACATTGGGGAGACCATGCAGACACTACGACAGCAGATGAATGAGCATCACTCAACAATCACCAGGCAAAACAGTTCCCTTCCTATGGGCGAACACTTCAGCAGTCATGGGCATTCGGCCTCCGAACTGCAGGTAAATGTTCTTCAAGGGGGCCTTCGTGACAGACAACAGCGCAGAGTCTCTGAGCAGAGACTGATAGCCAAGTTCCGCACACATGAGGACGGTCTTAATAGGGATCTTGGCTTCATGACACACTATCTGTAACCCCCGTAACTTGCCTGGGTTAGCAAAAAACCTCACTTACTGTGCTGTCTGGAGAAAATAAACAATTCTCTAACCAATGCTCAGGATTCCCTTCACACACATTGTTAGCCACTTTAACACTTGAATAGCAGGTTAGATGTAAGGATTCGCATTCTAATCAGCAATCTATGACTGTCTGTGCTGATGTGTGCTATTGCAGACCAGAACACTGCATTTGCCTGACGAAAGCTATAGAGTCGAAAGCTCGCGAATTTACTATCAAATAAATCGGTTGGATTTAAAATTGGTGTTGTAAAACTTTACTGAGTTTACCCCAGTCCAACGCTGGCATCTCTACATCATAACTGGATCAATGCAGGATATTAGTATATCGCATAAGCAGCTCTTTGTTAGCAGTCGTATTCCCACTTCGCAAATGAGAAACACCACATGGCCCCAAGCCAGGTACAGTTATACATCTACAGTCTGATTACAGAACAAATGCAGCAAAGCTGTCAAGGTTGAGCAGTCCAAGTCTAGGATCATCATACTCCTTAGCAATTAAAACTTATAAGTGATGCTCATACCTATGACTCAGAGGGCTGTTAGGAAGCCTATCGGGTAATGAAAAATCTGTGAAACATTTAGCCTTGTTGTCTTAATTAGTTTAGTCCTTTAAACTTGTAGCATTGTAAAATAAAAAGCAGTCACTTTTCCTTCACAACATGTTTGATTCTGTGAGATTAGAATTGAACTATGTAATCAGTTTTTTGTAACTGTGTAGTTTTCTTAACTATGAACATGTATTACTTGAATGTATTATGCTGCATATTGTATATGCATCCTGCAGATGTGTCCTGTTACATCAAGGCTGCTTTTCCTTGTATTTTACTGGGAATGTCAATTCCTCTAGCACTCCCGAAGGTAGACTGCTGATTGATGGCACTCTGTTGTACTGCTGTTGGAATTATAAAGAAAGGATTTTGATAAAGGGACTTCTGCCCCCGAAGACTTATTACAAAAATGTAAAATGTTGGGGTATGATTACTGTCTAATGTTTTTGGAGTCTAAACCCGTGGAGCAGTGGACAAATTAATTGGAAATGTGGTCTGGGTTATGTTCCTACCAAAGAGGAAACAAAGGTTTGTAGCCTTTACGTTGTTGCTTCCTACCAGAAGTAAAATCAAAATAAAAGTATTTTGTGAGCTGGGTGTCATCAGTTGGATTATAATTAAAATTTTAACCTTCAATGAAGTTCTTGGATGAAATCAATAAAAAAAATGATCTATTAAATGCAATGGTGAGATTTTGAAAGCTTTCAACAAACCGTTAGTTATTCCATGGGGCAATATATCATGGACTTTAATAGGTGATATAAAAGATTTACAAAATTTATCTTGAAATCCCTACATCAGTATTTGCATTTTTAAATTGCTGGATTGTGCTACAATGTTTCACATGAAATGCTCCTGCTTCTGATTGGTATTCAGTTTTCAGAGAAGAAGACTCTGTGGATCAGATGTCTGCTGTTTCGTAAAAGATGTCGTCAGGAAATAATTATCTCCTTCAGATTTTTTGGAATAATTAGGACACTGTGCAGTGACTTAAACATTGGAGGATTCAATCATTGCCAGATTTCTAAACACAGATGTTAAACGGAAGGTTAAAGACAGCCAGAGCAAGGATGAAAGCTCCATTAGCACATCTGGCAAATACAGCAGAAGACAGAATTGGAACAGCAATGATAGGTGAATGAATGTCAGGAATGCCCAAGGAACAGTTACTAGGTGCTTCAGGTATGACCCAAGATGCCATCATACATTGAATTACCCAAAGTGCAATAACTAAAAATGATATATGATGAACAGAACTACTGCAGAAGAGAACGTAGATAATAATAAACCCAATCAAATTATACTCGTCACAAGGCATTTGCATTTTGTGAGAAATGTGTTGATGACAGACACATTGCGTTCCTGGCTTGCACTTTGACAGTATGCAGAACAGATTGGTTAAACGGGATTTTTCATGCAATCAGTTGTGCATTTCACAGCAGCAGAGGCAGCCCATCATTGGCCAGAGATGGGATTTGCTGGTCCCGCCATTTCTCATGGGGTTTCCCATTGATTGCACTTCTCACCACCACAAAGTGCATACCGGAGTACACCATCAGCAGGACCGGAATATCTTGTCAGCATCACAACTAGAACTTTCCAGCCATTATCTTATCCACTTACTTTGATTCACTAAGTTATGAGGATTGAGTAGTTATGGAATCTGAAAATACTATTTGCTTTAGATTTAGTGATAAAAACACATTAATGTCACAAAACAGACAGGCAATTACATGTAAAATAGTTGGAATAAACTACATTATGAGTATTGATGAAGTCTGCAGAGAGATACTGATACTGTTAAGTAAAGCTGTTGTAAAATAGGTACAAAAAAAGCAAAAAATAAGAATTATTGTTGGGGAAGTCGATAGCTCTGCAGTTTATCCAGTCTGGACATTATTGTAATTTCTGATCAGGATGAAGGATAAGCAAAATACACATATCCAAGAGGAAAAAGTGAATTATGCTGAGGTTAGATAGTTAATTTTAGTTTGTTCCTAGCCTTTTTATTTCTCCAATTCTGAAACTTGCAGCTTTATTTTTTCTGTTATTTTGCACTCTATACATTACACTACTCTTGATCTGCAGTACTTCCTCTTTCTAACTTCCTTTAGCTAGATTACTTTATATTTTCCCAAAATCTTCTCTGTTCGATCTGATGTCTTTGTTTTTATACCAGTATTTTCGTTTCAGATTTGACTTTAAATCTCATATCATTTTATTCCTCAGATGCTTGCCTACATTTAGTTTTTTAACTGACATTTTTTGGTGCTTATAACAAGATCTATCAAGAAGTGCCTTTCACCTAGTAGGAGTATGGACTTTCTGATTGAGGAAGGAGTCCCTTGTATGTGTGAGGAACTAAATGTTTCTTTTTCTGTTTACTCGTGTTCTGTTCTGTGATTATACTGTGCTTTAAGAAATACATTTGTATCATTTTTCTTGTAAGGCACAAGTTTGTCTTGGAACACCTTTAAATTAGTAGCTGGTAGCATAAGCTAAGTACTAATTTTAGACACGAGGTGCTTGTTAAAGCAGAATGAATGCACTTGGAGGCACTTGTTTCCTTGGATTCCCTCAGGATTTCAGAGTAGATTTTCGATTAGAGTGGTTGCTGACATAGAGTCATGTGATTAATGGGAGGAGCACAGCTTACAGGAAAAGAAGAGTTTCAATTTCATTTAAAAATATTAGCAATTGCTGCCTGGGTTGTCAGAGAAAAGCAGTCTTTCTCTTTCTGCAAAGACATCTCTGAGAGCTAAGTCGCGACAAGTATGCCTGTGTTTTGCTAAGTAATTGTAAAGAGGGGTTTTAATCTGTAAAAGAAATACTGCTTGAATTGGAACTCAAAGTGATAGATTAGCAGTTAAGAACTATATCTTGTCATGTTTAAGTATTGTTCAATTGTTAAAGGTTAAGCTAATTTATTTGCTATAGCTAAACCACGTTGTTAAATATAATTTGTTTTGATAAAAACTTCCTAGTTTATCAACAGAATGTAGTGAAACATCTTTCCTCACACTAATGCCAAAGTAGAAAATTGTTGGTGTCTTGTCTGCCTTCATAATACATCCTGAAGTTTCTGATTTTGTATCCATGTTTTTCTTCCATTTTTCTCTCACAATTAGAGTATGCAGTACATTGCAACAGTTTATTCTTTCTATCATTGATCTCAAATCATACTGACTCTCTGCACATCAATCTTGACTCTTGCATGTATCCCCACTTCACCAATGTTGCAATGCCTCTCTTTTCCTATTCCGTCCTTCTCAACATGGTAACACAAAGTATTCATTTCCATACTGCCTGGGTGGTAAAAAATGTCTCAATGATCTTGACATGGAATCAGCAAATGATGTAAATCTAGAGTATTACACTCCAAGTATAATAGGAGTAGCAGACAGATGAAAACAGAATTTTTTCTTCTATTTGAATCAACATTCTGCTTCCCATATAAATAAAGACAGATCTCACCTGACATTTTTAACTCAATCCAATGTACATTCATATACGGTACTGCATGCAAAATATAATTTAAAAGAGTCTTGAAACTTCAAAAATTTAAGTTTTTGGAGAACTTGTTTATAGTTGAAAACAAGATGATTTACTCTCCTACTACCTAGGGGTTCATGTTCATAGCTCCTTGAAAGTGGAGTCATAGGAGGATAGAGTGGTGAACAGAGCACTTAGCATGTTTGGTTTAATTGCTCAGAACATTGAATATAGGAGTTGGAATGTCTTGTTGAAGTTGTACAACACATTGGTAAGGCCATACTTAGAATACTTTGCGCAGTTCTGGTCACATTATTATAGTAAGGATATTATTAAACTAGAAACAGCACAGAAAAGATTTACTAGGATGCTACTAGGATTTGATAGTTTGCATTATAAGGAGAAGCTGGATAGACTGCGAGTTTTTTCTCTGGAGTGTAGAAGGCTGAGCGGGTGACCTCATAAAGGTCTACAAAGTAATGAGGGCATAGATCAGCTAGATAGTCAATACTTTTCACAAAGGTAGAGGAATCTAAAACTAGAGGGCATAGGTTTAAGGTGAGAGGGGAGATTACAAAAGTGTCCAGAGGGACAATTTTTTCACATAGAGGGTGGTGAGTGTCTGGAACAAGCTGCCAGAGGTAGTAGTAGACGTGGGTACAACTTTGTCTTTAAAAAGCATTTAGACAGTTACATGGGTAAAATAAGTATAGAGCGATATGGGCTAAATATGGGCAATTGCGACTTTGGAATTTAAAAAAAGGTGGCTGGATATGTTTGTCTAAAAAGCCTGTTCCATGCTGAAAACCCCTTTGACTCTATCTCACCTATGCCAATTAGATCGTTGTAAATGATGGGCCAAAGGGTATCTTCTGCACTGTATGATCTTATAAATCAGTATACACTGTATCTTGGAAAGACAAAGTTGCACAAAAGCAAGGTTTGGTCAAATTATGCTAAGCATGGCATAAAAGAACATTTTGATACATTTTGATATTAGCAACAAAGGCACACAAATCAAAATATTGCAATAGAAATTCGGATCTGGATGTTCAATCCATTTTGACATTGGGAACTCACAACTGTAATGCATTTGATTTCCCAATAATCTGAAAGGATTGTAAGTGCTGTATTACTTGGCATGGCTTCAAGAATCTTATTCATGAGGAAAAAATGTAGCACCTAATTATTAATTAAAAACCAGCCTCAACTACTTTATGGTGCAAAATGCATCTTATTTGACAGCACAGTGTGGTATCAAGTGCCAATGAATCAATATGTATTCAATTTAAAACACTATTGCATTTAAATTCTAATAACTACCCTGCTAAAATTCAGTTTCAACGTGATTCAACAATATTAGAAATCAAACACATTTGCGCTAAGTTCCATTGAGTTAGGATTCAGTGTGACATTGTGTTGCCTAAAAAATCTGATTTTGTCATGGTAAAGTGATGAATAATAGCAGAAAATAGAGTGAGTTCATTATTAAAAATGCATGGAGACCATTTTCTATCAGTTAACCTCATGAATTTGTAAATTGAATTCTTTTTATGGCACTGTGAAGCAGAGAAACAATTTAGCAGTAGCGAAAGCTTCTTATGGACTGTAACTAATGGTCTCTTACAAGTCACATCATTTAGTTTCAATTATAAGAATAGGCTATAAAGTAGCATTTCATTATAAAAAGTAATGAGGATTACAGGTAATCACTAAACTCCTGTTTATGGATAGTTGTGACTGTGGATTACCTAGCTATCATTTCTCTATTACTTATTAAATGGAATTATACAGCTTTGGTCTTTAAAATATTTGTATGTACAGGTTCTGCTTCAAAGATTTAAAAATATCTTTACAAAGTCTTGAACTTTTGTATGACAGTACTTGCAAGTTAACTTAAAAACTGTCATAAAACAGTGCTGCTGTACAGTCAATGGCCAAGATTTAACATAAATGTTATGGCCCTACTCACTGATTAGAAAGTTTAAGGTGAGTCCACTTCTTCCTATCCAGAAGCCTATTTCACTTGGTTCAGGCAATTAGTTGCCTGAAGTCATGGCTTTAGTTCCGGCAGTGCCACTAGGAGCAGTGGCCATTGCAGGGGCTGCAGAATTACCCACACCAACCATCGTTGAGGATGCCCTGAATAAAGATAAGTAAGGTCAGAGTTCATCAGGGCTAATCAGACAGGGGGAAAGAGGATCATCTTTATGGTGAGGGTATCCCAGTGTGGGCATCACATTCCACTACTGGGACTTGAGGCACAGGTTGCCCAATCAGAAGTGATGCCACGCACCAGCCTTGTTTTACTGGCAGCCTTCCCAGGTACGAGGTACCCAGCTGCATGCCATAGGTGTAGGAAAGAGCACTGTAAGTGTCATTAATTGGCCTAAGAACCCAATACCTCTATTTGTCAAAATCCAGTAAAGGCAGGAAGGCAATGGGCATAGCTGCATTGTCGTCATTTCATCTAATACCACCCCTCACCGCTCCCAGCTTGTGGCAGTGATAAGTTTTGGCCATTATGTGCATCATTTCTGCATTTCAGTGCATGTTAGCAACAGGTGCCCTTGCCCTCTCTCTCAGTTGCTCAAATTTCCCCTCTCTCTTCTCCACTTCCCTACAGATTCTCCCTCTATCTTCCACAAACCTCTTCCCCATCCTTCCAGTTCCTTTATTCCCCATCCTTCCCACCTTTCTCTTCCCTGTCCCTCCAGCCTCCCTCTTCCCTGTCCCTCCATCCTTCCTCTTCCCTGTCCCTCCAGCCTTCCTCTTCCCTGTCCCTCCAGCCTCCCTCTTCCCTGTCCCTCCAGCCTCCCTCTTCCCTGTCCTCCAGCCTCCCTCTTCCCTGTCCCTCCAGCCCCCTCTTCCTGTCCCTCCAGCCTCCTCTTCCCTGTCCCTCCAGCCTCCTCTTCCCTGCCCCCCACCCTCCTCTTCCCTGTCCCTCCAGCCTCCCTCTTCCCTGTCTCTCCAGCCTCCCTCTGCCCCCTTCTCTACAACCTCCCTCTTCTCCATCTCTCCAGTCTCCCCTTTCCCTGTTTCTTCAGTCCCACCATCCTCTCTCTTCCCCTCCTGCCAGCCTTGCTCAATCTCTCTCCAGCCTTCTCTCCAGTTTCCTTCCCTCCAGCTTCCCACTCCCTCCCTTCAACCTCTCTCCTTCCCCCCGACTTCTTTCCCTTCCTTCAGCCATTCACTCTTTCCATTCTCCAGACCTTGTGACTTTGAGGCCTTCCAGGCTTCCTGAACTCCCATTCTGGACCTCAGAACTCCTGCACCAGACCTTCAAACCCACTATGTCCCTCTGATTGCCCCAAGGCTCATTTCACGGGCTTGTTCCTGTGCCACTTTTGAATCTGCACAGGGCTGCCCTGGAAGACATCAGTTTCAGGCTAGCTCTGTAAACATGGATCTTGAGTTAAAGCTACCCATTCAAGGGGCCTCACCTCAATCAAATACGACTCACAAAATATCTCAGAGTTTACTGAGGTCACAATAAATTAATGTTCTAGAATGCACTCTTTTCCAGTCTCTGTAAACAACCGGATTTATTGAGCAACACATTCGAACAGTGGTTAGTACTGCTGCCTCACAGCACTGGAGACTCGGCTTCATTTCCAGTCTCGGGTAACTGTCTGTGTGGAATTTGTACGTTCCCTCATGTCTGTGTGGGTTTCCTGCGGATGCTCCAGTTTCCTCCCATAGTCCAAAGATGTGTATGTTAGGTGGATTAGTCATTATAAATGGGAGGGGTCACAGGGATAGGGCGGGGAGGAGGACCTGGGCACAACGCTCTTTCTGAAACTCAATGGGCTGAATGGCCTCCTTCTGCACTGTAGAGTTTCTATGATTCTATGATCGATATCTTTGGTATCTAATAGTTAATCCATGCAGAATTTGAATATAGGTTATTCAAACCTGACAATGTTTAGTTTTTAAGATGTGGCTTTGTTGGTTGTGAACCAATTTTTTTACGAAATATCTAATTTGAGTGAAATTATCATGAGAAACTTAACATCAAGCTAGAAATGCCATTAACATGCCAGTTTGTGCAATCTTAACATATTTAAATGATATTGTTGTCAAAATATAACAGCACACATTGATTGATATTGAAACTCATTTGCTAAGTACACATGCCCATTCTGTAAACCTGTTCACATCAGCTTGTATTCAATTCACCTCAAAGGGGTGGGGAAAGGTGGAGGAAAGGGAAGGGAGGAGAAAGGAAGGAGAGGAGGAAAGGGACAAAGAAGTGTAGAGAAGGGGAAGGGAGGGGGAAGGGAGGTGAGGAGGAAAGAAGGGGACATGGGAGAGTAAGAAAGGAAGGAGTAGAGGGGAAGAAAGGGGAGGGGAAACAAAGCTAGGGAGAAGGAACTGAGGGGAAAGGGAAAGGAGTGGGAAGGGAAGGGGAAAAGAAGGGAGGATAGAAAAGATAGGGAGTGGAAAAAGAGCAGTTTGGGGGTATGGTTGGAGGGAAGGGAGAGACAGCCACACACTGCATACATCATCAGTGGGGTCTTAGGAAAATTTGTTCGTATTTATATTCATACTTTGTTGTAATCACTGCAAGACGGCAATTGGAGACAATGATGTCAGTTGATAACTATCATTTAACACTACAAGTATGATTCTGTGTGAAAATAATAGCTAAATGGTCAGTTCTGAGTTAAAATGGAATAGGATGATAGCCTGATGATTGCTTCTGAGTGCAAGTGATATCAAATAATGACAAAATGATTGCGTTTGAGAACAATTGACATCAAATGATGGTAAGATCATTGCAACTGAATGCAGTTGACTTCAAATAAAAGTTGTTGAAAGCAAACGGTTCCAAATAATACAAAAAATTTGGGGTACGGAATGAAACAAGGAATAATGAAGTGACACAAGAGAGTGAAGGAAAAGAAATGGAAATGATAGTGTTCCATAAAATCCAGCCCATATGATCAGGAGAGGTTGTACACCAATTACATTTCGAACAAAAGCAGAACTGCTGGGAACTGAAAACTGGTCTGACAGCATGTATAGAGAGAAAGAAGTTTTATTTTCAGGTTAACCTGAAATGCTGAGCCTAATTTTACCTCATTCAAAACCATCCACTTGCAGAGTGTTAAAATTGGACCTAATGCTTCATTGGATGAGTTAAACATCTGTAATATAAATGATCATAATAATTGTTACGTATATCCAAGAACTATGATGCTTATCTAACCTGTACTGTGGAAATACTGTTTAACAGAGAGCTTTCAAGGAGAAAAGGTATTTTTCTACATTTTCAACATAACAATAGCTCACACTAAAAGTACTGGTTCAGGATTTATAGCTACATGATTATATATGCCATACATAAGGAGCTTGCTATTATAATGCCATATAACATTGAAATGACTTGTTTGCTTGTGGCATTTGATTTGCATCTTTTGGTTAAGTCAGAACAATGAATAGCTTCATCTGATTCAATGCAGGAGCAAGAGTTAAAGATAGAAAATGAAAAATTAGGGCTGGATTTTAAATCTGCACATCTGCATGTTGGAATAGGTTGCATGTGGAAATTGGCAGCCTGCCTGCCATTTGAAATGACTAGTTAACATGCTATTAAGCTTGTTAATGGGCCAATCATCTGGAATTTTTCGCTGCCTGCTACATTTTCCGGCCATCAACTGTGAAAGAGCCTAGAAGTGTTTTCTGACAGCAGTGACAAAGTGAAACAGAGGGAGAGGAAAAGGCCTGCTATTAGGAGCATGGCTGAATCTAGCAACAAGTTTTGCTGATAAAGATAAAAGTGTTTGCATGCTTTCCTTTCAATCTCAATTTTGAGCATTCCTGAGCCTTCATTAAAAGATAAAACATAGAGCCTTTTAACTTGGAGCCGTGCTCCTGTTTGCATTACATTTCTGCCGCGTAACATCCCTGCCTATTGAACTGGTTAGCCACAGAGCCTCCTGTTGCAGCTCCTTCCTCCAAGAAAGCCACAAGTAGCCCATCCAACTCTTGACTGGAGAAGCTGAAATGAGGGGGGCGGTGGTGGTGGAATAGCAAGAATATACAGAGCTGTCAATTTCCATTCTGCCCCCTTAGCTATCCCAAAAAACTAAATATTTGGCCTGTAGTTGTTTTATTGAAAATAAGAGTTGCATGAGATAGTAGCGGCACAGTGGCATAGTGGTTAGCACAGATGCCTTACAGCACCAGAGACCTGGGTTTAATTCCAGTCTTGGGTGATAAAGATGTGCAGGTTAGGTGGATGAATCATGGTAGATGTGTGGGGTTATGGGGATAGGGAGTGAGGCTGGGGGCTTGGCCTGGGTATGATGCTTTTTCAGACAGTCGGTGCAGACTCAATGGACCAAATGGCCTCTTCTTGCACTGTAGGGATTCTATGATGTTTCGCAATTCAGCCAAAAAAAAATTCAAGCTGTTCAAAGCTGTAATCTCAGTCATGGTGTTGGCAGAACAGCGCAAGGCATGTGCTACTACCTCCATTACAAGGAAGCAAAATCAGAAAACTAGTCACACCACACTGCCCTTGCAGAGTTTCTGCAGCTTGCTATATTGCAAGCATGGATGTCAAAATATGGAGCAAACACGCACCATCTCACAGGAAACGCATGGGTGGCACAGAAACATATGAGAAAAGGGAGGGGAAAATGAAATGACTTAACAACCCTAAAAATGTTGTTCTTAACATAATGTTCACTCTTAATGATCAATCTTAAGATGGTTAAAATTCCATACTGAAATTCTTTGTGGCCTGATTTCAGCAACACTAAGTCTCCCCTTAACTACCAAAATAAACTGTGGCCTGGTAAACTAAACTGCCATCGTCATCAAAAAGTGATGAAGCCACAATCACACCATAGAGAAGAGTAATTATTAAACCAAAAATCAAATTTCTAGAATGCTGATAGAGGAGGATGATAGCGAAAAATCAACTGCTCGCTAAAAGGTTTGAGTTACTGCCTGCACTTGAAAGAAAGCCATTCAAGGATTCCCATAACAAGACAAAAGACTTCATTAGATTCTGAGTGGTTCAGGTACAATAGGAATGTGGCTGCTGGAGCTATTTTTATTGCAAAGAATTGATTTTGCACATGTAACCCAGTCTTAATTGATCTCAAATGGCTTCTAACATCTAGTGAAAATGATAAACAAAATTTAAAAACTAATCAAAGGTACTGCTGATTAGTGACAGCTATGAGATATGAACAGAATATGGAGTGATTAAACAGTCATAATCTAAGGATCACAACTAAGAGTTGACATTTCACATGTGATTTATAAGTTTGAGACATAAATTGATTTTCTTTTAACCACATAAATCTTTTTCTCTGTGAAAACTGCTCTGCTACTTAGAAAAACTGGAGCAATAACTTGAACTGATATTCAGGATTGTTCATTGTACACTTGCTTCGATGAGATTTATATTAAAAAACTCAAGGGACATAGCCGTCATTGGCTAACCAGCATTTGTTACCCATTAGCGTCCTTGAGAAAGTAGTTGTCAATTGGATTGTTGCTTCTTGAATCACTGCAGTGGTATAGTTATATAGTGCTTGTAGGGAAGGAGTTCCAAAATTTTGACCAAGTGACAGTAAAGGAATATGATGCATTTCTAACTTGGGATGGTATGTGGCTTGGAGGGCAACTTCCAGGTAGTGGTATTCCCCAGGTATCTGCTGCCCTTCTCCTTTGAGGAGGTAGTGCTCATGGATTTGGAAGGTACTTTCTCAGGAAGTTTGGCGAGCTCCTGTAGTGCATCTTGTAGAAGATACACACTGCTGCTATCATTCATCGTTTGTGCAAGGAGCAGTTGTTTGTGGGTAGGATACCAATGAAATGAGCTGTTTTGTCCTGAATGATGTTAAGTTCTTGAGTGTTGTTGCAGCTGTACCCATCCAGGCAAATGCAGAGTATGCCACCACATTTCTGACTTGTGTCTTGTAAATGATGGACAGGTTTTGGGAGAGAGAAGGTGAGTTGTTTGCTACAGGTTTCCTGGCTTCTGGTCTAGTCTTGTAACCACAGTATTTACATGGCTGCTCCAGTTCAGCTTTGGGTTAATGATAACCAGGATATTGATAGTGGGATATTCAGCGACAGTAATGTCATTGAATGTGAAGGGGAGACGGTTAAATTCTCTCTTGTTTGAGATGGCCATGGCCTGGCACTTGTTCAGCATGTATGTTCCTTACTACTTTTCAGCTCAAGCCCAAGCCAAGTCTTGCTGCATGTGGACACAAATTGCTTCAGTATCTGACAAGTTTTGAATGGTGCTAAACTTTGTGCAATCATCAGCGCACATCCCTTCTTTTGTCCTTATGATGGTAGGAAAGTCAATGATGAAACAGCTGAAGATGGCTGGGCCTAGGACATTCCCCTGAGGAACTCCTGCAGTGATATCCTGGAACTGAAGTGTTTGACATCCAAAAACCATACCCATCTTCCTTTGTGCCAGGTATAATTCCAACTGGTTTCCCCCAATTCCCATTGACTCCAGTTTTGCTAGGACTCTTTGATGTCACACTTGGTCGAATGCAGCCTTGATGTCAAGGGTAGACACTTTCCCCTCACCTCTGGCATTCAGCACTTTTGTCCATTTTCAAACCAAGGCTGAAATGAGGTCAGAAGCTGAGTGGTCCTGGTGAAACTCAAACTGAATTTTACCATCATATGAAACATAGCAATGGGACACAGATTATGGAAAGGTCTGTTGACCTCGGATAGGATTTTGGGTGAATGCGGTTGGAAAATTCCACCCTGAGCATTACAGAGCATGTTATTGCTGAGTAAGTTCTCATTGATTACACTGTTGTGAAGTTTTCTATCACTTTTCTGATGGTTGAGAGCAGACTGATGGAGCTGTAAGTGGCTGGTTTGGATTGTCCTGCTTTTTGTGCTCAGGGTGTAACTAGGAAGTTTTCCACATTGTCAGGTAGATACCAGTATACTGGAGCAGCTTAGCTAGGGGCACAGCAAATTCTAGAACAGAAGTTTTAAATCTACTGCTGGAATGTTATCATAGCTTTTGCAATATACAGTGCCTTCAGTTGCTCTGGATATCATGTGGAGCGAATTGTATTGGCCAAAGATTGGCATTTGTGATACTGGGGATGATCCATTCAGCACTTCTGGTGAATGATTGTTGTAACAGTTTCACCTTAACCTTTTCACTGATCAACTGGGTTCTTCCATTATTGAGGATGGGATATTTATGGACTCTCCTACTCCAGTGACTTGTTTAATTATCCACCACCATTCATGACTGGACATGGCAGGACTGCAGAGCTTAGAAATGATTCGTTGGTTGTGAAATCATTTCGATCGCTATGATGGTTTGCACACAAGTACTCATATGTTATAACTTCACCAGGTTGATCTCATTTTTAGGTGTGCTTGCTGCTGCTTCTTACATACCCTACTGTCCCCTTCATTGAAATAGAGAAATGAGTCAAGAATATTCCAGGCCATGAAGTTACAGACTGTAATTGAATACAATTCTGCGTCACACAGCATCTCCTGGTTGTCCATTTTCAGCTGCTAGATCCTCAAAATCAGCACAGTGGTAGTGCCAAACATCGTAGTGCAGAGTACTCTCAACGCGAAGATGGGACTTTGTCTCTACAGGGACTGTCTGGTGGGCACTCCTACCTATATTGTCATGGATGGACACATCTGCAGATTGAAGTGAGGATGAGGTCAAGAATACTTTTCCCTCTTCTTTGCTACTTCACCTCCTATCACAAATCCAATCTAACATGTCCTTTAGGATTCAGTCAGTCGTAATGCTACCAAGCCACTGCCAGTGATGGGCAATGATATATATTTATATTACTTCTATGAGTAAAATCAGTTTAACTGTGCAGTGATCAACTACAATTGGTGTGGATGCATCTGCTCCCCTTTTTCAATTTGCTGAACAAAAAGGAGTCAGTTTGAATATATCAAAGTAGATGCTTGTTGCTTTGGATAGAAGCATTGGATTTTGATTAACATAATAAAGTTTGTTTATTTGATTCCATGAATGTACGTGTATAAACTGTCAAATGAATTTTGCGCCACTTTACTTAGTTTGCATAATATATTCAACTCTGAGGACTGGGACTACTTTTGTAGCGGCTTCTTGATTCTCATGACCACCACAGGATCACAGCTTCCAAAACATTGCATTTTAATAATTTGTCGCAGAGCTCATTTACATTTCTAGCTCCATGACTCATTGGAGCTGTAACATGTGTACTTTAATACATTCTTGTACTTTTGCTTTATTGCTCTCATTTTTAAAACTGTGTTCCCAAGATCAGAACAGGTGAAATTGAAGACATAAGTATATTTTGACCACGCAATGACTCAACAGTTATTCAAGTAAAGGCCATTTTATAGCTTTTAAAAGTAAAAGACGACTACCCTCAACCAAAAATGTCATTCTACAGTTTGGGACACTTTCCCATTATCATGAAGGCTGTCATTTAAAAGCGTGTTTCCAGGTTTAGAGTATGTACAGTTTTAGAAACTCAGAGTTAGAGTTAGCTTTTGATAGATGATTAAAATAGGGGGCCAATAATGTATTCTGTGTACCTGTGCTATGCTCACTGATTTGTCTTTTAGCCAACCACAAACCCCCAGAACTCCCCAGCCCCCAGAGTACATAGAATGATGCAATGTGGCAGTAAAAGTGCCTGTAGCACTATGGACTCGCAAAATTCTTCATATTTCATGGAAATTAGCACATCGCACTATTTTGTGAAATTTTGCTCCTCTTTACCCAGTTGCAACTGGATAAAAAAAGAGAGCACATGTATACAAGGAGTAACAAGTGGGGTGCCATAGGGTTCAATTCTTGCACCCAGCTATTTACAAGCTAATGATTTGGATGCAGGGATAGAAGTCTCTGTAGCCAAATTTGCAGATGACACATAAATAGGCAAGACGACAAGTTGCAGTAAGGAAATGACAACTTTACAAATGGATATAGATAGTTCAGGAGTTTGGGCCAAAATGTGGCAGATGGAGTTTAACGTGGATGTGTGTGAAGTCATGCAATTTGGTCACAAAAATGAGAAGGTGACTTATTATTTAAATGGGAAAAGACTTTGAGGTGCTCTGACGCAGAGGGATCTGGATATCCTCATTCATGAGTTGTAGAAAACTACTCATACAGCAGATAATAAAAAAGTGAATGGAATGTTGGCATTTAAAGCTAAAGGAATAGAATATTAAGGTAAGAAAGTACTGTTGAAACTATACAAGGCATTGGTGAGGTCGCACCCAAAGTATTGTGCACAATTTTGGTCCCAATATTTGAGGAAAGATGTAATGGCATTGGAGACAGTTCAGAGGAGGTTCACTAGATTGATTCCAAAGATAAAGGGTTTGTCATATGAAGAGAAATTAAACAGTTTAGGCCTCTACCCTCTGGGATATAGAAGAATGAGGGAAGATCAAATTGAGGCATTCAAGATGATGAAAGATATGGATAAAGTACCTGTGGAGCAGATCCTTCTATTGGTGGACATTTGAGAAGAAGAGGTCATAGTTTTAGGATAAGGGGTAGCAATTTAAAATGAAGTTGAGAAACTGTTTCTCCCAAGGGGTTGTGAATCTGTGGAATTCGCTGCTTCAAAGTGTGATGGATGCTGGGAGAATGTGTAAATTTAAGGAGGAGTTAGACAGATTTTTGATTGGTAATGGGTCAAAGGATTATGGGGGGAAGGCAGGAAAATGGGAATGAGGAACATATCAGCCATGATCGAATAGTGGAGCTGACTCAGTAGAATGAATGATCTAATTCTGCTCCTATATCTTATGAACTTATGAGCTTATGAACAAGATTGTTGAAGTCACAAAACCTTTGCATTTTTATTGTAATGTTTTCATCACAATGGGTGATAGTTTAATAATTAATTTTAAGAATTAAGTGGCTCAGATGCAATGTCTTCCGATAATGATATACAATTTGAAAGGCTATTTGGAGATCAGCAGGGCCAGAACATGACTGCGGCATATGACATACCTAGTCAACTATATATCAAGAACGAGGGACAACTGCCTCAGTTTCCAGTCTGTTAGCAGAGTGCCAGTTCTGGTAACCACATCTGCTATTGGGTCGCAACATTGCAATGGCTGCTTTCAATGGTTATGTTTAGAGCTTGATCCCAGCTGGCACTGCAATATTATCTCAAATCCCACTCCCATATGGATCAAAGCAGCTTCCCACTGCTGTGGACAGAAAACATGTACCCTTTCCCACTAGATAGCATTTTACAGATTCTCAACATTGCTCAAAAAAGTAAATGATTTTTGCCATTGCCAAAATTAAACTCGATCTTAAGAGTCAGATTTTCATAACCTTGGGAAGACTTCTGAATCCTTTACAGGACCCGGATGTAGAAGTCCCCACCCCAAAACTAACAGATTCTATTTTTGTTAGGTGAGTGATGTGGGGCAGGAGTGAATCACAGATGGAAAACTGAACTAAGCAGGACCATTTGAATCTAAACAGTTGAGTTTAAACATATCCCATTTTGGTTGCTTCAAGGGCCTTAGCCCTAAGTGTGGGACTCCCAAATTGTTGGAGGAGATATGAACGCTCTCGAAGGGTACATACAGTTGAATTAAATGGCATTGTTTTTATATCCCTCTCTCTTCAAAGATGAAAAGTAACAGGTCTAAGCTATCAGTTCAAAGATAACTTCCATTCATAATGGCAAAATAATAACCATTGAGGGAATATAAACAGAGATCTCTATTGAAAGTACACAAGCAGATGTTAGCCTTTCCCTAAGTTACACCAGATGATCTGTCAATCAAAGCAGTCCAATAGAGGTTTTCTTTGTACTGAAAGCTTAGACCTGTTACTTTTCATCTTTGAAGAGAGAGGGATATAGTTTCAAAAGCTACAGTTATCTTGGCAGAGGTTTCTTCATTCACAGTTTGATTGACAGTTTAATGGGACTTTTAATAAATCAGTATTCTTTGATGTGAAGTCTACATCAAAGTTTTTTATTAGATATTAATCACTGAGGGCTTAGGGTGAGGGGGGTAAGGTATAATTTGGATGCTAGAGGGAGTTTTTTCACACAGAGGGTGGTGGGGGTATGGAATGCGCTGCCAAGTAAAGTGTTGGAAGCAGGTACTCTGGAGTTATTTAAAAAATACTTAGATGGGCACATGAACAGAATGGGAATGGAGGGGTATAGAAAACTGATTTAAAATAGGGATCATGAGCCTTGGTAGTCCCTGGGAAGTGTGTAAATAGATGATGATATTGATGTACTTGTTTTTATCATACAGGTGCTTTGGTCCACCTTGTTGTCTAATGAAGGGCATATACGCGATGGGTCGTGAGAGGGCTGCTCTTGGATTTTTTTTTTCGAGAGTATCCTAGTTGCTTCACTTCGTTAGCGTACACTTGACCTGGACCATTTGATGGGCAACATGACAGCTCAGTGACTATCGCTGTGCTGTGCAGATACATGGATTTGGGCCTGTGTCTGTGGGAGTTTGTGCATTCTCCCGTGCTTGTGTGGGTTTTCTCCGGGTGCTCCAGTTGCCTCCCACATCACAAAGATGTGCCCTTAGGCTAACTGGCAGAACAAATTCTCCCTAAATTGTCTCAAATTTGGTTTTTAACCCATAGATCTATAAACATAAACAGGGATCACAGGTAGAGGTGGGAACATCAGGGTGGCGTGTGGGCTCATTGGGCTGAAGGGCCTATTTCTCATGCTGTTTTGTTCTTTGTTCTTTGAGATTTAAATGCTTTGAAAAAGCTTTTTGAATGGGATATTATTTCATTACCCAGTGTGTATGAATGGGATCTATAGTAGATTGTTAGAGGGTTTATTCATCTTCACATGGCTCCTGAGGTCCACCCATTGTGCATTCTTGGTGAGAGACTCTGTAGGCAGCAGGGGGAATATGAGGATGCTTGTGGAGAATGGATGTAAGGTATGAGTTAGCATGGAAGTGGCAAGGGATAGGAATGGGCATGAGGATGGGTGGAGGAATGAGATGGCATAAAGATGGCATGGAAGTATGAGAGCCAGGAAGTAAAGGGTTGAGGGAATATAAGAGTAAAGATTGTAGGGCCCAACAATATCTAAAATAACTGGGATAAAATCCCCGAGAACCGAGAGGCAAGCTTGCCCCTGGGTGTTGCGCTGACTTTATCTTGCCTCTGCCTCTCAGGGTCAAACACTAGGTTTAACAAGACTCTTAAATCAAGGGCGGGGGGCGCGGCGGAATTAGCCAAGTCAGGAAATTTTCTGATTCAAGCTACCAAAATTTATAGCAAACATTCTAGCTCATAATGCCTATAGTTGTGATCATTGGCTGGGTTTAACACTCCACCATGATTAGGTTTGGAAGTAAAGGTTTATTTAATAGTCACAAGTATGGCTTACATTAATGCTACAATGAAGTTACTGTGAAATTCCCTTAGTCGTCACCGTCCAGCGCCTGCTTGGGTCAATGCACCTAACCAATATGTCTTTCAAACTGGGGAAGGAAACCGGAGCACCCGGACGAAACCTAGGAGAAAATGTCAGGGGAGAGACCATCCAGGGAACACCTGTACTCTTTGGCTGGAGGCGGGAAACCCACTCTCAGTGACAAGGGCAGGAAGACCCACCCAGAGTCCTGCCAGCTAATCAGAGCATGGCAGCTCTCCAGCACATTGGACATGCGGCATTGCATCATATAGGCATGATTGGAGTTCTTGACAGGTGCCATGCTGGCATGTCCCAGTGAGGGACAACCTGAGGGGACCGCCACAAGGTATACCTAGCAGCCTGTGTAGCAACGTCGCTGGGCCGGCCCCTTGACATTGGCCTCTCCTGCTGGTGGTGAAATCATGATGGTTGTAGATTGAGGCCTTTGAGGATGGGCAGGTCACCCACCTCAGGCCCCACTGCTGGTGTGTAATTGTGGTTGTGGGCTGGAGAGGGAGAGAAAGTGATGGGAAGGCCACCTTCTAGATTTAACAACCCTCCTTCATGGGATGTTAAACCCATGTGGGAAGGTTGTTTAACCCAGAAAGTGGCCAGGAACCTGGTTCAATTCCCAGCTTGGGTCACTATCTATGTGGAGTTTGTATATTCCCTGTGTCTGCATGGGTTCCCTCTGGGTGCTCTGGTTTTCTCCCACATCCAAAAGATATGCTGTTTAAGTGCAGTAGCCATGTTAAATTGTCCCTCAATGTACCCGAACAAACACTGGAGTGTTCCAACTAAGAGATTTTCACAGTAACTTCACTGCAGTGTTAATGTAAGCCTACTTGTGACAATAAGAAAGACACAATGAACTATAAAGCAGTTTTTTTTACTAGGTTTCTTAAAGAATATTTTCTTCTGCTGTATTTGTTCTCAGGTCCTGAAAGCAAAGTACACAACATTCAGTATAGCCACGTAGCAGCGTACCAAACACAACATTTGATCACTAGCACAGATTCCTTTTCCACTCTTAACACAAGATTTGTTTTTATTGTTTTTTGGCATGCCATTATTCTTTTGGACCCACTGTGCAATTCCCTTGCCCATGGCACTATGGGCGTCCCTACACCACATTGATATTGACTGCTGCTGGTCAATGGGGTGGCTCACTTCTTCTTCAGTTCCAGTTTTTGATGGGGAATAAATGCTGGCCTACCCAATGAAGTTTACATCCTGTGAAAGAGTAGAAGCATATTTAGAAAGGCTACAAATGCTTGCCTTTTCAAATCAGGAGGACTTTCTACTACCATGTACCCACTTAAATTTATTTTTTTCTGAAGAAATTCGCCAGTACATTCAGATTGCACCAGGTAACCCACCTCCCTGCTTCATTGTGTTCATTTTGCAAATTAGTACACAAAGATTAGAAAAATCATTAGGCTTTATTTCAACTCTATAATGAGGTTAAATTTGGCGTTTAATGGAAAATTGCAGAATGATGCACCAAAATTGCTTTCTCAGAAATGAGAGGTCATGAAATCATTCATTCTCATAATTTTATTAATAGAAAAAACAACTTTTTCCCAGTTTTGTTTGAAGATGGGGTATCAGCATGTTTTAAGTGCTGTAATTGGACCAAAAGATTTTTTACAAAGTTTGAAAAGTCCACCCTGTTGCTACTGATTTGGGTACTCTCATTCTGTTGCTCTGCACTTAAAATAGAACATGCACCCAGTTTTCTCACTGCGCTAACTGAACTGAACATGTAAATGCAATGGAGGCTGTTCAGAAACGGTTTACCAGATTGTTACCTTGAATAAGCAGGTTATCTTATGAGGAAAAAATTAGGCAGGCTGGACTTGTCTGCACTGGAGTTCAGAAGAGCGAGAGGTGACTTGATTGAAATATATAAGATTCTGAATGATATTGAAAAGGTGGACATGAAAAGGATATTTCTTATTGTGGCTCAGTCCAGAATTAAGGAATACTGCTTTAAAATTAGAGGTCACCCTTTTGGCATCAGAGGTGAGGAGACACTTTTTTTTCTCTCAGAGCGTTGTGCAACTTTGGAACTCTGCCTCAGAAGGCAGTGGCGCTGGGGTTGTTGAATATTGCTAAGACAACGAGATAGATTTTTGTTACACAAGGGAATTAAGGGTTTTCGGAAGTAGATGGCAATGTAGTACCTGAAACACAAACAGATCTGCCATGAACTTATTGAATGGCACAGCAGGCTCAAACGGCTTACTTCTGTTTTTATTTGCATGTTTGGAGAACATCTTGCTGGTGTTACAAAATCCACTGGTGGAAGAAAGTGATCAGGGTAATCTTTAATTAAGACAAACCAATCAATGTCAAGGTACCAACCATCAAGCGGAGATGATAGTCCCAGTCAAATTTTAGGTTTGACACAGACATAAATGTTGAATGAGTAGAGTCAAGGAATTGGAAGAAGATGCCCAGACAAAAAGAGAAAGAAGACAAATAATTGATTAATTGAAAGCATATGAGAAGAAAGAAAAAAGAAATTATCAATTACTTCTTGTCAACTGGTGATTTTTTTTTAAAGACTTGTTGGTGTAAAGAAAAAACAATTGTTTGGGAGCTTTGGTCACATACATTTCAGCAGCGATTACAGTAGTTACTAATATGCAAACCAACTTGTTAAATTTCACGTTTTAATTTTATCTGTTAGTGGTTTAGTCTTACTGCACCCTGAGAAATTATGTACATGTGTCATTCTACGTTTTAATGATAGGTTGCTGTTTTAAATCAGGAGGAAATGTAGTACATTGTAAGAGTTAAACATTTTATTAGACTACCACCTCTGCTGCCCTCTCTGTCAAGGAAATGTAAATAAAGTTTGTTCAACAATAGCTGCCTGAAGTTGAGCATGTGTTAGTCTTATTCAATGCAATATATAACTTGTGCCACCAACACCCTCTTCTGGTGCAGCTTGTTGAATGCCTTGTTGTTGAGAGCGTCAGAGCAGGCATTGTAAGGACACGCTAGATATATACCAATAGGCAAATTGCGATGTCAGTCAGCATCCAACACTGACTGAAGTTCAACTGTCACATTTGAGTTCTGTACATGTGCAACTGCACAGCGTGACAGTAGAGGCAGCATGATGGCACAATGGTTAGCACTGCTGCCTCATAGTCACCTGACGAAGAGGAGAACCTCAAAAGCTTGTGAGTTACTATCAAATAAATCGGTTGGACTTAAACCTTGTCAGACTTCTTACTGCACTCACATTTTTAAGAACTCAGTAAGAATTTAGCAACACCAATTTTAAATCCAACCGATTTATTTGATAGTAAAATTGCGAGCTTTCGACACTCTGTGTCTTTGTCAGGCAAATGCAGTGTTCTGGTCTCACATTTTTATGCAGATGCCCATCGTCCTTTTTCTATATGTCGCTGAACCGGCATCCTCTGAGATTTATCAGAATTCCTGGGAGATCTTGCTGTCCAGGGATCTGGCATATGCCTGAGCCTTACCCCTGACCTAGCTGCAGCTTACTGCTGCCTTTTGACTCAGCCCATGCAGACCTTGTCTCTAACCACCCTGTAAAGGATGTGAAGTGCCAGTATTGGAGTTGGTAGCTTCAAGTGTCAGATTGTGTGATAGTATTTCTTCCTCCTCAGTCTGTTCTCCCTCGGGGCCTCCAGTTCCATGTCCCAGTGTGCAAAGTTAGTGGCATTGTTTGCATAGTATGTGAGGATGCATTCACTGACCTTGATCAATCATATGTACTCATTAAATTTCATTCAGCCTACAGGCAGGTCCTCAGGGCTTGACTGCTGGCTTTTTGGCATTGTCATCTGCTCTCTCTGCCTCCTTGGCATTTCTGGAAAGCTCCTGTTCCTTGAGGGAAGAAAACTTCTTTCTTCTTGTCCTGCACCAATACTTTCATTGTAGCAGCAAGATCTAAGGTTTATTCTTTGGTCTCATGCAATATTTTTATTGCTTCCTCTAGATCTTCGATTTCTCAGTTTCAGGTCATCTCATAGACTGAATGCAATTTGCTTTTAGGATGTGAAGTCTGGATTTAAATGTCACTGGATTGTTTTAATTAGTGTTAGCTTCAAATGACTTTATCTATAAATAAACATCACTGTTTAGAAATAAGGGGTTGTTCATTTAAGATGGAGCTGAGGAGAATGTTTTTCTCTCAGAGGGTCGTGAATCTGTGGAACTCTCTTCCTCAAAAGGCAGTGGAAGTAGAATCTTTGCGGGGATTCTCCCAGTCCTGCTGCGCTGCTGGAATCAGCTGCAGACTGTTCTGTGGGCTTCCCGATGGGCACCACAGCCCCTGCATGTCTCCCAGGCCCAGATTTCCAGCTTTGTCAGATGCATTGTCAACCTGGCAGCACCATCCTGACTCCCTGGCACTGCCTAAGAGGCAAAATGGCAATGCCCACTGGGGTGGAAATGGGTGGGGGTAGGTCATGGAAATCAGGGATGGCCTAGAGATGTCCAAGAGGCCAGTGACCAGGATGTTTGAGGGTCATAGGTGCAGTGTTGTGGAGTCGTGAAACTGGCCAGCGATCAGGAGGCCAGCAGTGGAGGGGTCACTGCACATATGCCGATGTCCACAAATCGGCGTATGTACAGTAGTTGCTCAGCACTATGCTACCAGCCTGTCCAGCGGAAATAGGCCCCACCCTGGATTTTCAGTGTAAATCTCTTTGAGGCAGTTTGCAGAGCACAGAATTGTGGGAGATTCGTTTTGAAAATCCCACCAAAAAAACAGTTACTCCAGTTTTTATGCAAAATTATTTAGAATTTTTTTGGGAGAATCCCAGGTTTTGTGTTTATGGCAGAGCTAGATAGATTCTTGATTAACAAAGAGTGAAAGGTTATTGGGGGACAGTGGGGTGCTCTTTCAGTACCTCAGTACGTTTGAGCTGTATGACTTTATTCCAGTTCCACTTCAATTTATTACAACTAGTAATCAGTATTAGAAATTAATATTGCATTCTTTGTCCATATTTCATAAGTGTATACGATAGAGACTGGAAGCACCTATTCAAAAGAAATTAGTTGCACCTCAGTAGGACTGGGACTAATTTCCTTATGACAAAGGCTGGGGATTGCACCAGCATACAGAAGTGGAAGAAGAATGGGGTACACAAAAGATGGAGAGTGCTTGAAAACATGGGAGAAGGATGTATTACCATATCAGTAGGAGAAACTGAGGCGATTGTAAGGCAGCTTTAGAATGAGTGTATGTAAACACACAAAGTTAGGTGAATAAGGTTCAGGAGCTACAAGCATAACTAGCCATGTCAGGATCTAATGTCTGAATAATAATAGAAATGTAGCTGAAAATGATGAGGCTTGAGTGCTTAATATTCAGTAATGCAAAAGCATTCCAAAAAGATGGGGAAAGATTGGAATGCTTAGTGAGTATGTTGCATCAGTGATTGTGATGAAGATATTGACAAAACATTGGTAGAAACGGAGAAGGTCAAGGTAATTGATGGGATGTAAATTGATGATGTAGAGATGCCGGCGTTGGACTGGGGTATACTCAGTAAGAGGTAGACAGGATGTGCTAGAAAAGCTGGCTTGGAATGTTTTGTTGTCCAGTCTAGATTGCCTGCATTCCAAGTTGCTGAAGGAATTGGGAACGGAGGTAGTAGAAGGCGTGCCTTAATCTTTCCCAGATATGTGGAGAGGAGCATTTCTGAAGAAAGTGGCAACTCTAACACACTATATGTCAAAAAAAGGTGAAAAGATATTTCTAATAACTGCAGCCTGGTCAACTTAATATTAGTGGTTGGTAAGATTTTAAAAACAATAATCAGGGAAAACAATCGTTAGACATTTGGAGAGTTTTTGAGTTAGTTAAGGAAGGCAAGTGCAGTTTTGCAAAAGGCAGATTGTGCTTGACTAATTTAATTGAATACTTTTGATAACGTAACAGAGAATGTTGATGAAGCAATGCAATGGCTTGATGTCTATATGGATTTTAAGGGATTTTAAGTTAAATGGATTTTAAGTTTAATAAAATGCCACATGAAATAAAAGACTAGTTAATAAAATCACTGCTCCTGAAATTGGTGAGTCAGTGTCAGTTATATTAAAAAAATTGGTTTAAGAATGGAAAACAGCTTCTAGGTTAGGTTGGAGAAGCTTGGCTTATCCTCCTTGGAACAAAGTAGATGGGATGATTGTGTTGTGCGGGTGGGGGGGCGGGGAGAGCAGTGGGGGAGAAGACAGTGGTGATTTGATAGAGATGTACCAGATCATGAGAGGATTAATTAATGTTGACAAAGAAAAATTGTTCCCATTAGCTGTTGGTACAAGGACTAGGGGACATAGAGATAAGGTTTTAGGCAAAAGGTGCAGAGTGCAATAAGGAAGAACTATTTTACACAGCAAGTGGTATCTCACTGCCTCTAAGAGTAGTAAAAACTACAACGATAAATGTGTTCAAAAGGAAATACTTTTGCAGGACTACAAGGATAGAGTGGGGAATTGAGACTCGTAGATTGTCCTATAGCGAGCTGGCTGGGACTCAATGGACCAAATGGCCTCTTTCAGTGCTCCAGTAATTCTGAGCTTTATGACTCTATTCCAGTTCCACTTCAATTTATTACAACTATATTCCATAAAGATATCATAGCTTTTAATTGTTATTCAGGTCCAATCAGTATTAGAAATTAATATTGCATTCTTTATCCATATTTCATAAGTGTATACAAAAGCAAAGGCAACAAAACTGTATTGCTCAACACTGAAAGGTAATGTATTACTGGCCATAACCCAATATTAAATCTGTCTTCAATCTTTAATAGAATTTTTGGCAGTTATCATTTTTTTTACACAAAATTGCCTCTAGACGTTCTGCTCATGGTTTTATTTTCCTCACCCCAGGTAGAGTTTTGATAGTCTAAAGTGATGTACTCCAGCAGTAGAAATATCAATTATGTTTTAAGTTTGACTGACAGAACACCCACATTCCCCTCCAGCCTCTCATCTATGTAAATCCTGACAGTATTAATTGCGTCAAACTGTCCTGCTGTGAACAGTATATTTAGTAAGAAAATGCTGTGGAGTTTAGGCTACATATATTGTCTAAGTGCATCACCATCTGCACATTATTGTGAAACATATAATCGCTAACTACAACATCTACTGCTGACCTCTCTGCATTGTATTTCACTCTGTAATCATTGAAATCAGGACTTTTTGTACTATCTCCTATTTTAAGCCAATCTATTTGAGGTCTCCAAAATTGCAATTTTTTGATCTTTGCATGTATCACCACTCCTTTCTCACATTTATCTGCAGAATTGTGTGCATGGAAAGATTTTTCTAAGTCCACTTAGAATTGTTAACATGCACAGCAGCAGAAAAATATAGCTGGATTGCATGTTCAGCAGCGAAGTGGTGAGGTTCACCACTGACCTTAAAGAAAGCTGGCCTCTAAATTCTGGCGACCTCATTACTGTGCATTTCCCCTTTCCTCATTTGAGTTTAAATCTGATATCAAGTCACAGGAAATCTCCAGCCAATCACCTTGAGCTGATCTTACAAACAAAAAAATTAGAAATAAAGAAACATTGAATCCTCCATATTTTAATTTGAATTTACTGTTTGTGTAAATCACTGGCAGATACTCATGGCTAAAATATCTTATACAAACTTTAAAAGTGATTCTTTTTGAACATGTGATTTCTTATTATAACAGTGAAAACTGAGTCAGCAAATATAAGATTACTTTCAGGAGCAATGAGACTGATTCATGGTGAGAATAAACTTAGTATGATGTTAAAAAAAACTTCATTCAACAATGACATCAAGGCAGCATCTAACTGAGTGTGGCATCAAGGAAATCTAACAAAACTGGAGGCAATGAGAATCAGATGGAAAACTCTCTGCTGGCTGGAGTCATTACCTAGCACAAAGGAATATGTTTGTGGTTGTTGGCAGTCAATCATCTCAGCTTGAGGACATCACTGCAGGAGTTTGTCAGGATACTGTGCTAGGCCCAAACATCATCAGCTGCTTCATCAATAACCTCTCTTCCATCATAAAGTCAGGATGAGGATATTTGCTGATGATTGCACAATGTTCAGCACCACTTGTGACTCCTCGGGTACTGAAGCATTTCACATCCAAATACAGAAAGACCTAGACAACAGTCGGACTTGGGCTGACAATGGGCAAATAACATCCATGCTACACAAATGCCATTCATTGACCATCTTTCAGAGAGAGAATCTAATCATCACCCCATGACATTCAATGGCATTGCCATCACTGAATCCCTACTGTCAACATCTTTGAGTTCCCATTGAACAGAAACTGAACTAGACAAGGCATATAAATATGGCCAGAGCTGGCCAGAGGCTAGGAATCATCCGTTAAAAACTCATCTCCTGACTTCTCAAAGCCTGTCCATCATGTACAAAGCACAAGAATGTGATGGAATACTCTCCACTTGCTGGGATGATTGCAACATCCAACAACACTCCAGAAGCTTGACACCATCAGGACAAAGCAGCCTGCTTGACTGGCAATCCATTTACACACATTCACTCCTTCCACTGAGGAAAAATGAGGAAAAGTGGCAATAATGTGTACTATCATGACACACTACAGGAATCTCCAAGTCACCTGAGACAACACCTTGCAAGTCCAAAATCACCACCATTTAAAAGGGCAAGGGCAGCTGACACACGGGAACACTATCATAGAGTCACAGAGGTTTACAGCATGGAAACAAGCCCTTTGGCCCGACTTGTCCATGCCACCCTTTTTTGTTTAAAATGCCTAAGCTAATTCCAATTGCCCACATTTGGCCCATATCCCTCTACACCCATCATACTCATGTAACCATTTAAATGTTTTTTTAAAAGACAACATTGTAACCGCTTCTACTACTACTTTTGGCAGCTTGTTGCAACACTCACCACCCTCTGCGTGAAAAAATTGTCCTTCTGGACACTTTTGTATCTGTCCTCTCACCTTAAACCTGTGCCCTCTAGTTTTAGATTCTCCGATCTTTGGGAAAAGATATTGACTATCTAGCTAATTTATGCCCCACATTATTTTATAAACCCCTATAAAATCGTCCCTCGGCCTCTTACATTCCAGAGGATAATTGTCCCAATCTATCCAGCCTCTCCTTATAACTCAATCCATCAAGCCTCGGTAGCATCCTAGTAAATCTTTTCTGCACTCTTTCTTTTTAATAATGCCTTTTCTATAATAGGGTGACCAGAATTGCATACAATATTCCAAGTGTAGCCTTACCAATGTCTTGTACAATAAGACATTCCAACTCCTGTACGTTCACCTGGAAGTTTCCCTCAAAGTCATTTACTATGCCAGCTTGGAAAAATATTCCCATCTTTTCACTGTTGCTGGGTCAAAATGCTGGAACTTCCTCTTTGACAACACTGTGGATATATCTGCACAACATGGACTTCAGCAATGCAGCTTACCACCACCTTCTCAAGGGCAATTAGGGATGAGCAATTTATGCTCACCTAGTAACACCCACATCCCTTGAATGAATAAACAAACACATTCAATGAAGTTAAGAATTTGGTGTAAAAGTTCTCAATTGATTACATTCTGTGGGTGATATCAACCACATATCCGAGTGAAAAGGGTAAAATCAGTGACAGCAACATTTGGATTTCCACATTTAACATTTGTGGATTCCGGTAGTGCTGTCAATTCAGAGTAGCAATGACTGTCAATGTTTGCATTTTCACCATTATTACTAATGCAAAGGCTGACCCATAATGATGAACAAACTTTCTTGATGTTAGGCAACATAGATATTTTCAATAATAAGTTTCCTCTTTTCTATATTTCAGCCGTAGATTGCTGTAAAGTAATGGCTGATATTTTAATTCCTCTAGGCATTCAGTCTTGATAGGATAAACTGATAATAGCATAAAAAGTGTACCTGTCATGATATTACCTCACTGTGGGTACAAAGTTGAAAAATTATGCAAACAGAAATATGATTTACATAAAATCTGGAAGTTAACTGCAATTAAATGAAAACATTTTCAGATTTGTAGGAACAATGAAAGATTGGAATGACTGTTCAAAGAATTACTGCAGTCCTCAATGGGATTATAGATCATTACAAAACTCAAGATTAGTCTGAAACACCTTGGGGGAAATTTAGCAAACACTTTCACCAAGGGAAGAGATGTCTGCAATGTGAGTTTGAGCAGAAAGCATTCCGTTTCCATGGCAACTCTTAGACATAGCCTGTCCATTCTGGATTCATGAATGTATATCTTTGTTTATTCCATTTAAATTGGGCAAAAAAATAGATAAGAACACAGGAAATAGGAGCAGAAATATATAATTCAGCACACAAACTGGCTTTGACATTCAATAGGATCATGGTTGAGACGTAGCTCAGCTGCACCTTGCCATTCTAACCCTATATCATTTGGTTCCCTTAGAATTCAAAAATTGTTCGTCTCTGACCGGAATTGCTCAATCACTGCAGCCTGTATGGCAGAGAATTCCAAAAGTTCACAATGCTCTGTAGGAAATATATCTCTGCCTGTCAGTCCCAAGCAGCAAACCCTTGCTCTGAGACAGTAACCACTGGTTACAGATGCCCTAGTCAGGAGAAACATCTTCCTGGCATAAGACTCTTCAGAATTTTATACATTTTAATGAGATTGCTTGTTATTCTTAAAAATTGTAGGGGTGCAATCTTATGTGCCATTCATGCCATGCTCAAAGTTGGAGAACTTGGCAGCTTGCCAAATTTCCATTCCTTGCAACAGGATCAGAAAATCTCATGAATGGTGATAAGATTTTGGCCAAGGGTATAAAGACTTAGTCTAGTCTATCTCTCCTTATAGGACAATCCCTTCATTCCAGAAATCAATTTACTGCACTTGCTCTAAAGCAAATATATTCTTGGTTAGATGTACATTGTACTTCAGGTGTGGTCTCACTATGACCCTGTGTAACTTCATTGCAGTGTTAATGTAAGCCTACTTGTGACATGAATAAATAAATTTTAAAACATTTTTACTCTTATCCCTTTGAAATCCCTTTGCAATCAAGATGTACATTTCATTTGAAACTTTCAATTGCTTCCTCTACCTGAATGTATACTTTCTGTGTTCAGGGGAGGCAAGGGCATAGTTGTATTATTACTGAACTAGCAATCTAGAGGCCCAGGGTAATACTCTGGGAAACCCTGTTCTGAATCCCACCATGGCAGATGGTGAAATTTGAATTCAACAAAATATCTGGAATTAAAAGTCTAATCATGATTGGAAACGATTGCTAATTGTCGTAAAAACTCATCTGGTTCAATAATGTCCTTTTGGGAAGGAAATCTGATGTCCTTACTTGATCTGGCCTACATGTGATTCCAGATCCACAGCAATGTAGTTGACTCTCAAATGCCCTTTGGACTGGAGGGCAGTTAGGGCCCAGAATGCTGGCCCAGCCGTATGTCTACATCCTGTAAAAATGAAATTAAACATGTACAAGAACACCTAGATGCCACTGAATACCAAAGTTTTCCAGTCTCTCAGCATTGAAAACACATTCTGTTTTTCAATTTGTTTTTTTTTCTTACCAATATGGATAATTTTACATTTTCCACATTATGGTCCATGTGTTACATGTTTGCTTAGTAATTTATCTTTTTACAGTATATTTGTGTTTTGCTAACAGTTTACTTTCTCACCAAACTTTGTACTGTCAGCAAACTTGGATACATTACATTTGATCCCCTCATCAAAATCACAGATCTAGATAATAAATAGCTGAGGTTTAAGCGTACTTTCTTGCAGAAACTTACAAGTTACATGCTATCAATCCAAAAATGGCCTGTGCATTTCTACTCCTGGTTCTGTAGATAGAAACATAGAATATTTATGCTACAGAAAGTGGACACTCACCTTTCATGACTATGATCAGATGATAGTCTGGGGCAGAACGGTGGCACAATGCTGTCTCACAATATCAGGAACTTGGGTTCAATTCCAGCCTTGGGTCACTGCCTGTGTGGAGTTTGCACATTCTCCCAATGTCTGCATAGGTTTCCTCTGAGTGCATCAGTTTCCTTCCATAGTTCAAAGATGTTCAGGTTAGGTGGATTGGCTATGATAAATTACGGCTTAGTGTTCCAAGATGTGAAGGGGATTAGTGAGGTAAATGTGCAGGGTTACAGTGATAGAATCGGGAATAGTCCTGGGTAAGATACTCTGTCAGAGAATCGGTGCAGACTTCGATGGATCAAATGGCCTCCTTATGCAATGTAGGAATTCTATGATAAACATACAGCCTAACCCCTTTTCCAGTTCTTGGTCCATAGACTTGTAGTATTGTCACTTACAGTATGTCTATGTATTTCTCCTGCTTCCATTCTTGAATTGTGGCATCATTTTTGCCACCTTTGAATCTATGGGGACTATTTGAGATTCTCAGGACTTGGGGAAGATCAAATCCAACTGTCCACTATTCTGAATTTAATCGTCTCAGTGGCAGCCTTTTCTATTGGAGAGTTGATGACAACATCACCATGGTCATTGTGGGGAGTCTCAAAAAAAGCACCAAATCAGACACCTAGCTGCCTGCCTTTGGGATTCCTGGGGCCTTCAGGACAAGGTTCCTGCCTGCAAGAGATGTCAACAAATCAAAGGTAGCAATTGGCATGTTGGTCACTAGTGGGTCTGCAGGAGGCTGAGGGTAAAAAACTGTGATTGAGGCCTGGTAGTAATGTAAGTAGGACAGCCTCATCAAGACTAGTCAAGTAGGCTCTGGTGATGGGGGAAGGGATCTCTGTGGAGGTCAGGTGCCGGTTCTTCCCATGTGGCTGACCTTTCCTACTAGGTAGGCCCTCCATTGAACACAGGTACTCAAGGTGGGCCTTCCTCATCCTACAGGCAGACCACCAGGATATAGTTGCTGGCTTACCCATGTGCTAAAACAAAGAACAAAGAACAAAGAACAAAGAATAAGACATCACAGGAAACAGGCCCTTCGGCCCAACGAGCCCACGCCGCCACCTCGATGTTCCCACTTCTACCCATGATCCCTATCTATGTTTATAGATTATTGCATTGGAACCAAATTTGCAAGACAATTTAGGGAGAATTTGTTTTGCCAATCATCTTTGGGGTGTGGGAGGAAACTGGAGCACCCGGAGAAAACCCACGCAAATACGGGCAGAATGTGCAAACTCCCACAGACACAGGCCCAAATCCATGCATCTGCACAGCACAGTGATAGTCACTAATAGTCATTGGTGCTATGCCCAATACCATCCCCTTTGCCCACCAGCAATGTCGGTTGAAGCCCAATTTAGCTACTTCCATAAGGACACTGAATTTTGACTACCAGCTCTACAGCCTCCTCTCTAAAATTCCAGGGTCTGTTCATTAGGTCTGTTCATTAACTAATACTCAGTTCATGCAAATATATTGTTATGACCCCCATAAAGATCAATCACCATTTTAAAATATATTTGAATTTCCAGCTACTGACTTAAAGAAATTTCACAATATTTCAAGTTTTAAAGCTTTCATTGTAACAAACAAACTAGAAGCAACATTGACTGAACAGTATCTTCGAGGCAACTAATATCCTAAATTACAGAAATGGTAACCATTATCAATGATTTATTATGACTGATAACCCCACACTGCACACATATACAACAGCATTCTCTCCACAGGATTACAGTCTTTGTGGGAAACAGTATACAGTCCGTCCCAGCTTCCAATGCATTCACTTCTCTCCATTTCTCTGAGTCATAACATCCCATGATCATCAAAGGTCCTCTTCTTCAATTTCCTGAACTGACTTTCTATAGAAAATCCCCCTCCCGCATTCAGCCTGATTGGTCATTGCTTCACCCTGTTGAGCACACCAGCAGCCTTTTGTCTTTGTGAGACCCTCTCTCCCTCTGTCTAATAACTGTCTGTCCACAATCAATCCAGCTTCTCGTGTCTTTTCTCCATGTGTTAAATAAAATTTTGCCTCCTCTGCTGATGTAGTAACCAAGCCACATGGGCGTGTTGTCAGGCAGGGATCATAGTTGATCATGCTACTCTCTTCATTCTTCCAATTTTACATGGACCAAAACACAAACAACTTCTAAAACCTCATATTCATAACAATATTACCCTTAATCTGTTAGGCCTAATTTTGTGTCACATCATATGATTTCATCAAGTACTTCAGAAAATTAAAAAAAACTTCATTCACCTAATGCATCCTATTGTTTACGTCTTCTAAAATTTCCAATAGATTTGATAAAGTCAATTTTCCTGTTGACTCTGCTCAATCATACTGTAATTCTCTAAGGGCTCTATTGCAATTTCCTGATAAGAGGTTGTAGTATTTTCCTGGACAATTAACCCAGGTTAATTGCCCTATTATTCCTTTTTTCTGTCCCGATTAGCAGTGTTACATTCACTATCTTCCAATCCTGAAATGTAGGGAATTCTGGAAGATTAAAAAAGAATCCTAGGACATGGACTATTGAGTCCAGGATTTATGTTGGCTTTTAGTCATGTTAATGTCTCCAGTACTATTTCTTCACTGATAAAATGTTCCTTTGTTAGTCAGAAGTAGATTTACAGTCATACTGCAAAAAAGTTACTGTGAAAATCCCCTAGTCACCACATTCCAGCATCTGTTTAGGTACATGAGGGAGAATTTAGCATGGCCAATTCATCTAACCTGCACATCTTTGGACTGTGAGAGGAAACTGGAGCACCCGGAGGAAACTCCTGCAGATACATGGAGAATATGCGAACTCCACACAGACCTTGGCCCCAGCTGAAGATTGAACCCTGTCTCTGATGCTGTGAGGAAGCAGTGCTAACCACTGTGCCACCCATAATACTGACGTCCTTAATATCCTTGCTGTCACTAGATCTTTGGTTTCCCTTTACTTCTGATTTCCTATGTATTTTCTATGAAGTTTAAAACAAAGCACTTATTTAATTTCTCTACAATTTCCTTATTCTTCATTATAATTTATTCTGCCTCTACTTCTAATGAATTTAAATTTATTCTCACAAATCTCTTCCTTTTTACACATTTACAAAAGCTTATATGATCTGTTTTTATGCTCCCAGTTTATTACTCTCATATTCTGTTTCCCCTTTCATAGAATCACGCAGTGCAAAAGAGACCCTTCAATCCATCGAGTCTAGACTGACACATCAGAAACATCTGAACTCCCACCTAATCACATTTGCCGGTACTTGATCTATAACCCACGGATTCTTTGTCTATCTTAACTGAGTTTTAAAATCCTCCCAAGCCTCAAGCTTTCTACTCTTTTCGAAGTGTTATAAGCTGTTTCCTTTAATCTAATATCACCATTATCTTGTTAGCTCCATTACGCTGCATTTTTGTAGGTTTTTAAGGAAATGTAAAATAGTTGCAAGTTGTGGATTAATTATTTAAATGCTGTCATTGCTTTTCTCCTATCACATATAGGCCACAATTCTCCCACCATAACCCACAACTTTTCTGGCCTCGTACCGGGATTTGCGTATGTGCCAGGAACACATGTGCATCTCCCAGAGCTGGCGAACGGTCACCCGTGAGACCACGTTGGAAACCAGCGGGAAGTCAGGTAAGTCATTTGACTCTTTCTTAAATGTATTTTAAATGTGATTATCGGGAGCTTTTGGGTCCTGATTGAATCTCTCATCCCATCAAGAATGCTTCATTCCAGTGGGGTTTATATGAGCTCTACAATTTCAGGGAACTAGTGGGAGATCCCACCGCAATGAAGGGAAGGGCAATCAAAGCCCCCTGTTGTTCAGATCAAAGTCTTCAACTGTGCATGCAAAATAAAAAGATGCACAATAAAAAAAGTAGAAAAATACTCCCCCGCCACATCACTCCTGGACCCAATAATGCCTCTCCCCTTGGCCCCCATACACATTGCCATACCCCCACAACATAATTATCCCCCTTATTTCCCCCATTCCCCCTCCCAACACTACCCAGACCAATCGCGGCCCCCTTTCCCCGTTCCCTGCCACTGATCGCAGGTAGAGTGGCAATAGACCAAGGAGTCGGGTGGCAAGGGGGTTGATGCCTCCTGGGCGTGGGCATCCTTGTAGTTCTAGCCTCTGTCCCCGGCACTGCCCAAAGGGCAAAGTATACATACCCGCATGGCATCTTTGCTCTGTCTATTGGGCATTGGGCAATGCCATGGGGGTGGGGCCTATTGTGAGCAGAGCCAAGAGGCAATTGGTTGGGGTGGAAGGTCCAACTGCCACTCTGCAGACAGGATTGGTCTGGGGTGGAGGGAGGGCAGCATTTGGAACAGGCTGGGGGTGGTCTGCCAGTGGGGGGGAGGGAGGGAGGGTCTGACTCTAGGGGGGTGTCTACCGGGATGAGGGGAAATCATCATTGCTGGGGGTTTTTGCTGTGCATCGGGGTGCTCTGGCATGGGGGGGGTGGCAGTCAGAGCTGGCCCAGGAATTGTTGTGGGAGTAGGGCTGGAAGGGTAGAACTGTGGGGGTCCCAAGCTGGCCAGCAAATGGGGACACTGACAGATCGGGACACTGAGTTCCAGAAATGTCAAACTCTGGTGTGAATAGGCCCCCGCGCCCCTCCAGGTTTTTAATGATATTCATGACTGGGACCTCTGCAGGGGAAGAAGTCTCACAACACCAGGTTAAAGCCCAACAGGTTTATTTGATAGTAAACTAACTTTTGGAATGCTGTTCCTTCGTCAGGTGAGTGGAGAGTTCTGTGAATGCCTGTTGGCCTTTAATCTGGTGTTGTGAGACTTCTTACTGTGTCTACTCCAGTCCAACGCCAGCATCTCCATATCATCTCTGCAGTGCACAGAGTGTGGGGATTCGGATGAAAGCTGAACTGACAAAACAGTTAGGATCTAGAACAGTTTTCCCCTCAATTCAGCACTTTTGGGAGAATCATGGCCACAGTTTTCCAATATACTTTAGTCAATTCGCTTCTTACTGGATATGAATGTAAAGCAGCAGTCAACATAAAAAAAAAGTACTGTGAAGACTTCCATAGGTACACAGAAAGGGAGACACTAAAACAGTGCAGCTAAATGATTACTTTATGCCTGTCTTTACTGTGGAAGATCCAGGATTAAAATATTCAAAATTAGAGATCCGAAGGAATAGAGAGAATGAGAAATTAAAGGAAATCTGCATTATTAAGAAAGTTGTATTGGAGAAATTAATGGAACTAAAAATTGATAGATCCCCGAGACTTGATGACCTACGTTACAGAATATTCAAAAACATTGCGATGGCGATAGTGGATGTGCGGGTGACCATCTTGACTTTGGAATGGTTCCTGCAGACTGAAAGTTGGCAAATGACACCCCACTATTTAAGAGCTGAGAGAGAGAAAAAACAGGGAATGACAGACCTGTTAGCTTCACATCAGAAAGAGAGAAAATGCTAGAATGTATTATAAATGATATCATAAGTAGACGTCAGATAATATTAATCTGATTGGGCACTGGCAACATTGATTTATAAAAGAGAAGTCATGTTCATCCAAACTATTGGAATTTTTTGAGGATGTTACTAACAAGTGATAAAGGGGAGTTGAAAGATGCAGGATACTTGGATTTTCAGAAGGCTTTTGACAAAGTCCCCGACAGGAAGTCAGTCAGCAAAATGAAAGCACATGGGAAAGATGGCAATGCACTGGCGTCAAATAAGGATTGGTTAAAAGGCAGAAAGTAGAAGGCCCGGTTTTACCATTTTGATTCTAAGTGCTGGGCAGACTTGATTCTGAGAGTGTTTCAGATCTGTTCTCTGGTGCCTCTATACACACTCTGCCTGAAAAACAATCAGTGATTCTGGATCCTGCTCCAGAAACCTGTGGGCAGGGCTTATTGCACCCAAAACACTGCTGTTCAGATCAGTCTTCAACTGTACATGCGCAATAAAAAAAAAATAGAAAAATACTCCCCTGCCACATTGTTTCTGGACCCAATAATGCCTCCCCGCCTTGGCCCCCACACACATTGCCACATCTCCACAACATAATCATCCCCCTTATTCCCCCATCCTCCCCCAACACTACCCAGACCAATCGCGGCCCCCTTCCCTGCCACTGATTACAGGTAGAGTGGCAACAGACCACCCCATCCTTTCCCCGCACCAAACACACAGAACGACAGCAGGTATCCCCTTCCCTCCCACTGATTGCACTTGGACTGACAGCAGTTTCTCCACCAATCACACAGAGTTGCAGCAGACCCCCTTCCCTCCCACCAATTGCGGGCAGTAGACCCTCCCAAACCGCCCACCCCACCACTCAGCTATCTGACCCCCCCTCCCCCCACCCTACACCAGAAAACCATCTGATCCACCTCCATCCCCCTCGCCCCTCCCACCACTGATTTGAGTCAGACAGCTGCCAGAAGCTCTGAACCTATCTTCTCAGAAACTGAAGAATCAGACCTTTTGCGGACCATGTCTGTTTTGTGCCAAATCTGGATATGTGAATGTGGTGGTAAAGGGAGCCAGTGCCGGTAAGTTTAGGCATCAGCACATTAAGTCAACTTAAATGCATGCAGATGCAGTTAAATTAACATTGTACTCTTTTGGGCACATTCCAGATGGTGGCCATTTTGGGGATCGGTAAAGAGGGAACAGGTGTAGAGATGGGTGCAGGTCGCATACTTGCCTCAGACCCAACTTTACCAAATATTCACATCTGAAAATGGGCACAACTTGATAGTAAAAACTTTGATGGGCCCAGAGAGTAGAGAAATAAGTCATTCTCATGCTGCCAGGCTGCAATTGGTGGGTACCTCAAGGATCATTTCTCAGGCCCCTGCTGTTACCTCCTCAGTATAAATCAATGAATTAACATGTCATATTTCCAAGTTCATGCATGACACAAAGCTGATAGGAATGTGTGTAGTGAGGAAGGTACAAAACAGCTTCAAGAAAATTTGGACAGACTAAGTGAGAATGGGCAAGAACATGGCAGATGGAATATAATGTGGAGAAATGTGAGGTTATCCATTTTAGTAGGAGAAACCGATGTGCAGATCATTAATTAAATGGTAAGATATTAGAAAGCATAGATGTAAAAAGAGACCTGGGTGACATTATCAATAAGTCACTGAAAACAAACATGTAAGTGCAGCAGGCAATTAGGAAGGCCGTTATCGTAAGTTGGCCTTTATCGCAAGAGGATTTGAGTGCTGGAGTAGTGGCGTTTCGTTTCAATTGTATAGAACTTTGATTATATGAAGCCTAGAGTGTTGTGAGCAATTTTGGTCCCCTAATCTTTGGAATTATATCTTTGCCATCCCAGAATGGCAGGACTATCCTATTGAAAGAGACTGGGAAAACATGCCCTATATCCTCTGTAAGCTCCAAAAAAATGGTTGTGTGAGTGAATTGTGACTGGGATCATGTCAACCCATCGACAGGAGTCTCTCTGCGTTTCCCACTGAAAACTACACTTCAAAATTTTTGGGAGAAGTACGCCCAATGATTTGCTCTTTACAAGCAAAATGAATATGTTCAAGCCTTGTGCCTTTTTTGAATTACCGTGAAGCTGGAGAACCTATAGTTTCTCATTGCTTTCCTCATGGCAAATTGCCTCGGCCAATCAAAGGCGACATGGCTTTTCTCTTGTTGCATAATCTGTGATGATCATTTGAAATTTGCCATTCAATCCAAGACAAAAAGCTCAACAACACATCTCTCTGTTCATAATATACAGTTTACTTTGCTCAGATACACTACTTTCAGACTTAACTAAAATCCACTTCAACTCATTATAAAACTATTATTTTATGATCACTGTTGCTTGAAAGCCATTTTACTGCAAGGTTATTAATAAACCCTATCTCATTGCAGTATACTGGATTTAAAACAGCTTGTTGTCTAGCTGGGTCTATGAAATACTGAGTCAGGAAAGTATCTTAAATGTATTCCACTAACTCGACTCATCAGGTTATTAACGCAAATTTGGTTTGCCCAAGCTGAATGAAGATTAAGTTTGTGCAGCTAAGTTGTGCACATAGTAATTGCTATTGTAATTACTATTCTGTACTGTCAAGTTAAGAGCCATCTGGCTCAAATAGAAAATCACCTTCAATGCCATCCATGGCATTTGATATATATTCATATCTTGAAGCCATTTACAAGAATCTGTGAACATAATATTTATGCATACACCATAAACTTTTGTTCCAGAATCAGAGTTTGGATATGGCCTCCAGCAATGAAAATGCATAAACCAATGGTTATTGAATTATTCTTTTTGAATTACAGCATAATCTATCATCTAGACCTTAGCTTGGAGATGTGTTCCATCCAATTTGACTCAAGTGAGGTTAGGATACTGAGAAAAGTGGGTTTCCTGAATTTAAAAAAAACATTAATTCATGGGAGTTGTGCAGTGATGACTAGGTTAGCATTTATTGTTGATTCTTAATTACCCCATGGGAAATTGGTGGTGAGCTGCCACCCAGAACTGCTGCAATCCATGTGCTGTAGGCACACCCACAGTGTTGTTAGGGAGGGAACTGGAGGATTTTGACGGAGCAACAGTGAAGGAATGGTGATATATTTCCAAGTCAGGATGATGAGTGGCTTGGAGAGGAACTTCCAGGTGGTGGTGTTCCCATGTACCTTTTTTTTCATTTGTACATGAAGTATAAGCCTCATTGGCTGGGCCTGTATTAATTTCCCATCTCTAATTGCCTGAAGTGGCTTGCTCAGCCATTTCAGAGGGCAGTTAAGAGTCAATCACATTGCTGTGGATCTGGAGTCATATTCGGCCAGACCAGGATGGCATGTTGCCTTCTCCAAAGGATATTAATGAACCAAAGGTATTTTTATGACAGTTGACATGATTGAATGATGGAGCAGATCCAATAGACTGAGTGACCTAATTCTGCTCTTATGTCTATGGCCTTATGGCAGTGGTATTATTGTCATCATTAGACTTTTAATTCCAGACTCATTTTCTTTCAATTCAAATTTCAACATCTCGCATAGTGGGATTCAAACCCATGGCCCCCAGAGCATTGTCCTTCTAAGTAGTAGATGTTGTAAGTTTTAAAGGTGCTATTGAAGGAGCAATGGTGAATTGCTAAACTGTATCTTGTCAATGGCACACACTTCTGCCACTATACAGTGGTAGTGAAGGGAGGGAATGTTTAAAGTGGTGAAGGGGATGCCAATCAAGAATGCCCTATGATTCTTAATGCAAGGATCCTTCCATTCTTCTTCCATAGGATTCCTGCTCATATGCAATCTGACAGGTGGAGGTTCAGAAAGTCACAGTCTATAACGTCAGGTGGTGTGGACAGCAAGAGATTGTGATTACTGGCAGAGAGGGGGAGATGCGTAATTGTTGGGTGTGATCGTGATCATAGAGGGCTGACGGGCTTCCCAATAGTGGTCAGGAAGAGACCACTATAGTGGTGGTTGCGGGGAGGCAGGTTCAGATCATGGTTGTGAATGGAGGAATGTACTGGTCAGGGTGGAGGTACTGACACTGGGGTTGGGGGTGAGATGATAATGGGAGAGTAGAAAATTTGTTGTAAAGAATTATTGGCTAAATTGTTAGGCCAGGAGAAAAACTCCTGCTTTTCTTAGCCCCCAAGCAGTCCTATAAAGCTATGCGATGCTATCAATGTACACAGCCTTGTTCTAATATTTAGGTAACTAACATACTTCCCCCATGTAGTACACCCACAGTGTAGTTAGGGAGGGAGCTCAAGGATTTTGACTGTGCAACAGTGAAGGAACGGTGATATATTTCCAAGTCAGGATGATGTGTGGCTTAGAGGGAGACCTGGAAATCTCCCACTAAGCCACTCATCTTGCTTCTGGAAGTGAACAAGTTAGGTTGAGTCCTTGGTTTAGGTTTTCTTTTGTATCTTTATCTCTCTCATGATCCAAACCCACTTGTTTCTGGGAGATGAAATCCAGCCCAAACAGATTTTTCATCATTACATCATCCCACTGCAAAATGGGCTATTGTTAGGTGAGTTCCACTTTGTTACCTCTTGATAGTCATCTGATGAAACCAGAGTGACGACAGAGCTTTCTGCAAAGCAGAGCACCAGATCTAGTTCATGAGTTCACTCACTCAAGTATATTCCTTAGAAATATTATTTTTGGCAGTATTTTCTTTCAAGCATAAAATGAATAACAAACATTCATGCACAAGGAGCATTGATATCAACATATGAATTAAACACAGGAGTAAGCTATTCTCCTCTTCTAGCCTGCTCTGCCATTCAATTAGATCATGGCTGATTTGATTGTGTCCTCAATTCCCCATCCATCTACTGCTGATAATCTTTGATTCCCCTATTAGTCCCTTGAAGAACAACTTATATGACTTGAAATGTGTGAGTAGGTGGTGTGAGGAATGGGTCTTCTACTGGTAACTTACGTATATGTTTAAATTGATTAGAAGTGATCAGTGTTTCCATGTTCAGTGGTTCAAACTTGATGTATTGATTTATCTTGTTAAAATTGGTTAAAATCCTCTTGAGAAAAATGTTTCTGAGTTACACTGAAGGTCCTTCTTGAAGAATCTTCATTCACGGGCTTCATACATACCCAAATTGAGAGCCAGATGATCTTACAAATTCACACTTGATGTGCTAAATTGTGAAAAGGACATAAGGAGGCTAAAAAGGGATATGGATAGATTAGCTGAGTCGGCAAAGATCTGGCAAATGGGGTCAAATGTGGGAAAATATGAAATTATCCACTTTAGCAAGAAGAATAAAAAAAATCAAAGCTAAAGTTTATTTATTAGTCACAAGTAAGACTTACATTAACACTGCAATTAAGTTACTGTGAAAATCCCCGAGTTGCCATAGTTCAGCACTTGTCAGGTCAATCCACCTAACCAGCACATCTTTCAGGCTGTCGGAGGAAACCGGAGCACGCGAAGGAAACCACACAGACATGGGGAGAACACGCAGACTCCGCACAGACAGTGATCCAAGAATTGAACCCAGATTCCTGGTGCTGTGAAGTAGTAGTGCTAACCACTGTGCCGCCATGTACTATTGAAATGATGAGAGATTGCAGAGCTCTGAGATGCGGAGGAAGCTGGGTGTCCTCGTGGATGAATCAATGCTAATAAAATCCTGAGGGAATTCAATCCGAAAGTAGGTTATGTTTCAGTTGTACAGGGCATTGGTGAGACCAATCTGGAGTACTGTGTACAGAATTAGTTGCCTTATTTAAGGAAAAATATAATGTGTTGGAAGTAGTTCAGTGAAGGTTTACTGAACTAGTACTTGGAATGGTGGGTTGTCTTACAAGGAAAAGTTAGGCAGGATAGGCTTGTATCTGCTGGACTATAGAAGTGACTTGATTGAAACAAGAAGATCTTGACAGAGTCAATGTGGATAGGATGTTTGTTGTTTTGAGAGAATCTAGAACAAAAGGTCATAGTTTAAAAAATAGGGTGCCTTTCATTTATCACAGAGATGAAATGATTTTTTTCTCTCGCAAAACTTGGGTCTCTCTTCCTCAGAAAGCAGTAGAAGCAGAACCTTTGAATATTTTTAAGCCATAGGTTGATAGATTCTTGATTGACAAAGGAATGTGGAGTTGAGCTTTCATTCAAATTAACCACAATCTTCTTAAATGACTGAGCAGGCTCAATTGGCCTTCTTCTGCTCTTAATTCATATGTTCATATGCAAATGCCCAGGGCGAGCTCTTGCCAGATATAGCCTTGCACCTATTGGTTCAAATTTATAAATTTACCCCTATAATTTTGATTCAGTACCTCCCTCTTTCCTCCTCTCATTGTCCAATGCAAACAAATTTACCTTCAGCTCTGCAAACATTGTTGACCACTCAGCAAATTTTTCATAAGATTTGTACGATTATCACTAATAAACAAATTCTAGCAAGAGGATAACTCCATTTAGTGATACGCAAAACAGACATCAATTCTAAGTTCCATGCTAGAAACGAATTTCCAATGTTGATGGCCATTATTTTACAATAAAAAATTAGAGACTAGCAAGAATTAGGAAAATTCTTTGCTAGGTCTTCTCACTTCAGGAGGAAGTGCCCACAAGAATAAGATGTTATTGCTGGTTGGGAGAGTGGGAGAGCGTGGTTTGCAGTAGATTTCACTTAACAGGATGCTAACTTTTCAAAGCTGCAAAACATCCCCTAAGGCTTCTCTTGCCCTCATCCTAAGCTATGCCCCTAACATTGTTAGAAGGATTTTTTTTAAGATATGGTTTATATCTTTTCTGTTTTTGGCTGAAAAAAATCTGAAAGTTTTGAAAGACATTGGACACTGCCCAGTTGACTGCAATATGCAGCTTGTATTCTACCAAGTGGGATAAGAATCAAAGTAATTCAATGCCCTGTGAACTGTGTCTCCTGTTGACTTCACTCTATCCCAAAATGTTACAACTGGCTCTAAGTTGAGACATTAAAATGCAATTTACCTGTTCTAAAATAGTGACTGAAGAAAACATGAGCTAATAGATGTTATCTGGAATATACAGCCAGCAGGGTAATTTAAAGGACTATTTACCCAGCAGGAGAGAGATCAAGTCAGTGCCAGTCATGAAAAAGGCTGCTGAATCTGTTTTCTCTCTCTGTCAAAAGTATGAGAATGAAAGTATCTCACACCCAGCTTTGCAAAGTAAGCATCCTGTTAAGGGAAATCTACTGCAAACCAAGAACTTTTAGGAAGAAAACAAGAAAATCTATTCCATACAACCAAGGAAAATAATTCAACAAAATGGCAGCATCACAGAATCATTGCATTGAGACCAGCCGAAGAACGGCTAACCATACATTCCTTTGTTTTATCTTGTTCAGAAACTGCAAAAACCCTTAAGTCTAGCCTCTTATTCTACAATCTTTATTGGCGTGTGGGTTCGGGTGATAGTGTGTAAGACGTAAGAATGGTGGTTGAAATATATCTATTTTTCTTTTAATTTGGAAAAATAGTTTCAATAAACCTATCTTGTTCTTTGTTTAACTTAAAAAAGCCTATCTGGCTAATTATTTACAATTTGGAAACATAAATAATAGGATTCCTGCAACACTGGCAAGGCACATCCTGTCTAAATTCACAAGAAAATAATTATGTTGTAATCAGACCTGGAGAGGGAGAACAGGCCAGCAATTTTAACCCTCCTCATACAGTCCTAACAACATCTCCTCTCCCCCCATGTGCCACGTTCAGTCATTCCATTCCCATTCAACCATCAAATGCTATGTAGAAGCAATGAATCTTATAGTGATAATAGGACATGGGCAGCATGGTGGCATAGTACTGAGCACTGCTACAGCATGCCAGGGACCTGGGTTCAATTCCAACCTTGAGTGGCTGTCTATGTTTGAAGTTTGCATGGCCTCCCAGTGTCTGAATGGGTTTCCTTGGGTGCTCGGATTTCCTTTCACAGTCCAAAGATGAGCATGTCAAGTAGATTGACCATGTTAAAATGCCCTTTAGTGTCAGGAGCATTAGCAAGGTAAATTCCTGCAAACTTTTCTAGTAATTAAATTATATTTCAGTGTACAGTGTCAAAGAGCAGAATTTTTCCATCCCACCAGCCACAGGAATCATGGAACCCTTCCGAAGGGTTTTATTAACCAAAATTTGGCATGCGTGAAGCAAATGTTCAGCTTTCCATCAATTCTGCAAAACTTGTGGCAGCAAGGTCCACTGGCAGTGATAGTGCAGCAGAGAAAATATTGATGGAGCTATAAAAAGCCATGCACGGATCCAAACAGACCGTACACAACAGGTAGCTTCAGGCAATAAAAATGACTGTCCAGTATCCTGTAAAAATCATACGCATGAGGTGCTGGTAAATGATAACAAAGTGCACAATGAGACCATGAGTGGTGAACATGTTTCATACCATCAATCTCATGAAAAATATTGAGACAATCACACCAACCAAAGATTCCAAGATTCATATTATCTGGCCTAAGACAGCTGATAACTATTTGTAATTTTTCAAGGTTGACACAGAGCCAATACGGCACAGAACATAACTACCTCTGCAAATTCTAAAAGACATGTATATAGAAGCGTGGAAGGCTATGGTCAAATCTTTGGTGTAAACTGGTTCATTAATTCCATGTGTAGGATCTGTAGTCCTGGAATGTGAGTACAATCATTGCTCCTGAGTGTCACAGATGGTCTATATTATGGAAATTAAAGGTCCAGTGATCACATATCTTTTAGTAATCCTTGACCTCATATTAGTAATGATCCATCAAATTTGTCAGACATCATAAGATAGATCAACATTAAAGCTACTCCTATTACCTCAGTTCACAAAGAAATATCAAAATATTCAGTGTTTCAACAAAATTTATAATTTCAAGAGAGTTGCACTATTATGCTTGCAAGGGAAATACAAGTTGGTCAACTGATCTGTACATTTTGCAAAACTCAAATGTTAGCAGTTATGGTGACAGATTCTACACTGTAGAAAAACTTCATTAGAGATTGCCCTGATGAAATTCAGCATATCCATGCACGTGTGACACCGTTTTGGTCTTACCAGGTGAGCTAAGAGTCTCTCAGGGGGCCACTTCTAAAGGCAGGAAGGTCATCATGATGGAATTTTTGCAACTTGATATTCTTCAACAACTTCCTCACTCATACATGGGCATGGATCACACAAGAAGACTTGCAAAAAAGACAGTCTATTGGCTGAATGTGAACAATGATATTGAAGTTGCCATCAAGAAGCATAAGCATGTCAAGAGCATTTGCCAATTCAGCACAAAGCATCACTGATTCCATATGAAGTTCTGCCAATCCAAATGCATCCAACCTCTTTCATATCAATGGTATTGATATCATAATCATCATTTCACAAGTAACCCATTATTCAACAATTATTAATATCTCAAGCACAACAGGCACACATACTTTATGGATTTTTAAAAATTCATTCATGGGATGTGAGTGTTACTGACTAGGCCATCATAGTATACGCTATTTTCAGTTTATTTGTGTGCCTAGACAGATCATTATTGATAACAGTCCATAATTAATTTGCAAACTATTTCAGGATATGTATGAGAAGTTGAATATTGATCACACTGTATCTTATCCTCATTATTCTAGATCTCATGGCCTAGCTAACAAACGATTCACATGATCAAATCCCTAATTCTCAAATATGCTACATTTGACAGCAATACCCTTAAGTGTAGCTATTCCATCACTGTCAGAGATCAAATCTGGCATTTGAGTGGCTGAACTAATCCCAGAGATTTACAGACATCACAATGCATTCAGCATCATAGGGAGCAGGCCAGTACACTATAAGATGTCTGAGACAGGCAAAAAAATCAGCAAAGCTAAAGCTATGTATGATGAAGTAATAAAAGTATTTGATGCCTACTTCAATCTGTAAATAATTATCATTGTCGAGTGGGCTAGGCTTGACAAGTATAACCAACAACAAGGGGAAAATATGAATTATTTAACAATGATCTTCATGGACATGAAGGAACCTGTGAATATGGTAGCTGTTGAAGGATTCTGCATATGGTTTACTTCATTTATGCAAAGACTTCATTTTACGATATTTCTGCCTATGCAATTACATTTAAATGGTAAACTTAAAAATTAACTCTCATGTGACTATAATTTAAATCTCAGAAGACATGCTGGATTAGCTAGAAATTTACTGCATTTTTGAAAAGGACAATGCAAGCAAAACAGGCTTTCCATAAGCCAAACAAAGCTTTTCATCAGCAACATCTCAAGGCCCGTTTCCTCAAGGAGGAGACAGCATGTGCCAAACAATTTCAATAACATAGGTAATAAATGATACATATTGTAATTTCAGCTCTGTGTTTGGAGTTCAGTTCAGCTTTGCTTTAGAGTCAGGTATGTGATCAGGGGATTGGTAATGAAGTAACCAATCTCTCTTTCCAGCTTTTCTCTTTCTTTTTGCTTTTGTAATGATTTAATTTTAAATTCTGTTCAATAAAAGGAATCCATTTAAACTTCGTACCAATGCTGTCTTTGTCTATTCAATGAATGAATGGACTCTACAGTAGCTTAAAAGATGAACTGATCAAGGGCAGTGTTGTTCATGGAGTCTTGGGTGAAGTGTTGTCTAGCCACTTGCAATCAAGAAATGATTTAACCTTTACAAAGGCAATTCAACTGAGCAGACAAACTGAGGCGAGGAAGCAAAATCAATTAGTGATTCGGGGTGATGGGAGAAACCTTTCCCAGAAACAATTGACTCAATGGAGTATATTAAATTTAAAAGCAGAGAGAATTGGTGGGAGTAAAGAGATGTGAGAATTTTGTGCCATCAAAGATCAAATGCCATTTTTTGCAGAAAGAGGCCTAACTGTGAAGTACATTTCTAAAATGCCACCATTAAGAACTTTTAACTATTTTGGAAGGAGTATTCTGTAATATGTTAAGCGGTTAGCTTCTGCGATGATTTAGATTTTGCAATGAAATCTGAAAATTCTGGAAAAATCGTCAGTGGGCCAGGCAGCATACACTTTCACAATGAAAGGTCATTAACGTGAAATATTGGACAGGATTTCTCCCTCCCATCGAAGATCATTCCCCACCATGGCAGGGTGAGTGAACCACGTAAAATACCACATAAAAGTGGCAGGGCCTTCCAGCCACTCTCGATGCCTGAAAGCCAGCCATACAGCGGGGCAGGAAGTGGGGCAGGAAGAATGGGACGGAACACAATGGGGGGAATGGGATGGGGGTAGGGGGACAAATCCCGCTCATTCATTTTGTTCCATTCTCCACTGATGCTGCCAGACCTGCCAAATATTTTGCACATTTTCAGTTCTTATTTCAGACTTCCAGCATCCATGGTATTTTGTTTTTTTCATTTACAACTTTTTAAAGACTAATCACTGACATTTTCTGAGAGGAGAAGGGTGTTTCCTGATGCAAATACATTAATTGGCTTTATTAAAACCTTCCTGTGACTGCATTTGCAGAGTTTCCAGAGATCAGAAATAAAGTATAGAATGGGGTTGGAGTGGCCATTATTTAATTATATCAAGATCCACATATTCAGGATGTTGTTTCGCTGTACCACTCTGAAGTGATGTGAGTGCAATGCTAATTAAGTCTGCAACAGCAGCATGCACAGGGAAATGTAACATTAATTTACAATAAGAGCATGAATAGACGGCGAAGCCAATGCTATGTGACAGTACAAAATCCAGCTTGTTTGCCACTTCACGGAAACCACATTTTTGTGCACTTCAGATTCTGTGTAATAGCACAGTAATATTTGGAACAGGAGTAGGCCATTCATCCCCTTGGGCCTGCTCCACCATTCAATTAGAACGTGAGTGATCTGAAACTCAACTCCATTTTTCTGCCTTTACTCAATATCCCTTGATACCTTCACCACACAAAAGTCTAACTGTGGTGTAAGAAATATAAAAATAAATCTTCTTGGCAGGCTCCAGAGTAAAACAGGCCAGAAATTATTGTTGGTGTTAATAGCAGACAAGCAGTTGACACATTTGTACAAGATTTCCCTCTCTGCCATTTTAACAGAGATCTTAACTTGTTTATTTTAATAGGTCACCACCTTTGTTGTCAAAAATAAGAAGTAGAAAATGTCTTAAGAAACAGCCAATAAATAACTTGTTACCAATAGTCACTCATGGGCTCATATTTTAAAATAGAAGAAACAAATGGTGATTCGCCCATCACGATGCACTAATTTTTTAGCTGGGAGAATCGTGCGGGGGGGTAGGAATTCATGGGGTTCCCACAAGCATTCATGTTCCACTCACAGATTTCTGGCGAGGTCTTTCTCTGTCCCAGAAATTGGCGGATGCGGAGTTAGCATTTAAATGACATTTTAAATATCATTTAAATTAAATCATTTAAATACTATTAGTGGACCTAGGACTGAATTCTCCAGGCCTGCTAGTTTCTCTCACCCTGCCAGAGTGTTCCATTCCAGTGGGGTTTAGAGTAGCTCCCCAAGTTCAGGGAGTTAGATCCCAACCCAGATGGAGTGAAGGGGGGCAATCGAGGCACCCCAGAGAGTCAGGCAGGGGTTGCTGCTTGGACATGGGCACCCTGGCAGTACCAATCTGTGCCCCCTCACACTGTCCAAGTGGCAAAATACCAGTGCCCAATGGGGCTCCGTGGCATTGTCCACCAGACATGGGGCAGTGATGGGGCCTATTGGAGATGGGGTTGTGTCTACAGGATGATCGGTGAGAATGGGGGAGGTTCTGCTGCCACTCTGCATTGGGATCAATGGGGGCAAGAGGAAGGCCAGTAATCAAGATGGACTGGGGGAGGGGGGAGTCTGCCAGGGAGTGCGATCTGTCAGGGGGATTGGCACTGTGAGGGGTGGGGCAAGGGGCTGGAGATCAGGGGGTTTGTGAATGGTCGGGGGGAGGCCACAATTGGGCAATGTGTGGGGATTGGTCGTACTGCACGGCAGGTGTCCCAAGCTGGCCAACAAAACAGGAAGCTTGACAGTTCGGGGCCACTGTGCATGTACAAAAGCATGCTGGATTCAACCTCCCAGCTGGGAATAGGTCACTGCAATCTAATGGTATTCATGCTGGTGGCCTCTCTCAGAGTGTGGGAGATTCTTATGTGAGCTCCCACTGAGAAAAACAGTGTGAATTGTTTTCCCTCAAATTCAACACCTAGAAATTTTTCGGGAGAATTGCATCTATGGTGTTTGAAATGTACAGCAGGTTGACAAGAATTTGAAAGAAAAGAAAAGGTAAATATTTTGGTATTCCTCTGATTCTGAAAGAGGTTTTCCACAATTAATATTGGGATCTGTTGCTGTCGGCCACTACTCATTCCCTTCTCACTTACCTCTCTCCCCCCTTCTCAAAGGTATTTGCTATATCCTGTGTAATTGGCATGCTGCCTCTGGACCTATACTTCTGGTTCACAGCTTGCTCAGCCATTCTCCAAGTGATTCTGACATCAACCTCTCTGAGTGTGAATAACATCCAGCCCCAGTTTGGCTATGATGCAAGGTGAAGCCAATTTCTAGGCATGTCAGAATAAGCTACTGCAATCAAAGTCAAAAGCATTGAGTAGCAAGGGTGCTGAGAATTAAAATTAAATCAAGATTTATATTGTGACAAAATTGGTGGCCTTAGTCTGAACTACCTGGTAATATGTTCCATAAAAATTTGCAGTTTTAAAAGTGGTGATGGTTTCACAGATTTTAGGTTTTTATCCGACGAGTTCCTCTGTCCTAATTAAAGTGCACTGGGAATCAAGTACTGTCAAGCAAATGCGTACTTGAGCAAGTGGTTCAATTAACTGCATTCTATTAATTGAAAATCACTTTGTGATATTGCTTAGTGTTTTGGGCCTTAAAGGAGAATATGGAATGTTGAAAGTGTTCAATCTTGAGACCGCGGTATATCCCCAGACTCAGACAGTACAAAGTTCTAGTTCAATAATATATTAATACTTAAGAGCAAAACACCAGAGCTGATCCATGATTGATCCACCAACCAGTGAGGTTTACAAAGGTCTGCCACACCACCGTGATCCATATTTCATCACAGGATGGGGTCGAATGCCAAGTGTAACAGCTTGAGCAGCTAAATCCTGACTCAGTCACTGATTCAGTACAGATGTGAGTACTGTCACCACCAAGGGTGCTAGCACAAACCTGTGACCATCTGATTGATTAGAGTGGGTCGCAATACCAAATCAACTTGGCACAAGATACTCCAAATTGTTTACTAAAGCTTATCAATCACTTCCCAATCTTGCTGTGCTTTTAGCCTATTTCCAATTTCAACATCCATTACTGGCACAGTAATTAATGACCCTTCATCTCATTCAGCAGAAACGCATGATTCTTAAAGTAAAAATGAACATGAATTCTGGTCCACAGCACACATGCATAAAATGGTACTAGCATTTGGAAAATCATTTGAAATTCTCAGTGTCTGGTACATTTTATTATCGATGTGCTTGTGGACCATAAAATGTATTTTATTGGAACTCGCTCGAAGGCTTTTTTTATGACTACCCAGTTAATAAATAACTTGGTCTGATATGGCAAAAAATGACCTTCGAATATCCTTCCGCAATTTATATGAATGATGAACGTACACATCTTTATGAAAAATGGTCACATTCTCCTCGATTATTAAGTTAGTTTTGTCAGAGTACAAAAACCAGGGATGTTTGACATATTTTTCTTGCCATAAATTACTGTGATTATGTCTGTCCTCTGATATCTTGTTTGTATTTCCTTAATAAGTAAGATCATATTTCTTAAACATTAATTATTTGGATCAAAGCCACACTATATATTATGCACTCACTTGCATTTGATTCTGAGATGAGCTTTAGGGAAAACTCAGGGAAATAAATTGGTGCATCTCATAGCCTTTAAGGTTCCTGAAAATAGGCAGGACGAGATGAATCTCTGCACTGGAGACAGATGTAATGGAAATTTATTTGACATACTCAACAACACTTCAGCAACAGAAAAGAACAAAATCATTTGTGGCATGCTGAATTTATATCACAGGTCAGAACAATGAAAATTTATCTTCACCTTTCAATACTTCTTTCTTTCACTAATCTACATTCAGATTTAATTATATTCAGAGAAATCTAATTACATTCTTCTGCCCACCTTGAACAATTTGCTACAAGTTCTGAATCCAAAGGTGTTGAGTTGGATTTTGATTTGATTTATTATTGTCACATTATTAGTATACAGTGAAAAATACTGTTTCTTGCATGCTATACAGACAAAACATATCATTCATAGAGAAGGAAACAAGAAAGTGCAGAATGTAGTGTTACAGTCACAGCTAGGGTGTAAAGAAAGATCGACTTAACATGAGGTAGGTCTATTCAAAAATCTGATGGTAGCAGGGAAGAAGCTATTCTTTAGTCAGTTAGTACGTGACCTCAGACTTTTGTATCTTTTTGTCAACAGAAGAAGAGAGAATGTCTGGCATGTGTGGGGATGTTAATTATGCTGGCTGCTTTGCCAAAATGGCAGAAAGTGTAGACAAAGTCAATGGATGGGAAGCTGGTTTGTGTGACGGATTGTGCTACATTCATGACCTTTTGTAGTTTCTTGTGGTCTTGGGCAGAGATGAATTACCTCCATTTGATAGTCTTTCAGCGGAGGGTGATGTTGCCTGCAATCTGAATCCCACTGGGCAAACAATGAAGATAGTTGCTATAAATATGGTTGAAATGATGGCAATGTGGAATGTTAGTCATCTTTGACACTGAGGGACTGTCTATGTTCCACTCTAAACACGAGTTCTTAGGTGACTGAGGAGTCCAACGTGTGACTTACAGTCTCTGTCACAGGTTGGGCAGATAGGGTTGGAGGAACAGTTAGGTGGAGGGATACCTAGAGTGCCACATGCTGTTTTCACTGTTGACACTTAGTTTCAGCTTGCTGTCAGCGATGAAACCCGAGGTGTACCAGTTCCTTTTTGAATGCTTTTCCTCCATTTCAGACGGCCTTGGGCCAGAGATTCCCAGATATCAGTGGGGATGGTGCACACTTTCAAGAAGGCTTGGAGGGTGCCCATGAAGTGTTTCATCTGTCCTCCTGGGCATGTTGAAGCTCAGAGTAGAGCAGTTGGTTCTGGTGTCTCAGATCAGGCTTGCGAATGTTGTGGCCTACCCAGCACAGCTGATTGAACATGGTTAATGCTTCGATGTTGGGAATGGTGGCCTGAGCGAGAATAGCCATATTGTGGTGCCTATCCTGTCAACAGATTTGCAGGATCTTGCAGCAGTGGCACTGGTGGTATTTCTACAGAGTTTTGAGGTACCAGCTGTACATAATCCACTTCTCAGAGTTGTAGAGGAGGGTAGATATCACTACTGTTCTGCAGATCATAAACTTGATGCTGGGTCTGATGTCCTGGACTTCAAACACTCTTCCTCAAGTGACCCAAGCATGCCCTGGCACACTGAAGCTGGTGTTGAGCTTTTTCACTGATGTCTATCCTTATTGACAGTAACCTCCCAAGATATGGAAAGTAGTCTACATTGACTAAGGCCAATCATGGACTTTTGCTGAGGGTGAGATGGAATATTGCAGCTCCATCCAGTAGAAAGATCAAGAAGGGCCTCTGTGTGATGACACGAGGGACAATTTTCCAGCCCCCCCCTCCTCCCCCCTCCCCCAGTGTGGTTCTTAATTGAAGAAGGCCACAGTTGCCTGCTGGTGGGGTCTTCTGCTCCTGCCGCTGTCAATGGCATTTTCCATTGATTCCACCTCCTGTCACTGGAAAAGGGGGGAACTAGAAGATCCTGCCAACGGGAAGAGCCAGAAAATCTTTCAGGAACCTTAAAGGCTATGAGATGCACCAATTTATTTCCCTGAGTTTTCCCTAAAGCTCATCTCAGAATCAAATGCAAGTGAGTACATAATATACAGTGTGGCTTAGATCCATATGATTAAGGTTTAAGAAATATGATTTTCCTTATTAAGGAAAAACAAACAAGATATCCCCCATGAACTTCATTACCTGCATTTGAAACACATTGAATGAAATTTCTCACAACCAACGCAGCACACTGTAGGCAATCACTGCCCAGGAAATTTCTGCAGCATTGAGACTACAGGAAGAAATCCAAGGGCAGGAGTGACTTCTAGATAGACAACAACCAGAGTTTCAAAGAAGCCTTGATGGCCAAGCTAAATGCTACAATAGGACATAGTTCACAAGATTTAACTGGGGCAATTTAGTATGGGATGACACTGAGCTTTTGCCGAGCACCAGTGGATACAGATGTCACTGTCTTTCATGAATGCCTTGACTTGAGGGCTCTCCAGACATGGGTCCTGCCCTTCTTGCTGCCACAAGCGATTAGCTGTCAGAAGCTGGTCATTCTAGCATCCCAGTTACCTTGAGACAAGAGTCAATTTGCATTCATGGTTCCTGACAAAGTCTTCCAACAATCTCATTTCACTCAATACTTGGTAGCAGCATTCAAAGCTAGAGTAAATAAACTGGCTGTTGAAAACCTTGTCACAGTGCTGATGAGAAGTTATAGAAAAGGAGAACCAATGTTGTAAGCTATTCTTGATGAATGTTATTATTTACATTATACACAGCCTGATCATACGCAGTGACGGGTTCACTTGCGTGTCTGTTTCAAATCTGGCAAGTTGAAAGCTGTCAGAAGAAATAGTTTGTCAAAGATCTCAACAGCAGTGAGGCAGAAGTGGGAGACAGAGGACAGGTATTAACTTCTATATAATAGAAAGATCTGAACAATCATTTGTGCTATTTGCTCTGGCAACTGACCATTTTTCCAGTTTTTCAATCACTGAAATTACATCAAAAGAGCAGGAGAAACCTACTCAGCCTCCAATGTATTTCTCAGAAATCTTCTCCGGGCACATTTGAAAAGAGACATTAATCCATTTATTTTGAGATAGCAGAAAGATGAAAATTCAGAGATACATGTGTATTTTGAGATGTTAAACAAAGGCCTCATCTGGTGATTATCAAAGATAATATCATAGATGGTTACAGCTCAGAAGAGGGGCATTTGGCTTGCCTGGTTCATGAAAGATTATCTTAGCTATTCCCACTCCCCTGCTCTTTCCCCATGACTTTACTTCTCTTTTTATCTTCAACTGCTTATCCAATTCTCTCCAAAAGCTAGAATTGAAGTAACTTCCAACACACTCTCAGGCAATGCATTCCAAATCCTAACCATTTGGTACATAAAATATATTTCCTTATGTTGTCATTGGTTCTTCTGCTATTCACCTTACATCAGTGTCCTTTCGTTCTTGGTATAGGGGATAGTTTCTATCTACCAACTTTGTCTTCATCCACCATGATTTTGGACATTTCTGTGACATCTTACAATCTCTCTTCCCTAGGGAGAACACCCTCAACACATATCCAATCATGTAATCACGGTCCCTTATCCCTGGAACCATTGGCCTAAATCATTGGCTCACAATTGGACGCAACATTCCAATTGAGGTCAAACCAGTATTTTAAAATGGTTAATCATAGATTCCATGCATTTGTGTTCCAGATCAGCCATGATCTCATCAAATTGTGGAGCAGATTACAGGCCTCAATAGCCTATTCCTGCTCCTAATTCTGGTGTTCTTGTACGTTGTGTTCTGATGTATTTGATGCTTCAATTTATAAAGTTACCATTGACCAGAAACTGAACTGAACTGGATATATAAAAGGGTCTTGCTGACTCAAAATGTTTATGCTATTTTGTCTTCATAGATGCTGACAGACCTGCTGAGATTTTTCAGCATTTTCTAATTTTATTTCAGATTCCAACGTCTGCAGTATTTTTCTCTTAGCCATCTAAAATATTGTGACTACGCAATACAAATATTGTGACTCAGATTCCTAGTCTGAGGCTAGGAATCCTGCAATGAGAAACTCACCTCCTGACTCCCCAAAGCCTATCCACCATCTACAAGTCACAAGTTAGGAGTGCGATGGGATAGTTTCCATTTGCCTGGATGGGTGCAGTTCCAACAATAGCCAAGAAGTTTGGCACAATCTAGAACAATGTGTCCACATGATTGCTTCCCCTTCCACAAACATTCACTCTCTGTACCACCAAGGAACAGTGACAACAATGTGTACCATCTACAAGAACTCACCAAGGCTCCTTAGGTAGCACTTTCCAAAACCATGATCATTACCATCTAGAAGATAAGAGTGTCAGATAGCTGGGGAACACCTTGAAATTCCCTTCTAGGTCACTCAGCATCCTAACTTGGGAACATATCACTCTTTCTGGGTCAAAATTCTCAGATTTCCTCCAGAACAGTACTGTGGGTGTACCTACACCTTAGGGACTGCAGCTGTTCAAGAAAATAGCTGACCACAACCTCCTGAAGGATAATGAGGGTTGGGCAATAAATATTAGCCTAGCCAGTGACACCCACATCCCTTAAAATAAATTTTAAAGAAGCTCAAGATGTTGTGTGCATTGTAACCATTTTTTCAAACTGACCCTGCCATCTTCAATAACTTGTCTAAATATATCCACCGTTTTCTCTGTTTCTGCAGCCCTTTAGAATGTTACTCTTCATTTTATATTGTATTTACTTATTTTTTTTCTGGCAAACTGCATACTTCTCTGTATTAAATTTAATTTGCCTTGCATTTATACATTGCTCCTGTTTGTCCATGTCCTCATGCCATCTATTACTACCCTCCTCACAATTCACAATACTTCTGAGTTTTGAGTCTCTGTTAAATGTTAAACTGCGTCCTGTGCAGTGTCATATATACAATAAATATACATCAAGAAAAGCAATGACCCCAGTACCGGCCACTGGGGAATATCAGTAGGTGCCTTTCTCCAGTTTAAAAAACAACTGTTCACTACTTGCTGTTTCCAGTCTCTCAGCCAATCTTATATCCATACTGTCCCTTTTATTCATGGACTTTAACTTTGCTAACAAGCCTATTAAGTGGCAATTTATCATAATAAACTCCTTTTGGAATTCCGTATACACAACATCAAATGCATTATCCATCTCTATCGCCATGTCAAAATGCTCAGGCATGTTAGTTGATTTAAAATCCATGCTGGTTTTCCTTAAGTAGTCTGCACTTGTCCAAATGACTGTTAATTTTATTTTGGCTAAGTATTCATAAAAGCTTTCCCACTACCAAGGTTAAACAGATCGAGTTGTAATTGTTGGGGTTTCTCCTTATATCATTTTTTTGAAAAAAGTTTTAACATTTGAAATTTCCTAGTCCTCTGGCATCCATCACCATTCTATCTAAAGGAGGATTGGAGAATAAAGGCCAGCGCCTCTGCAATTTCCACACTTACTTCCCTCAGGATCCTTGGATGCATTTGATCCAGTCCTGGTTTTACATTTTTACACATTCCCAAGCAATTCTGAAATTGCCAATTTAGTTCCAGTTTATTAGATCAGAAGACCATTCGAAATAGAAGCAAGAGTGGACCATTTAGCCCTTCGAACCTCCTCCACCATTCAATAAGATCATATTTAACTTTAAGTACAACAACACACCCCAATATCTCCTCGTTGTCAATTGTTATTGTATCTCATCTCTCAATGACTCCCATTTCCCCTCTGATTTTGGTACAGATTGATGCATAGTGCTCATTCAGCACCTTAGCTCTGAAGATGAGGCATACAGACTTGAAACATTAACTCTTTTTCTCCATAGATGCTGCCAGGGCCTGCTGTGTTTTTGCAGCATTTGCCTCAGCCATGCTTCCATGCATAGATTTCCTTATTGATCAATAATCAATGCCACCTCTCCTCTTATTGGCCTTTTGCTAATTATGTGCCTCTAGAAGCCATGCCTATGTGGATTCATATTATGTTGAATGCCAGCCTCTTCTCATACTCCCCCTTTCACTTCCTAATTACTTTTCTCTGTGCCATTTCACTTGCTGTACCTAGTTTGGTTTTCAATTTTATTACTGACTTTACATCCGTCATTTTTACATCTTTATCTTACTGTATATCACTTTCATCATCTATGGAGCTCTACATTATTTGTCCTACCCTCTCTGCCTGTGGGATATACCTTGGTTCAACCCAAATTATTGCTTCTCGGCCTTTTGGCTAAGATCAAGTGTAGTATTGATATGCTGCAATTGGTTGAAGTCATTAGGTTACATTTCAGCTTCATTTGAAGTAATTTTTTAAAGTGGCATCTCGGCCTTTTGGCTAAGATGAAAATAAGATCAAGCCTTGGAGGAGGAACTATACCTATTCCAATCAGCTTGGATCAGGTAGATCAAGCCTAAGACAGGAGGTAAGAGCCCTGTTTTGTCAGCTTGGATCGGGAATGTCCTAACTTGTTGGGACTCTGAATTGAAGTTGATTTGATTGGATTAGATTGGAATAAAGTTTTAAAAAAATTATCTTGGGTAAGATTCTCCGGTCTCCCTGCATGTTTCCCCCTGTTGGGAGGTGGCGCATTGTTTGCTAGCAGCAGGATTTTCTTGTCCCACTGGCTGTCAATGGGAATTCCCATTGATATCACCCACGTCGGCAAGAAGGTCAGAGGTGAGGGTGCCCTGCGGCGGGACTAGAGAATCCCATCAGCATGAATAGCTGGAGAACTCCAGCCCTTATCTTTATAGTAAACATCTAATTAAGCAAATTCAGTTTATCCAGAGTTTATATACATAGAAACATAGTAACACAGAACAATACAGCACAGTAAAGGTCCTTCAGCCCTACATGCTGTGCCGATCTATGTCCGAACCCAAGATCAAGCTATCCCACTCCCTATCATTTTGGTGTGCTCCATGTGCCTATCCAATAACTGCTTGAAAGTCCCTAAAGTTCCGACTCCACTATCACAGCAAGCAGTGCATTCCACACCCCAACCACTCTCTGAATAAAGAATCTACCTCAGACATCCCTTCTATATTTTCCATCTTGAACCTGATACTTAGCCCCTTAGTAACAGCTACATCCACCTGAAGAAATAACCTAAGCATCCACTCCATCTATCCTTCCCAACATTTTATAAACCTCTATTAAGTCACTTCTTATCTTCCTCTGCTCTGAAGAGAAAAGCCCCAGCTCCCTCAATCTTTCCTCATAAGGCCTACCCTCCAAACCAGGCAGCATCCCGGTAAATCTCCTCTGCACTCTCTCTAATACTACCACATCCTTTTTATAGTGACGTGATCAGAACTGCACACAATATTCCAAATGTGGTGTCACCAAGGTCCAGTATAGTTATAGCATAACCGCACGGCTCTTAAACTCAAACTCCCTGTTAATAAACATTAACACACCATAAGCCTTCTCCACCTGAGTGTAAATCTCCAGAGATCTGTGGATATGAATCCCAAGATCTTTCTGTTCCTCCACATTCCTCGGAACCCTGCATTGACCCTGTAATCCACATTCAAGTTTGTCCTACCAAAATGAATCACCTTGCATTTGTCAGGGTTAAACTCTATCTGCCACTTTTCTGCCCAGCTCTGCAGCCTTATAACATCTCTCCACCTCATCCACTACTCCATAAATTGTGGTGTCATTTGCAAATTTACTAACCCACCCTTCAGCCCCCTTTTCCAAGTCATTCATAAAAATCACAAATAGCAAAGGATCCAGCACTCTTCCCTGTGGTATACCACTGGTAACTGGCCTCCAGTTTCTATGAGACAGCCTTACTTATCCAATTGGCCAAATTTCCTTCTATCCCACAACTCCTTACTTTCTTCATGAGCCTACCATGGGGAACCTTATCAAACACCTTACTAAAATCCACGTATATGACATCAACTTCTCTACCTTTGTCTACACACTGAGTTACCTCATCAATCAGATTTATGAGGCAGGATTTATCCCTCATGAAACCTATCCCTGATTAAACTGTATCTTTCCAAATGGTCATAAATCCTATCTCCCAGGATCCTTTCCATTAACTTACTAACCACCGAAGTAAGACTAACTGGCCTATAACTACCAGGGTCATTCCTATTTCCTTTCTTGAAGAGAGGAACAACATTCGCCACTCTCCAGTTCTTTGGCACAATCCCTGTGGACAGTGAGGACCCAAAGATTAAAGCAAAAGGCTGCATAATCTCATCCCTTGCCTCCCAAAGTATCCTAGGACATATCCTATCAGGCCCAGGAGACTTATCCACCCTTAGGTTTTTCAAACGATAAGTGGTTACAGTACTAATTAAGCTATGGGTTAAAATAGCAGAGCTACTTGTTAATAAAAACAGGAACATAAACAAGAACAAATCAATGAAAGGAAGTAAAAAGTGCTTTTTTCTCAAAATCATCCATTGAAGTATCGATAGATTAAATTGACAAAGATTGCACAAATATAATGATGTGATGGTCAAAAGTACTTTAAAAGCTGTATCAATCCATTAGCAAGTAGTCACATTCCACTGAGAAAGTTTACAGAGCTTGACTAGACAATGGAATCACTGAACTTCAATGTGCTTATGTAAAAATATTGAAGTATTGAATTATCTAGTAAGAAAGAAGCAAAGTTTTCACTTGAAACTTGTTTCCAAGTTTTTTTGCTTTATAAATGAACGTTGAATGAAAGAATGAAGGGCGTTATTACAGCTGAAATTCTTTTTGCTGGGGTTTTATGAAGGCATATCCAATTGCTGATTACAACTTGTGGCAATTTCAGGCAAATGTTAAGATTTCCTTGTCAGTGTAAGATAAAAACATTTTGCTGTTTACCTTCACCAAGTTTAAGAGTTGCATGATTTGTCATATTCTGAACATTTCTCTGCCGAGAGGATTAGGGAAAATGTTGTACTCAAGGATTATGTTTTGAAGCAAGATGTATTTCAAAACAAGCACTCTGACCAGAATTTTACCATTCTGCCCGCCACAGGAATTGGAGCAGGCAAGGGACAGATAATGGGAAGGTCCCTTGACCTCAGGAGGATTTTATGGTTTCAGGATGAGTGAGGCCATAAAATCCTGCCCCTAGTGTCAAAATGTGAATTGGCTCAATAAATGTTGTTGTTTCCCCGAAGGTTGCAAGTGTAAAGCAAATCATTAGCCTGTTACCAATTGATAAAGATCTCACACTCACTGGTCGGAATATTCCCATATTTTTGCAGAGTGCCATAGAGGGCAGGAAAAGAAGCTTTTCACCCACCAATGGTGGTGGTGCATTTTTGTGCCACGTTTTCACTCCAAGGGTGGTGAGTCTCTGGAATTCTCTGCCCAGTAGTGGAGGCTACTTCGCTGAATATATTTAAGTCACGGGTAGATAAGTTTCTGATAGACAAGGGAATTAAGGGTTATGGGGAGAAAGCAGGAAAGTGGAACTGATCCACTTCAGATCAGCCGTGATCTTGTTGAATGATGGGGCAGGCTCGAAGGGCTATGTGGCCTACTCCTGCCCCTATTTCTTATATTCTTATGTTTTTAGTTACTTTCAAAAAAATTCTATACAGGGTTCATGTTACATCCATGATGTAACACTCCAACATTAGCTGAATGCTCCAGTCACTTCCTCATGGCCCAATGTAGAAAATGGCTGCAAAGTCATTTCTCCATGATTTTCAGAATCCTCCTTCTCCAGGCTGCTGGATGCCATGGAACAACTTAATGATGTTCTTTACCTATGCACAGTGAGGAAAAAGCAAGTAAAGAGACGGACCCAGCATGGGGTGATGGCAATGCTGGTAGGCGCCAGTTCTGTCCAGAGGAGGATGGCCATTCAATGCCACAAAAAGATGAATGATCTCCTCCATTCTTCCAGGGTGAGCCATGCTTCCCATCGATCTCACATCTCACACGTAACTGCTCCTGTGCTGAGGTTGAGGTAGTTGCCAGTCCTCACCAAGTGAGGACCCCGAAGACCATCATCCATCATCTCAATCTAACTTGAGTCTCCACATTTTAAGGTCTCTGCCACGCTGTAACGAAATTTCCTGTCTGCTACAGGGACATGAGAAAAGTAGCCAAGGGCCTCCATCAGACAGGTCCAGAGTCTACCTCCAAGATCTTCACATCGTTAACACACATCATCTATCAGCCCAGAGACTCCCACCTCAGTGAGAGCCAGTTCTAGAGAGGCTCGGGATCACAATCTGGTGAGTACCTCACTCTCTCTGATCTACAGCAGGCAGGGATAGAGGATTGCTGGAAGTCCAGTCTGGATTCTGTCATGCCTCAGCTACTGGAGCACCAAAGAAAAAGTTGGGATCATCAGGAAGAGATGTCAGCCATACTTTTTGGATTGAAAGACCAAATGGAGAAGTCTGAGACCTTCTGTCTGAGATGATAATGCTGATATTCCGAGGCGAGCAGGTCAACACAGTGACGGTAACAGCTGTAATAGAGATCTTGGTGCAAGAGTCTTATTCTGCACTGGTACATTCCATGGTGCAGGACATGCACTCCATGTTGCAGGACACGCACCCCATGATGCAGGACACACACTCCATAATGCAGAACATGCACTCCATGATGCAGGACATGCACTCCATGGTGCAGGACATGCACTCCATGGTGCAAGCACTTATATGTATCCATGAGTGCCAACAGCAAAGGATGGTAGGCCTCATTACAACTGTCTCTGTATCACAAGGCGGAAATCAGGGGCCCTCAGACAACCATGGGGTGGAGGAGCAGTCAGTGCACAAGCATCATCAGCCATATCCTCATTGGATATTCCTGACCCCAAGGAGCCAATCCTGTAGCTGTTATGGGGATCTGGGAGCATCCAGCCATCTAATTTCTCTTCCTGTGACTGATTCAGCTCCAATACCCACAGCACTAAGAGAGCAACATTGCCACACAGTGGAACCCCAAAAGTAGGCTGGGGTGTCAGCCCCTCAGAGCACAGCCACCAAAGTCAACATAGACAACAGGATATGGCACACATCTGGCTGTCTTCACCTCCACTGTAGATCCTGAGGAAACACCCATAGTGGCAGGGTTAGAAAAGTTAAGAAATTGCACAGGTGCTAGGCACTTGTAATAGCATCCACCTCTGCAAATAAACTCTAGCTTATTATACCCTCTCTATAACTCCTTGTTCTGATAAAGTGTCGTCCTGTGATGCTGCATTTCTCTTCTACACAAAAGCTGGATGTTCAGTCCAGGGCCTCCTCCATCTGTTCCCTGCAAGGTTGCCAGCACATTGGTGGCAGCTCCTCACTGACAGAACACTTTATTCATGCCTATATCTCAGGAGGATTGCAGATGTCTGCCACAATGTTCAGGGCCACCATCACTCAGCCCAGTCTCCGTCAATGTTTGTTCTCTGCACACGTCCAGTGGCTAGACCCAATTAAAAAGTTTGTCACAGCCTTCAATGACACTGAAGCTCCAGAATACAAATCAGTAAGGAGGAGCCAATGTCCGGAGAGATGCTCCACACAGCATTGCCCTGATACGATCCTGGACACGGGGAGTAAGCCTTCAGCCAGCCACATGTCAGACACTCGCAGTAACTTTTTCAGGAACTAAGCACTACCTCTACTCTCAGTCATCATCGTCCTCCTGCAACATTCAGACTATGGGTAACTGTTCACCCCCATGACATGAACCTTATCAGTGAGGTGATGTGCATTGATAGCAGTTAGACAGTAGTGCTGTGCTCATGGTAGGACATCAGGATAATGGGACATGATCATTGCCCCTAATCATCACTATCCATAGATTGTGTGGCTATAAACATGCCCCAAGATCTTCTGCCCCTTCTGCCTGATGACCAATGTCCTCACCCTCTAAGCTCTCCTCTTCATCACTCACTTTGATATCTTCCTCATCAGAGGAATTGTGCCGCTCTTCCAACTCTTTCTCAGGCAACTCCTCACATATTGAGCAACAGCTTTTGCAGGATGCAGCACACAGCTGCAATGTGGACTGTGCCGAAAAGGCTCCATCAGACCAGACCAGACTCTAGAACTGCATTTTCAACTTCCTAATGGTCTGCTCTGGCAAAGTGTGAGTAGCAGCATGAGATTCATTGTATCTGTCTCAGCCACGGTCAGTGGCCTCCGCACAGGCATCATCATCATCATCGTCCACATCCTCTTGGATATTCCCCGTCCCTGAGGAGCCAATCCTGTAGCCACTATGGTTCCTCAAAAACATTGGGGATCTGAGAGCGGCTAAGAATGCAGGAAATGTTAACACTCCCTGACAACGTAGCGCACATCTGCAGGATACACTTCATGAGTTCACAGACCAGTTAAAAGTTGAGTGAGTGGAAGCCCTTGCAGTTGATGAACTGCACTCCATGATGCCATAGGCATTAGAGAGCTATGCCTCTGAGATCAAAGACTCCCTGCACCTGTGGGAAACCTGCAAAGTGGGCAAGTTGGTCTTTTAATCAGCATTAATGAGATGCCAATGAATGAAAAAATATTTCCCAACATACATGAGAAAACTGACCTGTTCTTTCAGCTACTATCACAATCAAGAGAAAGAAATTCCAAACCAATTTCCTGCCAGTGGGAAATTTTCATCACCAAATTTATTGGCCCTGCCCACCACAATTCTCAATGCTGTCAGGAGCAGCAATTTGTGTCCATAAATTCAGTTTTTCTATAGCAGACCTGCTAAATATTTCCAGCTGTCTCTGTTTTTATCTCAGATTTCCAGCATCTGCAGTATTTTGTTTTTATCATCCAATTTATTGAACTTACTGAGGCAAGATCCTTCTCAGATATTCTTTACAGGTTAAAAACTGGGACATTTATGCTAAACCTTTATAAATCACCTGTTGGACCTCAACTGGAATGTCAAATTCTGGTTATCAGGGAAAGATGTCAATGCTTTAAGTGCTGAAGGTACAGAGAATGCTGTAATAATTCCAAAATTACATGGAGAGACTAGTGAAGCTGGGATTATTCTCCTTACAGCAGCAAAAGTGAAATTGAGATTTAACAGAAGGCATTGATAGAACATAAAGGGAGAAACTGAACCAACCAGCAAGAGGGGGACTACAGAAAGCGCACAGATTTAAACACAGATAGACAAAAAAAAAAATTGGCATGGGATGTAAAGGTTGGGAACAGAAATAAGATGAAATTCTCTCATGGAACAAGTTGTTGTGATCTGGAATAGCTAAAAGGGAGTTGGAAGCAGATACAGCAGTTACTTCCAAAAGGGAATTGGTGTACAATTGGAATGGAAAATACTTCACCCCTGTGATGAAAAAACAAGGGTGTGGGAGTAACTGGATAACTCTTTGAGTGAACTAGCACACGTGCAATGGGCTGAATGGCCTCCTCCTCCATTCTCTCATCTTCTAACATACTGCTTAAAACCTCTGTTTTATCGCCTATCCGAATATGTGACTCGGTGTATAATTATGTCGAATAATGCTCCTGTGAAGTGCCTGAGGATATTTTATTGTACATAGCGGAAAGCTAAAATAAAAACAGAAATTTCTAGAGTAGGTAAACCAACATCTGAAAGAGCAAAAACATTTTTTGTAATTCTTGTCATCAGACCAATTCTTACAGAGATGTGAACATATCTTTCTCTTCCAGACGCAACTGACCTCCTATACATTTCAAACATTTTCAGCTTTCCTACATTAATCATCTCTGACTAATGCCTTTCCTTGAGAGCATTTGGTCACAGGTGGTCTAACATTATTCCATTCTAAAACTCCATTCTAAAATAAAATTCATCCACTATATTTTAATCAGAACCAACAGTTCATCATCTATTTCAGCTTAATGTCTGTCCCTTATGTGTCTATATAATTCCCCAGGGTGATCGACTTATGCAGATCTAACATACTCTGCGCTCCAGTGAAAATATTTTTGCGTTTACACTATTTGCTAAATGTAATTTCTTAAAGGTGTCCCAGAATTCAGCTGCACATTGGCAAAGGTGACAAAGCTCCTGCTTCTGCAGCAGATGGCCATGCAGTCAAATCCCACACAGGGTTGCCTGTCAGATCAGCTCGCCTGTCAATGTGTGACAGCAGGTTTTGCCAATGTTCAGCCACACTGCTAAATACGGCATCTCTCTAGATAGCACATCATTAAAAAGAGAGAAAGTTGATATAATGATCACATCCCACTGAAAATGCACATCCCCACTGATCATACAGCAATATTGACAGGAGAACCATTTCAATTTTGCATTGCCCTACATTTCTATCCCGACCAGGAGAGGATGTGCAGTTCTTCTGGGAAATGGGTAAGAAAGATAAATGAAATGAAGCAAAAAGGAAAAAAAAATTAAACCAAATTATGAATATTCATCAAATCCCAGCCAAATACCCAAAAGGTTTTTTTTAGCTGTGATGCAGTACTGGACTATCTGTTTGCCAAAAGGAATTAGAACTTGTTGCTTCAAGGTTAGATCCCCACCTACTGGAAAATGCTGTGTGAGTGAAATGCTTTTCATTGTAAATGGTCTGGATTAATTTTGTACCAGTGCATGCAATCTATATATTACAATGAACTGTTTAGAAATTGCATCCGAGAAAGCCTAATAGGATAACAAAATATACTTCAGTGCTCAATAAGGCTTGTGAAGTGACAGCGTAATTGATAGATGTGGCAGAACAGAGTGGTATGCTGCATCTTCAGATTATTGTAGCCCACTCAATAGAACTCCTAAATATGCTTCACATTGAATGTTTAGCAGCTGATACTGAGCAACTCAGTCCATGAAACGCAAAGACTCAGTTTATCTTCCTTTATGATATAGTTAACTTATTTCTTTTAAAAACAATTACAAAGTCATTTGTGCTGAATTTTTAGGTGATGATAATTACACTATTAACACTAAAATCATCCTGGACGCAAATGTATAGTTCACAGATGGTCTTGACAAAGGGAATGTAATAGTAGATAATTTATTTTTATAATTTATTTTTAAATAGTCTGCAGTTCCAATACTTCATTCTGTATCACTTTATTGCCCTGCTGCTTACAGTCTGAATAACAATATCCTTTCTCGCAGTGGTTTTCCACTGCTAAGCTAATTTTTGCATCACAATGTCCATTAAGCCAATCAGCTGTAATGACTGCAATCACGAACTCGTACTGTATGTGAATATGTAATGTTGACAATACACATCTGGATACTAACACCCACACACTCAATATCCATAGTGACTGAAAGTCAGGGAAAAACAAACCACTTAAAGCAGACTTAAAATAAGTTGTAAAACATGGATGATAATTAATATGTGGAGAATAATGAATACTTTGCAGAAACTACAAAGTAGTAATCTATTTGAAGGGCTCAGATGATGTTACAAACCAAGAAGCATATGCAAGTTTTTTTATAACAATTATCTTAATCCAAGAATAATTACATAGTGTCCTTGTTGTTGGATGTTGTTCATAGCATCTTGTTTTACCTGAGATTTTATTGTGTTTCTCTTTACTTGATACTATTGTTGCTTGTTTTTTACCTTTTTTTATTCATTTGTGGGACATGGGTGTCGCTGGCTGGCCAACATTTATTGCCCATCCCTAGTTGCCCTTAATCAGCAGGCAGTTGAGAGTCAGCATATTGCTATAAAACCAAACCAGATAAGGATGGTAGATCTCCTTTCCTAAAGGACATTAGTGAACCAGATGAGTTCTCCTGACAATCGATAATGATTTTATGGTCATCAGTAGATTCTTAATTCCAGATTTTTTTATTGAATTCAAACTCCACGACCTGCTGTGGTGGAATTCAAACCTGGGTCCCCAGAATGTTCGCTGAGTTTCTAGATTAATAGTCTAACAATAGTACCACTAGGCCATTGCTTCTCCTTGCTTTCTATTTTCTAATTCATGAAGGGACTTAAACTTGGGGATTGACTTGTAAGATATCATTATAGTGAATGATGGCAAATTAATCTGAAATTGATAATCAAGTATTTCTATATCCATGAAAGCAGGTTAATCAGTTGTCTTTTAGAAAACTGTTCTATTCTACCAAAGTTAAATAAGTTTCATGTACTTTTATTATTTTGTATCAATCAACAGTATTAAGTTACATTGTGGAGGGTGGTGGGGAGAGGGGTGGGAAACGGAACATGATCAGGATACAAAATGGAAGATATTACATCAACTGTTGGAGAACTGACTACCAGGCCTGGCCTGTAAAGACATTGAAATTGAATTCAGCATGTGCACATCCCTATGCCCAATTCCATAATTTTCGTTATTTCATTGTTTTTTTGTTGGACTTTGCCATGTACATTTAAAAAAACACTGCAAAAATACTTAATTGGTAGTGAATTTGTGAATCCATCCTGAAAATTTGATTCATAGTTTTATGTGAGAAAGTCAGGAGAAGATTCCTTGGGCTACACCTCAAAGATGCTTGGAAGATGTCTAATTTTATTGGTAGCTCAGCTGGTGTTAGATGCCTTGCATATACTAATGGGGGAGTCTGACTTTTGTTTTAAGGTCCTCTCAGGAAAATTGTGAACCACACAGTTCCCTCCCAAATGCAGGTACAAAACAATTTTTCTTCTTTATTCACAAAGCCAGTTTTATTGACTGCAGCTCACAAATGATGGCTGCATTATGAACAATGAAAGATTTTCAAAAAGTAGCCACCCTTTCACAACAGTACAATGAGCTGCAGTCATCAAAGCTTGCATTACATTCACTAATATACTCATAATGACAAGGCAATGCTTCCTTTTTTAACAATTTTTTTTTTTAACAATTGTTCATTCATGTAGCAAACACTGTTCTACCTAAGACTATATCCTATATGTCTATGAATGTATAAGGAGAAAAAGTCCCTTCTAACCTTGCATCTTTCAAAAGCCTTGTCCATTTTACATATCTTTCCCTAGTTTTTAATTCAAATTTCAAATTCAATAATCTGTTTGAAGCTACATTATGAATTTGGCTCAAATAAATGGTCATAAATTATTTTTATCTGCCATTTACAAACAGAAACAAGTTCAGCTTTATAAGTTTCAAACCCTTGAAAACCCCAACTTTCAGAATTATTCTTGCTTTGTTCTTTGAACTCTTTCAGTCTGACACTTTTTTTTTGAAGGTTGGTGCATATAATTGTATACATTATTCTCAACATGGTTTCACCACATTAATCCCATGTTGATTGAATATATTTGACACATTCGGATCCAAGCTTCAGAAATCTTGTTGATTTTTCATCTTTATTGATTAGCACCCATTCATCTCGTACATATGCTTTATGTTTCCTTTTCCAAAGAATTATCTATATCAAATTTCAGATGTTGTTCTTCACCCCATAGCCCCTCATGTCTCTGCCTCTGCTTCAACTTATCTGCTGTTAAAAATGTCATCTATCCCTTTTGTTTCTTCAAAAGAAACACTTCAAAATGCAGCTAATGAAAATGCAACAAAACTTACTCCAAATTTTAAATCAAAGAAAGGGTTTAATAAAAAAAATCATTACTCCAAACTTGGGGCCTCACCCTGGGCCACTCTGAGCTACCCACAATTCTGTATAGTTCCTTATTTATAGTGAATCAGCTGGTCAGCTGACAATTACATCACTTTGTAACTGGTTCAATAGTGTACTGGGTCAGCTGACCCTTAGGTCTTGTTCCCTTTGGTCACATTACATTCAATATAAAGTTGTCACTGGTTACATTCTAACACCTTTGTCACTCCTGATGCTTATGCCTTATGTAATAGAACTACTCTGCATATTTATGTAAGAAATATATCTGCATTGCTTTTTCTTAATTTCAAACTAGATCTTTTGGTTGAAGCAAGACTGTTACAATGGCTAGTTATTGTTTGAGATCACCAGGAAACACTAGGCCAGTTTACAGTTTCGGAAATATCGTACTTCCATTATTTCAGAGAAGCTATTAATAGCCATGAAGGGGTTGACTTCCCAGACTCTCAACAAATGGCACCTCTTCCAACGCATGATGGCTAAGACATTATCAGTCCGGAAATAAAGTCAATTTCCACGCACTGGATAAATGCCTTAGGTTGATGATAGTATGGCAGGCCACATGACCTACGGCAGTGTCTTGTTGATTAGGCTTATATTACCTTCCTAGGCTGCAAGCCCTGCCTGCTATTTAACATCTGATGAGCTGGCCACACAGGACCATTGGCCTGGCTGCACAATTGGACCCATTTACCCTGCCCTCTGCTGAAATTTCTACATCATCGCCACAAACCAATTCAGCTTTGTGTTCCAATTTCATCTTATGAAATCAACACCACTGAAAGAGTAAATCTTACAACATTGGTTTTCAGCTTGCTGCCTTCCATGGAGCAATTCCATGTGGGACTTTGATTCTAGACTCTGAACCTCATATGAACCAATAATTATTTTCTCTGTAGTCTCTTAGTTGTAAACCTTCTTTTCTCTATCTCTCTATGTTAGTCTATGTGCAGCAAGGGAGACATGGCAGGCACTCAATTTTTTTGAATATGCGCAATAAACTAACCCTTTGAGTTCATCCCACCTCATGTTTGCTGTGGAGTTATTAGTAAGAATTGGAACACATAAAAATTGAAGGGTTGGGAAATACAAAAACATTAAACTTTTCTGTTGACAGAGTTCAGGAGAATGGGGGGTGGTGGTGGTGGTAAGATTTGTGCTGCTTGAACAGACTCCTGTCCATAATGTCTAACTTATACAAAGTTCTGGTCACCCACTCCAGAGTTTGCCTACCTACATTGGCTCCCAACTCATCCAAGTAAAACGTCTCATTCAAGTTCCTCCATGGCTTTACCCTCCACAACTCTATACCCTCCTACTATCCTTACATCTTCCTATGGGTTCTGTGGGTTTTTTTAATGCATTCCCTATTCCCTTTGCTCCATTATTGGCAGTCATGCCTTTAGTCACCTTGGTCCCAATCTCTAGAAATCCCATTTCCCCCCTCGCTCCCCACCTTCAAGATGTTCTTCAAAACTGTCTCTTTTATCAAGACTGAGTGACTCATTCTAATATCCTTTTCATTCAATTTGTACCTGAACACACTCATGTAAAGTACATTGTAATGTCTTCTTTCGTATGTACAAGATGCAAGATGAATGTATGCTGTTTCCATTTAACCCTTGTAACTGATCCACTCCTATTTGACTGTTATCTCTCATATTTATTTATCACTTAGTCACGCACCTCATAGAGTATGATAGAGTTTTTTGAAGGGGTAACCAAGAAGATAGATGAGAACAGAGTAGCTGATGTTGTCTACATGGACTTTAGCAAGACCTTTGACAAGGTACCGCATGGTAGGTTGTTGCATAAGGTTAAGTCTCACGGAATCCAGGGTGAGGTGGTCAAATGGATACAAAAGTGGCTTCTTGACAGAAGCCAGAGGGTGGTTGTAGAGAGTTGTTTTTCAAAATAGAGGTCTGTGACTAGTGTGTGCCTCAGGGATCAGTGCTAGGTCCACTGATATTTTTTGTTTATATTAATGATTTGGATGAGAATTCAGGGGATATGGTTAGTAAATTTGCAGATGACACTAAGATTCGTGGCATAGTGGACAGGGAAGAAAGTTATCTTCAACTGCAATGGGATTTTGATCAACTGGGCCAGTGGACTGAGGAATGACAGATGGAACTTAATTTAGACAAATGTGAGGTGATGCACTTTGGTAGATTGAACCAGGACAGAACTTACTCAGTTAATAGTAGGGCATTTGAGAGAGTTACAGAACAAAGAGACCTCGGGAACATATTCATAGCTCCTTGAAAGTGGAGTTGCAGGTGAACGGAGTGTTAAAGAAGGCATTCAGCATGCTTGGTTTCATTGGTCAGAACATGAATACCAGAGTTGGAATGACTTGTAGAAGTTGTAAAGACATTGGTAAGCCACACTTGGAACAGTGTGCAATTCTGATCAACCTATTAAAGGAAGGATATTATGAAATTAGAAAGAATGCAGAAAAGATTTGCTAGGATACTACCAGGACTTAATGGATTAAGTTATAAGGAGAGGCTGGATAGACTAGGATGTTTTTATCTGGAAGGTAGGAGGCTGAGGGGTGACCTTACAGTGGTCTATAAAATAATGAGAGGCACAGGTCAGACATTCCAACTCTTGTATTACAGGAAGCACAGTTTAATTTGAGCCAGAATCGCCATTGCGAAAGAAAAGTGGGGATTAGATAGTGTGCAAATTGCTCTCAAAAAGAACTTTAAAACTTACAACATGTTCTGACCAATGAAACCAAGCATGCTGAATGCCTTCTTCAACACTCTGTCCATCCGCAACTCCACTTTCAAGGAGCTATGAACATGTCTCCCTAGATCTCTTTGTTCTGTAACTCTTCCCAACACCCTACCACCAACTGAGTCAGTTCTGTCCCGGTTCGATCCGCCGAAGTGCATCACCTCACATTTGTCGAAATTAAATTCCATCTGTCATTCATCAGGCCACTGGCCCAGTTGATCAAAATCTCATTGAAATTGAAGATAACTTTCTTCCCTGTCCACTATGCCACAAATCTTAGTGTCATCTGCAAATTTACTAACCATATCCTCTATATTCTCATCCAAATCATTAATATAAATTAAAAATATAGAGAGCCAATATCTTTTTCCAAAGGTAGGAGAGTCTAGGTTTAAAGTGACAGGGGAGAGATACAAAAGTGTTCAGAGGGGCAGTTTCTTTACACAAAGGATGGTGACTGTCTGAAACAAGCTGCCAGAGGTGATAGCAATGGCAGGTACAATTTTGTCTTTTAAAACACATTTAGATAGTTACATGGGTACGATGGGGTACACGTGGGTATGGAGGGATATGGGCCAAATGCAGGCAATTGGGATCTCTATGACCTATATGACCTTATTATCATTATCAGTTTTACAAAGTCTTCATCAGACCTTATCTGGAATACTGCATTCAGTTGTGGGCATTGCTCTTTATTAACATGATACTAGGGCCAAAAAAGTTATATGAACAGGATGTACATGATTGGATTGTTTTCTTTAAGTTTAGAAGGTTGAGAGATGAAGCAGAATTTAATTACCCCAGGTGGGTTTGGTGGCTGGAGAGTGCCTGATGAGGAGGAGGAGGCAGAGTGTAGAGGGGTGGGTGCAGCCTGTAAGAACACTCTCCATCCACAACAAACAGGCTGCAGAGCTCGCTGGATTGGATAGGTGAGATTGGACTCCCCCAAAAGCCAGTGAGGGTGAATCCTATTATACATTGGTCATGTGTAGGCAATGACCTATACAATGTGGGAGCCTGCCTAGTCAATCTCTTCTCTCTGTTCCAGATACGAAGAATACAAAGCAAAGGGTGTCATCCATCCAGCAAGAACAAATGCAGTTCAGATGAGGACACTGAATATGCATTAGATGAAGACCCACCACTATGTTTACCTGTCCTCTACACCAGATCAGATACACATACCTCAGTGGAACCTAGTTCTAGAGTTCAATTTCATAAGCTTAAGCTGATCTCACAGACACCAGTCCATTGTAGTTGTAGGCAATGACAATTGGAGGATGACTAGAGTCCTGGTTCCTGCTGAATCCCATTTGGTAGGGAATGGATCAGAATCTCCAAGTATTTTATGAAGTTAGCCTGGAGCCCAACTTTTACTTTTGATTTTTCCTTTTGATTTTGGCATTAGGCTTAGTGAATCACTCCAGGTGTGATTCAACTGATCCATTAGGAAGTTTCTTTCAAAACAAACTTTATTTAAGAACATAGGTAGAATTATAGAATTATAGAAATCATTGCAGTAGAGAAAGACGTCATTGGCCAATCGAGTACCCACCACAATCCCACCGAGGCCCCATTACCGTAACCCCACATATTTATCCTGATAATTCCCCTGATACTAGGGGCAATTTACTATAGCCAATCTACCTAACCTGCACATCTTTGGACTGTGGGAGGAAACCAGAGCATCTGGAGGAAACCCATACAGACATGGGAAGGAAGTACAAACTCCACACAGACAGTGACCGAGGATGGAATTGAACTGGATCCCTAGCGCTATGAGGCAGCAGTGCTAATCGCTGTGTCACCATGAAACCCTAGTTTCATAATCTTTACCAATTAAGATACTTAAACATGACAAAAACTAATTCTTAACAGCTAGCTATTTCTATTGTTCCAATTTAAGCAATATATCTATAGACACAAATCACTTTTTAGAATCAGCACAAAAACAGACATGCTCATCCAAGATACTCTAAGGATGCACTGCCATCCAAACTCCTTCTGCCAGTGACCCCCGTCCACTCCAGCAGGTCAGACCGTGGTGGATGCAATTATCCCAAAGCAGGAGACTCTTAGCAAGCTCAGGCAAGCAGAGGACATCTGCCAAAGGCAAGTTTGACAATAGGGCACAACAATCAGCAGGCTTCTTCCAACTCTACTGCAAATGTCATGGCTCCACATAGACTTAGCGATAGGGGTAAGAGAAGCTAAGAAGTTTGAATGCATAATAGAGACATGACTGTTCAATCGCTGTTTATACTCTTTATTACTGTAAATACATTTTGTATTTGTTCTCTCTATGTCTCAGGTGTTCAAAGGCCAACTGATGTATTGCAAGATAACATGTTCATTCACGGGTCAAAAATGCACTTTTTCCCACCTGGATCCGTAGTGCATTAACTCTCATTCAATCTCATCCCAGTCTTTTATAAAGGCACTGTATGCAACTTGACATGGAATTTGTTGAATTAACTTAGGATACATAGAAAGGATTGGCCTTGATGAGATAGACAATGTGTAAGATTGTAATTCCATGAAAGCAATACTTTGGCATATCACCTGGCACAGTGGCACAGTGGTTAGCACTGCTGCCGCACAGTGCCAGGGACGCAGGTTTGATTCCTGACATGGTTCATTGTCTGTGCGGAGTTTGCATGTTCTCCTTATGTCTGCATGGGTTTCCTCCCGGTGCTCCAGTTTCTTTCCATAGTCTGAGAGGTCACCCTCTTGGGAGTCTTTTATAGACCTCCTAAAAGTTCTAGAGAGGTAGAGGAAAGGATTGCAAAGTCGATCCTGGACAGGAGTGAAAGTAATAGGGTAATTGTTTTGGGGGACTTTAACTTTACTAATATTGATTGGAATAGCTATAGCTCTAGCTCGTTAGAGGGGTCAGTTTTCGTACAAAGTGTGCAGGAAGGTTTTTTGACTCAGTATGTAGATAGGCCAACTAGATGTGAGGCTACATTGGATTTGGTGCTGGGCAATGAGCCAGACCAGGTGTTAGGCTTGGAAGTTAGTGAACATTTTGGTGATTGTGACCACAATTCGGTTACGTTCACCTTAGTGATGGATAGGGATAGGCATGAAGCTGGGGGCAGTAGTTATAGCTGGGGGAATGGTAATTATGAGGCCATAAGGAGGGAATTAGGGTGCATAAGTTGGACTAGGAAACTACAGGGACTGGGAACATCTGAAATGTGGAGCTTATTCAAGGAGCAGCTACTGCGAGTCCTTGATAAGTATGTCCCTGTCAGGCAAGGAGGAAATGGTCGAGTAAGAGAACCTTGGTGTACGAAAGAAGTTGATTTACTGGTTAAAAGGAAAAAGGAAGCTTATGTCAGGATGAGGCTTGATGGCTCGGTTAGTGCAATGGATAGCTATAGATTAGCCAGGAGGGAGCTAAAGAGTGAATTGAGGAGAGCTAAAAGAGGACACGAGAAGACTTTGGCTGATGGGTTCAAGGAGAATCCTAAAGCTTTCTTTAGATATGTTAAGAATAGAAGATTGGTTAGGGCAAGATTAGGCCAGTCAGAGACAGCAGTGGGAAGTTGTGCGTGGAGCCTGAAGAGATTGGAGAGGCACTGAACAAATATTTCTCTTCGGTAGTCACGCAGGGAGATGTAAATGTAGTTGTGGAGAACACTGGGATACAGGGTTGCAAACTGGAAAGTATTGAAGTAGATAAGGAGGATGTGCTAGATATTCTTAGGGTTTGAAGTTAGATAAGTCCCTTGGGCCGGACGGGATTTACCCTAGGATTCTCTGGGAGGCGAGAGAGGCGATTGCAGAGCCTCTGGCTCTGATCTTCAGGTCGTCGTTGGTTACGGGTATAGTGCCGGAAGACTGGAGGATAGCGAATGCGGTCCCATTGTTCAAGAAGGGGAATAGAGACTTTCCGGGGAATTATAGACCGGTGAGTCTTACTTCTGTTGTGGGCAAAGTATTGGAGAGAATTATTAGGGATAGGATTTATAGTTATTTAGAGAAGAATGAATTGATTGGGGATAGTCAGCATGGTTTTGTGAAGGGTAGGTCGTGCCTTACTAACCTTATTGAGTTTTTTGAAAAGTGACCAAAGAGGTGGATGGGGGTAAGGCAGTTGATGTGGTATATATGGACTTTAGTAAGGCGTTCGATAAGGTGCCCCATGGAAGGCTTCTGCAGAAAATGCAGATGTATGGGATTGAAGGTGATTTAGCTAATTGGGTTAGGAATTGGCTAGCAGATAGAAGACAGAGGGTGGTGGTTGATGGGAGATATTCATCGTGGAGTTCGGTGACAAGTGGTGTACCTCAGGGATCTGTTTTGGGGCCCCTGCTGTTTGTAACTTTTATAAATGATCTGGATGAGGGTATTGAAGGATGGATTAGTAAATTTGCGGATGACACCAAAGTCGGTGAAGTGGTAGATAGTGAAGAGGGGTGTTATAGTTTGCAGAGAGACTTGGACAAGTTGCAGAGCTGGGCCGAGAGGTGGCAAATGGAGTTTAATGTGGAAAAGTCTGAGGTAATTCACTTTGGCAGGAATAACAAATGTGTAGAGTATAGGGCTAATGGTAGGACTCTTAATAGTGTTGAAGAACAGAGGGATCTTGTGTATATGTGCATAGATCCCTGAAAGTTGGCAATCAAGTCGATAAGGTTGTTAAGAAGGCATACGGAGTCTTAGCTTTTATTGGTAGGGGGATTGAATTTCGGAGCCGCAACGTCATGTTGCAACTGTACAAAACTCTAGTGCGGCGCACTTGGAGTATTGTGTGCAGTTCTGGTCCCCGCATTATAAGAAAGATGTGGATGCATTGGAGAGGGTACAGAGGAGGTTTACCAGGATGTTGCCTGGTATGGAGGGCAGGTCTTATGAAGAGAGGCTGAGGGATTTGAGGTTGTTTTCGTTAGAAAGGAGGCGGCTAAGAGGGGACCTAATGGAAACATATAAGATGATTAGAGGTTTAGATAGGGTGGACAGTGATAGCCTTTTTCCTAGGATGGAGAACGCTAGCACGAGGGGACGTAGCTTTAAATTAAGGGGTGGTGGTTTTAGGACAGATGTCAGAGGTAGGTTCTTTACCCAGAGGGTGGTAAGGGTATGGAATGCCCTGCCTGCTGCAGTTGTAGATGCGCCAAGTTTGGTGGCGTTTAAGAGGTTAGTAGATAAGTTTATGGACTAAAAGGGAATGGTTTAGGTTAGAGGGTCATTGCTTTTTCCTAATTGGTCGGCGCAACATCGAAGGCCGAAGGGCCTGTTCTGCGCTGTAATGTTCTATGTTCTATGTTCTATGTTCTAGGTGTGCTGGTTAGATGAATTGGCCATGCTAAATTCTCCCTCAGTGTAACCTGAACAAGTACTGAAGCGTAGCAACTAAGGAATCTTCGCAGTAATTTCATTGTTTTATTAGCATAAGCCTACTTAAAACAGTAATAAATAAACTTTAAACTTAAACTCAGCAGGATCTATGAGAGTAAGTAAATGTCATTGACAGCTGTGTCAATACTGACTGGGCTACATTTATCCAAAATGAAAAATATGCAAGGCATAAAATTGGCAAGCTTCTGATGAATGTAGGGTCATGAGGATTTGTAAATGATCAAACAATGGTACTGCTGAGCTACTTACTGGAGTACAATGTAGACATAACTCACAGTTCTAAGTACATGCCATAGAGACTGATTTGATTTAATTTAATTTATTCTTGTCACATTTATTAATATACAGTCAAAAGTATTGTTTCTTGCAAGCTATACTGATAAAGGATACCGTTCATAGAGCAGGAAAGGAGAAAGTGCAGAATCTAGTGTTACAGTTATAGCTAGGGTGCAGAGAAAGATCAATGTAATGCAAGGTAGGTCCATCCAAAAGTCTGACAGCAGCAGGGAACAAACTGTTATTGAGTCGGTTAGTACATGACCTCAGACTCTTGTATCTTTTTCCCGATGGAAGAAGGTGGAAGGGAGTATGCCCCCAAGTAGGTGGAGTCCTTAATTAAGCTGGCTGTTTTGCAGAGGGGCAGGGGGAAATGCAGACAGAGTTAATGGATGGGAGGCTGGTTTGTGTGATGGACTGGGCTTCATACATGACTTTTTGTAGTTTCTTGCAGTCTTAGGCAGAGCAGGAGCCATATTAAATTATGACACAACTAGAAAGAATGCTTTCTATGGTGCATCTGTAAAAGTTGGTAAGAGTCGTAGCTAACATGCCAAATTTCCTTAATCTTCTGAGAAAGTAGAGGCATTGGTGGCCTTTCTTAATTATACTGTCAGCATAGCGGGGAGTTAGGAATCAGAACAGGTTTTTGGCGACCTGGACACCTAAAAACTTGAAACTCTCAACCCTTTCTACTTTGTCCCCACTGATGTAGACAGGGGCATATTTTCCTTTATGCTTCTGAAGTTGATGACAACCTCCTTTATTTTGCTGACATTGAGGGAGAGATTATTGTCACCACACCAGTTCACCACGTTCTCTATTTCATTCCTGTACTCTGTTTCGTCATTGTTTGAGATCCAACCCACGACAGTGGTATCATCAGCAAACTTGAAAATCAAGTTGGAGGGGCATTTGGCCAAACAGTCATAGGTAAACAAGGAGTACAGTAGGGGGCTAAGAACACAGCCTTGTGGGCACTACAGTTAAGAATAATCGTGGAGAAGGTGTTGTTGCCTATCCTTACTGATTGCAGTCTGTGGGTTAAGAAGTTCAGGATCCAGTCGCAAAGGGGGAACTGAGTCCCAGGTCATGGAGTTTGGAAATGAGTTTCATATGAGTAATTGTGTTGAAGCCTGAGCTGTAGTCAATAAATAGGAGTCTGATATAGGTGATTTTATTATTTGTCTGTTTCAGGGTTGAGCGCAAGGTCAAGGAGATGGTGTCTGCTGTTGATCTGTTGCAGTGATAGGTGAACTGTAGTGGATCCAGGCAATCCGGGAGGCTGGAATTGATTTGTGCCATAACTGACTTTTTAAAGCATGTCATAATTATGGATGTCAGAGCCACTGGCCGATAGTCATTAAGGCATGCCACTTGGCTTTTCTCTGGTACAATGATGATGGTCATCTTCTTGAAGCAGATAGGGGCCTCAGATTGTTGTAAATGAAGGTTGAAGATTTCTGTGAATATCTCCACTAGCTGAAGCATGCGGAATCTGAGTGCTTGTCCGGGTATCTCATCCGAACCAGTTCCTTTCCAGTTTGAGAAGGCTGCTCTGACATCTGAAATGGTGACCTCTGATACAGTTTCATCTGAGCTTCTGTGGTGAGGAACTCTCGCTGACCTCTTGCTCAAAATGAGCATCTAATGCATTGAGCTCAGCAGGGAAGGGTGAGTTGGAGACTCAATTTTACATGCCTTAATCTTGTCGCCTGTTATATCTTGTAGACCTTGCCATAGTCAAAGGCGATCCTCGTGGCTAGCCTGGGATTCTAGCTTTGTCCAATATGGTCTTTTGGCATCTTTAATGGATTTCCTTAGGTCACAATTACAGGTCACTGCATTCTGACGCTGACAGGCAACATGAGACCTCTGTATTATTCATCCATGAGAGCTTGTGTTTGGAGAGTTGGTACTGTCCAGATGCTGCTCCCCCTTGAGACAGTCAAGTACTGACCATTAAGGAATGTTTTCCTGTTATTGTTTTCTTGTTAAGCTATTGTCACACTGACATAAGTGCAGGCATGTGTGCACTGATGTTTCAGCTGCTTAAAAGCAGTGATGTTCACTGACTTTTTGATGCTATGGCTGACAGGATGGAATTATGTGCAGCTGCTTAAGGAGTTACGCTAATGGACCACTAATCTCATTCCTTAATTCACATGTTCCCAAGATGATTGTGCTTTCCAAGAATAAGTTCATTGTAGGGCTGAAGATGACTTATTCTGCCCGCATTATCATTGTAAGATTGATGACCTTTCCTAACATGTTGACGTTGACAATTACTTTTTGTTGTGTCCTCGGCACCAAAGCCTGAAGATAAGTTTGATTATGAAAACTTACCTTTAACTTATTCCATTCGAAATCTTGTAGCTATGAGGATGACATAGGCAATGACAATAGCATGCTCAGGTGGCTGGTCTGAACTGTCCGCTGGCTCCTCAGAGTCACCCCCTTGAGTCCTCCCCATCTAAGGAGATGTCAGTACTGCTAGCCTCTGATTGGCCAGTGACGCAATTTCGTTCCGACTGAGGTTTAATCAGATGAAAGGTAAATGTCCAAATGGAATTAATTAAGTGAGCTTCATGGAGAAACATGATATGTGTTTTCCTGTTATCCCAATCCTAATTCTCCAATTAAAGAGCGAGATACGCTAAATGCTCCAGTTTCCTCCCACAGTCCAAAGATGTGTGGGTTAGGTTGATTGGCCATGGTAAAGTGCCCCTTAGTGTCAGGGGGACTAGCAGGATAAATACATGGGGTATGGGCATAGGGGCTGGGTGGGACTGTGTAAGTGTCCTCCTTCTGCACTGTAGTGATTCTGTGATTGTTTACCCAACTTATGCATTAACTTCTATACTGTACTTGTTCTGTACTCTACTTGTTCTATACTCTAAATTGTATATTATACTTGATTCTATACTCTACTTGTACATTAAATCACAGCAGTATTACTTATTTAGATACAGAAAATCTATTTAGTGAATGATTCCAGAAAAGGGGACCCAGACCTTAAAATTAGAGGTGGCAGATTCAGGAATGAATATTGAAAGCAGCAATCTTCACTGACTTGTGATGTTATTGTTGATAGGATGGTATTCTGTACAATTCCTTAAGAAGTTGTGCTAATGGAGCACTAATCACATTCCATAGTCCACATGTCCCCAATACAACTGTGCTTTCCAAGAATGAGTTCATCGTGGGGCTGAAGGTGACTTATTCTGTCTTTATAATCAGGAAGCACATTCTCATCTAATCTGGAATAAAAACGCGGACATCTACAATCTTTTTATGGGAGATTGTAGGTGCTGAGTCAATTGAATCTGAGTCCCTGTTAAGAGAATGTGAATATGGAGTAAAGACAGGTTAATGATGTTAAAGAACGGATTAGCCATTTTCTACCTTAGTAGTAGAGTATACTCAAAAGGCTCCTTTTCTCGTGTTGCTAATTACATGATGAAACAATATCTAGCTTGTATCATTTGAGCAGCGGGCATAGAATAAAATGAGTGAAACCCATTGTCATTGACTTCTGATCAGAGCCATTTCATCACGATTACAATCTCCTATCACTAAACTAGCTTTCATTTCAGTTGCCTAATTTTCCATTAATTCCAAAAATATTAATTCTCTTTCAAAGCATGCTATGTTAAACATATTAAATACTTTCTGAAGTTATTGTAGATTTTCTACTTGTACATTTGTGAGCCCATTATTTCCCCTCCAATATAGTTTTATAGACAGAAACATTCAGGCTGGTAAATGAAGAGGTGGAAATCCCTAGCCTCCATCTTAAATCGATTAACTGAAGAATTCACTTAATGAACATCTTCAGCAGATTTGTAACACGCAATTTGTTACTCAAAGTTCGGTGTTGATTTTGTTGTAGTTTGCACTCTTTTCAATTGAGCAATGACTATACTCCATAAAATAGTCTTGAACAGTCTCTTCACTACAAATGTTAGGTTAACTAGCCTATAATTCTGGTACCATTAAGTGTGCTTTCATGTAGAATATTCAAAGATTGCCATCTGTAGCAACGGTTTGAAGATCGGTCTTGGCCTGCCTTCCAAGCCAATTAAATAGACAATTTGATTTGCAGCAATAAATAGTGTACCAAGAAAAGATTGCACTGAACATTAAAAAAAAATTTAAAGAAGAGAAACTCAATTGCAAATTGGCATTTCTCTAGTTATGTTTGTACTAAATAAGTATTAGGTATGTAGTCTCTTAGTGTAGCAAACATTAAGCTGTATTGTTTACAAGAAAGTTAGTAATATACATTATTATTAGATTGAAGTGTGTTCATATCCTTAATGGGACAATGAGTATTGGTGTGTAATCATTTATTTAGCTTCTTAATACATTGATTAACCTTCCTGTTTGGTCTTCATTGGTTTGTGCCTTCAATATGAGTCTTGGTTTCTCAGTTTCAGAGACTCCAAGATCAAAGTCCAAACATTCAGCAGTAATATAAACATTGCATGAGTACAGTGTCAAGTTTCTACCGGTGACAGCTTCAGTGCTCATTGATCTAACTGTTGTCACTACCCAGCTTTTAAGTTTGAGCCAGTTATTTCCAGTAGAACATTTACAGTAACATGGGTTGGATCAGTCAAGTATCCATGAATGCCGCCTGGAATATGTGGTGAATGCAGATTCAATCATGGCTTTCAAAACAGAATTGGACAATTACCTGGAGGGCTGTGAGAAAAATGTGATGGAGTGGGACTAGCTGAGTTGCTTTTGCAAAGAACCAGCACAGACACAATGGGCTGAATGGCCTCCTTCTGTGCTAGGACCATTTTCATGATTCTATGATTCTTGAATTATATGATCTGCAAACAAACGTAGGAATGTGACTTATTGTAATTTTACTTCATGAAATGTGTATATTATTATTCAACATGTTACTCAGTAGGTGTAAAATTGCAGGAATAATTCTTTTCAACGTTATGATTTATAACTTTGTTTTATATTTGAAAAGTTAGAGCATTGGTCAACCAATTCAGAGTGGATGCCACAGCAAGTAAATTTGTTTACTTTCAAAGATTGAGAAACCCTTTGGAAAATAAAATCGCCAGTCAATTTATGGTTGTCTGTGCAAAGAATGAAATATTCTGATAGTCTATTTACCTTAATAAATACATTTTTCATTTAACTAATTTTTCAGTCTTTTGAATCCATTCATAAAGAATGGAATAATATAGATGTTGAGTGTGGAAGGTGGAGCTGACCATGAATAGTCGAATACAACTTACAACTTTAGATTCATAGCATTTAAAGAAAATCTACAATAATCTTGGATTACTTAGCTTCATTATTGGAGGGGGCTGAGTTGTGTCTCTTGAAAAATACACATAGCATTTTCTGGTGCGCACAGGCAGTTCCTTTTAAGTATGTGGTCCTTTTAAATGTTCTTTGTGGTTCTGATGCAAATTCAGTGACTTGAAAAGTTAGCTCCATTTATTTTTCATAGAGTCATAGAATCCCTACAGTACAGAAGGATACTACTTGGCCCATTGAGTCTGCACTGACCACAATCCCACCCCGGCCCTATCCCTGTAACCCCACACATTTACCCTGCTAATGGCCATGACGCTAGAATGAATTTAGCATGGCCAATCAACCTAATATGCACATCTTTGGACTGTGGGAGGAAACTGGAGCACCCGGAGCAAACTCACGCAGACACGGGCAGAATGTGCAAACTCTACGCAGAAGATGACCTAAAGCTGCAATTAAATCCGGGTCCCTGGTGCTGTGAGGGAGCAGTTAACCACTATGCTGCTATGCCGTCTCTGCTGCCAGACCAGTTGAGTGTTTCTCAATTTTTTCTGTTTTTATTTCAGATTTCCAGCATCCATAAGTATTTTGCTTTGGTGTGTAAGGAAAATTTGCACATGATTAATTTTCATGCCATATGATTGAGGAGCTCCTGTGGGGAAATGCCTAATCAGACAATTTCCCCCAGGGACTGACTGAGGGTAGAGTTCCTCAGAGGAACCAACTCCAAGGAGAACCATTGTAGATTAATTTTTTTCATAATCCATTATAATCCGAGCGTGCTTCTGAACATTTTATGCATTAATGTTCCATTATTCAATAAATAAACCTTTTGAAAGACTCCATGATACAATAAGTTTCACACATTCATTGCTGCAATCTCATTTCTTTTCCTGTTAATTTATACAAGAAAGAAGAAAGATGGGGGCAATTATTCCAAAAAAGGTCTAAGTGTTGAATTCATGTAAAAACTGGAGTAAATTATGCTGGCTTTTTTTCAGCAGGAGTTTAAAAATGAATCTCCCATAGTCTGTACACTGCTGAGTGCACCAGTGCGAATCAGTGCAAAAATCAGGGACAATGTATTCCCACTAGAGAGGCTGGCAGCTTAGTGCTGAGCGGGCTACTGCGCATGTGCCAAAGTGTCAGCACCAAGATTGGTACAGTGCAGTGGCCCTGCACTACCAGCCTCCTGATTGCTAGCCAGCCCCGCAACGATTGCATTGTCGACCCTGCAACACCTTCCGCCCCCGCCGCCCCACATCATGGCAAGGCCAGCCTTGATCTGCCTCCCTCCACCACCTTACCCCGCAGCACCAATCTCCCAATTCCCCACCACCCTCAAAGTCCACCTTCCCTGCCCCCCTAGCAGCCTACCCGTCCCCACTCCAATCCCCAGCCCCAATTGCTGGCCTACCATCCTCTGTCAGGCAAGCCAAATGCAGAGTGGCAGTGGAATCCCTCTCCCCAACAGATTATCCTGCAGAGGCCCCCCCTCCATCAGGCTCCACCCCACCCCTATTAGGCCCTACCCCCTTGGTACTGCCTGATGCCTGATGGGCAGTGCCAAGATGCCCCTGGGCATTGGCACTATAGAAAGAAACCCCACAACACCAGCTTAGTTTATTTGTAGCAAAACAACACAAGCCACAAGCTTTGGGAACAGACTGTCCCTTGGTCAGGTGGGAACTCCCAGCCACCTGACGGAGGGACAGCCTGTTCCAAAAGCTTGCAGCTTTTGCTACAAATAAACTTGTTGGACTTTAATCTGGTGTTGTGAGATTTTTTTCTATTTTACCCCAGTCCAATGCTGGCATGCCCACATCATTGGCACTATGCTCCTTGGGCAGTGCCGGGGGCCCAGCTTGGCACTGCCAAGGTGGCAATACCCAGAGGCTCCCCCAGGCACCTGACCCTCTGCAGGGCCTTGATGCCCCCCTTCACTCCAGTGCAGTCAGGCTGCCAGCTCATCACAAGTGGGGAGCAACTGTTAAATCATGCTGGAGTGAACCACTCCTGGTCGGGGTGAGGGGGAGATGTTAGGAGGACCAGAGATTTTAACCGTGCTTGCTAATTATATTTAAAATAGATTTAATTATTGATTTGCATAATTTATGCAGCTCCATGTTGATGTCTGGCATGGAGTTGACAGTGCCGGAAATCTAGTTCTGGGAGACACAGGGAACCTGTGGTGCCCTGGAGGGAATAGCTTCCATTGGAGTCTCCTGGCCCGCTGCGCTACAGCAGCAGCCCAGCGGGATGGGAGAATCGCCCCAGATACGTGCCTTTCAAAACATCAGGATGTCCCAAAGTGTTTCACAGCCAATGAAATGCTTCTGAAATGTAGTCACAGCTATAAGTTAGAAAATGTGTCCAAACAAGACAAATGTTTCACATTGTTCACTCCCTTCCTTTAATGATCATCATCAAACATATTCTGAATTGTACTTGCATGCGTTAAGAAGTGTTTCAGGGACAGTAACTAATTGATTTCCATAATGAAAACTCAGATATTCTTTCCCTTTCCATTTCACCCAGCTCCTCGAGTATCCTTGTGAGTTTATCTAATGAATACAGACCAAGATGACCCCAGGTTTAATCTTCAGGTTGTCCTCCTTCAGCTGACCTTTGCTAACCAAGGCAGTGTTGAAGATGTTATATTGAGTCTTTGGATCTCTGGTATCGGGAAAAATTGATCGCAAGCCATTACTTAATAACTTTGTGCTAATTAACATCTGTGGACTTTGAGAGTATAGATGTTTGTACTCAGCTGTGGTGCCCCCCTGTGGTCAGATAGACCAACCAAGTTCAGAGTCAAAACTCACACATGAATAATAAACATTTGTGTGAAATCCACGATTTCACACGATTAGTGTCTGTGTACCCAGTCGAGGGAAAGGAAGGAAATGAAGGACAAATCAGCAAGAAAGAAAAGTAAATGTCTAAACAACCCAAAGAGCAACTATTCAAAACTTGTATGAATTTCAGAGGGTCTAAAGTAATACTAGTTAGTTAATTGTAACTCTGGAAACTTTTTTAAAATTACAATTCATTGTTGTCAACAATTAACACTTCTTACAGAGCGTTATTATGCATTCATGTTTTTTTCTCTTGGATAATAAGCACAGCGTTTTTGAAATACACACAATTTTCAATAATATAGTGCCTTTAACAAAGAAAAATATTCTGAGCTGTCTCACAAAAGCCAAGTCAAGCAAAAATAGGTGCCCAGCCAATCAAGATATTAGCACGCTAACAAAAGGTTGTCAAAGGTTTTGAAGAGATGAAGATGGGGGTGGGTGAGGGACTTAATGTCAAAATTTAGGATTAGGCAGTTGCCTTCTGTGGGGTAAAAAGGATGCACAAAAGGCCAGGATTGAAGAAACAGAGGGAGTTACAGTGATAAGGATGGGCAAGGCCACGAATGAGATTAAATACAATGATGAGAATTTTTAATTGAGGCACATGAGTGGGTAGGAGAAGTGGTGAGCAAACGCCAATTTAATTTAGCAAGGACAAGAGTGATAAATGTGTGGGATTTGGTGCAAGATGGGAAATGGGCAACGTTTTGGATGATCTGAAGATGATCCAGGATAAAGGTTGTGAGATCAGATATGAGAGCATTAGAGGGATATGATAAAGATGTGATGCGAGTTTCAGCAGCAGAGGGGTTAAAGTAGAGGTTTAGATGGGTCATATTATGAAGCTGCAAAACCTTGTGATGAAGAAAAGTCAGAATCAAGAGATTAGCTTGGGGTAGATAGAACTGCAAATAATCTAGCTCACTTCAGACAGCAGGAATGGGACAGACAAATGGCAACAGTATGGAACTGATGGTAGAGGCCAAAGATGATCTTAGAATCATCGAATCGACAGTGCAGGAGGAGGCTATTTGGCCCTTTAAATCTGCACCGACCACAATCTCACTCAGGGCCAATCCCCATAACCCCATGCATTTACCCTAGCAAGTCCCCATGACACAAAAGGGCAATTTAGCATTACCAACCATCTAACCCCCATATCTTTGGATTGTCAGAGGAAAGCGGGACACCTAGAGGAAACCCATGCAAACATGGGGAGAGCGTGCAAACTGAACACAGACAATGACCCAAGCCAGGAATCAAATCTGGGTCCCTGGTGCTGTGAGGCAGCACTACTAATCACTGTGCTACTGTGCCGCCCCAACCTTCCCAATGTTTAACTGAATTTTGGATTTTGAACAATCAGTCTGACAATAAAGGTAAAGGAGAGGTAAAGACATATGTCATCATTTATAATTCTGTTGTTTCTTTAATATTTATACATTCTCTTACTTGCTTTTTGATGTTTCACCAGGAAATGAGCATTGGCTTTAGGTTTGGAGGCTAAAATTTCATGCATGTTCCACGATTTCTTCGCATAATGCAGAATATAATTTCCTTTCTTCAATTCCATCTTGCTAAAATCTACAATGGTGCCCCATCCTCTGAGCTTTCTTTAATGAGAGATTGGAGAACCTCTTGGAAATTCTACATCTTATCAGGCTAAATTGTCAGGCAATACTTTGATGAATACATGAAAGAAAAATAAATTACAAGATCCTGGGAAAAGTAAAAGGTGTGGGATTAATAGAAAAGAGATGGCAGGATTGGACCAAATGACCATCTTCAATATTAATCATTTTATGTTTCTAAGGGCATGTCAAAAAATCTAATTCAAATCTAAGAAGTGCTTTGCAGAGAATATTGCTCCGAAGTATAATTTATACATTCTTACTTCTACGACATTTAAATTTTTATGCATCACGCGACAGAATGAACAGGTTTGCATAACCACAATTTTCTCCCATCACACCGTTCTTTTCCAATCACCCCTTACTCGTGATTCTTGCTACAGTTCAATTCAGTTCAGTTCCATAACCATTGGATGCTCTCCAGATATTTAGAACTTAATTGAATGTCTGGACGCTTTAGCATAGTTGAGCCACTTCCAATTCTCACTCTAATGCCTATACTTGACATTTGCTGTCACTGGAAAGCACATTGAAGCAGGAACCCTGGCTGAGTTTGTCTAGAGGTACAGCAACATTACTGTAACATGCAACATTGACCAGCAAGTATTACCCCAACTGTTCTTTGATTACTCATATTAAGAATTCAGTCACATGAAAAATAGATCATCAGCTTGATTTAGAACTTCACACTAACAATATTTAATCCTATCTTTGCTTAGAATGTTATTGAGGCTTGAAAGGTTGAATAGAACCCTAAACAAATGTCAAAGGAAGGTGGGCTGAGGGATGGAGGGGAATGGGGAGGTAAGGAGGAGTAGAAGGGGCAAAGGTATGAAAAATACCTTTTTCCATATCCAAAGGTATAATTTTTAGTCTAATACACAAAGCATCATATAATCAAAGGAACTTGCAGCAAATAAAAAGTCCATCTTGCCTATATGGTTCTTAATAATAAAGTTATGCTTTGTCCCACATCACCACATTTTTCTATCACCGTGGATTGGATTTTCTGTTGGTCCCACCATTGATGGGATGGGAAATTCCCGGCCAAAGTCAATGGATGGTTGGCTGTTCTCGATCACACCAGTGGTGTGTATTGGGCAGGATGGGGAAATCCCAACTACATTGTCCTCAAGTATCTGTTCAGGTATTGCTTTCAATTGCCATCTGAATGGACAGAGGGAAGATGTTTGGCAGGAAATTGTGAAGCTCCAGGAAGCAAGAAACGAGGCAAGCTGGGGGCGCTATTGAGTGGGAGGCAAAATGTCAGCCTCCCGACGATGGGATGAAAGTAGGTTATTAAATTGTTGAGGAGTGAAAGCGAATCATGCTTCCTGACGGTAAGGGGCAGGAACCTCTTTTTTTAATAATTAGCATGTCATGCATGCTCATTAAAACACAACTTCACCAGATTTAAACAGCTCTACTGAAATTGTGTCAGCAACAACATCAAACCCATGCTTTCAACTTCATGAGTGGTTAAAGGTGGCAGGCTGCAGGAAAGGCATGTTTCTGCTGGATTTGGACTGAGCCGGAGGAGCTTTGTCTTGCACTGCAAGCTTTGTTAAACCAGGGGACAGTGAGAAGACTCACCACACCAGGTTGAAGTCCAAAAGTTTTTGGAACGCTGCTGCTTCATCAGGTAAATGGAGCATTGGTGCACTAAGATCGGGTATGAAGTGGCTATGAAAGTGGCTATGAAAGAGGAAAAAGGGTGTATCTGACTGAGGGAGGGAGGGAGCTAGTGGTAGCCCTACAAAGACTCAAAGAGAAGGCAGGGAAGAGGGGGATGCTGCTGGGGCGGCACAGTAAAAAGTCTCATAACACCAGGTTAGAGTCCAACCAGTTTATTTGATAGTGATCCCACAAGCTTTTGGAAATGGTATTCCTTTGTCAGGTGTGTGGAACCTACACATGAGCACGGCCTCAAGGGGCCATGCTCACGTGTGCGGGTTTCACAACCTGACAAAGGAATACTGTTTCCAAAAGCTTGTGAGATTATTATCAAATAAACTGGTTTATTTCTCTAGCCTGGTGTTGTGAGACTTCTTACTGTGTTTATCCCAGTCCAACGCCGGCATCTCTACATCTTTCCACAGAAGACCTGATTCATAACGTGTATATAGCCCAAAAGAGCAGAGGTCAATGTCCCTCATGCTTCAACAAGGCCAACAATTGAACAGACCATTGAACTGATACAGATGTTTTTCAGCTGCCTATATCATGCAGATGGAGTGCTTCATGTACTTCCAACAGAAACTTTCTCAGATCCTTGTAGCCTGCTGTGCTCTACACAACCTAGTGTAGAAAAGGATAAGGAATTTGAGGAAAAGAGGAAAAAAAATTGATGCTGGTGAAGGAGTGGATGGTGCAGCCTGAGCTGAAACTGCCAGGTCGATAAAGTAATGCATCAAACAAGCTAGTGGCACCTCAAATCATCCAGATTCCAGTCAGAATGAGGCCCCTGCTTGATTTCTTGACCTCCTCAAAAAATGTTGCTGTCCAAGTGCCAACACATCATAGGGATTACAAACTCCTCACAAACAGCCAGACTGATGCTGTTAAATGGCATGGACTGGTTTTCTGCCCAGATCTCATTTAGATATGAGGGGGTAATTTTCTCACAAAAAAACTAAGTGCCCAATGGGTAGGAAAATAGGGGATTTCCTCCCTCATTTTTTAGGCATACGTATCGGGATGAATTTCCAGCACACTGTGTTTTACAGAGCATGCGAGGGAATTCACGCTGGTAAGGGGGCAGGTGCGAGGCCTACTTCCACCAGAGAGGCCTGCAGCATAATGCTGTACAAGCCACTACGTAAGCACCGATCAGTCAGTAAGGAGATCAGTATGTGCTCACTGGCCGCCTATCACTGGCCTCCCGATTGCGGCTGCCTAATGTCTTCTCCAACCCATCCCCCCAACACTAGCTCCAGCCCTTCTTCACCGGCTTCCCCAAACGCCCCACTCCCTCCCCAGTCGCCAGCCTCCCTGACCATCCCCCACCAATCTTATTGCTAGCTCCCCTGGACTTCCCCAGGCCCCCCCTTAGTCAGCTCAACCCCCACCTCATGGCCAGCCCAACCCTCCCTCCCCATGCTATCCTGATCACACCCCTCTGCCCCTTCCCCATTGATTCCTACTGCAGAGTGCGCAGTGACTCCCCCCAAAGCACCACCGATCAGTCTTTCCCTTAGTGGGCTCCATCCCCCCTTAGTCCTTGCCCCCTTGGCACTCCGGTGAGCAGTACCAGAGTGCCAGACTTGCAGTGCCAGCCACAATGGCCTCTGCACTCAGTGAGGTGATCATGCCTGTTATACATAGATGGGGATCAGCTTCAATTTACTCTAATGGGAATCTGTCTGGGCAGAGGGGTAAAGTATTAGCAAGCCTGGATGATAGCACCCCATGCTATTTAAATGTTGTAATCAGCCTGTGCCAATTTCCGCATGAGGTTGATTGCACAATAAAAAAAGACCCAGGAAGCCTATTGCAAATCCCACTGCAGCTCCAACTCACATTTCCCAACCTGCTACCATATTCGAGCATCATAGTGGGCCAGGAAAATCATGACCATGCTGCCTGGACCTTTGACCCCCATGAGGCATCTCCAATCCATGATTGGTCACAGCTCTAGCCTCTGCATATCCAATTGCTGGAGTGTGAATATATGTGGCTTGATGTTTTCCTTCCAAGCAAATATGCTGGATATGCCAAGGAAATTGCACCCATGAGTTTTAGTAAAGCACAATTTATGACTAATACATCTCATAAATATCATTGATAATCCCCAGATTGTTTGCTTTTCAAGGAGTAACCTCTGGTATGCTAGTTGAATACAGGCTATGCAGGGGTTGCCATTCTTTTCGAACAGTTTATGATCAGTGTTTGTTTAAACTAACATAATGGCCCAGAATTTCTGCAGAAAGCATTTCACAGTGTGAACCTGTCAACTTGACAATCCCTTATCCTCAAAGATGCTGGAAGTGCAATCTGATAATGACATGGCAAGCACAAATAGACATAGAATCTCCACAGTGCAGAGGAGGCTATTCGGTCTATCACTAAATCATCTGGAATATTAGTGAGCAATTTGACAGTAATCCCTTTAATCAACGAGAATTAAGGAAAAAGATTCAATGTCAAATCAAGTACAAAAGAGCGAATGATTGAATTATAAGCTAAAAAAAGGGACAAAGCAGAAGTGGAAAAATATTAAATTTAAGATTTGTTGTATTTAAAATCTTTAACAGTTCACTACTTGAAGGAATGAGTCTCCACATTATAATTGTTTGCTTCCTGGGCCAGAGAGATTATTTGTTAATCATTAACATTTAGGATACTTACACTATTCATTACTGGATTTAGCCTTTTGTGACAAGTTTAAAATTATAGTGAAAATTCAAAACACTTTATCAAAAGCACAAAGAAGTTGGTGATGAGATCCCATTTTTACAAAGCTGACAACAGATCAGTGTACATCATTGCTTAACTTATGGCAATTTGCAATTTCCAGAGTATCTCTTCATCACTACAATTCATTGGCCAATTATCATAATAATAACAGCCAGTGTTAATGATAGTTAATTTTTCAGGCCAAAGATGTCACTAGTTTCTGAATTGTAAGAGTTTCATCTGGATTTCTTAAAGGTTTCCATTTTGTTGGCACTGATGGATTCTCTCCATTGATATGTCTTTTCCTCACAAACAATGACATTATGATGTGCCATAACAGGAACAAACTAAAGGCAAGAACTGCCCTTGTAGATTGTGGAAGTTTTGCAAATTATAGTTGCAACAACAGTTTACTTCTGGGATTAGATAATGAAAGTAAAAAGGCAGTTTTTGTTTCCTTCAGGATACGTTTTATAATAAAATGGCATAATTGTTAGCATATTTTACTTGGCTCAGTTACCATACCTGCACACCTGGAGTGTTGACTATCTATCTCCATCTGCACTCATAATATTTGTATATATTTACAAACATGTGTACATATGTATACTGCAGAAGATTTTTCTAGCTCATGATGAAAATGTTGAACTTTCACATAAACACTGTTGCATGTGGATGTAATAATTTTCCTTTGAAAGTCTGCAATGAAGGGTTAGCATATGTGCAAATATTGGAAAATTAATCCTTCATATTGAAAGGAAATTTATCACAATTAATTTTAAATGTCATTGGCTGATGTACAAGTTTGGACTGCTCTTGGTTGTTCAGAAATGCATCCATTTATTCTAATTTTGCCAATAAAGACTAATTTGGGACAGAGATAGGAAACATGTAGGATCAGGAGTACGACACCAGATGAGTTTAAAGTTAACTTTGAAAATAAGGGAGAAGAGGATGTTCATTTTCTTTGAAAACTTCTCCAGTTCCACAGTGTAACTTCAGCAAAAACCACATTTGCACCCAACAACAGGTCTTTTGCCAAACTTCCAGCAACATTACAATGACAGAACAGGAAATCCCTGGTGAGATTCACCAATGTATTTCAGGTCATTTAGGTAATTTTATGCTTCCCTTGTCCAAAGTTTAGCAAATGAGTCACTCATATCTTTGAATGGTTACAGCATAGTCTTTTGCTAAATTGTATTCATACTGGATCACTTTAAGAGCAAATCAGTTCAACTCCCTTTCCCATAGCCCTGTTGATCTTTCCCTTCATGTAATTATACAATTCCGTCTTGAAAGCCACAACTGATTTTTGTCTCCATCGGACTTTCACACAATGTATTCCGCATCCTAACTACTTGCTACGTTGAAATGTTTTTTCTCATATCATTGCTGGTTGTTTTACCAATCACCTTAAATCATTGTCCTTTAGTTCCTAACACTTCCACCAGTGGGAACAATTTTTCTCTGTCCACTCTGTCTAGACACTCACAATTTTGAACATTTTTATCAAATCTCCTCACAACTTTCTCTTCTCTCTGGAGAAATATCTCAGTTTCATTAATCTATCCATCAAACAGAAGTCTACCTTCTTTGGAACAATTCTTCTCTTTAAAGTGTTCATATTCTTAATAAACTGTGATGCTCAGAACTGGACACAGTACTTCTGCTTAGGCCAATGTTTTATAAAGATTCATCAAAGGTTCCTTGCTTTTATATTTTATGTCTTCAATTATAAAGCCCAGGTTTTAACATGTCTTTTTAAGCGCTTTTTCAACTTACCTGTCATTTTCAATGATTTGAACACATATACTGCATCTCTCTGTTCCTGCATCCACTTTGGAACTGTATCTTATATTTTGTATTGCCACTTTCATTCATTTTATTAAACATAACATTTCTCATTAAGTTTCAACAGCTGTGAATTTGCCTATTCCACCAGCCTATCACTATCCTTATCGCACTACACACTTGCAAATCTGTCAACTGCACACCCAAGTTTTAATATATAATTTAACATTATATTAACATAGCCCAAGAAAAACATTTGTCCTGGTACCAATTCTTGGGGAACCTAAACCATCCCCCAGTGCAATAAAAATGTTTCATGTGTTGGCGCAGTGGCTAGCACTGCTCCCTCACAGTTCCAGAGACACAGATTTAATTCCTCGTTGTGTCACTGTCTATGCGGAGGTTTCATATTTTCCCCAAGCATCCCTGCGTTTCCTCCAGGTGCTCTGTTTTCCTCCCACAGTCTGAAAGATGTGCTGGTTAGGTGCATTGGCTATGCTAAATTTTCCCTCAATGTACTGGAACAAGTGCCAGAGTGTGGCATCTCGGAATTTTCATAGTAACTTCATTACAGTGTTAATGTAAGTCTACTTGTGACATAATAAATAAACTTTAAAACTTAAAAACTTTTAAAAACTTCTAACTTCTTCAATTTCTCATTCCATAGCAACACTCTCAGCTTCCCATCATTTCTCCTTCAACTGTTCCAATTTCTGCTCTCTACCCAAAAAGCACTGTACAAAGCTTGTGGCCCCTTATTTCATTCTGCTGTTTCATCCAATTCTCCTTTTCTCTGTCATGCATTCTTCTTGCAATACTGTACTTACACCGAAATAACCTGTTCACTGACATTCAGTTTGGGTTTCACCAAGGCATCTCAGCTTCTGACTTTGTTACAGCCTTGATCCAAGCATGGACAAGAAAGCTGAACTCCAGAGATGAGGTGAGAGTTTGCCCTTGACATCAAGGCCACATTTGAACAAATGTGGCATCCAGGAGCCCCAGAAAAACTGGATTTAATGAGAATTAGGGAGGAAACTCTCCACTGGTTGGAGTCATAACCGGCACACAAAGAGAGGTGGTTGAAGATGTTGGAGGTCAATCATCCTAGCCTAGGGACATTGCCGCAAGAGTTCCTCAAGATAGTATCATTGACCTAACTATTCTCAGCTGCTTCATGAATAACCTCCTCTTTAATGTAAGGTCAGAATTGGGGATGGTCATGATTGATTGCACAATATTCAGCACCATTTGCAACTCCTCAAATACTGAAGCAGTTCATAACCACATGCAATAAGACTTGGGCAATATTCTGGCTTGGGCTGACAGGTGTAACACAATTGCCAATGAGAAAGAATATAACCATCATCCCTTCACATTCAATGGCAAAACCATCATTGAACCCGCATGAGAAACATCCTGAGGGATACCATTGACCATAAATTGAACTTGACCAGTCATATAAAATCTGTGGGACTACAAAGCAGATCAGATACTTGGAATCCTGTGGTGTGTAACTCACCTTATGCCTCCCCAAAATCTGTCCACATTCTACAAGGCACAAGTCAGGAGTCTGATGGAATACTCCTTACTATCTGGATGACTGCAGCTCCAACAATACTCAAGAAGTTCGGCACCATCCAGGACAAAGCAGCCCACTTGTTTAGCATCCCATTCACCACCTTAAAGATTGACACCCTTTATCACTGGCACAGTAGCAGCAGTCTGTACCATCTACAAGATGCATTTCAGGAACTCACCAAGGTTTCTTTGACTGAGCTTTTCAACCCTTGACCTCTGTCACCTAAAAACTCAAGCGCAGCAGATGCTTGGAAACAGTACCAGCTGAATGTTTCTCCTCAGGCCACAAAGAATCCTGAGTTGGAAATATGTCACCATTCCTTCACTGTCACTAGGTCAAAATCGTGGAACTCCCTTCCTAACAGTACTGTGGATAGTCCTATAATACAGGGACTGCAGCAGTTTAAGAAGGCAACTTACCACCACCTTCTCAAGGCAATTAGAGTCATAGAGGCCTAATTTGTACATGCCACCCAATTTTTACCAATGAAATAGTCCGAATTGCCAGTTTTTGGCCCATATCACTTTTTACCAATCTTATCCATATAACTGTCTAAATGCTTTTTAAAAGACAAAATTGTACCTGCCTCTACTGCTACCTCTGGCAACTCATTTCAGATACTCGCCACCCTTTGTGTGAAAAGATTGCCTGTTGGACCCTTAACTGTTTCTCCTTAACTGTCTTAAAACAGTTTTAAGATGTTTCTCCCCTCTCACCTTAAAACTATGCCCTCTAGTTTTAGACTCCCCTACTATTAGGAAAAGATCTTAACTATCTACCTCATTTATGCCTCTCATTATTTTATAGACCTCTATAGGATCACCACTAAGCCTCCTCTGCTCCAAAGAAATAAGTCCCAATCTAACCAGTGTCTCCTTATAACTCAAACCATTAAGTCCCAATAGCATTCTAGTAAATCTTTTCTGCACTCTTTCTAGTTTAATAATATCCTTTCTATGATAGCGTGATCAGAACTATACATAGTCTTCCAAGTGTGGCCTTACCAATATTTTGTACAACTCCAACAGGACGTCCCAACTCCTGTATTCAATGTTCTGACAAATGAAACCAAACATGTCAAATGCCTCCTTCACCATCCTGTCCACCCATGACATCACTTTCAATGAGCGATGAACCTGTACCCTCAGATGTCTTTGTTTTACAACTCTTCTCAAAAGTTCTATAACTCAGCCCTGCCATTAACTGAATAAATCCTGCTCTGGTTCAATCTACCAGAATGCATCACCTTGCATTTATCTAACTTAAACTCCATTCTTCAGCCACTGGCAATTAGGGATGGGCAATAAATATCAGTCTAGCTAGTGATGTCTGCATCCCATGAATGAAAAATTTAAAAATCTATTTTCCCTCTTCCCTATCTCCTATGCACCTTATCTCCACCCTTCCCCAATCATTTTTCCCTCTGCTCTTCTCACCAACTACTTCTCCCCTCTCAAAACATATTCTCCATCAGCAAGCATTCCTTCTTTCCTCTTCATCTTGCTGACTTTTTTCCCTTTCCAATGTCCTGCTCTTTTACTTTCTTCATTTATGACCATTTACATCTGCCCATTCCTATCTGAGTCTAGTGACTTATAAACAGAACAAAACTCATCTTCCTATCAGCATATTTTCAGTGCTATTTACTGGTATTGTCATCTGTGCACATTCTTGGCAAAATGTTCTGTTTCCATAAACATTCCCACCACAGAAGGAACAGGAAACAGGTCATTAGCCTACCTTCTCATCAGATATCTGAAATATTCTTTATTCCAGTGTACCACTGGAATAAAGGCCCCTCGCTCATCTCTTTCTCTGGTACACTGGTGTTTCATTCTCTCATCCCAAACTGAAATGTATCAACTTTGCTTCCAATTATCACCCTTCCCTTACCATGAAATGATCTATTTCCAGCTCTCTTTCTTTTCCTTTTCATTCCACTTCTGGATTTAGATTCCCAACAAATATTGAATATAAGCCCATGGATTTTGACAGTTACCTTGATTACTATTTATTAGACTATGCATCCTGGTCTCCATTCTCCCAAGAATCTCTATCTCCATTGTATCTCTCTGATGATACCACCATCTATACCAATCCTTCAATATATTTTTCTCTTTACTCAAAAAAAGATTTCTCAACCGAGGATTCGTTGAGAACGACTTTTGACCCTAAACTCATGGTAGGGCTCTTTACTGTGTCTATCCCATTTCCCACAATTCTGTTCCATCCTAAGCCCTCCCTCTTGCCCTTACCTTCCACCCCAGCAGCCTTCACATTCAACAGATCGTCCTCCACTATGGTTACTACCTCCAGCATGATGACAACCTTCCCCTTTCAGCATTCTAAGAGGACTGTTTCTCTACAAATCCTTAAAGCACTCCTCAAATTCTCTCAACACCCTTGTTTCCATTCCCATGGCTTTTTTTATGCAAGCACAGTAGATGCAACCTTACTTCCCACATTCTCTATTCCAATTGTCTGCACAAGTCCAATGTAGCTAAACACAGGATCGAGGAATAACATTCAGCTTCCAGTTAGGTACTTTACCACCTTGAGTTCAACAGTTTCAGATCCAAATTTTGGTCCTTATTCTGTGGAATAGTTATTGCAAACTGGTTTTGCTTTTCTCATTTACATCTTCCCTGGATCCATCTTTTGTTATCTTATTTGTCCCATTAGCACACATTTTGCCTTATATCATCATCCCTTTTGTCATTTAATCTCTCTGACCTTCTACCTTGGCATAGACCCTTCACTTCTGTTTTTTTCACTCCCCCCCCTTCCCTTCTTTTTCTCTCAGCCTATTAAATCTGTTACTTATTCCAGTTCGGATAAAAAATGTGTTTCTCCCTCCATGCATGCTGCCTGCCCTGCTGAGTGTTTCCAGCATTTTCTGTTATAAAAGCAGTTCCTTCTGAGTAAAGAAGCAATGTGTTAACATTGACTGTTTTTAATTGTAGGCTTGGATTTTATTCATCATTGTAACTAAAGAAAGATTTAACAGCTTTTCACGTCTAGTTTGCTGTTCCTTACACTCCTTATGTTAAAAAAAAGTCACACCAAATGTAAATGAATAACGTACAGTCCCAGTATAAACAATCATTAAAATAATACACGTGCATGAAACACCAAATTATCACACATCAGTGAATTAAATCTATAAGTGAAATATTACATATTAAACCAGAAGCAAAACAGAAGGAAAGCTCTCCAGTTACAAGATTGTTCTGAGACTTTTTGCATAAATACAATAGACCTCTGGTGAATGCTAGCTGGATCAAAAGACCTCTTTTAGTCACCATGGTAACAGAAACAATAGAATGCATCATGGCATCCAGGCTGTCGAACAAGAAGGTCTCCAGTGTTCCAGAGAACTTGGCCCCGATCATGTCACATTGCTTACATGATTAGTAGACATCAGGTGACATACATCATTTAGGGTCCAATTCTCCCTCTGTGGTATTAATGTTCTTTGTCCAAATTAGAGTTTGTGTTATGTACAAAATAAAGACTTTTCACATTTGTCAATGTCATAGAGTCATAGAGGTGTACAACATGGAAACTGGCCCTTCAGCCCAACTCGTCCATGTAGCCAAATGTGCTACAACAACCTACATTTAGTTAGTGCCTTTAAGAAAATGATGGGCGAGATTCTCCAGGCTCCCAGCTGCATGTTTCCCACCAGCAACAGGATTCTCTGGTCATGCCACTGTCAATGGGAATTTCCATTGACATCAATCTATGCTGGTAGGAAACCCACGGGCAGCGGTGCACTGCCAGTGGGACCAGAGTGAATTGTTGTTGTGAATGGGCAGAGAATTCTGGCCCAAATATTCTAAGGCACCTTACAAGAGCATTATAAATAAGTATGACATCAAATCGCATAAAGACAAATGACCAAGATCTTGGTCAAAGATGCATGTTTTGAGGAATGCTTGAAGGAAGAAAGAAAGGTGAAGAGATGGAGGAAAGGAATTTCAGAGCTTGGGACCCAAGCAACTGAAGGCAAAGCTACCAATGGTAGAATAATTATAATTGGGAATGCACAAGAAGCCAGAACTAGAGGAGTGCAGATATCTTGGAGGGTAATGGGGTTGGAGGAGTTACAAAGATAGAGGGGTAATGCATGGAAGGATTTGAAAATAAGGATCAGAATTTTAAAATCAAGATGTTGCTTGACTAAGAGTCAACAGTTAGTGAGCTTGTGGTGATAGGGAAATAGGACTTTCTGCAAGTTAAGACACAGGCAGTTAAGACACAGTGGAGCTTGAATGAGTCCAAATGAATGGAGGTCAGAACATGGAGAATCAATTAGGAATGCTGTAGAATAGTCAGATCTAGAGGTAACAAAGGTGTGAATGAGGATTTCAACAGCAGATGAACCAAAACAAGGATGAAGTCAGACAATGTCACGGAGACAGAAATAGATGATTTAGTCATAATACAAATTTTAGGTTGGATGTTTATCTCAGGATGAAATGTGATGTCAAGATTGTAAACTGACTGGGTTAATCTCAGACAATGAGAGGGATACAGTCTACAGCTATGGAATGGAGTTTAGAGCAGGATTGGAAGTTGGCTTTGGTCCTCCCACTATTTAATTGGAGCAAACCTCTGCTCATCCAGTATTGGACATCAGATAAACAGTCTGATAAGTTAGTCAAGAGAGGTGATGGTGAGGTAGAGCCATGTATCATTAGCATACGTGTAAAAACTAATGCTGCACCTTCAGATGATGTTGCCAATGGGGAGCATGTAGATGAGAATTAGGAAGGGGCTAATGATAGATCTTTGGGTAGGAATGTATGAGTAAGAAGGGAAGCCATGGCAATATTAGATAGATATGAATGGAACCATGTAAGAACAGTCTCATCCAGCTAGACATGAGGAGTTGGGAGTAGGATGGTGTAGTCAATCCTATCAAAGGCTGCAGGCAGGTGGAGAAGGGCGATAAAGAAATTTATATTTCTTATAATTAAATATTGAAGGGGGAAATTATTAATCAGCTACTATGGTTCTAAGCAGAATATATAAAGCACTTAGATTTACTACCAGTGAAGAGTTAAATGATTCTTAAAATGAGGTTAATAAACGAATGAGGTGCATGTATAAATGCAGTAAGAGAATCAAACAAGTAACCATGATTTTAAACTATTATTGATATTTTAAAATGTATTTTAATTATTGCATGAATCATTGTCCAATTCAGCCAAAAGCAGATTACCGTAAGAGATGATGGTAAATGTGAATGCCAAAGGCCTGGGAACCCTAGCAATTAGCAGAATTCATATCAAAAAGTTGCTGGTGAGGGAACATATTTTGCAACTTTATGAACAGGGACATTCATTGCCCAGATATAGACTAGATATGTACCTGAACACAGGATCACATGTCATTCAACTTGGCAGTGAGCCAGTGGAATGTTGCTCTCTACGATGAGCATTCATAGTTACTTAGGAACAGGGAAGTGAGTTCGGCCAAGGAGGGAGTCAGGTCCGGATTGAATTCACAAATGAAATACCATTGTGCTAAATGGTCAAATACAATTGACTGAGGAATGTGTCAGGGATCATTCTTGAATGATACTGAATGCAATTGACTTTAAACAAAGATGAGGCAGCAATGATTGATAAGAAAATCTATAATTGATCTGTTTTTGACTGTATACGTTAGGTTCATCAGAAAGGTTTTGTCACTCTATTCCAGAGCTGCCTAACCCTCTTGCTGATCTCTGAACAATTGCTTGTTGTGCTTTTGTTTTAAATAAATGTTATGTCCTTATGCAGAGAAACTTGGCTCATGAGTTTTTATTGTCTATAGCTGAAGACACTACTGGCCATTCCAAAATACCCCACAACACAGAGAATGTCATTTGCGACTTTGGTAAGGACTGTTTCAATACTGTGGTAGGGTGGAAACTGGTTGAAGGATAATGCTCAGAGTAAAATTATTATTCCAACATCATTTGTACTTTGGACTTGCTATATCAGCCACTTTTTCTTTGAGCCAATGCTTTGCATGGAATGCACAATGACAAAATTATTTCTTCAGCTGCTTTCCTTCTTTTTATGATACATGCAAAGGAATGAGTGAGAAAAATGAATTTGTTGAAAACAATTGTCCATTCTCATCATGATCTACTTCCAAGCATCAAAGGGTCACTTCAATCACAAAGGCACCTAATGATTGCCAACATATTCCTCCCCACAGATCGGGAAGAAATCTGATGCAAAGAGCAAAACTATCATTATTTTCCACCGTGGCATTTGCTAAATGAAAAATGTGAAACCTTTGGTCTTGGCGGCATGTTCACAATGAAACAGGCTATAGCTATCTGAATAAATATATGACAATAATCCTATGCCCATCATAACACTGATTATATCACAACATCCATTTATTATACTGCACTCAAATACAGTTAAATGTGTCAATGGTTCATTCTCTTTTCAAATTGTTCAGGGAAAAGGGAGAGAAAGCATTAGATTGCACTGAATCCTGGATTATTACTTAATGGAAAGCAAGCTTGCTGGTATTGAGGAAAATGATTTGTTTCTATCTGAAGTGCTTCACATTTTATTAATATTTCATTGCAAGATAGGCTTGGTAATAGGTAAGATTATGGGTGATATTTAATGGAGGCAGTGGGGATCTCGCCCATCAGCTAGGGTTGATAAGAACTCTGCATCACTTCTTTTAGGGAAGATTGGCCAAATTAAAGTGCCACTCAGGCACTTAACCAGACAGCAGCAGGCGTTCCTCAGGTTCAAGGACACTAGAGAGGAACTCCTGCCTGCTGAGAGCAGATTGCCAATCGGAGGCCAGAAGATCCTTTGAATTGCAGTGGCCCTGGCGAGTGTGTGACTGCTGCCAGTACAACACCCACCTGAGGCAGGACTACACAACGTCATGTCCCTCATCTAAGAAGAAAAATGCATGCCAGAATATTTCAGGGATGTTGTGGTCGTGTCTATATTTGAGAAGGGAGACAAGTCCAATTGCCATAGCTATAGAGGAGATTCGCTGCAGTATGCCACAAGATCCTCCATGATCATATCCTCTCAGTGGCAAAGGAACCCCTCCCAGAGTGGCTGTTTGTGTCTATTGAGAAACAGGCATGATCATCACTGTTTAGTAAATTCAAGAAAATGCAATGGAGAGCACCAAATGCTGCAAGCAGCCTTTCCAAACTCACAAAATTGAGGAGTATCCTCCTCAAATTTGGCCCTCAGAAATTTGTCACTATCCTCTGCCTACTCCATAATGACATGCAAGCTGTGATTGTCAGCAACGAAACCGCCATAAACTGTACCTCAGTGAATACTGGAGTCAGACAAGGCTCCATGACTGAAATTTTACTGGCACGCCTGTCTCAGAATCGAGGCAGGTGGGGATCACAAAACGGCATTCTCTGTTGGCCTCAGGTGGAATGTTACGAGTCTCGGACAGGCGAGGTGATAAAATTCTGGCACATTTCTTCTCCATTTTCCTCAGCTTACCTCCAGCAAGTTACTCACAGGCATGGAGAAATTGTACAGAACAGCCAGGAAACTATTCAACCTATGCTGCCTTCAATCCAAAACCAAAATCTCTCCATTTTTACTTACAGAAAATCAGTTTGCATTTGATGCTGATGTGTACACTCACTCAAAAACTGAGCTGCAGGTCAATAGGGAGCAAATGAGAAAGTAAATCTTTCACTAATCATTAAAAAAGCTCTCCTCTCCCAACTGGCTCTAATATCACAATACCTCCCCTCCAGCTTCTCCCCACCCATTATTTGGGGAGGCGGTGGGGTAGTGGTATTGTTGCTGGATAAGTAGTCTAGGGACCTAGGCAGGGTAGTGCTCTGGGGATCTCGGTTCAAATCCCACCACAGCAGATGGTAAAATTAGAAATCAATTTTTTAAAAAATCCAGAATTAACAATCTAATGATGACCATGATTGTTGGAAAAACCCATCTGATTCACTATTGTCCTGTAGGGAAGGAAATTTCCTGTTCTTACCTGGTCTGGCCAGCATGTGACTCCAGATCTACAGCAATGAAATACCCTCAGGGAATAGGTAATAAGTGCTGATCCAGCCAACACCACTTACACTCCATGATCAAATAAAAACAAGACCAATGGTGAAATCTCAAAAATGTGGATCATTTCCCCCATCTTGGGGTCTCGTCTCAACAAAGTCAGACATAGACAATTAACTTCATCATTGCCTTGGATGTGCTAGCTCTACTGAGGAAAAGAGTATTGGAGAACCAGAATCTCAAACCCAAGATGAAGGTCAGTGATCCCTGCACTCCTGAATGCTGTGGCACCTTGGAAAGCCTATAGCAAGAATCTCAAAACACTGGAGAATAACTACCTGTCATTCACAAAATCCTCCAAACCCAGTGACAAGAAAGACTGTCCAACAGCAGCATCCTCCCTCAAGCCATCATTCCTTAGCTGCAGCCATAGATAGTCATTAATCTGTTCCAAACTGCTCTCTTATAAAGTGATACAAGCTGCTGGCTCAAGATAGCAAAAAAGTTACATGAAAATCTGAACTCCATTTAAAGCATTCCTAAGCCTCACCCATTTACTGTCCACCCCATTCCCACTCCCCCCACCGCTGCCAACCCCTGCCTCCCACAACCAGTACCTGCTGCGGTCTCCTCCTTTATCTCCAGTTGTTGTGCAGAATGCAGCACAGCATAATTATCCTAAAGACCCTCACTGTTGAGTATTGAAGGGCACTCCCAGGCTTATCCAAGCTTCTAATGCTGATGGCTTACTCAATGGTATGCCTCAGCATCACGTAGCTCTCAAAGTGTTGGGAGAATTGGGGGTGTCCCTCAAATGTGTCATTTTAGATCTGCCTCCTGAAAATTTAGCCTCTGTGTAGCTTCACTCTCTGCAGATCCTCACACAGCAGACTCTGTCCATTGTTTCCAATGTCCTCTTGTTTGAAATCCAATTTAAGGCAGCCAATGCACTATCAACAACGATGTTCCTAGTCTGAAAACCTCCAAACTGGAAAACAAATTGAGCACATTGAGAGCTCTCTGAAAGCTCTTTCCTGGGGCTGAGAGCTCCAAGCCTTTATTCCTATCAGGTCTCCTGACCTTTAACCATCCTCATGAAGTGCCATTCAATCTCTTTTCTGTTCCACAGATGTGTTCCTGAACCTCATGCTGGTGACATTGAATCGCTGATAAAATCTCAAGAACAATTGGCTCACAGGCCCACTTCACCAGGACAGGTTACTCAGCCATCCTTCAACCTGCCATGGTTAAATGGGAAGGAGAGGTGGACTTTCATAAACGTAAAGACTTAACCCACCAACACATCATGAGTTCCTGAGCAGGTGATCATGTTGGAATACGGGGGGATCAGGGCGAGATTTTTAATTTGAATGTTTAAAATGATTTTTAATAAGATGTGGATGTTGCTGACTAGGCCAGCGTTTATTACCCATCCCCAATTATCCTTGAGAAAATGGTGATGAGCTGCCTTTTGAACTGCTGCAGTCTATGTGGTGCACGTACACCCACAGTGCTGTTAGGGAGGGAGTTCCAGGATTTTGACCTAGTAACAGCGAGGAAAGGGCAATATAATTCCAAGTCAGGAATATGTGCATGTGTAGGAGATGGTGTTCCTAATGCATCCACTACCCTAGTCTTTCAAGGTGGTACAATTTGTCTGTTTGGGAGTGCTAATCAAGCAGACTATTTTGTCTTGGGGAGTGTCAAGATGCTCAAGTGCTGTTGGAGCTGCACTCATCCAGGCAAGTGCAGAGTACTTCATTAGACTCCTGGCCTGTACTTTGTAGATGGTGGATATAACATAAAAACATAAGAAATAGGAGTAGGAAAAGGCCATTAGGGCCGTGAGGCCTACTCCGCCATTATGTAAAATTGGGGCTGATCAAACTATGGCCTTAACTTTACTTTTCTGCTTTCTTCCATAATCATTGACTCATCTTTAGATTAAAATTCTGTCTCACTCAACCTTGAATCTATTCAATGTCTCAGCTCCATTTCTTACAGTGGTAGAAAATTCCAAAAATTAACACCTGAAAGAGAAAATTCTCCCTCATTTTCATCATAAATGAGAGATCCTTCATTCTTCAATTGTGCTCTCTGATTCTAGATTACCTCTTAAAGGAGTAACATCTTCTCATCATCTATCCTTCCAAGTCCCCTCAGAAGCTCATATACTTCAATCTCTTATTTTATCACTGCTCATCCTCCTAAACTCCAATCAGTAGAAGTCCAACCTGCTCAATGTTTCCTTATAAGATGACCCTTTCATTCCAAGAATGAAACATTTTCTGAATTGCCTCCAATGCAAGCCTCTCTCTCCTTAAATAAGGAGATTAGCAGTGGCCACACACACTCTAAGACCAAAAATTCCCACCTGAGGTCAAGGATCTTTAAATGGTCAACTGAAATTTCTGTCCCATCTACAATTTTCATGAAGGCAAAGCCAGAAAATCTCACCCCAAAACTGTGTGCAATCTCTAGACTTGGTTTCATTAACACCCTGTACAGTTGTAGCAAGACATTCCCAACTTTCAAACTTCATAATCCCTGCATACTTCATATTACTTTTGATGAAACTATGAGTAACAGAGAGAAGTCATTCAACCTGATGAAAGTTGACATAAACATAAGATGACAATATGCATCAATTGGATTGTCCCAAGCCATTCAATTCCAGATTGTTAGATGTGGCAATGAGCTGGAAGGCCCATGGAGTTGGATAGTCACAGATGATTGAACAGAGTTCTGCTCTTTTGTCCTTGTTTGGAACCAAGACTGGTTCAGCCTTTCCAGGCCCTGGTCTAGTTTGCAATCCCTCTGCAATAGTCTTACGAGGGCAAAGCAAGAATGCATTGAAAGATAGAATATCCCACCACCAATCTATGCATAATCACATAAGCATGATTTAAGATGCATAACTGAAAGAATCAAATACAACACATGAACCTTGGGTCCCTTTTCAAGTTGGTTAACTAAAGTATATTGAAAAACTATCTGAAATTTATTTGGGAAATTGCACTGAACAATTAAACTGTTGCTTCTATTTTGCATAATGCAATTGAATATCTACATACAATATCTTGAAAAATCTTTTAAGTTAGTGAGAGTCTAAAATCATGCTGTGTAATATGTGTAGCGAAAATGTTGACCCATTTTTATCACATTTCTTCATTGTAATGATAATCTATTTATTTTACATAGAATCATAGAATCCCTACAATACCAAAGGAGGCCATTCGATCCATCAAGTTTGCAGTGACCACAACCCCATCCAGGCCCTATTCCCGTAACCCCACATATTTACTCTACTATTCTCCCGACACTAGGTCGATTTAGCATGGCTAATCAACGAAACCTGCTCATCTTTGGACTGTGGGAAGAAAACAGTGCACTCGGAGGAAACCCACACAGACACTGAGAGAATGTGCATACTCCACACAGACAGCCACCCAAAGCCAGAATTGAACCTGGTCCTTGGCGCCATGAGACAGCAGTGTTAACCATTGTGCCACCATGCTGCCCCTTTGTTAAAATCATAACAAAACAAATTTCAAGAGAACGATTAACATATTTCTTAATAATATCACAGCATGATTTCAGCTCGAGAGTTTGGGAGTGAGATTTGACTTTCTGGGGGAACAAAGCAGTTACTATTGCATCTGTTACCTGTTATAAGTGCTACCCAATATTGGCACCGAAGATTGGACAGGGAATATGATCAGTTCCAGATGTGGTACTGCCCTTTTGCATTCACATAATGCCTCATTTCACCTCCCTTAGGTCAAAAATGCATCGTAAGATTTGTAATTTATAGTATTATTTTTTGATGGGACAAGTTCAAAAACTACAAGCAATATAGATGACAAGTAAATTTGATTGGTGCTTCAGTACACTTTGTGATAAAACTCTTATATTCAGACAATACACAAAATCTATGGTAAAAATGCTTGAAAAACATTCCAATTGTAATATAGAGTTTTCATCTTGAGGATAAAGGAAATACCAAAACATTAGAAAAATCAGTCAGTAAAATTAAGTTGATCAGAGGAAGTTAGGGAGTAACTGGAGGAAATTCCGCAGTTCACCCCACCCACACCACCTTTGCTTACAGGACAAGAACAAAACTGAATCAGCAGTTAATCGCACGTTGTCAGAATAATGTCACATTATCATGCCATATTATTATGTGAAACAGTGATCCATAACTTCCCTGATAAACTTCTAAAATGTCACTTGCCAGCTGTCCACTGCATGGCTGGTTTACAGCTATCCCTAGGAAATGTAGATTTATGGACAGAAAATATTACCAACACGAGAGCGCTGTTATATAAAACAAAGTCCTTCAGCAGAAACTAGTTAAAGATTAATGCACTTGTACTTATTTTGCTGTGCAGTGTTGTTTTATATTGATGGCTTCATTTAAAACCTTTAGAAATTAATCCCTAAATTGCAAACATGAATTTTATAGGCATATTAGTCTGCATTCTGCCTGTTGCATAACTGTCCTGAGCACTGAGAGGATGAATTTAGTTTCTATGATCAATTAGTCATAAGCTACTCTGTAATCCATTGCTGGATGAATAAATACATACAAAAAATCCTTTGCCTTTTTAGCTGCAGTCTTGCGGATTTTCTCTCTTATAAAATATAAAATGTACTGCCTTGGGAGAGTAAATATCATGCTCTCCAATGTAAATGCTTTACTCTCAAAGGACTGTGACATGAGTGATATTAAAAGATTCCCAAGGGTTTCAAAATGCTACTGTCATGTTTTCAATGCCATCGCAGAAAGATTTTGTCTGGCGTTCTCTGATTCCTAGCCACTAAACATGGAACAACTTTGCTGCTTGTATCATAAATATTTTGTTTGGTGAAGACTGGATTTAACCTGGAGGAAGGTGAAATTACTAAAACTAATCACATCCACAGGCGAAATGGCTCCTCAGAAGATTTAAAGTGGCTTACAGTGCAGGGAAAGTTCCAAACCTCTCAGTCTACATTGTAGAGAGAAGCTAGCAGGAAGACAACAGCAATGCAATGCTTTGATGGTCAGCACTCAACATGGAAGACCCCCCCCCCCCCCGCCCTCATAAAGTAATGGGTACAAACAAAAAAAGTAAAAATAGCTTTAATTTTCAAAAGTAATCAAAATGAGGAAAACTAAATGAGGATGAACTTCTTCATCCCTGTTGGCACTGTCTCAAAGAAGGACTCTCAATCAGATTAGCTATGTCAGGTTTACTCCACTGGGTCATGTTGGGAGTGGTCAGTGGGAATGTCAGTATGTGGCTGAAGGTGGTTATTTGCAGGCTACGAGTCACTTCAACCCCGGACTGACAGAGCACAAACTAATCAGAATGCTGAATGGGAACAGGCGTGCCAACCTATTTCCTTGGGGTTCTCGAAGTATGCCCCTAATGACATGATGGGTGAGATTTTCTGGCTGCACTCATCCCAAAATGGGAAAATCCCACTTGAAATCAACAGACCTTTGGATGGTCCATCTCCGCCAGCTCCTGTGATAGGCAGGACAGAAAATCCCCCTCTGTGTCTACCAACATTTTGCAAGTAAGGTGATTCCACCCGATCTGCCAACATTGTTAGGATAAACAATAGTGGGCTTTACACTGGGCCGCAGATTTTTGACCCCTATATCTTACTAAATATTTAATTTTAAAAACCCTAGTATTTAAGTTAGAGGATTAGAATAATTGCAATATTATGCCGATATTATAATTTGGCAATGTATTTTCGGGACCACAGATTTACAATGTTTGAAAAATTAAATCTGTTTTTATATTCTGGTGTTGTGGGATTTCTAAGAGAGGTGGGGGGAAATCAAATGCAACTTCATTGTTCTGCAAAAGCAGGGAATCAATAATCACACTTACTCAATTGGTGTGGTGCATTTGGTAACAGTGGATTTTATCAGAACTAAGGAAGGTGTTGGAATGTGTGTTGCGTTAGCCTATTTGATTGAGGGGAGATTACTGATTCTTTAATGGTATGACACTGCTGTTGTTTCAGCCCAAAAGGATTAATTCCCTGCAACATACCAGGACTGGAAATCTGGGATCAAGTCCATTAATTGAGACCCGGTACAATGAGTATATGTTGCACATCATGGGTGGAATTTATTGTCCTCAGTGTGTTTCCCTACCTGTAAAAGCGTCAATTTACCCTCACTATTTCTAGACGGAAGGCCCAGCAATTTCCTTCCCATTAGGTGGTTAAGTGGATAGTGGCAGATCTGCCTCTAAACTGATAAACAGAGTAAGAAGTCTCACAAGACCAAGTTAAAGTCCAACAGGTTTATTTGGTAGCCCACTCACCTGACGAAGGGGCAGCATTCTGAAAGCTAGTGGTGTATGAAATAAACCTGTTGGACTTTAACAGTGACTTCTTACAGTGTTTACCCCAGTCCAAAGCCAGCATCTCCACATCTAAACTGATAATACAGAGACAGTCGAGGAGCTGCTGGTCACTCAGGTGCTCGCAATACTCGCACTCAGTAGCACCACAGAGTTTGTCAGAGAGACCCAGGAAAATGATAGACACTGCCAGCAGAGGCTTGGGGATTACAGGGAGAAGGATGTCATGGGGAGTCCACTGGGTGGCTGTCAGCAGCTGCAACCCGCTCCATGTCCACAGGTCAGTGCAGATCAAAAGGACCTGCCCCCATCCCCCACCATCTCAGCTAACATACAGGCCACACAATTTTACCAGCTGTGCAAGCTTCACCTGCAAATGAAAAGATAAGCAGTGGGGGCAGGACAAGGTTATCATTCATTTGCCACTTAAGGACTCAAGTGGAGGTGGGGTGGGAAGATTGTCAAAGGATCTTCCCACTCAGAACTTATTTCTGGTGGAAGTGGGAAGGGATCAGGTATCAGTCTCAAAACCAGTCAACCCCCCTCCCTCCCTCATTGCCTTTGGGGGAAAATATTCCAGCTCATATCAATCTAAAACAATGGACCACATCACCATTCCACTAAGTACATACAAAAAACACATGGGAATAACTCCCAATTCCCTGCATGTTGGACATTTAGCTTTTTTCTTGGGAGAATCTCAGCCCTAATCTTCTAGAGCAATACAGATCATGGAAAGCGATGATACAAAGGGTTTGAAATCATGACTAATGCAGGATAATAAAGGCAAAGAGGTTTTTGTGGATGGATAAATGACTGGGACTGAAAGCTGAAGCCTATCTGACAGCAGGCCCTGGAGGCACAATATACAGCCAACAAATTCAGTGGATTCCCCAAACCCTGAAATCAAACTAAAGATGGTGGCCTACCCCTAAGAGACACCAGTTCAACCGGAGGACCAGAAGCTCAGCAGTTGTACCAGGAACTCAGACAACATCCATAGCCTCACCTGGAGGAAGAGTACACATAGCTGGGCATGTACCATAACAGGTAAATGGGTTGTGGCCCACAGCCAGTAAAGAAAGCCCCAATGTTGGGGGAAGGGGTGGGTATGGGAGGGAGGATGATGGTGGTTGTGATAATGGCATAGAGCACAATCGGCTACAGTGTATAGCAGTGAGTACAATATCAACTGCTGTGTATAATAGTGAGTGAGAAATCAGCTGCTATGTATAATAGTGTATGCAATATTAGTTGCAGTGTATAACAGCGAGTGCAGTATCAGCTGCAGTGTATAAATGAAACAGCGTATAAACGCGCAAAGGTAAAGTGAAGCTTGTTCAAGGAACAAATACTTAGTATATTTGCGTGAGGAAATGGCCGAGTGAGGGAAACATGTTTCATAAAAGTGGTTGAATGTCTTGCCAAGAGGAAAATGGAAGCATATGTAAAGATGAGAAAACAAGGTTCAGTTGGGTCACTTGAGGGTTACAAGGTAGCTAGGAATGAGCTTAAAAAAAGGGCTTAGGAGAGCTAGAGAGGAACATGAGAAATCATTGGTGAGTCGGATAAAGGAAAATCCCAAGGCTTTTTACTCTGATGTGAGAAATAAAAGAATGACCAGGATGAACTTAGGGTCAGTTAGAGATAGTAGTGGGAACTTGTGCATGGATTCAGGAGACGATGAATGAATACTTTTCTTCAGTGTTTACGAAGAAGAGGGACTATGTTTTTGAGGATGAGAGTTTGATACAGGTTGATAGGATGGAGGAGATAGATGTTCTGAGGGAAGTTGTATTAGCAATTTTGAAAAACCTGAGGGTTATAAGTCCCTTGGGCCAGTTGAGATATATCCTAGGATTCTTTGGGAGCAAGGGATGAGACTGCATAGTCTTTGGCTTTGATCGTTGGGTCCTCTCTGTCCACGGGGATTGTGCCAGAGGACTGGAGAGTGGCGAATAGTGTTCCTCTGTTCAAGGAAATAGGAATGACCCTGGTAATTACAGGCAGATTAGTCTTACTTTGGTGGTTGGTAAGTTAATGGAAAAGATCCTGAGAGATTGGATTTATGACCATTTAGAAAGATGTAGCTTAATCTGGGATAGTCAGCACAGATTCGTGAAGGGTAAGTCTTGCCTCACAAATTTGATTGAATTCTTTGAGGAGGTAACTAAGTGTGTAGATCAAGGTAGAGCAGTTGATGTTGTTCACATGGATTTTAGTAAGGCGTTTGATAAGGTTCCGCATTGTAAGCTCATGAAGAAAGTAAGGAGATGTAGGGTAGATGGAAATTTGGCCGATTGGATAAGTAACTGGCTACTTCATAAAAGACAGAGAGTGGTGATGGATGGAAAATTTTAAGATTGGACACCAGTTACCAATGGTGTATCACAGGGATCAGTGCTCGTCCTCTGCTATTTGTGATTCTTATCAATGACTTAGAGGAGGTGATTGAAAGGAGGGTCAGTAAATTTGCTGATGACACCAAGATTGGAGTAGTGGATGAGGTGGACCGCTGTTGTAGACTGCAAAGGGACATTGATAAAATGCAGAGCTTGGCCAAAAAGTGGCAGATGGAGTTTGCAAGGTGATTCATTTTGGTAGGATAAATTTGAATGCAGGTTAAGAGTCATTGGCAGGGTTCTGAGGAATGTATAGGAACAGAGAGATCTTGTTGTTCATATCCATAGATCTCTGAAGGTTGCCACTCAAGTGAATAGAGCCATGGTGTATTAGTGTTTATTAACAGGGTTTGAGTTTAAGAGCCATGGGTTATGCTGCAACTACATAGGATGTCAGTGAAACCACATTTGGAATATTGTGTGCACTTCTGGTCATCTCACTCTAAGAAGGATGTGGAAGCATTGGAGAGAGTGCAGAGGACATTTACCAGGATGCTGCTTGGTTTGGAGGGTGTGTTTTATGAGGAAAAGTTGAGGGACCTAGGGTTTTCTCTTTAGAGTGAAGGAGGATAAGAAGCGACTTAATAGAGGTCTGTTAGATGATGAGGGGGATAGATAGAGTAGATGTTCAGGTTATTTCCTCGGTTGAATGTAAATGTTACTAGGGGGCTAAGTATAAGGTTCATGGCGGGAGATATAGGAGGAATGTCCTAGGTAGATTCTTTATTCAGAAAGTGGTTGGGGTGTGGAACGGACTGCCTGCTGTGACAGTGGAGTCGGACACTTTAGGAACTTTCAAGCAGTTATTGGATAGGTACATGGAGTACACCAGACTGATACTGAGTAGGATAGCTTGATCTTCATTCCGAACAAAGCTGGGCACAAAATTAAGGGCTGAAGGGACTGTACTGTGCTGTACATTTCTATGTTCTATGTTCTATGTATAACAGTAAGTGTAGTATCACAGGAGTGTATAACAGTGAGTGCAATATCAGCTACAATGTATTACAGTGACAGCAACATCAGCTGTAGTGTGTTACATCCAGTGCAGTGTCAGCTGCAGTGTATAAAAGTGCAATTTCAGCTATAGCATGCAACAATAAGTGCATATCAATTGCAATATATAACAATGAGTGCAGTGTCAGCTGCAATGTGCAACAGTGAGTGCAGTATCAGCTGCAGTGTATAACAGTGAGTTCAGTATCAGTTGAAGTATATGACACTGAGTGCAGTATCGGCTGCAGTGTATAACAGTGAGTGCAGTATCAGCTGCAAGGTATAACAGCAAGTGCAGTATCAGCTGCAGTGTATAACAGCGAGTGCAGTATCAGCTGCAGTGTATAACAGTGAGTGCAGTATCGGCTGCAGTGTATAACAGTGAGTGCAGTATCGGCTGCAGTGTATAACAGTGAGTGCAGTATCGGCTGCAGTGTATAACAGTGAGTGCAGTATCAGCTGCAGTGTATAACAGTGACTGCAGTATCAGCTGCAGTGTATAACAGTGAGTGTAAGTTCAGCTGCAGTGTATAACAGTGAGTGTAATTTCAGCTGCAGTGTATAACAGTGAGTGCAGTATCAGCTGCAGTGTATAACAGTGAGTGCAGTATCAGCTGCAGTGTATAATAGTGAGTGCAGTATCAGCTGCAGTGTATAACAGTGAGTGCAGTATCAGCTGCAGTGTATAACAGTGAGTGCAGTATCAGCTGCAGTGTATAACAGCGAGTGCAGTATCAGCTGCAGTGTATAACAGTGAGTGCAGTATCAGCTGCAGTGTATAACAGCGAGTGCAGTATCAGCTGCAGTGTATAACAGTGAGTGCAGTATCAGCTGCAGTGTATAACAGTGAGTGCAGTATCAGCTGCAGTGTATAATAGTGAGTGCAGTATCACTGCTGCTTTTAATTTGCTGCCAATTTGCACTTTGCTGACTTTGACCAGTTTTGCACCAAGTGCAATTCCTCATTGTGTGATGAAATTAGGTCTAAGCAAATACATTGCCAGTCTTAATTTTCTTTCCCATTTTTTGCATTTGTTAGATTCCCAATTTGAAGTATTGGCCCTACATCCTTTATTTTCATTTTGAGCTTCTTAAAACAATGAACCCTGATAACAGGAATCATTATTTAATTCAAAGTGCTATTCTCCCTGGGATTACCACTTCAAACAAGCAGAACTAATAGTTTTAAATTTCATTAATGAGTAGCTCTCTGTGTGAAAGATATTGTATACATCACAGAGAAATGTGGGGCATGTTTCAGCTGAATCAAAACATTTTCTGTGTGACAATGATTTTTCAACCTGCTGTTTTTCAGATTTTGTGTTGATTGTTAGAAACAGACACATTCCTTATATGTCTTTCATTTTGCATTGTTTCCTTTATTCCATGTTACACATTAGGGAAAGGAGTCTGACTGATGAGGGTGGAGGACTCCGTTAGCTTGATCTGTAGTTATGTCTTCATGGCATATTACCTCTCCTGAGCCTCTAATTAACCTGCCAATTCAGACTGATCAACTGACCAACTCTAATCCCTGTCCAGCTGCCCAACATGGCCACCAAATCTGTGGCAATTAATTGGGAACATAATTCATCCATAATTAATTCATTGATATTAATTCAAAAATGCTTGCACAGAATCATGTAAATACAACTTTTTGTGTAAACATTTTTGATCCACTTATTCCTCCATCCAAAACAGTCATACACACACACACATTTCCATCAATGGTATGATAGATTGACATTGGGAAGTTGGTGCAGAAGCTAACTTCAATGAAACCAGTTTTTCTCCTCCATAGTTTTTGTTAAACAAAAATAAAAGCTTTATTTTTAAAATAAATATTCCAAAATTTAGGATTTCTGAAGTTGCAGGCAAGGGAAGATTCAAATATTCAGTTGGAGAGGACAAGACAAGTAATTTGGGATGGCAGCCTTAAAGCAGCTATGATGTGGAGATGCCAGGACTGGGGTGAGCACAATACTTTAATCTGAAGTTGTGAGACTTCTTACTGAGCTTAAAACAGAGTATTGAATGTATAAAAATGTTTAATCTGAGAAACTACAACATTTATATTCATGAAGACAGGATTACACTTTGAAGTTAAGCAGGCTCTTAAAAACATTTAAGTATTAATTAAGACGGAACTTCGTTTTATCTAATACTGTTCATAATGTCAGGATATGGTAAAGTATTCTACAGCCAATTCAATACTTTTGTCATTTAGCTACTGATGTCATGTAGAACACTCCAACGAAAGCAAAAGATAAAGGAGGACACTTTTCCATCCAGGGATACTGGTAAACACTGGCAAGATCCTTCAATATAACATTGAAATGAATATGGTCAGATTGATAATTCCATACAAATTAATGTGGGATCGTTTCTCTACCAGAAATTCAATCTCAATTTTAAACTAGTAGCTGTATTCATTGTCTCACCTGATTGTGCTAGAGGCAACAGGGAGTCCATTTTAAAAATAGTTATTTAGTTTTATATTGGAACAGTATTCCTGGTAGCCCTGTGGTTGATGCTGGAATAAGCTGTACTGAGTCAGTGAGCAACACGTCTCCAAGCAAAATAAAAAAATATTTTTCAAACACCTTCCAACCTCCAAGGAATGTTTTATTTTGTGTCAGAATCCATTATCATTGGAATTTTAAAGAAATCCATCTTTGACCAGCATGTTATGAAAAATAAAAATCTGCCTACAATGACAGCTGAAGAGGAATATTTTCTCATTTCTCAAAAGATCAATACTCCCATATTTGTGTCTTTATTTCTAAACGTAGACTATGTCAACCTAATAAATAAAAGGATCTCAGGAGTAAACAAGTGCTGGCGACTGACATAGTTGTGGCCCTTTGCTCTGTCAAGGTTAAACTATTGTGACCGGGTTTGCTTTATAACTAGGAAAATTGGTGTACTTATTGGCGTTCCACTATTGGACCACGGAGTACAGTTTATCTATGCTTCACCAGTCTTAATGAGATGCACCAGCGTATGTCTATTACACACTGATTTAAACCAGACCCAAGGTCTGCAAATGGGCATAAAGGACTTTTTTTCTCTTTCATGTAATGGGTTCACTTGCATGTCTAATGGTAGTACTCAGTGATAAGTCTGGCAATATTAATTCAAGGTCACAATTGTTAGAAATCCAATACATCCTATTAATCAGAGGGGTTCTGTGGAATGGCTTTTGAATAGAGAACTTCTTTTACATCCTATGATTACCTGACATATAAAATATGGATGTATTTGGATCTTGGAACATGTTCAACTTGTTTAATTAATTCACTTACTAACCTAGCATGATACATTCACAGGTGGAAAGAATATTATAGGGCTCCTGTGGCAGGAAATATTGATAAATATTTTTAAAAACAATGCCTAAATGAACATTCTGTGAAAATTAACATGTGAGTTACCAGAAGGGCCTACTGAATTATTTAACCAATCTTGAGCTTGTCTTAAGTGGTACCAGGTTTGATAACGCTGAATATTTAATCATTTGTTTCCTCCCTTCCTTCCTTTTGGCGGGAGCTTTCATTCCTTTTGCTTTGCTCTACATTTTGGATACTGACTGCTGCAACTTGAATCCAAAGTCTTTTGCTGCGAGGGTCCAGAAGGGAAGTGGCCTTGGCTCTCTCCCAGCTAACCCCAGCTCATCCTTTTGAGAAGCTGCTGAGTGCAGCCTGGGTGTTTTTACATCTTTGGAGGAACTGCTACCTCAGGGGAGGATGGCAGAGCTGAAGAGTCATTGAGTTATAAAGTTATTTACAGAAGGGAAGGAGCAGCTTATTGAGTCTTTGCCAGCTCCTCCTGGTGAAATCCAGTCAGTGTCATTCCCTTGTTCCATCCCATTGCCCTGCAACTTTATTTCTTTCAAGTGCTTAATCTAATCACTGATCATCTCCACTTCTACACCCTCATGGCAGCAAGTTCCAGATCACTATCACCTCACTGTGTATAAATGGTCTTCCTCATATATCCCTTCTCTTGCCCGAATGCTTAAATTCATCATCTTTAGACCTTGTACCAGCAGTTAGAGGAAAATCTATCTGGTCTTTCTTATCCAAACATATCATTTTTTTGATAGCATCACATGTGGTTTGGGTCTAAAATGCAGTCCTGGAAGTGTGATGAGGGTATTCCCCCCACATTATCCCTGCATTGTAGTGTATTTACCATGGATAATCCACCCCACCTTTGGACTCTGAAAGGAATTCAGAGCATCAGGAGGAAACCCATACAGACATGGGGAAAATGTGCAAACTCCATTTGACTGTCACCCAAGGCCAGAATTGAACCCAGGTCCCCGGCTCTGTAAGGCAGCAATGCTAACCGCTGTGCCACCGTGCTACCTGCTCTGCTTACCTTACCTCATGTTGTAATTAACATTTTTCATCTCTGAATCTTTTCAAGGGCACTCACATTCTTTTTAAAGTGTAATATCCAGAACTGGACTCAGTTCTCCAGATAGGGTCTAACTACAGCTTTATAAAAGTAAAGATAATCAGCCATTCCACTTTTAACTTAGAGGTAAATATTATGGGACTAAGTTTGAGCTCTCCAAGCTACCTCACCTTGGCCATTGCTATTCTGTGTGACCTTAGGATCAGATTAATCTTCCAGAAAATCCTGAATGTATCAGCAATTGGGCTTTGTCACTTCTGGTTAATAACTTTAACAGGTTAGTTCATCATCGACTCAAGGATCATCGCTGACTACTTTCACACTGAAACAGAGCAATGATAGACTGAGAGAATTCTGCTCCAAAACCCTGAGAAAACTATCTATCTAGAAGCTCAAGCTGGGGACAAATGTGTTACAAAATGGTGCCTAACCACAAGGCAAGGGAATGAGGAACAGGTTTGGAACAGCATTAAACTGCAGCAAAGCAGAAAAGCTGGGGTACTTGGAATAAGATTGGCATCCGGAAAGAAGTGAAGGAACATTGAATACAGAATAGTTTATTTTTCTGACTTCCAGAGGCAATCAAACATTATTTATTGGTATAGTGTTAGAACTATTATTGATATGACTATTTAAACAGGTTGGAAATAGAAATTGTGCTTTGAAACACATTATTTTTGGTGTCTAATTCATTCACAGGGAACACATTTTATTTAACACAATGCACAAATTCTCAGTACGAATGTGTGCAGAAGAACACAAAATTATCCTTTCTGTTTTATAGACTCCTCATCTCTAACAATTTAATCCAAACTCTCGGCAGAAGAGTTGTAATGATGAATGATGGCAGCCAGTGAGATTAATTTTGGAACAGTGCCATTCTACAAAACTGCACACAATACTCCAAGTGTGGTCTCACCGCCCTGTACAACTGCAATAAGTCACCCTTGCTTCTACACTCAAATCTTCTTGTAATAAAGGTCAACATACAAGTTGACTTCCTAACTGTTTGCTGCACCTGCATACTTGCTTTCAGTGACTGGTGTACAAGAACACCCAGGTCCCTCTGTACATCACCATTACTCAATCTATCATTTTTAAATGACACTCTGAAGCAGGCTCCATCTGAAGTGGATAACTTCACATTTATCCACATTGTATTGCATCTGCTATGTATTTTCCCACTCATTCAGTTTGCCTAAATCACAGTGAAGCTTCTTAACATTCTCATCACCATTACACTCCCACAGCATCTTCTTGTCAGCTAATGTTTATTCAGAAAAAAATCAGAGACAAAAAAAAGTCCCAATTACTTCAACCATCCATGTTTAGTATGGGCAACTGCCTATATTGGGAAACTGACCATTTGTCATTATCTTAGAGTCAACTATAAAGATCATTGCTTATAATGTAAAGCATAGTGCCTATTTTGGGTTTACCCTATGCTTTCCCAATTAAAACTGCTGTTTTTAGCCAAAGTTGGATCTTCCAGCAGATTCAATCAGTTGTTTAAATCTCTTAATCTTTTAAAGTAAAGTTTATTAGTTGCAAGTGGGCTTAAATTAACACTGCAGTGAAGTTACTATGAAAATCCCCTAATCGCCACAATCTGGTGCCTGTTCAGGAACACTGAGGGAAAATTTAGCATGGCTAAATACACCTAATCAGCGTGTCTTTTCGACAGTGGGAGGAAACTGGTGCATCCAGAGAAAATCCACACAGACATGGGAAGAATGTGCAAATTCCACAGAGACAGTGACCCAAGCCAGGAATCGAATGCAGGTCCATGACATTGTGAGATAGCAGTGCTAACCACTGTGCCACATGCCACTCCTGACGTTGTATATCCTAATTAAGAGAGCTGTGTTGATTTTAACCAAGGTCAGTTTCCCAAACGCTATTTTCTCGCCATTGAATTGCAATTTGTGGTAAGATTTGGATGTGCCATGTGGATGTACAGATGGCATTTACTCAATGGAATTTTCCTGCTTTTTAAAAACATGCTGGTTGCTTACTTACTTAGTTTTACCTCCTGTCACTTACAACAGGCAAATCACATTAACATCAAAGTGTCCACGATAAATGGAGGGACCAATATAATGGAAATGCTTATCTCTACTTCATCCATAATGCAACTAGTATCATCGATAGATATTGGCACTTTTGAAATAGATTTCTGGTAGCAACAATGCTTGACATAGAAATTTATAACACATTTTCAGAAAGAATTATGTGACCCAGTATTTAATTTGAATATACATAAATCAGTACACATTTGAGAACCTTGGCTTACTTAATTAGGGATGTTATGTAACATCAACAAAAAAAATTAAATTAAAAGCCGTAAGGATAGATGTTGTTAATCTACACTCTAGGCAAACAACTTATTTTTGCCAGAATGCATATCAGAAACGCAGATACCAAGACCACTCAGTTTTGCAGGATTCTCCAGTGTGAATTCATTACTTAATCCTAGTAGCTTTTTCACTTTAAGGGTTAACTTTGCTTTTCTCCTTAGGTGTAACTGTGTCAAGTTAAAATACCATATCCAGATAATTTTATTTTACATATGGCAATCTGTTAGCAGAAATAAAAGAAAGCTACAGAATGACGCTGGGCTGATTTTATTTCTCAAGTGTTCCAGTCCTGACCTCATGAATTTCAATAGTGCATCCATCGGCTGAATTTTACATAAAGTGATTGATTAATAAGCTGCCTCCACATTCACCATCCAATTAGGGTCATGGACAGGCTACAGAAACAGCAAGGCCAATCAAAGTGTCCAAAGTGAAGGGTGACCACTAGCCCTACTTGAAGCTTGGGTGCTGCTGATCTGAATGGAGCAGGAGGGTGCTACAGGCTGGAATTTTGACCTTTATGATGAAACTGGGGGCCAATTTGACCCATCTACTGCTACCCATAGGATATATCTGCAGGAGAAAGGGGGAATAAATTGCAAGTCTTTGCAGATTGTCTTAGGATAGTCCGTTTGGCTTTTAAAAGTTAAAACCTCATATTTAATTTCTTGTTGCACTCTGACTTGCCATTCCACTTTTAGCCCCTGTGGGTAGGTGATTTGCATTCAGAGCAAGGGTCCTGTGTACCTCTGTTAAAATTGCATTGGTGAAATACACACCGACTAAATCAATAACTTCCCTAACTATCTGCCCATTACTTACACATATGTTACCATTACCACTACTGTCCCACCTCCAGGCCTAAGGTTGAAGATCATTGCTGAAGCTCCAACATATAGGTGAGTAAATGGGATCGCTGGGACCTCCTTGACTGAGGTCTGGGGTTGAGGAGAAGTCATTGTCAAGGGCAGGAAGATGCCTCCCCAGAATCCCTTCCTCGTTCCCAGTGGGTACCTCTGACGGATACAGTATTCCTGAAAATGAGGGACTGTCCCAAATACAGTACAAGTAAGCCTGCAAGAGTTCACCTGATTGTTTGTCAACATGCTCTGCCCACCTCCGATTGAATACCAGTGGCAGAATGGTGAAGCTTTTCAGTGGCCACTTAACGACCTCAGTTGATCTCCAGGATCAAAGGGTGTTCTTGACTAAATGAGGTCAGGAAGCTGATGTAGCTTAGTACCCTGCACTTTCCTGTCCCGTAATATAGCGTAACCCCCATTACCCCCAACTTCCGACCAGTCTGTTCTGAAGGGGAAAAATAAATTCTCCACAACAGCCATCAAAGAAATATCAGTAGGATCCAATATATTCAAAATGCTTCTTATTTTGCAAGATGTATTTCCAATATTCTAATTATATGTATAATTGAAGTCTCATAAATATAAATGTAGAAATGTAAAAAAGTTTGGTCAGAGAAAAGTTAATTAAATTATGAACAATTTCGATCACGACCTCTAATACTTTCTAATCTGTGGGTGAATCAAACAGATTTATTAATATCAACAAGATTCTCAGTCTTATTGTTTGACAAATCCCCTTCAGCACTATCAATTCAATCAAAATTAACAGGTTGTTGAGTCTATTTCACCTCACCAACCTTTGAACAAATTGTCTAATCACTAATATTACTCAATGTTTATGAATGTTGTATTGTCAAAGTTTTTATCTGGAACTTTCCAGGTTTCCCCCATCACGGGATTCACATGGAGAGGAGTGTGTTTAACATGAAACGCTCTTGATAATGACAAGACTAGAATATTCTGCTACCAGTCAATGCTGTGCCACTTCTGCCACTGTGAAACACAGCATGCTAGCACCAACCCTCTTCTCTGCCATACTCTCCAATATATTCCATGATGATAAACCTGGCACTGAAATCAGATACCTCATGGATGGCAACTGTCAATCTGAGATGGCTCCAGGCAAAGACCAAGGTCTCTGTGATTTCCTGTTTCTCGATGACTATATCCTAATTGCTCATTCAGTGCTGGATATACAACGTAGCATGGACATGTTCTTCAACACATGTGGCAACTGTGGTCTTATAATCAGCATAAGGAAAACTGAAGTAATATACCCAGCTGCTCCAGGAAAGCCTAATTCAAGGCAAAGCTTTCAGTCCATGACCAGAATATGCCAGCAGTGGATAAATTCATAAAGCTCAGCAGCACACTCTCTCCCGATGTCTGTATTGATGTCAAGATACTTGTATGAATTGCCAAAAGCAACTGTAGCCTTCAGCAGACTTCAAACATCGGTCTGAGAATAAAGAGGAGAAAGTCTGCCAACCAAAAAGTCTATAGTGCAAAAGTCCTGCCCAGACTGATTTACGCAGGACAGACTTGGATTGCATCATTCCAAGAGGTTCAACCACTCTTATTGAGCTGCTTTCAGAAGATTCTGATGATCAGATGTCAGGAAAAAAATAGCAGACATTGAAGTGCTCACCTGAGCTGGTAAACCACTGTATTGAGATATTCACAGCTAAGTTGGCTGATCATGTAGCCAGAATACCTGGCACTCACTTACTAAACTGAATGGTGTGTGGATAACTTGAGCCTGGGGTATATGTCCATAGTGGTTATAAGGTAGCGCTACAATAACACTCTGAAAGATACTTTGATGTTAATTTCAAGTCCTGGGAGAAAGCTTGTTTGCACCAAATAAAAATGGTGCAGTCTCCTTCAAAAGCAAACAACGATCAGAGAGAAATGCAAGAAGTGATAATCCTGAGTCAACTATTTGTCCAATACTTTATCATCTGTGATATCTAATCCTATTTGCAGCAGAACCTTCCAGACATAGCTTAGTTTTACCGAATTCCTCTAAAGTAACCAACGGAACCCTAGCAAACACCCCAGAAAATGAACATGGTCATCTTCACCTCAAAGGATAAACAAGATTGATGCTAAACAGAATGTTGTACAAAATGTAATTTTAAAAAATAATTTTCAGACTTAATTTAATAAAAAGTATAATTTAGTGCAGATTCATATTTTGTCAGCTTTCTTTTTATATTTAGAAATATGTTCCATGCTATATTTTTTAAATAAAATGTTATTTCTGATTAATGTCTCTATTCTTGTAGAACTATATCTCATTTTGCTTTTTATTAGAGTTATGAGTAACCACTCAGATGTAGTAACTTTATCATATATATCTGCTTTTAATGTGTGCCAGAAACATGTATCAGCAAATTGTTCACTGCAGCCTCCAGTTTTTCATCCATTATTTTTCAGTTAAGGCTTTGGTGTGTGCAATTATATATGACATTTTCAGAATGTACCAATGGGCAGAGGACTAGTGTTTTTTCATAACACTGATCTGAAGGTAGATGGGTCAGCACTAAATCGAAAGGGACACTGATTCTAACAAACAACCAATTTGCATAGAACAATAGACACTATAAAGCAAAAGAAATTAAAACTTTAATGTAGAAGATCTTTTGTAAAAGTTTTGTTGGGAAGCTCCTACTCAAACATTGCACATGGATGGACTGATTTGGGAATTGTGTTTCAAACTTTGGCATTGAGACTCCATGCTATCCTGATAGCTATAATGTATGAGTTTGTCATTTCTATGTACAGTGCACAGTGGTCAGCACTGCTAACTCACAGTGCCAGGGATCGGGTTCAATTCTTGCCTTGGATGACTGTATGGAGTTTGCATGTTTTCCTTGTATTGACATGGGTTTCCTCCAGATGCTCCAGTTTCCTCTCATGGTCCAAAGATGTACAGATTAGATTATTGGCCGTGCTCAATCAAGTGCCCCTAATGTGCCAAGGTATATAGATTAGGGGAGTTAGTGAGGTAATACATGAGGTTACAGGGATAGGGCCTCAGTAAGATGCTTCCTCAGAGCATCACTGCAGACTCAATAGACTAAATAAGGTTGAAGTCCATAGGTTTATTTGGTGTCATGAGCTTTCGGAGTGCTACTCTTTCATCAGGCTATGACTCATCTGATGAATGAGCAGTGCTCCAAAAACTCATGCCATCAAATAAACCAGTTGGGCTTTAACCTGATGATGTGAGACTTTTTACTGTGCCCACCTCAGTCTAATGCCAGCATCTCCACATCATCTCCTTCTGCACTGTAGAGATTCTATGGTTTATCTCCTGTGGCAAACTTTTCACAGTGAATCTAAAACTAATTGTGTTTCAAAAAACATGCCTTATTCCATACAGTAGATTTCACATTATTATTTATGGATTGCATGTTTTTATCAGATCACAGTTATTTTCCATGAAAATTTAATTTAAATGAGACTGAGTTTTACAAAATGAATTATTTTAGATTAGGAAATTGTATTCTTAGTTGAATATATTTTGAAAAGACCTACAAGGTGAGAAAGGATAATACCATTTTTAACCATTTTTTTCACAGTGACAATGGTTCAAGATCCATTGATGAATTCCCCACAAAATGTTCATCTTTTACATTATAGTCCAAATTTTAATTCAATGCAAAGAGCAAAATTGAAGCCAGGAGAATGAACATCAAGCTCGCCTTCACTCACTGTGAAATTTCAGTCATCTTAGCACTCTGGCCTCCCTCAAGTAGATCCAACTCCCATCCAAAGCTGGCATATTAATCAGCAGGTGAAAGTTGGGAAAGTGCAACAAGAGAATGCAGTTGGGAACCAGCAGTCCCAGGCAAGCTGGGTGAAAAATAGTTCTCAAGTGGACACAGAAATTCAGAGCAAGGAAAACTTAAGGGTTTTGAGTGGCATCCTGCCCATCCTTTCTGCACCTCTTGGTTCTTGGAGAAACATTTCAAAGTTATCTTTGAACTGGGACTGCTGCTCTTCTGTGCTAGGTTTCCCTGCCATGACTGACACCAAGTACCAACCTCACAGCTATCAAAAAATAGTCTGAGTCTGAATGTTTTAAACAGGGGCTTGAATGTTAATGAGACCCTCAGCCATCCCTGGGTCTTTGTATGCCAGTGGCCACTTGTTAAAACGGCATAGGGTGTATGTGCAACAGAGTGCTGGTGACCCATTCCCCTGAGGTGTGAAGGGTTAAAATTGGGACTTGTATATTTCATACATTTGGTGCACTTTCCACATACTGTAGACAACACCTTTTCCAGAAATACTTTCTTCTTGCTAGATTTATTTATTTCTGTCACATCATATTAATGTTATTCAATTCAATACAGACTTTGCAGATTTGAGGCAAGGAAACTTTATGCAATTCAAAAGGGATCAAATCCTCTGCATTATGATTTTTCAGCCATTCTGCTGTGGTCGATCTTGGCTGCAAGATTTGATTAGCTTTCCAGCCGCTGTGATCACAATTCACCCGTTTCTAACAGCTCCTTCACTACATGGGGATAGAGATGATTTGGTTGTTTTATGCAAGGAGTGGATAAATGCCTAATGTCAGCTTGCCTAACTGGGTAGGGAAGGGCGGCTGCTCATTTTGCATCTTGTTGATGCCATTTAAAAGAGTTTTGCCGTAATTAAAGGGAAGGTGCACTGTGCCTGTCAGTGAGATTTCTTTTCAGTGGCGGACAGGGCAGACGGAGGAAAATGTTCTCAATCCATCAGTTATCTGCACCAGAACCTTCCAGACATAACAAAAGAGCTTTTTCCATGCTTATGAAGAGGTGGGTGGGCGTGTTGGGGGGTTAGTTTTATTGAGGTGAAGAAATTACCAATAAGGAGAGTAGTGAGTAAAAACACTGCAGTGGAGGTGGAGTGAAGTGTACAGTGACTGCTCTTTTTCTGGACTGATGAAAGTTACGAGTGTGTGGCAGCAATACATCAACACTAAACAGAGTAATGAAAGAGATAGTAAGATGTCTAGGCAGAACTGCCCAGTAAGAGTCTGAACAGGCCATAGAGTGGGTTAGTGTCAGTGCCATTGGCTGGGACATCTCTTTGATGCCAAAACAGGTTTAATGACTAAGAAGGGTCACTATTGTAAGTCTCCTAACTCATTTCTTTCATCATCTTCTACTTAGTGCTGAGGTACTGCTGCTGTGGCACTCACAAACCTCGTCAGTCCAAAAAAACAGCGATCACTTCACCTCCATTTCCTGTGACTGAAGTGCTCCTATTCACTACTGTCCTCGTTGGTACATCCCTCACCTCAATAAAACTAATCTCCCCTCCCTCCCCCAACCCCTCATAACATGGAAAAGGCTCTTCTGCTGTGTCTGGAAGGTTCTGCTGCAAATAAGTGGGAGCAGGCAGGGGAGAGCCACAATTTGAAAAGAGGGTGGTGAATGTCTATGTGCAAGGGAAACATCAGGAGAGTGTCATCTGGCAAAGTGGCAGGAGAAGTCCTTCAGGGATTTAAGCCATTTTTTATCCTCTTCCCTTCTCACCCTCACATGTGATGCATGACAAATGGTTGCAGCTTTCAGAAGCTGAGTCCATCAATATAAAATAGTCACCAATTAATCCAACAGAGAGTTCCAGAGTAAACTTCTTCACCCAGAGAGTGATCAAAATGTGGACCTCACTCCCATATGGTAAAGGTGAGGTAAATAACATAGGCCACAGGGATTTATTGCCCTGCCATAATGTGTCTTCCCCTGGTGCATGTGGTGAGCTATTTAAATCTCCATCCAGTTTGTAATATCCCGCTGGGCAGGAGAGTCTGTAAAATCCTGGCCCTGGATGCATTTAACACAATGCTAGGTAAGCATATAAGGGAGAAAAGAATAGAAGATCTTGCTAATAGAGTTGAAGATAGAAAGAAAGACTTGCATTTATATAGCACTTTTCACAGCCACAAATGCACCAAATGCTTTAAAATCAAGAAATTGTAATGTAGCAAATCCAGCAGTCAATATGTGCAGAGCAAATTCCTTTGACATCAGTCTGACCTGGCCGTGTAGCATGGACATCAACTACTCGATGAGTGATAATACAAACGCAAAAACTAGGAACGCTCAGCCTCTTGAACATGCTCCACCATTCAATAAGATCATGGCCAATCTGATTGGAATTTTTGACCCTACATTCCTGCCTGCCTCCGATAAACTTTCACCTTCATGTTAATCAATCATCTATCTATTGAGCATTGCTTTAAAAATATTCGAAGATTTTATCTTCACTGCCTTTTGAGGAAGAGAGTTCCAGAGACTCACGGCTCTCTGGTGAGCAAAAAGTTCTCCTGATTATCAATCGCTTTCATTCCACAAATGAAGCATCCTCCAGAGCCAGGCAGGACTCTCTATTACCATCAGAGGGGATGCTGATGACAGAAGCACCAGTGCTACAATCTCTCTGCATGCAAGCAGCAGTGCAGATGCAGTTCATTGGTAGGCAACAGCGGATTGGCTCAGCTTGTAGGACGTAGTGGTAAGAGTATATCATGCTCATGTGAGAAGCTGTATGGCTCGCCTGCCCCACCAAGCAAGACAGGCCAGTCATACAGACAGCCGCAGATTTGGCAGGATCAGAAGACTCTGCCTGTGGTCAAACCCCTCACAGATAGTGGTGGGGTGGGGCAGAGTGGAGTGGGGGTGGGGGGGTGGGGGGGGAGGTAAGGGGCTGCACCTCAAAGCAATCATGATGGAGCAAGTGGTAACTGCTACTGGAGTACGGGGTTTTCTCTGCTGCTTTGCAACTTGTGCCAACCGAAATTCCCCAGGGGGATGTTTAAATTTAAATTGGTGAAATAGCTTCATAGTTGCTTGAAAATCATTTAATGAATGTGACTGGACATGCGTTGTGATTTTCTGTATTGTTTCATTGCTGTTAATTAAACCTTTTCCTCAGAAATTTTGTCACAAAATAATGGTTTCCCACACTTCATTAGCAAAAAGGGAAAATCAAATAATTTCTTTTCATGAAAAACTGGCCTTCCATTCACAAATGAGTCTTAACCAAACTCAACATTCACCTTGACTCAGAGAGCAGTGCTGCCTGCAGCAAAAACACGTGTCCCTCATCTTAGCCACCCTGTGGTTATTTTGAGAAAAAAACTGTTAATTTAATTCTAATTAATACATGACATTTTACACTTATGTGCAGTAAAATAAGCTCAAATCCATGCCACTTTTGATCTTTATCTGTTCATGCTTATAATAGCAATGTGATACTTATCCAATCTATCCACAACGGGTTAAAAGTAAGCAGGTATATTTGAAGCCCAGTTTGGAGGAGGCTCCTTCCTACTTGGTCGGCCATGTCCAACAAGGGCTGTGTTTATGTATAGATCTCTGCTGCCCCCTTCTCCTCCAACTGGCCCATCCTGACTGACCTCAATGAGCCTGCTTAACTCACTGACCTTTACTCCAGGACTCCAGCAAACACCCTCAACCTTGGACCTACAGCAATACGAGCAATGGCCACCTCTCCCACTCAGCAGCTCTTGGAGATGGCAAATTTCCTGTGAAGATGCCAAAAGCCCCATTGCCAACTTGTTAAGTTGGGTTGCATGGGTGCCCGGACTGGCTGTGGCAGAGTTGCTTCTGGCTGGCTCTCGCAACAATTAAATTCTGTCCAACATGTTCATATGATCAAGTCATTTTTCAATTTTCCATTTTCAATCTATGATTATATTAAATCTCTGACCTTGTATGAGAATCAAATTTTAGAGTACGGCCATCATAATTTTGCAAAATAAAATGGATTAGATATTTTCTTCTTTTTAAATCATCTGCCATATACATTGTGCAGAACAAAATATTTGGGCTTGTTCTCATTCTAAAAAAGACTGAGGTGATGCAATTAATGTTTTCAAAATTATGACAGTGGATTTGATATGATTCTGTAATGTTTTCATCCAAATTAAGAATTGGGTGTAGTAAAGTTCCTCGGTCAATTACAGAGTTTGTGAACATTTAAATTTAAGCCTGTCAAAGGTAAATAGTAAAGTCAGTCAGAGGCTGATAGAATTTTAGATGGTGGAACAGAAAAAAAGATTGAATAATTTCCTAGTAACAATTTAAAAGTTACTAGTTTTGGAATCATAGTAGAAAATTGGAAGGGCAGAGCAGAACAAAAAACAAAGAATAGTACAACATAGGAATAGACCTTTTAACCTACGAAGCCTGTGCCTTCACAGATGCCTCTAATCTTTTCTTATTTCTATGTGGTCTATAGCATTCTATTCCCTTCTCTATTCATATATTTGTCCAGATGCCTCTTGAATGTTGTTATAGAACCTACTTCCGTTGTCTCCTCCAGCAGCACATTTCAGGCATTCACAACCCTCTGTATGAAAAACTTCCCCTTACATATCTTTTAAACTTTCCCCACTCTCACTTTCAAACTTTAGACTAGATGGTCCAATTGATTTTTCCGTCTGAAATATTAATGTTGCTATACAAATAAGGATGGAAAAGCTGATCCAATTAAATTGTTTGCCATTGTGTAGGTTTCACACTTAAGGGAATATTTGGAAGACAGTCAGATAAAAGTTTATTCACTGAAAAATTAAAAACATTATAGAAAATGCTATGCAGAAAGATGACTGAAACAGTTTAAATTAATTTAAGGAACAGTTTAGTACAAGTCAGGAGCAAGAAGGAATTGAAGGTAAAAAGCTGGGACTAATCTACGAAAAAAGTGATCAAATAAAATTTCTTAGTTCTGATATGGCTACGAGTTAAAATACAGTTTATCAATAATGCTCTGTGAATTTTTGTGGGACTTTGCTGAGTTATTCAATGAGCTGTTTTAATTAAAAAGTATTTTTAATTTTACATAATTCTACATTTACATTACGTTCAAGTACAACACAAATTGGGTGCAGAGGATGTTCACCAGGATGCTGCCTGGTATGGAAGGTCTGGGTTACGAAGAATGGTTGGGTAAATTGGGGCTGCTTTCTTCAGAAAGACAGAGATTGAGAGGAGATGTAATAGAGGTGTATAAGATTATGAAGGATATAGGTAGAGTAAACAGTGGTAAGCTTTTTCCTAGATTGGAAACAAATATTACGACGGGCCACAGGCTTAGGGTGAGGCGGGCGAGCTATACTTTGGATGTTAGAGGGAGGTTTTTCACACAGAGGGTTGTGGGGGTATGGAACGCACTGCCAAGTAAGGTGGCGGAGGCAGGCACACTGGAGTTATTTAAGGAATACTTAGATAGGCATATCAGTGGAATAGAGATGGAGGGATATAAAGACTGTTTTAAATAGGGATCAAGAGCCTTGGGACATTCCTGGGAATCAATTGATTCCTACGGACCTTCCAACATTCTTTTCTGGCTCATTTGCTCTACTTCTGAGCTTCTGGGGATTCCCTTGAATGTGTGCATAAGATGTGCATGTTATTGATGTTTTTCTCTTTTATTCCACAAGTGCTTCAGTCCGCCTAGTTGTCCAACAAGGGACATACACGCAATGGGTCATGTGAAGGCTGCTTTTGGATTTTTCGAGAGTAGCCTAGTGCTTCATGTCATTAGTGTAGGCTTAAACTGGACTAGTTGATGGGCAACATGACAGCTCAGTGACTATCACAGTTTGCTATGCAGGTACATGGATTTGAGCCAATATCTGTGGGAGTTTGCACATTCTCCCCGTGGTTACTTGGGTTTTCTCCAGGTGCTCCGGTTTCCTCCCACATCCCAAAGATGTGCTCTTAGGCTGATTGGTGAAACAAATAGTGCCTAAATTATCTCCCCAGTCTGGTTTCTAATGTGGATTTCTATAAACATAGACAAGGGTCATGGATGGAAAAGAGGACTCACGCTGTTAAAATGGCAGCGTGGACTCGTTGGACCGAAGGGATTGTTTCCCATGCTGTGTTGTTCTTTGTTCTTTGTTCTAAATGATACCTTACCCTTAAATGGTTAAATTGGCAGCATGGTACATGTTTTGCAACACATTCCATTAAAAATCATAATATACATAATTATTAGCAGTCCTAAAACATCACTCATCATCTGTATTTAACTCAGGGCACCTCCATCTGATTTGAATGTCATTCTAAATGCAGTCTGTAATACTGGGAACACAATACTGCATTTTGACTCTGAAAATAAACCCTCACATTAGAGCCTAAATAAAACTTTAATTACAGCCTCTCTTACTAATGCCCTCCCTCAGTAGAAAGAACTCAAATAAAATTGCTGGGGAAATGCAACATAGTTGACAAAGCAACATCCTGAAAATATTACATTTTCGTGAATCAATTAAGTGTTAGAGGACTTTGGTTGGCAATCAGGACAAGAATGGTGTTCAAAAGTATCATTATAAAGTGTCCTACAGGCAGACAAAAGACTACATATCACCACCCCCTTATTTCCTCTTTAATTATGCTGTAAAGAAGCTGTGATGTACCCTGTAATAATTCACATGCAACATTTAAGTGGTGAGATGATATGAATCTGGTCTCACAGTAACAAAACTACTGGTGCCGCATTCAAGTTCAAATAGACACTATTGCTTGAATTGCCAGACTGTTATGAGAATTGTCACACTGCTTTTTTCCTCTAACATCTGTATTATCATTAAATGTGTCCCTTGACAGTATAAGGTCTGCTGGATATTAAACTGGCTAAAGTTTAAAAATTTGAAATGACAGTACTGGGAGGTGGTGGTGTAGTGGTACTGTCACTAAAATAATAATCCACAGTAACCAGGGAATGGGAACCAGGGTTCACATCCCACCAGGTCAGATGATGAAACCTGAATTCAATAAAAACGATAATGATAAAATCATTGCTGTGGAAATCCAACTGGTTCACTAATACCTCTTAGGGAAGGAAATCTGTTGTCCTTACCTGGTCTGTCCTACGTATGATTTCAGATCCACAGCAATATGTTGACTTTGAAATGGTCTAGCAAAGTAGAGCAAATAGGGATGGGCAATAAATGCTGGCCCAGCTAGCAATGCCCCACACCTCTTGAATGAATTATAAAAAAACTTGTTGTTAATTAATAATAAGTATTGCTACTGACTGCACTTGTACGAAATGCATTTCTGCTTAACAGAATGCAAAAACATTTCCATCCACATTAAGTGCATCAGTCCCTGTTAGCCAAATGATAATTGCTATTTTTTTTTTGTCAAATTAGCTTCTGATCTGCTAATAATGAATTCAAATGCAATTCTTAATCTTTTTTTGCCAAGTTATTCTTTAATAATTTATTGCTCAGAATATATTTTACTCACAGGTTAAAAGAAATAGTTGCCAATATAACAGTCAGACTGTCAAGTGAACTATTATAAGAGCATTAAAATAATTTTTATTTTTAAAATTTTCCATTACTATTTCTCAAACTATAAACTATGCAACTTAAATATATTTCATATATGACTGAAAACCACCCAAAATTGCACATTTTGCCAGATATAGGTTTAACTATGAGCTTAATTTTGCATGTACTACTTTAATTTAACAATTGCTTATTTTGGTGCTTCCCCAGTCTTTGTTTCATTCTCTTCTGTGTGACCTGGGAGAGCAGGTCTTCAGATAGTAACCTCTTCCAAAAGAATCAGTGCTGTTCCATCCTCTCGAGTTTACATCGATCAGCAAAGCCATTTTCCTTCCTTTGCTGAACCTTCAATTTTGTGCATTTGTATCTGTCATATCCACGGCAGACACTGTAAATATGCTAATTAACATTTTACAAAGAGGCACAGGTTTTGTTTGAGTTAAGTTTCATAGTCAATGTCCCCTAAAGACATGCAGAGCCTGACATTTCTAAGTGCATTAGTAACCTTTATATGGCTGTCACTGGAAGCTAGTTGAAAAGTATGTTACAAATGGGCTCATTTATATATGCTTTCTATTGGTGAGAGAACCTAAAAATATACTTCCTTTCAGCAGCTTTGACAAATGAAACAGCTTTATCAAAGGATTCAATGGCACTGATACTCAGTAGTTTTGTATTTCATTTCACAAATACAGAATTTCCTAGTCTGTTAGATTAAGATTTAACTAGACAAGTGTCAGTTCTGAGAAAACGGACATCAATAGAGACTGTGATCAAACTCAATCAATTCTGTTCAGGGACTGTCCACGAATTATGTACATTGAAAATCCATATATATTAAGTAATTCGTATGACCTTTTCAATCGTTTTAAGAAGTCTCACCCTAAAGTAGATGTATTTCCCAGCCATTCCCATAAAAAAAAGGTAATAAAATGATGCATTCAAAGAACAGAACCATTCTTTGCTTCTTAACCTTAGACCGAAGGTTGTACTGATGTTTCTCATGAGGCAACCTCCTATCTTAATCTCTGTTTCACCTAAGCACCAGTCTAACATGTGGGCAGACCCAAGAGCATCAGCAGGGGTAACCAGGTGTTGCTGGCAGTCAGACATGTAACATTGGAAAAATTAATCAAATTGGCAAACTGTGCCAGAAATTATTAGCAACTCCATATTGTTTTGAGTATTTGGTGCGACAGGGGTTTACGAACATTGGCCACAAATTCAATGAGCTGCTCCAGATGATCATTGTCTCTTGCAAAATCATGCATCTGTGTTTGGCAAACATGACCAGTACTTCCAGCACTGGCTCATAGTAGAGACAGTTAGACATGTGCCTATGACTCACTGGTGTCAAGCAGCAACGGATGGAATTGAAAGGCAAAAATATTCAACTGTTTGAAAGAAATGAGGCCACTGAGAATTCCTCCTCATCAGGTTGATGTAAGGGGATCAAGAGACAGTAACAGCTGGGCTGAACAAAGAGAGTGAATTTGGTACTGCAGCAGACCATGTGTAGCTTGGGGGCATTGAATATTTCTGCTCTTGGAATTCTTAGAATCAGTTGTGTAAATTAACCTTTCTCTGAGGTGTAATTGATTGACCTAAAGCTCAACTTCTAACATTACCCTCAGTTTCATCAGAAATATCATGAAAGAAAGTTAGCACTGTTGCAGCTCCTAAATGTGTATAAAAGATATGCTTATAGAATCTTGGAATTGTATCAGAGTTGTTGTGACTCAGAAAGGACCAGTATGTCTGCACTGACTCTCTGAATGAGCAACTCACCTAATATCATTTCCTTTTCTCTGTAATCCTACACTTTCTCCCTTTTCAGTTAACAGTCTAATTCCCTTTTGAATGTTCAAACTGTATTGTTCTATGTTCTACAACACTCGAACAGGCAGCACCTTATAAATCCTAACTACTCACTATGTAAAAAAATTCTCCTCGTATCACTTTTGTTTATTTTACTAATTACTTTAAACTTGTGCCTCTTGATCTTGATCTTTTCACAAGCAGAAGCAGTTTCTCCCCATCTACTCTTTCCAAACTCTCCTCGCAACCTCCTTTTCTCTGATGTAAAGAAGTCCCAACTTTCCAAATTATCTTCACAACTGAAGTTCCTCACCCTGAAATCATTCTTATGAATGTTTTCTACACCCTCTCTATTGCCTTTACATCCTCCCTAAATTGCAGCACCTAGGACCAGATGCAACACTTTAGCAGAGGTCTTATACAGTCCAACATAACCTCCTTGCTCTTATGCTCTATGCCCCTGTTAATAGAGCCCAGGATGCTGTTTGCTTTATTAATTGCTCTCTCAACCCATCCTGCCACCTTCAGAGACTTGTCCACATACCCACCCAGATTCCTCTGCTCATTCACCCCATTTATTTGCAAATTGCAATTGCACTGCATTGAATATCCTCTTCTTTCCTGCATACATTTTATATTCTATTTTTAAAAGTTCTCAGCAGACAAACATAATATATTGATTACCAATAATTTGCTTTAACATTTGAACCAGACAGTATCAATACTCAAATTACTCTGTGAATATCATATGCAAAATTAGATAGAAAAGTTGGAACTAAGTGAGCAGAAAGTGGTCCAGTTTACGTATCAGAAATGACCTATTGGACTCATATGGCACATTAATGAAATTAACTCAATTGGCCACAAGCATCAGAAAAATAATGTTGTGATTTGAGTGGGAACTGATGAATCAATATGCTCATACTTTGTAGTCATAACTTTTTTCTTTATTCTTTCATGTGGTGTAGATGTTGCTGGCAAAGCCAACATTTGTTGCCCATTCCTAATTGTCCTTGAATTGAACATTTCAGAGGACAGTTAACAGTCAACTACATTGCTGAAGTCTAAAACTTGCAGTTATAAAATAAATGCATAAGCATTAGGCTACCAAGCTGCTCAATAACACTGATAGAAATAATCAATGTGAGTAATTCCAAATTTTAAAGCTTCTCCAAGCAATTCAGAACAGTTGTGGAAAACTGACGCAAGCTGGCAAGATGTAATGCATGGACATAAGCTAGGGAAAGGAGAGGCGGAGAGGATCTTTATAGTTTTATGTTTGGGATATGGTTCTTTGAAGAACTAGGTTTCTCTTAGTGTTTCTGGTAAAGCACCTGGGGCCCTGTTTCACCATTGTCTCTCACCAGAAATATCGTGAAAGAAAGTTAACACCACTGCAGCTCCTAAACGTATGTAAAAGGTATGTTTATAGAAACACAGAATTGTATCAGAGTTATTGTGACTCAGGAAGGAAGCTACTTGGTCCGGCATGTGAATCGCAATAATGGCCTCTCACCCAATTTTATCAAATTTTTGTGCCTGTTTTTGGGCGCAGAAACATGGTAAAGTCAGGTATGAGGCCATTATCGTAATCCACACCCGCTTCCACGCAGATTGTCACGTTACCAAAATCCAGGAATGGCAGCGATCCACATCATACCCAAAACAGGCGTAACAATGATTTAAATGCATTTAAATTGAATTAGTAAACTGCCTGCACAACTCTATCAGCGTTTCCCCCGTTAGGAGAGGAGAGGAGTGAGGCCAGGTCAATGTCTGGTTGGAGGATGTGAGGGGAGGAGATGGATCGGATGTATCTGTGGCAGGGTCAGGAGAGAGAGATGGCTAAGGGGGACAGTAAAGTGTGTGGGTAATGGAGGGGTGAGATAAGGGGGACAATGATGTGTGTGGGTAGTGGGGATGTGGGTGAGGGGAATAGTGATGTGTGTGAGTAGTGGGGGTGGTAGGATAAGGGGGACAGTGATGTGTTTGGGTAGTGGGAGGGTGGGATAAGGGGGACAGGGATGTGTATGGGTAGTGGGGATAGTAGGATAAGGGGGACAGTGATGTGTATGGGTAGTGGGGAGTGGATAAAGGGAACAGTGATGTGTGTGTTTAGTAGGGGTGGAGTGGGATAAGACGGACAGTGATGTGTGTGGGTAGTGACAGGGGTGGATAAGAGGAACAGTGATGTGTGTGGATAGTAGGGACGTTGATAAAGGGACAGTGTCGTTTTGTGTGCACCATCACTGCCGCTTTTTGTTCCCGGACCACTTTCTCTGCTTTCTGTAACTCAGGAGCGATCTGACATGGACGCATTTTTTCAAATTTTTTTCCAACTGCACACCACTGTTCAGAACTCCAATCGTTCTGGCCGCACTAAGCCCCGCCGACAGCGCGAATGGGACTGGAGATGGCTGAGAGTGTTTGGGGATGACTGAAAGCAGATTTCAAAGTCAGATCCGCATTATGCTCAAGCTTGGACTTAGAATGAAAATGGTAAACTCAGTCCCTTGATTGCCAGTAAATTATCTTGTGATCATGATAAGCAACAGGGAAAGAAGAGTCAACCAATTAATAAAGGGTTGAGTAAATTGTGGGCATGGTTCTATTTCAAGCAGGTTTTTATATGTGCAGGCATCTGAGTGTGGAACAAGAAACATTTCTTTCAGATAGTGTTCATTTAAAGTTCAGTGTAATGGCTAAAATGGTTTAAAATTCTTGTTAACTGAAGGACTCCTAACAGAGAGTGGAACTATGTTCAAAGGAGAAAAAGAGAGCGATTTAGATGCAAGACTCCAGAGTGAAAGAATATTAGAAGTAGAAGAGTTCTGACCTGACATGGCTATGCTGAAGATGCTAGTGACACATGTGTTGAATGGGGAGTCCACAACTGTGGGACAGTTGGAGGAAATTTGAAGCGCCAACCTTGCCAGAAGTAAACAGAAGATCCAAGAAATCCCTGCACTCATATTGAAACAGTCCTCAGACTAAGTTGTTAATCTTCCAATTTAGGATAAGAATCTAAATATCTGACTTGAGTTTAGTGTTGTAAGTCAAAGGGATGTAGCAGGAAATTAGAGTTAAGTTCAGTTCAGAGAATAAGTCACTGTGTCCATTGTACCTTTAATATAATTAATGTAACTGACTATTTATGGTAGCACAGGTATTAGTATTCATCTCCTTTGATTTTTGTGTCATAAAATCTTTTTAAACTGTAAATTTTGTGGCTTCACTCATTTAGTAAAACTTGGGTTTTTTCTAAAAAAATAAATAAACACATTACTGGTCTCATAATCTGTATGAGGGAAATATACAGATTCTACCATCCCCTTGAATATTCCAGAAATACAGATGAATTATCATTCAATTATATAACTTCAAAGTTTGCTTCCAGTTGAAATGTTTTGCATTAAATTTAGTCCTTATATCAGATTCCCTGCCCTCCTCCCTTCAATGACATGCTTAATGAGATAATACATAGAAATCTGGCATGGAACCTTTATAAGATTCTGCTGCATTAGATTTTGATGAGCAAAAAAATCTGAAGGTGAAGAGATAGTGAGGATAACTAATGTGCTACCTTTAGCCTTTGGTTGCAAAATCACTATTGCATTCCTTGACATGCAATTTTAAAGCAATCATATGACACGATTTTAACATAGGTTTTAACATGTTTCTTTAAATTGGTTAGCACTTTAGCTTAGTTTGTTGACAGAGGACTGTCATACAAATAAGTTAGTTAACTTCTGGGCTTAGCTAACAAAAGCTCTGTCAGGTATTGCCAAATTAGTCAGTGAATTGCCAGAACTGATCTTACCAGGGAAAGAATGCCTTCTGAACATGCTGTTCATGCCAGTTAAATTATGGGCCACCTGTGTACTTCCAAACGCTCTGTAAATGATTAATCAAACTAACATCTGTAATTATCTTCCAAATATAATGCGCGTTAGGCACTGTCATAAAAATAGTGAAAGTCTGTGAATGTCACAATGATTAACTTTGCCCCAAGGCAATACGAATTTAAGTAATGATAGTGTTTCATCCTGTATATCAATATAGTAGAGGTTGCTTATACATAACTCATGCAGCAAAAAGTCTGCAAAACATTTTCCTATTTGTTTACCATAGAAGTGAAGAGAATGATGCAGGATGTCAGAAAAAAAAATCGACATCATTAGATGCAGCTATGCACTTCATTTTTGCCTTGTTAAATTCTTAAACAACATATTAGTTGTCAAACTCAACATTTTTTATCTGCACATAAAGTGATTTGAAAACATTCTTTTTTATTTGTCCTCCAGATTCAGAATTCCAGGTTCAAAGCACAATCAGCTTTGATGAAGGCATGTGCCTAAAATGTTAATTTGTCGCTTCTGTCCACAGATGCTGTGCCTGAAATGCTAACTATATCCAACATTTGCTGTTTTTGCTTCAGGACCACAATCCTTGTGCAAAGTAAACAATTGATTTTTGGTTGAGTCACAATCTGAAGATATACTAAAGACAACAATCTATGGTTGTCAACCGGCTTTTGGATTACCTTTCTTTTTAAATCAGTTTGAAGCATGTTGCAATTTAAAATTTAGTGGCTTGATATAACAAAATTCAAACATGCTGATTTGTTGTTCCATCAGTGCCAATGTGTAGAAGTCTGTTCTGTGAATTGGTAAAACTAATAAATGTGCAATTTCACTATAAAGTAGTTTGTTAATGTATCTATTACAAGGTATTTGGAGTTCAGCTACATTCTGGATGAGAGTTGGGCTAATCTGGAAATGGTTCAAAAACTCTTTATTATCTTCTTTCTTCTTCAAATATTAAAACTTCACGTTTGGAATATTCTAATTAGTCCTTCTTGGTTTAACTTTGCTTCTTATTTTGCTGGTGTCCTGCACTATTGGCTTCAATTCTTTCAAATTGGTTTCATAATGTTAGAAATTCATTCTAGCCTTAATCATTATACAATGGTTGTAGGATCCCTATGGCACTATACTGTCACTGAACCTAACCATCATTATAGTCTTAATAGTTGCAGGTTCATTTCTAATCATTTTGACCATTTTACTGATCTATAAGCAAACTAGAATCTACCGTGATAATACATGCTCAATATTCCAGCACTGAAGCATAATGCCAGATGAAGTTCTTGTGACCGTTAAACCGTCCAAAGCAATCTGAACATCGGATTGAAACTAAAATTTTAAAATGTATTTCTCGCATGTCACAAAAATGTGCTGCGTTCAAGGTATTGAAATGTTCTGAGCAAATATTCAAGAGGGATATAGTCAATAAGTCTAAACATTTTCTGCAAAAGAATTAAAAACTCAAGCGTAAACATAGCTTGTTAGTATATAACAACGTGAATGATCAGTACAAAGATTTAAAATAAACAAAAACACGACTTTGCATACTTTAGTTGAGTGTTTGCACATTTAGGATTATTAAGCAGGCAGATGTTGTGTGGAACCTTTTGCCAGCAATGCCAGGTTTTAATAGATAATTCAAACCTACTTAGTCATTGGCATGTTCGAAGCAGATTAACAAAAGGCTGGGCAAATTATTGAGAAAAATAATAGCAAAATACCTTCTGTGTGTATAGCGGAGATGTAGGTCCAGTTGTATCGCTTTACAATGTCGACCATGGCACGGGCTTGACGAGCATCGGATGACACCACCCTTACAAAATATTTAAACAGTGTTTTGTCACTCAAGTCCATGCTTGTGGCAGAGTACGCAATCTGAGGTATGTTGAAGAGTTGGAGCAGGTTCTGCACTTGAATGGCCACAGAGCTGGAACCAGGCCCGATCACTCCAACGATAGGTTTCTTGGCTCTGAATGGTACGGTAGTTCCATCAACACAGCGCACGATTCCCTCCTCTTCCTCATTGGAGATCAGGGAGTCCCTAATGAACTCTATACTTTGCTCCAGAGCCACAGCGGAATGCCAGCAAGAGTCCCTGATTTCACATCCTAACGTTATGTTTGGTAACAACATTTGGTCTGAATTTATGCGTTCCAGCGTGTGCAGCATCGCTTCCACTCTCTGAATGCCATATTGCTCCCTTATGGCGCCGCATTTCCTCTCGTGGACCTTGTCCGCGGGTGGCTGGTGGTGGACTGAGAATAATGCCCCAATGATGATGTCCCCCGGCTGGTGGGCAACCACCCTTCTCTCACCCGACTGGGCAGAAGCGCTGAAGTGAAAGTTCCTGAAAACATCTCCCACTGTCCATACGACCAGAAGCCACAGTAAGAAAACCATTTTATTACACTTGTCCTTGAAGTTCAGGAAAGCATTGTGATGGAAGATTGAAACTATTTGGGTCTAAAAGCAGGAGAGAAGATGTTAACCAATGAACAGTACGAAGTAATCAAGAACTTCCAAACTTCATCTTTCTCGAACAGAAGTCATCATTTTGAGGGGTTGCAGGGATGTCACGATTTCAATGCCTATTATCAGGAAAAAGGAAAACACGTTCAGAACATGACTAAGAATTGACTGCCATTTGACGCTGCCACATACCTTCTCAGGATCCAAAATGTTGAATCTTTAACATCTACCATGTCCAAAGAGCATCCTGTTTTGAAGGTAATTCATACGATTCAAGATAAGGCTGTGGGCCCACCACAGTACTATTATTTACAATTAGTCTACATTGTTTTGCATTACAAGTCTGTACATTGACAACCCACCTACATTCAGAACGTGTATCTCTTTTGCTTCATTGGACAGATCAAAGGTTGTGAATATGTCGCATGGAGTAATCCTACATGGAAAACATGCCAAATCTGAAACGTTATAGCTTCTGTGGTTGGTTTTATCCGCCCATGAGTTAAGTCATAATTTCGTTCCATCAAAAAGCTAAAAGGTTAGCCAAACCTTTATAAACCCATTACCTGATCACACGAACCATTGCAGTACAGGCAATACACTATTGACTTTATTATTAGACATTACAGTGCTTGTAACCTTTGCTTAATATAATTTTGTTAATCTTTTGCTTCCAGTGTTGTTGATTTCTATCGACGTTGACTGCAATAAAAAAAACGGTTATTTAAGAAGCTGATAGAAGTTTAAATTCTGGGCGCATACTGTTTACATGGAGAACAACATTCAAATCTGTTCCTGTTCCATGGGCCGCGACAGGTCTACTTTACCACTGCTGTTTTTTAATCTGACCACGTTATATTTGACCAATACTTCGGTTAAACACAGTATACATTGCAACCAGGATCATCCTGCATATACCAGACTTTCTCCAAAGTAGAATTCTGTTCCTAAAAAACATGTTTCGAGTTGACTCAAATGTTGGTTTCGAAGGCATAATGAATCAGAAATTCTTCACACCAGTCACATATTGTACATAACGTGTTCACTTCTTTGAAAGCATTGCATAAATTTTGATCCCAATACGAGGCTACCATGGGAGATATGACTGAACTGTACTTGTGAAAGAATGGCAATTCCCGTGGTTTTGACACCTTTGTCTCATCTCACGGGTGATACGTTGCCCCTTCATGGCAACACAGAACAGCGATTGCCTTTTATCCATCGTTCCCTTTGACCTACTAGTCGTCTAATGTTCCGGCGCTTACATGTATGCTCCGGGAGTTTTCTGAAGACATTTTGCTGTTAGTGTAGAAAGACATTGTGCCCCTCACGCTGTGCTGCCTGAAGGTGCGCAGGAATCCCTCTCACAGTTTGTCTTTTACGTGAATATTCCAAGAGTGTGCCGCGTATCCTAAACCATTTCCCCCTAAGCCTTCTGAAAGCAAGCCCGGAGCGACATCTTCCCCTGTCATTTGGATAGAGAGACGGAGAGCTGTATTACACATCATTCCCCCCACCCCCTTTCCCTGCCACCACCACCATACCTGTCCGGCCGCTCACTTCCACACAATTAACCTACCTGCTGCGGTTTTCCCCCATGAGTATTGAGTTGTAAAATACTGAGAGTTGGAGACGTAACATTGGCACAAGCTGAAGTGAGGTGAAAGGTGGACGGGGGCGGATGGCTTATTGCCAGCAGCTGCTGAGACTGTAGGGCTGGAGAAGGGGGAAATAACATTGAAATTCTCGTCCTTTCTGATGAAACCACTTCCATTAAAAATGACACCAGCGGTACCAGACAAAGCTGCTTAGTTCAAATCAAACGCACTACTTGATATGTCCCCTTCTATATGTGAGATTTCTCATACATGAGGTCTGCACAGTGTCAAATACACCATTCAATATTTACCCACAGCTTCTGCGTCCGGGCAGACGGAATAGTCTGTGATGGCATCTCCTAATGTCTATCTATAGCGGTCCCGGTTAAGAAGGATAGGTAAATACATTGTGGCCATGGTTTTTCCCTGCGGTTTGCTTCCAGCTTTCTCGGTGTTAGCTGGCGGCACTTCGTTAATTAAAAAAAAACTAAAAAAAAACAAAGCTCTCTGCCGGTGTGGCTAATCTTTGAAGCAGTTGACATTCAGAATCGGGTTAGAGAGGGCGCGCAGCGCTCAATCTTTGCAGACACGTACCTTGTGGAGCAGAGTCAGAGCCGACCTGAGCGCCAGTCACCATCGTGTCATTCTGCCGCTTAACTGTCCGCACTATCTCAATGAACATCATCCTTGCAATCGCATGCACTCTCAAAGGCATTGGAGACAGGGTTTAAAATGTGTTCCTTCTCCGCCTCACGCACCATCCCTCTGGCAGATCAGGTTTGGGAAATGGCACGATGCGTCAAGGACCCGAATAAACCCGAATTTAACCAGTGACTTCCAAAAAAAAACACACATCCAAACACCGTGTTTGCCATTTATCAACAGAGATTGGCATTATGCATGCATAGAAAACAACTTCTGATTTAATTAGATTTCCGTTCAATAAAGATGAAAAGACGCGATTGGAATAAATCAACAGAAAAAGAAGCTCGCCTTTATTTTGTTCTTTTATTATGAAAATTGATCTGAAATTAAATACTCTGGTAATGGAGTTGAGAACTGCGCCAATGTTAAACTTTGGGCGCCATCTACCGATGCTGGCAATATACTTCAGGTTTAACGAAGGTAACGTAAAGGGTAAAGAATAGTTTATAGAGATACAAGGCAGCGTCTCACTTCAGCTGGCTGTCAGTTCAACTCAATGCCATTGGACGGTGCAGCTACACATCCGAAATAAACACTCACAATACGAATATTCTGAATGAGCTTCTAAATAATTCCCATTTAAAACTTCTGACGAACTACAACAGAGAAAAGTCTAACATCAGCCCCAAAGGCACCAGCACCGCCTCATCAGTCCCAGCACCATATCAATTTTACATCACTAGCGCCACATTAGCCGTACTACACTATCAGCACCATATCACTACAAGTCTCACATCACCAGCATGACATTACCAGTGCCATATAACTCATTTCTGATCAACATCACTGATACCACATCACTGGTGCCGCATTACCGCACTACATTACTGGCACTGCATCATCAGTGCCACACTATCAACACGGCAACGCACGACCAACACCAACAACACCACACCTCCCCCAACATCACACCTCCATCACCACCACACCTCCATCACCACCACGCCCCGAACATCACACCTCCCCCAACACCACACCTCCATTACCACACCTCCCCCACATCACACCTCCCCCAAACCACACCTCCCCCAACACCACACTCCATCACCTCACCTCCCCAACCCCCAAACCACACCTCCATCACCTCACCTCCCCCAACACCACACCTCCATCACCTCACCTCCCCCAACACCACACCTCCATCACCTCACCTTCCCCAACACCACATCTCCATCATCCAACCTCCCCCAACACCACATCTCCATCATCACACCTCCCCCAACACCACACCACCATCACACCTCCCCCAACATCACACCTCCATTACCACACCTCCAACCACACCACACCACCACAAACACCACACCACCACAAACACCACACCACCACAAACACCACACCACCCCCAAAACCACACCACTACCGACATCACGCCTCCCCCAACACAACATCACTACCAAAACTATATCTCCATAGCACTATGTCTCCACCAACACCGCATCTCCACCAACACCATACCTTCACTGATATTGCATCTCTACCGACACTGCACCTCATCTCCACCGACGCCGCACCGCTACCGACGCCGCACCGCCACTGACGTCGCACTGCCACCACATCTCCACCAACTCCACCACCGACACCGCATCTCCACAGACACCGCATCTCCACCGACAACACCACACCTCCAGCAACACCTGCAATACTACACAACCACCAACATCACATCTCCAACACCAAACCTCCATTAATACCACATTTCCACCGATGCCACACCACCACTGACATTACATCTCCACCAACACCGCACCTCCACCAACAATGCATCACAAGTGCCACACCACCAACGCCATACCACTACCACATCACAGTTGATCACCAACACCACAAACTACCAACACCGCAGCACCCACACTGCAGCCCCAACACCACATCTCCAACGCCTCAGCACCAACACCACATCTCCAACGCCTCGGCACCAGTACCAAGATACAAGGTCATCCACAGGCAGTCTGTAATGCCAACTGTGAAAGTTGAGGGCCTTTCTTTCTTTACAACATCAAGATGAGAAACTTGTAGGGCATTCATAAAACTTATAAAATAATTATACGTTATTTGTTGTTAAACATTCACTGTATAGAAAACAGCTTGTCAGTAGTAGCATTCACATGTGATTTGGGAGGAGGAGTTGGGTACGGTGGTGCCAGGGACCTGCGTTCACAGCACGAGGGACCCAGTTTCGATTCCCGGCTTGGGTAATAGTGCAAACTCCGCACATTCTCCCTGTGTGTGCGTGAGTTTCCGACGGATGATTCACTTTTCCCTACATGTGCAGATTAGGTGGATTGGCCATGCTAAATTACCCCTTGGTATCAGGGTGACCAGCTAGGATAAATGCATGGGAGTATGGGGATAGGGCTTAAGTGGGATTGTGGTTGGTACACACTCGATGGGCCTAATGGTCTCCTTCTGCACTGCAGGATTCTATGATTTGATAGATGTACTAAACAGTTGACGCTAACGGTCCCATGCATTGTAAAATTGAAACCAGTTTCCATCCTCTAAATAAATGCTATAGCTTTGAAACATAGATCGTGACATGCATATCACACGTCTCAGTTTGTGTGAACTGATCTCTTAACGAAGACTCAAATCCAATAGTTACTGCGGGGTTGTTGCCTCTGTCACGATATCTATATCGATACACAACTCACTTTTCTCTTCGCCTTAGTGACCTTTCGCGGAATATTCAGTTAAAGACACAAGAAAAGTAATTGCGGAACACCGAAAAACAACCTACCCTGATTTTGATTCTTTAGAATCTTGCAATACTAATTAAAACAAATAGTATTAATTGGGAATAAAACGACATTGAAGTGGGGTTGATGGCTAAGATTCGTATCCTCGATTTACAGAGTCAATAGCAATAGCTTGCTTGGTTCTCCCTGGGTAGGGTTTTATAAACAGAGAGCCTAATGTCTCTACTCCACGGAATGCAGGGATATTGAGCATGGCCACATATGTATTGAATCACATATCTGGTGTTTTAAAGGGTACAAATTCACGTCCGGGACTGTGTTCACAGCGAGGCTAATTCTCGAAATGAATTGGTTAGATTCAAATTAATTTGAAAAAAGAAAACGAAATTCCTTCCCATATTTATTGCTATCAGGATCTTGATGGGGTCACACCAGCAGGGACAGGGGAAAGTTACAGTTTGGATTCTAATCTTGACGAATTTCAGACAGGGTTTGATGCGATTAATCTTCATTGATAAAACGATGTAATGATGCTGCCCAGAGATATGCCCACTGGGTATTGAGTAATTAAATTGTGCCACCTTGTTCCTCTGACTTATAGGAGTAATCATGCCTACCTGTTTATTCACCTCCTCCATAAGTTACATCGACACAGTCACTTTACTGGTGTCGATCTCTCTCATACCATGTGTTAAAAAGGTCTTCCTGACATACAGGAATTACTTCACGAGTTCTCAGATTGGAAAATATAGTCTCGATTGGTATGATAGTGGTTTCTCGCATTTTTCGAATATTCGGCCAATACATCTGCCTGTAGGATTACAAGATAGTCCCCTCGAGTTTTAGAATAGCTGGTGGATATTAATTGTGAAATGACAGACAATTACTTTGTAAACAAATACATTTGCACTCTCAATTTCTAGAAAGGCTATTTATTAAAACATGAGTTAATGATTTGAGTTTTTGGTATAATTAATAGCTACGACAAGCAATTTTCCTGGTAGAATGACTAATTATTCAGAAACTAGCAAATTCCGTCGTTGAATGCCACCTCGGTAAACAAATCCCCTTTTTTATAAATGTACGGAAGCACAAGAAGAAAGTTGTCTTCTTTGACTGCGAAATGATCTGGTTCTACCTCTCACTTAAATAGTAAGTAAATAGCTAAGAGCAAAAATAGTCCAAGATTGCAAATGCTTAATTGTTGCTTAAGTTCTGACTTCAATTTTCCCTATAATTATTGGTCATTATTCCTGTAACCTGCTGTGTGAAAATGTACGAATCAACAACCCTCACCCATCTCATTACAGGAGGCAAATAAAGAAGTGTTAATGCGACAAAATACGTAATACCCAAACGGGGATAGACACAGAAACATATCAAATGTACACGTAAGTACTAGCAACAAGAATTTATGTAGTGCCTTTAAAGTACAGAATATCCTAAAGCATTTCACACGAGAGTAATTCAACGTCGACTAACATACGGAGTTATTAGGATAAATCACTAAACGATTGGTCAAAATGGTAGTTTCTAAAGAGTGTCTGAGAAAAAGAGAGACGTGGGGGAACTTGGACTCAGGTAGACTGCATGTCTGATATTGAATATAAGTACCCAAAGGATTGCAATTGCATTGAAGTGCCTCAGATACTCAACAGAGAAAAGTTGAATTCTATTGCATGTTCTGAGATATTCCATTTAAAATGTTTTGGAATGTAATTTTACAAATTGCTATCAAAAAAAGTGAATAACATCTTTTTTTGAGTGGGGTGGTTGGTAGATGGTGCCTGTTGGTGGGTGCTGTAGGTAAAGCCAACAGCGAAAGGCCATTTGCAACCTAGAAAAACAAAAAATAAAACTGGGGATGGACAATAAATGCTGGATGAAGTCTCATAACTCCAAGTTAAAGTCCAACATGTTTATTTGGTAGCACAAACCACAAGCTTTCAGAGCACTGCTCCTTCATTAGGTGACTGGGAGTTCTGTTCCCAAACAGGCATTAAAGACACAAATTCAATTTACAAAATAATGGTTGGAATGCAAGTCTTTACAGGTAATCAAGTCTCAAAGGTCCAATGTCAGTGGAGAGAAGGTTAAGCATTGGTTAAAGAGATGTGTATTGTGTCCAGCTGGGACAGTTAGTAAGATTTTGCAAGCCCAGGCAAGTTGTGGGGGTTACAGGTAGTGTGACATGCTGGCCAGGCAGTGACGCCAATGTCCCCGAATGAATGAAAAAGAAATTGGAGAAACCCAGAGACGATGGGGTGAGGGGGGGAGATGTGGGAATGGGTTGTTGGGTAGAAGAGGTTGCAGAGATAAGAAACAAATTGAAAACAAGCCTAATATTTTAAGATTGAGAAGCCAATTGTGGCTAGTGAACACTGGGTAGATTAGTGCCTGGAATTTCAAGCCATTCAGAAATTAAGTGCAAGAGTTGCTGATGAGTTCAATTTTATGGGGTGTACAGAATGGGAGGCCAGCCAGAGAATCATTGGAAGTGACAAAAGCATGGAGGAAATGTATAATTGAGGCACGTTTGAAGATACACGAGGTTCTAGAAATGGATGTATGTGGTGTTGGCAATGGGGCAAATGTGTATTTGGCAATTCATGACAGGATTAGGACACTGAGGTTGCAAACAGTCTGTTTAGCCTCGCACAGGAAGAAGAATGAAGTTGATGATTGGGCTCACAGCGTGTCATGGGGATCAAAGACAATGGATTTGGGCTTCCCAATATTTAGTTAGAGGAATATTTTGTTCATCCAGGACTGAATATTGGACAGCAGAATGACAAATCAAAGACAGATTAGGAACTAAAGGGAATGGTGACATGCATCTTGGGATGTCAATGTATCTATGGAACCCGACGAGTTTCCGAGTCGCTGAGGGGTAGATGTAGAGGAAAAATAGGAGTCAAAGGATAGATCCTGGTCAGAGAAAAGAACAGGAGGAGAAAGAGAAGGTGGCTCTCTGATGGGGTGGATGAAAACGGAAATCTGCGAGGGTAGTCTGAACCAGTTGGATGATGGAAAACTGGTCTTGGGGGAGCAAAGTCTGATCAGCCCCTTGTGATCGAAAAGAACGCGAAAGACAGCCAAGCAATGTCAGTCGCATGGGATAGCATTTGATTTTGAAAAGGTCTGTTTGAGTATTGTGACAACATGGAAACCGGATTGAAGGGGAAACCGGATTGACTTTGAGTAGAGGGAGCGTGAGCACAGACTGACAGGTGACAATATGTTTACAAACACACAAAGACATACATTTTACATACACACAAATATATACATTTTACACACAAGTACATTTTTACACACATTTTGCACACACACACATTTTACATACAATAAACACATTTTACAAACAAAAACATACATTTTACACACACAAATATATACATTTTACACACAAGTACATTCTTACACACATACATTTTACAAACAAAAACATACATTTTACACACACAAATACGCAAACATACTTCACACACACACACACACACACAGAAATTAACACACCAGCTAGAAAGAAACATTCAGACAAAAGAGCCGATTACATAAACACGGACAGACACGCTGAACAGACGCCACCTCGCTCACACAGATGTTCGGTTATACACACACACGGAAACATTGCCATGTAGATACCCAGCCAGACCGAACCTGATTCATAAATGGAGATATTGTAACCAGGGACAGGTGTGCGTACAGGGAGTTGTAAAGATAGGTACATGCAGATAGAGTGGGAAATACACACCGAACGTGCGGACAAAAAGCGCAGACACGTCCCAACGCACAGTCTTACACACAAATACGCATCCCCTCATTTTCCACTGAATTCATTAGAATCGCAGTTATGTCAGAATGGAATAGGAAAACCTTACTGGGAGGATGCTGGGAATGTGAACGGACAGAAAATGCTGGAAGCCCTCGGCAGGTTAGACAGCATTTCTGGAGAAAGGCGGGAAGTTACCATTGCAGGTATCACTATCTGTCATCACAGATGCTGCCTGACTCGCTGGGCTTTATCTGTGACTTTCAATTTGTGAAATCTGGGTTAAGTGGGGAAATGAATGGCGATTATAACCAGCTCCAGTATAGAGCCACAATGTGATCCGACTTTATCCATGTTCCTAATACAAGTTTCACTCTAATATCTCCCACTGTAGTTGGGGAAATTGAATTGCTAGGATGCCCCAGTGGCTAGAATAGTATTGTTATGAAGTCTAGCGCTATCGCCTAGTCACCGCAGCGGATAGGGTACAAATAATAGGATTGTGGAGGGGATAATATTCTTTGCAATATTGAAATACAAGTTTCATTGTCTGTCGGCGATAGTCGCTTCGGACGACTAGCACATCTATTGACAACACTGGTTCTGTGACAAGAACTATTTCTCTCTTGAATTGGGAAGCTGGAACCATAGAAACAACTCCTTCGATGAGTGATGAGACTAAGCATGAACAAGGGCAATGACAGATCATCAATGAAGGCTTACAATTCCGAATTACCAAGGTACCTCCTTCACGGCGCAATGACTAGTCACAGCGATCATTGTGGAAATGTGTGCCACAGAGAGTGCCCTTCAAAAGCTGGTGACTAACAAAAGCTGCAGCGATTAAAACGTGCCCCCATGTACCGAGAGCAAAGGGAGACTGGTAGCCGGGGCCATTGGGTGCGAGTTCTTACCTGCGGCGCTAAAATCATTCCTGAAAATGTCCATCCCTTATCCGGGCTGCCACTTCCCACCAAAGGTATGCGCTTTAGACTGTCACTCTCCAAATGGTCACAGACACTGCATGCTGTGGACACAACCTCCACAATACAACAAGAGTGCCGCTTTGATCTTGTCATTTTACATTGAATTTCACATCCTCAGTCTTTGAATTGAACGAAAAACGCACCAGTCTTTTTTTGTATATATTTTAAAGCCGATAATGAATGAATGTTAACAGACAACAATACTAAACAGACAGAAGCTTGACATAACATACCGGTTTCCTCAAGTTGATCCTCTGGATAAATCTGGCCGGATCCAGCAGATCGTATGAAGATTGTTAGCTGTCGGATTAGGACTATTCAATCTTCACCATGGCAACCAATAAATGCAGCAGCGAAGATCGTGCTCAAATTGTTCCATTTATAGCCAATGTAAGTGCTGTTTTATGTTAAACACATTAATACGCGCGGACAATGAACTGGCCACATTCGGTTTGACATTCGGAAATCAACATTGCCAGGGTTTCCAACATGTTGAAGATTGTGAATCTTCCTCTGGTTGGTGTTGCCTTGGATTGAATGGGGGCAGAGAGTTAAAGGCGCCTGCTGCTTAGCTTCTTCGTAGATTGCGTGGAGAGGATTGCGTGTGCCAAAATCGGAAGGGGTTGAGTGTTAGGAATTGCCTGTGTGAAACATAGTGGACGAGGAGCGAGAGCAACCGCTGAACAGACAGCATGTAGATAGATGTTGGATGAACATTTGGAATGCTCTGATGTTGTGACCAGATTACTACGGAGCGAGATAGTGGACGGGGGTGGGGAGGGGGGGAGAGGAATAAGGATAATAATAGTTGGCGTGTGTCAGAGAGATAGGGTGCCTTTAAAATGGGTAGAGGGAGGAGGGGCACTTATTATTGGAGAGACTGAGAGAGTGCACTCCCTTCTGCATCTTGCAAACGGCAGACTCGTTACAACTTGTGTCACAAATAACGAATGCCAACTACAAACATGTCATCACTTTTACAATTTACACCTCTGAACCGATCGGCGTGTGTGCAACTGATTCTGGGAAAGAAACGTGCTTAATAAACATATGCATGTAGAGAAGCCCTGAACAACATAGAACTACAGAAGTCCATTCAGTCCAATGCTTCTCCACTTCAGAAGAGATTGCCCTCCTACCTCCACCTCTATAAATCCAAATTCAATCTCCATCATCATAAGTTACCTTTGCCATATAAGTTATCTTTTTTTTAAATCACACGTTGCATTAGAAAAGACAATGATCTCTGTTAAATCCATTCCACAAAGCAGAATGTCTTACAACTTTACTTCTCACGCTCAGTGATCATTTTAAGTGGACAACCTTTTACCACATGTTGCCAAACAAAGGAAATTGTCTTTTCCTACGTGCCCTATCAAAACTTTTCATAACTTTTTTCAAAAGAAGTTCCACTAACTTTCCTCTTAGCCTCTCTGCTGGAGAGAAAATGATCCTCAGTGCTGAAGTCTGTCCTTATTGCATGTAGGCATGTCAACAAAAGCCTACTGGCAAATAGGCAATAGTACAAAGAAGGCCCATCATCAAATGTGGCTTGTTAGCAGCATTAGTGACTGAGTTGACTAAGACCTGAAGGACATACCTGACACATTATGTCTAAGGCAGTTGGTGAGGGGACCAACAAAAGGGAAAAAGCTACTTAACATCATTCTCACCAATCTAGTCTCAGATGCATTGGTTCATGACAGGACTGGTAAGAATGACTACATTACAATCCTTGTGGGGACATGTTCCATCTTCATATTGAGAATTCTCTCTATCATTTTGAGTGGAACTACCACTATGTCCAATGGAATAATTTTCAAACAGTATCAGAAAATGCTGGCAAGTCTTAGCAGGTTTGACAGCACCTGTGGAAGAAGCACAGAACTCCCATTTCGAGCCTTTGTGACTCTTCGTCAGAGCTAAAGAGAGTTGCAAATAGGATGAAATTTATATGGTTGCAGTATAGAGAAGTGGGTGGAGTTGTGGGGGGAGGAGGGTTGCACAGAGGGCCAGCATTAGCTGGAGGCTAGGGAGAGATTGACAAAGATGTCCTGGGCAAAAAGACATAGGGAATGTCAATGGTGGTGATCATGGCTAAGAAGGGGGCTGATAGTGGCCCATTAAAAGATCAGAGTGTGTTAATGGCAGAACATAAGTAAACAGAGTGATACAAGAGAACCTGGAACAGCTAACAGATGGCCCTTGTGGGATGCGGTGGGAGGAGGCAGATGGTGGTAATGGAAAAATAGAGAAGAAGCAGGATAAAATAGAGAATAGCAAAAATGACAATGGGGTGAAGATGGAGGAGAGAGTTTACAGTCTGAAGTGGTTGAACTCACTGTTAAAGTCTGGAAGGCTGTAACATACTAATTGGAAAATGAAGTTCTGTTCCTCCAGCTTCATTGAAACATTGCAAAAGGCCAAAGATGGACATGCAGACATGAGAACAAGTTGCTGATTTGAAATAGCAAATGACAGGAAGGTCTGGATTCTGATTGCAGGTGGACTCAAGGTGTTCTGCAAAGCAGTCATCCAGTCTGCTTCAGGTTGTCCTTTGATCTGTCACTTACACATTCTGATCTTTTAATGGGCCATCATCAGCATCCTTCTTAGTCATGATCACCAGTGACTGGAAGCCAGTGTCCAGTGATGTACCACAGGAAACTGTGCTGGGTGCCCTATTCATCCTTCATGTAAACATCATAGATAACTATGTGGTGGGTAGGATTAGTAAATTTGCAGATGACAAAAACATTGGTCATGTGGTTAACAGTGAGGCTGAATGGGCTACAATGTATGGATGGGATGGTCAAATGGGCAGATAAGTGAATTCAATGGAATCTTCTGCCTGAAGTGTGGAGTTTTATTTTTTGGTCTGCTTCCAATTCTGCTTTGGAGCATTCCTCTGGTGATCAGCTTCTACACTTTGACTTTTTTTTGTCAGGTCAGAATGCTTTTTTTTAATCTTCCAAGTTTTAAATTTCTTCTCCAGTTTTTGTGAAATTCTGGATTGTTCCACTAGCTGCCCCCACATTATATGCTACTTGGTAGGTCTCATGAAGAGATTTTGAGTCTTGTATAGTTAACAGTTACTATTAGTTAACTACTAGCATCTGTATATAGTCTCCATGCTTGCCTTTACACATCTCTGTCCAGTATATTTCTGCCCTCTCAACTCAAGTCATGTGTTCCTTTACAATGCAGATATTATTCTACAGTGTCGCACATTAACCCTTCCTATGCCAGACCCTTAGGCTACATCTGCAATGAAAAGAAATGGACTGCGAGAGATAGTTCAACAATTATTTGCATACAGTGGCTTGCCTTTATGCTGTGAATAAAATTGTTCAAATAAATTGGTGTCAGGAAACAATAGATATATACACTTATCCTGACTTCACCTCTGTTCAAGGTAGACAATAAAGATAATACAAAATTTACTCCAACTTATAAATCAAGGAAAAAGGTTTAATAAGGAAACCTCATTATTTCAAACTTGAGGCTTCACCATTGGCCATTCCAAGCTCTCCACAATTTCCAATATGTTCTAATTTATACTGAGTCAACTGATCAGCTGATCATCACATTCTATCATTGGTTATATGGTTCAGTGGGTCAGCTGACCCTTACAGCTTGTTGCCTTTGTTCACATTTATCACATCCAATTTAATGACTAGTTACCTTGTAACATTCTCTAAGGAAGTTACAGGTCTAGATGTGTTAATACACAATTGCTAGATTCTGATTACAACCAGAATGTTACCTTTTATGAAATACCAAGGGCTACTGTTCTGATTTTGTATTGATTGTCTGGAGAATTGTTTCTTTCTGTTACCATTGATTTTTCCATGGAACCAATCCGGTGAAGTATCTTCTGTGATTGAAATGCAGCAACAGCTTCTCATAATTTTTGACACAGTTGGCTGATATTCCATGTCTATTTGTTGTTATCATGATTTTAACTTTTTTTTTATTTATTCAGGGGACATGGGTGTCATTGGCTGGCTAGCATTTATCGCTCATCCCTAATTGCCTGAGGGCAACTGAAAGTTAACCACATTGCTGTAGTTCTGGAGTCACATGTAGGTAAGATGAGGATGACAGATTTCCTTCCCTCAAGCACTTTAGTGAACCAGGTGGATTTATCTGACAATCGACAATAGTTTCATGGTCATCACTTGATTCTTAATTCCAGATAATTTTTAATTGAATTCAAATTCCACTGTCTGTCATTGTGGGATTCAAAACTGGATCCCCAGAACATTGGCTAAATTTCTGGATAATACCACTACGCCATTTCCTCCCTTATTCTCTTTTATTTTCTATACTGTTTGCTGCCTTCCTTCTAAATCACTTCAGTGGAGCAGACAAGATAGACCAGTATTTATCTTTCAAGATAGGGATTTCAAGACCAATGCTATTTGGGTTAGGAGCTTTTCTTAGAATTTTTTTGTTCCTGAAGAGCTTACCTTTCTACTATACAAAAATTAAGAAATTCCTTTTCCACAAAATAGATCACTGATTATCCTTTTCTACAGGAGATTGGTGAATAATGGGCTTATTCTGTGTAAAGCAGTCAATAAAGATTAAACTCAAGTCTCAGAATTAAAAAGACAGTTTGCAAATTGACTGCTGACATTAGATTTCGTTTTAGTGTTTTTGCTGTAAATTTTTTTTTTTCATTTTTAAAAATCTGAAACATACCACAAAGAGGGAAAAAATCTTCACCAATTCCATTTCATGGTGATGATGACTTTCTATTAAAATAATTGATTGTTATAATTCATGTAAATACTCTATTTTATTACATATTTCATATACTTATTATATATTATGTTTTATTGCATAGAATTTCTAAAACAATGGAAATATATAAAATATATTTGAGGGTATTACTTTAGATACCCTCTATAGAATTATATGATCTTCATTCCTTTTTTTTAAAATTTATTCATTCATGGTAGATGTGTGTTGCTGGCTTGCCAGCATTTATTGCCCATCCCTAATTGCCCTTGTGAAGGTGGTGGTGAGCTGTCTTCTTGAACTGTTGCAGTCCATGTTCTGTGGGTTGACCCACAATGCTTTTAGGGAGGGAATTCCAGGATTTTGAGCCAGCAACAGTAAAGGAATGATGATATATTCCCAAGTTAGGATGGTGAGTGGCTTGGATGGTGATTTTCTCAGACAAGCATATATATATACCTATTGTATGTCACCATACAAATATATATCATAAATTTGCTCTTCATCATGTAATTCAATCTGCAGAATTACCAACCACTTTTCAGACAATTTCCATATATACGTTCTGTATCTCTTGTGCAGCAGCAATCATCAAATTGCCACCGTGCTCAAATGTTGCCCTAAGTTGATACTTCTCCCCACTTCTTTTAGGACCTTCCAAACCTGGCTTTTCAGAGAAGTGTGCAGCATTTGCTGTTCCCAATGCTGTCTACTCTACATTGGAAACAGGAATAGATTTCATACAGAATCAGAAAATGCTGGCAAGTCTCAGCAGATCTGATAGCACCTGTGGAGCGAGAACAGGACAAACATTTCAAGTCTGGAGGACTCTTCATCAGAACTGAAGAGAACTAGAAATAGAATGCGATTTGTATGGTTGGGGTGTGGGGATAGGGGTGGAGTTACAGAAGCTGGATAGAGGGCCAGTGATAGGTGGAGGCTAGGGATAGATTAGCAAAGATGTCGTGAACAAAAATACAAAGGGATAGTCAGCGAGGCTTGGTCAGAGAGAGGTCTTGCCTAACAAATTTGATTGAATTTTTTGAGGGGGTGACCAGGTGCTTAGATGAGAATAATATCTATTATTATTATAATAATAATATAGATTATTATTAATAATAATGCAGTTTATATGGATTGAAGCAAAGCCTTTGACAAAGTCCCACATGGGAGACTTATAAAGAAGGTAAATGTACAGGGGTTACAAAGCAATTTGATAAAGTGGATTCAAAATTGACTCTGTTATAGGAGACAGAGGGTAATGACAGAAGACTGCTTTCATAACCAGAAGCCATTGTCCAGAGGTGTACTATGTTTAACAACATAGATGACTACGCGAATGGGGCTTAGTCGGGGATAGGATTACCAGCCATGATCAAATGGTAGAGCAGATTCAATGGGCCCAATGATCTAATTTTGCTCTTATATCTTATAAACTTATTTGTAACTTTGTGGATGACAAAGATTGGCCAGGTGGTTAAGAATGAGGCTGAGTGGACTACAAGGTGGAGATGGAATGGTCAAATGAGCAGGTAAGTGGCAGATAGAATTTAACCCTGAAAACTGGTGGTGATGCACTTCAGAAAGAGTAATTTGACAAGGAAGTATTCAAAGAGTAGTAGGACACTAGAAGTTCTGTGGAACAAAGGGACCTTAGTGTGTTTGTCCATAGATCTCTGAAGATGGAAAGGAATGTTAATAGGGTGGTGCAAAACATAAATGGGACACATGCCTTTATCAATTGAGTCCCTCATGGGAGGTTAGTTGAGAAGGTCAAGGCTAATGGGATACAAGGGCAGGTAGCTAGATGGATAAGTAACTGGCTTGGTAATAGGAGACAGAGAGTAATAGTGGAAGGGTGTTTCTCTAGCTGGAGGTCGGTCACAAGTGGTGTGCTGCAGGGCTCAGTACTGGGACCTCTTCTATTTGTAATGTATATATAAATGACTTGGAAGAGGGAGTAAGTGGAGTGATCAGCAAGTTTGCAGACGATACAAAGATGGCTGGACTTGCGAATAGTGAGGAACATTGTCAGGCGATGCAGCAGGACATAGATAGGCTGGTAGCTTGGGCAGATAGATGGCAGATGGAATTCAATCCTGATAAACGTGAGGTGATGCATTTCAGGAGAAAGAATGTAGGGGGGAGGTATATGATAAGGGTAGACCTATTAAAAGTATAGAAATGCAGAGGGACCTGGGGGTGCAGGTGAACAAGTCTCTGAAGGTGGCAGAGCAAGTGGAGAAGGTTGTGAAGAAAGCATATAGTATGTTAGCCTTTATAGGAAGGGGTATAGAGTATAAGAGCTGGCCTTTAATGTTGCAGTTGTATAAAACGTTGGTTAGACCTCATTTGGAATACTGTGTCCAGTTCTGGTCGCCTTACTACCGGAAGGACGTGGAGACTCTGGAGAGAGTGCAGAGGAGGTTTACCAGGATGCTGCCTGGTATGGAAGGTCTGAGTTACGAGGAGAGGTTAGGCAAATTGGGACCGTTTTCCTTAGAAAGACGTAGACTTAGAGGAGATCTGATAGAGGTGTACAAGATTATGAAGAGGATAGGTAGAGTAAACAGGGTTAAGCTTTTTCCTAGGATGAACTCAAATAGCACAAGGAGTCACGGGCTTAGGGTGAGGGGGTTAAGGTATAATTTGGATGCTAGAGGGAGTTTTTTCACACAGAGGGTGGTGGGCGTATGGAATGTGCTGCCATGAAAAGTGGTGGAGGCAGGTTCTCTGGAGTTATTTAAAAAATACTTAGATGGGCACATGAACAGAATGGGAATGGAGGGATATAGAAAACTGATTTAAATAGGGATCATGAGCCTTGGTAGGCCCTGGGAAGTGTGTAAATAGATGATGATATTGGTGTACTTGTTTTTATCCTACAGGTGCTTTGGTCCACCTTGTTGTCTAACGAGGGGCATACACGCGATGGGTCGTGAGAGGGCTGCTCTTGGATTTTTTTTTGTGAGTACCCTAGTGCTTCACGTCGTTAGTTTATGCTTGACCTGAACCATTTGATGGGCAACATGACAGCTCAGTGACTATCGCTGTGCTGTGCAGATACATGGATTTGGGCCTGTGTCTGTGCGAGTTTGCGCATTCTCCCTGTGTTTGCGTGGGTTTTCTCCGGGCGCTCCAGTTTCCTCCCACATCCCAAAGATGTGCTCTTAGGCTAATTGGCAAAACAAATTCTCCCTAAATTGTCTCAAATTTGGTTTTTAATCCATAGATCTATAAATATAGACAGGAATCGTGGGTAGAGGTGGGAACATCGGGGTGGCGGCATGGGCTCGATGGGCTGAAGGGCTTGTTTCCCATGCTGTTTTGTTCTTTGTTCTTTGTTATATATTACAAAAGCAGGGAAGTCATGTTGGAGTTTAATAGAATTTTGGTGAGACCACAGATACTGTGTGTAGTTCTGGTCAACTTATAGGAAGAATAAGATTACATTGGTGGGGCTGCAGAGAAGATTCACCAGGATGCTGCCTGGGATGGAACTTTAAACCATGAAGAGAAGTTGCATAGGCTTGGGCTGTTTCCGTTAGAGCAGAGAAGACTTATGGGTGATCTGATTGAGGTGTATAAGATTGAGGGCCATGGACTGAATGGATAAGGAGAAGCTCTTCCCCTTATTTGGAGGGTCAGTCACAAGGGGACATAAAAGCTTTAGGAGGGAAGCGAGGAAAAACTTTTTTTTAAACCAGAGGTGGTTACAGTCTACAATGCATTACCTAGAAGGGTGGTAGAAGTATATCCTTTATAAAGTACCTGGATGAGCACCTGACACATCATAACATGCAGGGCTATGGACAAACTGCTACTAAATGAAATTAGATGGGAGGTCAGTCGTTTCTCATGTGTTGGTGCAGAATAGATGGGCCGAAGGGCCTCTTCTGCACTGTGAAATTCTATGATTTTATGAATTAGAATGCACTTGCCACCCAATAAGAAGTCTCTATTGCTGTTTCCCCTGACATTAATATTTTGACGAGTGCAAGATGAAAAGCTTTGAAAAAACGCACTTAAGTTTTGTATTATCCAAATGACTACTAGAAAGAGATTCTTCAGATATATGGTTACACCAGGTCTAGACAAAAAAAAACAAGCTGAACAAGTTAACAACATGCTGCTTTTTCTATAGGTCCATTAACCAAGAATACACTAACTGAACATGAAATCAATTAATCCTCAGCAAAATTTCACAAAGTTTTAAAATCATTTGATACATTTAGTTAGAGTAGTTACAAGATCTCAAACACGTCCAACAGCCAGGTGTGCCTGTTAACTTTTCCAGCGGGCCATACTGAATGGTGGAGGACTATCACTACAGTGACCAAAAATCAGAGTTAATCAGAAACAGGATTATTCTCAGGCTGGTACATGAGGCACTCTCAGACATACTTCAAGCTAAGGAAGATTTAACCTTTCGAAAGACCATTCAGATTGGTAATCCAAAATCCAGTTACACTACAGATCCATATTTAGGGAGCGAAAGCAAACTGTGAAATGGAAAAACACCCACTGCCCACTTAGTAAATTAGCAGAGCAGCAGAGACACTACAGTCCAAGGGAAGCAATATCCTAACTGACTAGCGGAATGTGGGCAATCATGCTGGCACTCTGGAGCCAAGAAACCCCATGGGTGCAATCAATATTTGGCAGTATCAGCTCAGTGTTTTAATTGCAAATGCAGCAAACACTTTTGCAAAGCTATACAAAGCTAACACAAAGGACCTGTTTCCATGCTGTATAATTCTATGACTCTATGAACCAGGTGAGCAGGTGCTTCAAGGTACCATATCCAGAGGAAACACAACTGTGTTTCTTGGATGAGGCCACAGATCAGGGATTTTTATGCTGGAATGCAGGATCATCTCACAAACATTAAATTAGAGATGGGAGCCAGTGTCACAGTCTTCTTGGACAAAGAAATACAGCGAGTGACCTAATGGCTGATGCCGGAGTTATATGGAGCAGATGGCATCATACTGCCAGGGAAAGATAATCTGCAGATGATACCCAGGTTATACAAGAGCGTCTGTTCATTGTCCACAACCAAGAGTGCTCCCTTTTAAGCTGAAAAGTCTGTGTTGACCTCAAGTTCATTACAGACAACTGACATGAACAGAGTGTGGAAAGAGATGTTTGTGAGCCATGACATCCCAGACCAGATAAGTTTGGGTAACAATCCACAATTTGCAACAAATACTTCACCCAATTACCATTACTTTCAGCTTTCAGCACTGCACCAGTTTCCCAAGATAATTAAAATATAATTTGGCTGAAACTTGTAGGTGAACTGGAGTCAAGAGCAATGCTGAGCAATCCAAACACCTCAACTTTATCATGTGTTTAATAAACAGGTCACAGTTGAGCTAGACAGAGGGAGGGGTTCATACCATAAAAACCCCTCTGAGGAAGAATGATGACTTTCCAACTCTACAGATCCACTGCACTGCAATGCAGCTTGGCTCCATCTGAACTTCTGAAGGACATAAAACTCTGCACACAACTCCCAATCCAGCCAAAGAAACTTACATCAGAGTTAGCAGCCAAAGATTATCAAAAACATCTAGACAGAGAGCAGTCTTACAGGCAGAAGCAACTTCTACCACCAGCAAAAGCTACCACATCCAATAGAGTCTGGATTAAGGCCCTGGAAAGAGCAAGCGTTATTATCCAGAGAGACAATGACATGCCACAGTCATACCTTGTCAGTATTCCAGAAGATTGGACATTGGACAGAAATTGAAGGTGATGACCAAACACAGAACAATCACATCAGAAATAATCCCTATTCATCAAGGTTTCCTCAGTACAGCAAAGGTAACCACTTCTCCAACTATTATGAAGAAAGGACATGGAAGAATAAAAAAGCCTCCAGACCAGCTGGATATATTAACACAGAGGCAAGAAGAGGTAGTAGAAGAAATGTAAATACATTGGGTAAATAGGAATACTTTGTAAAAATGTTAGATTAAGACTAGGAGGAGGTGTGGTTTAGCATAGAAAAAATTAATGTGGGACTGGGTATAGTGCCACCCACGTACTGATGTAAAGGAATGTATGATCCATGTCTAGAGGACATTCCTGCACCAGAGAGATACACGTGCAGGGAAACAGTTCCTAACTTAGATGTCATGTGTACTTGGTAACTAGTAGTTAATAAATACTTAAATTATCCAATACTCAAAACCTGTTCATGAAAACTCCTGAACTATACACCTGCTCATGAGGCCTCCTGAATGACACACCTGTTCATGAAGCCTCCTGGATTTACAACAGCAAGTATTCACTTTCTTGCTTGGTAAACGCATCTATACTGGGGCAAACAGATAGCAAAAGTTCTTGGAAAAGTTAGTGAAAAATGGAAACATCTTAAAAGCTCACATCTACTCATTACTATTGACAATTCCTTTCTTCTCTGAAGGCAAAACCATCTATTGATTGAATGCTTCATCAGAATACAAAGAAAAGTTATCTTTCATTGCTGAATTCTGTGCAACCTAAAATCATGCAGACTAGTAGACTTGATTAGTAGGACTGAAAGCATGTCAGAGCCCATTTTCTTTAACTACAGTGAGAAGGTGACAGCTGTCAACCCTCAAAAAGATTGGAGCAGAAGAATTGCACAAGGGTAGTTAGCATTAAGCTAGATCTCCATGTTTATATCATCAGCACAAGATCTATAGTCACCGTGAGGAAACTCGAAGTAATACTCAGCATATAGAACACAATTAAATTCTATGTAACTTCTTCGTAAATCAACATTGTAAAATTTTAACATACATTTAGCTGTTATTGACTTTGATTGCCATTGTATTATAATTGCATTTTAAGTCTATTTTCTGATTTTTAAGCCTTATTATTTATAGCAGTACAATTTTCCCATTGGAATAGATGCCAATTGGCATTATTCCACTATACTTTCTAACCCCAGATGGTGCTTTCATTCAGAGACAGTGTTGCCTGGGTGACACCAAATGGCGTCACTTGAAAATATGCACATTTAAAAATAACTGATAGAAATGTACCAATCTGTGGCAATCAATAGAAAACAATGCATTTGCAAAATCACAGAAGTTCCATGGTGTATTTCTTTAAAATATATTGCTTTCAATATTCCTGGTTCTAATTAGAAGATTCCGAATATAGCTGATGAACTGATTCATTTGAGGAGAGAGCTGTTGGAAAAGATAAGATTTAAATGAAAGGTGTATTCAGAAGGCAATTTTAGGTCAATATGGATTAGTAGATTTACAATAAGAATTGTCCTGAATATTTTTTTAAATAAATGGATACAATCTCAGTGTGTGTGTGGGGGGGATTCTTTGTCTCAGGATTTATTTAAAAAATTGATCTAAATGATTAAATTAAGGTTAACTTTGATTGGTTGAGTTTTATTCTGCAATTTGTTATTAGCATAATTTAACTAAGATTGTAAAGCAAGATTATTTTTCAATACAGTACTCTCCTCAGTCTTCGGAACATGAAATGAAATTTCCCAGAAACCTGTGTTAACCAAATTGGTAGTTTGAGAAGGAATAGAAAAGAGGTGTCTCTAGGGGGCAGTAATTTATATTATTGTAAAGTGTACCAGAATCAGTTATATTGTAATTAGCCCCACGACAAAGTAAGTCTCCTGACTCAACTTTTTTTCTTACTTCCTCCTGAAGCGCATTTACAAGATGGTGAAAAATCTGCCAGTTCACAGATAATCAGTGTGAATCATTTACATTTATAGCAGGTCTGATTAATATAATATTACCCTTAATTATTATATCTAGTCCACATTTGTGGTATAAATGATAGAAAGCTCGTGAAGTTACAATATTTCCAATTTGTCAACAAAACCAAAACCATTAATGTCTCTCTTTCTCATTGCTTATCTGGTCCTACTTAATCATGGAATACATTTTATATTCAACAATGTCTGACCTATGAACCTTAATTTTCAGTTCAAATGTAAACCTTGAGGATAATGTTCATTGTCCATCATTTAGTTCAGGTATTTTGTTCTGCAACTATTTGTGTGAACATTTCTACTATATTATTTTTGGCATGATTATAAGGATTCAGTAAATTGTAAGGTTTATAAGCTTGTTATATTTTGAGATTGTGTTTGTTGGTTTATAAGAAAAGGATATTTTAGGACTGTAGCTTCAAATGCAGGGTAGATGAAAGGGGTCATGTGCCCTGTGTTGGAATTTCTCTGACAGTAAGCCTAGACAGTTTAATTGTTAAAGACCAGAGGAAAGCCCAGGTTGCTTCTCAAAGAGATAAATGCAAGGTATTTCCACTTGGGGAGAATAACAGCAGCTCCTAAGTCTACAATGAGCAGACCCAAAGTCTCACAAAGGTGTTATAGCTATTAGATTGTAAACAATTGTGCTGTTGTCTATCCTTTTACTTCCAAGTTGACAGAGTATGAATATCAAAAATAATTGGTTAGCTTTGTACCCAAGAAGAATAGCTATTCTGTGTCCTATTGTAATGGATAAAAAAGTGGATGAAGCCATTTTGAGATCAGGCCATAAATCCATAAATATCACTGACAGGCTGGGTTTCACTTTTGTCCCGTATGATCTGCAGCTAACTGAGATATAGAGAATACGAAAGAGTATCAACCAGGCCTTTACCTCAAGCATAGAAAATGTTGACTGTCATCACTACACAGAATTTGCAGGGAGTCCCATGCTAAGATGGAAGACCAAGTTCATGAGGAGTTAAAGAAGGCTAGATGATTTTCCTAACTTGGAGCTAGAACAAGGAAGCTACAGCATAATGCTACATTATCATCTTGGCCCAGTGACTTTTTTTTAAATACAGAAATTAGTTAAATAACAATGAATGAAGCCACATGATTCCATGATTTAAAATAAATTTTACCACAGAAGAATCAGACAAAGAAAACATTAAGTACTATCATAGGTAATCACCTTCAACCAAGTTTAACATGAATTAACAGCCAAATTGCGGTTCATTATAAACTATAAATACCAATTAAATGGCAGACACAACTAATCTTCTGAATCAGCTCAGCAGTCCAGTTAGCATCTATGTCAATAATTTTTAAAACTCTGTCCCCTCACAAAAATCTTATGCTCCACTAGAATTTAGCCTGACCTCTCACTGACAGTAGCACACACAATCAATCCAATTTTCAAGAGCACAGTTTTTACCAAAAATGACACACTTCAGCAGAACTTCCTCAAATCTTCTAACAATGGTCTGGATGGCATAAATCTACAAATGTTAGCTTAAATTAATATAAACAGCTGCAGTAACAGTATATATGCCTAATCTTGGTTTCTGGATCTGCTACAGGACTATCACGATGTTTTCCTTGTGGTAGGTAAAACTATCGTTCCCTGCAAGTAGCCACACAAAGTCACAGAATGGTTAATGATGATTTATTATTGTAGCTACAAGATTCTGACTAAATCTTTAAGGCCTGCCAGAGCGCAGAATTCAAAAAGACACAAGCAATTTTAGCTGTAATTGGTATATACCAATAAAAATATGAGTTATCCCTATCTACTCACAGTTATTGATTAAGATTACATCATGCGTACATTAGGATATAGTGCTCAATTAAAACTTAAGCATGTTATATCATCAAACATCGATAACGATACATCTGGCCAATGGTATATCAACTTCCCTTTCCATTGTTCCTTGTTCTAATAGGCAAACATGAGCTGCAGCTTCACCTTGTTCAAGTAAATTGTCCTTCACTCTTATTTGGGTCTCAAGACTTGTAGTTTTCACATAGTTTTCCCGGTGTGCCTGAGATAGAGTTTGCAGCTTATTTGCTTTTTAAAATTGTGTGATTATTAACTCTTTTAGGATCAAGCTTTCAACATCTTCATCATTGGGATCATCATCTTAGATTTGATGGCTCTATGCTCTCTTATAGGATTTTAACCAGTTTCAGTCTCAGATGTTTTGGTTCCACATCTCAGTTTCAGTCTTAGTATCCTTTGAAACTTGGAAAGTCAGTTTTCTTTCTCAGTTTCCCTTTTCAATTAGGATCTAAAAAAATACAAGATTTTAGACCACAGATTCCATTCCATCTTACAGTCCCCTTTAGTTCTGAAATTAAAATTTAAACCGCTGGGAAAGTAAAAGAGAGAAATCTATTGGACACTGAGTGTTGCAACTGTTTGCAATAAGTTCTGTAATTCCATGGAGAATGCAATTTGTGAGAAGCAACATGGAACCATTTATTTCAATAGTTTAATGTACAAGTTGTCTATAAAAGAAAAAAATATTTAGTCAGTAATGTTTTTAGTCATGTAATACCATTATTATTTAATACAATGCAACTTGACATGTTGTTCTTTCAGCTGTTAACTGAAAGTTTGAATTTCTATTTAGAAGCTATTTGTCTCTTTGGAAATCATAACAATTGCTTTAATTTTTTGTACAATGACTTATATTCTAACTTGCTTTTTAATATCTAAGTTTAACTGATATTTAAATGCTTCATCGTGAAACTAGAATTTCTATACATTCCAGTGTGAACAAATTATGAAATCTTTCACTAAAGTAGGATGCAAAACATTCACCAATTTATGTTGAATATGAGCAGGCAATTGTTAAATATTTCATTATAGCTTTTGTGCAAAAATAAAATTGAGATAATTGACCAAATGCATAGTGAATTCATAAGATATTCTATACAGAGACAGCCCATTGGCAAACTGACGTATCAAGATTATATGTAAAAGAGACGGCCACGTAGGTCCTTGAAGAAAAACTAGAACAAGTACAAAAAATACAATAAAGATCAAATGGGAGACACATAGCAGGTGTTATTAGAAATCAAAAGATATTCAGCAATAATGCAAGGCAAAAGGAGAGACAACCAGAAGTCAAAATGATGGAAAAGAATTATAACATTTGTGTACAACTTAAATACTTTGCAATGTAAAAATAAATGATTGAACTGTTTGAAAGTGAAAAGAGAAGTAATTAGAATAAGAAGATATGTTGGCTAGGATTATCCCAAAACAAAACCAAATGCTCAATGGCTGGGAAAATGGAAGAATTTCCACCTATTTTTTGGACGTACTTATCTGAATGAATCTCTGATAGTCTGAGCAATGCAGACTGCTTACAGTAACTCACACTGAACGGTGGTGGGTGAAGTCTCATTCCATCCGAGAGGCCAGCAGCATAATGCTCAGCGGGCCACTGTGCATGTGCTGATCTATCAGAGGGAAGATAGGCACATAATGTACACTGCCCACCCACCCCCTATCCCCCAAATCGCCAGTCTCCCAATCGCTGGCCTTCCTCAGAACCCTACCTGATAACTAGCCTACCACATCACTCACCTTGGCCTGTCCGGATCCCCTCCTCAATCTCTAGGCGAGCCCAAATCTAACGCTCCCCACTACGAGGGCCATCCTGATTCACCTATCCTCCACAATGACCAGATCTACCCCCTCCAACAGTATCCCCCCTTCACGATGGCCAGTCCCGAATTCCTCATCACAGTGACCCTGCCCAAAACCCAGCCCCTGACAATGGCCGGACTCGATTGCCCTCCTCCCTTCCTCTCCCACCAATTGCACTTGCAGGACGGCAGCCACCACCACCAATCATGCCCCAATAGGCCCACCAGTGTGTTCTGCCCCTCAAGCCCTGCCCCCTTGGCACTACCTGGTGCCTAGAGGGCACTGCCCAGGTTGGTACTGCACAAAGGACATCCCTCTTGGCCCCAATCTCCTAGAGGGTCCTCAATGGCCTATGTCCCCAACAATGGGGTGAGGATGCCTGTTCCCGTTAGTGGGGAACAATTGTGAACTGCACTGCTGGGAATCACTCCCTGCAGCAGTGGAGATGCTAGTGAGCCCAAAGAATACTGTCTTTGTCTTGCTAATCATCTGGAAATTGTCATTCCATATAGCCAATTGCGCTAAAAAAAAAAAGCACCTGGGAAACACACAACTGGATGGATGTCGATGGCAACCCTTATAAAAGGTGCTCCCGACCATTAAGTGAAAATAGTATTCAGCCTAGTCAAGCACTTTGTACTGTTTGCTTTGTCTATAAATACAGCCTGACCTGTGCCTATAAGTATTCTGACAATCAATGCCCATACATTTTTAATGGTAGTTATAAAAATTTGGACTACATGTAATGACAGGAATGTTGCCAGATGAAATATGTACCAATGTTAAAATTTGGGCTTGGAACTCTAAATAAGTAATTGAAACAAATAAATAAATTGAAAAATAAGTAAATAGGACAAAGTATACAAGAAGAAATATTAGATGTTTGTGATCAAAAGACGGTGAGTCACTTTAATTTACACATAAACCAGGAAAATCAGATTGGCAGTAATAGCTTTTGGATAATATGTCCATAGAATGCTTTTGCATTTGCTTCTTAGAGTAGCATGTTCTGGAATCAACTTGAGGGCAGGTAATATTAAATTTGGTATTGTGTATTCTGAGAGGATTAATTAATGCCTGAAGAGCAAAGGCACCTCTGGTAGTAGTGACCACAATATGATAGGATTTTATATATAGTCTAAAAGTGAGAAAAGTGGGTCTAAGACTAATATTTTATGCATAAGTAAGGGCAACTATATGAACATGAAAGCTGAGGAAGCTGAAGTGAACTGGAATACTAGCCTAGGGGATAGCTCACTCGAGAAACAGTAACAGACATTTAAAGGATAAAATCATGGATCTGAAGAATGATTTGACTTCATCCAAGGATTTAAAAGATATGGTCAATGACATAGTGGCAGAATTGTTGTTAATTTTCCGAAATTTGCTACGTTCTGGAAAAGTTCCATCAGACTAGAAAGAAACAGATATACAACCTGAAAGAATGCTTTCCATAGGTGCATCTGTAAAAGTTGGAGAGAGTCGTAGTGGACGTGCTGAATTTTTTTAGGCTTCTGAGAAAGTAAAGGCATTGGTGGGCTTTCTTAACTTCAGTGTTAGAATGGAGGAACCAGGACAGGTTATTGGCAATCTGGACACTTAAAAGTTTGAAGCTGTCGACCCTTCCTACTTCTTCCCCATCGATATGTAATCAATAAGTTTCTTTATTTGCTAAAGTCGAATAAACATCTCCTTCATTTCATTGGTATTGAAAGGGAGATTATTGTTGTTGCGCCAGTTCACCAGATTTTCTAACTCTTTCCTGTACTCTGTTTCATCATTGTTTGAGATCGACCCACTATGGTGGAGTCATTGGCAAACTTGAAAACCGAGTTCAAGGGAAATTTGGCCACATAGTCATAGGTATATATAAGGAGCTTTGTGAGGTACCAGTGTTGAGGATGATTGTAGAGGAGATGTTGTTGCCTATTCTTACTGATTGTAATCTGTGGTTAGGGAGTTCAGGATCTAGTCTCAGAGGGAGAAGCTGAGGCCCAGGCTGTGGAGTTTGGAGTTGAGTTTCATTAGAGTCTGACATAGGTGACTTTGTTATCTAGGTGTTCCAGGGTTGAGTGCATGGCCTGGGAGATGATGATGTCTGCTGTGGACCTGTTGCAGCAGTTAGCGAACTGTACTGTATTCAGGCAATCAGGGAGGCCAGAGTTGATTCCTGCCATGACTAACCTTTCGAGATGGAATGGGGTGAGCAAGTTTCTCTCACACAAAGCTGATATGGACGTGATTGGCAAAATGATCTCCATCTGTGTGTAATCATTCTAATTTATGATTAAAATTCTGTCTACTGGGTCTAATATCGATGGTTGCCTGACCTTTTTAATAGGACACAATAGAAATAATTGAAGCATTTTATTTTAGAAACTGAGATATTTTATGTGCTGACACAAATATGATTTATACTTACATTAGTTTTGATCTAACTTCATAACTATGCACAAGAATAGGAAGCTTTCTAACAAATCTTGAAATCCAGAAGGGTTTGTATGATCAATAATGTAAGAGCTCCGTACTAAAATGGTAGTGAACACAAGCCACATCTTTTGAAGCTTTGTAGGATTTTTTACTTTTCCAAATGTAAACTTAAAATCATAACTTGGAAATAACTTGCTCAAACAGAACTTTATAAAGATGCATCAGAGAAAACATATAAAGCCAGGTGAGCTAAGCACAAAATCTTCTGTGGCGGAATGAGGCCATTTTGACCTCTCATTTCATTCTAACTCATTGATAGCCCCACTTCCCATTCTTTTCCACAGCCTGCAATCATTTCCTTTTCTATTATTTGTGCACTCTGCTTATGAATATTCCAACTAAATCTGCTTCTTCCACCTTTTCAGACAACACATTAAATAAAATTTAAAGTTTCATCTCCTTTCTGGCTCTCTTACCAGTTATTTAAGTTTATTTATTGGTGTTGCAAGTAAGCTTACATTAACACTACAATGAAAATCACCACACACTGGCGCCTGTTTGGGTACACAGAGAGAATTTAACATGGCTAATGCATCTAACCAGCATATATTTTGGACTGAGGGAGAAAACTGGAGCACCTGGAGGAAATGCACACAGACATGGGGAGAATGTGCAGACTCCACACAAACAGTGACCCAACCCAGGAATCGAACCTACGCTCCTGGCACTCGAAGGCAGCAACGTCAACCATTGTGCCCTCCAGTATCTTAATCTGTCCCCTGGGTAGTGATCCATCTGCTAGGGGAAACAGTTTGTCCTCATTTACTTTCTCAAAATTCATCTTTTTTACTTAACTCTCCCTTTAATTTTCTCTGCTCTAAAGATAATAACTCCAGTTTCTCCACACAATCTAAGTCCTTCATCCCTGCACCCCCTCCTATAAATCTCTCCTGCACCCTCTCCAAAAGATCTTATGGGGAACTACAGATCATGTCCCAAATCTGCTTGAGTATACTCTGGTTCAGCCAAAACATCCTTGTTCAGTTTTGCAAATCTGATTTTAAAAATCATGGCTTCAATCAGTGTAAATCTCTTGTCTATTTCATATATATGTATTAAATAATTTTGTAAAGTAGCCATATATGTTATATATATATATTCTTTTTGTGTCTTCTTTGATGACAAAGATTATTGGGTATTTCCAGTGTTTCTCTTCCCACAAAGATAATTAGTATAGTAACTCTGACATCTTTTGGCTGCATAATCAAATGTAATGAAATTTTCACTTATTTACATTCCTGTAAAGTTTTTGTTTCAATTCCCCTTTTCAAGTTTTGCTGAGGATTTTGAAAATCACATCAACCATGTTGTGTGTAAAGATGTACTAATGCCCCGTGAGTGCAGAAATCAATTTCCAAGGAAATTCATAAAGCCCCCTTTACATTTCTGAGGCTTATTTTTTCTAGTTTATAGAACCCTTTTATCCAGGGGATGGTGACAATCTGGAATGTACTGCCTGGGAGAGTGTTAGAGACAAGTTCCCCCACATCCTTTAAAAAAAACTTGGATAAGCACGTGGCACATCATAATAACCAAGACTATGGGCCAATGAGCAAAGACTATGCTCGTAATGAGATTAGGTGGAAAGTCAAGTGCTTCTCATGTGTCAGTGCAATGTTCTGAAAGACCTCTTCTGTATTGTATGGTGCTATGAAATGAGTGTAAATTGAGTTTTGTAAGCTTTGTCATTTCTAGCAGGTTTAAATAAATTGTACATCCAAACATACTCCCAAATACATTTCAGATAAATTGTGGTGTTTCTATTAAATGTTCTTATCTGAATACCCAAATATGTGACTTGCTGTTTATTTTCAACATAATATAAATCTGAGCACTGGAAAAATAAGAGTTAGTATTCTAAACCCTTAAGGCAACAAGAAATAATATACTTAAGTTTGAAATAGCTCCAGATGGACAAATTACTTTTCTATCTGCTCTGGCCATTCAATAAATATAACATGATTTTGTATCATGAGAATATTTAGATGCTGGAAAGTTTGTCAGCAATCATAGAGCAAGAAATACTGGTCAGATACCTAAAAATATACTTAAAAGTTCAAGCCAAACAACAGTAGAAACCATATTTTAGCCATCAAGTACCAGGAACATCTTAGGTATGAAATAAATAATGATCCTATATACAAGACTGATAAGCAAGGCAAAGAATCCTATCTGAGGCCAAAGCTCATTTTATAAATAATGGTATTCCAAATGAGATTAAATCGGGCAATGAGCTACCATTTAACACAAATGAATTCTAACAGCCTGCACATGTTATGAGTCCAGATATATGGCCAACTTCTCAAGGGACCTAAATCCTAAAAGTAAAGCACAGAACACTGTAAAATATGTGCAACTGTAGTCCTTGGAAAAGCACACATTCATTATATAAGTTCTTCTTGTTGCTCATGTGAAATACCCCAGTCAAGATGCTGGGCAGGTCACCAAACTATTTTGTAGACAAACCAGGTTGCAACTCTATGCAGCTTTCAAAATCAAGTAATTGATATAAGAAGCCATGCCTCAGAAAAATCATCAGGATGTCTTTAATAAGTGAGCTTGAAAATATGCAAAAAGATAATAGTAATATTCAACCAACATGGAAATGCATATAGATCCTACAAGATAAAGAGTGAAAATGGAAAGTTTGTTTGATTAAACCGGAAGCATTTGCAGATAAAGGAACAATTATATTTATCTGAGTGGTCTCCACATCATGAAATTAACTGACAACTAAGTGAGGTGAAAACAGTATTTCCATAATGGAAATGTTACTAGAGTGAAATTTCAGTGGAGAATAAGGATAAGTAATTCAGAATATATTGTGCACTTTTCCCCTTTTTTTAATTGAAATTTATAATTTATACAACTGTGGTGCATTGTAAGTTAACAAGTAGCAGATAATTATTAATCACTGGCTAAGTGTTAATGAATCAACTGTGCAATTGAGCTGATGGAGCAGCTGAAGCTAGTTTTGAATTAATTTGGTAAAAATATGAAAATAAGAGTGGAGAAGATACCACAGTGCGAGAGAACTTTCATCATGGGAATCTGATGAGAGTGGAACTTCAGAGATACTGGAAGTAGCTGTGGAATAATTCAATATAAATTTATGCACTTAATAATATCCATTTAATTAGCATAAATAACAATAGGAGCATAGGAAAGAACAGTGACCTGCATTTTGTACAGGATATGGGAGTTTTGAGTAATATTGAGTAACATTAACCCTGATAAATATGTGCAGAAAGTCTTTCCAAAAGAGATTACGTGAGATCAAGATCTTTGAATGTCAGATAGAGTTGAAGATGATCCATGACACTAGGGAGAGAAAGAAGCTTCTGTGGTGAATAATTTAGAGCATAGTTACCTGCTGAGAGCTAGTGAACTGGCTGTTGTTAAAGGAGTGCTGATTATTGGTGCTAAGGAGAAGTGAGGAAGGAATGACTAGAACAGGAAGACCAAATTACCTCTTTTAACAAGTTTGAATCACTGGTGTCCTGTGGAAGTATGCTCTTGTCAAGATCATCAAATGAATTGCAATAGCACCAAAAGAAGGGAAGAGCAGATTAGCAATGCAATTAAGAATATAGTATTAATAAATAACTCAATAGTTAATGAGGGGAACACCTATAATTTGTAGTTCAGACTGACAATATCAAATACTTCATAGCCTCTTGGGTATTATACAGAGCATTATGGAAAGCAGCAGGAAAGCAGGGGTAGTCTTAAGTGATCTATATTTGTATTATCAAACAGTAGAAATAAGCTATAGATTTAAGTGGGTTTAATTTAATGGTTCATGAAGGCAAAGGTGTTTCCATGTATGAGAGTTTTAGTCAGTTCAAATTGTGCTTCTATTCTGCTTGGAGAAGCTTACGGCATGAAAAGTCAATAGAAGATTAGAAATGATAAGTCATTGCTTAGCAACCAGAGACACCTTTTGGTTATTCATCCAGCAGTAAGTATACCCTAGTAGCAAGCAATAAAATGACTAACTTCAAAGTAAACCATCACTTGAGCCATGTCCTGAACCACAAATTCACTCCACAATCTCCAGCTGCTTTCTATTTATACCAGGTCAGGTGACCACTACACCATTTTACAATTAGTTACATTGTCTACTGAGTCAGCTGACCCTCACACCATGTTACCATTGATTACATTAGAACAAAGGTAGAAAGGCATTTTGTGATTACTTTTAACTGAATTCATCGCAGTTGGTGAGAGGTGGTTGGAGAGGGTACAGTTCTGTCAGCTGTACAATGGAATAATGGCCAGTACCAGAAATCTAAAGGGAATGTAGTTAAGGAAACTAGGGAGATAAAGAGGAACTTCCAGGAAATATAAAGTTAAAGAAACAGAGAAAATTGAGATTAGAACAGGATACCAATCAGTGAAGACAGACTGCTAATAAGAAATTAGCTACTCAAAGCCAAAAAACAAAAGTAAAAGCTACGACTTTTTGAGCCAGGGTTCCATTCTGGGACCTTCCTATCCTGTACTAACATCAACTGGAATCATAGCAAAAGACCGGGAAAACCATGAAACAGAGAGACCATCCTAGGTCCACATGGGAGAACTGATATAGGATGGTATCTTGCGTTTATTGCTAAAAGTAGTCAAGTGTTGCTGTGACTGTACAAAGCAATAGTGAGACTACACTTAGAGTGTTGTGAAGGGTTTTGGTCCCCTTACTTGAGGAGGGATGTAATTGTAGTGGAGGTGGTTCAGAGAAAGTTCACTAGTTTGATTCCAGAGATGAGGGGTTTGTCTTGTGAAAAGAAATTGGACAGTTTAGGCCGATAATCCCTGAAGTTTAGAAGAATGAGAGGAGGTATAATTGAGGTGAACAAGATGATGAGGGGGATTCACAAAGTAGGCTTGGATAGGATATCCTCTTGTAGGGCAATCTGGAACAAGAGGTCATAGTTTTAGGATAGGGGATGGCAGCTTTAAAAAAAAGATGAGGAAAAATGACTTATATCAAAGGGTCATAAGTCTGTAGAATTCAATATCCAGGAGCATGGTGGACTTTGAGTAAATTTAAGTGGTTAGACTTTTATTTATTAAGGGTTTTAAGGACTATTGTGAACAAATAGATAAGTGAAGTTGAGACTGAGGTGAGTTCAGCCATGATCATACTTGATGGCAGAGCAGGTTTGAGTTGCTGAATTACCTATTCCTGCTCCTAGTTCTCAGGATTCTTATGAATGCCCTGATATTCTATTAAAGAAGTTTAAGAGATGGGAAATAACTGTTGGAGCAGGAATTCAGTGGTGGTAATCTTTAGATTATTCCCCCAGCTATATAAAAGAACAGAACATGGAGTATAATGTATGAGTAATGGGGTGTGTCAGGATGATGGTTTCCATCTTATGAGACATTAACACAAGCCGTGGGCATGACAACACTTATTCTACAAAGACGGCTTTCTGAAGTGAAAAGGAACACATGAAGTGGCATAATATATAAGCAGAGAAGTGAAAAATCATTTAAATGAGAAAAAAATGAGGCTGTGAAAATTAAAGCAACAATCAAATAGAGAATGTTGATATAATTAAGGTAAATATACTGTTAAGCAAAGACAAAACTTAAAGAAAAAAACAAAGACTTTAGTCAAGTAAAATGTAATTAGTTATGAGCAAGAAAAAAAGTAAGAGAATAAGGGATAGAAATTCTTTTGGGCCTATTTAGGGTTCTCCTAACAGGGATTATGAATTAGGGTAATAATCTGCCCATTTAAAATAGAAATTTGTTCTGTACAACACCCAGAACAGTGATACACAATGAAATGCATTTTCTCTCATATTGTTACGAACAATACAAACTTGGCTGCTTATGGGACAGAAGTGGGAACTTAAGTAAATATAAAACAAAAGCAGGAAGTTCTGGAAAAACTCCTCAGCTCGAGCAGTCTCTGGTGGAGAAGGAACAGAGTTAACATTTCAAGTTCAATATGATTCTTTGTCTAAGTGGTAACAGACATGAATTTGAAAGGTGCTGTCAAAGAAACTGTAACGAGTTGCTACAGTATATCTTGTAAATAGTACAGATGACAATTACTGTGCCCCAGTTATCGGAGGGAGTTTACGATATGCCAAAATCATGGAATCCTTACAGTGCAGAAAGAGGCCATTCAGCCCATCTAGTGCACCAACCGCAGTCCTTCCTAGGCCCTGTTCCGATAACCTCACATATTTACCTTACTTATCCCCTGACAGTAGGTCAATTCAGTATTGCCAATCAACCTAACCCACACATCTTTGGACTGTGGGAAGAAACCAGAGGAAATCCACGCAGGTGCAGGGAGAATGTGCAAACTCCACACAGACAGTGAGGTCATCAGGCACCTATAAGAGAAATGCAATGCAAAGTAGGAACAGGATGACTGTTCTCATCACTCTGCCAGAATGAGTCAGTCTCCGGCTCACTCCAGTCTCACACTTTCATAATGGCATCGTGTACTCATAGGGTTACACTGCTCAATCGTCTCACACAATATTAGCAGGGGAGAAATCTCACCTTTGTATTACGAACACTTTAACATCACCAGCACTATGTTTATCATGTTGCATAAATTCCATCGTTAGACCTTAACCAGAAGTACCGAACACTCTCAGTAGTCACGCATGCTTTCCCAATATCTTCTCCAACTCTTCCCATCACCCTTCATTCCATTTATATACAGGCAGGTCCAACTCGTCCACAATAATAGGTAAGCGATTGACTATTTTTTAGTTTTTTGTGGGGTTTCTCTTTTTTACAAGTTTCTTGAACAGTGAAGCGGAATTAGGATGAGGGGTGACTTGGGAAGGGTTTGTTAGCACGTGAAGTTTAAAAAGCAGGCCGCACTATACAGCGGGCAGCGGAGTGAGCAGGTAGCGGAGTGAGAGCTAAAGGGCTTAGGCAGAAATGGGTGAGGCAAGGTAGGTTTAACTATTAGTTTTTTTTCTTGTGTTAAGGGGGAATTATGAGTGTGAGGCCAGTTTATTGTTCTCAGTTTTGGATGTGAGAGGTCTTAAAGTCTCCAAAGGGCCTGGTTCCCATGCTGTTTTGTTCTTTGTTCTTTGTCCCTGGCATCTATATCTGCACCGGGTGCATTGAGCTGCGGCTCCTAAGGGACCGCATTAAGGAACAGGAGCTGCAGCTCCTGTGAGACCTTCGTCCGGTGAGGGACAACGGGGAGATGATAGATAGGAGTTACAGGCAGGTGGTCACACCAGGGCCTCGGGAGACAGGCAAGTGGGTCATGGTTAGGAAGGGGGAAAGGTCAGGTGCTAGAATACCCCAGTGGCTGTGCCCCTTCGCAATAAGTACTCTTGTTTGAGTACTGTTGTGGATAGTTTGGAGGGATGTCAGAAATTGCAGCGAGACATTGATAGGATGCAAGACTGGGCACAGAAGTGGCAGATGGACTTTAACCCAGATAAGTGTGTGGTGATTCATTCTGGCAGGTCAAATATGATTAAGGGTAAGACTCTTGGCAGTGTGGAAGATCAGAAGGGTCTTGGGGTCCAGGTTCATAGGATGCTCAAAGCAGCTTCACAGGTAGAGAATGTGGTTAAGAAGATGTATGGTGTACTGAACTTCATCAATTGAAAAGTTCAGTTTAGGAGTAGTGAGATAATGTTATATAAGACCCTGGTCAGACCCACTTGAGTACTGTGCTCTGTTCTGGTTGCCTCGTTACAAAAAGGATGTGGAAGCCATAGAAAGGATGCAGAGGAGATTTACAAGGATGTTGCCAGGATTGGGTGGCATGCCTTATGAGGATAGGTTGAGAGAACTCGATCTTTTCTCCTCAGAGAGAGAGAAAAAGGATGAAAGGTGATCTGGTAGAGGTGTATGATATGATGAGAGGTATTGATCGAGTGGATTCTCAGAGGCTTTTTCCCATGGCTGAAATGGTTGCCACAAGAGGACACAGGTTTAAGGTGATAGGGAAGAGATACAGAGGAGATGTCAGTTTTTCACTCAGAGGTGGTGGGTGTGTGGAATCGGCAGTGGTGGTGGAGGAGGATTCGATAGGGTCTTTTAAGAGACTTTTGAATAAATATACAAAACTTAGTAAGTTGGAGGGTTATAGGTAGGGACACGTTCGGCATAACTTGTGGGCCGAACGGCCTGTTTGTGCTGTAGTTTTTCTATGTTTCTATGTTTCATATCCCAGATGGGAGGAGGAATGGCGGATGTTCAGAAGCTGGTCCAGCTTAACAAGAGTGCTGCTAAGTTGGCAGGTGAGAACAGAGATTGTTCCTGAGGAGAAAATGAGGTAGGTCTGTCCCAGAAAACCAGAATGGATGAGTCCCCCTAATAATCATAGTGAGTGATCTACAACAATTTATTCTCCCTGCTTGTGAACTAATAATTTCCTCTCTCTCTTCCAGGCACCAGAGGGCCAGACAGACCACAGGAGCTTTAATAAGCCCAAATCCCAGGATATTCAGAGGATGATGCTGCGGGTGCATCATTTGAGGAACAGCCACTGCATTCACTTGCACATTCCACCACAACGGAGACACACACACTAGTGGCTCATGGGTTGTAATAAGCTTGGGGTCACATTCTGGGGAACACCTTACTAAGACACTTCCACAGCATTCGGAGGAAATAGCAGCTCATGTCTCTGGCATTCTGAGATCTGCCTGAGACTCATAATAAGTGGTTGAGTCTAATGTGCTTGAGATGCAACATCAGGCTGTACAAAAATCAAGGTGGCAGCCACTTTGGAGACCTTGATCCAGTAGACCCTGCCAGATCTGTGCTTGGACCTGCATTATATAAGCATTAGTAAGATCCATCAATGGCTAGGTGAAAGGGGTTAGGACACCTTGACCTTTCACCATGAGGATCTTCTCCTTAAGGAGGTCAGATAGGGGTCCTTGGGCACCCACAGGATGAGGGCAAGACGTTGGAGATACCAGGGGGTCATAGACTCAAGTGATTCAGAGATTTCAGCCAATTCCAATCCCCTTTTCCAATGCCATGTTACTGGCATTGGCAAGAAATCAGAGTTTTCAAAGCCTATCTGTTGCTGATAGGCTTTGAATATTGCACTCACCTTGAAGCCATGAATAAAGTGAAGGCTGGCAACTAAGTGCCATTTCTATCCAGTTGAGCTTTAGACCAGTCTAATTTTCCACTGAAGGTGACATATAATTGGGAGGCGGAATACAATTCCTGTGTGCAGTGTTTGTAATCACATTCAGGTCTGATGATGCATGCAAATTGCATTCCTGACAGGATCAGTGAGAAACCTGACCCACCATCTCCCACAATGAAATAATAAGGGGGAAGTTCCAAACTGACTTCCTGCCAGGGGATTTCTGATTATCAGTCTGTTTCTAAACCTTTCACTCCTGTCCGCCACAAAACCCACCTGGCAGAGTTAGAAAACTCCATTTTTTAACCATGTCCTCTGCAGAGATGCTGCTATTTAGCTTTTCCAGGACTCTTTCTTTATTTCTGATTTCCAGCATCCATGCACACAGTTTTTGTTTTGATTCAGGAAAAATATAATTATTTTATCATGGAATTCTACAGTGCAGAAGGAGGCCATTCAGCCCATCAGGACAACAATTCCATCCAAGCCCTATCTTTATAACCCTATGTATTTACCCTGCTAATGTCCTTGACACTAATGGACAATTTAGCATGGCCAGTCCATCTAACTTGCACAACTTTGGACTGTGGGAAAAACTGGAACACCCAGGCAGACATGAGGAGAATGTACAAACTTGCCACAGTCACCTAAGGCAGAATTGAACCCGTGCCTCTCACACTGTGAGATAGCAATGTTAACCACTGCGCCACCATGCCATCCTAGGGGGAGCTAAATGCCATGAAAGGTGAAGGAACGTTTGTGAAGAAGGGAAAATATCATGGAGAGAGAAATTAGTTTAAAAGAAGTTCAGAGCTAGTATAGTTAGGAAGGAGATGGTTGCATTCAGGGGTTGTACTGCCGACACAGAAATAGAATATAAATCAAGAGGTAAATCAAAGAGTAGGAATGCTGTTCTTAGAGATTGTAATTGGGGCAGGCAAGGGGAATAGAACTCTTAAAATGTGTGCAGGACTATTTCCTCAAGCACAATAAAAATAGGCATTAAGGGAATGGGTGCTGCCAAATCTTAATGAAAAGGTAATTGAGTTAAATGTGGATGTGCATCGCAGGAGTAGTGATCAGAATGTGAAATAATTTAAGTTCTAAATAGAAAGAGAATAAGAAGCTCGGAAAAGGAGATTGTGAAGTCGCAAAGTGCCATAATTTAAAAGGAAATGCAATAAATAAACAATTTTAAGTTTCAGAATGCTGTGGATTAGAAACCAACTGAAATGAGGGAAAATGACAAACAGGGCCTGGAGATAAGATTCAAAGATAAGACAGGACATAAGAAAATAAAGAGGTTGAGAAAGGGACAACTATTGCAGGTCATGAACATAAGGAGAGAATCTCAAAAACATTGAAGCAAAAAATATCCATAAAATGAATTGTGAAATGTGAAATATGAAGTTCAGAGCGTAGGCAGCTGGAGGCATGGCCACCATCATTTTGCTGCTGTTTACTGAAGTGGTTCAGCTCTGTGGTGTCTGCCCCCTATTACCTTTTCTAGCAGCATCTGTGGAGAGAGAAACGGTTAACATTTCAAACAGATAATATTTGGACAAACTCTGCCTGACCTGTTGAGTGATTGTTACATTCTCTGCCTTTATTATGGATTTGCAAAATTTACAGAATTTTGCTTTTGCATTTTGTTACAAAATCTCTTATCTTTGCCAACGCTATGGGAGATCCATTAATGTCTTCTGTTGATACAAGGTTCTAAATGCTTCGGAAAAGAACCAGTTACTTTAAACCGGCATATGATGAAAGAGTATGGGAAAACAATAAAACAAGTTGGGTTTGACTCAATGATTGATGGACTAATGGACCAAATGCTCTGTTTCTGTGTTGTAATATTTTATGTTCCTATGTTTCACAGAAATGTGAGTGCTCGATTGCAAAGAATACTGCACAAGATGGCTCCCTCCCCCATAATACTTGATTGCAGTGCTTTCAGGGTGTTTTTTGTGTTGTATTACTTCATCATGCTTTGTGCTGAATCCTGACTTTTTTTTTAATTATATGTGTCGGAGGTAACGGTTAATTAATTAAAGAGGGAAGAAACTCTGGGGGGGCAAGCTTTTTTGTGTAACAATGACAACCTATCTCTTATCTATTGGCAAATGTTCCAGTTTTAAATAGAATGGCTCTGTTACAATAAACACCCACTCTGGGGTATGCAACTTTTGTCACTTGAACAGCTCAGGATAAGAGCAAATGTACACAATTAAAACTAAACCACCTCCTAATAGACAAGAGGTAGGTTGACATTGACTAAGTGAGATGGAGGAGTATTCTGTCCATGACATATTACCCAAAGGATTTCCTTTTGCTTTAGTTAATTTATCCAAATAGCCTTCTGGAGAGGATGCTATCCAGTGTGGCGATCACATCTTTTCGTAAGCCTGCTCTTGTTGAGAAAAAATGGTCTGACAACAGAAGTGATAAATGAAAGGAGTTATATTTTAGGGATTTACACAGCAAAAAATACACAAGTGGCAATGCTGAATAATTTAAAAAGAAGGTTCTATGCTGGCCAATGATTTATAATGTATGCATAATATAAATCTCAGCAAAGTCAACCTCGGAATAAAGTCATGCTTTAGCCACAGAAAATTATACACTGTCTTCTCTTTGTTTGGCCATGGAACAACTTGTCAGTTCTTTAGTGTCCCTGAAGCACAGTTATCTCCCTCCATTCTTTATACTAAATACAATAACTCCAGAAATCACTGTGAAGGAATCATGTTTTTATTGCACAAATGAAAATAAACAACAACCACAAGCTTGAGGTGAACGCAACTGGCTCCAACTGGGACAAAAATGTTAATGGACTCTGTTTCAGCCTTGCTTTTTATAGGGCTTTGTATACAAGCCCTACCTGGCGGGCTAAATATCAGTCCCCAGGAAGCTTGCATTCAATGAGCCCAACTGGGAAGTCAATTAATGATTCCTCATGGAGATCATAGGGTTATTATATTAACCTAGAGTTCAGCTTCTCCTATTTCTATTCAGCCTCAACCTGAACCTGAAGCCCATCAACCATAATTCTTTTTCAGGTTTATGTGTTCTTTTATTGTTTGCCTTCACTCAATCCAAGTTCAAATCAGTAACAAAGCAACTTATTTTGAGTAACTAGCCACAGTAAGAGATCATTCTGGAATTGCTAAAGTGCAGTTAGTTTGGTTGAAGAGAATTACTTGCGTCCAACAGTCTTAGAGTAGAATTATAGAATTGTGCAGCAGATTTTTGAAGAAACTATCTGATTAATCCCACTCCCCAGCATTTTATCCCATGCTGTAAGATGTGGTTCTAGTAGTAACATCCTTGCCTCTGAATCAGAAGGTTGTGGGTTCAAGCCCTGCTCTGGGCCTTGAGTACAATCCATTGGATTATTGAGCATTGTTAGCAATTCCATCTCTCAGATGATATATGAAAGTGAAGTACGGTCTGCTCACTCGGGTGGAGATAAAAGATTCTAAGGCACTATTTCAATTAACATTTCAAACCTTGGTTATCAAAGGGTCTGTTGGCAATGCCATGCACAAACTGACTATTGCTTTTCCTACATTCCAACAGTCACTACCATGTTAAAAGCCTATTGTTTTACTTTTCAAGTACTTATCCCTTTTGACAGTGACCAATGAATCTGTTTCCTCTACCTTTTCAGGCAATTTGTTCTAGATCATAATCACTAACTGTCTAAAAAAGAAAGAATTTCTGCTTATTCATTCTCTGGTTCTTTATTTTTTGTAAATCTACAATAATCTCTCATTCTCAACACTTTAGGCAATGCCAAAGTTTTTCCTTCTTCCTTCCTTCAACAACTTGTGCTGGTGTATAGTGTTTAAATTAATTTGGAAAGGGGAATGGGAACCAGGATATCACATTAGAAAGGATAGACAAGATGCACAAAGGATTGAAATGAGCAAGTAATATTGGAGGAAGAAATAGTAAGGTATTATTAGGGGTCATATGAAGTAGAATGCAATGCAGTCTATGCAGGGGGTGGGGAGGTGATGGCCTAGTAGTATTATTGCTAGACTATTAATCTAGAAGCTCGGCTAATGTTCTGGGTATCTGGTTTCAAATCCCACCATGGCAGATGGTGGAATTTGCAATCAATAAAACATAATCTGGAATTAAGAGTCTACTGATGGCTGTGAAACCATTGTCAATTGTTGGAAAAACCCATCTACTTCGCTAATGTTGTTTAGGGAAAGAAATCTGCCTGGTCTGGTCTACACATGAATTCAGAGCCACAGTAATGTGGTTGATTCTTAACTGCCTTCGGCCAACTAGGAATGGGCAATAAGTGCTGGCCAGCCAGTAATATCCATGTCCCATGAATGAATAAAAAAATTAGGGTGACAGTGCAGATATATAAATGCATGCATGTTATGTCAGATTGATGAGCTGCAGGCACCAATAACCACATGAGAATATGATGTTAGGGTGATTAAGGAAACACTACTCCAAAAATGGGTCCAAGGAGTCAGATTTTCTGACCCTTCCTGTTGAAAGGACCTTTTTGACCTGCTGAAGGGGACTTCCTATGATGGATTGCCCAGCAGCAGGATGGGTGAGCCATACAACCATTGTGAATATCAGCGGGACTGGAAGATCAAGCCAACATCCAATGGTGAGCCACCTCCAACCAAAATATCACCCCAAGGTGTTCAAGAAAAATGAGAAGGATAGGAAGGAGGAGTGATTGTAATGGTTAAGGAGACTATTACATTGCTGAAGGGCGACATGTGTTGAAGGGATTGAGAATTGAATCTATTTGATTGGAGTAAAAAAACAGAGACATCATTAACTACAGCATATTTTATAAGCCACAGTGGGGGATGCATGGTGCCACAGTGGTTAGTACTGCTGTCTCACAGCACGAGGGACCCGGGTTCAATTCTAGCTTTGAATGACCGTCTGTGTGAAGTTTGCATGTTCTCTCTGTGTCTGCCTGCGTTTCTTCTAGGTGCTCCAGTTTCTCTCACAATCCAAAGATGTGCAGATTAGATGAATTGGCTGTGCTAAATTGCTCCTCAGTGTCTCAAGATATATAGATTAAGAGAATTAGTGAGGTCAATATGTGGGGTCACAGGGATAGAGCCCAGGTAAGGTGTTTTGTCAGAGAGTTGATGCAGACTCGATGGGATGAATGGCCTCCTACTGCACTGAAGGAATTCTATGAACTAGTGGATGTGATTTGAAAGTGCAGATATGCAGGGAAATTACAGAGAGGTGTAAAACTATACAGCACAGATACTGTGAGACTTATCCTAATGCAGACTTGGATTGTAAACACTTCAAGAGCAGAGAGGGAATTGAGTTTCTGAAGTGTGTTCAGGAAAACTTTCTTGATCAGTATGTTTCTGGCTGAGGAAGGATGGCAGCATTGCTGTACCTGGTGCTACCCATGAGGGTGTGTCAAGTGGATCAAGTGTAAGTAAGGGAATGCACAGGTTTCAGTGATCAGAGTGCTACATTGTTAAAGTTAACCATGGAAAAGAACAATCTTGAGTAAACATGTTTAATGGAAGGGTTTAGGGTGCAATTTCAAGGGTGAGAGCTGTTCTATCCATTTTGGTAAATTGCAAGCAAATATTGACAGATAAAATGTAAGAAAATTATGGGCTGATTTTAAAGAGGAGATTGTTTGGATACTATCATGCTACATTCTCATGAGGGCGAAAGGTAGGGTAACCAAATCAGAGCTCCCTGGATAACAAGAAATGAAGAGAGTAAAATGAAGCAAAAAGAAGGACAGTATTAGTGATGTCAGAGTAATATCCAGTATCCAGTCTGAGTATCGAGAGTTCAGGAGGAAAGTGGAAAAGGAATCAGAGAGATAAAGAAAGAGTGCAAGATGACACTGAAGCTAACTTTAAAGTTAATTCAAATGTTTCCTAAAGGTTTATAAATAGTAAAAGAACCGCAAGAGAAGAAAATGGGGCTGATTAAGGACCAAAACATGGAATTGCACACAGACACTTAGTATGAAGGAAGCTACATGTTGGCTGGATTCTCTGACCTTGCCCGCAGATGGGATCCTCCAGCCCACTGCAGTGAAGGGAGATTTGACTGAGGGCCAAATTCTCTGTTCTCACTGACAGTGGCAGTGGGTTGTAAATGACTGGAACATTCCAGTTGTTATAAAGTTTCCACTTTTAATTTGAGTATTATTAACGGCTGAGATATTGACTGAGTACCATGCTTTTATCTTTACCAGGGAAGATGATGCTACTGAAATCGTCATGAAAGATGTGGTAGGTGATATTGTAGATGGACCGGGAAATAGGTAAAGAGATATTAGAAAGATTGGCGGTGCTTAAAGATGATAAATCACCAGGACTAGGTGGAATGTACTCAAAAACAATGAGGCAAATAAGGGTGAAAATTATAGATATACAAGTCATAACCTCCAAATCCTCCTTAGACACAGGATGGTGCCAGAAGACTGGGGAATTGCAAATGTTATACCTTATTCAAGAAAGAGTGTTAAGATTAACCCAGCAACACAAGCTAGTCTGCTTAACATCAATAGTTGGAAAGCTTTTTTGGATGATAATATGCTATTAAATTAACAATAATTTGAACAATTGCAGATTAATTGGGAGAAACCCGCTCAGATGTGTAAAGGCAAATTATTTTAACTAGTTCAATTGGAGGCTTTTGATAAGATGGATGAAAATAATGCAGTAGATGTGGTGCACATGGATTTCCAAGGCATTTGATCAATTGCCACATGATAGATTGGCAGCATGGCTGGCTCAGATCCATGGAATAAAAGGAAAAATGGTAGCATGGCTGTGAAGTTGATTGAGTTACAGGAAACAGTAACATTGAACAGTTGTTTTTTTGACTACAGAAAGGTATATCTTGAAATTCCAAAGTGATTAGTGTTAGGACCATATTTAAAAGATTTCGATTTGGGTACACAGAGCACTGTTCCAAAATTTGCTGCTGACACTGAGTATTGTTAACTGTAACAAGGGTAGTAATAGATTTCAAGAGGGCTTAGGCAGATTGAACAAAGAACAAAGAACAAAACAGCACGGGAAACAGGCCCTTTGGCCCAATGAGCCATTGGCAGAACAAATTCTCCCTAAATTGGATGCATGGTGCCACAAATTTGGTTCTAATGTTTATACATGTAGCTTCCTTCATACTAAGTGTCTGTGCGCAATTCCATGTTTTGGTCCTTAATCAGCCCCATTTTCTTCTCTTGAGGTTCTTTTACTATTTATAAACCTTTAGGAAACATTTGAATTAACTTTAAAGTTAGCTTCAGTGTCATCTTGCACTCTTTCTTTATCTCTCTGATTCCTTTTCCACTTTCCTTCTGAACTCTCGATACTCAGACTGGATACTGGATATTACTCTGACATCACTAATACTGTCCTTCTTTTTGCTTCATATTGGTTCTAATGTTTATACAAACATAGACAGGGATGACAGGGATCATAGGTAGAATTGGGAATGAACAGACAGTAAATGAAATTTAATACAGAGAGAAGCACAAGACCACCGGAGAATAAATACTGACTGCAATACATCAAGAGCCAGAACAGAGTGAGACCACTCGAGACGTCAAAGAACAGCAGCATAAAGCATGAACAGAGGGAAACCAATTGAGAGGTTAAAGAGCCAGGAGGTGTGCATTTGAAATTAACCTTTAGTCTGATTTCAGTGAGAAGCAGGTGAATTATTGGCTGGTGAGTATTATTCCCCTTTTTCCTCTAAGCTCTAAGTTGAGAAATAAAAAAAAGACAATAACAGCAAGTGTGTGAATAAGAGTACAAGAACAGGATAAGTCTAAAGGTATGAATTCACTGTGGAGCAGGTTTATCTGGTATGGGGAGACATAAGTATTGTATTACATATACAGTTTAACTGGTTAAACTACTCAATATAACTGAAAATAATTATTGAGTGATATTTCTAAGCCTGAAGCCTAATTAATTAAATAAAATACAATGAAGGGAATAGGTGATGTGTTGCAGTTGCAGCATGTGGGATGGTGTGATTCATGGCAATCATAATTATAGTAAGTATCCGCAGGTCAAGGAATTTCAACTGAGAATTGATGAGCTGGAGTCCAAGCTTTGGATACTGTGATACAGTGGGGAGAGGGTTAGTTGCTTGGACACTTGTTCCAATAGGCAGTCACATCTCTTAAATTAGGTACTTCAGGTCTAATCCTTGATCAGAGATAGGAGGGTGTAGTTGCAAGTGAGCCAGGTACAGGGATATAGAAGTTAGCATTGGAAGAACCTTAGCCTTTCAATGTCCCAACAGGTTCAACATGTTTGGAGTTTGAGTGGACAAAAAGAACAGAGGCTGCAGAGAAGATGAACAAACTGACACAGCACCATGATGCAGGGAATCATTCAAGTAGGGGAGTGAAAAGGAACGTAATACTCGTAGGGTAAAGTACTGTTAAGAAGTTAGATGCTGTTCTCAGCAATCGAGAACATGCATCATTTAACATGCAATTAGGTACAGCAATGAGAGTCATGTCGGTTTGCTCTGGTTAGATGTGTCAAGATGAACTAAAAGGCCTTCCTCATCTTTGAACATCTTGTCGATATATATCTTAATCACAATTCTTGCAGTACCGCTACATGAGACTGTATTCTAATCTTAACTATTGCCAGTTTTGCATCCACTAGGAACTGGATTCAGCTGTCCAAGCAAAATTCACATATTTACATTTGGAACAATAAAGATGCTCATATTAAAATTCTATACTAGATTCAAACCAAACAGTCAAGAAGCAGTATACAAAGCCGTTTCACCATGAACTTTCATTACAATAAATTAGAATTTGATAGATGGATTGCAATCAAGAAACACCCTAGTTACAATTTCATCTTGTAGCAATCCCAAAGGAAAGTACTTAATATCTTTCTCGTCAAATTTGTTGGCTGACAGCTTTGAATAAGCAGAGCTCTTAAATTAGAAGGAAGCAAGAAAACTTTAATTATGTTTGTTCTGAAAGCAGACATATACAAGTGCGGGACGGGGGTAGCAGTGGATAACAGGGACTCAGTAAAATACATAACTCTGCCATGTTAGATTAATTCAACGTTATTATAATTACACTGTTTTTCCTTATGGTTTTTTCCTGACTGGTTATTGCCACGTAATGCAAAAGGTAAAAAAAATGTTTCTTATGTGCTTCCATCTCACTGAGGAGCTTCAGGTCAATCTATAACCAACTATATCTATAACTGCTCCAAAAACTCTATATTGATAGTTGTGATAAATTCCACCACGGCAGCTAAAATAATCTACAACATTTTAAAAGAATTGGCAACATTCTAAATAAAACTACTCACTGTATTCTATACAAAAAGCCAATTTGTCCTAAGAACATAAGAAATAGGAGAGGAGTAGGCCATTTAGCCCTTCCAGCCTGCCCCGCCATTCATGGCTGATCTGAAGTGGATCAGTTCCACTTTCCTGCTTTCTCCCCATAATCCTTAATTCCTTTGTCTATCAGAAACCTATCTACCCATGACTTAAATATATTCAGCAAAGTAGCCTCCACCACTTCAATGGGTAGAGAATTCCAGAGACTCACCACCCTTTGAGCCTCCTCAACTCTGACCTAAACTGCTCTCCCTCCCTTATTTTGAGGCTGTGTCCTCTAGATATGCTATCCTTTCTAAGCAGAAAGAATCTCTCTACCTCTACTCTATCTAGCCCCTTCATTATCTTATATGTCTCTATAAGATTCCCCCTCAGCCTTCTAAACTCCAATGAGTACAACCCAGTCTATTCAATCTCTCCTCATAGGCTAAGCCCCTCATCTCCAGTATCAGCCTAGTGAACTTTCTCTGCACTCTCTCCAAGGCCAATATATCCTTTCCTAAATGCGGCAACCAAAACTGCACACAGTACTCCAGTTGCGGCCTCACTAGTGCCCTCTACAGTTGCAGCAAGACCTCCTTGCTTTTATATTCTATCGCCCTCGCTATAAAGGCCAACACTCCATTTGCCTTCTTGATCACTTGCTGCATCTGCAGACTGGGTTTTTGCAATTTGTGCACAAGGACCCCCAGGTCCCTCTGCACCATAGCATGCTGCAGCTTTTCACCCTTTAAATAATAATCCCTCCTACTATTATTTCTACCAAAGTGGATAACCTCACATTTGCTAACATTATACTCCATCTGCCAGGTCCTCGTCCACTCACTCAACCTATCCAGATCTCTCCGCAGACTTTCCGCACCTTCCACGCAATTTGCTTTTCCACTCATCTTCGTGTCACCAGCAAATTGCGTTACCCTACAGTCAGCCCCCTTCTCCAGATCATCTATGTAAATTGTAAACAGTTGAGGCCCCAGCATCGATCCTTACAGCACTTCACCAGTCACTAGCTGTAAACCAGAATAGCACCCATTGTTTCCAACTCTCTGCTTCCTATTAGACAACCAATCCTCTAAAACACTAACACCTTATCCCCAAATCTGTGCACCCTAACCTTTTGTAGCAACCTTTTGTGAGGCATCTTATCAAACGCCTTTTGAAAACCTAAAAACACCACATCCACCGGTTCCCCTCTGTCTACCGCAAAAGTTCTCATTTCAATAGTTGCAGAATCCAAATCCAAATCTGCAACTTTGCCAATAATTAATCAGATTGTCCTAGAGCCATATTCCATCTATGCACCAAATTTCATTGAAGTCCCCCTAATCGTTTTTGAGATATATTGCTTATATACAAACAAATGGATTTGAAAAAATGGACCACAACTTTGTGGCTGTTCACACCAACAAAAACAGAATATTCCTCTGGCAGTAAATGTAGCCCTGATGTGGGTTTCCCAGCGGCATGTGGTGGAGTGAATGAGAAATTCCATTGACAGCAGTGGGACAAGAAGATCTTGCCATTGGCATGGCACCTCCCACTATGATAAAAATGTTATTAGAAGGCCAGAGATTCCTATTCATTAGCTCTGTTCACCTTCAGTGATGGTGGTAATTTTTACTGTACAGACAAAAGGGAATTCAAATGTTATTGTTATGCAAATCTAATATATTGGATGCAGCAATGAACCATTGGAACCTTAGTCTTCTACTACTTCATAAAAAATGCTACATTTATTCTTGTACCCAGAAAAAAGTTTGTGTAATGAATGATAGGGTAACAAGACATTAAAATGAATTAAGGTTTGTGTGAAACAATAAAGATGTATTATGTATTAATCCAAATAATGCGTTCATATGTTTGTAGGCACATTATTCATCATACTGTTGTTATTAATTTTTTTATTGCACTGCATTCTGACATGAATAAAATTGTGCTGTTGTTAACTCTGAATTTTGGGCATTAAAAACAGCAACTAAAACCAGAAGAATACTGAACGGCTTAAGGCACAATACAGAAGAAAGTGTGGTAGGTTGCAAGTAGCAGGGTGTAGGTTGGCTTTATCACCCAAACGTATCACAAGGTGGTACATAAAACCATGCAGCAAACCGCTGGTGATAATGTGAAATGGCAGGGCATGGCAGAGTGGCAGGATTTAGCACTGCTATATCACAGCACTGGGGCTTCGATTCCCAACTTGGATCACTATCTGTGCAGAATCTGGTATTCTCCCTGTGTCTATGTGGGTTTTCTCCAGGTGCTCTGGTTTCCTCCTACAGACTGAGAGGTGTGCTATTCTATCATCTACCATCCATTGACTCTCTCTACACTTCCCACTGCCTTGGAAAAGCAGCCACAGCATAATCAAGGACCCGACACACCCCATTGGGAAAAAGATACAAAAGTCTGAGTTCATGTACCAAACAACTCAAGAGCAGTTTCTTCTGTGCTTCCACCAGACTTTCGAATGGATCCACCTTATATTAAGCTGATTTTTCTGTACATCTAAGCTATGACTGTAACATTATATTTTGCACCCTCTTCTTTCCTTCTCCTCTATGAATGATATATTTTGTCTGTATAGCACACAAGAAACAATACTTTTCTCTGTAAACTGATACATATAACAATAATAGATCAAATCAAATACAACTTAGCATGACATCTTTGGACTATGAGAGAAAACCCGAACACCCAGAGAAAATCCATGTAGGCACATGGAGAATGTACAAACTTCAAACAGACAGCCACCCAAGGCTGGAATTGAACCTGGGTCCCTGGCGCAGTGAAGCAACAGTGCTAACAAGAAGAAGAAAGATAAGAAGTGTGGGACTGTTGATGAGTGAGGACATGATGTTAAGGTTAGTCAATATTCTTCTCAATTAGTGGTTCTTGTAAAAGCAAGAAGTGACAATCCTGGTCTCTCTTTCCTGTCACAATTGCTCAGTCCTTGGACTCACAGGCAATTTTAGTCTTTTTCCTTTCAATAGTACGTTAAAGCACGTTCGACAGATGTTGCAGATTTTGATACTACTCACGCAAGGTTCTTGCTGAATCACAGAATCCCTACAGTGCAGAAGGAGCCTATGCAGCCCATCAAGTCTGCACTGTCTCTCTGAACATCTTGCCCAGTCCCAATCCCCATAACCCCACATATTTACGCCGCTAATTCCCCTAACCAATTTAGCATAACTGATCCACCTAACCTGCAAATCTTTAAAGTATGGGAGGAAACAGGAGCAGCCAGAGGAAACACACACAGAAAATGGGAAAACATGCAAACTCCAAACAGAAGTCACCCAAGACCGGAAGTGAACCTGAGTCCTTGATGCTGTGAGGCAGCAGTGCTAACAAGTGTGCCACGGTGCCGTCTAAGCATCAGAAAGTTGAAGATGGTTCAATGCTAATCCTGATCAGTATGGTTCTGTTAGTCCTCAACTGGAAAAATGAAGCAGCTGAGGGTGGAGCAACCCTGTCACCCAGTAAACAGCCTTTAATTTAGAGATCTGACTGAAGTATGGGTCGCGTAGAGGTCTCATGCAGATTGAAGGAATCATGACTGTTGCCAGGCGAGGGAACAGAGAACCGCGTGATGCACTGCATCAGACTGTAAACCTATTGTACTCTGAGTGGTAAATATTGCAGTCTTTTAATGAGGACCACACAAGACAATGTTCATCCAGTCAGTGACACCTTGCAACAGGGAAAACTGACCCATGGGAGAGACCTCATGCTTCTACTTCAGCTCCTCTTTTTCAGTAAGCAATGAGATGTAACTGTTTCTCTTGCTGCTTAGAGACTTGACTCTGGATCTTAACTTTTGAGCCTTACTCTCATGATGGGCAGCATGATGGCACAATGGTTAGCACTGCTATCTCAAAGCACTAGGGACCCGGGTTCAATTCTGGCCTCAGATCACTGTCTGTGTGGAGTTTGCACATTCTCCCTGCATGGGTTTCATCCAGGTGCTCCAGTTTCCTCCCACAATCCAAAGATGTTAGGTTGATTGGCCATGCTAAATTGACCCTAGTGTCAGGAGATTAGCAACTTATGGGGATAGAGCCTGGATGGGATTGTTGTTGGTGTAGGCTCGGTGGGTTGAATTGCCTCTTTCTGCACAGTAGGGATTTATGATTCTTGAGAACCTTCCAGATAAATCAGGACACAGCAAATTAATGATATGAATGTAATTTGCAGCAGTCTGAAAGCAGCCTGTGGTAAAGAGATTGAGGATAATGGTGACCTTCACAGCCACATATACTGCTGTCCATGTCTTGGTTTGAGGCTGCAGCTCGAGCTCAGTGATAACATCATCCGCATGTTCTCCTCAGGCCTGCGTGGGTTTCTTCTGGATGCTCCAGTTTCCTCTTACAGTCCTAAAGACATTGGCATGCTAAATTCTCCCTCAATGTACCCAAACAGGGGCCAGAGTGTGGTGACTAGGGGATTTTCACACTAACTTCATTGTAATCTTAATGTGAATCTACTTGTGATAATATAAAATAAATTTTAACTTTAAAACATCCTCAGTAAAGTGAAAATACCTATTGCAGTACTCTATCTGAAATTGTGGTAGAAGTGGCCCATAAAGCCACTCAGTGCATACACCTCCTACTGAGTATCCCACCCCTTCTTCTTGTTCTTTTAGTAGCTTGTCCTGCTCCGCAGTGTCTTCCTTTGCAATGTCAATCATTCTCTATTCCTAAAAGCAACCATACTAGATCACCATGTCTGAGGGACAGATAAAAGCAGCAGCAGGAATGCACAAGCAGCCAGACTCTCTTCAGACAAATTAAACTTTCAGCTATCCTAGACTCAGCAAAAATCAACTAAAAATGGAACTTCAGCCAAATCTTATAATCTAGCAACAAAATCATAGAGTCATAAAACGATGTAGTTCAAGGGACTCTTCATGCCATTTACCATCATTTTCTGCTGAATAAGGTGAAGTCAGGGTGTCTAATTGTTGGCAGCAACTCAAAATGGCAATGGCAGCCTTAAATCAGCAATCTGATTACCTATTGGCCTTATTCCCTTTCATGTTGCCGCTGTATGAAAATCTCACAAGTGCTGTATGGATGAGCAGACAAGATTAGAGCAGAGAGGCAGGGCATTCAGTCTGCTCTGCCATTCTATAAGAGCCTAGCTGATATGTTTGTGTTTTGAATTCCATATTCCCATCTACCCCTAATAATCTTTGATTTCCTTGCCTTGCAAGAATCTGTCTACTTCCTCCCTAAAAACACTTGATGACCCTACCAGAGATATGTGGATTAGGTGGATTAGTCATGGTAAAACACCCTTAGAGTTAAAGAATAAAGAACAAAGAAAATTACAGTACAGCAACAGGCCCTTTGGCCCCCCAAGCCCGCACTGACCATGCCAATGGACTTAACTAAAATTCCCTACCCTCCTGGGGACCATATCCTCTATTCCCATCCAATTCACGTACTTATCAAGACACCCCTTAAAAGTCACTACAGTATCTGCATCCACTACCTCCCCTGGCAACGAGTTCTAGACGCCCACTACTTTGTGTAAAAAATCTGCTTCATACATCTCCTTTAAACCTTGCCCCTTGCACCTTAAACCTGTGCCACTCTGGGAAAAAGTTTCTAACTATCCACTCTCATAATCTTGTAGATTCCTATCAGCTCTCCCCTCAACTTCCGTCGCTCCAGTGAGAACAAATCAAGTTTCTTCAACCTCTCCTCATAGTTAATGCCCTCATATCAGGCAACATCCCGGTAAATCTTTTCAGTGCCCTCTCCAAAGTCTCCACATCCTTCTGGTAGTGTGGAGATCAAAATTGAACATTATACTCCAAGCGCAGCCTAACTAAGGTTCTATAAAGCTGCAACAAGACTTGCCAATTTTTAAACTCAATATCCTGACCAATGAAGGCAGGGCTGTCGTATGCCTTCTTGACTACCTTCTCCATCTGCATTGCCACTTTCAGTGAACTGTGTACCTGTACAACCAGATCCCTTTACCTATCAATACTCTTAAGGGCTCTGCTATTTACTGTATATTTCCTTTTTGTATTAGACCTTCCAAAATGCATTACCTCACATTTGTCCAGATTAAACTCCATCTGCCATCCTTCCACATAAGTCTCCAACTGATCTATATACTGCTGTATCCTCTGATGGTCTTCATCGCTATCCGCAAATCCACCAACGTTTGTGTTATCCACAAACTTTCTAATCAATCCAGTTACATTTTCCTCCTACTCACTTGCATATATATTACAAACAACAAAGGTCTCAGCACTGATCCCTGAGGAACACCACTTGTCACAGCCCTCCATTCAGAAACGCATCCTTCCACTATTATCCTCTGTGTTCTTTGATCAAGTCAGCTCACCTCTGATCCCATGCAACTTCACCTTCTGCATCAGTCTGCCATGAGGGACCTTTCAAAGGCCTTACTGAAGTCCTTGTAGACAACATCCACTGCCCTACCCTCATCAATCATCTTCATCACTTCCTCGAAAAACTCCATCAAGTTCATGAGACACGACCTCCACTTCACAAAACCATGTTGCCTCTCACTAATACATTCACTTATTTCCAGGTGGGAATAAATCCTGTCTCGAAGAATCTTCTCCAATAATTTCCCTACCACTATTGTAAGGCTCACTGACCTGTAATTACCTGGATTATTCTTGCTACCCTTCTTAAAAAAAGGAACAACATTAGGGATGGCAAGTACATTGTTACAGGATAAGGAGAGTAAAATACTTAGTGATAAGGGATAAGGACTGGAGTGGTTTGTATAGACTCGATGGGCCAATTGGCCTCCTTCCACACTGTCGGGATTCTATGATTCCATTGTCTTGTTGAGGCAGAAACTACTAAAGTTGCACAACCATATGAGGGAAAACAATTCTCCTTATCTCTGTCCCAAAAGAGAAATCCCAAATTTCAAAACTGTGCTCCCTAGCTTTACACTCACCCACAAGAGAAACCATCCTTTCCACATCCAACTTGTCAAGACCATTCAGGACATTATCTACTTCAATCAAGTCACTTCTCAGTTTTCTAAACTCCAATGGAAACAAGCCTAGATTGTCCAACATTTCTTCATAGACAACCTGTTCATTCCAGGTATACAAACTTAGGAAATAGGAGTAGGAACAGGATTTAGCCCTTTGGGCCTGCATCACCATTCATTTTGATCATGGCTGATGATCCAACTTAATAGCTTGATCCACCTTCCTTTCTAGTAAAGCTCCTCTGAACCACCCGCAATGTATTTAAATCTTTCCCTAAATGAGGAGACAAAAACTGCACGCATTTGAGATGTGGGTCAGAATTTTTCTCTCTACAATTATGTGCATGGCTAAAGTGAGCTCACACGAAATTGCACAAAAACACATTGAACAGGCATCATGACCAATCATTGGACAAGTTTAAAATATTAGTCTTAGGCCCATCCTTTTCCCTTTTGAACTGAATATTACTACTGTAGTATCTGGCAGAACACCACAGATATTTTTAATTATAGAGGAAAAATAAAGATTAACTACCTACTAAAGGAGTGGTCAATTTTAGAACTGTACACAAATTCTGCAGATTGGATATTTTGTTTGGAAATCCAACATTTTGACCATTTTGCACTAAAACTTGTTTATCCATGTCTTCTTACTCATGAGACAAGCAAAGGACAAAAGTTGATTCATGGTTATGCTTAAATAAATTTCATCTTTATTATTTTTGGTTCCAAACTTCAACAAAACACCTTTAAATGAAACTTCTTCAAATTAAACAAAAACTATCCTCATGTACTTATCTGAGACCCAAATTGAATTGACCCAGGTTGAATTGGCCAGGTTTGCTCCAATGGGTGTGAATCTTGCTCTTGGGTCTTCACTGAATTCTGATGATCTTGAGTTTTCGCTGAGTTCTGAACTCAGGTTCTTCCAAGTAGCGAAAGTTGGTCTTGGATCTTAGCCGATTCTTCACTAGATCCTTGTTGTATCTCTTCTGCCAACACCAAGTCTTTGCCAAGTCTAGGTGTCTCTTTTTATCCTCTTTCTTCAGACCCTTCTGGAAGGTTCTCTGGGCAACCAAGGAGGTTACCAGACGAGTGTCGCAGTACCCAATGGATTGCTGATTCCACATATGGAAGATGCCAGGGCAAGGTAATGGTTGGAATCTGAGAGTCTGACCAAAACTGGGGAATATACAAATATTATCCTTATTTGATCAGGGCTGAACACCTCCAGTTCCAGCCTCCAGGGCAAGTCTAGGCATGCCCTTGCTCGCCTGTATTTGTGATTAAACTTGGCCTGTTCAAATTCCCATCAGGCCTGGCTGTGGAGACTGTTGACTGATGTTTAATTTAGATTGTTCAATTCTGTGTCAGGCCTAGTTGCTCAGGTTATTGGCTATTTGGCAACAGATATTACCAAGATAAGATGCGATAACTTTCCATCTTAAGAATGCATGTGCAATTTGGATGCCATTTAAAGACCTTTGGTGGCCCTGTAACATATGAAAAATGTGCACTTTGTGAACCAGTTCAATTCTCTTTATATCTTAAAACTCTTGGCTACAGTTAGATCACTTATGGATTGAAATATTAACAAACGAAGCTATAGCAGACTAAACCTAGAAATTAGGGCTGATGTCAATATTGAACGTTCATTTTTATATAAAATTTTGTATAATAGTCTTTATATAACATTTCTCACTGTACAATTTAGCAGAAATGTTAACCCAGTTAAAATATGAACAATGAAATATTATACAAATATATTTAGCATTCTGCTGGCAGCAACCATAATTTCTAAACTGTCAAATCTAAGCAGAATGAGTCTTGGAATTCACAAAACATAAAAACAGTTTCTTGAAGTATCTTATTTTAATCAGAAAATTAATGCATATGATGTGATTGTTGCCTATGATATGGATCATCCTTCCTTAAAATAAAGTTCTGATCAAGAAGCACAAAAAGTCTACAATATATTGTAATTAATTCATTTTCTAACACTGTCAACCAAGCCTCATCTTTGTTTGAGTGTTGTCTTATTTCTGTATATATAATGAGTGATATTATATAGTTGAAAATAAAGAAATACTGGGTAAGAATAGATTCCAGGCGAATTTGTGATTACCATTTCAATTCCTGATATTTGCATTTGTTTCCTTAATAATCTCTTCAGTTTGGACTTGAGTAAGAGGTTATTTTCACACCTGACATTAAATCTCATACAACGCAGACTAATTAGATTATTATACAACATACTGTCTGACCTGTATTGCTTGGGAGAAATAACCTGAAATATCTCTCTAGAAACAGTGCTCTGAAATGCCACACAAATGACAATTTCTACGCATCTAGTTAAAAGAGACACCAACCCACAAAAACAAAGCTTGTTATAAATGAATGCCTTTGGCAAGTTGCCTTAAGCTTAATGAGAAAATATTCAGTGAAACAGAAATTATATTGTCTTCATTTAATTTAAAATCACGAGCATCTACCTTACTGAAAAATCTGAAAATGATCATGTTCAGAAGGTTGTAGAATTGGTGTACACTTGTACAGTTAATCAGTTCCTTTAGTAAGTGATAAATCTTAAATTTCCGTATATCATAATGATATTCTAATGTAAAATTTTGGTGGTGTTTTGCCAGATTTTGTAACATTATATTGAATGGGTGAGGAAGGGAAAGGGAGTGGAGTTCCATTACATGAGTCCTGCTTACTTTAATGCCCACTGGATGGCAGAAGAGGTCATCTATATTTGGGTATATCTCTGTAAGTGATGCTGTGACATTATATATTCCATTCGATCACTTTAGTCTCACTTTCATGAAGTATTAAACTTATCAGAATTAAATTGTCTTTCAGAGTTCCTAGACATTGAACTTAAAAAGACAATCATATCCAGTTATTGCTGCTGTTTAAGTGCAATCATTTTATTAGTTTTGGTGTTCCTTTTGCTGGTGCCCTCAGCCTTGGCTTACATATTTGTGCAGAGATTCTGATTCCTGGCTGGGGACAGAGGTGAGATTCATGTCAGTGCAGAGATTGGGATTGTTGTGATTGTAGGTCAGGAACAAAGGTGAGAATTCCTGACAATGTAGAGATTCTGATTGTAGCTCTTGCCTGGGCACAGATGGGAGAATCCTGTCAGTGCAGAGATTGTGACTGTAATTCTGGGCTGGGAACAGAGGCAAGATTTCTGTCAGTGCAGAGATTCTGATTGTAACATTTGGCCAGGGACAGAGGCGATATTCCTGTCAGTGCAGAGACTGTGACTATAGCACTGGGCCAGGGACAGGGGTGAGATTCCTGTCAGTACAGAGATTGTGACTATAGCACTGGGCCAGGGACAGGGGTGAGATTCCTTTCAGCATGGATCACAGGAAGAGGCAGTATCATTCAGAAGTAAGTGCAAATACCTACTGGCATAACGAGTATAATTTGTTACCCACTTCTTCTGGATTGGTAATACATTTTAAAATTTCAAGTCTGTAGGGTTTAGTTTTCTTTTTGCTAGTTAAATTATAAGTCTTTAGTTAATTGTTAAATGTATTGATGTTTTGTTTTACTTAAGTTCAATAAATTTTGTTATTATTTTCTAATTAAGTATTTGAGTCTTTGCCTGATGGTTATACCTCTGTCGAATTCAGTTTAAAGGGTTAATTTTGGATCTAGTAATTAGACTGGACAGAGCTAAGTTAACTCAAATCTAAATTTATCAGTTTTCCTTTTATAATGTACATAGGGCCAATGCAAACTGCCTTTGAGACATCCATAACATAAGCTGAATAATTTTCACAGATTCATCAAACAGGTTACAATTCAGAGTTCCAGATTTTCTGATGGGGGTTTGGCGTGGACCCTTGACGGATTTAAGAATTTAGTGACACCTTGCAGGTCTTGGGTAGAAATGTACAAGTTTATTAGGAGTTCATTCTTTATCTCTCTTGAAAGACGTTCACCAGTTTCTTAATCTTGCTCGCCCTCTCTCCTGCAAGATGTCACTAGTCTCTCCTTTCTATTGTTCTTACATAATATTATTATTCATTAGTCCAGAGAACGTCCATTTACATACATTGGTTAAATAAACATATCACAAACGGTGGTCAACACTGATTAATCCGGACCTCTGACATAATTGTACATGGGTTAGTGGTCTTCTGCCAAGGTCATCAAGGCTTATCCCATATGAAACTTGAAGGTTTATCCCCTGTGAAAATATTAATAAAAATATTATAAAAAAAGCAAAATAAAACAGTATCTTCCTGTAATTTCCCATTTGATTTTTCCTTACACTTTACGAAAGACGAATTGAGCAAGCAAGATCATATATTACAAAATTATTTCCATTTATCTTTGATGCTCCAGTACTTGTAGAGCAGCTTTCAACAGAAAAAAAAGGTCCAATTTAGCTAGCATGCATACTCAGTTGGATTATACGTAAACACCGAGGCAGGTGCTGATGTGAGAGGAAACCGATATAATAGGAAGAAGCTTAGCAGTTCCTACCAATCGTTTGCTGACAGCAGCATTTGATAACCATAAAAATGAAATACAAAATCAATAAAATTATCAGGAAAAACACAATTTCTTGCACTTTAGATATTCCCAGAGAATTCAACTGTCCTGAAACTCAACTGCATGGGGTGGTTGATGAAGGTTGTTTGAAAGATAAGTATTAACCTGTAAATCCCTAAGGGACCACTACACAATCTTGGAGATTGGACTCGCTAGACAGAAAAGCAGTGAAATTAACAACATGAAAATGGATATAGAAAAACATGATATCGACAAACACATCAGCTTAATCATTTTGGCAATCAATTAACAGCATCTAGACTTAGTCTCTCTCTGGTGTGTGTGTGGATCAAGTTTTCTTGCCTTTCAATTTCACTGTGGAATGTGTGACAAGCAGAACTTAGTAAGGACCTTCCCGCTTGGAGTCAAGTGGTTCACATTGGGATTTCTTGATGTACACCCACTCATCTGGAATGATGTTGTGTCTGTCATCGGGTGCCATATCCCAAGCAGCAGCAACCTCTTGGAAAACAGAATCTACAGATTTGGCTGTGCTAGCATTTACATATTAGATGATAACCAAATTCGTCTGTGGTATCTCTCGAAGATAGTTCTGCAATGCCATATGATAAACTGTGAGCTATTGTGGAATCTCTGAGGGAGCCTAGTCCATATTGTACTTTTGTTGGTCTATTATAAAAGCCAACTAAGGCTGAATCACAGATGCTAAGAGAACAGACCAAAAACCACTTGTGCTCCAGTGAAAATGTAGAGGGATTGGCTATCAAGGCGGTTAGTTTATCCACTTATTGATTAGCATTCTTATAACTTATTGCCAACCTCCAAGTTCCATCTGCTTTCTTCAGCGGTCAAACAGAACTGTTGATATTCCTCTTTCCACTAACTGATTCATGATGGGCAGGATTCCATCTATAGATGCCTGGCTATTGCCGAGTATAGGGTGAAGGAGTCCCAGTAATGGTTACTGAGTCCATTTGTAACAGTCCATTCTCATTCTTGTCCTTAGTCTAAACTGTGTGTTCCTTCAGTTTGTCGTTCTCCAGGAGCCTGATATTCCAGGTAATTTTCCCTTGGAGAAACACAAAGCTGAATCCACCTGGGAAAGCACCCCCCTTTCCAGGAGCACCTGTGTGACTGGGCCCACCCATACAGACAACTAGATTCTATGTGATCCCAACTGTAAAATCAGAGGAATTGTCTCACGCATATATATCTGTTTCCCAGCTGCCCCCCTCCGCCCCAACACCAACCTCCCCCTTCCCCCATCCCATTCTCACTCCCCGACCACGTATTATGGCCTGATAGTGGAATCTGTGGCAAATGGTCCCTTGGTACACATGTTAATTCTGCTCCGATGTCCAATAAACAATACACTCATTCTTCACTGACACTCACATTCACGTAAATTCCATCTGCCCATTGTTGTAAGAAGGCCAGCAGTGCTAAAGTGATGGTAGGATCTTTGCACTTTTGCTACTTGCAGGGTTGCTTCCTGCTGTTGGGCAGTGAGCTGTTTAAACTGTTCTACTAATTCATTTGGTTCATCTTTAGCATTCTTCCCCAAATCCCCATTCTGCCTTCCCTTGCTTTGTCCCTGTGACTGACATGTCCTTGCCCAATGACCTTCCTTTCCACAATTATGACATCGACCTGGATGTCTGTCATTGGTTGAATGCACTGTGTCATTTGCATATCTCTGATGTTTGTAGTCATATCCCATTCTAGCCATTTAAGATACGTAACTAGCTGAATATAGTTAGTGCCTTTCTCTTCCTAATCAGGTTTGTTCAGTCTTAGCATTTTGAATAATTCTGATTTCAGGCTAGCTACAAACGCTGATTTTAACGCCGTTAATGTGTTCAAAAGTAGGTGCAAAAACCTACTACGGTTACTTCCTGAAGCCTGAGTGCTCAAGCCAAATTGTTCTAAATCTTTCTTCATAATCAGGGATATCTTCACTCACTTTCTGCTAACACTGATGCTATTTTACTCCAGTATGTCTTGCCTGGCACGTATACCATACACCATGCCAGGATGTTAGATTCACAAATTCAGTGACATCTCATAGGTCTTGGATACAAACATACAAGTTTATTAGGAGTTCATTCTTTGTCTCTCTTACAAGGCATACACCAGCTGCTATTGTTATTACACAGTATTATTATTTATTATTCCAGAGAACACCCATTTACATTCATTGGTTAATTAAACACATCACATAAGGTGGTCTACACTGATTAATACAAACCCCTGGTCATGTATTGTACACAAGTTAATGGTCTTCTGCCAAGGTTAGCTAAATCACACACTGTGAATACATAACAAGCAGAGCAGCACATGTAACATTGTAACATGATCCAAGCATAAGTGAAACCTGAAACTTCAGTAGGATTTATTCAATGTGGAAATATTAATAAAAATCTTGTAAAAAAAGTAAAATAAGACATTAGCTTCAACACCCTCTACCTGCGACTGATGTATTTCCAACAAATTCACTGAATCTTTAAGGTAGGGATATGTTCGGCACAACTTTGTAAGCCAAAGGATCTGTATTGTGCTGTAGTTTTTCTATGTTTCTATATTTCTAATGCTATCTCCTTCAACAGCAATTACTTGCATACGGAACTTTAAAAACCCCTTCCTGCATGTTAAATCATTATATTAGCTATTTAATGTCATCTCAGAGATGTCACTACCCATCATATTACAGGAGAAACTGGATGGAAATATTTGGACGCCACGGAGGATAATGTCCCATTAGAACCAGGTAATGAAACTGCTAAAGTAACATGTCCAATCTTAAGGGATGGTGAGGTTGATGGAACAGTTCATTCCACAGCTTACGCAATGATTACACAACCATATAATTGTAGCATCATCCCATGAAGATGCAGCCAATGAAAAACTAACACAGCTTCCTCATCTCCACAATCTCAAGGGTGTTCTGTTCATGGATGACATGGTAACGCAGTGGTTAGCACATCACCTATAAACAATACTGCCTGACAACGCCAGGGGCCCGAGTTCAATTCCAGCCTTGGATGATTATCTGTGTGAAGTTTGCACATTCTCCCCATGTCTGTGTGAGTTTCCTCTAGGTGCTCCTGTTTCCTTTCACAGTCCAAAAGATATGGGGATTAGATGGATTGTAGCAGGAAAATTGCCCCTCATAGATTAGGGGATTAGTGGGGTAAATACTTGGGGTTACAGGGGTAGGATGGGGAGACATTCTGGGCAAAATACTCGATTAGAGAGTAGCTACAGACTCGATGGGCTGAATGATCTCCTTCTGCACTGGGACTCTATTTTTACTTTATGTCTTCGTTTTCTACACATCGATGACAGCAAGAGGGGAGGAAGCAAATTACAAATCCCCTCCTGACCTATACAGGTTAGTTTCCTTGTTTCTTTGCAGAATAGTAGAGAAGTATTGGAAGAATTAGCTGACTGATTATTAATCCATGGAACCACATCACCAATGCTGCTACAGTGGCCAAGAAGTTCTGGAATGGGACTTGAGCTCAAAGCTTCTGGTTCAGGGGTGGAGGCATCACCTTCTGAGCCACAAGGCCTTCCATAGCTTAGTGAGAGTGCAGATTTAATGTCCTGATGGTGCATTCAATAACTACTCTTATACAGACATGTGCTGCTTCTTTTTTCTTGTTCTTGTCACTTTGTGAGGGGTCATTATAGTGAGATAATAGTGAGAGATAAACCCTATCTCCCATCAGCTGTCCTTTCGCTGTTAATATATTCCTTCAAGAGTTCCAGGAAGGCAGAATTCCTAAGAATTAATGCAACGTGAAAAACTAGTTTTGACATAAAAGTTTTTTTGCATCTTGTCACACACAGTCCAGACATTCAGCAATTTACTGCAAAGAAACATGAAAGGGTTTGCAGTTATAGCTCACAACAGTACATGGATGCTATCTATTGCACTTAGTAATGGGATTAAACTGAGTGGAGATATCAAGCCTGTGCCATTGCTGTCATGTTGAACTGGATGAATTCCCTAACCTTTCAAAAGTGTGCATCAGTGACCTGAAGTGGCATGTCTGGAAAATACCCTGGTTAATGCTACACATATCCTCCATGGCTGTTCAAAATGAGCTTGTAACATTAAAATAGTTGAATAAAGTTATAACTTTCATAGCCGAAGGCAAAATTGTTTGCAAATAATCCTGGCACAGTTCTTCACACAACAGCTTTCGCCTACTTGATTTAAGAACTGTAACTGATAGACTTAATAAATGACACTAACACTGGAACACTGAGTTTTAATAGTGAAAGAGTTCAGTGTCATAGAACATAGCTCCTTCTTAATGTCTTCATTGGTCAGCGTGGCTTGTAAGTACTTGTGAGACAAGGTGTTATTCTGCATGTTGCACCTTCCTCAAATAAAATAGATTGTTTACTGGGAATCCTGGAAGTGAGACGCTTTTCCTCTGAAATGGAGCAAAAATATCCAGCTATCTCTGAGGCCCTCATGCTATCAAAGATAAATCCAACTCAATCCAAAAATAAAAACAGAAAATGCTAGAAATACTCAGTAGGTCCTACAGTGTCTGTGGCAAGTAACATTCAAGCCACATGACTGCCAGACAATAGCCATTGCCAACAAGAGGGAATTTAACTAGCTCCCCTTGATATTCATAGCACTATTATCGCTGAATCCCCCACTACCAACAGTCTGGATGTTACCATGAACTACCAACTGAACTGGAACAATCACACAAATACTGTGGCTATAAGAGGAGGAACTGGGAACTCTGTGGAGAGTAATTCCTCCTGATTTTCCAAAGCCCGGCACCATCTACAAGGCGCAAGTCAGGAGTGTGGTAGAATACTCTCCATTTTCATGGATGAGTGCAACTCCAACAACACTGCAGTAGTTCAATATTATTGTAATGTACATAATATGCCATCACTCGAAGGGAAGTGTGTCATGAGATCAATTCTTAATTTCACACACATACTTAGCTGCTAATACCTTCAAGCTTTCTACTTATGTACAAATGTTCTCATGTGTCTAATCTAAACAAATAAACCCACAATATGTTTACACAATTCATTATGAATAATTTGTACTTTTATCATTATAACAACACACTAAGATGGTCAGTAGTGGTTAGACAGCCCTAGCAGCAAGTTTATGTATTAGTATGACATGGCGAATAGCTTTAGGGATTGTGCTACATGGCATGAGATGAGCTTCAACCTTTTGTTCAAATCACATCTTTTTCACATAATATTTTGAGTGGTTAGTGCTTATATCATTATAACAAAATATAGCAAAACAAACACAGAAACTAGAAACAGAAGTAAGTCATTCAGTCCTTTGAGTCTACTCTACCATTCATTATTATTAGTGCTGATCATAAAATTCAATACCCTGATCTTGCTTCGCCCCCCTATCCCAAGAGCTACATCTAATTCCTTCTCAAAGGCACGCAACATTTTGACCTCAACTACTTTCTATGATAGTGAATTCCACAGATTCAGTACCCTCCGGGTGAAGAAATGTTTTCTGAGCTCACTCCTAAAAGTCCTATGACCCTTAGTTTTCGACTCCCTAACTTCAGGAACATTCTTTCTGAATCTACCCTATCTAATCCTATTTGAATTTTATAAGTTTCTATGAGATCCCCTCTCACTCTTTAAAAGAGTGGCACAGTGATTAACACTGCTGCCTCACAATGCCAGGGACTGGGATTCGATTCCTTGGTTAGGTCACTATCTATGCAGAGTCTGCATGTTCTCCTTGTGTCTCCATGGGTTTCCTCTGGGTGCTCCAGTTTCCTCCCACAGTCTGAAAGACAGTCTGATTATGTGCATTGGCCATGCTAAATTCTTCCTCAGCGTACTTGAATAGGTGCTGAAATGTGGCAATTAGGGGATTTTTACAGTAACTTCATCGCAGTGTTAATGTAAGCCTACTTGTGACATTAATAAATAAACTTTAAATTTTACAATGCAAACTGACATAGTTTTTCTAATACAATAGTCCTGCCATCCCAGGAATCAGCCTGGTAAACCTTTGCTGTATCCCTTTCTATTGCAACGACTTTCCACAGACAAGGACACCAAAACTGCATACAACACTCCAGGTGTGACCTCACCAACACCCTATACAACTGTAGTGAAACATCTTTTCCTGTACTCAAATCTTCTCATGATTAAGGTCAACATTTGCCTTTTTTACTACCTGCTGTACATGCATGCATACTTTCAGTGACTGACTCAATGTCTTGCTATTTTCTTCTCATTGAGTTTACACCCATTCATGTAATCTGCCTTCCTGTTATTGCTACTGAGATGGATAACCTCACATTGATCCACATTATATTACATTTGTTTTGCAGATGCCCACTCACTCAGCCTGTCCAAATCACACTGAATCATTTCTGCAACCTCCTGCAGCTCAGCCAAGTTTGTATCATCTACAAATTTGGAGGTAATACATTCAATTCCCTCTTCTAAACCGTGAATATATAATGTGAACAGTAGGATCCGAGCAAAGGTCCCTGCAGTACGCCACTAGTCACTGACTGCCAATCAGAAAAAGTCCCATTTATTCCAACTTTCTTTCCTGTCTGCTAATCAGCTTTCTACAGTAAGAAGTCTCACAACACTAGGTTTAAGTCCAGCCAGTTTATTTGATAGTAATCTCAAAGCTTTCGGAAATGGTGTTTCTTCGGCAGGTGTGTGGATATTTCTGATCAGAGAAGGGTATGTAAATTCACACAGTTTACAGAATACTGATTAAAATCAGCTTTCTATCCATAGAGGTTTACAGAATGGAAACAAGCTCTTCAGCCCAACTTGTCCATGCCGCCCTCTGGTTGCTCACCATCCCCCTTAAAAATACCCTGCAACCACTCAGAGATGTCCTTGATCTTGGCAGCAGGGAGACAACACACCATCCTGGAATCTCGATCACGGCCACAGAAACACCTGTCTGTCTCTCTAACTAGCGAGTCCCTTATTACTGCTGCTTGCACGTTGCCTGAGCCTGCTCTACAGCAGAATCAGGTATGGTGCCACAGACCTGGTATCTTCCCCTGACAGGCTATCCTCCTCAACAATATCCAAAATGGTATACCTGTTTGTACCATCTCAAGACATTACTCACAATCCATGTGCTTTAAGTTCATATAGGAATCTGCTATGTGAGACTGTCGAAAGCCTTCGGAAAGTCTAAATAAACCACTTTCTCTTTTATCAACTCTGCTAGTTACTTCCTCAAAGAATTCCAGAATTCAAGCATGATTTCCCTTTTGTAAATCCAAGCTGACTTTGTCTGATTCTACTACTGTTTTCTAAAAGTTATGCCAATGTTCAGTTTCCATCCTTGGTCCCAAGATTTCAACTATATCTACCCCTTTACATCTATTTGTGCAACTAATCCATCCATTTTATTTTGAATGCTCTAAGCCTTTAGATATAAAATATTAGGGCAAGTTGTTCCTATTAATGTTCTTGTTTTAATGTTCCTTGTCCTGTTCCTATTATTCGCTACTTTGATCTTATCTGATTCTGGCCCTTGATTTCTCTCTCTCACTTTTCTTATTCTCTTTGCTGAATTTTTTCTCTTGTTCTTGATTCCTCCTACTCTGAATCCTTATATCAGTTTCCTTCCACCTGCCATATTAATTTAAATCCTCCCCAACCATTCTAGCAATTACCACCTCCCTGTCCCCTTTTAAAGATGGTTTCTAATATTAGTTACTCACCAGTCAATCAGCTTACCACTTTCCTGTAACATCACTCTTGGATTTTTCTAAACTGAGCACACTGTTTGGTGGCTGTCTCTCTGTAGGTTCCCGATACTCACTCTATCTAAGAGTCCTGAGTCTCATCCTCCCCGAGGGTCCCAAGTCTCACCCTCCCCAAGGGCCCCAAGTCTCATGCTCTCTTTATCCCCTGTTCCAGAATAGTATCCCTTACAGGTTCCCCGAGTCTTGCGCTCTCTTTATACTCGAATCCCAGAACAGTGTCTCTCGCAGGCCCAGAGTTCTCTACTCCCTGAAGGTATGATAGACATCATCCAGGACAAGGTTGTTTGTTAGATTGACACTCCATCCACCACATAAAATTCACTCCCTCTGCTGCTGACGAATAGTGGCAATAGTGTTTACCATCTACAAGATGCACTGCAGCAACTGACTAAGGCTCTCTTGACAGCACATTCCAAATCTTCAACATCTACCACTCAGAAAGAATAGGGCAGCTGATTGCATGGGAACATTACAAGTTCTTCTCCAAGCCACCGCCATCCTGATTTCGAACTATACCATCATTCCTTTTTTGCTGGGTCAAGATATTGAAACTTTCTCCCTAATAGCACTGTGGAGTGCAGCAGTCAAGAAGGCATCTCTCCTTTATCTTCTCAAGGGAAATTAGGGATGGGCAATAAATACTGGCCTTGCCAACAATATCACATCCTGTAATAAATAAATGAGTGGGGCTTAGTTGCCCTCATAAACTGATTGCCCTCTGAAATGAACCATCAATCCAGTTCCCAGGAAATACACCAAAGGTGGGAAATATAAAACTGAGCTGCCTTTTCTCAGCTTTCTGCCTCTACCCCATCTCCAAAGGGCATGGAAAATTCAGGCCAATGTTTCAGGTCTGTGACCTTTCAGCATAATCCAGTGTTAAAGCAAAAAAAATTAAACTTCCTTTATGACTCTAATCACTCCTGGAAGTTTATTTTAGAATGTAGGTTCCAGACTAATGTGCATTCACAATTATAGTTGTGAGAAAAGATCCAGCTTTTTTATTTTATCCTAAATTACTTTTACCCCAATAGAAGCAATCTTATTTGGTTTGGATGCTCCACTGGCTTCTCATCCTCATTTGAATAAGTGACAATAATTTCAACAGTATTGGAAAACACACACATGCAAGACCCCAGTTTAGATCAGGATCTATACTGCTGACATAGAGCAGATGAAGATCCCACATCAGAATCCACCCACAAAATCGCCTGTATGCTAATCTGACATAAATGTTAAGTATGTATATAACTATAGCTTTTATGAGGAAATTGCATGTAAACCTGAGATTAGAAGTGACTCCAGTAGGAACGTTGTAAGTGAAAAGACAACGCTTAATTAGATCAAAAAAATGAATAAAAGTTCATTGAAAATAATTAGGCCTGTAAAATGAGCATTATCTAATTTAACTTAGAATTATAAATATTTATTTGAATTCGTACCGTGGATTTCCAAAGTAACGGAACATGTGTGTTGTGCTCTTGCTGAAATAATCCCCTGACCTTGAAGAAAAACCTTCATCCTTTGACTTCAAGTGATTTCACTTCCATTATTAAACACAGTAACTCATATATTTGCATAATATTTCTGTTTTGCTTTTCCTTCCCAAGACTCTTCTTCCTCGTTATCTCCATTTCCTTTAAGACTCTCCATTATAGCCATCTGTTCAATCATCTTTATACCTTCATTTTTGGCTTGACATCCATTTTGTACAATTAGGCCTCTATGGAATGTCTTGGGTCATTTTCAATGTTAATGGTGTGATATGAATGTAAGTTGTTGTTGATTAATAGTGCTATTAGCCCATTTTAAAGCAATGGGTTAGAATGCTGCACCAACTTGCACAAGTACATTAACGAGTGTATTATCAGAGGAAATTAAACTCTTGAGGTACAAGTTGCTTCCTAGCTTGGTCCTCTGCTGAATTCTTCTATATTTTTCTTCCACCCTAATCTTCTATTACCCTCATTGAGTCTCTGCCTTATCTTTTCAAGCTCTTCTTGTTTTTTCCTAGTTCCACAATATAGAGTCAAAATTACAGTGATGTGTCATCCATTGGAGCATTACAAATTCCGGTTTTCCCTCTCATTTACAGCACAAATAGTCAAAGTATGAAAAGAACAAAGTTTAATGTTTTAAAAATTAAAACACTTGGATACATAACATAACTAAAACTATCAAACAGAATCTGAAAATAAGTTATTTGTTGACATAATTTATTCTAATAGCTTTCATAAATTGCATTATTTGATTTCTCTCCGCTGTGTAGCTTGTGTCCTATTATTTGACAATGCTAATTTAAGGACTTAATAAATAAGACACGCAAGCTGGAATTCTCCAGTTTCGCTTGCAGCTGGGATTCTCCAGTCCCCCTGCTGTGAATGGAGATTCAGCTGAGTATCAAATTCTCCGTTCACACTGGCAGTGATAGTGGGATGTATGAGACTGGAGAATTCTGGCCACAGAATCTGTAAAAAATTCCAATGTCTTAATTCACAATGTTCTGCTAATTAATAAAGTGACGCTGCCATGATACTGAGATTACAACCTTTTCACATGGAATGTGAGAAGTCTTGTCCATAAAGAGGGGAGAATACAAAATCTCCTCAGCAGTAGCTAGTTTTTACTTTTTGAATAAGTGTCAAGTCTCCATCAGTTTCAAGATGAGCTGGCTTCTTGCTGTAACCGAACTCAAACTTACTGTTTCTTTATTTCATTAAGCTGTCAATCAGCAACACTGAACCCAATGACATTTCTGATATCAGTTTGACTTGCTTTAACGGAATATAACATTTCACTCTGAAACCTCCCAATTTTGATACTCGCCATGTATGTTGATTACTTATCATATTTAACATGGTTCCAAATATTTGCAGCTCTTTCATTTAATAGAATCATCATTGTTAAGTGTTCTTTAGAGAAATGTGATACAATATGTTTTAGTTTTAGAATGCTTGGCAGAAATATTTAAAGTAAATTTAATACGCGGTGATGAAAATTCATTATAATCGCTTAGCACAAGGAGATGTTTTTAATAATGAACTGATAAAGATTGCGCAACATACCAAAGTATTCTGATCGTGTAAGAAAATAACTGCTGCAGATAAACAAAAAGGAATTCCCTTTTTTAAAGGCACAACATTACTGGGCATTCATCAATCCTGCCATGCCTAACAATTGCAGACATTTTTTATATGTGATTATTAGACAAAGTCTAATATTAAAAAACTACTAAGAACTTTAGGAAACATTCTACTGGACAATGTGGAATTATAGCAAATGTAGGCGGGATTGTCGTAATTATTCAACTGTCTAGTTGAATCACTCACAAGAGACTCTTCCACTGAAATGAAAAACAAGGGGGAGTCCTTTTTCACATTTCTTAATATTGTGAAAGCTACTTTACAATCCAGTAATCCCTAATGGTTAGGATTGTAGCACAAAAATACAACAAATGACAGTTATAACACAGCTAAACCATTGCTATAGATCTATTAGATGTTCTTCATTAGGTATAATTTCAGTAGCACTGTTTTCTATCCAACGTGGATATAAAAGGTGGATATTAATTTAAATTCTAACTGTCATCTCTAACACACCTCGAGCTGCCGGGAAGCTGTGCACTCCTCCACATAGATTCCCATGACAACCACACATTAATACTCTGCCATCCAAATTACAATTTCCCCAAAATCATTTTAGTTTGAATACATATTAAATCAGTTTGCCAGTCGGGTGGCTTTATGCTTTGATACTTGTTCACTTTGTCTTTTTTTAAAATTCTCTAACAATTTAATTCTCTAACGATATTTATTTAGTGGAGTCATTATAATAACATTTTCCTAAACCCTGATCCTACATATGTTCATTTTGGATACATGGTCTATTTAATTTATGGCAGCTTTTCAGGTTATGTTAAAAAGAAACCTGTATTAAAGGTAGCCCACAATAAGGTATTGAGGGCCAGGAAGCTCAGTTAGTGTGATGGCAAGAGTGTAGCTCGGAATAATATCAACAGCACGCGTTTATTTCCTGTTTTCAGCTGAGAAGTCTTGGGAATTGCTTCTTTGTTGTGCCATTGAGATTAGAAGATACTGGCAAACCATCACTGGCAAGAGAAAAGCTCAGAATAAATATCTGTAGATAATGAACTAGTGTCCAGTCTTTAAGCAGATCCTTATTGATGTTGATGAGTAAGATCTCACTCTATAGTTCTCATCTTTGGGTTTCAAATTTTTCATTGCAAAAAATAGTTTTCCTCACCACTCTTTCTTTCTCTCAATTTCTAGTCTTGTTTATCCGTTTCTTTCTTTATTTATCCTCTCTATTGTCTGCATTGTCCTCATGCTACCTATCCCATTATTTTTCTTCCTTCATTCCTGCTGCTTTAGCTGAAATTGCCTTTTTCTACTTTCTATTTCTGCCTTATTTATTCCTCTGCTACAGTTATATCTGTTGCACTTTATTGTCATTCAACACTCTACATTACATATGATGGGTGGAATCTAATGCCCTGCCACTTTCACACCAATAAAGTTGATGAAGGGAAAGCTAGGGAATAGTTTTCCCACCCAAACATCAATAGAGACCTTTAAGTGGACAGTTAATGCACCATCCCTACCTCCCCACCCCCTTAGAAAATCTATCCAGGTGTCCTTCTGCTTCATTTGTGAACAACCAAAATGACATCAAGAAATTTAACAATCTTCATCCAATGGCAGGTGATCCACACATTCACTATTCATCAGGTCAATACACAGGATCCCACTGAATGAAGTTGCCCAACAATGATTCAACATTGTTAACAGCAAAGGTCTAAATCCACTTCTGGATTTTAACAATCTTGCAATGTTGTTTTCGAAGGTTCCACTCATGCAGAAACTGTGAGGAATGACTGAATCTGACATGTCTAAAATCTTGCTCTAATTTGAGGCCTTTTTGTCATAGTCCGCCACAACCATGAAAACTCATCCTAATTCTGAAACCAATGCTTATTTTAAATAAGCATCTTTGCTGAGGCATATGCCGGTGACCATATGAGTTTCCAGTGTTTTTCTATTGCGTTTTGATTTGGATTTTCTTGGTTGAGACATCTGAATGTAAGACAGCCTCCACTCTGTGTTTATGATGCCAACAGTGTGGGTTTAATTCCTGTACTGGCTGAGGTAATTCATAAAGGCCCCTTGCTTGAGGTATGGTGATCTTCAGTTTAAATCACCATCAGTCAGCTCTCCCCCGCAAAGCCTGTGATTATTTGCGATTATAGTGTCTTTTTAATGAGTGCTCATGCATCACATAACTGTGGCAAGATTGCTAAAGACAGTAAAATATTTGCAGGACTGAACAGGTGTACATGGATCTATGGAGTTGGCACTGATTGCCAAATTTCCTGCTAATCTTTTTTCTTGTTCCTATCTTCTCGTGTGTCCCAGAGCTTTTCATCCTACCTGAGTCTGCTGCTGAAACTCTCATTCCTGCATTTGTTATTTCTAGACCTAATAATGCCAACACAAAAAAAGTCAAGTTTTCTCTGAGATGTGACCAATATTTATCCTTCAATCAACATCACAAAGACAGATTACCTAGTCACTATCTCAGTCACTATGAATTGATGTGAAGATGCCAGCATTGGACTGAGATGGACACAATAAGAAGTCCAACAGGTATATTTGGAATCAGGAGTTTTCGGAGTGCTGTTCCTTCATCAGGTGAGCCAGTTAAAGTTCAATGGGTTTATTTAGAACAATTTTGTTCTTCATTAAGTTTATTTATTAGTCATGAGTAGGTTTACATTAACATTGCAATAAAGTTACTGTGCAATTACTGTGCAATTTCCCTAGGCTCCACATTTCGATGCCTGTTCGGGTTTACAGAGAGAGAATTTAGCATAGATAATCCACCTAACCAGCATGCCCTTGGACAGTGGAGGAAACTGGAGCATCTGGAGGAAACCCACAAAGACACGGGAAGAATGTGCAAACTCCACATACACACTGACCCAAGCTAGGAATTGAACCCAGGTCCCTGAGGCTGTGAGGCAGCAGTGTTAACCATTGTGCCACTATCCTGTCCCCAGGTGAATGGCATAGCTTTCAGAGTGGCACAAGCTTTCAGAGTGCTGCTCCTTCATCAAGTTTATTTATTTATTAGTTACAAGTAGGCTTACATTAACACAAATTCCCCTAGTCGCCACAGTCACCCTAAGTGGCCCAGTTGCCCTAGTAAGTCACAAGATGAAAGAGCAGTGCTCTGAAAGCTCGTGATTCCAAATAAACCTATTAGACTTTAATCTGCTATTGTGAGACTTCGTACTCTTTACAGTTTGTGAGAGTTTGTGTGAGCAAATTGATTGGTAAATTTCCTACAGTGAATACACTTCAAAAGTATATAATTGACTGTAATGTGTATTGGGATATCCAGTCAACATGCAAGGTGCTATATAAACCTTTAATTTCTTTCTCTCAAATTCTGACCGGTATCCCACATTCTACCAACCATAAGTTTCACAGCATTCAAAACCTGGCTGCTGTGTTCTAGCTCAAATCAAACTTGATTTCCCTGCTCCCCAGTACTTGAGGCACTACATCGGTGTTTGGTTAAACAATGAAAAATATCACCTATGGATGTGGACATTAGGATTTAGCCATGGTCAAACAGCTCACTATCTGAGAATAACATAAGAACATAAGAAATAGGAGCAGGAGTAGGCCACACAGCCCTCGAGCCAGCCCCGCCATTCAATAAGATCATGGCTGATCTATAGTGGTTCAGTACCACTTCTCTGCTTTCTCCCCGTAACCCTTAATTCCCTTGTCAATTAAAAACCTATCCACTCTTGACTTGAACATATTCAGCGAGGAAGCCTCCATCACCTCATCAGGCAGAGAATTCCAAAGAGTTATTAGGTACAGTGTCAGGGATTCATCAATGCCCAACTCTGATCAATGCCTGCAGGAAAGGAAAAGAGGAAAAAGATTGGGACAATGGACAGAAGTATTTTCATATTATATAATGGTGATCAAATGTGTTTGAGGATTTGTAGTTCTGCATATGAAAGGCAAAAAGCGCCATCTACTGACAGTCAGCTTTGCATTTAAAGTAAATACAGTGTGGTGAATGTGAACAATTTTAACAAGCATGATTTTAGAAAACAACATAATTACTTCCAATGCACAGCAAACTAGTTGCAATGTTTTTAGTTTATGCCACTTAACTGTAACATCCAAAGAATAATTCCCTTGATTCAAGGAAAATGTTACACAGATTTTTAACAGGATGCTTTGTGCTCCCAGTACTGCATGCAAGATTGAGTCTGCATGCCTCAATCAGGAGCCCAAATCTGTATGAGGCTTGAACCACCTAAAGCTGATCTGGAATGAAACCTTCAAAAAGTGGTAGATTGGGACGAATGGGAGGAAAGGAATGCTTCTCTGTGGTACATTTATATACAGTCATACAGCAACTTGGAAGGTACTTGTGAATTTAAATAAAAAGACAGATCTCATCTTTGTGAAATTTCAATGACTTTCAAAATGTAAGATGTCCAATAACAAAAATGGAGCTTGGGAAAATTTATAATCTGCCCACTACAAAGAAAATATAGAGAAATGCAGTCACACCAAGCTGTGATTGTTGGAGGTCTCTTGCAGAAAGATCTGGACAATGTTCAGGCTTGGTTTAATAAATTGCAAGTAACACTCATGCCACAAAACAGCCAGACAATGACCACCTCCAGTAAGAGGGAATCAAATCCTTGCCCTTGACATTCAACAATATTACTACTGGAGAATCTCACACCACCGACATCTGAGGGGGATTATCCTTGATCAGAACTTAATTGGACCAACCACAAAAGTACTATAGCTACAAGAACAGGTCAAAGGCTGGGAATTCCATAGTGAGTAACTCACCATCTTACTCCCCAAAAACTGTAATGAGAATTGTGATGGAATATCTCCACTTGCCTGGCTGAGTGCAGATCCAACAATTTCCAGGAAGCTCATCACATTGGCTGCTTGAACAGTAGTCAACCCACCATCTTAATCATTCATTTTGTCCATTACTAGCATACAGTGGCAGCAGTGTGTAGCATCTCCAAGATGCACTGTAGCAATGTAAGAGGGTTCTTTAACAGTACTTTTCAAACTCACAGTCTGTACCACTTCAAAGAACAAGGGCAACATGACAATGTGTAGAAATACCACCACTTACAATTTTCCATCCATTTTACACATCATCCTAATTCAGAAATGTATATCTGTATCTCCATCATCATCTTTGTGTCAAAATCCCGGAACTCCATGTGACTGCAATGGTCATGGATGGTGCACCTTCCTCTTTCTTTCTCAATGGAACATATATCTGTTACATTTATTAAATACCTTCTTGAACATCTGCCGCTTCTTTTCTACCACTTTATCTGTAGACCTATTTTCCCAAACTCTGTCCTTATAACCTTGTATTTATTTTTATTTAAGTTTAAGAAGCTTGTTATAGGCCCAAAAGATGTGAAATTCAATATGTTATGCCCACTCTTGCTCAGAGGATCTTTTACTATGAGACCATTAATTATTACACAATGGGCCCGATTTTACCATTTTCATTCTAAGTTCTGAATCTGGGCACAATTCAGATCCGACTTGGAATCCTGTTCTCAGGCTCCCTCATACGCACTTGGCCTGAAGAAAAAACGCCAGTCTGAATCGCACTGTGGATGGGGCTTTTTGCGCCTGAAATGATTAGAGTTCTGAACTGCGCATGCGCAGATAGAAAAAAATTTGAAAATGCTCCCTTGTCACATTGCTCCTGGACTGTAAAAAGTGAATAAAATGGCCCGGGAGTGATGGTTCCCACAGATATCACTTCTACCCCCACAACATAACTGTTCCCCTTATCCACCCTGCCCCACGCTACCGAAACCAATCACAACCTCCTGTGCCCTTCCCCCATACCAATCAGAGTGGCAGCTGACCTCTCCTGCCCCACCCATCCCTCCCACCAGTGAGCAATCTGGCCTTCCCCTCCTCCTGCCCGAGTATAATCTGGCCTCCTTCTCCTCCACCCCTAGAGAATGACCTGACCTTCCTCCCACCTACCCCACCCCATCCCAACAGAATGATCTGGCTTCCCTTCCCACCCCCTGCTTGAGTATAATCTGGCCTCCCTCCCACCCACCCCGAGAGAATGACATGGTCTCCCTCCCCATGTCCCCCACTCCCCGGGGAATGATCTGGCCTCCTTCCCCCTGCTCCCCAGAGAATATCTGGCCTCTCTCCAACCCCCCCCCAAAGAATGAGCTGGCCTCCCTTTCTCCTCTCCCCCAGATATACATCTGACCTGCTTTCCCCCACTGCCCCCCACCCACCAGTACCACCACTACTACCATCGATCTGAGTGAGAGAGCCATTGGAAGTTCTGAACTTACCTCTTTGGAAGTTGAAGCACCCAATACAGACTTTCTGCCGAGCATGTCTGTTTTTGTGCCCAATCTGGACACGCGAATGCGATGGTAAAGGGGGAATACTGATAAAGTTGGAAAGACAGCCCATTAATTCAATCTAAATGCATGCAAATGCATTTAAATTGCCGTTGCACCCATTTCAGTGCAAATCTGATAGTGGCCATTCCTTGGTAAAGTAGTCATCTGCACAGATGCGGGTGTGAATCATGTTAATGGCCTCATGCCTGACTTTAACATGTTTTTGCACCTTTTCGGGCACAACGCAATGGTAAAATCAGGCCTAATATGTCTTGTTACTCAAGAAAATATTGTTCTAAGACATTGTCTTGAATGTACATTAACAACTCAATTTCCATGTTACCTTTGACAATTTGATCCATTCAATCAGTATGATGATTGAAGTCACCCATGATTATTCCACTATCATTTTTACAAGCTCCCATTATTTTTTGATTGATAGTCTGGTCTATGCTATAGCTACTGGTATAAACCACACATGTCATTATCTTCTTTTCTTTGCTATTTCTTTCCTCTACCCAAAAATGATACTATATTTTGATCTCTTGAATCAATATCATTATTATACTGATTCACCTTTTATTAATAGAGCTATCCCACCTCCTTTTACTTTCCTCCTCTCCTTCTGAAATGTCAAATCATAGAACCATGGAATCATCGAATTCTTAAGTGCAGAAGGAGGCCCTATTCGGCCCAGCAAGCTGCAAGTGACAATTCCACCCAGGCCCTATCTCCATAGCCCATGCATTTACCCTGCCAGTCCCCCTGACACAGAGGCAATTTAGCCTGGCCAATCAACTTAACCCACAAATCTTTGGAGCGTGGGAGGAAACCGGAGCACCCAAAGGAAACCCGCACAGATAATGGGAAAATGTGCAAATTCCACACAGACAGTCACCCGAGACGAATTGAACCTTGGTCCCTGACACTGTGAACTAGCAGTGCTAACCACTGTGCTACAATGCCGTCCTTAAATATTTAACTCCAGCTTAGTCACTTGTAATCATATCTCTAAAAAGCTATCATATCGAATCATTCATTTCTATTTGCGTCATCAATTTAGCCATCTTGTCATGAATGCTGCGATTAAAGGTTAAAGTTTATTTATTAACTAGTCACAAGGAAGCTTATGTTAACAATGCAATGAAGTTACTATGAAATTCCCCTCATCACTACTATCCGGTACCTGTTTGGGTCACTGCATCTTAGCAGATTGTCTTTCAGACTGTGGGAAGAATCCAGAGCACTCGGAAGAAGCCCACACAGCCCAGGAGAATGTCCAAATTCCACACAGACAGTCACCCAAGCCGGGAATCAAACATGGTCACTGCTGCCTCACATGGTCCTGTGAGGCAGCAATGCTAATCACTATGCTATCATGTCACCCCTGAGTATTCAGATAAAGGATCCTTAATCCTGTTTTTTTAATATTTTCCCCTAACTCTGACCTAGTATGCTCTTATGTCTGTATATTCTCTCCTTTCCTGTCATTCCCTAGTTTTCATTACCTATATCGTTAGCCTGTAGTATGGTTGAATTATTTTCTTCAACTTTCCAAATATCGCCCCATCCCCAGCCTCTACTATTTAGTTTAAAGCCAGTTCTATCCATTTATACAAGCTGTAAGGTCATCAGATCTGTTTGCAGATTGTAAGGGCTCAGGTTCTTCCATTGCTACCTTCCTGATGCTCATAGCGATCTCACTTGCAGTCACACCCAAACACCTTCAACTACTATTCGAATTTGGACAGAGATAAAAATTTGAAATTTGAAATGCCTCTGTGTTTCAGCATTTAGGTCTTACTGTTTGGTGCCCCCAGCCCGCCACCATTTCCTGTAATGTCTTAGTTTGTAGTTATGTGATTCACGATGCGGCTGATCCCAGCATAGTTCAACTGAAGACTGTACTAATGCTACAGCTCTCTCTTTCTACATTACTGGTGCCAGTCCCCATGAATCAAAACCCAAACCATACACATCAATCTTTGAAGCACACATTTAGATCTCTGATCATATTTACCTCACACCAATTTGGTATAGCTCAGGTAGTCATCCAGAGTTTATTATCTCTGTGGTTCTACTTTCTAATTTAGACCTAGCTGCTTCTGCTCTCTCAACAGGACTACTTTTTTAGTCATTGGTGCCCATATGATGCAATACTAGAATGTTAATGTTTGTATTTAATGGAGAGGGGATTTCAGGTGTGATATTTTCAAAGTTTTGATTGTCCTGTTAATCCTAACTACACTGTTTTGAGACTGTAATAGGGTATAGGCACAGAACTATACAACATGCGTGCATTTCTATATCCAATTAAGTGAAAAAATTAAAACACCCCAACAACTAGATTCTTCCCTTTACACTGCAAGTTCCTCTCCAACTGTGAGTAGTTAATCCTAGCACCAGGCAGGCAAGACAGTCTCCAAGATTCATCCTTTTGGCTGCAGAGAAACATATTTGTTCCCCCAGCTATACTGGCCATTACTATAATGATATTCCTTTTTAGTCCCCTGTACTTGAATGGCCCGTGCACCATGGTGTTGGTGAGTTTGTTCATCCACCCTTTAGCTCCCATCCACACAAGCTGTAAGGTTATTAAATCTGTTTGCAAATTGTAAGGACTTAAGCTCCTCCATTGTTCCCTTCTGGGTGCTCATAGCGGTCTCACTTGCAGTCACACCCAAACAGCTTAAACTGTTGCCCAAATTTGGAGAGAGGTAAAAACTTGAAACATGAAATGCCTCTGAGCTTCAGCATTTAGATCTTGCTATTTCATGCTCCCCTCTCCGATCATTCCTTTTTAGGTCAGTCAGCTTACGCATTTCCTGTAATATCACAGTCTTTTTCTCCCTTTTTGAATCTTTTGTCTAAGTTCGTTCCTGCTTGTCTGCTCTCCCCGTCTGCTCTCACTCCTGACATGGGCAATAAATGGTGGCCTAGATGGCGATGCTTCTATCACCAATAAGAATTCTTTAAAAAGTATTATTGTCACATGAGTGAAACAGAATGGGTGGGATTTTCCTCTCTTGTAAATCAGAAAAGATGATGGAATGAGGGAAAATGGAAAGTGAGAAAGAGGAATAAGTACGAGGATAGCATCATCTTCAATTTTGTGCTCCAGTCTCTGAAGTGAAACTAAAACTCACAGAAGTTTGATTCAGAGGTAAGAGTTTCACCAACTCAGCTACAGCTAACATTTGGTCAATGAACACGTAGAGAAAAGAAGTAGAGGTAACAATCTCCCATAGTTTATTTTCTTAATTTTCAATCTTAAGATAAGATTGAGCCAAGTACATGGAATTTTCTTGACTGTTCACTTTCTGCTTATAAGCTAAACAAGATTATCAATAGGTTTAAAAAAAAAAGATAACTGCAATTAATCCTGCAATTAAACTTTCTTTTACTCTCAATTAACTCTGTTTTTCACTAAATACCATACCATTTTTGCCGGTATGGTATTTAGGTTCCCGTTTTAAGATTACAGTTTCTGATTCTATCTTGGTACCACTGGTCAAGTTACCCTAAGAACCAATATGTCAGTCTTGTATTTATTGATTGCAAGGGGCAATTTGTTTGCTGGGACAGGGGTCAATTAGAAAATAGATAATCTGGTACAAGAAGCATTGGCAGTTATATATGTTACTATTAACAAACAGTATTACACAGAGACAGAGGCAATCAAAACCTTTCACTGAAAGGCAAAGCAATGGAAAGTTATGTGTCATTCATTCCCAGTCTCTGGTAAAGGTCTTGAGGTCTGAAAGCCGGAAATTCCCACCCAATTGTCAGTGGGATTTCACATTGTCTGCAACCTGCCCTCTAAAATTCCAGTGGCAGGCAGGAAGGGAGAATTCCAATCGTAATTACCTCAAGTGTCATATTCTACCAAATGCAATATTCAATACAACCTTCCCACTTGCCTAAGGATGTCTCTATCAACTACAACTCATACCTCACACTCATAGGGCAGGATTTTCCATGACCATCTTCCAACCACCACCCCCCTCCCTGCCATCCCACCCCCCCCAAACCCTCCCCCACTCCTTCGGAATGAATTGCAGCTCTGGAGGTGATCCTCCATTGGTTGGCAGCAGGATCTTGTGCTCCGTTGTTGTCAACAGGGTTTCCCATTGTATGCACCGCCCTCTGACAGGAAGTCTGCAGCGGGAGCTTCCATCAATCGGAAGATCTTGTCAGTGGGAATGGCTAGAAAATTTTGACATTTAGGCTGGATTTCACAGGGTATCTTGAACCCTGAACTGTCAGCAACAAGTTTGTTTACTATAGTAATGGCTGCCCCTCAGCAATTTAACACTAGGAACAGCTTTGGTTGCTTTAAGGTGAGACTTCCATCCATAGTTTAGGAGGAAGATCTGCCTTCCAGTGTTGTCTGCCCATTGAATAGACTTCCAGCAAAACCAGATGGGGGCAGTGGCCAATGCTGAGACTACTCGCAGTCCTGACAATGTGAAACCCAAAATTAAAATAAATTTAGGCTGTGACTTGGGCAAATCCAGCAGGCCTCAGTGTTGTGAGGGCAAAGTGTGTGGGAAGGCCCGGCTTGAAAGCCTGGAGGGAAGGTAAGGGAGGAAAGATGAGCTTTGGGATGATGTCTTCAATGATCACAAGGAAGCCTACCCATCTTGTTTGGTATCAACTCACTCAGCTAAGGATTCCTACAGGGCATGGAATACATTTGCTGCAGGTAAGTAACAATGGAAGTGGGATAAATGGCAACACACGACACACAGGATTTTACAAATCCCCCCACTGTCATCAGCCAAAGTTTCATCTTATCCTCACACACTAAGCATGGCTGCAGCTTTACACTCACATCCCACAGTTTACATGCAGTCCTTGCTATTCAGCAGGGCAAGAACATCTCTCAAAAACATGGCACAGACTAAACCGACACAATTCCATCTCTGATGAAGGACAAGATGGCAATTAATAGATGGCATCAGCAAATAACCAGGGGGAGCAGGGACTGCTGTATATCTGAATTCAATGGATGAGGCAGTGCATGAAATCTTAGCATAAAATGGCAGTGTTGATTCTGGCGAGAAAACCAATGTGTTTCTCTACAAATCTTATGCCACTCTGCCAACAAAAAATCAAGGGGTGTGTTTCATGCTGTCTCAACATACCAGCAAAATACGATTGCACTGTGATTGGTTTAACAATATACCTCCTCTCCAGTCTACCACAGAAGTCTCAGAGGCTCCCTGGCCATGAGGCTCCCACTGATGCCACTCTCATGCTGCCCCTTGGCACAGGTTGGCACCATCAGCTTCATATTGTCAAGGTGGCACTATCAAGTTGGGCACTGTGCCATCCTGGAAGTGCCGAGCTGTGTCATGGGGCATTGCCAGGGCACTGTCAAACCATGTCCCTGTCATCTGGGGGCTGTAGCCACCTCTACATCCCCAGTGTGACCCCCATGACAGGTTCATGTCTAGATAAACTTGTTGTAAATGGCACTAAAGTGACATCACACTGGCGTGGTTTAAATATCTGAAGCGGCTTCAATATCTGGTGAGAGGAGGTGGTTAATTGTATTTAAATTGATGTAAAGCAAGTTCTCACTGTTACGGGCATGAATCTGATGACCTCATTGACAAGGGAATGGGTAGATCCAAAATTGCAATCTCAACAGCAAAATCTGTGGCTTCCAGATCTTCAGCCCCTAATGGTATTCACACAGACACTGAGTATAGGCTCATGATCACCCCCACCATTAACCATCTTTGTAGTGGTCATTATTGAAGCCATGACCAATGGAAAGATCTTCAACTGGAAAGAGAGAGGCATTTTCACATTATCAATGTGACTCAATGGCTGGAATTTTACCATCCCAACCACCATGGGAATCAGACTAGGCAAGGGACGGACCATGGGAAGGTCCATTTACCTCAGGTAGGATTTTTAGCATGACTGAGGCCATAAAATCCTGCCCAATATGTGGATGTAGTTAAATGGTTAGAAGCGTTTAATACTACCATATGCACAAAGAAAGCAGTAAACACATCTTCACAGCCAAAACTGACACAAGAGTGAGCATGAATATCTTACCAGTCAGAATCCTGAAAAAATGTAGGTTGTGCCAGTGGAGGTCAATGATACAATCAACAACAGAAAAACTGTGTACAATGGAACACCTATTCATTGAATTGATACATTGACTTAGTAAGTGAATGTGAGTCGGATTACTTTTTTGGGTTCTATCTATTCAAGTTTCAGGATCCCTCCTGACCCAGGCAAACTCAAAGATGTAATAAGACATGCCTACTCCCAAGGACAAAGGGGACTTGCTGAGATGCCTCATATTTTCACCTTCTGAGTATCATACATTTCCTAATTTGCTAATAAGGCATCACTTAGAGTGCTGCTAAGGAAGGATGTTCCATTCGTGTGACAGCAGGACCATATTCTAGTTGAGGAATTATCAGCAGGACAGACATGTATTTTACAATACATGACTCAAGAAAGGAGATAATCTTAGAGAATGACACACTTCAAAAGAAGTTTAGGAGCATGTATTATGCAAGATAGCAAGCAAATTGCATTTGCTTCCAAAAGTCAATCACAAGCACAATTCAATTCTTCCAGTATGGAGTGTAAGACATATTCTGGTATCACAAGGATGTACACATATCTATTGGTAAATGATTCATTGTGGAAACTGACCACAAACCCTTGAAAATGATTTGGCGCAAACCACTGACAAGTGCGCCACCCAGATTACAATGATTTCTGATAAAAAAAAAAGTACAGGGCTGTGATTTTGATGTCTGTTACAACCCAGATGGCAAAACAATTACTTCAACACACTGAACAGGTTACCAAATCTGAAAAAAGCTGGGAAGTCTTGGACTTACAAATAGAAGGGTAGACATTCTGGTAGAAGATATACAAGATGTCAATCTGATGAATTTTGGACAACACACAGTCAACTTCAGGAAAAACAGCAAACGATACACAACTGAAGGCATTATGGAGAGTTATTGTAAAAGGTTAGTCTGATATGACACAAGACGTGCCACACAACTTCAGATATTTTTGGCAGTACAGAGTTGAACTATGTATTTTAAGGAAAAACAAATGCCCGTACTTTTCATTGCTGTCACAGTTATATCAGAGGCATGTAGACATAAAACAAACAAGGAATCTGGCAAAGTATACTGTATTGGACAGGTATCAGCAATAATATCAAGAAAGGAGTCAGAGACACCGCGACAACAACTCAAAGAACCTTTACGCATTGACAAACTTCCACCATACCCTTGGTCTAAAATCACAACAGATTTACTCACAGTCCATGATGACAACATTCTCTTAGTCACTATCTGCTTTTCCAAGTTGCCAATCGTCAGGCAACTGCATCTATGGCAGACATACAGAGTTCAATATTTAGCTTGTCCAGAATGCCTGAGGAGATTCTATCCAATAATGGACCAAAATATACTGGCCGACCTTTTAGGGACACACGTGCTAAATGAGAGTTAAATGATAGTCCGACAGTTTAGTCATACTATCCCAGATCCAGTGTTCTCACCAAGCAAATGGTTTGCTGTATTAATCACTACTCATAAAACATAGGGAAACAAAATGAAATTTTGGGATTACCATGTTACATTTAAGTGCAACACTTGTAGACATGAGCTTACTGTCATAAAGTCATGTTCAGAAGGCAAGTTAGGACAACTTTGCCAGGCCATTACCTGTTCCATTTCTGAGAAGTACAAAGAAAGTTCTTGAAAAATCAGGGAGAATGAAGATGACTGATATACTGATGTAGAACTGTCTAGTCTGCACACAGAACAAAATGTTCATACCATACATCTTATCCAGGAAACTTGGTTACCTCCTGAAGTATCCAAAGTGTGCAATGAGCCTTGGTCTTATCAAGTCATAACCTGAATGGAGTGACATTTTGAAGAAACAGAAGCCAACTAGGGAATTGTTCAAGTGTATAAATTCTATCAGTCCAACTGCATTTGAAACAGATTCAAAGATGGACTTGGAGGGTGAAATTGTGGAAGATGAAATTGAAAACAATCAGCATTCTGACAATGAACAAGACACCAATACAACAACAAATTAGAAATATCCATGCAGTAAGCCTAGGTTTCAGAAAGTTTAAAGACCTGGATGGATTTTTAAACCATCTGGATGTCATAAAGACTCTTCAACTCTTAATTCTTTAAATTCTTGAACAAACATTTTATGTACTAACATATTTTTAGAGTGAATATTTTTACAATTACCCTAACACATATATATTTTCATTCTTCACGTGTGTAAAGTTATCTTGGAAAAAGGAAGATATCACTTTAAGAGAGAATATAATAATGAATAAGAAGCCAGCATATGAACCACGTGATCAGTAACCATTGCTAAGAGGAGCTTTCAGTTTAGCTAGCAGCATGTGGTGTGAAGGAGTTGTAGCTGTACTTTTCTGTTAACAATAGCTGTTGAATTTTTTGTAGCTGCTGAACAATACTGTACGATATCTTCAAATAAATTGAGCCTATATTTACCAGTCCTGTGCGACATTGATAAATTTATATTAAACAAACAGAGATACAACACAATACAAATGACATTTTGCTTTGAAAATCATCATCCATAATACCAAAACTATTAGTGCAACAAATTTAGAAGCCAAAGAGTTTTGCAGAAGAATGTATGGTTCAACTGAATGCATGGCATCCTGCATTCAATTCCTCTTCGATTCATGCCACTATCTCTCTATCTTCCTGCCACTCCTCCCCCCAACCCCAGCAGTTTGTTCCCCCATTGCCCTGCTGCTCTGTCTCTCAGACTTACTTTTTCTCTCTCCTGTTCTCATCTGACTGCTTCATCCCTGCATAATGTGCACAACTGAGGGGGAGTCATACCTATATTAATAATTATGGAGAAAAATAATAGCCATATTAATAACTGTGTCCAATGCAAGGGTTAACAGGGACAAATCACAAAGCTTACACAATGTTTAACTACAGGATGGTAAGCATTTAGTTGCAGACACTTGACTTTCAGGTAAAGAAGGAAGAGAGATCCTATGCTAGGAAAAGGCCTTTAAATCATGCTTTGGACAAAGGAATGATCCATGTATTAATATCCAGACACAGTTAGAGTGCCTAAAGAGGGGGGAAAATAATACTGACTTAATGCAAGGAAAAACCTTACACCAATTGGATATTATAATTGAGCAAGTGTAAGTTAATTGTAATTGGTTTTTAAAACCATACTTTTACATGATTTTAAATTAATTAATAACTATGATTGGATGGAAATAACTCCTATTCTGTTATTGGCATATGCTAATTACTTGTAACCAGAGCTGAGACTTTAATTGTCTTTGTCTTTCTATATTTTTTACTCTGAATGGTCTGTCTGCTTCATTCAGAGTCCTACAGCTGTGTAAAATTATCTTGAAACACTGTGTTACTTTGTCTGGTTATTGTCCAAAGATATGCAGGTTAAATGGATTGGGCATGCTAAAATGACCCGAGAATCAGGGGGATTAGCAGGATAAATGTGTAACGGTTATGGGAATAGGACATGGATGGGAGTGTGGTCAATACAAACTCAATGGGCCAATGGCCTCCTTTTGAACTGTAATCATTTTACGTATTATATATGGGAATGATAAAATACAACAAGAAAGCCATCGTAAAATTCCCACAACAACAACTAACGTGTTTAAAAAAATTAATTGCCAGAATTTAACTTTCATTAACTGACAAGCCTGGAAATACAATTTTACAACTCACAAATCAACATCTGTTGTTCTTTTCCCATTGCTTCTGTCTCGTTACTGTGATGCCAAACTGAATGAATCCCCAGTTATCCAGCGAGGCATCTGATCAATTCTTCCAGGATGGTAATCTGGCTGCCTTTGCACAGATCTCCCATGGCATAAAGTGGCATGAAGTTTGAGTAAAGGTTAAGTCAGTCACAGGTGGCATAAGCAGAATTTCCCAGCAAAAGACAGCTGTTCTTCTTCATGTGGTAAGTGACACAGCTCCCCAATTGCTCTGTCAGGGAAGCGTATTGTTATAAAACAAAGCTGCTCACTAAGATATGAATAGGACCTGTGTGATCTATAAATTCCTTGAAGAAAGAGAACAATATATTTATGTTAATATTCCTCTCCGAGTTGCTTCACTCTTCTGTATACCAGCCTTTTTTCTCATCTTCCTTCATTAAAATAAAAGAATGGTCATTGCAAAGCCCATATCTAATATCCTCTCAACATCATTGCGGGCGGGGGGTGTGGGGGGTGGGGGCCATTGGATGTTACTGACCCATTGATATTGACACAAGTCCAGTATTATATATTTTTCTAAAACTCACAGATCTCTTTCCAATGTGAAGTAATCAGTTTTTTCACATCACAGGAAGTATTGCTTCTCAATGGGGTGGGTGGCAGATAAGGGAAGTATTTTGTCCCTGGGTGGAGGAGGAGAAACATCTACTCAGCTACAATGATGGAGTGAACGTGAGGTCAAATAACAGGTTGTAAATCTCAATAGTGCGGAACTTCCACTTGTTGTACATATCAATTACTTTCTTTACATTGATGTATCTTCATGTCACTGTTACAGGCCAGATTAAATTCATGCATATGACAGCACTTTCCAAACCCATGACTACTACCATCTAGAAGGACAAGGGCAGCAGATACATAGGAACAGCATCACTTACAGTTCCTCTTCAAGCTACCACCATCCTGACTTGGAAATATATGCTGTTCCTTCACTTTTGCTAGATCAGAATCCTGGAACCTCCTCCCAAACAGCACTATGAGTGTACATACACCACACGGACTGCAACAGCTCAACACCATCTTCTCAAGGATGACTAGGGATGCCAAAATAAATGCTGGCTAGTGTCATCTACAGTGAATGAATACAAAAGGTATTGCTTATCCATTCGTCCATACATGTGAACCTAAGTTAGGAGGAAATTGTTATAAATAATGATAAAAAACACAAGCAGCTTTAGTTAATTAAATCCCACTTGAGTAAATTGTTCAGTTATTATTTTGGAACATTATCAAAATATTTTAACAGCAAGTTACAAATCATGATGTTGATATCTAAAGGTAAATTAGATAGTCAGGGTGTAGGGAAATAAACCACATGGGAGCAGCAACACCTGGAAATTTTCCTTATTGCTCTTTCCTTATGTTATTCATTTTCTTCATTAGACCAAAACAACAACTATCTCATTACATTTTAATTTCTCTAGTTGTGGCAAAGCTTTTGATGGTTTCTATCAACCTTTCCATACAAATTTGTTAAATTTTGCAGCCTACCTTACAATCCACAATAGTTTTTGTCAATACATATAAAGCCTGTTCCATGTTATTAATATCTCTTCCAACAATTCAGCTACTGCTGTCCCTTTTTATTAAACTTCATTTGTCATATATCTCTTTGTAGTCATTTTTTCCCCATGTTTTCTCATTTCTTTAGGTTTTTAACCTAAAGATGGTATTATGGTTCAGGTTAGAAACTCCAAAATGTTTTTGGGAGTCTGCCTGAATCATAAATTTTGCATTTTGATTTTGGCTAGGATAAACATGAGATAATCTATTTCTGATATAAACCAAATAACCCACTAGGAAGCTTTTATTAAACAAAGTTTATTTAAGAATATAGTTAACATGTATAGAAAGAAAATTAACAATAACTTGCATCAATATCAAGGGTGGCATGGTGGCACAGTGGTTAGCACTGCTGCTTCACAGTGCCAGGGATCCAAGTTTGAGCCTCAGCTTGGGACACTGTTCATGGAATTTACACATTTTCCCTGTGTCCACATGGGTTTCCTCCAGGTGTTCTGGTTTCCTCACACAGTCCAAAGATGTGTGGATTAGGTTGTTTGGCCATGCTAAATTGACCCTTGTTTCAGGGGGATTAGCAGGGTAAATATGTGTATTAAAAGGATAGGGTAAGATCATCGTCAGTGGAGACTTGATGGGCCAAATGGCCTTGTTCTGTACTAGAGAGTCTATGATCTATGATGAATTACAAACAAAAGCAAAATAACCACAATATTGATTAACCCTTAACAAATATATCTAAGTTGTTCCAAACAAACCACAAATTTTTTAGACAAAATCCTTTTCACAGGTTTAACACAGATCACATGATACTAGAATTCGGTCCTTTAGATGAATTCTGCAGATCTCTTGATAGACTCAGAGCAGTTTGAATCTAATCAGCTTCCCAGACCAAGGAATTTTCTGGTCCAGCCATCAACACCAGATTTTCTGCTCTAGGAAGGCTTTCAGCTAAACAGCACAATTTCTGAGATCAGGGAGAGAGAGGGACATTGCTTTCAGTTTGATATCCTTTCTCTCTTCTAAACTAAAACATGCAGCTCAGAACTGAAAATGAAAGCGGTCCTGTTACCTGATCTATAACCCAGTAGTCCTCCTGACAATACAGCATCATAAACAGCCCAGTAAAAATAAACAAACCACTGTTTAAGCAGCAATAGAAGGACATCTCCAGACAAGCCAGCAGCCATAATATCAGATAAGGCTAACCTTTAAGTTGAAGAATTGGCCGATCAGCTGTATAGCTGCAGAAATCCCACAGCATGCTTTTATTTGAACTTGATGTCTTAGCTTCTCCTTGAAGCAAACTATCCAAAGACCAATAGAAATGCAAAATACTGTGGATGGTGAATCTCTGAAATAAAATTAAGAACGTTGGAAATACTCAGCAGGTTTGGTGGTATCTGTGGAGAGTGAAATAGGGTTAATGGGGTAAATATTTCAGTCCCACTTACTGCAATAATAGTTACAGGTGGGATGGAAAATTTGATGGACCATTGAAAGGTCATTGATCTCAAAAGGAATGTCTGGCCTTGGGGTGGGAGAAACCAGAAAATCCTGCCCAATGTTTCAGGTCAATGACCTTTCATTAGAATTGCTGGAGTTCTAGCTTTTGTTTGTGCTTGTTGGGAAATAGATAAAATGAAAGTCAAACTTTACAAGTGTTTTTGATCATTGTATGTGCCTTACTTTGCTGGGTACAGCTTATTAGTTATTCATTGAAATAAACTGTAGCATGGGTAAAAATGCTGGTGCTCAACACCTGCAACATTGGCCAGGATTTTCCACCTCCATTCACATGGAGACATGGCAGGTAGGAGTGAAAACATTGCTTGATCGCAAAAATAGTTTTTACATGGAGTAGCCCACATAGTAGCAAGTGAATCCGAGGCCACCTGCCAGTGACCCAGTGTGTTTCCCATCCATAGATAATTAAAGGGGCAGGCAGAAGATGACAAGGTGCAAAAACCGGCCACTTTGAGTGCTGGAAAAACTGCCAATTTTCATCCTGCTACAGCACTTAGTTCAATGCTGGGACAATCTTATCCATTTTATGGAGAGGAAATCTATCATTGTCATCAACTCAACCATTTAAAATAAGCACTCCATGCAAGTGAAAATAAGCAAGCTCAAAAATAATGAACAGCTCCAGCAGAGCACATCAGGATTACTCCCAGTGCCATATGCTAATGGGCATAGAAATGGAGAATTGATCAATTGAATGCACGGGTAGAAAATTGATGTATGAGGGATGGCGCCAGATTTCTGAAGCACTGAGTCATGTTCTAGCGATCTATACAAAATGGACAAGTCCAAAGATGTGCAAGATGAGGTGGATTGGCCAATCTAAGTTGCCATGTAGTGTCCAAAGCTATATAAATGAGGTGGATTGGTCATGGGGTAAATGGATAGGGCTACAAGAATGTGGGGGAGGACAGTGGATCTGGGTAAGACGTTCTTTCAGAGAGTTGCTGCAGACTTCATGGGCTGAGTGGACCCCTTCTTCACTGTAGAGATTCTATGATAGGTTACAGCTTGACAGGACCGGAATTAATATCCTCACAGGGACACTTGCTAATGCTGATAGGGTGGATTTGAACTAACACGTTAGGAACATGAGAGTGACTCAAATTGGGAGGAGGTAAAGCTGGTAACACAAACTAGAAAAGTGACAAGTGAGATTAGAAGGCAAGCAAACAAAGGCAAGCATCAGCTAAACTTAGAATGTGGAATAATGTCCACAAGATAAAGTTAATGGCACTTTACCAGATTGCACACAACATTCAGAACAAGGTAGATGATTTATAGGCACAAATAGAGATAAATGGATATGATCTAATTGCTATTATGGAAATGTGGCTACACAGTGACCAAAACTGGGAACTGAAGATTCCAATATATTTGACATTTAGGAAGAACAGGCAAAACGAATAAAGAGGTGGTGTCCCGCTGAGAAATGGGGACAGATTTAGAAATACAGCAAAGGTAAACCAAAAAACTGAGGAGAATAAAATGTGAATGTAAAGGAGAATTACCATAAAAAGGGATTGCAAATCTTCTTACTTAAAAAAGTAATGTCTGACTCAGACAAATGTGGGTCCATTGTCCATTACGGATAAAGTCACAAAAATCCATAATGGGGAATAGAGAAATGATAGAGAAGCTAAATGATTACTTTGTGTCTGTCTTCACTGACAAAGATACAAGAAATCTATCAGAGTTGGAGATTCAAGGGATTAGCGAAAATGAGGAATTGAAGGAAATTAGTAAGGAGATTGTTTAAAGAAATTAATATGACTGAAGGTTGATAAATCCTCAGAACCTGATAATCTGCATCCCAGAGTGTTGACAGAGGTAGAAATGGAGATATTGCAAACATTGGTGGTCATCTTCCAAAATTTCTATAGATTCTGGAATGGGTCCTGAACATTGGAAAGTTGCAAATGTCACTCCACTATTTAAGAATAGAGAGAAGGATGAAATAAGGAGTTACAGACCTGTTTGCCTTATATCAGTGGTAGGGAAATTGCTGGTATCGATCATAAATTGTGTGATAAATTACCCGTTTATAATAATGATCAGACTGGGCATAGTAGATACGTATTTATAAATGGGAAATCACATTTGACAAACCTGTTAGGAGTCCTTTAAAGATGTTACTAATAGAATTGATAAAGAGGAATTGGCGGATGTAAGATACTTGGATTTTCAGAAAGCTTTTGATAAAGTTCCTGCCAAAAGTTGGTTAGCAAAATTCAAGCACAAAGGATAGGAGCTAACATATTGATATGGACTAAGAATTGGTTAACAGGCAGAAAAACAAAGGGTGGAATAAAACAGGTCATTCTCGCTTTGGCAGGTTGCAATTAATTGGGTACCACAAGGATCAGTACTCAGGCCCCACTGTTCATGGTATGTATCAATTATTTAGATGTGAGGATCAAATGTAATATTTCTAAGTTTGGTAGGATAGAATGTGTGTTGTGAGGAAGATGCAAAACAGCTTCAAGAGATTTGGGCAGTCTTGCTGATTGGGCAAGAATATGGCAGATGGAATATAATGGAGGAATGTGAGGTTATCTACTTTGGTAGAAGGAACACATGTCTAGAGTATTTCTTAAAGAGTGAGAGATTAGAAAGTGTTGATAAATAAAGGGGCTTGAGTATTCTCATCAGTTAGTCACTGATGACTAAAATGCAAGTGTAGACAGCAATTAGGAGGGCCAGTGAAATATATTAACCTTTATCATAAGGGGATTTGAGTACAGGAGTAGCAAAATTGTCCTTCCATTGTATAGAACCTTGGTTAGACTACAACTGGACTACCGCGAACACTTTTGATCCCCTTACCTTAGTAATAATGTACGAAAGGGTGCAACAAAGGTTCACCAGACTTGTTCCCAGGATGCGGGACTGTTTTTTGAAGAGAGATAAGGAAAACTGGATCTGTATTCTCTATGCCTTAAAGAATGAAGAAGTGACCTAATTGAAACTTATTTAAAGGGATAGATGGGTTAGATGCAATTAAGATGTTGCTCTGGTTAGGGAGTTTAGAACCAGAGGACACATTTTCAAAATGAGCAGGAAAGTTAAGATTGTAATAAGGAGAATTTCTCCTCCCCCAAGGAGCTCTTTCCCCAGTTCTTTCCCACTCTTTCTGGAGCCTCTCCTGTCTCTTGTCTTGGGATTCCTCTCTAGTGTGCTCCTGGATTCTCTGATCAGGCTTCTCGTGTCATTTTATTTTTCATGCAGGCACACTGGCCATTGATCTTGGCCCAAAGAACTTCAAATCCCTATCTGCATGTGCATGGAAATGCCTGAGGCCTGAGGTGACTTGTTGTTCCCAACATCTTCCCAACAACAATGTAAGCCAGTATTCTTAACAAATTCAATGTGAAAATGTTCAGTGAGCAACAACTAGTTTGATTGATAATATAAATCCATCCTTCATTTCCATGTATTTCTAATTCATCACATTCCATCCTGAAGAAAGTCTCTAATCTAATACAGCTTTGTAATGTTGTTCTGTAAATTGAAAATCCAATAAAGTTATGAATAATTAAATTTTCCTCTGAGGCGTTAAGAACAATTGTGCAATATTGAGTTCGGAGCAGTAATTATTTTAATAATCTTATCTACTTTGGAAACCTTGTCTTCTGTTTAATCGGTAGCAAAAGTTTATACATAGTGAAATTGAATTTTAACATGTTGACATTTCAAATGTTCTTACATAATCATTTACTTTGAGATTTTATTTTCCAATGCAGGTTAAATAATAAAAATGAACTTGAACTAAGAACTACCTGAATGAAAATTGAACTCTGGAGTCACTTTATCATTGGAAGAGTGTGCGTGTCAGTTATACAATCATGTCACGTGTAAGTAGTGTGATTTATTTTCGAGATGCAGTGGTTTTGATATATTTTGATATATATTACAAGATTTAAAGTTTTAAGACTTTCATTGTAACAAACAAACTAAAAGCAACATTGATGAAATGTTACTTAGTTGGCAACTAGTGCTATGAATTACAGGAGATACTGTCTTAATCTGACCAATAATCCCATGCTATATACATATAATTTTGAGCATACCCTCTATAGGATTAAAATCTTTAAAGAACATAATCCACACTCACTCCTAATGGGTTCATATATCCCCATATATATCCCCATTTCACCATGTTATAACTTTCAGTGATCATTGAAATGTGCATTCCTCAGTTTTCAGAGAATTGCCGAACCGACGAATAACAGTAAGGTCCACTCCAGTGAGTTCTCCTTACAGAGTGCCATATGATGTGTCTTTCAACCAGACACCCAAACTCTGCCTGAGAAGTCACCAAAATCAGCACACTGCTGATCAGGATAGCTATAGCCTTTGTCTTTCCATGAAACCTCTCTCTCTTCCTGTCTAACAAAAAACTAAGACAGAAAGTCTGTCCACAGTTAGCTAAGTTGCTTTGTCATTGCTTCATACGTAAATATTTGCTGTTGCTAAGTCTTATTCTGAGTCCCATTGTCTCCATGGTAACCAAGCTACATAGGTTTGTTGTCGGGCAGAATTTGAAATTACCATATAACGAATAGAGTTGACCTAGGAGAACCAGTGGATATGGTTTATTCAGACTTTCAAAAGGCTTTCAACAAGGTCTCACACAACAGACTACTACGTAAAATTAAAGCACATGGGATTGCAGGCAATGTCTTGAGAGGAATAGAAAGCTGATTAGCAGATAGGAGACAAAGAATTAGCATAATCGGTAGTTAATGGCTAGTGGAGTTCAGCAGGAATCATGCTAGAAGCTCAATTGTTTGCATTATGTATTAATAATTTGGAAGGGGGTATTAAAGAAATTGGAAGGGGATTCTTCCAAAAGAATTATAAGTCTCCAATTTGTAGAAAAATGGGAGTAACTCCTGCTGTTGATTTTTTCACTGTGATTTCCAGAGTGAATCTCTGACACTCTGTGCATTATAGAGTACCTAGCGGGATTCCCTCTGAAAATCAGGAAGTGGACTTATTCCTTTCTGAGACTCCGGCAGCATAGTGCTGAGCGGGCACTGTGCATATGTCAATCTGTTAACGTTGAGATATATGCATGCACACAACCCTACATTGCTGGTCTCCAGATCACTGGACTTCTGACACCCCCCCCAACCCCAAACCCTTCGATCACTGACCTCCCTGGAGAAGCCTTGATGATCTGCAACCCCCCCCATTCCAGCCAGCCCTGATCTCCAGATCTCCCCATTCCCTAGCAATCCTGATGCCTCCCCTTACAGTCCTGTCACCCCAGCAGTCCTAACACCGCCCCCCCCTTCCCAAGTAGCCCCAAATTTGTCAGCAGCCCTGACCTGAATGGCCAGCCCTGATCACCATCCTCCCTCCATCTACCAGCAATCCCCTTGTAGAGTAGCAGCAGGACTCCCCACCCTCAGCCCCCAATAGTCCTCTCACTGGTTCCAGCCTCTTGGCACTATATGATACCCAGTGGCCAATGCCAAAGTGCCCCTTGAGCAGTGCCATGGTGCCAGGCTGGCACTGCCCAAGGGTGACCACTTACCCCTGACCTCCTGGGTAGGCCTCAATAGCCTCCCTTCCCTCCAGCAGGTTCAGCCACTTTTTTCCCATTATCAGGGAGCAGTAGTAAACAACACTGGAAGAAACCACTCCTGGCAGGTAGGGGCGGAGACACTAGTGGACCCAGAACTTCAATTTCAGTTATGGGCCCACTAATGAAATGGAAATGAAGATTTCCATATGCTAATTGGCTCCATACTGAGTTCTGATGTGGACTGATGTTGCTAAAAATCTTCAGCTGCGAGACACACAACAGCCAGCATGAAACCCGCAAAATGGCTCCGCTGATGTCCCCCAGCTTGCTGCACTGCTCCAGCAATGCAATAGCCTGGGGGAAGCACCACCCATTATCCCCAAATTTGCAGATACACAGTTAGGTAGGAGGGTGAGCTGTAAGAAGGATGAACAAATGCTTCAACATGATTTCGACAGGCTGAGAATGTGGCCAAATGCATGGGAGATACAATATAATCTGGATAAGTGTGAGATAGCAATAATAGGAAGATAGACTATTATTCAAATGAGTGTAAATTGAGATAGGTGAAAACTAGTGAGATCTTAATGTCCTAATACAGCAGTTGCTGAAAGTGAGTGCACAGATACAGCAGAAGTCAAGTGGCAAGTCTGCCTTCATAGCATAAGGATTTGAATTTAGAGATAGGGATGTGCTGTTGCAATTGTATAGGGCGTTGGCGAGGCCACATCTGGAGTACAGTGTGCAGTTTTGGTGCCCTGAACAGAGGAAAGATGTTTTTGCTACAGAGGGAGTACAGCAAATGTTTACCAGCCTGATTCCTGGAATGGCAGGTCTGCCATATAAGGAGATTCCAAGGCCGGAATTTTACCGGCATGCCAGCCCCGATTCCAAGGGCAGGCTTGGCTCAGAGAACAGTATTGTCCGTTGGCCTCAGGCAGGATTGTGCGAAACTTGGGCAGACGTGCCAGTAAGATTCTGCCCTAAGTCAGTTAGGATTATATTCACTGGGGTTTAGAAGCATGTGTGGGGAACTCATAGAAAGTTATAAAATTCTAACAGTATTAGACAGGGTAGATTCACAAAGAATGTTTCCAGTGGTGGGGGAGTCCAGAATCAGGGGTCATAGTTTGAGGATTAGGGAGTAAACATTTTAGAACTGAGATGAGGAGCAATTCCTTTCCTCAGAGGATGGTGAATGTATGGAATTCACTACTACAGAAAGTAGTTGAGGCTAAAACTTTGTCTGAAATTAGACATAGCTCTTAGAGTGAAAGGGATCAAGGGATATGGGAGGGGATGGGTGAATTAGGATATTGAATTCGATGATCAGTCATGAATGATGAAGGAGGCTTGAAGGGTCGAATGGCCTATTTCTGCTTCTAGTTTCTATGTTTGTCTTCACTACCCCATTTTGCCTTGAATTAAAGACATTCCCAAAAGATCTTATAAAATCTTGAATTAATGATAGAACCCACCGCACTCCATCAACCTCTCCTGCCTGTCAGGGGGTGGGGATGAAATCAAGATAATTATTTTTCAGATGTTTATTTGAACTTAAGACATCTAAATATCTCTGAATGCTAAAAATTTATGTAAGTTCATTCAACTAACTGCAAGATTTTAGTTTTAGCACCTCTAAGAAACTCATATGCATTAAGAGCTAACTACAATATCTGGTGCAGTGAAGTCCCGGAAGTGAAACATTGCCATTGTCATTTTAAAACCATAGGATGTCTACAGGCAGAAGGAGGTCATTTGATCCATCGAGCCTGCAATGACATCAATCCCACTGAGGCCCTATCCTCTTAGCACCACTTCCCCTGACACTAAAGGGCAATTTAGCATGACCAATCAGCATAACCTGCAAATTTTTGGACTGTAGAAGGAAACCAGAGCACTGGAGGAAACCCATTCAGACACAGGGAGAATGTGTAAACTCCACACAGACAATTATCCTGGGTTGGAATTGAACCCAGGTGTCTGGCACTGCAAGGCAGCTGTGCTAACCATTCTACTACCTTAATCTGCTCAAAGACGCAAGACATGGAAAAATATCAGAGATTCAGATTCTTTGCTAACACTGTCTTTAGTGACAGGGTGAACTTCTGTGCATATGCTTCATTCTAACTCCATACAAATGCTGTATACATTCTACGTCCATTCTTTGTCACTCCATCAGCTTACACTCTGTTCAGTCCTGACTTCAAAACTCACGATCTTTCCTTCACTAAAGCTGCTTATTTGCACTTCTATTAGGTGCCATTTCTGCCGCTACCTCAGCCTGCCCACTGCTAAAATCTTCAGAATACATTGTCATCTCCAATCTAGGTTACACCAATACCCACCTAGCTGACCTCCCATCCTCCAACAACTTCAACTTGTCCAAAACTCAGCCAGGCAAACCTTGTGCCACAAAAGTCTGGATTGTTTATGATCCCTATCTGGACTAACCCACGTCATCCTGGTTCCCATTCTGGCTATCTATCTTAAACGGAGCAATTTTCAGATTCTGCTATCACTGCCCTCATTCGCTTCCATTCGCTTCACCAGCAGCCTGCACTGGAGTTTGCAGTCAAAAGGCAGGTTGATTTGGGTCTCTTGTAATGGAATGTTTGGCAGCTGTGTCCCTTTGCACAATCTTCCATTATGCATCCCCAAAGCTATTTTTATGCCAATGTAAATTCAATGCACAAATTTGAAAGACTTGTTTTGCTTTGATCACCCTTCATAGATACATGTTGTCTGCCGTCTGTGAGTTGTATAACTTGAAAACTCTGAATTAAAATCTTTAAGAGATGCTATCTTAACCAACGCAGCTCCCGACTCTGACTGCGATGGTTCATTACACTTAAGATATCCATTGCGGTTGAGAGGCTGAACATGAAAGCAACTCGTGCTTCCTATGAGATCATGCAAGGGGCTTGTGATGCTCAACTGGTTCGTGCCTCAAGGTCCCACGAACATCATGCTCCCTGCTTCAACTATCGGCACCAGTCTGCTGACTTAACCCTATACTTTCTTTTAAATCAATCACAAGTGATTCATAATAGTTCATTAGAATTGGTAATCGCAGATAGCGTTGAACCTTTTAAACACTACATGGCTTTAATCTGCAAAAATCCAGTGAAATACATAGTAACTAAAAATATAACTTTAGTTACAGCACCATGGTATCAACGAACCGACTTCATGTATGTCAAATCCGAATATCTCTAATAACTATACCAAAAACCCTCCAATTTAACATTGGCTTTGAAGTTTTTTTTCTGTGTCACAGGTATGCTTACATTAACACCGTAATGAAGTTACAGTGAAAAACAATGCGTCAATATTATATTATAATACTTAAGAATTGTCAATTTGGTCAGGACATATGCTCCTGCATTCTATAACTTTAGGAAGAAAACTTTACCCATTCGACACACTTCGTTGACTTAATTAATTCTTTTCCCTCTATAATGAAATATAAATAAGCAATTTTGACTTGAGAATCATTTGATTAGATCTTGGATTAGGCTAGTCAGTAGTAAGAGTGTAACGGTCACAGAAGATGGAATTTTAGCAGAAAGTGTGGGGCGGGTTAGGAGTTCACTGAAATGCATTTTTTTTGTAAAATCTAGCTGGATGAGGGCTGTGTTTGATAGTGATTATTCCAGCCAGGAATGAAAAGCTCTTTTCATTAATCCAAAGCATGTGATGTAGCAGTTTGAGTAGAAAGTCGAAGTACTTGACTCCTAACTCGGTCGTGAGCCAAGGTAAAAGAAGCTCATCCAGAAAATATGTTTCTTCTGTTCCTCTGCCTACTGAGTCTTTGCAAACTCTCTTTCCAACAGTTTCCCCGAGCATGTACTTCTGCAGAGACACTTCTCAGGAAGGAATGTTGTCCAGTTTGGAATGGAGACGGGTCCCCGTGTGGAGAACTCTCCGGAAGAGGACGGTGTCAAGATGTCTTATTAATTGATGCTCCACATGGTGCTCAGTTCCCATTCTTGGGGGTAGATGATCGCGAAGGCTGGCCGATCGTCTTTTACAACAGGACTTGTCAATGCAACAAAAACTTCATGAGCTTTAACTGTGGAGACTGCAGATTTGGCTTTTTCGGTGTCAATTGTACGGATCAACGATTGTCTATTAGGAAAAATATATTCGACCTCACGGCAACAGAAAGGAACCAGTTTCTTGCCTATCTCAATCTGGCTAAATATACCATCAGCCAGGACTATCAGATCGCCACAGGAACATATGCCCAGATGAACAATGGTTCCAATCCCATGTTCAGAGATGTGAGCGTCTATGACCTGTTTGTTTGGATGCACTATTACACATCTAGAGATGCTCTACTGGGCGACTCTAATGTTTGGCTGGATATTGACTTTGCCCACGAAGGGCCAGGTTTCCTGACGTGGCACAGGGCCTTTATGTTGCTTTGGGAGAATGAGCTCAGAAAGACGGTACACGATGACAGCTTCACCATCCCATATTGGGACTGGAGAGACTCGGATAGCTGTGATGTTTGTACTGATGAATATATGGGAGGTCGCCATTCCACCAATCCCAACTTTCTCAGCTCTGGGTCCTTCTTCGCTGCATGGCAGGTGCTGTACAAGAACCTCTTACACTCATATTTCTTTACTGAAAGATAAATCCCTTTTTACGTTATTCTAACAGTCATTTGGTGAAACATTGTTATTATAGTGAAAACAGTATTCTTTTGTTCTCTTCCATGTTTATTGCTTTTTATAGCAACCGATGTTGTTTTAAATGTGGATAAATTGTTAGTCTGTCCTTCAACTCCCTATCAGGAAAATATAATGGGGACTGGCAGTTACTCCCATCGGACACAGGAACAGCAACCAATGTTCAGGGACTGGAACGCTGGTCTATTCTCACAAGGGCTTCTGGAGTGAGGCTCAAAGCCATACTTTCAGAATCAGAAATGCTATCACTATGGGAAGGCTCCCTTCCTCTTAAAGAGTTTCTTGAAGACGCTTGATTACGATTATTTTTCTGCGTGTGCAGTGTTATTTTCATAAAGCTGTACTGCATGTTATACACATTACTGTTGTTGAAAGCAACCTGATCACTCACTTTCAAAAATGTCGAACTCTCAATATTGATCTCTTCTCCCACCTTTCAAACTTTTACAACTTAGCATTGTGTCATTAATTTGTACTTATTTATTTTGTTTTCTCCTCTGATTTGGAATCATGGGGTGGGATTTTGCGAGATTTTTTTCTGTGTCCAGTTAACATGAAAATAGAAGAGTTCCTTATCTGTTCTTCAGATAAGATTTTCCACCCAATCACATGCACCCTGTCCCTGAGAATGTGGGCTATACTGTTTCTAGCTGCTGCAGGCAGTGGTGGGTGGGGCTTAATTCAGAGCCACAAACTGTGTATGTGCAGGAAAAGCAGAACAAAAACCCAGCTCTGCTGACGGAACACTTCCCCCACCCTCATCCCCAAACCCCCCTGCCCCCAGCCAGATATAGCCTCCCCATCCCTCCTCAACATTACTGATCCCCTTATATCACCGCTCCCTCGTATCCTCTTGCACATAGTCCCTCATCAACCCTCCTGGCCCTGATCGCTGACTGACATGACCCTCTCTTCTCCCCTGTCCCCGATCATCATAAAGGCACAAACTCACCCCCGCACCCACCTCCATCATCACACTTGCAAGTGCTGACTTGGCTTACTCTCCATGGTAACAAGACAACCTGCATCAAACTCATTAGAACGCTGTAATGGGTGGGTGACTTGTTCAAACTGATTGCAGCTGATCTTCCCTAACAAGGGAGAGCTCCATTAAAGCCACAAGAATGGATAGTCAGGCAGGCAGTGCAGGAAGAAACGACCTCTAGGAAGACAGCTCCCTGATTTTTAGATGTTGATCTGGCCAGGCTGCTGCAGTTGGGTGGAGGCAAGGTGGGAATCCTCTTCCCCCCGCCCCCCCCCCAGCAAGATGCTGCCCCAGAGGAAGGGGCAGAAATGCAACCTGGGAGGTGGAGGCAGCCTGTGTTATTGCCAGGGCACCGGCCAGGAAAACTGGGAAGCAGCATCACAATTCAATGATTTAATCTGGGCAGCAAGGGTGAGTGTTTAACCTGATCTAGCATCTTCCTCCAAAATAATCCCCAGATCCCCTAACTCCAGCACCCTTCAAGCTTTCAGCCCCTGATCTCCAAGTGCCTCCCTTCTCTCACCCAAGAGTATGACAACCCTTTCTCTCTGAGGGCCACCCCTGATATTCTCCAGCATTCGTGGCATCAGATTTTACATGGCTCCTTCTGCTCCCACACGAGAAGAATGCCCATAGTCGGTGGGAGAGTGTGAAGACAGGTGTTGGTGTCCCTGAGATCCAGGTCCTCACCCCCTTTGAGGATCGGGCATTGGAGCTTGTGGGAGAGGAGGCGATGTGGACCATTAGTGATAGCATGATCAGGCTGGAGCATAGAAATGCACACCTGCCAATCTTCCACTTGTTGGAGAAGTCTCAAGGAAGTTGCATGCAGCCCAGATCCTTCTCCTATGTGTCCTGTGTTGCAGAAAGGGCACCAGGGCCATTGGCACTGTGGCCCCCACTGCTCCTCCCACCTATCCTGTCCCTGACAGCTCAGAGGACTCCTTGAAGGAAGCGGATGAAGGGACCTTCGAGGCCAGCACCAGTTTTGCATCAGCTTCCACCTCACAACTCACCACTCCAGAAACTCTCATATCTCGGATCAAGTTAGTGACGAGTCTTCTGGGCCACTTACTAGTGCACATGACACATCTGCTGATGCGTCATTACCACTGTGGCATACGAAGGTGAGGACTCAGCTGGCCCCCGGCTACATGCTGGACCTCTGAGATCACTTCTTCCTCAGCTGCTGGAGATGCAGCACAGGGTCAATGAATGCAGGAGGAGCTGATGGCCTCACTGGACCGACAGTGGAAGGAGTCTCGAAGCTTTCAGGCAGATCAGCTATTGTCTATCTTGCATCGTTCCCATGCCAACACTGCAAGGGTGGTGTCTGCATTGGAAAATCTGGGGCAGAAAATCCTCACCTTGAGCGGCAGGTTCCAAGCGATGACCGAATCACAGCAGATCACAGCTGAAACCTGAACAGGCTTCTTGAGATTCTACGACCCATGGTTGAGAAGCTCGAGAGCTTGCCGGAGACCCAGCAGGACAATGGGCAGCAGCCTTTGAGAATGTATCTGTGAGAGGAATTCGAAATACTCTTGGGTTTAAAACACATAAAGAATATTAGAACAGAGTGGATTAGTTTAGAATAAGAATCACAGATTTCCTCATATATATTACAGAGGTACTATCTGCATTGAAGCACAAATAACCATAATTAGAGAAATTAAACATGTATTTTTGAAAGTGTATTATCTAACAGGCATACATCTTGGCTAATGACACAGGATTCGAAGGTATCATGGGAAATAGACCAAAAAAGTGAACCACATTCCTTGTAACAATACACCCTCGTTGTGTGTTGGCTAAAAAAGCTCTCCTGAATGCAGTTCAAGAATTTTCTATCTGTTGTGCCCTTCACATGGTTCATATTCTAATTGATATTTGGGATACAGTAATCTCCAATGATTATTGCCCTATTGCTTTTTTATATATGTCTCAATATTTGCTCTTCTAATACAAGTTTGGGGGATATCATACATTCTAACAGTGTGGATATCATACAGTGTGGATATCATACACTCCTAACAGTGTCCAACACCGGCATCTCTACATCATTGAAATGACATGCAAATTAGGCACTGCATAACTTATTTAGCTTTGTGTCAATTTCTAGTGCACAGCTGGTGGCACCAGACATCCAGTGCTGAGAAATGCACTCAAGCCTGGGAGCCCAGTGGGGAACCACAAATCAACTGCTGCTGGAATCTCCTGGCTTGCTGTACTAAAAAATCAACGCAACGGGATGGGAGAGTGCATTCCTCTAGTTCACTCTCATTACTGTAATCAAAAGTTGAGTTTGAGATAAATGACAACTTGACTGAGACACAGTGAAGTTAGATTTTCAAATGTTGGTGTGGATAGAAATAAGTGCAGATGCAATTTGAACATTATGTCCCTGGATCCTACCACCTTGAGTGCACAATATAGTTCTTTAATTGGGGGTTGAGGGAATTTGAAAGCCACATGTTTCTAAACAAATGCTCCTTGATCTCATTGCTCAACAAGCCTCAGGTAGACATTCAGAATTTTCTATTGTCAGGCATAGGGAATACGCAGTGTCTGAAACACATCAGATTGTAACTGGTGTGAAGAAAACAGGATGCCATAAGAGCTAAAAGAAATATTGGTCAACTCATTAGAAAGACGGAGAATAAAGCTCAGCTGTGCTGCCAAGGGGCGCAGTGTTGCCATTACCTGTAAGCCTTATATTATTCAGAAGTGAGGACTTTGAGTCCAGAGAAGGGCATTAGGCTGCTGGCATCATCTGGGCAGCAGAGGCTGGCAGAGAAAACCCCGCTGTGCAAACAGATGCCAACTGAGGGTGTGGAAATGGAAGCAAGCTATTCCTAATATTGGACAAAATTATGAGGAGGATCTTTCCCTGATGGAATCTTTTAGTAAGGAAGAGATAAGAGGATGGGAGCCGAAGAATAAATACAGAGCAGGAAACGGGAGATGGAGAATTAGTGAGTGACTCCGAGGGATAGAAACTGCATGGGTTAAAAAATATAAGTACAGGAATTTGGCAATGCTCAAGGTATATGTGTGAATGCAAGGAGTGTGGTTAATAAAGCCAATGAGCTGAGCATACAGAGCACATGGCTACATGTTATCATCGCTATAAGGAAACCTGGTTTAAAGAGGAGCAAAAATGGCAGCTTAACATTCCTGGATGTAGTGTTCACAAGCAGGATAGAGAAAGGGGTAAGAAAGTAAGGGTGTAGCAATTCTGGTTAACAAATCAATTACTACCGTAAGGAGAGATGATTCCTAAATGAAGTATCAAATGAGGCCGTATGGGTTGAGCTGAGAAATATAATCGAGTTCCCAGCCACCAGATGAAGGGGCAGCCTGTTCCGAAAGCTTGGGGCATTTGCTACAAATAAATTTGTTGGACTTTAAGCTGGGGTTGTGGGATTTCTTTCTGTCATTTCAATACCATTAGCGGGCCCATTTCTGGAGTCTCCAGGCCCATTAGCATCTCCACACCCTGCAGTCAGGAGTGTTTCACTCCATTTGGGATTATAGTAGCTCCCTATTTGTGGGAAGTTGGCAGCCTGACCCCGCTAGAGTGAAGGGGAGGCAATCGAGGCACCCCAGAGGGTCAGGTGTGGATGGGCAGTGGTTCCTGGGCATTGGCACCTTTACAATTTCAGCCTGGGCCCTCTGGCTCAGCCCAAGGGGCAAAGTGTCAGTCCTGCAGTCAGGATTGTTGGGGGAGGAGGGAAGTCAGTGATTTGGATTAGCCATCAGGGTTAGAGGTGGCAGGCTGCTGAGTGGGGTCGAGACTGCAGGGAGGGTGGGGGGGGGGGGGGGGGGGGGTGGGGGGGGGGGTGAAGTTGGCCCAGATATGTCCAGGAGACCAGTGATCGGGCCTTTGGGGAGGAGGCGGTGAGAGAGCCAGTGATGCCGGGGGGAATATCAGGAGGTAGAGAGGGGCAAGGCAGGGTATGTGGGGGTCGCGAGACTGGCTAGTGTGTGAAAGGCCAACAGTGCGGAGCCTCTGTGTACACGCAGATCTCTGCACTGGCAAACTGGCACATGCGCAGTGGCCCACTCACAAGTAGGCCCCGCCTACTGACTTTAAACATGATTCATGCTTGTGCACTCTGCAGTGTAGTGTAAGAGATTCATTTTTAAACACTCATTGCAAATATCATGTGATTTATTCTAATTTTTATGCAAATTTAACACTTAGAAATTTTTGGGAGAATCATAGAATCTGTACAGTGCAGAAAGAGGCCATTCGGCCCATTGAGTCTGCACTGGCAATAATCTCACCTGGGCCATATCCCCAAAGCCCCACATATTTACCCCTCTAATCCCACTAATCCCACATCCTGGGCAATTTAGCATAGTTAATGCACTTGACCTGCACATCTTTGGACTCTGGGTGGAAACCAGAGCACCCAAAAGAAACAAATGCAGATGCAAGGAGAAGATGTAAATTCCACACAGACAGTGACCCAAGCTGGGAATCGAACCCAGCTCCCTGGAGCTGTGAGGCAGCAATGCTTACTACTGTGTCACCATGCTGCCTTTGAATACTTACTTCCTTTAGCTTTCAAAAGTATTACTTTTGGTATAAATAGAGGTATTTTAAAATGCTCCTTTAAAAACAGCCTTTTAATAAGAGCCCTCCTTCTCATCTTCCTTTCATATACGCATATTCCCCTTCCTGTTGCAAGTGTGCAATGTTCAAGAGCAAGTGCAACAAAATCCATGAGTAAATTAACATAGGATAAATAAAATCAAAGGAATGCATGCATGGCTCAAAGACTGACGTTTGATAAATGGGTTTCAATTCAGAAATTTGGGAAAGAGGGAATTGTTCTGTTGGCTGAGATTCAAAAAATATGTGCATGCTAATATCATCGGGAAACATGTGGGAATATTGACACAATGGTCACATGACAGAATCTAGGTAAGAAATAACTTGTTGAGTGAGATATTGTGCAACCAGAGATAGTCATTTTGGGAGGCAGAGACTACAAAGGAAGAAATCCAAGCAGCAAAAAGAAAGGACACTGCCTAAAATTCTTACAGGCAGAGAAGGTGGGGCTTTCTTTTTTATTGGCTAATCTGCAAAAACCAGGCCAGAAATCTATTGTGGTCAATGCTATGCCACCGTGAATTCCTCTCCAGGAACTTCCAGCCTCTGTTATCTTCAGTGAACCAAAAGCAAGTCACCAGAGCTGCTATGTTTCCAGTGCATGAGTAGGCACTGGAAACAGGCCATTTTGCCTACTTTTGGCTCCAGAAAATCCATGAGCATGTTAATCTCTTGTCATTTCTTATATGTCTTGTGGTGTTATCGTAATTATATTTTGGGTGTTGAGGGATAAATATTTATTCTTTTTATTATTTTGAAACTTACAAGAGATCTTGCCTTGATCTAATCTTGAGAGTACAGCACTTCCTTATTAAAAGACATTCTATACAGTTAGTCAAGAGGTGGGAAAAGGGGAAACCATCCTCCCACCTCTCCCCTGTTCAGAATATTAGGGATATTAGGCTCTCTGTCGACAGGGCTTCCTTGTGAAAGTCTAGCAACACTCCCTTCTATATCCAACGATTTTTCAGATCTCCCCCAATAACACTGAATATTATAATTCCGTTCACCTTGTAAGCTCCAAGTTGATGCATTTAAATAGTGCCAGTGGCAATCCCTCATGCAGCTGAATGTACACTCAATTGGAAGTCTTTAACAAAGGATGCTGACAGGACCTGCAAAGTTGAAAATAGCAGATCTGTAGTCAAATCATCACCACTTCATGATATTATAGATTGCCCAATCTGCATTTTTCCCATATATATATAACATGCCTGCAGTAGCCCTCTTCAAAAGTGGTGCACCCCACAGGATCTGTCTGGGAGCAGTTGATGTGTCATTTTCCACTCTCCAGTTTTCCAACATCAGCAGTTGTATAAAACTGAACTTTACAGTCCTGGTCAGATACTGGCAAATTTTCCAACATCTACTCATCCATTTTTCCACCTTTGGGCTGAGACTTTACCCTAGAACCAAATAAGTTTCCACTGGCTATGGGACAGCGAGGCCCAAGGGTAAAATTACAATTAGCGCTTAATTGCAATGGGTCTTAAGCTTTTACAAAGCTAAATTGATGACTGTAGCGAGTGGATGGGTAGTTCTGCCAGTATTTCATTCCACTTCTGGATGGATCCATAGAACTGGCACGCATGGCAATGGCACAAACTTCCAAATCCTTATACCTCCATTCCCACTCTCATCAGGGGCTAAAACTCCATCCCCAAATATCAACCTGCATTCCTCTGAAACTGTTTTCATCTTGTCTTGTGTTTCTTTTGCATCTTATTCAATCCTTCAATAATTTTATTTTTAACAATCTTTCAAAAGACACAGTATCTCATTGCAACGCAATTGGATGTGCTAAGTATCTGCCTGCCTGATTATTTAGCACAAAGCCATGCTGAAATCCTTAGTGTTGGCCTTGAGTATTTTTATACTTGGTAAAATTTCAATTCCAATCTTCTTCAATTTCCGCCAAACTCTGATGCATGGTTTGATTCTTAGCAGTTTAATAATTTACAATTTAGCAAAGCTTACAATTTAGGAAACTATACACTTAAATATGAAATAGTGTAACTGTCCAGCTTATAGTGATCAGTGCAGTAATGAGAAGTGACAGCCTTCCAGGTTTATTCAGTTTTATCTCCATTGGCCTTGACTTTCATTCATAAAGATGTCAATGAAAACTATTGTTATCTTTATACCTATGAGGTGCTGTGACATTGAAGCAGGATTCTCCATGGTAACCGTTTGAAAAGTGAAAATGTAATTTTTAGATGTGACATTTGGAAAAGAGAAAGAGGAAATTACATTAAAATCATAGAAATCATAGAAACCTCACAGTACAGAAACAGGCCATTCAGCCCATCAAATCTGTACTGACTGCAATCCTTTGCAGGCCTCACCCCCATATCTCTACATACCTTATCCATTAATGTCTCTAACCTATGCATCCCAGGACACTAAGGAGCAATTTTAACATGACTAATCAATCTGAAATATTTGAAAAAGTGTGGATGGAGAGGCACAAAGTCATTCGAACAAATCTTTTAACAAATCTTAGAAATTGATTACAGTTCGTGAGTATTTTGAATGATTTGAACTTTTGAGTTCCATGCAAAGACCTGATTCTAGAGAATGTAAAATTGCCTGGGGCCAAGAGGATAGAAACTGGATATGCATATGGTAGTGTTCATGGGATTGCCAACACCATCAGAATAGCCAGGAATCTATAGGAATTGACATTGATCACCCAGTGGCCAAAGAACACCTTCCGTGAGATTTTGTAACAGCACTTTATATTGACACCATTGAGTGAGTTAAGCCAAATGTGTCCAAAAGTATCACTAACACTAATCTCTTCCCCAACCCCACCACACACTGGGACAGAGAGTAAGCAGCAGCTCAGACCAGTGCAGAGTATTAGTCCTAGTGTCTTATACCAACAGTAATCTTCAGGCTACAAGTAATAAAAAATGTTCTCTCAAACATTGCTGGGAAAATAATGGTGAGTCTAAGTTGTGTGACTTCACAAATTGTCCAGCAAGTTCAGTCAAAAAATTATGATTGCTAATCATCTGAACTTACCTTTGGTACCTTGTTTTATTCTACTGTTTGCCTTGCAAAAATGGCAGTTTAGCGGTAATGCTACTAAACTCATAATCCAGAGACCTAACCCAACGCTGTGGGGACATGGGTTCAAAAACCAACATGGCAACTGGTGAAATACAACACTATTCTTATCCTGAGGGTCACTATTGGCTTAACTGGAAAAGACATGTAAATAACTAGGCTAGGTGAACAGGTCAGAAGCAACATACGAATAGGTGAGTGACTCCCAAAGTCTTATCACTAGTAAGGTTTGTTAGCAGTAACACGGTTATTCCTTAGTAAATAGAGAAATGGTATGATTGCTCCAATTTTGGGAGTGCAGATTCTGTATTATGTGGGAACTCTAAATGCTTCCCTTGCCCTGGACAATCAGATGTCATCTGTATTATTAAGGGCACATAGGGCAAGGAGGTTATGTTGAACTTGTAGAATACACTTGTTCAGCCTCCACTGATGTATTGCATTATATTCTGAGCACTGTATTCCAAGAAGGATGTCGAAGCATTGGAGAGAGTGCAAAGAACATTTGTGACAATGGTTCCAGGAATGAGAAAGTTCTGTTATTTAGATAGATTGGAGAAACTGGGACTGTTTTCCTTGGGGAAACAAATGCAAAGGAGAGGTTTATTAGAGGTATTCAAAATCATGAGTGGCCTGGACAGGGTAGATGGGAAGAACTACTTCTACTTGTGAAAGATTGATTTTAAGTAATTGGCAGTGCAAGTAAAAGTTATAGGAAAAACATTTTTCATACAGCAAGTGGTGAAGTTCTGGAATGTGCTGCATGAATATATGGTGGAGGCAAATGGCACAGTGCCAGGGACCGGGGTTCAATTTCTCACTTGGGTCACTGTCTGTGCAGAGTCTGCATGTTCGCCCTGTATCTGTGTGGGTTTCTTTCGGATGCCCTGGTTTCCTCCCACAGTCCAAAAAACATGTTGGTTAAGTGCATTGGCCGTGCTAAATTCTCCCATAGCAGACCCAAACATGTGTAGAAATGTGGCGACTAGGGGATTTTCATAGTAACTTCATTGTAGTATTAATGTTAGTCGACTTATGATAGGAATAAAATAAATTTTAAAGTTCAACTGCAGCATTTAAAACAGAATTAGACTGTTACCTGAAAAGACAGAATGTTCGGGGTAACAGGAAAAAGACAGGAGAATGACACAAAGGGCCCAATTTTACCATTTTGATTCGGAGTGCTGAATCTGGGAGTGTTTCAGATCTGACTGTTAGACCTGTTCTCCAATTCCCCATATTCACTCTGCCTGAAAAAAAAGCAGCAGTTCTGAATCACGTTGCAGAAGCCTGTGTGCAGGGCTTATTGCACCCGAAACACTGCAGCTCCAATCAAAGATTTCAACTGCACAGTAATAAAAAAATTGAAAAACACTTCCCTGCCCAGGAGCGATGGCCCCCACAGACATTGCCCCAGTCCCACAATGTAAGTGTCTTCCTTATTTACCCCTCCTCACTACCCAGACCGATTGCGGTCCCTTGCCCCACTTGCACCCCACTGATCACACGCAGTGTCGCCAGAGAATTTCTTCAATTAACTGTGTTTTGCTCCTGAGAACTGCCAAGTTTTTTAGTTTCCTTTATTGTTATTTCCAATTCTAGCATTTGCTTCTTTTACTATATTTAAGGCTGTCTTTCTTCTGCCTGGACGGGGGTATTGGCACACAGAACCATTAGCTTTACTGTCAATTATAATGAGACTCTAGTGTTTTGAAGACATGACCAAATTTCCTGACTTGATAAAGAAAATAATTCCCTCAGATGCAATTTTCTGATTTAAAATCAGATTCAGGAAAAAAAACACTACTAGTAGAAATTTAAGTCCATAAATATACTGAGGTCAAAGACTTTAAAATTTCTACTGTGTTATCTTTTTGTGTTCAATTATCTGCCTCTCCCCATTTTATTCTATCCCTATCACCACCGCCTTATTTGTTGCATAACTTTCTTTTCATAGGGAAAAAACTATCTTCAATCATACCTTCATTTCAACTTCTTCCCTGCTGCACTTTCTGATTCCTCTTCCTACAATTGTTTTTCCCATGATCCTCTCCACTGGGTGGCATGGTGGCACAGTGGTTAGCACTGCTGACACACAGCGCCAGGCACCAGGTTTGATTCCCAGCTTGGATCACTGTACAGAGTCTGCATGTTGTCCGTGTGTCTGTGTGTGTTTCCTCTGGGTACTCCAGTTTGCCCCCACAGTCTGAAAGATGTACTGGTTAGATGCATTGGCCATGCTAAATGCTCCCCCAGTGTATCCGAACAGACGCTGGAGTGTGGCGACTAAGGAATTTTCCCAATAACTTCATTGAGTATTAATGTAAGTACTTGTAACACTAATAAATAAACTGTAAACACTGTGCTTCACTATCCATAGTTTTGAATGAGATCATGCTAAAATCAAGCTCAAAATCAAAATCACAGATCACATACCCATGAACATCCATCTACACTTTGAAGGATTAAGGGTGACATGGAGTTTAGTTCACCTGTGGTATCCTGGAGATATTACTTCAAAAAGAATTCAAAATTTATGATTTTTTTAGATAAAAATGAATTATCTTTAAAAGTATTCATTACTCCTGTTAATGGCTGCAATGGGTATATACTACAATCATTCATCAAGTCTTTGCCTTCACAAAGGGCAAACGTTAAACCTAAACTACTGTAAGCCATGATACAATCAACAAAGGCTCAGTAAATTTTTCACTTAGGAGAAGTTCAGTGATCATCAATGCACAAGTCTTGTGATTATTTACTCCACTATCTCTATCAGGCAGTAAAATACATCACCCAAGCACATTTCAGAGATAGCGTAATAATTCTATCCCAGTGCTTTTACAAAGTCAAATGGTCTCTGACAGGAAACATAATAAAAAAGTATTTCAAAAACACTGCACTAAAACACATGTTAGTTCAAGCATATTTTTGATTTTGAATTTAAAAATAGTGTTCTCAGATTTTGTTGTAGCAGTGAGAAAAACATAGTTTACTGTATTATTTTTTGGCACAGGTAATTTGCACCAGACCAGAAGAGTACAATCGTCGTGAGGTTTTGTGTGATGGTGTTCCTGAGGGACCTATTCAACGTAATCCTGGAAACCAGGATCGAAATAGAACCCCCAGGCTTCCAATCTCAGCGGAAGTGGAATTCTGTCTAAACCTGACAGAATATGAAGCTCCACCCTTTGATAAGTTTGCTAATTTTAGTTTCCGGAATACTTTGGAAGGTATTCTATTTATATGTTTTTTTGTAGTTTGCATGTCCTTTGGGAGGTGGAGAGATCTATTTCTTTGTGTAGCTCACCAAAATGACTTTGACTTGGCTGACTAATGTCATTTGTTTATAACTTAAACATTGAGGTTCTTTTGAAGTGTAACTACCTGGATAAAGCATATCAGAAACAATGTGCACCTATGTGGAAAATGTCCAGAAGAATTTAGTAAAGAGATGGATGTTCATTTAACCAAGTTTAAAACAGCTGATATTGTTCTTATCGGGAACCACCAGTCTAAGTAGTACCTAGTGTGCAATACAGGAGTTCACCTAATTAATGTCTTCACAATTATTACCTTCTACAGCTAATTATACTTTTATTTAGTTGCTTGAAGTTAGAGAATTATAGGCTGGCATTTTACCAGTCTTGGCAGAAAGGGGAGGCAGAACCAGCAATGGGTGGTGAAAGTACATTTTCTTATATCTCACACTGCCACTATCAAAATTAAATGCTCACAGTATAGGAACAGCAGAAACTGCAGAATAGGATGCTGGCATAGTTGCAGAATCCTCCCACTTCACACACTGAAATATACGTACCTGCAGAAATAACAAGCAATGGTGGAATTTCAAATCAATAAGAAGTATGGAATTAAGAATCTACTGCTGACCATGAATCCATTGTCAATTGTCAGAAAAACCCAACTGGTTCTCTAATGCTCTTTAGGGAAGAAAATCTGTCATCCTTATCTGATCTGGCCTACATGTAACTCCAAATCCACAGTAATGTGGCTGACTCTCGATTGCCCTCTGAAATGGTCTAGCCAAGGACAATTAAGGTTTGGCAATAAATGCTGGCCAGCTATGAATGAATAAAATAAAACATGATGCACTAACCAAGAACTAGAATGAATCATTTAATTGTTTAATACTAAACAAAGTATTAACAACTGTACACTAATTGCATTCCTTTTCTTGCTATTTGTTTGTGAGATGTAGATGGTGTACTTTCTGCCCTTTTATAGTTACTCTGTGCATAGATGAAAATTGATTTTTGTATTACTTTGCTGTTTTTTGAAAGTGCAGTTGGTTAATTGGTAAAACTTGCTTAACTAATCAAGTTACATAAATACAGCTTCTTCTTGAACAGGCTTTGCCAATCCAAATGATGCTATATCCAACACAACACAGAGTGGCTTGCATAACGCCTTACACATTTACATGAATGGTTCAATGTCTAGTGTTGGTGGATCGGCCAATGACCCAATCTTTATACTTCATCATGCTTTTGTTGACAGGTAAGTGTAATTGACAGCAAATTTACTCCATATTCTCCTACTTCCTGGTTGTTCACTGCAAAAATTCCTCGAATATGCCATGTTGCCTTCTTAGCAAGTGGGTCTCGAAATATATTCGTGGTAGAAAAACAAATGTGCGTAAAGTACTGCCCATTCTTGTTAATGGTGTCCCAAGCAATATATAATATTTGAATTGCATGCTCATTCAAAACATGTATCCAGCGCTACCTGTTCTTGGTTGTTTGAGGGGAATCAATAATTAGGTTTGTCTGACATCACAAAGACAATGAGTAGATTGAGGGTATACTCTTGCTACAGACAGTAGAGAAAGTTTCTGAAGAGAAAAATGGTTGCACACCCTACTTGCGGTGGTGAACAGGAAAAGCCAGTAAGAAGTCTGAAAACACCAGGTTTGAGTCCAACCGATTTACTTGATACTAAACTCACAAGCTTTCTAGGCTGTCCTGACGAAGAGGACAGCCTCGAAAGCTTGTGAGTTTACTATCAAATAAATCGGTTGGACTCAAACCTGCAGTTGTCAGACGTCTTACTGTGTTTACCCCAGTCCAACGCCGGCATCTGTACATCAGAACAGGAAAAGACCATAACTCCTTAATGGAGTAGAAAGCCCTCAAACGTTCTTAATTGGTGTGGAATGATAGCTCAACAGTGCTAAGTCAAGATCATTGTTCTTTTTTGGCAATGCTTTAACTGCTTTTACTCCTCATTTGGCTCCTTGTTGGCACCTTGGTGAATAAGTTGTCTGGACAAATTCACAGTCTTCTGTAAATTTCTTGATCCTTTAATTTACAAATTATGAACCATTGTCTGAAATGGCAAGTTCTGAAATGCCATGTGTAGCAAAAAATTCTTCAGTGAATTAATGATTGTTTCTGAGGTTGTTCCACAAAGACATTCAATCTCAATCCACTGGAGTAATATTCAAAACCTGTTAGAAATGTTTTCCCCTTGAGCTCAAAAAGGTTAATTCTGAGGTGTTCCTGAAGTAGGGATGGAAATGAGGATACGATCAATGGTTCTTGTTGCTCTTAGTGATGGATTGTACAGGTGAAATAGCTTAAAATTGATTTCCAAACTGAATTTCATACTCAAGCACAACACTTAGTAAATTCCACTTATGCCTGGTGCTTTCCTGAAAGGATCTCAAGTCTGGGGACCATTTGTATGACCAACCCTTCTCATAGATTAACAAGTTGTCAACAACACTAAGATATTTTTGATGCCGGAAGAATTGTTTCAGGATGAGATTATTTGGAGCCTATTCTAGTTATCCATATTTACAATATTTTCTAATTTTAGCCCATTCTCCTTCTGCCTTTTGCACTTATGTTTTGTTCAGCCTCTACGTGATTATTTTTAGGAATTTTGCCATCAATGAACATTATGATTCCACCTCCTCAACAAACTTCATCTCCTTCTGCCAACCAATGGCGGGCTACCTCCGCTATTACAAAAACACACCGCAGGAGATGCAGAATATCCCTAGCCAGTCTTTCTATTCCAATTCCCCAACAGAAATGTGTGACCCTAAAGCTGCTGTGGTTTGTGTTGGTCATATTTGTCCAGTTCCTTTAACTACCTAGGGGATTTTCACAATAACTTCTACTTGTGGCACTAATAACTAAACTAAATTAAATGACTGTACTCAGAAAACCCTCATCACATTTAAAAATTACTAGGAAATGCAGTCAATGTACTGTAGCGTACAGGGCTACAGACCATGAGTTGGGAGATAATGGCCTAGTTGTATTATCGCTAGACTATTAATCCAGGAATGCAACTAATTTCTGAGTGTCTGGATTCAAATCCAAATTTGAATTCAATAAAAATATCTGGAATTAAGAATCCATGACCATGAAACCACATCAATTGTCAGAATAAACCATCTGGTTCACTAATGTCTTTTAGGGAAGGAAATCTGCCATCCTTATTGGCCTGGCCTATACATGATTTCCGAGCCACAGCAATGTGATTGGCTCTCAACTGTACTCTGAAATGGCCAAACAAGCCAATCAGTTCAAGAGCAACTAGAGATGGGCAACAAATGTTGTGATGTGGAGATTCTAGCACTGGACTGGGTTAAGCACAGTAAGAAGTCTCATAACACCAGGTTAAAATCCAACAGGTTTATTTGATAGCAAACACCACAAGCTTTCAGAGCACTGCTCCTTCATCAGGTGAGTGGGAGTTGTGTTCACAAACAGGACACATATAGACACAAACTCAATTTACAAGCTAATGATTGGAATGCGAGTCTTTACAGGTAATCATGTCTTAAAGGTACAGACAATGTGAGTGGAGAGAGGGTTAAGCATAGGTTAAAGAGATGTGTATTATCTCCTGCCAGGACAGTTATTGAGACAGGCAAGTCATGGGAGTTACAGATAGTGCAACATGGAACCAAGATCTCAGTTGAGGCCGTCCTCATGTGTGCAGGACTTGTCTATGCTCAGCCAAGTCTCTGCTCAGCGATTCTGCATTGTTGTGTGTCGTGAAGGCCGCTTTGAAGAATGCTTACCCAAAGATCAGAGACTGAATGCCAACAGGAAGTGAACACGCCTGGTGATTGTCAAGCAGTGTTTATTCATCCGTTGTTGTAGCATCTGCATGGTTTCCCCAGTGTACTATGCCTTGAGACATCCTTTTCTGCAGCATATCAGGTAGACAACATTGGCTGAGTTGCAAAAATATGTTCCTTGTCCTGGTGGATGGTGTTCTCACATGAAATGATAGCATTTGTGTAGATGAATCGGCATGTCTTACAGAGGTTGCTGTGACAGGGTTGTGTGGTGTCATGGTCACTGTTCTCCTGAAGGTTGGGTAGTTTGCTGCGAAAAGTAGTATGTTTGAGATTGTGAGGTTGTTTGAAGGCAGGATGCTGGCCAGCCAACAACACCCATGTCCCACAGAAGAATTCAAAAAAGCTAGGATAAGCCACAATGGGTCAAATAGCCTCATTAACTATTTTAGGACTGGATATTAAGGCTTCCACCAGGGAAAAGAATGCAACCTTCTTTTGCCCCCGATTTGTCAGCACATCAAATCAAATGTCAGTTGGGCAGTTAGAAGTTGGTTGTGGTAAATGCTGGCCATTGAGTATTGTAAAGGAGAGCATTAATTGATCAAGATTCACACCCCCAACTTCAAAACCACTGCACGCATACCCACAAATACACATGGATATTGGAAAAGTTAGAAAATTTGTGCCATCCTAGGATACAGCTTCTTTTGAGCAAAAACCAAGTGTATTTATATATAGTTTTGAACTCAAAAACTTTTCTAAAAGCACATTGTTGAATGGATCTTGCTGACTGCATCTCAAACTGGTGAATACATTGATTAATTTGATTAAATCATTTGATTCCAGTTGACTGTTTGTTAGTCCTTACACTCAGCTTTTTTCTGATGCTTTACAATAAGTCAGCAGTGGTTTCCAAGAAAGAATAATGAATGATCTGTCCGTGAGAGGGGAATTGCAGGCACATTGAGTGAGAGTTGCATATCGGGCCATTTACAGTTTCTGTTTAAGCTTGGAAGGAAGAACTTGTGTTTACATAGCTCCCCACAGAACACCCTGAGATTTCACTGCCTCTTTCTACATTGCTTCCAATGCCTGGATCTACTTACTAATACCTGAAACTTAGAGGTAGTACTCCAGTTACAAAACTACCAATGAACTCCATCACCTCCTGGGATATATACCCAATCCATCTGGTTGTAGAAGGAAAATAAATTCTTCAATCTTTCATGATAGGACAACCCTCTTCCCCACGAACCAGCCCACTGATCTTCATTGTGCTTTTAAAAATATCCCTCATGGGATGTAGGTATCATTAGCTAGGCCAGAATTTATTGCCTATCCCTATTTGCCCTTGAGAAAATGGGGGTGAGCTTCCTTCTTGAACTACTGTAGTCCATATGGTGTAGACACACCCAACTTGCTGTTAGGATTGTATTCATTGGAGTTTAGAAGAATGAGGGGGATCTCATAGAAACTTATAAAACTCTACAGGGTTAGACAGGGTAGATGCAGAAAGAATATTCCCGAAGGTGGGGGAGGCCCAAACTAGGGGTCATAGTTTGAGGCTAAGGTGCAAACCTTTTAGGACTGAGGTGAAGAGAACTTTCTTCATCCAGAGAGTGGTGAATCTGTGAAATTCATTATCACAAAAAGTAGTCGAGGCCAAAATATTTTGTGATTTCAAGAAGAAATTAATATAATTCTTGAGGCTAAAGAGATCAAGGGAAGGCGGGACCAGGATATTGAATTTGATTATCAGCCATGATCAAAATGAATGGTGAAGCAGACTCAAAAGGTTGAATGGCCTTCTGCACCTTCTATTTTCTATGTTCCTAAGTTAGGAAGAAAGTTCCAAGATTTTGACACTGCTAGTGAAGCAATGGCAATATATTTCTAAGTCAGATGGTGTCTTGGAAAGGAACTTGCAGGTAGCGGTGTTTCCATGTTATCCTTGTCCTATTAGGCAGTAGTGGTCCTGGGTTTGGAAGATGCTGTCTGAGGAATCCTGGGGAGTTCCTGCAGTGCAACTTATGGATGATACTTACAGTTGCTACTCTTCGTCAGTGGTGAAGAGAGTGAATATTTGTGGCTGGGGTAGCAATCAGCATTGTCCTGGATGGTGTTGAGCTTTTTGAGTATTGTTGGAGCTGCACTCATCCAGGCAAGTAGAGAGTATTCCATTCACAGTCCTGACTTGTGCACTGTCGATGATGGACTGGCTTTGGTGAGGTCATTGAGTGAGATACCTGCTGCAAGATTCCTAGCTTCCAACTTGCTGTTGTAGCTACAGTAATTAAATGGCTAGTCCAGTTCAGTTTCTGGTTGATGGTAATCCCCAGGATGTTGATAGAGAGGTAATTGTAATCAGCATTAGCATCAGCAATGGTAATGTCATTGAATGATAAGGGGTGATGGTTAGATTTTCCCTTGTTGAACATGGTCATTGTTTGTCAGTTGTATGGTGTGAATGTTATTTGCCACTTGTCTATGGCTACATTTGAAAATAGACTGTTTCAGTATTTATGGAGTTGTCAAACAATTTGCGATCGTCAGCAAACATTCTATTTCTGACCTTGTGATGAAAGGAAGGTCAGTGATGAAGTGACAGAAGATGGTTGAGTCTAGGATATTACCCTGAGGAACTTCCGCAGTGATGTCTTGAAGCTGAGATGATTGACCTGCAACATCCAGAACCATCTTCCTTTGTGCCAAGCATGACCCCAAACATAGAGAGGTTTTCCCCGGTCCCATTGACTCCAGTTTTGCAGGGACTCCTTGTGCCATACACAGGCAAATATAAACAAGGCATACATCAAGCCTTGATGTCAAGGACAGTCAGCTACACATCACCTTTAGTGTTTGTTTTGTCGCTGTTTGAATTAAGGTGTAATGAGGTTTGGTGCTGAGCGACTCTGTCAGAACTCAGACTGAGTGTTAATGAGCAGGTTATTGCTAACCAAGTGCTGCCTCATTGCGTTGTGGATGACCATGTCCATCACTGCCTCCAATAGAACTATTTCCTGCATTAGCTATGGAGAACAGAACCTCGCACAATATTTCTAGTGTGGTCTTACTAAAGCCCTATGTTGATTTCTCTGTTCTTATACTCTAATCCTCTTGCAATAAGGGCCAAGATGCTGTTTGCCTTCCTAATTGTTTGCTGTACCTGCATGCTGACTTTCTGCATTCCTTGTATGAATACATTCAAGCTTCCCTGAATTTAGTAACCTCTTGTCTTTTAAAGGAAGATTCTTACTACTAAAGTGAATAGCTGATATTGTGACACTGAGGCTAAAACTTCAGATGGTAGCAAACAACAATGCAGAGCCACTGTGGTCAACAGAGTGCAGGAAAAATACATTGTGCTAGAAGGAAAGATTGAAGTAAACACTTATGAGAATTGATATATGGATAAATTAAATCATATAGGAACAATTGAAGAGTAGTACAGAGGCATACAGCAAGTCCATAGACAAGAGAGGACTACATGATAGGAAAAAACATAGCGAGATTAGAATAGGAGTCAAAAGAAATTAGGAAGTCAAAGAAGTACTTATCAAATTAAATTATCAAGAAACAAAATAAAATAGAAAATATTTTACAAGCATATCAATAAAACCAGGATAGAAAGAGAACTATTAAGAGCCAGATAGAGTAACATAACAGGTAATGATAGAGAAATGGCAGCGCATGAACATAAATTCTCATTGGAATTTATTGAGAAGAGAGCAGGTAGAAATGACATTGAACATTGAGATGAATAATGAGATAAGTGCAAAAGGGATGCATGTAATTAACTAATCAAACTCAAGGAGGGTCCATTTGGACTGGGTTCATGCATTTTAAAATAATCTAGAGAAGACTGAAGAGGTCTATTTAATCATTCATTAGAAAAGGTGTAATGCCAGGAGACTAACTGTAGCTAACATAATTCCTATATTTATGAAGCAGGATGGAATATGCCAAGGGAATTATAGATCATTAGCTTAACTTTGGTGGTATGAAAAATAATAAGGGAATCAGGGAACACCTAGAAAAGAAGACTAAAATAATGAATTGTCAGTGTGGATTTGAAAACAAACCTACCTCGCATTAAGTTGATCTTTCTCTACACCCTAGCTATAACTGTAACACTACATTCTGCACTCTTGCCTTTCCCTCTCTATGTATGATATGTTTTGTCTGTATAGTACACAAGAAACAATACTTTTCACTGTATACTAATATATGTGATAACAAGAAATCAAATCAAAATCAAAAGGGAAAGTTTTTACCAACCTTACTGAATGTTCTGACGGGATAACAACAAGAGTTGACAGTGGTAATATATTAGAAATAATTCATCTGGCTTTTCAAAATGCCATCAGCATAACAGACCAGTGAATAAGCTCAGAGAATGGGGAGTCAGAGGACACATGGCATAATGGATTCCTCACTGGCTTCAAAACAGGAAGCAGAGAGTGGGAGTAAACAGATAGTTATTCAGAGTAGCAGTGGTAAAATGGTATTCTACAAGGATGAATGCTAGAAACACAACTCTTCACACTTCATATTGACAATTTGGATTTTGAATCAAAAGCCCAATTTCTGAATTCCCAGATGACACTAAATTAGGGAGTATGGTACAATTGAAGAGGATTGCAACAACTTCAGGAGGACATTAATAAATTTGCAGAATGGACAAAAGAAGTCAGATGTGGAGTCGCACATTTGATCAGAAGAAGAGGATGAACTTATGATTGGGAAGCTGAGACTAGGTCCAGAAACAGAATATAAGGATTGCAGATCCATGTAGCCAGATACTCACTGACCTGCCAGCACACTCTCTGTTTAATGGTACTGGTGGACAAAGCCTTGCTGTTCTCTCTGCTGTTTACGGATTGTGATGCTCTCTGCTTTATTAAAGAATTATTGTAATTGACTTGTGCCTTAACTAAAAGACAATTTTTGATTGTTTTGAAATTGTTAGAAAGTGAATTGTAAAAAGAGCACATATTAGGGTCCAGTTGTGTAGATTTCACTCATCTTTTCCAAAATATTGGACAGAATTTTACATTTCCCCAGGGTGGGGAGCGGGGGCAGGATTGGGAGGGGGGAGCCTTCTCACCAGGCTCCTGCCTGCTTTGCCCTCTCTGCAATTTTACTCTAGGTTGGTGTGTCTCTCTCCCTCCCCCCCGTCCCGCCTAATTGAGTTCTTTAACTATTCCCACTCAAATATTAACCACTCCCACTCAACTTCAAGTTTCAAATTGACAGGAGCAGTTCAGGAACAAAGGAAGAAGTGAAAAAAGTAACTCTGCAAAGGGCCTCAGGCTGGAAGTGGGGTGGGTGCTTCCATCAGCAACTTCTTTTTAACATCGGGCATACTCCCACAATAGATCCAACCACTGCACTTGTTTCCCTCCCCAGTCTCTGACTTCTCCACAAATATCCCCACATCCTCCCCTCCCCACAACCTCCCTACCCATCTCCCTCCTGAGCTGTACCTCCACACATTGCTCTGGGACCCTCATGCTTGTCTGACCCTGGACTTCCGGGACTGAGGGGGAATTTTGCCACCTTTTCTGCCACAGAGGCTCACAGAACGGAATTTGCCGTTGACGTCAGGCAGGATTTTACAATCTTGCCCAAGCGAAGTTGTAAAATCCTACTTTAGACTCTGAAGATTGCTTGCAGTCCCAATCTTGTCCACTGCAATTTTTGGCACAGCTGAGATTAGGGAGCTGTCCTATTTAAATTTAAACCTAAATTTGGCAATGTGGTTGCATGCCTCCTATCTCTCATGATAGTGATGGTGACTGAAGTTTTGTGTTCATTTCACTGATACTTTGAATATGTTTAGCGTATTTAAACGTTTTCGATAATAATTTTAAAAGTATTTAGAAGTTATCATCTAAAGATCAGGCTTCTGATGTTTCATCAATTTTCACAACAGCCTTTCAATGGCCTGGCAATTCAAGCTTTATTCCCTGCAATGTGTAATAATAGGCATGTATCTGTAAGTTCAACTTTCTAGGTTATAGTTTGTCAATCCACTCCAGAAATTCTCACCACTCCGTAACATCAGTGGATTTCAGAGAGGAAGCCAATGATTTGTAATCCAAACATTCACCAGTCTTTTGAGTCTTGGAGAAATTTGATCTTATTGTTTAAATAGCTGCAAATTCTAGCTTTTCAAAATGTGGCTGTTTGTTGATTTTATAAAGTATTACTGAGCAATTTCCTGCATCCATTCCTGCAGCTTGATGCTTAAAAAATTCACATTAGCATTTGAAAAGGAATGTTATAATTAAAATGCAATCAGCATTTTAGAGAAGGCAGAATGGCAGATATATTTGTGAAACAAAGGGTGAATGTTCCTTGCAGTCTGGTTCAATCCTGAAAAGGGTAATATTTTGGAATCAGGTGTTAGAATACCAACATTCACCAGAGTGACATCCCACCATTTAATCATCTGGAACCTGGAGCCTAGACAAACATCATTCTGATCTCATATAGTCATTGCCGCCTAGCAGATGTTTCAGGAATCTGTTCCATGCCGGTGGAAAATGGGAATTACTATTGGGGCGATGTCTAACTGTACACATAGTTATGACGTCATATTACAGGCTGCCATTAATTCCTAAGATCCCTGACTGCTATTTCAAATATATTGGGCCCTAGGCGTATCATCGCTAGACTATTAATCCAGAAACTCAGCTCACATTCTGGGTACCCAGATTCAAATACTGCTATGGCAGATGTTGGAATTTGAGTTCAATAAAAAAAAAATCTGGAATTATGAATCTACTGATGAGCATAATTGTAAATTGTCATAAAAATCCATTTGGTTCACTAAGGTCCTTTAGGGAAAGAAATCTGAAGACCTTACTTGCTCTGGTCTACATGCGATTGATTCTCAACTGCCCTCTCAACTGCCTAGCAAGCCACTCAGTTCAAGGGCAAATAATGGTGGCAGCCAACCAGCAATGTCCATATCTCACAAATAAATTTTTAGAAATCTATATTCATATCGGAGAGATATTTTATGGAGGCTGTTGAAATATGCACCAAGTTGGGTTTTCTCCAATGCAAGTCACCCTTAAAACCTATTGCAGCCACATAGCCAATCTTCAGTGCAGAAACATTAGGAGAATAAACCAAATTACTAAAGCTATTCTCATGAGGGTGCATCATATGATCCTCTGATGCGAGTTTAACTTATGCATTGCCAACCAACATGTTGATAGACATGTTAAGAGGCTTTCCACATGTCACTGCTGTGTATTCAGCTTGTGTGAGACTCTTGGTGGGAGACAATTGAAGAGCAGACAATCTATTACACTTAAATAATCATGGAGCATTGCATCAGATAGAAGGGCCATTCACTAAATGAAAATTTCAGAGAAGCAAAATATATTTACAGAGGTGCAAAGTATATACAGTGATGAAACCCATGCCTGCTTTACCCCTGCCTATTGTACCCCTGCCTGCTATGCCCCTGCCTCCTGTGCCCATACCTGTTGAACCCATGTTTGTTCTTGCCCTTGTCTGCTGTACGCCTGCCTATTGTACCCCTGTCCACTGTACCCCTTTTGGCACTGGTGAATGTTTGGATTACAAATCATTGGTTTCCTCTCTGAAATCCCTGCCTTCTGTGTCCCTTCCTGCTGTGCTTCTGTCTGTTCTACCCCTTCTTGCTGTGCCCCTCCCTACTGTACCCCTATATGCTCTTACCCTTATCTGCTGTACCCCTGCCTGTTGTACCCCTGTGTGCTGTACCCCTGTCTGTCTGTGGAGCTCCAACATTTCTCTGAGGGTCAATTCCAGAGACTTATCATCAGATTTCCACTCAGCGGAAGCCTGGCCTCTAGTAGTCCTCCAAGTGTCGGAGACCTCGGCTCTCACTGCCTCCACCTGCTGTGGACACATTTCAGTGATATGCTCACCAGATGGTGACCGCAAGACCTTCTGCAAAACCCGGTCACACTGAGGTGTGTGTTTCTGCGTTCACAGAGACAGCAGATGAATATGGTGAGAGCTCCACATCTAATGGGCCTTCAGAGCCTGGTGGCTAGGGCCGAGGGGCTGGCTGGTGATGTGTCATCTCCTTTTCTTGCTGTTAATAGAAAGGAGGTAATTAGTGACTGGCTGGTTAGTCACCACATTGAAGAGCACTCACAGTTTTGGTGGGTGGATAATGACTAGTGGATGGACAGTTGGATGGACTCACTGGTTGTTAGCTCAGGAATGGTTCCTATCCTCAGCTCTGCCGCTTGCTCTTCAAATGGGGTGAGTAAACTAAGCTCCAGGATCATTTCTCCAGTCTGGGATCTCTCTGCTATTGTGGACAATCTTTTCTTGCATAAAGAATATATGAAGATATGATGACCCAGTAAGAGTGTGAGTTGAGATTGAGAAGACTTACGTTGATGGTGAAGATGAGACGTTTCATTCTTTGTTGGCACTGGATAGCAGTCCTGTTTTGAGCAGAGTATGTGCTGACTGGTCTGGTAACAAGCGTCTAAGTTTCGGTGGTGAGCTCGTTGGACCACCTGAACCCATCACAAAGGGTAAAAGATCTCCACGACTGCAAGGAAGAGTGCCACCATCACTTTGTCGCTGAATTTGGGGGATAGCAAGTTGTTTCTTCTGAGAGCCATCACTCATCGTGGACAGTCCTGGGCTGCAGAGAGCGGATCTGTTTGTGGCTGCCATTTAAGCAGACATAAAACTAGAAGCAGGAGTAGACCATTTGGCCTTTTGAACCTGCTCCATCATTCATTTTGATCATGGGTGATCATCAAATTCAATATCCTGATCCCATATTCCCCCCATATTTCTCGATCCCTTTAGCCCATATCCTACATCCAATTTTTTTCTTAAAGCATACAATGCTTTGGCCTCAACTACTTTCTGTGGTAGAGAATTCTACAAATTCACCATTCTCTGGATGAAGAAGTTTTTCCTCACATGAGCCCTAAAAGGTTTAGCCCTTATCCTCAAACTATGACCTCTAGTTCTGGACTCCCCCACCATCAGGGAACATTCTTTCTGAATCTACTCTGTCTAATCCTGTAGAATTTTACAAGTTTCTATAAGACCTCCTCTCACTCTTCTAAACTCTAGTAAATATCATAATTGACTTAATCTCTCCAGTCCCGTCGAAGACAATGGCTGTTTACGTTTTTCACTCTATTTGCCATCAGGGAAACACCATGGAGGCATGCAGTGATGGCCTTCAGAACAGAAGAGAACAGAAGATCCCTCCAGCAGGAAGGATAGGAATCTTGCCCTTAGTGTATTAGGATGCTTACTAGTGCAAAAAGTTGAATCACACAGAAATTTTAGCAGAGGTCCAAAAATGTTAAATTCATACAGAAAAGTGAAAGCATAGCGAAAAAGACTGGAAAAATATGTAAGGAAAAGAATCAAAATGCTGGGGAAAGGTTCAAAATCCAATTATCAGTTGTGATAAGGGCCCAATTGCCCGTCTGAAACATCAATCTTACACCATGAGAGGTCACTTAACTTTAATAATTTACAAATCTATCACTGCACAAATTATATTTTGGTACATTCAATTATAGTTTCTCCCTATGATACAATCTAATAAGGTTGGGCATAGCTGCAGCTTGAGACATAAGAAATTCAATTCCTGCTGCATTTCTCTATATCTTTTCACTGTGAAATAAAATCATAGAATCCCTAAAATGCAGAAGGAGACCATTCAGCCCATAGAATCTGCACCAAGCACAATCCCACCCAGCCCCTATCTCCATATAACTACCTATTTACCCTACTAATCTCCTGACATAAGGAGCAATTTAGCATGGCCAATCAACCTAACTTGCACATCTTTGGAGTGTGGAAGAAAACTGGAACACCCAAAGGAAACCCACGCAGACATGGGGAGAATGTGCAAACTCCACACAGACAGCCACCCAAGCCGAGAATCGAACCTAGGTCCTGGGCGCTATGAAACAGCAGTACCAACCACTGTGCCACCCATGTTAGGTTTCATTTACATAAAAGAAAAATATTAATTCTGGGAAGTGATCATTTAACATGAATCAAAATTTGGAAATTCCATGCAATGTAAAATAACATCACTTGTTTAGTAGCATTGAAGCAGTTAGGACTAATTCGTATGTTCACTATTAAATTACTCACTTATTTCTCTGTGCCAATTTTTTGAAATAGCTTTTCTGGGTTCAGCAGGCATGCACACTGAATGAGGTGAATGTCATGTGACTCAAATGGACTTCAATGTATGAGCTTCTTAAAGAGGTGGTGTTGCTAGCTTTATTTGCACGTGGAATCATTTATATGTGAAAGATGAACAGGTGAATCAGATTTCTCTGTCTCAGATTTGTAAGAATCTGCACATGATTTATGACTTGAGGTTTCACTATTCAGAATAAACTGGGCAAGTAAAATAAAGGGATGAATGGAGATGGTGGTGACTGTCTGCAATGAGCTAACATGCTTGGCTTAAGTTTTCCCTTGGCTATCTTGCTGCACTACAAGGATGAATTGAATCTCAGTTTTAACAATCGCATTCAGAAATGCTATAGGTGAAAGATTTTCTTTCATTGGGAATTGTGAGTATTGTAAGAGGAAGGAACCATTTTACATTCATACACTAGAATAACTTCATCTGCTTTAAAATATCATCTTGCAAAACTGGAGCTGCTACAGAAGAGGCAAATGTGAAATCTAAAATTTCAGGCTCTCTGCTAATCTGACAGTGCCCCCTAGATACAATACTGAAGCTGGATAGGGAATTCTATTTGTAAGTAACCTTTTAACTGTCATGTTAACAATCAAGTTAATGGGATGAACTCTGCTTTAAATATTAAGATATTTAAAGTTTTCTGAATTATAAATATAACACAAGGCTTCACTATAGATTTTTGTTTAAAATAAGTCAATGAAACAATAATACAATAAATAACTTGTATATATATATATATATAGTGCCCTTTCCAATCTTTATGGCTAAAGAATTAGTTGCTATTATAATGTAGGGGCAAGTGGTAGTCAACTAGATCACACAAACACCAATGAGACAAACAAGCTAATAATCTGTTAAAGTGGTGATCATTAAGGGCACAATGAAAAGACTCCTGTTCTTAAAATATTGCTCTGGAATTATTCCTATTATATCCTCTGAGAGGGAAGACAGAATTTCATTTAACATCTCATCTAAATGATGACACCTCCAACAATGCCAGTCTAGATTACAATCTACAGGAACCCATGAATCCATCACCTTCTTACTTGGAGGTATGGGTGTAACCACTCAGAGGTGGAATTTTCAATTTCACATACTACGTGCCATAATGGGTGTGAAAAATTGTGGTTTCCCCACTGACCACAATGGCAGGATTTCACAGGATATTGTACCCTGAGTTGTATTGTATTGTACTCTCTCTGATTCATCCACTATGCCATGACCTCACCACTGCCTTGCCCTGGGTATTTAAAGCTGGCCTGTGCTATGGCTTCTTCCTCTGCAGCCTCAGCTTCATTGATTTCACTGCCCTCCTTCATAGGAGGAGATCTGGAGTTGTAACATCCTGGAATCTAGCAGCTCCTCCTCCCTTTGCACTGCCAGTAGTGAAGTACTCAGTAAGCAAAGGTGATCTTTGAGACCCTCGAGGGAGTGTACAGCAGTGACCCACCAGATCTGTCCGGACAGCAGAATCATATTTTAAAATGCTGTGATGTGCTCCACCAATATTCAGATAGCAGCATGAGCACCATTGTAATTTCTCTGGGATACAGTTTGTGGCATTGGATAGGTGCTTTCAATCACACCTTTCCTGTTCCTCAGCAGCCAATCCTAAATGCTGGACTGTCACTTCAAGATATCCAGGATCTGTGATCTGTTTTAGATATAGGTATCATAGAAGCTTTCACTTCTGTCCTCTCAGGGAATTTAATGGAAATGCTTCCAGGGCAATAGTCTTGTGCAAACCTGCAGAATTTGCTGTTTGTGGCTGGCTGCCAGGGAGATCATAGAGTGACATGGGTACAGTTGATGGCTCCCTGCAGCTGTGGGAAGCTGGAAATAGCTGCAAAGCCCAGTGCCTGTGCGTCCTGACTTGCTTGATATCACATGAAGTGCATGTTATTGTGTGCCGTGGCAAAGAGAGTGTCTGTTGCCTCCTGCATGCATTTACACATGGAAATGATGTAGAACTTCACGCGGTGGTGACTTTCAGAGTTATTGGCAATGAATGTCTGCCCAGTCCCCATGACACCAAGTCCTGGAGAATGTGCTCTATGTGACTCACTAGATCTCTGGATGTGTGGCAGCCACAGCAACATCGTCACTCACTCATCTACAGGAAAGATGTGCATTTCCTGTATATCTTGGGTCTTGCAAGGTGCCTATAAATGACACTTGCATGATCCTCAAACTTGCTGCATGTATGGATCTTGCTGCCCCTTGCTCCCAAGGGTGAATATCCTGCCTTTGGTTGTTGTCATCTTCTCCTCTTTTGACTGCATGCAATAACGATGATTGCAATCAATACAACATCTATCTTACTGATGGGCACCTCCCTGTTGCAGACATGAGGGAATACATGAGTCAGCATGAGCCCCTAAGGTCCTATGTTTTTTCCATGATGACTAAGGGGTCACTGGTGGATAAAAGGATTGTGTCAGATTAAAATTTATACTAAAGGTGTTCCCAATGTTGCATAGCCGGAAAAGAAGTCCATTATTGGAGGCTTGATGGCACAATTGCAAACTGATTTCATAATGGTATAAAATCGATAGCCACGCTCTAATGCTATTTTTCAATCTACAATGACGACAGGCACCTTGGGGCAGCGAAAAGTTCAGCCTTAGGTATTGAGGGCGAATCTGATTGTGATCAATTAAACCTTCAGTATTAGAATCCTAATATGGTTTCTGTTTTGTTTCCCCAACTGCAGCATATATGAACGATGGTTACGGAGACATGTGCCCCATCAGACAATCTTTCCAGCAACTAACACACCAATAGGCCACAACCGTGACTATTACATGGTGCCTTTCATTCCAATCTACAGAAATATTGATTTTTTTATTTCTTCAAGAGAGCTTGGATATGATTACGATTACTTGGTTGAATCAGGTAAGATGCATTTCCTTAAATAGTTCTTGATATAATACTAATTATTGTTTGTAAAATTAAAATCAAACTATCAAATGAGTTCTGTGATTCAGTGCACTTCTGCGGGAAATATCTCTTGTACTTACACACATATCTCTGTACCCACATGCTTTATACCAATGAATTATTTTTGAAATGTAGTCAATATTGTTTCTTACACAAATGCAGTTGTCAATATTGCAAACTTTCGCAAACAGTATTGAGATGAATAACCGATCAATTTGTTTATCTGGTGTGGCTAGTTGAGGAATAAACATTAGACAGGACATCAACAGAAGATCTCTAAATTTATTGAATCAAGTGTATGATGTGCACATGAAGGATCAGATTTAGTGCCTTTGAAAGTTAATGGGCAGATTTGGACTCTGAGACAGAAATGGAGGCAGGAAGACACATAGATAATTGCACTGCTGGCCAGCGTGCAATTTTCTGGCAGCATCCTGTCCAGAACCATTTTCCTGCCTGGGGCCATTTTCCTACATAGCAGATCAGGCATGCAATGGCTATCCATCCATGATAATTGATTAGATAATTAAAAGGCCAATTATGACCAGAGGCTGACTGGAATTTTCCATTTGGTTTACTGATCTCCCTGTACCATAGGCGCCTGGAAATGGCCTTCCAACAGTTGAGTTTGGGACAGCCTTCATACTGTCTCTCTCTCTCCCCGCCCCAAGTCCCACTTCTGAGCTACTATTATGGCTCCAATGGAAGAGATCTCCTTTACAGTGGTGGTTTGCAGTTGTGACCAATCATTTTTACTCAGAAGTTTTATAAGTTCAAAACTTGAAACCCTGCCATGCTCCCCTAAAGCTGCTATGCAGCATTATAGAATCCCTACTGTATAGAAAGAGGCTACACGGCCCATCAATCTGCACCAACTCACTGAAGGGGCATCCCACCAAGGCTCTCACCCCTATCCCTATAACCCTATGCATTTACCATGGCTAATACACCTACCCTATACATTCCTGGACACTTAAGAGATAATATAGCAATCCATCTAACTCTCACATCTTTGCAGTGTGGGAGAAAACCAGACCACCTGGAGGAAACCCATTCAGACCCAGGGAGAATCCACACAGATAATCATCCAAGGTCAGAATCGAACTGAGGTCCCTGACACAGTGAGGCAGCAGTACTAACGACTGTGCCACATACTGCCCTAGAGTATCATTATATGCCATGAGGCCTCAACACAGGATTTGCTAATTTTCAATCTATGTTACACAACTGAAGCAAACTGATGAGCAGCCAGAAGTGGTAAATGGATTATCTCTCAGAGGAACATCACTTCTTTTACAGCGTCACCTCTTTAAAATATTTACAGACTTGTTACACGGCCTGGGATGTCACTGCAACTATAGCCATGGCATCTGTAGTTATTATCACCCGTCGGCTCGACACAAGGAGGTATTGAAACACTTTAATCCACTAGACAGACACAGATACCCTGTAGACAGCCACTAAACTTCCATCTTTCATTAGGGAGAACGTTAAAAAGCACACAGTTCAGAAGTAAAAGATACACCACTGTTCCTAAGCAGAGGTAGCAGGGTTTAATTAGAAAATTGGAGAAATAGATGAAGGTCATATTGTCCACTACCTGTTTTGCCATTCAATAAGATCATAAATAATCTGCAATCTAACTCCATTCACTTACTGTTATCCCAAATCCCTTAACCTAAATCTTCAAATATTAATCTCAGATTTAAAATTAACAATTGACCTCACACATTGCTGTTTGTGGAAGAAGGTTTCAAAAGCTCACCACCTTTTGTGTGTAGAAATGTTTCCTAATTTCACTCCTGCAAAATTCAGCTATAACCTTTAGGCTATGTCCCCGAGTTCTAGGTTTGATCTTCAAAGAGCAGAGAAGTTTTCTTTCTTTCTGTCCGTTCTATCAGTTCCCCATAATGTCTTTAAAACAGCAAATACATTAACCTTAACATTCAGATTTTCAGGGCATACAACCCAACTTTGTGTAAAAGCGAAATATTGCCAATGCTGCAGGTCTTAAATAAAAATAGAAAACACTGGAAAAACTCAGCAATCTATGGAGAGGGAAACAGAGCTGACAATTCAAGTCTGTATAACTTCTTCTGAGTCTGCTTTGTATACTTGGTCCGCTTTGTCTATTTTTCTTCTACTTGTGTAACTGCTCCTCAGACTTAAATTCTTTGGGGCCATAAAATTGCTCAAAATGAGTTCATAAATATGTTCTTGCTGCTCCTTACTTGCAATTCCAGAGTAATTCACTATAAATTCTGCAGTCCTGGAAACAACAGATGTGCCAGAGCTGCTTTCAATCTATGTCTGCTCTTGATTTTTTTTAACATATTCCTTTCTTCTCTCTTGTATTTTTCAGTACCGCCTTCAATCCAGGAAGTTCTTGCCTCCTATCTACAGGAAGCCAAGCAGATCTGGCCTTGGTTGCTGAGTGCTGCAGTGTTTGGCTGCTTGGTAACAGCACTATTTAATTATATTGTTACACAGGCTTGTCAAATGAGGAAGAAACGAAACTCCACCTTTGAAGAGAGGCAGCCTCTGCTAAGTGGCCATGACGAGGACCAAGGCATAACCTATCAAACAGCTATGTGAATTGTTGGTTCAATACTTGATCGCTGATGCACATAAAAATGCTAACACATGAATTGACAATTATAACTTATCTGATGCTGCAGAAAGAAATCTGCTATAACACAGTGACCTCCTGCCCTAGACACTTATCAGATTAAGGTATAAGATGCAAAACTTTATCTGATATTGAGAACTTTCTGAAACAAATAGGAACAGCCTCAACAAAGTAGCCCCTTATGTTATCCTTCCCACTGGCCGGAATTTTACCAGCACACCCGCCCTGGAATTGGGGCAAGCAAGGCTTGCAGAATGAAATTCCCCATCGTCCTCGGGTGGGATTTTATGAGCCTCGCCTAAGCAAATTTGTAAAATACCAGCTATTATATCTGTCTCTTGTTCAACTCTCCAATGGGCCAAATTTTCTGACAGGGGCAAATCTAATGACATCTGCCATTAGCAGGACTTGTCTTTGCATTGTTCGGTTTTATAGACTTTTACATGACAGCTGGTTAAATTGGTATTTCTCACTTAAAGGAAGTGATATATTGGATACTTTGCATTTGTGCAATTAAAAGTTGCGGACATTTTTGGAGTACAATTGTGAGAAGGAATTCCCAGCTACTTACAACTGATTAAAAATTAAGATCAACTAATTAGAACCTGTTTGGTTCCCTGATGCAAAGATATAATTGGATTCATTGAGAAGCAAGCCAACCAAATTTGTTCTTGCAGATAGGAGGATTCCAGGGGAAATTAGATATACTAAGTGTGCAAAAGAGTATTTGCAAATCGGTAGTATAAAATGGAAATTTAACTCTATTTCTGTCATTCTGACAGAATATAAAATGATCACAGAATCACAGAGTACTATACTGCAGAAGAGCTCTTTGTCCATTGAGTCCGCACTATTGTGTGAAAGGCCCTAATCTGTCCACCTAATCCCGCTTGCCAGCATATTATGGCATGTCAAATACTCATCTAGGTACTTTTTAAAAGATGTGTGGCATCCTGTCTCCATCACCCTCCCAGACAGAGCATTCCAGACCATCACTATCCTCTGGTTAAAAAGGTTTTTCCTCCAATACTCCCTAAACCTTCTAGCCCTCACTTTTAATTTGTGTCCCTTCGTAACAGTCCCTTCAACTAAGGGGAATATCCGGTCCCTATCCATCCTGTCCATGGCCCTTGTAATCTTGAACATCTCAATCAGGTCATCCCTTAGTCTTCTCTGCTCCAGAGAAAACAACTCAATGTTGGATGTTAAAATAATTCTTCAAAGTGGTACATTAAAGGCTTCAAAGAATTGGAGAACCCCAAAATCTGATTCAGGAACAGGGTTACCCTCTGTTCATTCAAACTTCATGCTGCTTGTTAATTCAAATGTTTCTGGAATGCAGTCCAGCCCAGCCCAGTGCACAATCTGTTGTTGCATGAGACAAGGCTGCACATCCCATGCGAGTGAGCACCACTATGGTAGAGGTGGGATAAAGGTAAAGTTGCCATAGTCCCAGATGACTCTTTGAAGGGGAGAGCTGCCTAATGTTGCTTTAACCTGTAGATCTCCACATTTCAGGAGAGGGGCAAGGTTGAGAAGGTGGGACATTCAGTCAACTTTCATCATGGATGGAGATACCAGTGCTCACAGCAGCTTGCGGGATGCAAGTTGCACTCGTGGAACTTCAGTGATGGGAGAGCCAGTGCTGTCATTCTGAGAGAGAATAGCATGTTCACAGTCCATTGAGATACTGGCACTCCCCTGAGGTAGTGACTGAGCAATTTCCCCTCGAGTCTTGAGTGCACGTTGCTGGAGATCCCGCAAGCTGCTGTGAGCACTGGTATCTCCATCCATGATAAAAGTTGACTGAAAGTCCCACCTTCTCAACCTTGCCCCTCTCTTGAAATGTGGTGATCTACAGGTTAAATCAACATTAGGCAGCTCTCCCCTTCAAACCTGGCCTGTCAACCAGTTTAGACTGCCTTTTATCCATGGTAGATGTGATCGGCACAACTCGTGGGCCGAAGGGCCTGTTTGTGCTGTATTGTTCTATGTTCTATACCTCTCGACTGCATCTTTCTACTTTCAGACATTTCTTAAAACCCATCTCTTTGAACAAGCTTTTGGGTCATCTAACCTAATATGTGGCTATTGGCATTATACTTACAATGCTATGTGAGCTGCCTTAGAACATTTCATTAAGTTAGTGGCAGTATAAATGTTTTTATTGTTGGCATACTCTAAATAAGGCACTAAATAAGGTAGATTCCTGTTACTTAATATGCAAGAATTTGCCAGAATGAGTGAATAGTAAATAGGTTATCTCAAAGTAGCCCATAGCTATATTGCATTCTTAGAATCATAGAATCCCTACAGAATAGACCATTCAGTCCATCAAGTCTGTACTAACCAAAATCCCACCCAACCACTTTTCCCGTAACCTCACATACTAATTCCTCTGACATTAGGGTCAATTTATCATGGCCAGTCAACCTAACTCACAAATCTTTGGAGTATGGGAGGAAAGTGGAGTATTCGGAAGAAACCCACGCAGACATGGGGAAAACATACAAGCTCCACATAGACAGTGACCTGAGCCCTGAATTGAACCAGAGTCCCTGGCGCTGTGACACCGCAACGCTAACCACTGTGCCACTGTATCACCCATTCTTCATACATAAATGGACAAACGGAAGCTTCTGCAAAGGCAGCGCTACGTAGCACTGGGAAATACTCTCACTCAGAGAAACAGTAACATATCCACCATATCAACTCTTAATTGGCAAGAAGATTATGGTTGTGAATAAAAGTTATGAAATATGCATTTTTCAAAAACAATCATTCCATTGCTACTGTGAAAGGAACACCCATACCTTGTAATACACATGACCTCTGTGCTTTTTTGTTGTATGTATTTGTCACTCAGGTGTTACTTTGGATAAAGCAACAGGGATTTGGTTACCAAAGTTAAGAGTGTGCGGACTTCTAATGAACCATAAGAATTCAGTGTTTTGATTTTTCAATGTTTGTGTACTCCTTTGAATGCAGGTGCTAAGCCTAAACCATCACCGCCTAGTTCTTTAATGTCACTGGCTCAAAATTCCACAATTCCTGCATAGCACCTGTGGAGCTCCATCAGCAGCCTAAGCTGAAGGCTCACTGCCAGTTTGAGGCAACTAAAGACAGGCAATACAGTTCTTTGCATCACCCACTTCTTCAAAATGGGTATCTCCAAAATAATTAGCAGAAATCATTTCTTTTTTTTGACTTTTTTGGCCTTAGTATGTTGCAGGGAACTGCTTAGGTTAACAGCAATGAAGAAGCTTACTATAAGTATCCTAGAAGGAACTAAAAAGGAGAAAAGAAATACATTTACTAATGTGTTTAATGATTTTGTTTTGGATATGTGCATACATTTTCTCCCTTTATGAATGGAAGCATCAGGTTGGTGGTCTTCTCCAAGATCACTCATCAGGACACTGCTCAAGGTCTCACAAGAGCTGTAGAAGAATAAGTAAATGAGTTCCCATCTTTTTTTTTCCCATCACCTTCTTTGATGATGCTGTTAGCCTCCCCTTTACATGCACTGTAATCCAGTCTATGTTTTACTCCATTGCTGTGTTGGTGCTAACTATCACAATATACTGGCAGCTTACATTTCAAGTCTTGGTATCAAGAATTTGTATCATCTCATATATCAGAGTACATTTCTTACTGATTGAATTAAAGTTTCTTGATGCATTCTTAAAGTAATTGGTCTCATAATTCAATGTCTCCATCTGATTTACAAGGTCATTTCCAGCAATGCTTTTTTATATAAAATTATAATGATAGATTTCCTTTTACATCTTTCAATGAAGTCATTTTTGATCAGATGCCTCAGAAATGGAGAACCAACCTGTAACTGAAGACAAGACATTGTCAAGCAATGAAATCAATATTTATAAATGTATTTTCCCTGTTGAGTTGGCAGAGTCATGAATTCAGACAAATTAAATAAAATGTAATCATTCTTCTCCCTCAATCCAGTGTAGTTTTGGAAAACACACTTCTGAGAAATCTAGAGAATCTTTTCTGGAAGGGTTTGTCCATATGACGATTGTTGTTTGTAAATCTGTGTACTAATCTTAGTGGATTTTTAAAAATAACTTGGATAGAAGACTAGAACAGAAATAAAATTCAATACTGAGATACATGAAACAATATTATGACAGATGACTAAAAGTTTAATCTGGTAGGTTTTAAGGTGCATCTTAAAGGAAGAACAAAAGATAGAGAGATTTAGGGATAGGATTCCACGATGAGAAGATCTTGTGGTGCAATGGGTTGCGGCCCTGCCAGAAGCTCCGGGTTCAAAGGGTGAGGCATATGGGGGGAATCAGTAGGAGAGGGTGTCCCGCTGCCACTTTGCATTGAGATTGATGGGGACAGATGGGAGGCCAGCGATTGGGGCAGACTGCAGCTAGGGTTATGCCGAGATGATGGGAATCTGTTGGGGGCAGGGCAGGGGGAGGGTGAGTGTCAGCTGGGGTGGAGATAATGTTGGTCTGCCAAAGGAGCAGGGGTCTGCCAGCAGGGCGGTGGTTGGAACAGTGGGGGATGGTGGCGCTGGAGATTGGGTTGGTCCAGGATGAGGGGGTGCCAAGAATGGTCAGTGGGCCGCGATCAAGCCTTGGGGGATTGGGAAGGCAGCACTGTGGAGGTCCCAGGCTGGCCCGTGGTCGAGCTGGCCAGCAAACGGGAGGCTGATAGTTTGGGGCCACTGAATATGTGCAGAGCTCCGCTCATTTCAGCCTCCCGGGCAGGAATAGGCTTCGCTCCCTGAAACTTAATGATATTCACACTGGTGGGCTCTGCAGTGCATCAAGTGTGGGAGATTCTAGTGTGAACTCCCACTGCAAAAACCAGCATGATTACCCCCGTTTTCCTGCAAATTCAACATTTAATTCCACCGTTATCTTTAAAAATAATACACAGTTAGAGGGAGAGCAATGTAACATATCTTTTAAGATTGTTAATGGTTGATCCAGTTTCTTGACTGCAAGTACCTAAACAAAAATGTATCTGGTTTCCACTTGATATTCCCTTCAATTACATTTATCGTATGCTGCAATATGCTGTAGAGATTGATGAATCACCACATATCGTCAGTTTACAGTTCAATTCTGTTATAATTTTTCTAGCTTCATATAGCAGTGTACACGTTAATCTGGTTTGATAAACTATTCTTCACACTGTTCCCGAGGCAACGAGTCTATAGCAAGCTACAGCTCAACCTTTTTTTAAACTGAAATGTCTGGCTTATGATATGGTCTCTAATAATCATTACACTTGTGCCTATACTTCAGAAGCCCAACATCGACAGTGAAGCATCATGATCATCCTGCAATTGTGAAATATGGTATATAAATGCTTTAATCTCATGGTATTGTGGACTAGAATTTTTCTACTGAGGTGGGTGACTGAACTGAAAAATCTCCTAACTTGACAGGCGAGACTGGATTTAAAACACCCAGATTTTGGAATACAAGTGCAGGATAAAATCCAGCCCGCCAACCCCAGAAGCAGATCTTAGATAGTAAGGGGATGGACTGGTTGTAAAACATCCATCTCAGTTCTTCATTTAAATTGCAAGAAAAGCAGTTAGACCCTCTAGCACTTATATCCCCAATCCACTCCCCATGGCCCCTCACGCTTTCCATGCTAATTCAATGCCAACATCTCCCCCAGCTACCTACCAACTCATGCCCATTCAATTTGCACAACGTACATAATTAATGAACTGTTTCATACCAATGGCTAGTATGGAATTGCTGAGAATATGAAGTTCTATTAAGAAATGTTTTTGAAATAAAAGGGTGGCATTCTCCCAATTTAAGACAAAGTGCCATGCCAAGAGCAGGAATGTGAATGTGTTGCGGCAGCTGGTGGGAAAGCACACCAAATCTTCTGGACCTGACCTCATTAATTATATACCCAGTGTTTCACTCCATATTGAGTGGCAGGGCAGACCGAGATGGCTTAATACGCTGTTGTGTCCCAGTGCCATTTTGAAAAGGCATCTAATATCACTGATTCACCATTGGAGAGAGAAGAAGCATCTCCTGAAAATAATGATGGATCTCTAGGAGCACTGAGGAACCAGAAGATGAACTCCCTGAGAACAAGGACATATCTCCAGAAATATTGAGACTAGAAGATTACCCCCTTCCAGGAAATCAACCCTGGAATATCTTCCTGCTCCCCCAATCCACTACTTGTTTCAGCGTTAAGGATGGCCTCCATTCAAAGGCAGCCCCAGTCATTGTTCTGATGACTCCTAAACATCTGCAAGCCATCTTCTCCCAAACCTGTTTCATACTGGTGAGTTTTCCTGCCAGGATCGTGGCATGGAGAGGTGGGGGTGGGGTCTGCAAATGAAGTTCACCAATGTCTCTGGTGGGTTTTCAATCCGCCATGGTGCACCAGTGGGAGATACACTGTAAATTCACATTGCTGTGAAACTGATTTCTGGACTCCTGCCATATCCTCCCCACTATCCCTGCTATGAAACCCACCAATGGATGTTTCGGAGAATTCCACCCACAGACAATAATTCACTGGTTTGGGTTTCACGCCCTCCTTCATCTGTGCATGCTTGGCTCAGAACCCAGCCCAATAAAAGCATGAGCTCAGCAGACATTCTATTTTGCAAAGTGACGTGAATTGTTAACTTTGCTTGACTGTAAGTTGTTCAAGCAGGTTGCTCTTTCTGTAATCTCTTTCTTTATTTAGACAAGATTAAGAGCTGTGAGGTGTTTAATGGGCTGCCTGATTGATTATCTGATAAAGTTGGAGGGACAGCAGTTTATCTTTAAAGAACATTTCTTCATGGGTGCTTTTTTCTCACAACATGAGCTTAAAATCCAGCAAGTTTATCTGATAGCACAAGCTGTAAGCTTTTGGAGCACTGCATCGAAAATTTGTGGCTTGTGCTACCAAATAAACCTGTTGGACTTTAACCTGGCGTTGTGAGACTTCTTACTATGTTTACCCCAGTCCAACGCTGGCATCTCCACATCATTGCTTTTTTTTCTCAGCAGTTGCACACTTGCCATTTTTGTAATTTGGCTCATTGGTTATGTCCATAGTTTACGCTGGCACCAATGGGCATGACAGGAATATATTTGGCAAGAAAGCATAAAGGAACATGGGGAGTGACTCGGGCATGAGTTGGCATTGAGCTGACATGGAGAGGTGGCTGGAGGGCACAAATAAGAACTTTTGAAGTCCTCTTTCAGAGTTGACATATTCAGACTATTCATAAATCCTCTGAGATGCCATGAATCACCAATCACAGAGAAATTGCCCGAATTTCATGAAAGTTGCTCAGGACTAGGAGACACCAATCCACTCAATGAAAATGGCCAGTTCACGGGTACAGGTTCATTATCCACACCTTCCTCCATGCTGGCTAAAATTGTCAATGCTAGGAATGGGGGCAGGAATCCAAAGTTTGAGTCCATCCAGTGGGCAGAATTTTCCAGCTGTTCATGCTATCAGGATCTTCCAGTCCTGCTGTTGGCACATCCGCTGCACATTTCACAGTGGCAAGGGGTGCATTCAACAGGAAACTATTGATAAGGACAGGACCAGAGATCCTGGCACTGGCCAATGGCTGGCCACCCCCCACTCCACAAAGCACATGGGTTCCATGGTACATCCCAGCCATCAGCCAGACTGTTACAGCCATTCATGCCGGCAGGATTTTCCCAGCCAGTTGCAGTGAGTGGAGATTTGGCTGGGCACCAAATTCTCAGACTTTGCTGTAGCAGGAGCATGCCATAAATGGTGGGTAAGATTGCACTCATCATTTTTAAATGGCTGTAACATCATCCTGATTCTGAAATTCCAGCCCTCTGTTTCCATTGCAATGCTGCTGTCATTCCAGCAGGTGGTAATATCCCAATATACTTTAATGTTGAGATTTGTTCTTTAATCCAATCCGACACAGACACATTCCCCTGAATTCTACCACCTTGTCCGTAGTCCGACAAAAGGAAATTGACGGCAGGTGAGAATCTTCAGTCTTGCTCAAGCGAGGCTGTAAAACCCTGCCCAATATGAAAAATCTACATTGAACTTAAAAGCAATTTTGTTATTTTGTTCAGTGTCAAGTTAAAGAATATGAGGAAAATATATTTAACAAAAGTAAACAAATTCAGAAAGTTATGCACTTTATTACGTACAGAATATCAAACTATTATGTATGAACATAATTCAGATTGATAGAGTGGGTTGAGGCATTTTCAGTCATCAGATAAAACAATAATGTAAATAAGAGAGCTATAATCAATCCTATAACAAAGTTGTCCCTGAGAAATTATTAAGCATGATTTTTTTTCAAAGTTTATTTATTAGCGTCATGAGTACTGCTTACATTAACACAGCAATGAAGTTACTGTGAAAATCCCCTATTTGCCATACCCTGGGGCCTGCTCAGGTACACTAAGGGGCAATTTACCATGGCTAATGCTCCCAATCTGCACATTTTGCGGACTGTGTGAGGAAACTGGATCACCCAGAGGAAATCCACGCAGACACCAGAAGAGCAGACTCTGAAGGCACAGTGACCCATAGTGAGCATAAGGAAGCTAGGATCAATGTAATTCAACAGGTAATCGCAGCATCAACCAAAGACAAATTTTCAAAGTGGTTTTGAATTCAAGTTATATATCAGCTTTGCAGTGTGTTTCAATCTATGTTGAGAGCAGCTGCATCAAGTGAGGCTCCATCAAGAAATGGCCTTTCTAAAATAAGCAGCCAGCTGTGAATACTGATAAAAGCGGAGGCAGAAAAGGCAGGAGGCTATGTTGCCCTTCAACAGCTAATTGGGAAAGAGCAACCACTTAAAGCTGAAAGAATGCATTAATATCTGGAATATCTGAATCTGACAATGCAATAATCATGAGTGTTTCAGACAGGGAACTTGATGATGTATTTGTCTCTTGCAAATTTTAAAAACCCTGTTTGCTTCTTTATACTTCCTCCCTGTGTAGAACGTACTGGATTGTCCATTCTAATATTCCTGAGAATAATTGCCAAGTTCATGCTTCAATTTTTAAGATTCCTGAAAAGGTATAGCATCCACAGGTGCGAATTGGCCAAACTTCCCCTGTCCTGAAGTAACAAGAGTTCCAATATCTACTGCATTATTATTTACTTCATGCGGTAACACTGTGACAGACTTATACTCAGATATGAAGCAGAGATAAATGCACCTGCAATGAAACCAAGCTTCCATTATTTTTGAAAGATTTCCACCAGACTTTGGTTTTGTCCAGTTGTCATTAAAAATTTGAAGGATTTGTGGTTTATTACAATAATTAATAAGCCTATTCATTTTACTCAATAACATGCAGATCAAAAATGATAACAAATGAACAAAAATATAAATACTACACAAAACTGGCTTGGAACTGTTCAAATTTAAAAGCAAGTTCTGGTGCGGAAGCGGACATTTTTGCCATTAAAATTGCGACATCAGATAAAGATCTTGAAAATGCAGGAGGACTTTGGTCTTCACCTCACCATTGTGAATTTATATAATGACATACAAGAACTTCTTTTACACCAGCAAAGAGTGAGACTTTCTATCAAGTCCAATAGAGCAATGATAAAACACATTTTCTTTAATATATTTTGTCATCCCTCCCAAACAAAGTAAATCGATCAGTTGGATTCTGTTTATTCTTAAAATTTTTGTTAAATTTTAAAGTTTTACATAGCAATTCCTAAAAATTGTGTACCACAAACCCTCAGTCAGAGATTTGTGAATAATTTTAAATGACTTGAAATGTAAACATAAACGATGGCAGTTATGCTTATGACTATTGGCTCAATAGGAAATCCTGACTACAAACATTTGATTTGGCTAATATTTAATGTGGCAAAATATGGTGAGAAAATCCCTAAAACAAATGAAATAACCATTTAGTTTTATCCTTTTGGTATTGGGCTGTCTCTTATTTTATACTTGACGGTTGTGAGAAATTGCAAACAAACCGCTAAAAAAGAATCCCCTGCTGAGTTCTGGCCCACAGACTGGTATTTGTGCAAAGAAAATAAATTATAACACTGCATGGTTTCCATCACAGAGGAGTGGCATTAATTCTGCTTTGTGTTATTCTGGGAAAGATAATCAACTTGTACCTTCTGTACCTGTTCAAAAAAATAGTTTCCACATCAGTGGCCCATGATAAATGTTATTATAAGGAATTAGCGAGATGCCATTTAGGGTATTCCTGATATCAGCCTTTCTAGTTAGAAAGCATGTAAGTTGTGAAGTGTTTTTTCCCAGTGGTCAAATGATCTTGTTATAAGCCATATATACCTTTAGCTCAGTATGTATGCAAAATACTTTTTCCCTGTGAATATAAGCAAGTTGAAAAATCATAAAAAGTAGAAACTCAGAAATAACCCATCAGCTAATCAGTTTTGGCTCAAAACTCAATGTGTGAACTGGCTTTCTTCTGTTCTAAAAAGGTTGGGCGGCACAGTGGTTAGCACACTGGCCTCACAACACAAGGGACCTGGATACAATTCCACTCTTAGATAGTTTGTCTGTGTGGTGTTTGCACATTCTCCTTGTGTCTGCGTGTGTTTCCTCCGAGTGCTCTGGTTTCTTCCCACAGTTCAAAGATGTGCAGGTTAGGTGGACTGGCCGTACTAAATTGTCTCTTAGTGTCCCAAGATGTGTAGGTTAGGGGAATTAGTGGAGTAAATACATGGGGTTACAAGAATAGAACCTGGATAAGATGCTCTGCAAGATAATCAGTGTAGATTCGATGGGCCAAATGGTCTCCTAATGCACTGTAGGGATTCTAAGTCTAAGAGCTGTTTCTTTCAAGCATTAAACAGCTGGAGTTCATGGTCAATGTTTTTTTTAATTATTAGATATATTGATTTTTCCTCTTCTAAATTTGTATTGACTTTGCTTCTCAATGACTCAAAGGCAATGACTTGCCTCTGCCAAGAGACTACTTAAAACTCCACTTCCAGATCATTGCCAAAGCTGTCATTCAATCTGCTGACAGGATGTGTTCAAGACTAGGTCAGGATGACTTTCCCTTCAGAGTTTAAATCTTTTGTTTCGCCATGTCTGACAGCTAGCTGAGATAGAAAACCTTAGACACAACCTGCAATTTAACACTGACTGGCACGAGGTGTTAGTGCATTATATTGCTGCACCACCACATCATCATTTCAGCACTTTCAAATGTTGAGATCAACATCTTACTATTACTGTGGAGATAATGCGTGAGTTGAAAAATTGATGGAACAGAAACGATTCAACAGTTATCACTGGCTCAGTCTTTTAAGTCTTTATCTTTAAAAAAAATCTCCTATTTAACATCCACCATCTTCTGAGTGAGGTCTAATCAAAAGACTTTTCTGTAAATGTTTTGGAAGAAGCATGATTTGTGTAGATAGGGTTCAATACTATTGGCAGCTACCAATAACAACTGCAATGAACCAAATTGCCTTGTATATGATAATGGTCAGGTCATAGAAGTTGAGCAAATAAAAACACTGTACTTGTCAGCTATCCTATTAATACAATAAATATGCTTTAATATCCAGTACTTGGGAATATAAATGAGATAAGGGTATTGCTTCTTAGCAAACTACACTAATTAAGGTGGTATGGCAAAGAAAGGGATGCACAGAAGCCTTGGACTGTTTTCAATTCACTGGCTTTTCATAGCAGAGCATCCAATTATTCCCCATCACCATGTCAGAGTTGAGTTTTGCACCTACATGTAAATTATTTTATAAGAAATACACTAACATTGCAATAACAATCCCAACCTTCCATAAAATTATTATAATAGAAACAAAATGCCCAGACCGATAATGAAAAGAAATACCAATAGGTGAACGGACATTGGCAAGCCAATATATAAATTTGTACCTGTGCCACACCAACTACCGAATTAGTATTAATTCAATATGGTTCTCTCTTTGGTGACTGGAGATTGTCTAAGGCTGATCCTGCTGACTATCGTATCAGCAAAATAATTGCACTTCAATTTTCTGTGCCTGTATCTTTTTCTGAGTAATTTTCAGGAGAAGGATTCTTTGTTGTACTCAAACTGTGTTCCATGCGAACTGGTCTTGTTGCTGAGCTTGTGAAGCTCCTTAGAGAGTTCCTTAGGCCCACAGCAAAAAACGCCAACACATTTTCTGTCAGAAGTGGAGAAGAAACAGAAATGTCATTTGGAATGATTTCTCAGTCTGACGCACTGCTTTTGCTGGAAAATTTTATCAATAAGTGAAAATGAGTGATGTTTTACTTAGTTGCTTAAGTCTGGCAACCATCTTCCAGCAAAGATGCAAGCAAGACCTTCATTTCTGGATGAACATTTTATCCGAGAGGTCTGATGATCATAAAAGACGAGGACTCTTTTCCAATGTTCACTACTGATTGCAAATAATAGAATTTGAGTGGGGATGACGATAGCTCTGCTATTGCCAATGTTCTATCCAGCAGTAAAGGTTAAAAACTACCCATATATTAACATAGTCGTACAAATATGGAGACAGAGGTAAACAGTTCCTCCATGCATTCATCTGTAATTGCATTCTCCTTGTTTAATTCACTTACAGTACTTCACATAGGTTAACACTCTGCTAAAATACCAGAGAATCATTTCAGACAAGCATGCTAAATCTAATGTTTCATGGCATAATTTAAGGATGAACATTTTTTATTATTTTGCCATAAATTGTGAAGGTTGAACACCTCTCAAAGTCCCTCAGAACTAGTTGCACCATTATCAGTGGCAGCCTGCTGGTAATCTAATAGACCCATAAACTGACCAGAATTCTGTGGATATATATCTCATAAATGCTTCTCTGAGATTTCTGGTTCGTTGTCAATCAGTGTTTGGAGACAGAAGAAGTGATTGCTGAAGACAGCAAACACCATTGCATGGTAAATGTCAGACTACTGATATTTAACAAAGAATTCAAAAATGGTTCAGAAAGAGAAAAAAAAGATGGCCACAATCTTATGGCCTCATTCTGCCTGATATATTGCCGAGGCAAAATGGTAAGATCGGGCAGATGGTTCGCTCCTGGTTGTGTGCCTTCCCCAATCTTAATAGTACTCTTTTGATAGCAAAATTGGCTTAATGTCCAGAAAACTGAAGGTAATTTTGGGATTTTGGCCGTGTATGCGATAACGTGGACTGAATTTTTGGGATGGTTGGGGTTTGGCCTCTGCCATCTTAGGCTGGGGAGAGGGTGTGCGAGCGAGGTCCAAAAGTCTCTAGGCTTTAAGATGAGGTCACCTTAATTGGGTTTTATGGTGGAAGTGCTTGCCTCATTCCCACACCCAGCCCAAAATCAAATTTCATTCAATTTAGGGTTTCCCCCCCGAATTATCATCCACTTGCCAGTCTGAAAACTAAATAGTCATTTAAAGGCTTTAATCGGTGTACGGGTAGGCTTTCCGTCTGAGGTTCTGCCCACCCCAGTATGAAATTGCTACGGGGTGAGGGCGGGTGGGATTCTGGATGAATCCTGTCTGTGAAATTTCATCCCGCTTCCTCTGATGGAAATCCAGAAGTTGCTGTCAGTGAGTCCAGGCTCCTCTTGGAGTTTACTGTAGAGTTTTCCACTCTGCAAACATGAATTGATGAGAACGGGGTGGGGGGGGTGAAAGATTAACGGGGATAGGCAAGAATGCTGGGTTGAAGTTACAAGCGGATCAGTCATGACCTTACTGAATGGCGGAGCAGGCTTGTGAGGACGAATGGCCTACTCCTGCAACTAATCCATGTATTTGTTTATCCACTTGGACAGTAACAACCTTTGAAAAAGTGCACCCTTGTTAAATGAGATGTAACTGGATTTTCATGTTGCACTAACTTCATAGTCTTCCTTCAATCTTCTCCAATAGGCGTAGACAAAGGTCAGAGGTAGAGGAAGGCACTCATAATGTTAAAATGGCAGTGCGGGCTCGTTGGGCGAAGGGTCTGATTCCCGTGCTGTGTTGTTCTTTGTTCTTTGTTGTTCTATAACAGCGACTTAATATCCTTGCTGGTTCTAAGTAGTTTGTTTTACATTTGTGGAATATCAAATTTCCCCTCAAATTATAAAAAAAAACACAAGTTTTTAAAAACATCATGGCCAGAATTTTACCATCCCACGCAGCATCTGAATCAGAATGGGCAAGGGGCGGATCATGGAACGGTCCATTGACCTCAGGGCGGGATTTCACAACTTTGGGATAAATGAGGCCATAAAATCTCACCAAGTCTGTTTCTACTTCAGTATGCAATTACCCATTTATTCAGAAACCTGAAAATTGAAGCGAAAAATGCAAGATTTCAAGTGCACTTAACTTCCTGATTTGTTGTGTATGAGACTATTTCCATTTGATCGGTTGACTCCTGACGTCACTGCTTCTGCACAGCAAGATATCTCTCTAACTTGGCATCAGATTTACACTAGCATTGGGAAAGGGAAAATTCCCACCAGGAGATCACTAAATCATTGTGAACAGCTTTCTTCATGGTCAACAGTATGTACTCGCACTTTGCTGCCAACTATACAAACCAGTTCATTAATTATTTACAGGAATCACTAAAGACATATCACACATCAAAAGCTGAATGTAGCTTGGCATTTCAGTGACTCAGTGTACCTTCAGTGTTCAAGCCAGCACCTAACAACAACCAGTATCTTGTAGTCTGCGATAGTATTCTCAGGCACACACCACCACAACTCAATCTTCTGCTTTCAGCTTCTTGCAACATCCAAAATCTTTAACATTTACTCACTGTCTATTGCACTTGGCTATTTCTCCAAACAGAAGTTTCAAACGAGGTTTTCCAATAATTAGCCTCGAGTTCAGTGCTTGATATTTTTCTCCATTTAAATTCTACAAGAAGTAAAAAAGAAACACAAACAGGCAATGTCAATAAAAACAACTGCTTTGAAAAAGAGAGATCAGATTTTCAGAGATGCAAGCACCAATGACATTCCAATGATCATTATCATGCTTTTCCACAGAGCACGATCATGTTCAGTTTCATTGTCATGCTGTTTGGAATCTTAAGTATTACACATGACTGAATCACTAAAGGGGATCATTTCATTTCAGGACTTGTTTTCCACGGTTGGCAATACACTGGAATAAAATATGCACCCACTCCTAACAAACACCACATGCCACGAGGAGATAGTATTTAAAAAAAAAATCCCAAGCCAATTGGAAGCTATTTTCCTCCCTGACACAGTGAAATAGAAATGTGGACCTTGTTTCTCCAGAAGGCAGTATATGCTGGGTGAATTAACATTGTCAACATTAAGAGCTCTAGATTTTCTCAGCCTTTTTTATCCTCATTTACATTCCCTTTGTCCAAACAGACCTCCCTCATCCCCCACACCCCCTCACCCCACAATGGTTTAAATCATTTCTGATTTTCTTTGTCCTTAGCTCTGATGAAGGGTCATCCAGACTCGAAATGTTGGCTCTATTCTCTCTTCACAGATGCTGTCAGACCTGCTGAGATTTTCCAGCACTTTCTGTTTTTGTTTTAGATTCCAGCATCCACAATATTTTGCTTTTAGCCCTGGATTTTTATATATTAAGTGTGCTGCAGAATATGGAAGAAATGCATGTTAATGGAGTTGAGTTATTGGTCAGCCATTATCGAATTACTAGGCTTCAGGAACTGAAAGGCTTACTCCTCTTCTTACATTCCCATGTTGAACAACTGATATGGTCCCTACAGGAGCCAACAATAACAGAAAGATCCTCATGCTAAAGAATGGGCCCAGATGACTGATGGGATCTAACTTCTCACCACCTCCCCCAGCCATGCAACAGGAGACTCTGGAATTGGAAAAGTAGGATGGTTGTCTCTCAATCACAGACGGTGGGACAGGATAAGCAACAGCATAAGTAGCTTTATAACTGGGCATGAGAAAACCTTGGGTATACAAGGGATGCTGCTCCTGATGCCTCCATTGTGCATGCATCAAACACCAGCCTATTTTGGAGGTTCATGGTTGGAAGGAAAAAAAACTTTTAATCTTTTTGTTCTTTCATGCAGATCTTCCAGTGGTTAGCAACGCTACTGCACTGCGCCAGAGAGCCAGGTTTAATTCTGGCCTGGGATAACTGTTAGTGTGGAGTCTGCATGTTCTCCTCATGTCTGTGGGGGTTTCCTCCACGTGCTCCGGTTTCCTTGCACAGTCCAAAGAATTTTGTCCTTCATTGCTATAGGAATGGAGTCTAAAAGCAGTGAGATTATGTTGCAGCTGTATAAAGTGCTGGTGAGGCCACATCTGGAGTACTGTGTACAGTTCTGGTCTCCTTACATGAGAAAGGATTTATTGACACTGGAGGGGGTGCAAAGGAAATTCGTTAAGTTGATTCCAGAGTTGAGAGAATTGGCTTATGAGGAGAGACTGAGTATACAGGGGCTACACTCATGGGAATTCAGATCTTATAGAAACATATAAGATTATGAAGGGAATAGATAAGATAGAAGCAGGGAAGTTGTTTCCACTGGCAGCTAAAACTAAAACTCGGGGGCATAGCCTCAAAATAAGAAGCAGATTAGGGTTGAATTGAGGAGGAACTTCTTCACACAAAGGGTTGTGAATCTGTGGAATTCCCTGCCCAGTGACGCAGTTGAGGCTACCTCATTGAATGTTTTTAAGGCAAGAATAAATTTTTGAACAGTATAGGAATTAAGGGCTATGGTGACCAGGTGGATAAGTAGAGCTGAATCCACAAAAAGATCAGCCATGATCTTACTGAATGGTGGAGCAGGCTCGAGAGGCCAGATCGCCTACTCCTGTTCCTTGTTCTTATGTTCTTATGAGCAGTTTAGATGAATTGGCCATGCTAAATGCCCTTTAGTGTCCAAAGATATGCAGATTCAGGGGAGATACATAGGGCTAAAGGGATAGAATGGATTATGGGGCCAGGGAACATGTTCTGTCGGACTGTGGGTACCAACTTGATGAGCTGAATGGGATCCTTCTGTACTGTAAGGATCTATGATTCTTCCTTAAGAACAGAGAACTGCAATCAGTCTAGTGGACAATAGTCCACTTCAGAGAAGGAGGGGGGTCTTCAGAGGGTGCAGCATCACTCTGTTCCACCACGTTGGTAAATATCCTGTACAATTAGAATCAGGGCCACAACCTGGAGACAGCAGCATATATGTGGCTGACTAGCTGTCAAGAGGTTGTTACAGCTGAGGCCATTGACAGCCAGACTAACAAAAGAGACCAGATTCATGCTAAGCACAAGGCTGATAAAGTGCTTCTGGAGTTGCCTGTGAAATGGCAGAAGTTGGATGTGCAGGGTAAGGTGTATGAAAATACGTTAGACATTTCAGAGGGAATGCTCATCCTAATTTGGACAGTGAAGGAGTTTATCCAGAGCATGAGTGCTGCCACTTCCCTCCTCTAAGATATTTGAGAATCCCTGGGAAAGCCATATCCAGTAAATCAGTTTATGGATGCTGGAAGTGCAGACAGACTATTTTGTTGTTCATGAGCTCTGTCAGTGCCATAGCACTGAAGTCTGCATCAGGTCCTCATTTTTCTTAGGTTAGCAGGGAGATACAAGTGTGCCCTGTGAGGGTGGAGGAGCAGACTTGAAGGGCCAAATGGCTCCTCGCTGGGTTTGCTGGATGTGGACAGTAGTTCCTCATCCTCTACTAATGACAGCAGGGCCTCAGGTTGCTGCAACAGAGATGGCGATTGCACCTTTGCAAGAGCCATCAGCATGCCGAAGCCCTAACAGGGAGTCCCTGGCATTGAGAGATAGCAATGCTAATCGCTGTGCCATCATGCTGCCCATACCATACTTGTACACCATTACATTAACATTTATAGTTGTCTGAAAAAAGCTGAATAAAAATCTACATTTTGAATTGTATCTTGCATTCACCAAATATACTGTTCTTTTACTTTGCCTCGACTAGCTAAAGAGTGGGATTCTCTGATCTTGCCTGTGCTCACCCGTCTGCAAACAAGGACACAGAATTTGGCATTCCAGCTAAAACTCCATTCACCGTAATGGGACCGGAAAATCCCAGCCGCCAACAGGGTCAGAGATTTTTCGTGGAAATCTCTGAATTGCACACATTTTGAATACAGACAGAAAGGTGTTCGGGAGCTTTCTTCACTCCTAACTTGAAACTTAATCAACGGTATTGGATCTTTCCCAACAAAAGAATATGTTGTCTCTTTGACCACTGTTTTAACTTTTCTCACTGCCATCAGATTGAAGATAAATCCAAATAACATTAATTCCTGACAAATGGCATGATAACACAATGGTTAACACTGCTGCTTCATCCAGGTTCACTTCCTACCTCAGGTGACTAAATGGAGTTTGTATATTCTCTGTGTCTGTGTGGGTCTCCTCCAGGTGCTCTGGTTTCCTTCCACACTCCAAAAATGTGCAGATTAGGTTGATTGGCCATGCTAACTTATCCCTTAGTCAGGGAGATTAGTAGGTCAAATACAGGGGGTTAGGGAATAGGGCCTGGGTAGGACTGTTGTCAGTGCAGGTTCGATGGACTATTTCTGCCTTTACGGATTCTATGATTCTAATTGAATTTCTTCCCAGCATGAGATTAGGATTTCTCATTGATTTTACCCCAGCAATGATACAAAAATCAATTCTAATTAAAGATAGTGGATGTGACAAAAATTATATTATTGCAAGTGATTACAACTTATTTACAAAGCACAAATTTGAATAAATTGTAACAAAATTAAGGGAGTTACAATCTTCCAAATCTTAAAGCCAACTGTGACATAACTTCATCATTACTATCTGACTTACCCTGCCTTCTCTTTTATTCTTTTCAACCTTGTGTCCCACATTCACACATCTCATCATGATTTATTAGTTTTAGAAAAAGCACAAACACTCCTCAGATCAAGAAGGGATTTTAACTCATTTCCCTCCAGCAAAGGAACAGTTATGAATTGATGCTTTGAGAGTGATTTGGAACAACATAAGCAGAAATTTGTAAAGTCACTTCAAGAGCAACCAACTTTAAATTACCTGTATCCCATCTGTTCGGCTGAGGTACAGCTGGATGTTCAGGTAGTCTGGTCGGTTCTCCTGCCAGAGCTGGAGATGGAAAAGCAGCCCAGTCAAAATCAATTAAGACAGCACAACTGAAAGAATCAACAAATTTCCCAGCAGTTTGGACAGGTTTAATGACTAAATGTGAAAATGTAAGTAGTGCAAGAGAAAGAGAGAGTGTTTATCAATGATATCATGATAGGAATCCACAGAGACCAAAATGGAGAATAATCATTACCATAACAGGAACATTGAACTACACTCTTAATATTTGTGCATGAAAATGAATAATGCCAATAAACAATTTCTTGCAGAAAGTAGGTATGCAATATCCTTTGGTGAATAACTGTAAATATCAACTTGTGGGTTATCATTGATGAAAAAATGAACATTTCCCTCTTTTCAGGTATCTGGTAACAGTAACAAACACTCTTTCTTTTTGTCTGTCATAACTTTTCACAGGATCATAGAATCCTGATAGTGCACCAGGAGGCCATTCAGCCCATCGAGTCTGCATCGGCAATAATCCCACCCAGGCCCTATCCCTGTCACCCTATATATTTATCTCACTAATCCACCTAACCTACACATCCCGGGACACTAAGGGAATTTTAGCATGGCCAATCAACCTAGCCTGCACATCTTTGGAAGAAACCAGAGCACACGTTAAGAGATGTTGTGGCTCACAAATGCAAAATTTCCTGGGGAAGTTGATGCTGTAGGGATTGGGAGGCCTTCCATTGCTGGTGACTCTCAATCTGACTGTTGCTCTGAACCTCTTTGTGAAAGGTCCATTCCAGACCTGCATTAGGGACCTTTGCAGGATTTCTCAAAGATTTGCTCAGAAATGCATCCAAGAGATGCCCTATTACAGAGATCTTATTTAGCAGGGCGCACAATTACTCTCTAATTCTCCCGGGATGAAGCCAGCTGTGGGATTGGAGCAGCTCCAGATTCTCAGAGATGTACAGTGCCATGAATTATATTATTTGCCTTTAAAAACTCCCTGACAGCAGCCATTTTGATTCATCAATAGGAAATAATTCCCCTTTCTCCAAGTGTAGCTGGTTTACAACCACCACAAGTAGACAATGCAGGTCTGTGCAACTCCTACCCTGGGGACTCCTATGAGTCTTGCATCAAATCATTTGTAGGTGCCACAGACTTTCGCGGGTCCTCAGCTCATCCAGGATGGTGCTTTGATGACAAAAGAGGAGATTTTATGAGAAAAATTTGAAGTGTCCAGCTAGCATGAACACAGGAGAGTTTCAGATCTGATTTTCGGGCAAGTCTTTGCTCCCATCTTATGGACTTTTACAATCAAAAAATCACCTCGAGGGCTTAAATTGTCAGCCAGCTTGGTCAAGCAGCAGAGGGAGCTATTGTGCTTGAGCAGACCTCTGTGGCTGCACGTATGCAATTCCAATATTAGTTGCCTGACAGCTCGGTGAGAGAAATCTGTCAGGCCTCTGCTGCTGCAGCCAGCCACAATGAAACCAAACCCCCTTCCCCCTCACCCCACACCTCTGCTCATCTTCAGCTATCTTGGGGGCCTGTAGCCAATGGCAAGCTCCACACTGCCCATAAATATTGCTCACACAAACTTCCACCCACTGCCCAGACCAATTGCACCACTCCCCCAAATGATCTCCTGCAGAGTAGCAGCAGGGCCACCGCTCTTTTCTCCCTTACCAATTGCAATTGCACAGTGGCAGTGGGCCCCCACTCCCTCCCTGATTGGGCTGCTCCAGCCTGGCCCTGACTCTTCAGGACCCACCCCTTCAGTTCCCACCCCTATAGGCTCTAACCTCTTCAGACCCCATCCCTTGGCACTACCTGACCCTTGCCCTCAACCTCCCCGGGGAGGCTTTACTGGCCTCCGGTTCTACTGGTGAAACCAACATGACTGTTCCCTGTTCATGGGGATCTGGTGCTTTCTTCGCCAGAGAGAACTTTCCCCAGCAAGACCACAAAGGCAAGTGAGCTCAAATGATTAAACACTATTTAAATATATTTAAATAATTATTTAGCCTTTCACCAAAAATGGGTGAGAATCTGAAAGCTGAATATCGGGCTGGTAAGATTGCAAGAAGCAATATATCAAGTGATTTCTGGGCTCTCGTGCAAGTTTACCAGCTCACCACACCCCATCGAGGAGCAGGATGAGCCAGTAAAAGCATGATCAAAGAATACCCACGATGTTCCAGAGGAGAGGTGCAATGCTGCTGATTCTGTAATATACTCAGTGATTGAGCAGACCGCCGGCATCTTGAAGATGTGTTTTTGTGATCTGGGCATGTTTAGCAGTGCACTCCAGGACTCTCCCCAGGGAATCTCCTGTATCATCGTGGTTTGCTGCACTCTACACACCCTGGTGCTCTGAAGGGGCGGAGTGACTTGGCAGAGTGAAAGGTGGAGGAGCTACATGCCTCCTTTAATAATGGGGATTGTGAGAGGGCAACTCATTGAGGGCAAGGAAGTGGAGGCTGCAGAATAAGAGGCCATAGCATGAAACAAACGAGGCAAGACTGCACATGAGATGCTTATAGTGACCAAGTTCCAGAAGATGATGGTGAACTGCTCATCCGAACTTCTTTCACCAGTGCCCTGTACACTGGATCCATCTTAATACTTTTGTGGTGATCCTCCCATCTCAATGAAGTACATCCAGCTTTGACTGAGTCGTTACACTGCTGGGTTACAATGTCCTCACCCTTGAAATGTGAGGCAGCCGCTGGAGAATGTGGCATTCCTGTAATGGGGTAATCACTATAACACGTCATTCTGTGAGTAAAGTTGAGATGCTACAGCCTCTTGAGGTAGCTCGCCAACATTCCACTGCCAACTGCAACCTTCAAGAGGCAGAAGCAGCCCTGAGATCCTCAATGCACTCATGACAGTATGCCTACAGTCTGGCAAGGTGCTTTCAGATATAAAATGGTATCTTCAAACAGGTAGTTAACAGAACTCTACTCACTCCTACAATTATTACAATTTAATACAAAAGCAAACCATTTAAAATATAGCTTGAGCAGATAGTTTAGAATTGTCCTTTTCATGGGTTTAGTTTTTTATTTTTGTTTGGGATTTTCAACAGTGTTTGACAGCACACGAAGGAATTCTGAAAAAGTTTCCTCAGATTTTGAACTTGTTGCTGTAAAATTTAAATGTTAAAAATCTGATCAAATATCATAGAACATAGAACATTACAGTGCGGTACAGGCCTTTCGGCCCTCATTGTTGCACCAACCTGTGAAACCAATCTAAAGCCCATCTAATTTATACTATTCCAATGTCATCCATATGTTTATCCAATGACCATTTAAATGCCCTTAATTTTGGTGAATCCACTACTGTTGCAGGCAGGGCATTCCACATCCTTACTATTCTCTGAGTAAAGAACCTACCTCTGACATCCGTCCTATATCTATCACCCCTCAATTTAAAGCTATGTCTCCTCATGCTAGTCATCTCCATCTAGGAAAAAGGATCTCGTTGTCCACCCTATCTAATCCTCTGATCATCTTATATGCCTCTTAACCTCCTTCTCTTTAACGAAAACAACCTCAAGTCTCTCAGCCGTTCCTCATAAGACCTTCCCACTATACCAGGCAACATACTGGTACACTTCCTCCGCACCCCTTCCAATGCTTCTACATCCTTTCTATAATGCAGCGACCAGAACTGTACGCTATATTCCAAGTGCAGCCGCACCCGAGTTTTGTGCAGCTGCAAAATGACGTTATGGCTCCGAAACTCAATCCCTCTACTAATAAAAGCTAACACAACATTGGCCTTCTTAACAACCCTATCAACCTGGGTGCAACTTCCAGGGATCTATGCACATGGAATCAGAGAGTATCAGGCAATACTCTCATTGGAACAATACCATTCCCAAATAAATCCTCTGGTTAATCTTCAGACATCTTGATATGAAGGGTAGGATTTTACAGCTTTGCTTGGGCAAGATCGTAAAATCTTGCCCAAGGCCAGCGGAAATTTCCATTTTGGGAACCTCGCCCATCCCAGAATCAGGCCAGCGTGATGACAGCCAAATCCAGCTGCTATTCCTCAGCAAAACCAAACAAGCATTTATTCTGCAATGCACAAACTAGGATATCTGTTGCCTGACTTTACCATCTAGTCTTACCTTGTCATGTAAAACACAGAGCAGATCTGCAAACCAGAGGAAGGACTGAATTTCTTTGCACACCCAAATGAAGTAAAGTCGTCTGAGCTTGTATTGTTTCCAATCATCTCTGGAAGAAAAAGGAACAACATTTCTAAGGGCTGTATTAGTTTCATTGTTTCAAACATCCTGTAAATCAGGGAATTGTCTCAACTGCAAAACATGCAACATTCATGCCCTAGTCATCTAATCCTGAAAGCCAAGCAAATCAATGCTATTTGTCCATCCATTTCACTAAATATTAAAGCACTGAAAATCAGTCAGCCCTTGGTGCCTATTCCAGCTCTTAGATAAAGCTACCGAATTAGCCATGGTCCCCTGCATTTGCACACAGCAGTGCACATTTTATTCTTTCCAATCCTGTCTTACCCTTGAATCTGCTTCCAATACTCTTTCTGACAATGTATTCAATATCATGATAACTTTAAGTAAGGGGCATGGGGATTTCAGAAAAACATTTTTCATTCAGAGGGTGGTGGGAATTTGGAATGCACTGCCTGAGAAGGTAGTGGAGGCCAGAAACCTTATTGCCTTTAAAAAGCACTTGAAATGTCACAACATTTAAGAATATGGGACAAGTGCAGGAAAATGGGATTAGTGTGACTTTAGTGGTAATTATTGTTGGTGCAGATGCGATGGGCCAAAGAGTCTTTTTTACACTGTATGACTATGACTCTGTGCATTAAAAAACTACCTCAATTCTTTTTTTGTCGGGTATATTATTCACTGGTCCACCCAGTTTGCTTTTTATGAGTCCAGAGGTTAAGAACTTATTGCAGTTAGTGCTTTTGTATTTTTGGTAGGTGAATCCCAAAACAAAACACTGAAGCTATTTGACATAAACTGTTTGAAATGAACGTTAATTATAGAGTCATAGAGGTTTACAGCTTGGAAACAGGCATTTCTGCCCCTTGTTCATGCCGCCCCTTTTTTTAAACCACTAAACTAGTCCCAGTTGCTCACGTTTGGCCCATATCCTTCTATACTCATCTCTAAACGCTTTTTAAAAGACAAAATTGTACTTGTCTCCACTACTGCCTTTAGCAGTTTGTTCCAGACACACACCACCCTCTGTGTGAAAAAATTGCCCTTCCGGACCCTTTTGTATTTCTCCCCTCTCATCTTAAACCGTGCCCTCTAGTTTTGGACTCCCCTACCTTTGAGAAAAGATGTTGACTATCTAGCTGATTGATGCCTCTCATTATTTTATAGACTCTATAAGATCACTGCTAAGTCTTCCCTGCTCCAGGGAAAATGTCCCAGTCTATCCAGCCTCCCCTTGTAACTCAAACCATGAAGTCCTGGTAGCATCCTAATAAACCTTTTCCACACTCTTTTTAGTTTAATAATGAACTAACATGAACACTGACTGAAACCTGCTTAAATTTTGTGGCTCGATGGTGTGCAGTGATGTGGCACATGAAGAAGTAGTTATGATAAGCTGCAAGCTGTAGCTAGTTTATTACAGCTGTTAAACAACCAAAATACAATTCCATCAACAGCATGTTCCATTTACAGCATTGAAAAATAATTTTGTTTTCTCTTGGCATGGCACAGCCAGTATCTACTTCTGTGCGTAGTCATTACTTCCTAGGTCAATATATGAGACATCTGTCAGGATTTATTATACATAGCATGTAGTTTTTTTTTCAAGGTACATGTTTTATTTTAGCTCAATCACTAAACAATATTTTCAGAATTCCATTTGAAGTTCATTCTTGTGGTTTAACAGCCTTTTTCCTTTAGATTCAAGAGTCTGTAAAGAGTTTTTAGCTACCTGTTTCTCTTTCTCCATTGGATTTCCCAGACATCTTTTATTTTGTGTTCAAAGGTTACGCAAATACTTGATACTAGGAAGTAGTCTGACAGGAAGTGCTAATTCACTGCTAAATTGTCTAAATTCATTACTAAGTGGGGGATTTGAAGGGAACGACCTTGTCTTATATTATTTTAATATCCTATACCATTCATCTGCAATTTCTGAAAATAAATAACCCTTCGCAAAGTAACTTGTTGCTGCAAATTATTTAATTTGAATGTGCAAAATATAATAAGTACAATTTTGTAAAAGCTTGCCTTGAAAAATAAGCAATTTGTTTTTAACAAAATGTTCTTTCAGACATAAACTTAACAATTGCTGTTGTTATGAGTAGGTGAACTTGAAAGCAACTTTATTCCTTTGTCTAATTTTTACAGAAGTTTTAGCCAATTTAAAAGATGCAGGTTAATATCTGAATTATTCATTTGCTAATCTCACCAGTTGTAATCAAAGTTAATCAAACTATCAAAGTTTGGGTGCAATGGAACCATTTCAGGAGAGTCCAAATCATTAGAACAAGGCACAACTGATTATAACAATGTTATAATGCTTCCTGCTTTAATGAAATTACAATGCATCCAATATTTCATAATATATATCCTATATTGGTGCTGTTTTGAAGTTTTTCTTTGCTGTAAACTACTGTGTTGCACACAATACATTGTTTCACATCATCTTTACTGAAAGCTGAATGATTGTGATCACACACTGCATGCTTATTGAGCAGTAATTCATCATTAATTAAGTTAAAATCAATCATATCTAATTATCTGATTTTTGAGTGTTTAGCTAATAAGAACAAAATCACTTCTACAGGAGTAATTCAGAGTCTATCAGCATGTTGACTTGAACAACTGTTAAATATCCCAAATACCCACACCAGCCAATACATTGACAAACACGTCATGATGTAATTTTATGGCCTTGCCTGTCATGAAACCATAAAATCCCACCTGAGGTCAATGGATCTTTCCATGGCTTGCTCCTCGCCCGCTCTGATTCCCACAGTGGGCGACATGATAAATTCCAGCCAAATCCCTCTCTCTTTTGTCACAGAATAGATGTCATAGAATCCCTCCCGTACGGAAGGAAGCTATTCAGCCTACTGAGTCTGTACCGACCACAATCCCACCAAGGCCCTATTCCTGTAACTCTGCACATTTACCCAGCTAATCCCCCAACACTCTGATCAATATAGCATAGCCAATCAACCTGACCCACACATCTCTGAAACTGGAGCACCTGGAGGAAACCCACGCAGACACAGGGAGAACCTGCAAACTCCACACGGACAGTCACCCGAGGCCAGAATGAACCATTGTGCCTGGCGCTGTGAGGCAGCAGTGCTAACCACTATGCCACCATGCCACCATTTCAGGTAGGGTGAGTATACCTGAAAGCAGGTAATCGATGGGGGCTGGCAAGACTGTATGCCTGAATTCCCAGGATGGAGATAGAGGCTGCCATCACTGAGATGCTGGTCAGTGGTGGGCTTTGAGAAGTACTCAAAGATGATTCTACGTTCATACTTGATCTCCTCCTCACATCTGCTTATCCCTTAGCTCACAATATCTTCTATGTACAAGTTGCAAATGATAAACATGATCCTCTATCTAACCCCTCCCCTCACAACCCAACCTGCTTGACGTTCTTTTTTCCGATGCTCAAGAAGACCTATATCCGGCAGTGCTGGATGGGCGGGAGGAGGTGATGTTGAAGAAACACTGCCATTCACTTTCACCCACACAGCCAGCAGTTCAAATACAGGCAACACAGTGATTAGCTTAGAGATACATGTTGAGACATGAGGCATGACTGGTCTGGAGTCAGCACAAGAAACAAAGTTGCAAAACATGCCAGTCTGCCAACAAAGTTTTGCTTCAAAGAACTCAGAAAGCCAGGCTGATGGGATAGAGAAGATAGTAGTGGTTGACAGGTATCAACACAGCAATGCTTGGCGTACTGGCAAGTTTGCTAGAAAGTTGTAAGTGTCAAGAAAATGCAAGAATCCATCACCTTTTTGGCGCAGGGCTTTGTGCAGAATCTGCAGCCTATCCTCTCTCCATTGTTGGCCAGTTCAAAGAAAACACTTGCAGATCCCATCTTCATTCAGGGTCTGGTGTTCTAGGTCTCAGCTTCCACTGCAGCAGAAGTAGAGCCCATTCACTGTCTGGGTGGAAGTGTATAGCAGTCATACCACTGAAGTCATACCAGCTCAGACTGCTGCCATCGTTGCTGTGGATACCAATGAGCAAAGGAATTTGCAAGCTGTCAGAATAGTCCAGTAATCTGCCTCGTAACACAATGCTGGGATTGCTAAACCATCACCCCTGAGGACAGACAGTTTCACAATGGAGCATGAAACCATTATTCTCCTTTAAGATGGTAGGCATGACCCTCCAAGAAGAGGCATTTCACCAATGCCAGCGCTATTGCCTCTCAGCCATTGTAGTGGTGTCTCATATCCCAAGATACTGTGATTCAAAGCTGGGCCTTCGAGACCCAGTGCTGCTAGAGGTCGCGTGTCAAGACCTTCTGCAGTCTCCCTCATTACAAGTCAATAATCTTCTGATAGCCATGCTGTAACCACTGGGGTAGCCCTGGACAGAAGAACTAGGACTGGTAAAGACATATCAAAGACAGGCATCAGGGGATGCACAATGGTGATTAGTTCAAATCTGGCATGATTTGATTTATGAATTTTGTTTGAAATGTTTATGTTGTGGTAGTTTTTTTTACTATAGTGATCAAGAGAACACCATGATGATCAATGTTAAAGTGGCTTGATAAGATATGCAGCAGCTAGCAAATAGGAAGTTATATTCACCACATCACGGTCCGATCTTGACAGATGGACAACATAAATATGGGTAGTGCTGGTTGCTACTCCTTTCCTCCTGAGTTGGTTTTCATCTACCCAAGGGCACGATGTTGAGGTTTGCAGTACGCAGCTGACCACCAAGTCTTGGCACATACGATGCTAAGTGCTGAAGCTCTCCCCCAGCATAGTCCAGACAGCAAAAGCAATGCTTAGGCATTCAAATGGTCGACTTGGTCAAATTTCATGTGGTAAAGTGATTTGTGTTTCTGCATGCTGTCCACACATGCACCGGAGTCGTGAATCATATCAAAGGATATTCATTATTGCCCAATTAGTTTATTGTGGTAGCTCAAATGCAGATGACACAGCAGTCTGCTATAGAACGGAGGCATTATGACTAATGCCCGAATATTGGGAACTCATCTGCATGGGAGGCTGCACATGATCATTTTCCAATTAAGTTTTGAGGAAGTGCAATCCATTTCAGTTGCAACATATCTCTAAGCTGACAGGGGCTACCCCTATTGCTATCTGCATACAGTCAGTTGAACCTGTAGGGGAAGTCCTACAATCCCTGCAAAGCCAATCCCTGACATACAGAGCACTAGTAACCTCTCTTCCGCAACTGTGAATGACTAATTGGGAGACGTTGTTCATAAGCCCTGGAAGGAGCCAGACACATAAATTTTCATGATCATTTACACCTCAAATCCAGCACCCTGAAGCTGCAGCAACTGGAAACTTGCAATAGAGGCCTTTTGAGTGAAGCAAAGGCATCTTATCCACTGTTCATCACTGAGATGCAAATGGGAGAATTGTTTCCTAAACACTCTAGGCCACTTTCCCCCATGCCATACCCGCCACTATTCCCTCTAGCAGCAGTTTGTTTGCTCTGTGTCACTTCTGCTCCATATCTCAGTCATGTTATACATCACAGGGTGCAAACTGCTGCAACATGAGATGCTTTGTGAAGAATCCTTGAAGTTATAACAAAATCCAATAGCATCAGCCACACCACTGTCTGTATTCATCTGTAACTTTAAACAACTCTGGAAATCACCAAACACTTCTACAATCGCAGCAAGTTGAAAACAATCAGCAACTGATGTCTTTCAAGCAGCTGAATGTGTGTTCAGCTCTGCATGTTTAAGAGATGGCATTACCTGGAGCATTTAGCTCCAAAATGGCAGCAATGATGTCAAAGCATCAAGTGACCAATGCTGATGGTCTTCCTGTACACTCTGTATACTTCTGGTGGATACTGCCTGCACACGCATTAAAATGACATCCAGTTCAGTGAGCACTAATATGTGCAATGTGAAATGTCATTGTGGAAGCAACAAGACACACTTTGCATCAAAATCTCAGTTCTACGATCCAAACTTCAGAGCCTTGAGATCTTAGGGTTTACACACTCTTATCTTTACCTATTAGTTTTTATATTTCATATCTCTTGTGATAAAGCTCACAAAGTTTTTTTTATTCAAATAGGTGTTTCTCGCAGACAGAAATTTAACTCTTTCGCCCATTACATAAATGGGCAAGTTCCAGATTTTGGCAGTGTGATGGGCCAGGAGACAAGATTGAAGACCATTTAGCGGCCCCCCGTTGGGCTCCAAGATCTTTTTAAGTCACCAGCTCCAAGATTTCTGCTGTGGAGCTGACTTAAATATTTAAATCTTAATTTGCCTATCATTAGCCGGTCTGGGACTGAACTCTGTGGGCCCGCTAGCATCTCTGTGGCTCTGTCAGGAGTGATTCACTCCAGCAGGGTTTACTGCTGCTCTCCACTAACAAGGAATAGGCAGCTGACTCTAGAGATAAGAGAGGCCATGGAGGCCCCTTCAGGAGGTCAGGGTAAGGATGAATGCAGCTTAGGCAGTGCCAACCTGGCAGTGTAGGCTGGCCACAGCACTGCCCAAGAGATAAACTGGCAATGGTTAAGGGGTATCTTAGCACTGCCCACCAGGCATCAGGCAATGCCAAGGTGGCCTGTGATTAGAGTGCCAGGGTTGGGGGAATTAGTGTGGCAGTGATGGGGATCACAGAGCTGGCTAGCAATCAGGCTGACCACTGTGCTCTGACAGATTGGAACATGTGCAGTGGCTTGCTCAGCGCAATGCTGCTGGCCTCTCCAGCAGCAATAGGCTCTGCCCCCTGATTTTCAAAGTGAATCATGCTAGGGCACTCTGCAGTGCTCAGAGTGTGGGAGATTCATTCTGAAAATCCTGCTACAAAAAAATCAGTGGGAGTTACTCCAGTTTTCATGCAAATTTGGCACTTAAGTTTTTTTCTGGGAGAATCTCCCCCTATATTTCCAAAGCAACTAATTTTGTAACACACAATTTACTATCCGTCATTATCTTTTTCTTTATATTCATTTATGGGATGTGGATGTTACTAGACCAACATTTATTGTCCATCCCTAGTTGTTTCGAGAAAGTGCTTCCTTGAACTGTTGCAGTCCCTGGGATGCTGGTGCACCCACAGTGCTATTAGGGACAGAGATCCTCAAGTTTAACACAGCAACAGTAAAGGACCAGTGTTATACTTCCAAGTCAGGATAGTGAGTGACTTGATTTGATTTGATTTATTATTATCACATGTATTAGTGTGCAGTGAAAAGTATTGTTTCTCATATGCTATACTTGGAGGAGAATATCCAGGTGGTGGTGTAATATTTTTCATTCTTATCAATTTATTGATGGATATTCACATAGAAGTCATTTCCTTTTAAATAAAACATCGCTCTCTAATTATTTTACTCGTTTTTCTGCTCTTTGGTTTAACAGTCAAGTAACAAATTTGAGACAAAAGGTTGATTGAAAAGACCCACTTCTTGATGCCCAATTTTACCGCTCTTCAGCTTATTAGTTGGTGTACAACAGCTATCTGATGTTGCCTTTAGTAGAGTTCTAAATAGGAGCACAGTAACTAAAGAGTGGCATATTAAATCTGCCCCCTACGTAACTGTTGCTCGTTCAATAGTCCAACCTTGTGCCATACTCAGGCCAGCAATTTTAAATTCCTTGATTTTTGGATGCAGTATGTTAATATGTGCAGAAACTGCAACAAGTGAAATCCATTCAGTCCATCTGTCTATGGAAGAGCTATCCAACCAATCTCACTCCATTGCTCTTGACCCATGCTTCTGCAAATGTTTCTTTTCCTAATATGTGGCAATTCTTTTTTGAAAGTTACAATCAAACCCATTTCTACTAGCATTTCAGGAAATGCATTCTACATCATCACAATTCATTGTGTAAAGAACTCTCCTCCTTGATTGTTCTCTGGACTTTTTGGGAAATATCTTAAATCTGTATCCTTTACTGATGCTCCTGTTGGTGCAACTTGTAAGAACGAACAGTTTATTTTGTCAGAGGAACATTTTGCTTTAATGAATTTAGTTTGAGAGAGAACTTTTTTTTTTGAAGGGGGTAGTATAATCTCATTATGTGTCTATAAGGCATCCACTCAGCTTTAGTAATAACCATGCTGGGTCAGGGAATGACCAGCTTGGAGTAAAGCTGAATCTATTCTTACCTCAACAACATTCCTTAGCTTAATGTTTAGAAAAACTCTTGCTAGCATATTTCTGCTATCAATGCCAGCCATTGTTTTGAGTAAGGCAATTGCTTTCATGTTAATTATTTTGCAATAGAGCAATGCACACCTCTATACAATAAAAAAAATGAAGGCACCCCTCCTAGTTTCTTTGTCTTCTTCCCTTACTGGGAAGTTAGTTCTTATTTCTCCCAGTGTTCTCACTTTTTTTAAACGTCTCCTTGTCTCTCTTACTTCTCGCAGGGTTTTGTGCCTTTTTTGAGTTTTTGCTTTATATTCAGGTGCATGGGGCCTTTGCCTTCAGCTCCAGGTCCCGTTTGTCATGTGCATGGCCTAACCAATATAAAAAAATCTAAACCACACATGTGAGGCTCTTTCCTAGCAAGCATACACACGAGAGGCCTAAGATTAATCTGATCTTGGAGATTCCAACTACAAGGCTGAAGATGAAGATTAACTTTAGTTTGATTACACGAATTTTGAACCTTTCTTCATGGCACACTTGGGGAGTCTTCATGGTACACTGGTTGGGAACCAATGCAATAGCATTGCACTTATTGTTAATTGAGTTTAGTCCCTGAGAACTGCTTTACATAAGTGTCCCAAAATTTAACAGTGAAAATGCTCCCATTCCAATAATTTGGCATGAAGTTCTGCCAGGATCTATTAGTAGAAGGAGATTTTAATGTTAATTGAGCAATTTTGTCTTTAGACTTACACATTGCCAGCTACAAGTTTAAGATTCACACACTTGCAGTATTGACAATAAAGAAGGCAAATCATGTCATTATCCCAAACATCCCGAGAACCAGTTGGTAACAATCTTGCCCACACACTCACCCATATCAAAGAAGGAGAATCTAATTAGATTACTAATTGTGGACAGCAATACAATGTTAATTTATTTTTTTTATTAGATTGTGTATTTTTTGCAGCATAATCTATCTGCATCAGCAAAGTTTTCACCACATATTCCTGACTGGAAAAGTCCAATATACAATGCCAGATTCTGGTGTATTCAATAATTACCAAATCAAATACATGCTTACAGTTTAACAGCCTGAAACAGGAACAAATATTGCAAGTTCCTTGTTTTGGATATCAGTACTTGGAGAACAGCACTAATGAATAAGAATGAGCAGGTTTTTTTGATGGCAGTTTTTTGACTGTAAAACTAAAATTGTGTAAACCAAATTTTTCCACAAATACAACTGATTTAGCTGCAAGATTGGGGAAAAGAGCTTCCCCCCAATAAAGCATAAACAGAGGAAGCTCTGACCTCCATACTGTTATGGCCATTGTGAAGAGAAGTAATTGTAAATTTAATCAACAGTTTAAATGAATACATGTATTAAATTGGATAGGAATGTTTTCTCTCAACCTAATTTGGATGATAGTTCAATATTATTTTCATTTCCTCACTTGGCAGCTAAAACCAACAAAACTCTTCCTTACTCATGAATATAAATTAACCATATGAACAAACTGTCAGAAAGAAAATGCACGTACAATAGTGTATTTAGTACTGAAGCAAAAGGGGTCACTCCAATACCACCGGCCACACAAAGGCTAACCTCATAGTTGAAGACTTCCTCTGACGGACTCCCAAATGGACCATCAATATATAACCTGTTAAAAGAAAACCAAATAAATTTTTCTCCATTAACGTTCAACAGCCATAGAGCGCTGTTTTAATTCAAGTAAAACATGTCAGGATGGGAATACCTGATATCAGTGACATTTTTCCTCATTATTTTACTTTGTTAAAAATACATCATATATATTTTTAACAAAATATGTTAAATATTAACTTTAACAAACTTGAAATGTTGCCATTACAATTCATGATTTGACCCGATACATTTTCTTCGTACTGAAAAAGCAAAAAAAAAAATCTTCCACAGACCCAGTCTGAGTTGCTGTGAGCAAAAAGTTGACATTTGTTTTAAGTTCGAGACAGTGCACCCCTAGGTGAACATTAAACCCTTTCACTGTAATACGTAAAAGAGATAATTCAGCTGCCATTTCTTCAGTAGAAAATACTTTGCTGACAATCTTGTTTGTTATGAAATCAGCTGGCATGCCTTCTTGGCTTTATGAGTTGTTCCTTCTTACCTTCAGGCCTATCTGAAGCCCTTAAAACAAAACTTCAGTTCATCCTATTTTTCAGGCACAGAAGGATCAAAAGTGGGGGGAGGGGGGGGTTGAATTTTCTGGGTGCATCAAGGGTCTTGCCTACTGGCTGGAGATCCATTTTCTGGGAAGGCCCACCTATACTATTTGCCTATTTATAGAATCAGAGAATCCCTATAGTGCAGAAGGAGACCATTCAGCCCATCGAGTCTGTACTGACTCACTAACAGATTACCTTACCCAGGCCCTATTTCTATAAACCTGAGATATTTAACCCACTAATTCTCCTAACCTGCACACCTTGAAACATAAGGGGCAATTTAGCACTGTCATTCCACTGAACTCACACATCTTTGGATTGTAGGAGAAAACTGGAGCATCTGGAGGAAACCCACAGACATGGGGAGGACATGCAAATTCCAATCACCTGAGGCCAGAACTGAACCCACTGTGCCACCATGCCACCCTCAGACACATAGGAGTCAGGTAGATCAAGGATCCTTGGGGGTGTTAATCTACCTACCAAGAGCTGCCAGCCAGCAGTTTTTTTGCTTGGCAACTTCACTGAGGAGGTGTTGGCTGGTGTTGGAATGAAAGCCACCTGAGCTCCAGGGCCGAGCAGCAACCAAGGCCAGAAGTGTATTATGGGAGTGGTTTCTCAGGTTGGGGATTATTGGGGTCTGTAGGACTTTGAGCATGGGTTGGGGTGAGATTCAATTCATTACTGTCACATGTATCGGGATACAGTGAAAAATGTTGTGGTTCCCAGCTGGTCCCCCTTCCTGATACTCGGTGCCTCGATCAGCTAGAGTGCCTTTGAATGAGGAAACCTCAACCCCTCATCTTGGACACCGCAAGCAATCCACACAGGTCTGTAGTCATACTCCCCATGGTAATCAACTCACATGCTTCAGAGCAAATATCAACTGTGGTGGGATGAAGTTCTTCAACGGTCACTCAAACTGGCAATCAGTTTGATTGCCATCAAAATGGCCACTCAACTGGCAATCGGTCTAACCACTACCCTTTCTGTTCTAACCACTTTGATGCAGGCAGCGCTCCCACCTGGTGCTCACATGCCTTCCTCCTTCCAATTAAATGCCCAACCCACTTCCAAATTCACCTTAAAATCTGGCATTAATTTCTATGCCAGATTTTCAAGGCAGAACTCAAATTGGGTCTCGATAACATATTTATGGTGGTGACCTACAGCTGTAAACTGGGGTGTGTTCAGAATCACCATAATAGAATCTAAATTGCCAATTTTAGCTGACTGCCTACATGTTTGTGGCTGTAGGGTAGGTCCTGAAAAGGCAGCAAGGGGTGGAAGAGGAGGAGGTTGAAAAACAATACTTACTTTCTCTCATGTGTGGTTGTTCGATATTATTTGTTTTTCCTCATTTCGTGGCTAGGTTAAATAAGCAAACTCTTAATTACTTATTTAAATCTGTTTAACTATTCCATTCCTGTTTCTGGATCTGTGCGCAAATTGGATCACATGTCTTATATTACAACTGTAATTACAGTTCAGAAGTATTTCATTGGTTGCAAAGCATTCTGGAATATCTAAAGGTCATGAAGGTAACTATGTAAATACAATTTCTTTCATTTTATTCAGATAAATAATGAATAAAACTGTCATGTTTTGTTTCTCAATCACCTGGAATATATGTCCTGTAGTGTTTTGAAAATAACAAATGTTGGTGATGTCCTAGACAATGTGCAAAGAGTGTCAGAAGCTGCAGAAACATTAGTTCTGAGTTTTGGAACCTGAGCAGTGACTGAAGTCACTGTGGTGCATCTGCAAGGCTAAGAGCTGAAACTGTGCTCAGAGAGGAGCCTGCAGGCAGAAAGGGAGTGGATGGCCACCAGACATTCCAGAAGAACCAAACAGGTAGTGCAGAGTTCTCCAATGTCACACTTGCTAATCAGTTTCCCGTTCTGGATGCTAGGGAGTTCATTAGTTCCTTGAAATAGTGCAGGCACAGCCAGGTTTGTGGTAGTATGTGCATCTTAGCTGTACTGGAAGAGAAGACGGAAGGGGAAAGAGGAGTACTGATCAGAATTCATTAGTTAGGGGAACAGATAGATATTTCTGTGGTATAAACATGACTCCCGGATGGAATGTTGGCTCCCAGGTGAAAAGGGTATCATGGAGAAGTTGCAGGACATTCTTGTGGTGAACAGCCAGAAATTGTGGTGCACACTGATACCAATGACTCAGGTTGGAAGGGTGAAGAAATCTCGAAAGCCGATTTCAGTGAGTAAGGAAGGAGATTGAAAAGCAGGATCTCTAAAGCAGTAATCCCAGGATTACTTCCATGAACTAATGAGCATAGAAATCTATCCCAGATGAATGAAGTGTGTCTTAGTAGGACAAAGACTAATAACTTTGCAAGGAGATTTGTTAGTGCTGTTGGGAAGAGTTTAAACCAGATTGGAAGGGGAAAATGGGAATCTGAGAGAGAGCTCAGACTACTCAGAAGGTAGAAAAATTGGTAAAAGGAAATAGAAAATAAAAATAGAGGATAGTCAAAACATGAGCAAGTATTAAATACGATACAGATAGAAAATAAAGTTTAAAAAAAAACAGAGGCACTCTGTCTAAATACACAAAGTATTCAAAAAAACTTAATGATTTAAATGCACACATTGAGGTAAATGGATATGGTTTAATTGTTGTTACGGAGACATGGCCGAAGGGTGGGAAGTAAGTATCCAAGAATATTCAACATTTAGGAGGACAGGCAAAAAGGAGAAAAGGAGATTGGGTCGCACCTAAGTACGTAAGAGAGGATCTTGGATCAAAGAGTCAAGATTTAGGATGGAATTTTCCATTTCCTGCACAGGGTGCTGGATGAAGCAAGAAAACCAGCTTCCAACTCCCAGTCTACACAACCAGCTTTTCTCTCCAGATAATCCAGGACTCTGTGCAGAACCGATCTGGCCCAAACTGTCACATTGGATTCAGAAGACAACAATTCTGAGATTGGGGCACCCTAAATCACAGGACCCTCTCACCACACACAGGAAATTTCCCCACGGAAATAGGAGACCTTCACAGACACCCCAAATGCACAAGGGGAAACCCCGCCAACTGATAATGGAAACCCTCAGCCCCTATGGAGCAACACAGAGGCCCCCCACCCTTCTGGCATTAGCCCTTGGCACCGACCCCTGTATTGAGGTAAATGATGAAATAGACTGATGATGCAGACTTAGTGGGCCAAATGGTCTACCCCCGTTCCTGTCTTGTGTTCTGGTTTTAAAAATGCATGTTGCACGATCGTGACTTACACAAGTTAAGACCAAAAAAGAACAAAATGAATACTAAATGGCTATACTGACAGACGAATTTCCAGGAGGGGGGGGGGAAACCAGATATTAAGTCCTTGATTAACATATGTATTGGAGGTAATGCCTATTTTGGGTGGCAGGGAACATTTGAATGTCACTTAAGCTAGGATGATACCAGGTGCATTTTTGATATCCTTCAGGCATGAGACACAATACCTGGAAATTGACACTTTTTTGTCCAAACTCTGAATCCAGAAGGCTCTAATTCCTTCCCCTTTGCATTTTCCATAGTCTCTTACATGTTTGACCTTTCCCACGGGCAGGTTTTAAATTACTTCAGTGGTGTCAAACATCAAATGGGCAAAATGCATGACAATTTCCTTACAGTATGTCTAAATAATTTATCACTCAAAATGCTAAGAAATGGAGTGTGACACCAATGCTTTAGCTATAAAACATGTATTAGTTCTTTAATTCTTCTCAGTGTTGCTTGACTGAGATAATCTGCTGTATCTATTTTCCATGTCTGCCTTTTCCCAGTCATTTCTGATTTCCCAATTCCATGACTATGCTTGGTGATGCTTTAATTTCTCAACTCAAAATGTTTGCAAGCCAATCTTTCCACAGATGGTAGCATCTGACTAACTGTGCACTGATATTTTCTTATTCTTGTTTCATATTCCCAGCACTTTCAGTATTTTGTTATTAAATGTGAAATAAGACTAAATTAGAATTAGATTCCCAATGTGGTTCTGCTTCTTAAGTCTCAAAACAGTTACTTATTTTTAACACTGGAACTAAAGCGGCATGATGGCATAGTGATTAGCACTGCTGCTTCACGGCGCCAGGGACCCAGGTTCAATTCTCAGCTTAGGTCACGGTCTGTGCAAAATCTGCACATTCTCTTTGTGTTTATGTAGGTTTCTTCCAAGTTCTTCGGTTTTCTCCCGCATTCTGAAAGATGTATGGGAACAGACGCCTGAGTGTGGCTACTAGGGGATTTTCACAGTAATTTCAATGCAATTTTAATGTAAGCCTACTTAAGACATTAATAAATAAACTTCAAGTTAACAGGACCAATTTGAGTATAACATTAATATCAATATCTCTAAACAGATTTACTTTGCACATTGGCTGTTGGTGCCAAGACAATAGAAATCTTAATCATGGCAGCAGGCTCCCAATTTTAAGCATTAAAAATGAAATATAGAATATTAATAACTAAAATGAGAGATTGAAATTGTTATAGTTCAATCTGCAAGTTAAACAAATGATTTGTGATATATAATTCAATAGAAAACTACTTTTCCAAAAGCAATTCCTATGCAGGCTGTCTGTAAAAACTATACAATACACATACCTGGTCTCCAAATAACAGTGTTAACAGGTCTCCAAGTAACAGTTTTCTAGACCATGACAATACCCAGTGGAGAGAAAAGGAACATATAAAAATGTGAATAGAAGGAATTCAACCGTTAGCCGAGAAGTCAATTTTCTCTTGTGAAGGTTCCAGATATGGTCAGTGTTCCTATCCTTCTCATTTCAGGAAGTGACAGAACATTCAATGTTCAGCTATTGAACATTCTGGCAGTCATACTCTGCTGTTCACAACTCCAAGAGCAGCCAGAGGCTGGCTATTCAGGAGCAAAGGTTACTTTGCTGAGTATTCTTCTGCCATCTGACTATTCAAGGGCATTGAGCATATATTAAGAGTCACAAAGACACCAGAGCCAACACAGAGCAGGCCAGTGACATGCTGAAGCAATACTTGTGATGTCTAGACTGCAGGGGGGGCAGTGGTTGCCAGTAAATGCTAGACCATGTCTCAGGCTTTGTGGTTCTCTGGTGAGACTTCAACAACATCACTATCATGAGAGAACAGCTCATGCCACCAGAAATCTGGAGGCCACTTCAGGAGGAGGTGGAGAAGAAAGAGCAGTAGGAGGTGGCACGGTTAGCACTGCTGCTTCAGAGTTCCAGGAATCTGGATTCGATTCCCAGCTTGGGTCACTATCTATGTGGAGTTTGCACATTCTCCTTGTCTCTGTGTGGGGTTCCTCCTTGTGCTCCAATTTCCTCCCAGTCCAAAGATGTGCCGGTTACTTTGCTTGGCTACGCTAAAATTGCCTATTAATGTCCTGAGATGAGTAGGTTAGAGGGATTAGAGGATAAATATGTAGAAATATGGGGATAAGGCCTGGATGGGATTGTGGGCGGTGCAGATTAGATGGTCCAAATGGCCTCTTTCTGCACTGTAGGGTTTCTATGATTCTATGAAGAGAGAGAGAGAGATAGAGAGGAGACATCCAGGACATATTGGTCCCATACACACTGTCTGAGAATACCTACTAAGCACTCTGCCCCCCATAGGTAAACTTCCCTTTACCACATAATTACAATATTCCCTATCTTATCATCCATCGGGAATGTTGCATTACAGCACCTCCAGTTAGGATCACAAAAATAAGAGTAGACCATTTAGTCTTCAGCCTACAATAAAAGCCAACAATTATCTTTCCACTGCATCATTAACCAAAAATGCATCCACTTATACAAACAGGAATGAACTATTCAGCCTCGTGCATTGCCTTTATTCTCTGGTCTCCCTGGTGTCTCTTCCTGCCTGAGTGTTCCTATGCCACCCAGAGGTGTAGCATGGTTGATGGAAGGCTTTTGACTCTCACTTGGTGAGACTGTAGGTGGCCTTCAAGGACACTGGAATATATTTAAATAGTTGCATAATTGCTTAAAGAGCCAGTCACGTAATTTATTGACATCTTTGGGGCATTTTACAGGCTCCTGTCTTTAGTTTCATTCTCTACTCTGCACAGCCAACAGCTCCCGCAATAAATCTGTTGTTGTTATTTTGAATGTACTTGTGCAAACTACATTGTTTTTTGTTCAAAACTCACAACTCCAAACATAGTTAGAACATTACAAGCATGCTCGAGACAGCTTAGGCCTTGAAGTCCTGGTTTTAAAAATGGCATCAGCTTGGCATGAGTGATACAATCTGCCTCAGTGGACTGACACAATACATTGTAAGTGCACTGCTGGACTGGCAATGGTAAGAGGAGGAATGTGAAGTGAACAGTAGCTTTGTGCCCCATGGAGGCACTACATTCCCGAGTGTGGGGCACCTCAACAATCCTCGTAATCTGCTTAAGGACAAGTTACTGGACCCATCTGACAACCTACAATCCTCCATGACCTTGGGTTCCACAGCCATGCTGAGCCTGCATGGAATCAAGCTTGGTTCCTTTATTTGAGCTTCTACTGCAGCAGAGATATTGGGTGACTTGTCTTTATTGCAATGGAATTGGCCACCATTTGTGCACAGAAAAGGGCAGATTCCAAATTCTGAGGTATCTGATATTCTTGTGTTTGAGGTTGTTAATGATTATTGTTGGAATCTTCAGTGGTAGGGTTAAGCATTAATGTTATTGAAAACATAATACCATCTACATCCAGAACGACACACTTCATCCTTGCCGCGAGGCTGCAAGAGAGATCCTGTTCATGTGATCTTACATTACTTCCCCAAAATGTGAACTGTCTCATTTACATATTCACATTAATCCCTCACATTACATCTTTGTTGCCCACCTCTGCAAATCTCTGACTTTCATCTCAGACTCACAGAGACCAGTGTGTAATTTTATCGGTTTATTCTGTCATGTTCTCAGGGCTCTGAGGAAATTGAGAATTTGAGTTCTTTACAGATTCTTTCAAACTGTGTTGGACAGAATGAGAATTGTCAGAGGATCACAGTTCAGGCCATCTTACAGGTTTCCTGAAGAACTTGTCAACTCTAAGAAGGTCGCCTATACCATTTTCTATCTCCATAAGAAAGCATTCTTTCTCAAGAACATGGCCTTGATCACAAATCCACACTGATACTCCAGGTTGGAGATCTGATAGTTTCTAGTCGAAAGACTCGCGGTGTGAACTGTCTCCCACCATAAATCAACAAGTCATGCACAATTCTGAGGTGTATTCTTTGCTCAAAATATTGTCTCAGAATAGGATTTTGTGGCCATCTTCTGTGGTGATTGTTGTAGTGCTGTGTTTGATTGGAACAGTACTCATTGCCTTCTCTCTCACCTTGTCCAAACCTGCTCCTGTTGGCATTGATGTGTTTGGAAGAGTAGGAAGTTGAATCTTCAGCCTCCTTTCTATTAAAAGTGCACATGTAGGCATACTATTCTGAAATGGGATAGAGGTTAACTTGGCAATGCTAGTTTAGTGTCATTGTTCATTTTTAATCAAGCCTTTACTGTCCATGCTCCTTTTCAACCTCTCCATTAGCTTGTGGGTATATTGTGACACAGTCCTTTGGACAAACTTGTAAGAATCAGTAAGCTTTGAAGTATTTGTGAGCAAGCTGTGAGCTATTGTTCAAAGTGACAAGTTTGGAATCCTGTGCACAACGAAAATTTCTTTCAATGACACAAGACAGCCTCAGATGTCTGAGCATGCAGACATTTTATATCTAAAGAACCATTATCAAAAAGTAAAAATATCCATCCCAAGATATTTCCACAATTTGGATGGAAATGAGGATGTTTACAGTTGTTCTCCCTTCTCCTGTCTATGAATAGTGCACATGATGTAACTGGATATCATTTCTTTTAATGATTTGGAGAGCTCTGGACTCCAAGTCAAATTTCTCACTTTGGAATGACACTTTATGATATCCAAGTAACCTTAGCGTAAGTTCTGAAGCATATCTAGTTGAAGGACTCACGGTATGAACTGATTCTCACTATAAATCAGCAAGTCATCCACAATTCCGAGGTGTCTTCTTTGTTCAAAATATTGCCTCAATAGGATTTTGTGGCCATCTTCTGATGCAAGGTTCACAGGTTTAAGCACGTTGTGTCTGATATTTGTGCATTTCTAATCAAAAAGTAGTGTTGTAGCTGGTAGCTGCTCAGATGATGAGCCTCTGGACTCAGTCACAAATCAGTTGCTAGAGCTGCAGTGACCATTACAGTTGCACTCCTCAGACTGCAATGAACGATGAAAGAGTCTGCCCATGTTCAGTCTGAGATAATAGTGCCTGCATGTCAATGCACCAAGGTTGACAATGGCAGGTTGGCAGCCACAGTAGAGACATTGCTCCAGGACTGCACAACCATCGCTATAACCCAGGTGGCATCCATCAGTGGCTTCACAAGAGGGGTACAAGCCAACTCAATCTCACTCCAGCTGCCCAGGAATCTGCCAGGGCCGGGAGGAGGATCAAGAGATGCACACCCCAGAGTCATCCACACAGATGACTCAGAATGCCCGTCTGATCCCAATCCCATCTGACTGTGACCCCATCAGCTTCAGTGCCACAGGCTGAGGAAGGTGCACCTGCTCCTGATGACTGAAATGAGGCAGTAGCCACACTGATGTTCATGTGGGCCCATGAGGACCCATTTGTCCAACAGGATAGTCAATACTACTCAGTATCCTCCTCCTGGAATCGGGCTTAGGGCCTCACATGCATGCCTGTTCATGCAACGGGCTCTTCCTCTGCAGCCTCAGCTTCCTCAACCTCACTACCTTCATCCCTTTCAATGTTCTCCTCATCGGAGGAGATCTACAGGTGTTCCATCTTGGAATCTGGCAGCTCCTCACCCTTTGCACTGCCAGGTTGTGAAGTGCTCGGTAAGCCATGTTAAGCCTTTCTGTCGCAGTCCAGTAATAAAAGATTATGAAAGTCCATCTTCTTCACAAACTCATTTTATTTTCTTTTACAACTCCACATACTCGCATTCAACACCCAGTGCCAACTGTAACACTTTTGATATATCCCAGTGAGTACTATTAAACAATTAATATATAAACTAGATTTAAAATGAAAGGTTGCAGTTAACCTATTCCTAACAAGCAACAATGATGCATTGGGAGCACGGTAGCACAGTGGTTAGCACTGCTGCTTCATGGCTCCAGGAACCTAAGTTCAATTCCCAGCTTGGGTCACTATGCATGTGGAGGTTGCACATTCTCCTTGTGTCTGCATGGGTTTCCTCCCACAGTCCAAAGAATGCAGGTTAGGCCTACTGGCCATGCTAAATTGCCCCTTAGTGTCAGGGGGACTAGCAAGGTAAATATGTGGGGATACAAGAATAGGGCCTGGGTAAGATTTGGTTGGTGCAGAATTGATGGACAAAATGGCCTCCTTTTGTACTACAGGGATTCTATGATCCAATGAAATGTTTGCCTGCTCATTATTTTTACCTTAGTAATTCATCTATGATTTAGTGTATTGCTGGGGAAAAGCAACAAACGCCAAGCATGCTGCTAACATTCAATTCCTTCATGCATACACTGGGGTCACCACATAAATTCTTACAAGGGATCTGATTTTGAAGACTGTAATAGAGTAAAAGAGGTAAGCCTCTCCCCGTTCCTGATCCTCAGTTCTCTACTAATGCATCCTTCTACTCACAATACAATCAAATGAAAGAGCCACAAATTCAATATTTAGTTTGCATTGATTTGGAAGTAACTAACGCATCTTAATTTTCAGTGGGAATGGGTGGGAAAAGTAAATTGATCCTAGCATGTCACAAGAAGAGGGCAAGGGTCACTGGTAATCATGCAATTTTACCAAATAAAATGTATGATTTAATTGGAAAATATCTATTCTTTCAGCAAAACATCACATCAGTGTATTGTTGGCCCCATGACAGCATGCTAGTCACTTAGCAATGAATACATTGGAGTTTATGTCAGCATATTACAATGCACTGAAATATGTGGTTGTGAATGTAGAGGGAATTATTAGCTTAATTACAGGAGATTGTTTTGACCAGACTGCAAACGAAAGTTGGTGTTTCATCAATCTGCTGCTTTGAGAGGGGTGTTAGAAGCAGAGAGATTTTGGAGCATTGTTCCTTAACTTATTAGGTGAATAGAGGTGGTTATTCTCCTAATGTTCCTCAAAGGTCTTAATAGATAAAGGTCTTATCACTGGAAAAGTAAAAGAACTCAAAGGATGATCCCCAAAAATTTCTGGATTAGGGGCCACAAAAATTCTTTTAGTAGTTCAGCACCCAGTCAGCAGGATCAATATGATAGTTGCAAATCATTCTTTCTGCAGTTAGAGATCAATTCTCATACAAGTTCAAACATTCTAAAAAGTGATTGAAATGATTTGACTGCCCAAACTGCACAACTTGGCTGCAGGTCTTATGACTAGAGTGTTTAAAACAGTTAATATAACCTTTCACTTCCTCTCTTCTCCAGCACTTTGACAGGGATTCTTCTGAAACCCATTTGTTTAGTCAGAAAACTGTAGCTCATAAAAGAAATTGATGGTTTAAAAATACACATTTCCATAATAGTTTCTCTTTTCTCAGTTCCACATTATTTTGTCAAAATTCGTTCAGCCCTGTTTAATGATCAATGAGCAGAGGCTGAGGTGCTAATTGCTCAGGAAGCTATGCTTCAGAGCCAAAAGACTCGAGAGACGGGAAAGCCACCACATATTTTCCTTAGTCCACTTAGAATTGAATTGTGAACATTTCCATTGTGATCTTGATCACATGTCATGCAACCGAGGGTAGCTGTCAACTCAAGTCAAGTTATCACAAGCCGAAAGACAGTGGAGGAATGCGGTGTACGAAATAAAGTCAGTGATCTGACATGGCTCATTGTGCTTTGTTAATAATTAAACTGGCAGTTTTAAGAACTAACAATTAAAGCTATAAGACATCACCAGAGGGTTATTGTATAAAGGCTCATCCTGAATTATTTGGGAGTTTCGGTTCAAAAGCTGTACGCAAAGTCAGAGTTAATGTTTCGAATCCACATAGAAGCAGAGCTCTTAAGAAGTCATATGGACTCGAAACATTAACTCTGTTATTCTTTGCAGATGCTACCAGACCTGCTGATTTTACCAGCATTTTCTGTTTTTATGGATGGCACGGTGGCACAGTGGTTAGTGTTGCTATTTCATAGTGCCAAGGACCCAGGTTCAATTCTGTTGACTGTTTCTGTGGAGTTTTGCACATTCTCCTTGTGTCTATGTGGGTTCTCTCTGGGGCTCTATTTTCCTTTCACAGTCCAAGATGTGGAGGTTAAATGCATTTGCTATGATTAAGTGCTTGTCATGTCAGGGGAATCAGCAGGGTTACACAGATAGGACCTGGGTGGGATTGTTGTCAGTGCAGACTCAATGGGCTGAATGACCTCCTGAAATTTAGGGACTCTATGATTCAATTTCAATTTTCAAGCATCCATTGTATTTAGATTTTATAGAAGCAATATCAGATGTTTATTGCAATGGATTTGCACACAATTAGAAAATATACTCAGTTACAGACACTTAGCAGACATAAAGAAGATAAGGCCAACTGAAAAAAAAGTGATCAATTATAACAAATAATGAAACTTTAAGGTTGGGCTTAGTATTAAAGTCAGGAATATCTACCAGTTTTCAGTTTTTTTTATTAAAAAAAGAGTCTTGATAATATTATTAGAACATGCATACCATTTCCAGGAATTTATACCATTCATTCAGTGTTCTAGTTAGTAATATAGGGTCTTTCTTGCTTAGTGTTACTATAATTTTAAATATGAAATCATAGAAAATGCATGGCAGAGGAAGAGACCACTTAGTCCAGCATGTCTGTACTAAATGGAAGAGAGTTAACCAGGTTAATCTCTTTTTCCAGTTTAAGGTCCATGGTCTTGACTTCAACTACATATTCAAGTGCCTTTTTATCATGATGAGGGTTTTGCCTCAGGTCTGATTCCAGCCTTTTGTCACTGTGTGGAGTTTGCATATTCTTCTCATCTCTGCATGGATTTCCTCTGAGTGCTCTAGTTTCCTTCCACACTCCAAAGATATGTGGGTAAGATTAATTGGCCATGCTAAATTGACCTTCACTGTCAGGGAGATTAGCAGGATACATCAGAGGGGTTATGGGGATATTGCCTAGGTAGGATAGTTGTTGGTGCAGGCTCAATGAGCTGAATGGCCTTCTTCTGCAGTGTAAGAATTCCACGATTCTATTCTCTTTCAGACATTGAGTCCTACCTATGGACATACAGTCCATGGTCCCTGTATTCTCTTCACTTCTCATGTACTCCCCTGTCCTGCTTGATCTCCCCAAAGTATCTCACACTCCCCCATATTAACACAGAGGCCCATCTCATGAGCCTCATCGAGGTCATTACATGGTCAGGTCCCAGTTTCTCAGTAGTTGAAAAGAAACAAGTGCAAAGGTAGGCTTACAGCAAGAGGAAGTGCAAACCAAAAGGTGCATTTCTACATTATCTGCAATGTGTAAATCAAAATAGCTTGCAGGATATGGGAGAATGGAATCTGAGAGGGCAAACCAGGTATAAGTACATCATTATTTTTGATGCTGTCAGACCTGTCATTGACTATTTCCTTAACTGTGGCTGCTCTAATAATGGCAACTACCAACTCCTCCATCAGAGCTTACCATTCATGTCTCCCGTCAGTTATGTGCTGTTGTTCCACCTTGTCTTCTAGGTGTCAGGGAAGCATGTCAATGAGTGTCATGCAATGTGTTTGGATACATACCTGTTGTAAAAGCCTGAACACTAGTTTTTTAGCATATCTTCACACATGCTGTTTTTTTCTATTGGGAAATAGTGGGGTAGTAATGAAAGAATTCCTGGGCTGATTATCAGTCCATTGAACTGTCAGAAATGCTCTTTCCATAACCAACAAGTCCTGGCATTGGGCTTGACATCAGTTGTTCTGGTCCAGAGGTAGGGTCACTATCACAGTACCACAAAACTTCCTCTGCACACGTTGCCAGCAATTTAATGAGATGTGCATTTGAGGCTTGCAACAATGCCAAGTATATGAAGATGGACTGAAGCTAATTATATGAGTTATGAGTTGTTACTGCTGGAGATTATTGCTGTGAAATGGTGACTGTATATAAAGCAGGGTGTGAAGCTAGAGGCTCAATTGTATGGGTATGCTTCTTAAACATGCATTCACTAACCTTGACCACTCAGATGAGTGGTCATTGATCTTCCTGTGGCACTGCAGTCAGGTCCTTGTGATTCAATAGCTATCATTGACCTTGATGGTTATTTGCCTTTGCAACATCTGCCTAGAGGGCCATCTATGCATAGAGAGCCTCTCTCCAACTGTGTAGCATCAGTGCTGCATTAGGTAACCTTGAAGACCTCTCTTTCTCTCATGCTGTGCCAATCTTCTCAGGGGAAACTCACTATTAAAATGGATTATCTAGATTTGACTCATGCTAGCCTTTCACAATTATGTTCCTCCTGCTTAGCATGCAGACACTCAGTCACTTAGCATTCTATAAATAAGTGAGTCAGTGGCTTTGTATTTTACCTACAGTAGAAACAATGGGCATACATTAACCATGCATCATGATCCTCACACTCATTTTTCAGGACTTACAGAATGTTGAGAATCTTTATTGACCTTGTATTTATAAAGTATGACATAGTTCTCTACTTTTTCATATAAAAATGATAGAAACCAACACACACGTGATCAGTGTTTCTTTTTAATCCAAGATTCCATTTTCCTTAGATCAAGCATATTTTCCCAAACACATCTTGATGCTATAACATTTTGGATTTTGTAATTTTACATTGTCCTGGAAGATAACTAAGTCCTCAGACAGTTTATTTTGTATTGTCCAATACCAACGAGTGACCTAATCTACACTCACTGTCACAAATGGCCCACAGAACTTTTACTGAAGAGCCAGGTTCTAAACTAGTATTCATTGGGAGTGAGGCATAATATTTCCCAGCAGATTCTGACATTGTGCGCTATTAAAACTTAAAAGATTCAGCTCCCCTTTTAGATGGGCTTTTATGTATTTTATCTCCAGAGAGACTTCCTCTTCCAGCACAGATGATATGACCTATATTCAGTTAATGGATGTGTTAGGGTTGCCAATGTTCTACTGGCCATAACTCACCTAACTTTTACTTCTAAAGTCTATCTCCCTTTGCAATTCCCTGGAAAAGTTGACATTTCAATTTTCTCAGCTACAACTCCTTTCTGGATCCATTCTCCCCTCTATGCCTTCAAACTTCTGTATCACATCCTATGGTGGAACATACAATAATGACCCCTGAGCCACATTCCCCATTTTCCATCAGCACTGCCTGGATTTGACATTCTAAGCATTTCCCTTTTTTACTGATCAGTTTTCCTGTTCTTCAGCTCCCATCTCATCCACTGACATGGGTGCCTTTCCTCAACAATCCCTTTCCTCGCTACCCTCCAATCCAGCTCGTTGACATTTGCATGTTTTGGATTCCTGATCATTCCTGTTGACCTAAAATTTGTTTCCTGGCTTTTCCTCATTTTCATTATGTGGCTATCTTTGCCGTGATGTCCATTTTCCCTGCTACCCTGGTTTCCGCTTGCCTTTCCCTTACTGGCTGACTTGTGTATCAAGCTGCATGCCCTATAGATTAAAATCTCTTTCTTCCTTTCCTTCTTACCTTATCCCATCCCTCCAGCTTTGTCCAAATATACTCTGATCTCTAACCTTGATCTCAACTCCCTGTCAACTACAGATTATCTAATATTAAAGTGACGCAAGTGTCACATTAATAAAAGCTAAACGTTGGATAATATATTAATTGTTATAAACAACAGCAACTTTGATTCAGACTTACTTTGGGTAATTTCTCTGCTGCAGTATGGGCAGGATCTCTGTATCGAAGTTTGGTTCAGATAGCAGCAATTCTCTAAATCTTTCTGCAAGAGATTAAATAAAGATCAAGAAAAATACCCAAATTATTTGTTATGTATGATATGTTATTAGTGTCCAGTGTTGATCTCATTCATTGCAATTCAATGCACAGCAATGGTGCCTAATCATTTGGGTCTCTGAAAAGATTGGCAAGACATTTCATAGAATCCCTACAGTGCAGAAAGAGGCCATTTGGCCCATCGAGTCTGCACCAAGAAACAATCCCACCCAAACCCTCTCTCTGTAACCCAATGTATTTACTCTGCTAATCCCCCTGTCTGTAAGGGGCAATTTAGTATGACCATCAACATAACCTGCACATTTTTGGACTGTGGGAGGAAATCAGACCACCCAGAGGAAATCACGCAGACATAGGGAAAACGTGCAAATTCCACACAATGACCCAAAGCTGGAATTGAACACACGTCCCTGGTGCTATGAGGCAGCAGTGCTAACCACTGTGCCACATACTGTAGGGACAAGAGCAAGTTAGCAATTAGGAATACTGTCGTGAGTAACTCACCTCCTGCCTCCAAAGAACAAGTCAGGAGTGAGGTGCTACCATGCCACCCAGAGCTGGTTTAAGTAATAGGTTTAATCAATTCTTAACAGTTCTTGGGTAAGTTTGCAAAACATTTTTGTGGGCCTGAACTTTTGTGGAGTGGCAATCAGAGTCAGGTTCTCAGTCCTCTTCAACTTCCTTGCCATAAAATTTTTCTGATCAAGTCTCACCTGATCTTTCAACTCAGGCTGGCCAAGCTCTGTGGTGGACAAGGACTGATCAGTTTCAATCCAGGGAGAGCGAAGGATCGTTGGATAAACTGTTAGAATTTGGTTTGGCGGGGGAGAGTTGCAGGGATGGAATCGAGGATCACACAAATGGCAGGAAAGGGTGGTTAAGCTGGGCTAGGCCTGAGAAGGGCGGTAAGGAGAAGGGTGTTGTTGGTCAGGGAGTGGCCTCTGGACATGGATTCCCACTGGGGGGTACTGCATGTCTGTAAAATAATTACCCAGAATATAGAAGTGCTTATAATTCCTCCAACCTTTTCTGAGTGTATAATGACAGACAGAGCCATCCAATTTGTTGATCTTCTCAGTGCAGGGCAATTGCCCAAGGGAAGCTTACATAAAACATATTGTAAAATATGTAACATGATAGCTGAAGTGAAAATGGTAAGAATTGAACCACAGGACCAAGAAATCGCTTGGTGTGGGCAGTAAGAGAGGAAAACACTGAAGATATCTCTGAGAAAGTTTTTCACCATGATCTGCTAAAGACACCCATTAATTCACGAATGTCAAGAATGTGAACTTGCCCCTTGCTCCAGGATAACTAAAGAATAAAAAGCCACTTGGACCCCTTAGTCCAAGTTAGCCTGGTATGAAACTCCAATATATGTATCAATGAATTGAATACAGAATTGTGGTGGCTAAGGATAAGCAAAGGCGAGAAATGTGAAAGTGAATAGAAAAGATGTGGAGACAGTTGAATGTCAACTCAAGAACTTGGCACAGAATTTGAAGGATTGGTAGTTCACAGAACTATATTATGTGGAACTCCACCAACAAATCATCATTTGACACTCCACTTTTCATATGCAGTTTGAATTGAATCAACCGGATAAATCAACCAGTACATGTTGAAATGGGTTTCCCAGAGTGTGCCATAATGCAAAGTGAAATCTGCTGCTTTTTTCAAATTGCTTCCAGTAACATCAGTCCTTGTTATAATGATGCATCACATGCTCATAATATTCCTGTCCATGGAAGTAAGTGGACAGGATTGGGAGCGGGGGGGGTGGTGGTGTTCTAGAGAGTGGATAGTGGTAAATGTACAGGCTGACAAGTGCACAAATGGAAACAAGCCAAGATTTTCAAATAAACAAGTATGCATTATTAAATTGTTAATACTTGTTACAGGAACCTATTTTAAGACAGACCTGTGTATATACACACCACATTACTCAACCACAGGACATCTCAAAGCACTTTATAACCAAATGAAATATAAGAACCATTGTAATGTGGGAAATTCAGCAACTAATTTTCACACGGCAAACAAAACAGAGTAATAATGACCAGATAATATATTTTTTGTGATGTTGACTGAGGAATATGTATTGATAAGTAGCTGAGGTAGAGCATCTTCAAAATATGCCACTTGAAAGGGTAGACAGGACCTCAGTTTATTATCTCATCTGAAAGAGGCACCTCTGATGCTACAATCCAAAGTGTCAGCTTAAATTATTGAATAGAAGTCCTGGAGTGAAACTTGAACTTATAAGTTCTAACTCAGGGTGCTACTAACTAAGCCACAGATGCATCAAATCATATAGAAGTTCCAGCAAAGACACAAGCCACATGACCCAACATGTTTGAGACAGTAATAAAAACAGAAAAGGCTGGAAGCACTCTGAAGTGTGCATAATACTAAGTGAAATCTGCTGCTCTTTGGTAACATGGTCTCAGCAACCATCCATTCTTGCTAGAATCATGCATCACACACTCATAAATATTCCCATAGGAGTATCCTATGACCATGAAGATTTTAAATTAATACTTCTCACCAGTATTTACATTGAGAAAGGCATGGGTGTTAGGCAACTTGGGGAAATAAATAGTGAAGTTTTGAGGGGTACACGTATTACAGAGAAGGAGGTGCTTGAAGTGGTAAAGCGCATCAAAGTAGACAAATCCCAGGGACCTGATGAAGTCTATCCCAGGACATTGGGGAAGACGAAGAAGGAAATTGCAAGTGCCCTCGCAGAGATATTTGAATCATCAAAGCCACAGGCGAGGTGCCGGAAGATTGGAAGGTGCAAATGTTGTGCCTTTGTTCAAAAAGGACTGCAGGGAAAAGCCTGGGAACTTCAGGCTGATGAGCCTAATGTCTGTAGTGGATAAGTTGTTAGAAGGTATTCTGAGAAACAAGTATTTTGAGAGGCAATCTCTGATTAGGTACAGTCTGCATGGTTTATAAGTAGAAAATCATGTCCCACAACTTTGATTGAGTTTTTTAAAGGTGTAACCAAGAAGTTAGAGAAGGGCACTGCAATCAATATTATCTACATTGACATTAGCAAGGACTTTGACAAGGTACCGCATGGTAACTTGTTGCATATGGTTAAATCTTATGGGATCCAGAGTGAGGTAACCGAATGGATACAAAAATTGGCTTGACAGCAGAATCCAGAGAGTGGTTGTAGAGGGCTATTTTTCAAACTAAATGTCAGTGACTAGCAGCGTGCCTTAGGGATCGGTGCTGGGTCCACTGTTATTTGCCATTTATATTAATGATTTGGATGAGAATTTAGGAGACATAGTTAATAAATTTACACATGACACCAAGATTGGTGGCATAGTGGACAGTGAAGAAGGTTATCTAGGATTGCAAAGGGATCTTTATCAATTGGCCAGTGGACTGATGAATGGCAAAGGAACTTTAAAATCATAGAATTCTTACAGTGCAGAAGGAGGCCATTTGGCCCATCAAGCCTGCAACAACAACAAGCCTATCTAGGCTCTATCCCCGTAAGCCGTTAGTCCCTCTCACACTGAAGGGTAATTTAGCATGGCTAATCCACCTAATGTGAACATTTTTGGAGTGTGGGAGGAAATCCAGACAGCAAGAGGAAAACATATAGACTCTACACAGATACTCACCCAAGCCAGGAATCAAATGTGGGAAACTCTGGTGCTGTGAGGCAGCAATGCTAACCATTGTGCCGCCCTGTTAACTTAAATAAATGCAAGGTGATGCATTTTGGTAAATTGAACTAGGCAGGACTTATTCAGTTGATGGAAGGGCATTGGGGACTTACAGAACAAAGAGATCTAGGGGTACAGATTCGTAACTCTGGAAAATTTTCACATATCCAACTCAACTCCACAACAATAGGATGAAATAAAGTTAGCCTATCGCGTCTGCCCAGATCATTGGGTTTGACCATTGTCTTCAGCAGGACTAGTTCAATGAAAAAGCTGCTGAATTATGGAATAAAAAGTAGTAGTGTCTGACAGAACAACCCAAGGTCACAGCTCAAGCAGCATTCCAACAACTCAAAGTTGATACCCAAAGACAAATCCAGAATATGAAGCATATATGTTGGGAGGAGAAAGCTCGAGAGATCCAACAATATGCTGAACTTCATGACATGTGGAGCTTTTTTTAAAACCAATAGGGCCAACTATCAAGATCAATTGGAAAATCCCCTTCACTCACAGGATGGTGTTTTTCTTCTTAAGAATGGCAATATCATCTGTTAATACTGGAAAGAATGCTATCAACCACTCATTAACCATGAATCCAAAGTGACAGCTAATACCCTCCAGGATATCCCTCAGTAACCTGTAGTAGAATCCATAGGCAAACAACATCAGAGAGCTGCAACAACTAATCAAATGGATGAGACAACAAAGCCTGTAGCACCAACTGCCACTGAGGTCTTTAAAACTGGTGGGCTTTTGCACACATCAAAATTCCTTGCACTCATCCTACAGATTTGGCAGGGAAAAGATCTTCTCTCTGCTCCACATCATCTCAACCACTAAATTCAGAAATGCAACAATTGTATCTATCTTCAAAGAGGACAATTCATGCTGTGGAAACTACCAAGGTATTTCCTTTTTATCCAGTGCGATGAAAAATCATAACACAAATTTTCTGAATCACCTATTTCCTGTGGCTGGAGAAATCTTCCCAGAGGCATATTGGGACATTAGACGTTCTGAATGAACCTCTGGCATGGTCTTGTTGCTGGACAAATCCAAGGAAAATACCAAGAACACCAAAACTCTTAATCGCATTCATCGACCTGACCAACACAATTGATTCAGTAAATCTTGAAGTTCTGAGAATTGTGCTGCAAAGACTTGTTCCATAATAAACTTTATCACAATCCTGCAATTGTTTCATCTGGAAATGACTGCAACCACCTTGAGCAAGTCTTCAAAATCTTGGATCAAAAAAGGTTACTTGATCTCCCTCCATACTGCTTACAATCTACCTCTGATGTCAGTATTAGAAACTATCTAGATGAGAAATTCTTTAACCTCAGTGGCCTCCATGTCAAAACGAAACTAACCATCATACACATTTATCATCTCCAATATGTGCATGACTGCAATATATCTGTTAGATTTGCAAGCCATTCTTGCTCTCTTCAATTCAGCAGACAAGAAACTTAATCTGTCCTTGAGTGTTGCCAAAACAAAACACATCTGATCAAAACACATCTGATCAACTATATAATATATATAGTCTAGGTCCTATATATATTGAAGGAGACTTTGAATCTACGGGCACTTTCCAAACTTTGGCATCCAACTCTCTCAAAAGGCCACTATTGACAAGAAGATCCAACACTGGATCAGCTGCACCAACTCAGCCTTCTACAAACTATAGCAGTGAATGTTTGACAATAAAGACCTCTGCAAGGTCTTAACAGAGGTCTTAGTATACAAACTAGTTGTCATTGCACACCCTATATGGCAGTGTGACTGACCTAGACAGTATATAGACAACAATTAGGAGCGCCAGAGAACTCCCCATCAGTGATGCCTCTCTGTGGCATCCTCCAATTTCAACTGAAGGACCATCAAACAAATGTTCTTCTTGAAGCCACTTCCACAAGCATTCTGACAAAACTCTGACAAAGTCAGTTTTGATGGACTTGATACTTGTGTCTGGGTGGCTGAAAAATGTCTTCCCACCAAGTCTTATTCTCAACTCTCAAATAGCCAATGTTCCATGGGAGAACAAATAAACTCCTGAAGCTTTCCTTCAAGTGCATCAACATTGATATTAATGACAGGGATTTGCTCGCTACCAATCATTCAACAACTTGTTCATCAAGCTGCATCACACTTCTGATATAAGAATACTCCTGAATGTATGAACTTTACAGCAAGCAAGTTTCACCTCAACCCAGCCTGTTTTCTCAAGGGCAATTAGGAATGGGCAATAAGTGCTAGTCTAGCCACCAATGACCAAATTCTATGAAAGAAAACATTTAAAAATTTCCTGCATTTCAATAAAAGAAAAAAAAAAGCTGGCATATGAATTTAAAGCACGAGAACTTTGGCTGGCATCACCCTAACTGTTGCCAAAGACAGATTTGATAAGGGAAAGGAATGGTCTGGGGCATAGGTTTCAGGAGGATTGTGGCTTGGGAATACTTCTGAGAAGGGAAGAGACTGATCTAGAGGGTAGGTTTAAGGAGAGGAGTAGTCTAGGGGCTAGTTTCAGCAGGGGAGTGGTCTGGGGGGTATCGGTAGAGTGAATGCAAGCAGGCTTTTTCCACTGAGGCCAGGGGAGAAAAAAAAAGGGCATGGGTTAAGGGTGAAAGGAGAGAAGTTTAAAGGGAATACTGAGGCGGGGGGGCTTCTTCACGCAGAGAGTGGTGGGAGTGTGGAATGAGCTGCCAGATAAAGTGGTAAATGCAGGATCACTTTTAACTTTAAGAAAAGCTTGAACGGGTCCATGGATGAGAGAGGTATGGAGGGATATGGTTCAAGTGCAGGTCAATGGGACTAGACAAAAAAAAATGGTTTAGCACAGACAAGAAGGGCCAAAAGGCCTGTTTCTGAGCTGTAATTTTCTATGGGCACATTTGAGGAAGTGATCTGAATGATGATATGATTAAGCATAAATATTTCCATATTCCAATTCAGCTGTAACATTTTAGACTTACCTGTCCAATCTCCCAGAACACGGATATGGATGCCAAATGTTCCTCGATTTTCTGTAGGAATCTAGGAAATAAACCAATTATAAATGATCGAGCAATGAAACATCTGCTTTAAGTTTTGCAGTACTAGTTGTAAACCATGCAAGTTAATCACTGAATGAAATTTAGAAAATTACATTGGTAAATTTTAAATGCCAGCAGGATGTCAAAAATTAACTTTAAATGTTCCTGAGCTTTGTTGAAGGAAATAGCCCGACTGATTCCTGTTTTTCAGCCTTATGCAGAAAACTGTATACATGGGCACTGACTGGGAACAGAGTCAGCCACAGCCATGATACCCCATTTGTGATTTTTGCCTCTCATATGAATAACTATTTGCGTCAGTCTGTCAGTTCCCAATGAGTCATAGGGTAGGAGGAAAAAAAAGTAATGGAAAGAGGAATTCCCATAAATCCCTTATGCAGAAGGAATGAGATACCAAGACAAGCCTGGAAACCCAATGTGCTGCACCATCAATAAAAGGACATTAAATTCACAAACTCTGGGATATTAAGCAAAGTTTGCATGACCGCATGATCTGATTTTTTAAGGCTAGCTATCCAGAAGCTACATTCTATCAGAGTACAAAGGAAGTGAAAAAGTAGATTTGCCAGGAGCAAATACTTACACAAATTTATCAAGAATGTCAGTTATAGAAAATAAAACAACCAAATCTCAGTTAGATTCACTCCATTTAGCTACCAATCTTGCAGTTCATTGTGTTTTCTGTAAGTAATCAGATAATGCAAACCAATGACACAAGAACTCGAAACCTAGTAGGAAGAAATGAATGGATTCCAGAAAATAATTTATCTCAGTTGACATACTTTTAACAAAGGAAGCACAGCTCACTTGTCAACAGTTAACACATATAATGGAGCTGATACAACTCACACTTCCATCACCGTGGGCAATGTTCCCCCAGTTAATGGACACAATAACAACTCAAATATTCCAGTAGTTTTGTTTTTAATGAACTTCAGGTGCAGCAGGTCATTTACAATGGGATTATCATGATGAGCCCAGATTTCTTCACTCTACTTATATTTCCTACATGTGTGCTATAAATCAGAGCCAATGCTTCACCTAGTAATAATTAGTCAAATACGGTTAACTTGGGAAGGAATAACTAGTAGATTTACGTTGATTTTATACAGATTGCAAGTTGAAAACATTCAATAAATCAATTCTGAAATTTCACGTGTACTGCTGCAAAACTAGGAACTATATTTTCCTCCATACATCAACATGCTTCCCGGTGTCTGATAGAGTTCTGCATCATTATTTACTTTGCTAATTGATAGCCAAAAGAACACTTTGCGCTTCGGTCCCACGTTTCCGATCTACAGACACCTGGTGTGGAGATGGGCGTATCGGGACGCCAACCTCCTCGTGAACCTGCTCCTGGGCCGGGCGAGATGTGCCATCAATAGGTCCAGGCAGCGGGCGATTGACAGGGCCGTCCATCCTGACTGCCTGCCCCTCTACCACAGCTATATTTTCAGCTAGGTGTCCCTGGAGAGGGAGCATGTGGTGTCCAAGGGCGCAGTTGATACCTTTTGCACCCGCTGGGCACCACAGGGGCTGGGGTGTGTTATAGACCCTTATAATCACATTTTGATTTAATGTTTTAACTTTCCTTTGGACTTTGGTTTCTGTTCAGGCCCTTCCTCCCTTTCTTTTTGGGGGGCTGCCCCTTTTAATTTGTCCCCAAGTTAATTTGAGTTCGTTTTACTTGTTAGGTACATGAAAAGAACTACACAACATTACAGTCAGACGAAATCCCCTTCAAAACCTTTAGATAGTTGTACATAAATGGAAATAAAAGATTTGGCTTGCAAAGATATAAGATTGCTGCAGAAGTGTATATGAGGTACAACATTTACCTTAATTGAAAAAATGGAACAGTTTGCCAAATAGACTTTAATTAAAATGCTTATTGAAAAGTGAGATAAATTTTCCACTCGGTTTCTGATTTATGAAATAGTTTGTGATATTCTCAGAAGCAAACGGGTGTGTTTCCCAGCACTTAGTAATTGATTTAACCATTAAATCCATCTGCAAACATTCCAAAGAAAATGAATTTGCAGAAAACAAGATTCTGGGACAAAGACCAGAAATTCCCAAGGGTTGTTGAGTTAGTGTGTTAAGGAAATCTGAAAATACGTGCAGCTCTTTAACTGTGCTGTTCATTGAAAAGCCGTGATACAGATGTCAATTCTTTTCCACTCAAGCCATTACACAGCTGGAGTTTGTTACACTAATTTAAGGTTCAAGTTGATTCTCCAGTTGACAAATTACTTAAATGGTTAAAAAATAGCACTGCAATATTAAACTCTACCACCGGGATTTTATGATCTCGCCTTGGCGAGGCTCGTAAAATCCCGCCTGAGGCCAAAGAAGAATTTCGTTCTGCGATCCTCACCCGCCGCGGTAAAATTCCGGCCTATAGCTCCATAGCCCAGGAAAAACAGCTGCAATTATGCAGCATGCCAGTTTGTGCGTTCTTTAACTTCAGCACAACCAAAATTGCGACCACATTTGAGCTAATACTCCCACGCATTGCATTCTTAATCATAAATGAAAGATCCTTCATTACAAGAAAAAACTCGAGTATTATTCCCTCTGAGCTTTTATTGAGAAAAAAGGAATAAAATACAGCTAATTTTATTCACACAAAAAGAAAAAAAAGACTTGTATTTATATAGTGTGTTCATGACCATAGGATGTCCCAAACATTTTATAGTCAATTAATTACTTTTGAAATATAGAAACAATTTTATGTTTGGGTGGCGAGGCACATTTCGGTGCACATTTAGGCCTAGATTGTTGTGGAGTCAGGGAGGCTCCACAGTGTATCCAAAATGGCAGATGGATTCCTGATCCTGAAGTTTATATATAGCAAAAAGCATTAACCCAACATCACCAGTGATATTGCGGTGGTATATGACTCAAATATGGGAAAGCCAAATTCAGCGGGGACACTGGAGCTCAGTGCTGAGTTCAAACAGACTTTACTCACTTCAGTGTGACTAGAAGCTGTGTCATGGACCTGACTCTGGTGTGGAAAGTCACACGTGGGCTGGAGTGCACACTGTGTGCCATGAAAGTCCACAGGTCAGGTTTTCCCAAACCCAGAGGAAGAATCAGTCACTGTTGTAATGTAGGAAACACAACAGTCAAAAAGATCCCATATAAAGCAATGTGATAAAGACCAGATTACCCATTTTGGTGGTGCTGTTTGAGGGATAAATATTAGCAAGGACACCAGGGATTGTATCCTTGCTCTTCTTCAAAATAGTACCATGGAGTCTTTTATATCCCCATACGAGACAGACAGGGGTTTAGTTTTATGGTACCTCCAACAGTGTGGTATTTCTGGAGAGCAATTTGAATCCAGAACTCAGAGGCAACAGTGTTACCAACTGAGTCATGCCTGACAAAAAATAAACTCTCAATAAACAGCAAAAGGAGTGACCTTTACAGTAATTGTCGCCCTCAGTTCATGAAATAAAATAACCCTACAGTGACTATGCAACGACATTAAGGCCATGTGGTCCTGATTATATCTTGTGATACTTTCTGGTTAGGATAAGATATGGGAAAAAAGTTCTCTTGATTGGAACTCTTACTGTGCTGACAGGGATCCATTAAATCCCACACTGACATTGTAAAATAGGCCTTGGAGATTGTGGGAAGGAAAACATACAGATAGTAGGAAAAACTATGCTTTTTTTTAGAGGTGCATGCTGACATGCACATTAGCCCCACTTCCCGCTGACTCTTTACATATGGTTGTGATTGCTGGGAAGCTGCATGGTACTACTAAACAACAAATTACTTTCTGCCAATCTCTGATAAGATCCCATATCGGAATATCTGTTTGTGTGTCCTTATCCTCCCCTATTTTTTTTCAGGCTGTGGCTAAGAACTTGGAAGAAATCAGACAACTTAATCAGTGGAGCAGATTTATTTCAATTCCCCCTGTTCTTATTTAAGAAGAAATGCAAAGTTCCTTTCAGGCATTTTCAATCTACAATAATTGGTTATTGGTGCTCTAGTGTATTGTCAGAAATGTTAAAATGCTGAGACAAACGGTGAAACTTTCCAATATTTTTTCAAAGTATGGGTCTCAGCAAGAAATCCAGAGGGAGAATCCTGCTGGTGAGAAATATTCAGTCTCGTTTAGAAAAATGTTTATTTCACATAGTTCACACCACGCCTGTGGCAGCCTGCCTCTGAATCACTCACCCACTGCAACTTAATCTTGGCAATCAGTGGAGTGCTCCTTTTTAAATGCTCCACCTGTACACGTTCCAAGTCCAATCAAGGGGATGATTGCCAGAAAGACTGCACCGCGTTTTACCAAGGGAGCCCTCAGCAAACTTCTGGATAGGGTCAGCGAAAGGCAGGAAACCCTCTAAAGACAGCCAGACATTCAGCCAGCAAAGTGACCAATCCCACCTGGGAGGCTGTGGCCATGACAAGGAGTGCCAGCTTGTTCCATAAGAGGATAAGGCTGCAGTGTCAGGAGAAGGTGAATGATCTACTTTGTGCAGCCAGGGTTAGCCTGCCTTCTTGTGTCCCCCGCAGCATCCCTTAACCTTGCCCTCACACTGCTGTGATGTTACGCTGGGGCACAATTAATGTTCATAAGGGAGTGGGATGGGCACGCTAATTATAATGAATTATGTGGGAGCTTAGTTATGTAAATTGCTGAGTGGCATGGAAAATCACAAAACAGGATCTTGTTGGCAAGAATTGTGTTTCACGAAATCACAGAATCCCTGCAGCACAGAAGGAGGCTATTCAGCCCATCAAGCCTGCGCCAACAGCAATCCCACTCAGATTCTAGCCCCATTATTGCTAATCCCCCTGATACTAAGGGTCAATTTAGCATGGCCAATCAACCTAACCCGTACATCTTTGGATGTGGAAGGAAATCAGAGCATTTGGAGGAAGCACATGTAAGCACGAGGAGAACATGCAAACTCCACACACACAGTGAAATAATGCTGGAATTGAACATGGGTTCCTGGTGCTGTGAGGCTTCAATGCTAACCACTGTGCCACTGTACCATTTCCTTACTCTTGTGGGATTCTACACCCATATCGCTGTACTGGCTGAGAGCTAACACGTAATCAAAATTCCATCCAGTGACATCAATAACTTTATTTACAAATTTCTAAACTAGATGTCCATTTACACTAAACAAATAGTGAACCATAAAACCAAATGTCTCAAAAGGATTCAAGGTTAAATTGAAGGATTTGACACATCTGGACGCATGCTGACAATTTGCCATCAATCTGTTTAAGAAGCTGAAGAACTTTGTAAATGAATGAAACATTTGTGGCCGTTACTTTCTAAAAACAACTCTGACACCTGGGTCCAATTTGAATTCAGCACAGCTGAGTGGGTTTTGAAGGGATAAAATCTCAGTCTTTGATTCACTATAATGACCAAACAAACGGTGGGTACGATGCAAAAAGGGGAACTTGGGCAGAAAGTTTCTTCTGTTACTTGTAGCAAACTCAACAATGCATATCTATGTGCGAGGAAATCACCTTGACCTAGTCATGAACCATAAGCTTTTAAGTAAAACTCCTGCAACAGCATATGCTGAGGAAAATAAGTATCAATTAAAAAAAAACCTATTTACAGTAGCTTTACTGCAGGACATTTTTTGGCTTTGAAGATAAAATTCAAAGCCAAAGAAATCATAAGAAATAGGAGCAGGCTATTCAGCCCATCAAGCCTGCTCCACTATTCAACAAAATCATGACTAATCTGATGGTGGCTCCACTTTCCTACTTGCTCCCACAACCCTCAACTCCCCTCCCTTTCCAATCGAAGATCTCTTTAATTCAGCCTTGAACATATAACGCAGCCACCCTCCACTGCTCACTGGGGAAGAGAATTTCAAATGGTAACAAATCTCTAAGAGAAAAAAAAATCCTCCTTATCTAAGTGGCACAGTGGTTAGCATTGCTGTTTCACAGCGCCAGAGACCTGGGTTGGATTCCCAGCATGGGTCACTTGTGTGTGAAGTTTGCACATTCTCCCCGTATCTGCGTGGGTTTCATTCTGGTGCTCCAGTTTCCTCCCACACTCCAAAGACATGCAGGTTAGGTGGATTGGCCATGCTAAATTGTCCCTTAGTGTCAGGTGGATTAGCTAGAGTAAATGCATGGGGTTATGGAGATAGGACCTGGGTGGGATTGTTGCTGGTGCAGACTCAATGGACCAAATGGTCTCCTCCTGCACTGTAGGATTCTAAGTTTAAATCTCCATTTTATTGACGAAGGTCCTTATGTTGAAATGTTCCCCCCTACACCGCCACAGTTTCAGATGAACAAGAAGAAGTATCCTCCTAACAGAATCATTCATAGTTTTCTACATATCTGGAATATGCAATTTATTCCACATATCCAGCCTAACATGCAAAGCAATATTATTTTTCTGAGAACCCAAGTAGCTGCAGTCAAGCTCTTGGCTACAAATTCCTCTGCTTCCAGCTGTTGCATTCTGATGCAAATAATTGCTGCTGTACAGGGCACCAACTGTCCAATCCACTATAGCATCAGTATCACGGAATAAATATTCACACCCTGCACAGCTGACACAAAATATGCTATGTTTATATCACAGAAGTAATTGAAGTAGAAACAACTCTCCAGTCTGCTGAGACTGCACCATCTTCTCTGTCTGCACTCCAGGCCACATTCCTCAGCACAGGTGGCAGACAACTGCAATGTGCTGGTTTGCACATGTACACAGTTCTGCCTCATTGCAAAGTTGCCCACTGAATTTTTGCTAGGGATTAGGGCAGTTTCACACAAACCAGTAATGAAACATTATGCAGAGCTTGTATGAGTGAATTGTCTACTCTGCACACTCAACTGGCACTGATAGTACAATCATTTACACTTATCGACACTGCATTGCATCCTCCAAAGGAAAAGTTAAACACCATCTCTAACTTAGCCTGAAAGGTAGTTATATGCAAGAAAATTTAAAATGCAGAAATACAGTAACAAAGCAATGTTTATTTTTAAAGTTTCAGTCATATCGCTTCACATTTACAAATACCTTTTTCCCTCATGGTAGCTTGTGGTATTCTTCATCAATATACCTTCCTCTTGATTTCAAATTCTCCCAAAACCTGACTCACACTCATTCTAAGATATAGTTTCCATCAGCTGATTCTAATACTATTTAAGACCCTGTGTTGTGCTAGGGTTGGACTTCTCCTGTCCCCGTTCAGACAGGAACTGAGGAAGGACAGCAAATAAAATCATGAAAAGGTGCAGCCAGAGCTCTCACATCTGGGCTGTATTTTACATGCTCCCAAAAGGGCGGACCTTCAAGTGGGACAGGTGGCCAGCCTACCATCTTTCCCTTGAGATCACCCTCATAATACGCTGAAATCAATCCACTTGCCATATGTAAATAACTAAGAGTAATTTAGGCTTATTATTAAGCCTGATGACCTGAATGGAAATCTGACCATGTCATAGCATGCTTGGCAGAGTAATTGGGTAGGAATGGGTAGGTGATTTAGAAATGCCTACATAAACAAGGCAGGAAGAGAGGGGGTACCTCAGGTGTGCGTGCATCAGCGGCACGCCCACCCATCCCCACTGCAAATTCCCCCGTCCCCCCTACACCAAAGGCATCGCTCTGCCTTTCTTCTGTGCCAGTTTTTCTGTGCCTCAAATCCCTGCCTCACTCCTCCCTCTCCAGGTTCCGGGATCCTTCACTGACTTAGACTTCTGGGCAACACATTCTCAAGGCAGCCATGTTCCTCTTTGGCCAGCTTCCTGTAACCCTGGCACTGCTCATTGAGTTCCAGTGATGCCAGGTGTTATGGAGCTGGCAGCTCCCAAAGAGAAGACTTTGTCCAGAGTGAGGAGTTCCACTGTTCATGAATTTAGCCAGTATAACATGGCTGCAGGACAGATTGCCAGAGGGAGAGTTGGTTTCCTGGCTGACCTTATTTTTGGAGACCTACCCCAGGGTGCTTTGAGTACTGCATTCAGCACTTCCTCAACTAAAACTCAGCCCTCTGTCTTTTCCCATGAGTGGGAGAATGGAGTGGACACTGAACAATCTCCCTCCAAACTCATTTACGTCTTGAGCCTAGCTCCAGAAAGTTGTGATTTTCAGTCAGGCAGTCAAGTTGAGCAGATGTGGTTGGGTTTTGCAGCAACTCAATGAAAGGGAGAACTATGAAACAAAAGCAGAAAGAACTTTAAAAGCAAAATTACTTTTTGCACCAGCAGTTTTGAAACACAAGGCCATCCAGGGAATAAGATATGGTAAATCAGACATCTCTCTCTAATGCAGTTATAAGTGAGGAGGTAACACTGCGCTGGAGCACACATACATATTTTTGTGCATATTTTGTGACATTCGTCACAAATCGGGACACAAGAGTGACATTTCTCTTTCTGTTGGTTTGCTTTGAAGGCTTGTGAATAAATTCAGAACTCTCATTCCTTCATGCTAATGTTTTTTTTGACAGCTGTGGGTTTGTGACTAATGGCTGAAGGTAGAATAGGCTATCAAAGGTTGAGGGAAAGTTGGAGAAATTGTATAAAATTGTGAATACATGGAGAAAGATTGCATGTTAGAGCTTCAGGGCTCACTCATTGCAACTACGAGACAGAAGATCAGAATTCAAGAAACCTGTTATATAGCTATGCTAGAAGATCTACAGAAACCACTGGTATATTAAGGCTGCTCTGGTCTCAACCAATTTTCTGCATAATCCATGTATCATGTGATAGCTTTATATGTAGAAACAGATTGATCTCTTGAACAATGACAGTCTCCACAGCCCTTACGATAGAGCCAACACACTAAGAGTCAGAAACATCTAAGATCTTGTCAATAGCTAGGTAAATGCAGCAAGATTTAAGAATTGAACGAAACATTTTTGTCACTGAAAAGCTTTCCTTGGGTTAAAACTTTCAGGACAATGAAAATAAATTCCTGTAGATCTAGGCTAAAAATTACTAATCTATCTTAATGTTAAATATATTTGCCTAATAAGCTGCTGAATACTAACATGAGATATAAACTTCACTATTCTCTTCAAAAACAAAACAAAAATGTATGCAATATACGAGCCCCATCAACTCCAATCCCCATAACATTGTTCAATGTTGAACAATCATTTATTTGTTTGGAGTTGTCTACTGGTGCAGAAAACCTCAGACTTGCTGGCTTCAGAATGACTGTGCTGTGACTGTGATGTTGAGCTGTCTGGAGTTTGCATATAAGGCTGGGGATCAGGTAGGAGCAGGGTAGGGTGTCGATAAGAAGTTCTTTCAGAGAATTGCTGCAGTCTCAGTAGACCAGATGGCCCCCTTCTGCATTGTGGAGATTCTCTAATTTTACAGAGCTTCAGATGCTTTCGAAGATACCCCAGAACAAAGGATATGAAAATTGCCATTGAATCTTTCTGCTATTTACACTGTGGGATCTTACAGTCCCACCCACATGCACCTCCGCTATAGAATTCCCTCCAGTGTGGAGTGCATTCAACAGAAAACCCCATTGACAATGGCAGGCACACAGGATGCCACCAGCAGTGAGCTGAATGCTGCCTACCTCCAACGTGAAACATGCAATAAGAGGAAAATCACACCCTCTTTTTCTCTATCACTACATTTCTCGGGTACTCACAGGATTCAAAATGGCTACACAAACACAGCTGCTGAATGAACAGCCTCTCATGATGTCTGCTAGTGTGTTCCAAACACATTGGAATACATTGAATGAGTCATCATCCAAGGACAATTATCAGTCAAAGCCTTCCTAAACAACTCTTTGTTAAACCTTGTTAACCAACATGTACAGCAACTTTAAGGTCTGTGACCTTTGTGAACTGTGAAATGTCAGGCCTCTCCACAGATGCTGCCAGACCTGCTGAGTACTTGCAGCATCTTCTGTTCTATTCCAGATTTCCAGCATTTAAATGAGATTTAGCTTTTGTGCAGCAGCTTATCCCTTTATTTTCACGCTCTCCAGTTTCTGGCAAAAGGTAGCAGGGATCAACTTTAACCCCTTGCATACTGTGACTAGCAAGAAAGCACAAAGGGAAAAGATGATGCACTTTTTAATCAAATACATTTCTTGAATCAATATCAGGCATAAGAAAAGTGCTGTACTTTGGCAGAGCATAGACTTACTCTTGGGTATTCCCATGCACAATTCCTGATCTGCACTGACAAGAGATATACGATGGCATTTTACCTGCTCGCCCATTGATGGACAGAGCGAGCTGGTAAATTGCATGAGAGCCAAGAAATCAAGATCATACCCAATTTCTCAACTCTTGCAATTTTACAATAGTCTGGTGCAGTCAAACTCTCACCAGAAAAGAGCAAGAGACTGAGTACATTAGTCAAATGTTGATTTACATTTGGTTAGTGAGCTCGGCATTGAATCGTCTAGGCTAACTTGGCTAACTTGCCTTTACAGTCTCGCCAGGAGGGTTCTCTCCAGTGAGGAAAACAGCTACTGTCCATGAATGGGGAACAGCATGTTGGCCTCACAGGTGGACCCAGATACCATTGAGGTACCCCAGGGAGACTGAGAGCAAAAAGGGTGCCTCTTGGGCAGTGATAGCCTGGTAGTGCCACCCTGGCTCCTTGACACAGCCAGCCTGGCACCTGGTAATGTCTACTAGGCACCTTGGTATTGCCCAGACAGTGCCAGGGAACAGGGCCTATGGGGGACAAGAGCTGAAGGAATAGCCTGACTGCTCTTGGGGAGAGGGGAGGGAGATCTGATCAGATCAATGGGGGGTGGGGGGTCCTAATAGGTCTGGGCAGTGGGAGGTGTGGGAGGGCAGCTTGGATGGTGTGTGGCATGCGATTGACCGCAGGGTCTCGTGACTGCTGTGGGGTGGGGGTACGGTTTGAGAGACTGCCTGCAGTAGCGAGAGTCTGATAATTCTCTGTCAGACTGCTGTTGTTGAAACGACACATATGCAACTTCAGAGGTCTACACATCTGCAATAGCTTCACCCACAGGCTTGTGCACGATTCCAACTCACTGATATTTTTGCAGGCACAGCGCCTATGGGTGCCTCAAAATAAATTGAAAAGTCAGATCTGAAACACTCCCAGTTTCAAGTCTGCCCAGTACTTAAACTTAGAATAGTAAAATAGGGCCCTTAGAATCAATCTTGTAAAATTCTATCTATAATTTCTGGAAGGTTTCTCTCATCTTCTGCTGGACTTTTAGTTGAAGACCTGCAGAAATACTCATTTATACCTTTTCTCCAAGGTTTGTGCAAGAGTTATAGCAGGAGTTTTCCAGCTTAAAGTTTGTTGACTTCCAAGGCTTTGTTTTAAACAATATATAATAATGTTTCTAATTCTGCTAACCTTTAGTTAAAAAATGAAAACATTAAAATTAAGTGAAATGTCCCCAGGCACCAATTAGCCTTTTCTCTATATGGCAAATCTTTCAAAATCAATGTTTAAGCATTTTTGTATTTTTCGCTGTGAATGGTATCAAAAACATGACAATTATTTATTAACAAAGAGACCCATGATTAAATTTACAGGCTCCAAAAATGTTTCATGTCAGCAGAATTTGTTTTAAATTTAATTTTAGCCCAGCCGTCCAGCACCCCTGGAACTAGCACCATTTTTTGAGAGCCAAGCACTGATTTAATCAGAACCTTCTCAATATTACTGCTACGTTTTCACCACAGGCATTCAATTTGTAACTAAGCTATTATAGCTCTTAATTTCAGAAAAAAACAAACATATTGACAAGGTCTGCATGTGATCTGAATCTTCCACTTTTCAAATGCATGAATCTGCTTTTTGCTTTGAAAGAAAATATAACAAGAATGCTTGGACTTACTGTTGTAAGAGTGAAGGGGTGGCTCTCAAATGCAGATACACTCGGACAGTGCAGGACAATATACTAAAGGAGATGTAAGGAGACAGAGAAAGTGAGAGAAAATAATTAGTGAAAAACTGATTTGCATAATAATTTCATCCACCCATTTTAATTCCATAACCCTTCATATCCTTGCCTAATAAAAACCAATAAAGATGTCTTGACATTGCATTCTAGAATCAATTTTGTTTTTAATGTTGCGCTCTGCAGCTAATTCGACTGATGCATGCAATCTTACCTGCCGTCCACACCATGCTTTCTCTATAGCGAGGGTGGAGAATTTGGCACCCATTTGCTGCAGCGGGATGGGAAAATCCTGCCAGCATGAATGTTGGTAAGATTCTGGCCATGATGTATTTACCACCACCATTTCCATCACTTCATGTCTTTGTCCACATGCTTCTTGTTTCAGAAATTTGAGTTTCAATATTTTTGCAATTATAACCTACTGAAAAGATTTCACTTCTCAGAAATTGTGAAACTAAATGACCTCATGTTGCATTCAACTAGCTGTTGTTTGAAGTTTTTTCCATCTTGTAAGTTTGCTTCAGCTTATCTCAATATCCTTTCCGTATTTCATTCTATAACTTTCATTCTTTTTCTCCCTCTGTCTTTCGCAAGTTCCATGTTTCTTTCTCTTCTCTGATTTCCATACACTTATGTATAGATACTTGGAATGTGTCACTCTTTCGCACACATTTTCCTATTTCTGCAAAACTCATCTTCACATTTTTATATTGCATCCATCTCAACCTCTCCCTAAGTGTTTCACAAAGTTTCTATCTTATCTCACAAATAAGTAATAACTAGAAAATTGAAAATGCTACAAACCGGACCTCTACACATGACTCTTCAATTCACACTCCCATTATAAGTATATCATTTTCCCCGTCCCATCCACAGAGGTGTGTAACCAGATTCTGACTTTGATGGCAAGACATGATTTTTTTTTGACATCTTAAGCTTATTTATTAGTGTCACAAGTAGGCTTATGTTAACACTACACTGAAATTCCTGTGAAAATCTCCTGATTGCCACAGTCTGGCGCATGTTCAGGTGCACTGAAGGAGAATTTAGCATGGCTAATGTACATAACCAGCATGTCTTTCGGAATGTGGGAGGAAATCCATGCAAACAAGGGAAGAATGTGGAGACTCTACACAGACAATGACCCAAGCCAGGAATCAAACACAGGTCCCTGGAGCTATGAGGCAGCAGTTCCAGCTACCTGCATCACCTCCCCGATATTGTTTGTAGAATATAAAAAATAAGAGGTGTAGACAATACAACTTCTTGAACCTGCACTGCCATTCAATAAGATAATGGCTGATCTTCAATTTGAACTCCACTTTTCTGTCCAAACCTATTGAGTTCTCTTGGAATTCAAAAAATCTATCAACTTCAGCCTTAATTATATATTGCAACTTATCATCCACAGTCCTCTGGAGTGGAGAATAATCTGAATGAAGAAATTTTTCCTCTTAGCCCTAAGTGGCCAACCTCTCATTTTGATACCATGCTCACTAATTCGACATTCTCCAGACAGAAGAAACAGCCGCTCAGTAACTACCCTGTCTGACCTACACAGAAACTTATGTGGTTCAATGACATCATCTTTCCTCCAGTTAAACTCCCAAGAGTAATGGCTTACTGAACTCAATGTTTCCTCTTGTGACAACTCTCTTATCCTATGTATTAATGTAGTGAACCCTCTCAAAGTCAAGATTATTCTTCCTTTGATACAGAGGCAGAAACTGCACATTAGATATGATCAACCAAAGCCCTTTGCAATTCCAACCTCGTTGCAGCAAAGGCCAACATATCATTTGCTTTCTAATTGTTTTCTGTAATATTAATTTTGTGTTTCACGTACAAAAGACATCCAAATCCCTCTCGGCACCAACAATGCTGCATCCCAGCATTTAAATGCCACCATAACTGCAGTTCTCTATCTACTCTGATCAGAACCCCAATGCTCACATAGATTTTCCACAGCCGTGACTGCCAGCTTCACTAAACTCACTTGATAGCTGGGCCTCTCAGCTTCAATCTCCCCAGCTGCACTAAACAATTATTGCTCCTGGGCTTTTTTAAGATCCAACTATAGTGAGCTAACCTAACAATTCAACTGCAGAAAACCAGGACCCTTCTGCTGTCTCTGAACTGAAAAATTGTCCTGTTAAATCTTACAACTCAAGGGCAATTAGCGATGGGCAATAAAAATCCTGAGCTACTAACTGATGCCCACATCCCATTAAAGAATTAAAAAAGATCAACCCCTGTTCTGAGATAGGGTCATCCAGGGCACTAACTTACAAAAACACAGACAAAAATCCAAAAATACAAATTCCGTGGGAAAAAGAAATTTTTATCATTGTGAAGATATTGTACAGATGACCGTTTCATTTTTCACAAGTTACACATATGATACTTAAAGTTATAACTATCAATGGCTGGCTGCCCATGTCTCTCAAAATATTAATTTGTTTTGTTTTGTGAGACCTAGCTATCATGTGACCTCAAAGGAGACAGTTGGAGCAATGGAAAACCTGTGTGAGCATTGGGGTTCCGATCAGAGTAGATTGAGAGCTCCTTATACACAATACATCTAATCTCCTTTAACCTGATTCAATCCATCATTATCTAGGAAAAACCATCCTGACTATTGAGTTTTATCCATCATTCTACTAGGTTCTGAGGGAACATGGTGCAACTGCATCACTCCATTGTTTTAACACCTGTTCCTTTTAGTGGTACTGTTTTACAGAAAACTTAAGAGTCTTTATTACTGCCATCTTTTTACTGTTCGGCTTCCAACAATTTGCTTTCATATACCCTGTTGTACTCAATAAAAACATACTGGTTTCTTTACATCAGCTGTGCCCTCTATATCACCTTTTTTAATTAGAACTGATTCTGCCTTCTCCATAAAGCTGGAATTTTTTATATTCCGCTAGTTTTCCTGTATGCTTTCAAATGGAGATCGACTGATCCTGGGTGAAATGTCATACCCATCTGCCAGAGCTACTGTTTCCTTTATTTTAGTAACCTACAGTCTTCCAGATAGGACCTGATCGCTACCGGAACCCTGCTTCAAAACCCTTCCCTTTACATTAACTGCCTCATTTTCAAAACTCTGTTCAAGTTTCACTGCTGAAAACCACTAGTCTCATAATCTTGTCTTCTCCTTGGCTAATTCTAACAGCATTTTGTTAGATCTTGTCTTTAAATTCTCAAATTTCTGAGACACATTCTGAGCATTAACAGTTAACTATCTCATAATTTGATCTTCCAAAAAAGACTAGAATAAACATTCATTGCTTTCCTCACTAAGATGCTTTACAATAAAGTCCATGCATCCTTTCACAACTCTAGCTTTATAGCCAATTCTTCAAAAAAGATAAAATACCTTAACTTTGTCTGGTGCCCAACTTCACTGAGAAAAAGATTTTAGTTCTATCAAATCTAATTTAATTAAATTAAATCTATTCTTCATTAGTAAGGGGATCAGGGGTTATGGCAAAAAAGGCAGGAGAATGTGGATGAAAAATTATCAGCCATGATTGAACAGCAGAGCAGACTTGATGGGCTGAATGACCTCATTCTGCTCCTATGACTTATAGTCTTAAAACTCAGAGTGGGATTTGATTCACTATCTAAACTATTAGTTTCTCTTTCACCTTGTAACCTAAGCTTTTCCTTGACCATTCCATACTGCCTGACTTCGTTCTTTTTTAGAAATTCACCTTGTCTCTTTTCTCCCTTGCTAATTTCCCTCTCTGGAGTTCAAGTTCAAGTCACTGCATTTCTCTTTCCCTGTCTCTCTTTCAAGTTCCAGCTTTTGCTTCTCTCTTACCTCAAGCTGCTGCATCTTTTTCTTTTTTCTCTATCGCAAGCTGTTTCATCTGCAACTGAATTCCAGCCAATTCAAGCCACGTTCTACCATGGCTGGCTTTTCTTCTTCCAATTCTATTTGCTTACTATTATCTCAATTATTTCTGCTTTTTTAGCTCTTGCTTTTAATTCTAACTCCAGTTTTTCTACTAATAACAGGTTATTGTTGCAAATCACTCCGGGATAAAGTTTACCTTAACAAAAAAGCCAGAGCAGCTGACAAAGCCATGCTGCTTTTCAATAAGCACAATTAAATTCGCCAAGAGACCCTGTTAGTCGAAACTTCAACAATTCCAGCACTTATATCTGTCTGTATTTGAAATCCCTGACAAGTCAATGTATTGAAAACCCAGATGAGCCCTCAGTTTTGCTATGATCCCAGACCAGAACCCCCAAATTCTGTTAAGGTCCTATTTGAAACCCCAAATTTTTGTTATAATCTAGTTAAATACAATAGGTGGCATCATCCTGCTCCCACCCCAGCCCCGGACAGTGTGCTTCTCAGTGGCAGGAGGCAGCCTGCCATTTGCCAAATCTTCTGATTCCACCACTGTCATTGGGAATTCCCATTGACTCACCACACCCCATTGCCAGGAGCCTATGATGGGGGTATATCATCAGCAGAACCAGAAGATCCCACTGCTGTGAACAGCTGAAGATCTCATCCAACAAATTTTGTTTTAAAGGCGATATTACTCAGTAGGAAAATTAAGCCACAAGATTCCATGGTTTTAATCAAATAAAATACTTCACAAAAGTCAGCAAATCAAACAGTCAACACTTTCTTATAATTTAGCATCCAGAACGAGCATAAGATAAGCATAAATTAACAAACCGTGGGCAAACACACGAGGAACTGCATAATAAATGGCTGGCAAGATAAGGTCCCCCGAATTTCAACTCTCCCAGATGTCAGTGATCATGATGAGTCACAAAATTCTTTAAAACTCTGTCTTCTTCCAGAGGGATTTCAGCTTTTCCCTTTCAAAAATTTAACTACTGGTTTCCCCTCCAAAGCTACTCCCAATAGTTCATATCCTTGTTGCTCAATCCCTGCAGAGACTTCCTTCCACTAAATTCATAAAGCTGTACTCAGCATCTAGTCACTGGCATAATTCCAGCTCCCTAGCTACTCTGAGCCCCATTGCCCCATTGCTCATGGACTTTGCAGCAACTACCAGCTTCACTGAGCTGACACTGTCTCGAGGTTTCACTGAAGCCCAATGTCCTCAGCTGCACTAGCAATTACTGTTCCCTCTGCAGGGAGCTACCTTCAGAACATCAGCTACATTCTGCTGGAAACCTTCTGTTCTCTCTCCAATTTCAGACTGTTCAGTCTTACAACAGAACCAGCCCCATGGTCTGAGGTAGAGTCTAATCATCAATCTTGGGACATTCTCCAGTCAACCAAAATTCATCCCCACACAGGTACTAAATTACAAAAACAGAAAATGCCAAAAATATTGATTCCCTCACAATGTTTTAGGGATCAAAAGGAGCTTTAGCTTTCCTTATTATTTATTGTTTATTTCAATGTCACTTCTTGAAAAGCCAAAATTATATATTTATTATTAAAACAAGGCATGATAAAGCTCTAACTTAGGAGAGGAAATGGGGGCATGTAGCCAAAGAGCTCAGACTCACACGCCAACACAATTTGGTGTGTTGCAATATATTCTTCTGTGAAAAACTGATACTTTTTAGTAATTATAACCTTTAATATTTCAGTAAGCCAGCAAATCTTTCCCCAGCCTAATAATGGTAAGTATGTAATAATGATGTAGAGATTCTGGCATTGGACTGGGGTAAACTAAACACAGTAAGAAATCTCATAACACCAGGTTAAAGTCCAACAGGTTGGACTTTAACCTGATGTTGAGATTTCTTACGAAGTATATAACAACGCAAGCTGACTTCTCATTTGAACTTACCTGACCAGGCCTTGCTCTGAAATTTTCTTTCAGCATTCGTATTTCGATCACATCACACGGATGAGAATTCACAGAGACAATGGTGACTGGTTTGGTGCTCCGAATGTACCTGTACAGCCTTTCTGCGCAATACAGACAGAGGGGCCCAGACACCCAAAGCCATGTCTTAAAAGGAAAGAAACAAATTCCGGTTAGAAAATGACAATTCTAAATAGAAACTAAGTTTATGTCAAATTGATGGTGTGCATTATTGATTAAACTGTTGTTCATGAAGTTATTGAATAATTAAGTCACACTGGAAGATTATTTACCCCCCTGAACTCCCATTACCCTTTATTTTTAGCGCATGCATATCTAGGCTGCAAATTCTATGCCCATTTTGCAATGAATTTGGGAAAAATTTGAAGACTGGATATTCAGTGTTGTTGGTACAAAATCCTGTGAGAGTCAAAAAACAAAAACCTTGCCAGCGAGATCTCATTTTGTGACATCACATCAGTGAGGTATACAATTTTTTTTTATATAATGGGATCAGAGAGAAGGGAACCTGTTAGGGCGCACAAGTAATTACAACCCTGAGTGCAGGGGAAAAGGGACATAACCAGGCAGTACCCTGGCACATCCCCTTGACACAACCCCAGGAGCAGCGTGCTTGGGAGGGGACTTCAACGTTTTGTTTTATTAAAGTTCAGGGTGCCCATTTTAAACGGCTGCCCAATCTGGGGACTCTGCATATTGCCAGTTTATTTCAGCCCCCACCCTGCCAGCATGACTGCTAAGTGTGGGCCACACCATCATTTGCTTTGCTCCAAGTGTTGGATTATCTGGTGAGAAATGAAGCCACCAAACTGCACAGCAGTTTCTTCACCAGCACCTGATGCAAAAGTGATCAAATTCTGCCCATAAAGTAAAACTGAGGTGTCCAAAAATCCATTTGTTTATTTTTCAATTGCTTGCTTCCACAGAGAATAAGGAGGTAACTTCTTGGGCTACTGTCATTCTGGAAAAAAAAATGAATCAATTGTCCTGAAAAAAAAACAATTTCACCAGCTTGCTGTTAGAATCTGCAGCAACCCCCTTCTCTCCCAGTCTTTTCCGTGCTGTCACTTTGCTTTCCCCAGGGATCCCACAATGAATTCTGGTGAAGGATCATTAAACAAATAACTAGCAATACCTACTGCTCTCTGAGGGGGGGATTTCCACCTATTGGGAAAAGTATAGCAATTAAATGTTTCCCATAAAGCTGGAAGGGATCCCACTGTCAATTGCCTCAGGGGTCCTGAAAATCAGATTGATGGGTTTGCTGCCAGTTTTAGTGACAAACTTGGGACCAGGCAATTTGGCATTCATTATTAAAGTTATAGCACGTATTGTAAAGGAATTTGATTAAAAGGTTGTATTACTGTTGTCAGTTGACATAATTAATTTGATTGCAATTTAAACAAGTGAAACACAGTGCATGCTGAAATTAAAAATGGATAAAACAACTCGCCAAGGAGTTAGTTGAGAGAGACCTAGAATCCTTAGCAGATTCAATTGATCAAATAGTCCAAAGAATGCAGCGGCAGTCAAAGTCAACTGAGGAAATCTTGATCAATCTGTGCATTTTATTTCAGTTAAGATAGCATGAGTCATCAAATATATCAATATTGCTATCACTACACCCCCACCCCCCAACCCCACACACTCATAATCCCATGCACTGTAGAGAAAGCTGCCTCCGAGTCCTGTATCTCTTAGCAGTTTGTGCCTAGCACTATTATCGGTTATAGTGCCACATGTTGGCACTATAACATTTTTTTATATAATGGGATCCGAGAGAAGGGAACCTGTTAGGGCACACAAATAATTACAACCCTGAGTGCAGGGGAAAAGGGACATAACCAGGCAGTACCCTGGCACATCCCCTTGACACAACCCCAGGAGCAGCGTGAACGGCTGAGAACACCAGTTCTGTCTCTTCTGACCTAAGTGACATTACCATTTATATTCCACTAAGTGGTAAACTGTTGACTCATCCTTGTCACCTATGTGCCTCAGTATATCAGATATTTATCAACAATTATTATAAAATTGGCTTCCAAAGATGCCATAGCACCAACAGCTCCCATAAGCAGTTTGTGTTTACTCTTATGGAGGTTGATATCTACTTTTGTGACAGTGTGACTGAATGAAGAGACTTTCTAACAAAAAAAACTGCTTGTGGTCTAGATCTGACTTGGGCAAGTGCATTTCTTTACTCTTTCTGAAAGTGGGCTGAATTAACAACAAACTTGATTCAAATTATTAAATGTTCTGCAGAAAAGCAAGTATATGGAACAACAAATTAACTATAATGAGCAGATTTATTCACATTTAATCCATACTAATGTATTTTCATGTCGTGACATAAAAATATAACTAACAAGTGCAACGCTACCCCAGTGTGATGGGTCATCACACTTTAATAAAATAACTCCTCTGCAGTCTGTCCAACATCCAGGGTAGAACTAGCTGCCTTCTCATCTTTTGCTGACTTTTACTTTTTGCCTGTTGGTCTTTTCGGTGTCTGTCTGTCTTCTTAAGCCACACTTCCCAGGCAGACACAGCTTAAACAGTTTTCCAACATAATGTCTGAGATAGGTTTTCCATTTCCTAGACATGCTAATGTTTATTATTTAGTCAATGGGAAAAACAACTGCTACATAACCTATGAATCACCCCTCGTCTGAATGCCCATGAGAATACATCACTTTCAAAAACCCAGCATGGAAAAAAAAAACTCGTTTTTCAATTCCTTTGTATGAAGAAACAATTACAAAATTCTATACAGTGACAGGAGAAATTCATTGCTCTTCATTAGGCATGGAAATATCGACTGACTGCATCTCAAATCAAAGCTTTTAATAATGGCCAGAATATAAAGACATGGACTATTGAGTCTCTGTACTCTATTTCCTCAGATATTTTGTGACACAGTGCTATTCATCTTCTTTGGAAGTTTGAGTGAACCTTGACTGGATTAAAGCTGAAGATGTTGTTTCAACATTAAGGACTAGATTTTAACCTTTCTACCCACTTGCAGCAGGAGAAGTTGGCTGCAGCTCAGGAACCTGGAGTTTGAATAGCTGGTTTGTCAGTGCTTTTATTTAGAAGGGAGCTATGGCATTAGTATCCTACGTCAAAGATTTCCTGGCCAACAGGAGGGGACAGGCATGATGACAAGCCATACGTGATTATTTACAGGGAGGCGGTGAGGTAAGAATTGTAGCATTATACAACTGTCAGTATAGACCCACTAACTTGGCAGAGGGGGTTTTAATAATGGCAAGCTGCCATGATTCTTTTATGAATCTCCAGATATCATGCTGTAGATTGTAAGAGTTACACAAACTTTCTATCTCAAGCAGACAGGAGGAAAAATCTTGCCTCAGAGACTAAGGCAGCATGGTAAGAGATGGCGGAAATAAGAGACAGGGCTGTGGCACCTCACTGCTGGATACAGTGTCACAAAAGGTTCAGTAACCCCATCAGGGCAGAAAAGGTGAGTGATGTGCCAAAATTAAATATAGATGCCCTCAACTCTGACTTCCCTGGTCTTCTGCTCAGTAAGAAGTCTCACAACACCAGGTTAAACTCCAACAGGTTTATTTGATAGCTCAGCACTCATCAAATCAAAATAGTACACCAGTACACACAGTATCATTTAAAAATGGACTTTATGGGCCAAAAACAAGGCTGCTATTGTTCACATGATTTGCAGGTCAGCTACAGTTCTGGTAACTTCCAATAGTAACTAACGTTTCAAAGCTCAACTCTCGGCATTATAGAATTTCACCTCCATCATTGTGCGAACACATTACAATCATCGAAACAAGAGTAGCAACAGACAGTCTCCCTCCCCAGCCAAAACCTGCATAACAAGTTTCCAAGGCTCTCTGTTATCCATCTCCACATATCCATCCTTTAAGGCCAATATGAATTTTGACCCGAGGCATAGAAACTGATCGTTCCCTTAAATGACTCCTCATGGACAATACCACTGAGCTCTTTTGGCTTTGAGGAAGTTTTAATGTTACATTCCTGGACTCAAAAGGCAGCTTGCTGATAAACTTCCAGCTTATCATCAGCACAATCGGACTCCAGGCTGACAATAAGTCCCAGCTCAAGTCTAAACCTCTTCAATGCATGGCTGTCTGGAAGATTCCTGCCATTGCTTGTTGAGTGGACCTGAATACTAACCTCATCTTGGTGCAGCATTGCCAACTTTAAAAGGAATTCTGAAACTTCTTTCAGCTAGCTGAACTTGTCTGAATTGGAGAAAGAACTCTCTGTGGATTGACATTCAGATTAACTAATATCCACGCCTTCAGTTTCTTTTTGTTGTTTTTCATTATTCCCAGTTGGTAAAACTCTTTCCTTTCCCATCTCCTTGTGAGCATGTTATGTAGTTGCGAGGATCATTCCCCCAGGTTTGAATGTACGAATACACAATAGTCCTGATTTAATCCTAAAGTGAGCTTTCTGTGAGGTACACTCCACAAATGGAGGATTTGAAAACAACCCACTGCCTAGTTCATAAAACTAAAACATCTCTGCTTAAGCAGAAAAATAAAGTAATAAGTTTTGTATCCCACCCTTTTCCATAACAATCTCAACAGGTTCTTATATTCATTTCTGTCTTTGAAAAAGACAGCACAAAACCCAGGTAGAGGCAGAAAATTAGGACTTGTCCTCCAATCATCGCCACCTTGACCATTATAGTGCAACGTACATTGGAGAGAAGCAGAATTTCAGCACTTTAACGAAGGAAAGCTGGAGGACGCCCAGCTGTCTGGTGACAGAGTTGAATATCACATGGTCACAAGGTACACCAGCACTCACTTGAGACTTGATAGTAGCAAGTAACAAAAGAAATGGTTATCTGTACAATAATGAAGATAAAACCTCTTGCTTTTTCCTTTATCTGTCACAGGTCCTGCAAGTATTCCTGAGGATCTGGTGCCAAAGGCACCAAAGAGTTCCCAGAAGGGATCATTCAGGAACACATAGAGCATAGAACATTACAGCACAAACAGGTCCTTCAGCCCACAAGTTGCGCCAATCGTATCCATACCTATCAGGCCTATCTATAACTCCCAATCCCATGTACTCATCCCGAAGTCTTTTAAAAGCCCCAACGAGTTTGTCTCTACCACCACTGTCAGCAGCCAATTCCACTCACTCACCACCCTCTGAGTGAAAAACTTACCCTTAACATCTCCTCTGTACTGCTCCCCAATACCTTAAACCTGTGTCCTCTCGTAGTGACTATCTCAGCCCTGGGAAATAGCCTTTGAGAATCCACCCTATCTATACCTCTCAACATCTTATAAACCTCTATCAGGTCGCCTCTCAACCTTTGCTTCTCCAGGGAGAGGAGATCTAGTTCCCTCAACCTATGTTCATAAGGCATGCCTCCCAATCCAGGCAATATCCTTGTAAATCTCCTTTGCACTCTCTCAATAGCTTCCACATCGTTCTTGTAGTGAGGTGACCAGAATTGCACACAGTACTCCAAATGGGGCATAACAAGGGTCTTATAAAGTTGCGGCATTACCTCCCGACTCCTAAACTCAATCCCTTGATTAATGAAGGCTAGCACACCATACGCCTCCACCTGCGAGGCCTATTTAAGAGTCCTATGGACCCGGACCCCAAGATCCTTCTGCTCCTCAACACTGCTAAGAGTCCTACTCTTGATGTTGTATTCCTTCATCCCACTGGACCTGCCAAAATGGACCACTACACATTTATCCACGTTCAAGTCCATCTGCCACTTCTCCGCCCAGTCTTGCATCCTATCTATGTCTCACTGCAACTTTTGACATCCCTTCTATGTCTCACTGCAACTTCTGACATATTGGAAGGTATTTAGAGAGACAGGATCTATAAGCATTTAGAAATGCAAAGACTGATTAGGGAGAGTCAGCATGGCTTTGTGAGTGGAAAATCACATCTCACAAATTTGATTGAGTTTTTTGAAGGGGTAACAAGAAGGTAATTGAGGGCAATGAAGTTAGTGTTGTCTACATGGACTTCAACAAGGCCTTTGACAAGGTACCTCATGGTAGGTTGTTGCATAAAGTTAAATCTCACGGGATCCAGGGTAAGATATCTAAATGGATACAAAATTGGCTTCTTAATAGAAGCCAGAGGGTGGTTGTAGAGAGTTGTTTTTCAAACTGGAGGCCTGTGACCAGTAGTGTGCCTCAGAGATCAGTGCTGGACCCACTGTTATTTGTCATTTATATGAATGAGTTGGATGAAAATATAGGGGACACAGTTAGTAAGTTTTCAGACGATATCAAGATTGGTAGCTTGGTGGACAGTGAGGAAAGTTATCTCCAATTGCAGTGGGATCTTAATCAATTGGACCAGTGGGTTGATGAATGGTAGATGGAGAGTAATTTAGACAAATGCAAGGTGATGCATTTTGGTAATCTGAACCGGGGCAGGACTTATTCAGTTAATGGTAGGGCATTGAGGAGAATTACAGAACAAACAGATCTAGGGATACATGTTCATAGCTCCTTGAAAATGAAGTCACAGGTGGACAGAGTGGTGAAGAAGGCATTCAGCATGCTGTAAGGCCACATTTGGAACACTGTGTGCAATTCTGGTCACTCTATAATAGAAAGGATATTATTAAACTAGAAAGAGTGCAGAAAAGATTTACTAGGATGCTACTGGGACTTGTTGGATTCAGTTGTAAGGAGAGGCTGAATAGGCTGGGACTTTTTTCCTCTGGAGCATAGGAAGCTGAGGGGTGTCCTTAGAGAGGTCTATAAAATAATGAGGGGCATAAACAAGGTAGATAATCAATATCTTTTCCCAAAGGTAGGGGAGTCTAAAACTAGAGGGCATAGGTTTAAGGTGAAGGAGAGAGATACAAAAGTGTCCAGAGGGACAATTTTTTCCACACAGAGGGTGGTGAGTGTCTGGAACAAGCTGCCAGGGGTAGCAGTAGAGTGGGTACAATTTTATCTTTTGAAAAGCATTTAGATAGTTACATGGGTATGTTGAGTATAAAGGGATATGGGCTAAATGCAAGCAATTGGGGTTTAAAAAAATAAGGGCAACATGTACAAATTGGGCCAAAGGGCCTGTTTCCATGCTGTAAACTTCTATGACTCTATACTGTGGAAGACAGGAACAGCAGTTGAAGTCCCATTGGAGAGTTCAGGATTTTCATGCTCTGCTCAGCAAGAATCATCACTAAGAGGACTATTCTGGAGCAGCAGCAGCAGTGATTCTGTTTGCATTTTCAGAAGTGCTTGCACAATTGGAAAGAGATTGGTGAAGCCTGAATGCCATGATGTTATAGACCTTTGTGCTAATGGCCACCTCCATGGAAAAAAGTGACCACTTCCAGGTGGCATCAGGCCCAGCAGGCAATTGAGTGCAAGTTTGCCCTCACCACCAAAAACAAACATTCTGCCTGCCAGCCTCAATAGAATGGAGGGACCCCTCACCTTAGTCATTCAATAACTCACTGAAACACAGTAAAATGGGTGGTTCTTAGCAAGTATGTAAGTACATGTGAGCTAAGGGAAACAAGATGGAGAAAAGTCACATCAAAGTAGGGACTCTGCTCAAATCACTCCCCATTTCTACCAGTGGGGGAAGTGGTTCTGGGGGATTTATAACTGGCACTCACTCATTAAGAGGTTAACACAGGGGATGCCATCCCAAGTAAAAGTGACTGCCCATCCCCAAGAATTGCTGACCAAATCAGAGGGCCAGCAGTTGAGCAACCACTGCAATAAAGAACAAGAACAAAGAACAGAGAAAAGTACAGCACTGAAACAAGCCCTTCAGCCCTCTAAGCCTGTGCCAATCATGATGCCCTAACTAAACTAAAAAAAAACTTTCTGCCCTTTCTCAGTCTTATCCCTCTCTTCCCTCACTATTTATCTCCATGCAAATGCTTCTTAACTGGAGCTAATGTACCCTGCTTCCACCACTTCTTCTGGTAGTGAGTTCAGACACCCACCATTCTCTGCATGAAAAGTTTCCCCCGCACACCTTCCTTAAACTTTCCCTCTCTCACCATGAGCCTGTCCCCCTTTGTAATTATACTTACACCTTTGGAAAAAGCCTCTGACAATCCACCCTGCCAATGTCCCCCATCATTTTATAGATCTCTATCAGGTCTCCCCTCAGCCTTTGTTTTTCCAACGAAAACAACCTTACTTTATTCAAGCTCTCTTCATAGCTAATACCCTCAAGACCAGGCAACATCCTGGTGAACCTTCTTTGCACGCTCTCCAAAGCTTCCACTTCCTTCTGGTAGTGTGGTGACCAGAACTGCACACAATGCTGCAAATGCGCCTTAACCAAAGTTTTATATTATGATTTTTCAACTCTTGTACTCAATACCCTGGCTGATGAAGGCGAGCAATCCACATGCTTTTTTAATCACTTTGGCGACCTATGTTGCCACTTTTATGGAACTTCGGACCTGCACACCCTTTGTATGTTAATGTTCTGAGGGCTCTGCCATTTACAGTATAATTCACATTTAAATTTGTTCCTCCAAAATGCGGTACCTCACAATTGTTTGGCTTAAACTCCATCTACCATTTCTATAATCTATCTATCTATATCCTGTTATATCCTCTGACGATTCTTGGCATTATCAGCAACTCCAATCTATGTATCATCAACAAACTTACTAACCAGACTCCCCACATTTTCCTCCAGATTATTTATATATACTACAAACAGAGGTCTCAGCAGTGATCCTTGCAAAACACCACTAACCACAGATCTCCAATCTAAAAAATACCCTTTCACTGCTACTCTGTCTTCTATAACCAAGGTGTGGAGATGTCGACTGGGGTAGGCACAGTAAGAATTCTCACAATACCAGGTTAAAGTCCAATAGGCTTTCGGAGCACTGCTCCTTCATCAGGCTGTGACTAGTGGGGTACCGCAGGGCTCAGTTCTTGGACTTCAGCTATTCACAAACTACATCAAAGATTTGAATGTGGGGACCAGATATAATCTTTCCAAGTTAGTTGATGATACAGAACTGATGGGAATGTGAGTTGGAAAGCTGCAAAGATGCATCATGGGATCTGGGTGGGCAAGAGCATGGCAGATAAAAAGGTAATGGGAAAAAATGTGAAGTTATCCACTTTGGTAGGAAAAGCACAAATGTATAAGCATTCCTTAAATCATGAGAAATTGGCAAGTGTTGATATTTAAATGGATCTGGGTGGGTGTCCTTTTTCATGAGTCACTGAAAGCTTACATGCAGCTGCAGCAAGCAATGAGGAAGGCAAATGGTATGTTGGCCTTTATCACAAGAGGACTTGAGTATAGAAGTAAAGATGCTTGCTGTAGTTGTACGGAGGCTTAGTAAGATCACATTTGAACAATTGTGTACAGTTTTGGTCTCCTTTCTCTTCCAAGGAAGAATAAATTAGCCACAAAGGGAGTGCAACAAACGTTCACCAGACTGACTCTTGGGATGATGGAATTGTCGTATGAGGAGATAATCAGGAGACTAGGCCTGTATTCTCTAGAAGAACAAGAGGCAATCTCACTGAAACATGCAATATGTTCACAGAACTCACTGTAATTGCAGAAAAGCCACTTCCCCCGATTTAGGGATTGTAGAGCCAGGGTAGAGAATCTCAAAACAAGAAGTAGGCCATTTAGGACTGAGATGTGGACGAATTTCTTCAGAAGGTTAGTGGAGTTTTGGAGCTGTATTACAGAGGGCTATGGAGGCCCTGTCATTAACTATGTTGAAGGTAGAGGTCAACAGTTCCCTAATTATTAACATCAAGGGATATGTTATTAATGCAGCACACACACACAGACACACATATGCACATACATGCACGTGCACACACACAAGCAAGGTATATAATGACGGAGCTATCCTATTAGGTGTCTCTTCATGTTGAAATGATCTTTAACGCGTCACAAAAACCACTCAAATTGCTGGAAAGGAATTATGCCTGCAAAGCCTTCAAGACATTTAAGAGCAAAATATACGGAAGTTGGAAATCAGAAATGAAAATAGAAGTGCTGATTTAGTTACAATAGTAATGAGAAAAGTTAATAGCCTGGAAACTCTTAATCCTCACTGCGGTCCTATAACTCTGATGCACTAGGACTTAAGCCCACCAAAATCAGAAATCTTGGAAATCAATGAATTTCCTCAAAACAGGTAGGCAACCGATCCTTATTTACCCCTGTGGGGAGACAGCGGCTTAATGGTAAGCCACTAGTAATTCAAAGGTCTAAGCCCATGGTCTGGGAACATGAGGTTCAGATGCTGGAAATCTAAAATAAATACAGATAACACTGGAAATACATACCCAGCATCTGTGGGAAGAAAAGGAGTTAATATTTTGAGATTGTTGATCAGACCCTTGCGTGGAAAGAGCTTTTTGCAGAAATTTATGTAAAGCACCTTCCTGGAGGTGGGGCATCACAACACTGCTGACTGCAACTTCTTCAGAAAATAAAGAAAACGTTCAAAGCATTTAATTCCATGTAATTGCTCCAATGGATTAAAAAAGGTTTTAACTGCTACTGATCTCACTCATCCATTTTATTGGCTATGATTTTCATTTAAATTAATGAGCAGAGGAAAATATGCCACAAGAAGCAGGGAATGGGGTCTGGATATTCACATTAGATTCTCCATTAAAAGGAATGTTTTTACCTAGTTTTGTGGAATGAATTTGAAGAAATTGTTTAATTGTTTACTGAGAGTGTATGGGAATATAGAGTTCTATAAGTCCTTGGGCCTCACTGTATTGGGCAACTTTACCTGTTGTGATGGCTTTGGAATGGAAGGGAGTGTGTGAGAAAATTCTGAAAGAAATCTGTTGGCTGACTTGCTGACTTTTTTGCACTTTTCCCTGGGTAGGCTCCCAACACAAAATGGATACCCTGTGGCAGCAACATGCAGTCAATTAAGGTATTCAGAAGACGCTATTTCAATATCTTCCCAGAGGCACATTGGACTCCTCCTTTGCCTGCAGTTTATTTTCTCACAGGAGGTTCAAAAGCTACAACAGGCAAATGCTGAGGTGACTTCAAAAGAGGCAAATGGTACATCATATAACATCTGCTGAAAAAAGTGTTTCAATTGAAAGTTTTCTTTGGAGATAGATCAAACAGATTGTCCTGGTCATCAGAACATGGTTTTTGCTGGAATCAGGACACAGCAATGTACCTGGCATGGAAATCTTTTTAAAGGAGAAAATTTTAACCCATGTTTTAGCAAGATAAATACTTATGGCTTCCATTCGGACAATGGCACTACTCAGGGATAGAAGATAGATTAGGAGAAACTTCCTTAACTGTTCTTGAGGCTGTATCCATGTTTAAGATTGAATCAGCTGGGTGAATGAAGGAATGTTATGGAATTTTCAGAACAGGCCATGCAGCTCAACTACTCCATGCAGGCATTTATGCTCAACACAGCTTTCTCCCATTCTTTCTCATCCAATTTGGTAGTCATAACAATATTCTACTTGCCCTCATATACTATCAAGCTACCCATTAAATGTTTCTATGTTATTCACTTCAACTGTTGCAGCAAGTTCCAGATTCTTAACTACGTTGACCAGAAGAGTTTCCTCTGAATTCCCTATTTGATTTCTCAGTAATATCTTAATTTGATGGATTCTAGTTTTACTCATCCCCACAAGCCATAGGCTAAGTTTTCACTTATCTGATCCACTGGGTGCAAGTGATCAGAAAGTCATCGGGAAGAACGGAAGCTGGGATTCTCTGATACACTGAAGTGAATGTCTCAAACCCAAGGGCTGGGAAAGGAAACTGAGGGAATGTCGCTCTGTCATGTATTAAACAGTTGCAACCTATGGTGAACTCAGTGTGATGGGTAAGGCAAAAGGTTGTTTTTTGTGAACAGGCTCGTGAGCAGAATATAAGCGAACAGGCTTATGGAATTGGTTCGAACTGGTTCAAACTGCAGCCTAGAGAATAACGGAAAGGTTCTTATGGAGAAGTTGCTTAAGTAGTGAAACATACCCAGCAACAGAGACTATAGAAAAGGGGGACATGAAGAAACCATTTTTATTATGATACTGTACTTCTGGACTAAAATGTAGTGTGTCTTCAAAATAAAAGTTTTGTGCCTCATTACTAACTCTTGAAAGAACCAGGATTTATCAGTTTGAAACTAGAATTCAACAGGTCAAGGAGGACTCTGCAGGGGCAGCACTGTGGTGGTCGCGGGCTGGCTTACAAACCAGGAGATTAACAAATCGGGACCACACATGAGCAGAGTTCCAGAGCTTTCAGACTCCGGCGTGAATAGTTCCTCCCACCCTGTTTTAAATGTGATTCACAACTGCAATCTCTGCAGTGCACAGAGAGAGGAGATTCAGCTGAGAAGTTGAACTGATAAAAGTCAGAATATAGAACCGTTTTCCCACCAATTCAGCACTTTTGGGAGAATTGCGGCCCATATTTGCAATTCATCTTGGCCGAGATTCATCATCTTTGAGATTGATTAGTTTATTAAAAATATCTCCTCTTTACTTTAAGTGCTGTTACATTATTTTAAAATTCATTGTCCAAAGTTATATCTACAGGATTCATGTCTGTGGTACATACTGAAAAATCTATACTATTTAATATTCTTGCCATTTTACTACTGCTGCCTATGATTCTTTCCTGACCGTCTCATAATTGTCCCATTCTAAACTTTTTTCAATGCAGGTATCTATAAAATATATTGTGTGCTTTGATATTTTACTTTCATTGTAACCCGTGTCTTCCAAATTGTTTTTTGTTTTACTTCTCTCCTCATTTCTTTGTCTCGCTCTTTCCTGCCGTACCGTTCTCCACTGCTATTCCACATAATTGTTTGCCAATATTGTTAACTCTATTTCCCAAACCAGTCTCCTCACTCCCAAAGTTTGATTTTCAGCCTCTCAAAGTCAGCCAATCTTCTGTTCTTCTTGATTATTATCCTGAACCCAGTTATATTATTAGTGCCTACATGTTCGGCTACGTTTTCTTATCTGTTCTGGGTTCATTCCCTATTTGTAAATCCGATAGTGAATGCACCTTTTTTGGGATCCTGTACTAATTGCCAGAATCCAATTTCCTTGTTCCATTATCAACCTTTTCAAGTCAATTAATTTCAAGATGGTTGAAAATCCCACGATAACCACGTTGTTTGTTATTCCCCTAAATTATTTACATACTTCCTCCACCTCCCCAACATTATTTGCATTAATTATTCCTATTTGTGTGATTTTTTTGTCTCTCATCTCTAGCTGCATAATTTTAATTGTCTTAAGGATGGCTGTTATGTTACCTGTAATAAGTGCAGCTCCTTAACACTCCATTCCCCCACTCAATATTTTTCAAATGGGGTATATGCTCCAAGGCTTAATTACTTGTCCTGATTTTAATGTGGCCATGCCTCAGTTATCTTGAGATTATCTGGTTCCTTGCCTCCAGATTCTGGCACTGTATGCATTTATGTATGTTTTAATTCATCTTAATGGTAGTTCTACTCAATTTATTTTTAACCATCTTTTTAAACACCTGTTCCATAACTCAAATTATTCATTGGCCATTTATGTCCATCCTTAGTTCAAAACAGACCTTGTCCTAGTTTCCTGTTTCATTTTGCTTTAAGCATTTCTTGTATATCCCTCCCTCACCCCCATCTTACTATTTTAAAGACTCCACATATGTGGAACATAGCAACAAAGGTTAATATGATAATATTGTTTGCACAGAGAGGCTAAACACCAAAAAATGAACTGCAGGGACAGAAAGCCTGAATTTTGCACCTGTTGTTTGTGCGCAGTGGGCCCAGAAACAAATATGAAATGCACTTTTGGCCATGAAACATGACTTCAAACTGGCTGGACAATTAATGAGCAGCCAGTGTAAAATGCATGCCAAGTAAAGCTCAGCACTGCCGGCCAGTGTAAAACGCATGCCGAGTAAAGCTCAGTACTGCCGGCCAGTGTAAAACGCATGCCGAGTAAAGCTCAGTACTGCCGGCCAGTGTAAAACACATGCCGAGTAAAGCTCAGTACTGCTGGCCCGTGTAAAACGCATGCCGAGTAAAGCTCAGTACTGCTGGCCCGTGTAAAACGCATGCCGAGTAAAGCTCAGTATTGCTGGCCCGTGTAAAACGCATGCCGAGTAAAGCTCAGTACTGCCGGCCAGTGTAAAACACATGCCGAGTAAAGCTCAGCGCTGCCGGCCAGTGTAAAATGCATGCCAAGTAAAGCTCAATACTGCCGGCCAGTGTAAAACCTATGGCGAGTAAAGCTCAGTGCTGCCGGCCAATGCTAAACGCATGCTGAGTAAAAGCTCAGCACTGTTGGTGAAGGCGGGTAAAGGGTGGACACTGAGAACAGGAAGGATGCAAGCTGATGCTTCCAATGAGCTCCCACACAGCGGGCAGCTGCACACTTCTATATATTAAACGTGATGAAAAACACAGCAGACTGTGTCCAGATACCACATTCAAATACATAACAGCAGAATTCAGAAAACTTTAGACTCCAGACTACCTTAATTCCAGCCCTGGCATTTCATCCTACCCTGTATCATAAAGAAACATAGAAAATAGGAGCAGTAGGTCACTCTGCTATTCATTATGATCATGGTTGATCATCCAACTTGGTAGCCTTCCCTCTCCATCCTGTTGGAATATAAATTTACATTTACATCAACTGCAAGCAGGTCGCAAGAAGTGTGTTGTCATCTCTTGACATCAAAGGGCCGTGGCTTTTCTGGAATGACATTCAGTTACTAGGCCTCCCCGTTTGCTGTGCTGGTCTAGGCATGTTGCAGTCAGGAGCACAAGGTGCTCCCAGAACCAGTTTGTAGTGCATTCAATGGCGTATGCTCCTAATGCTGCTAACCATAAGATCCAGGTCAATGTTTCTAATCAACTGGGAAAACATTTATCCAGGTGCCAATTTTACTTTTGATTGACTTTATTCCATTCTTATGTTAAAATGACCCCTAGGTTTTTAAGAGTAGTCGCATTTAAGTGAATGATTGAACAATTCTGTGCAGCTCCTGCAATTTCTTCTTGTCCACCTTTTGGTTTTTAGCGTTGGGAGAGAATCTCTGTGCTACATTCAGTTAAGAGCAGCTCACGGCTTTTGCTAGTGGTTGCTGTATTCAAATTAACACTCAGTTATGTTTTTTCCTTCCCAACTGATTAATTATGATGATTAACTAAAGTGTAAATACTTAAAACTAAGCCCTCCCCTAAAAATCCTAACTAACTACATTGAAGCAAAACAACCCATCTCAGTTATGGCCAACATGACATTTCCCCACTCAGTCTCAGAATTACAGCAAAGGTCTCATCATAAAATTCACAATATTTGTATTGATGATGGCTGTTACATCAATGTGAGGGGAATACAATGGTTTATCACTGGCATTCCCTTTACTCAGGGGTGGGGAATACTCACAACCAGAATGTGCCTCATAAAAGCCACAGGCAGTTGTATTACAATTAAGTCATCAGATTTCAGATTTACATAGTCAGGAAAGCCATTAGACAGCGCAAGAAATTGGAGTCTTGTCAATTTGAAATGCACGTAGACTGCAGACTGACAGGTTTTAACAAGAGAAACACCCAAGATCAATCTCTTAGGAATAAAAGAAACATTGCATTCATTGTTAGATGAGTGTGCTGGTGTAAATAGAAACCTTCTGTTACTACATTTCCTCATAACCACATAAGAAGTTCATGTGTACAGGGAAGTTTTAACCAAGGCATAACAGATTAACAAAGCATATATCCTTGTTTATATAACTCCAGAATTGACTTAATGCAGAAATACAAATCTCTTTATCTATATTTACTTTATACTTTCTATTGACATATTCAACCTTCGCCAAGGGATTCAAGCACAAACGATTTGATTATCTGGAAGAGTTGCAAGTGGAATTCAATATTGTACAACAAACCTTCCCAATACTGTCTTCCTCTGATGGAAGGAATGTTGTTGAAAAAGCAGCTGGGCTTCAGACATTATCCTGAAGAACTCGTATCACATTGCCCCAGGCTGAAATAATTGGTCTGCAACAATCACAACCATCTTCCTTTGTGCTCGCCAATACTGGCCCTCTCCACCCAATTTCCATTACCTTCAATTTTACTAAGGCTGCTTGATGTCCTTGAGCCCATCCAAGAAATCAGCACTCCCCCAGTCTCATTCAACCTGAAGTTCCCAGCAGATCAGATACAATACATTCCAATCTGCTGTTAGATTTGTTTTACAGATATAGTTTAAAGTTGCAATTGTTCTTTTCCTCGTGTGAATATTCACAGACTCGTTTGAGTTTGGATATACTTAGTACCTGCAAAAAGTTCATTAAAAGGATAAAAGGGGGAAGCAGTGTAATGTATTCATGCAATGTACTTGCCCAGTGCATGATGAATTAAACATATGATCTAGCCATATGAGAGTTAGTTTCTCTTCCAAAAAATTCCTCCCAATATTTAGAAATGGATTAAGTACAAAAATATTTGCAAACTGCATCAAAATTCAATGTCAATTAGCTGTAAAGCTTTTCATTTCCTCAGGATGCTGTACTGGGCCTAACCACCTTCAGCTACTTCATCAATGACTTTTCCAATATAAGGTCAGAAGTGGGGATGTCTGGTGCTGATTGTTCATGGTGATTGCATTGCTGAATAAACTTTTCCCAGGTATTCTTTTTGTTTGAAGGAATTGAGGCCAGCATGAATTTTAAAGACCTCCAAGCCACCAGCAGCTCCACACTTCAGACCACCTCAGTGCCATGAATCTGGCTTCCTTTGTGGAATACTTGTCAATTTCCAATTCATTTGTGATAGCCTGCCACTCAAAGAGGCAAGCTCTCAGTGGGTCTTGTGACCTGTTTGGCCAATCAGGCCAGAGCGTGCAAATGGGTTTTTCTTACCAGTTAGGAGTCCGGAGTCATGGAGTACATCACATCACTCTCTGTACATAGTTACTTATCTCAATAAACCATTATTTGTCAATTGACTAATGGTTGCCTGTCTTTGCAAGATACTACACCACTCTCGTATTAAAATTCTCACAATGTGACAGGATGAATTGCCTCGTTTCACAATTAAGTCCCTTACCATGATGGTTGAAGCTGCAAAATAGTTAAATTGCATCACTCACTTCTGGTATCAAATTAAGATGTTGTACAAAGCATGAAACATTGAATGGCTGGATTATAAATGCCAAAACTTGCACCATACAGCAATCTACCATAAATACCTAATATATATAGACCTATGTAGATAACAGCCTACTAACACTTGTGCAAAACTTTTTAAAAATATTATGATCTGAACATTCAATAAATTATTGCAATCCAACAACCAAATCATTTGCATGTGTTTGTTACAGTTTTGTTAGGCAACAGCAATCTAAAGGCATTCAGTCAATTCCTTACACAAACAGCGCTGGACACCATGCATCCATTGCAAAATCTTCAATTACTTGTGTACAAGGAGGACTCTTTATGGGCAACACGGAATGGCCAGTGGAGTTCTGAGGTTACAGAGAAACAGCTTACCAGTTACAATCAATTACAGGAAATCAGGAACAAGAGATTTTTTTCACATTTTTCATTGACATACACATCAACTAATCATAGCATAGTCTTTTGTCCTTTCTTATCCAATAGAAAACCAATCCTTCAATAGCATAATATGTCCCTATATCTTGCTATTTGGAAATTGTCATTATAACTTGTTCTTTGTTTTCCTCCTGCTGTCCTAACCTGGAATGCAATGTTTATGGAACAAGGTTTTAGACATACTCGCTTTATTCTGCATACATCAGTGTTGGCCAGACTGAAGGCCGTTATTTGGCTAATAATTATTTCCCATTACTTGACAGTTTTTTTTTGACAATTATGGAACTTTAATTTTTCACATTTATTGTAACCTAATTTCAACATGTTACTACCAAGGGACCTTCTACAGCTCTATGACTGCTCACCGTGCAACCACACAGCAATATAGAACTTAATGCAACAAAAAGGCCATTCACAAGAAAAATTAAAGGGAGCAATAGTTCTTATCAAAAATAAAGGCAAAATCATATGTCCCACTCTGAATACAAACTTCACATACCTCTTGTAAATTAGATTCAAATTTGGGGGCTTCAGTGCAGAATCTCTCAGAGTTGTTCTCTACCCTGGGCTCTGGTTCAGCATAACCTTCTGGAAAGGGCTCTGCAGGGTACTCTGGTACGGGGAAATCATCGATTAATGTTTTATTCGGGTCAATGCAGCCAGGTGGATGTTGCTCCAAATTTGCCTGATATTTCAATATGCCTCTGGAAGATAAATAGTTAGTACAAAGGATTTTCCAAACATGTAGAGTACCATGCATTTTATCCAAGTGTTTCAAAAGTTCCTGAATTCCCAATTTAACCCTCATTCATTGTTAAAAAACCACACTGAGTACTTCAGGAGTGCTAGTTTATTCGTATATTCCAAACAGAGATGCATGATAGATATGAGCACACAAGCCCACTTCACTATTGTCAGAAAATACAAACAGTCTCACTCTTTATATGTTTTATATTGGGAGAAAAATGTTTGCATTATAAGTATAAAGCCATTCTGCCTTTCTCTTAGAGTCACTGCCACTTCTGTGAATTCATACAGAAGTCAAGTTTACACAAAGTTAAAGATTTGCTATCAATGACATTATCAACTAAAGATATTGGCAGTTCTTACTGCTCTTTAGAATAAATGCACCATTGGTGTACAATTGCCAGATGCAGCAGACATGGTCAGTGCTCTGCCTTTAATGAGATGTGTTCATTCAGCCAACATATGCAGAGATGACTGCATTGGTCAAACATACCAATGCTTCCAGATGTTCTCTGCCAAGGAAGTGGAGGAATACAAATTCCCAGCAAGACATTCACCGTCATTTCAAAAATATTCAATCTTCCAAACAAACCCCACAGTGTGTTTACAGAGGAGTCAAAATATTGGCTGTAGGGGAAGCGTCAAGGAAATGCAAGAATGAATTATAAAGAAAACAGAAGAAGTGAACCTAGTAATGCTTATTTAAGCAGAGTACAGTTCCAACCTCTTTACACCCACATGGCTTTCTTGGCTGCCATATATTAAATGCATTTAAAGGAAACCCATATCTCTTAGTTGAAAAGTACAACCATTAACAGGACTTTAAAAGAATAGGCATCTGGAGGATATTATTTTTTCCATCCTAAGAAACTAGAGGATGTTTTTCTATCTTTATTTCTCTTCCTCCATTCTAGATAATTGTTCCCTGATTGAAATTGATAATATTTGTGCAGCTTTTTTACTCTCCAGTATATTGACTATTATCTATGCGTTTCATTTCTCCAACGTTTTGCTTTTCCCACTTGAAGATATTGGCTGCAGTTCAGCTCCAGATACTGATTGTGCCTGATCTCGTGCCCACACGACAATTCTTCACGCGAGAGCTCGGGGGGGGCGGTAAGGGCAAGCTATTCAGTTATGAACCTAACTGCTAATCTAATCCTGCACATCCCATATGCAAATATAGCTAATTCCTGCAGAGGTTGTTGCAATTTTAACTGGCGATGAGTGACCAGTGGTGTGCCTCAGAGATCACGGTTGGGACCGCAATTGTTTATGAGTTACATGGATGATTTGGAGTTGGGCATCAAATGTAGTGTGTCAAAGCTCATAGATGACACTAAGATGAGTAGCAGAGTAAAATGTGCACAGAATGCTGAAAGTCTGTAAAGGGATATAGGTAGTCTAAGTGAATGGGTGAGGATCTGGCAGATGGAGTACAATATTGGTACATGTGAGGTCATCCATTTTGGTACGAGTAACAGGAAAATGGACTATTATTTAAATGGTAAAAAATTGCAGCATACTGCTGTGCAGAGAGATCTGGGTGTCCTTGTGCATGAATCACAAAATGTTGGTTTGCAAGTGCAACAGGTAATTAAGATGGCAAATGGAATTTTGTCCTGTATTGCTAGAGGAATGGAGTTTAAAAACAATGAGGTTATGTTGCAGCTGTATAAAGATGTTGGCATGGCCACATTGGGACTACTGTGTACAGTTTTGGTCTCCTTACTTGAGAACGAATATACTGGCACAGGAGGGGTGCAAAGGAGATTCATTAAGTTGATTCCAGAGTTAAGTGGTTGACTTAAGATGAAAGACTGAGTAGACTCATTGGAATTCAGAAGAATGAGGAGAGATCTCGTAGAACTGTATGAGATTATGAAGGGAATAAATAAGATAGCAGGAGGGAAATTGTTTCCACTGGCGGGTGAAACTAGAACTAAGAGGCATAGCCTCAAAATAAGGGGAACAGAATTAGGACTGAGTTGAAGAGGAATTCCTTCATACAAAGAAGTATGAGTCTGTGGAATTCTCTGCCTAGATGCAATTGAGGCTACCTCATTGAATATTTTTAAGGCAAGGATAGATAATTTTTGAACAGGAAAGGAATTAAGCATTATGGTGAGCGGATGGGTAAGTGGAGCTGAGTCCACAAAAAGATCAGCAATGATTTTACCAAATGGCAGACTAGCCTACTCCTGCTCCTAGTTCTTATGTTAATTGATTTTCCCTTTGCCAGTCCAGGGTCACTCTGGATAACTGAAATGTTCTAATATTGCCCTGAAAATCAAACTCAGTCCTTGCTTTTTGACTCAGGTAATGAGTCAAAAGTGACTCAGGTTACTTCAGTCAATGAGAGAGGTCTAAAAGATAACATTCTTTATTGTTCTTTTGGTGTATTGCATTACCTTGGCATCTCTTTTAAGGTATCAATTTAATAAACAAACTCAACTTAACCTAGGGACAAACTAAAAGAGGCAACTCCCCAAGAGAGGGAACAGCCTGAACAAAAGACAAAGTCAAAAGAAACCTTAAAACACCAAATCGTAATGTGATTATCGGGATTGATAATGCACCCCAGCCCCTGCGGTGCCCAACGGGCACAGAAGATATCAACTGCAGTTGTGGACACTGCATGTTTCCTTTCCAAGGACACCTGGCCTTGAATATAGTCGCAATAGAGGGGCAGACAGTCAGGATAGATGATCCCGTTGATCACCGGCTGCCTGGACCTATTGATGGCGTGCCTCGCCAGACCCAGGAGCTTGTTCATGAGAAAGTCGCCTTCCCGACTTGTTCTCTCCACACCAGGTCCCTGTACATCAGGAGTATGGGACTGAAGTGCAAACAAAACATCACTAAAAGGTTTTCCTGGAATGTTAGCAGATAAAGGAAAATCAGATGGGGAATACCACTTGCTGATAAGGGAAACTATCCAATTTTCCAAACTTATTACACATTTAGTGCGGAAATGCAAATCTCCTGACCTTTAGTCTATTCTCTATGTTCCAATAAAACCCAGGTCGATGTATCAAGGTGGAGATAACAGACTACATGGGTAGTCAGCTTGCAGGCCAGGTGGGTAGCAGGGGAAGAGAAGGCTCTCCTGCTCAGGTATACTGTGTCCCTGCATTAAGAGTTCCTCCCACCCTCCGCAACAACCCTGCAGCCTCCATCTGACTGGCCATGAAGAAGCTATCCTTCTTACTTCTCCTACCACTAGCTCTACAGCTGATGGAGCTGGTCATCACTGCATCCATAAAATTCAATCTTGCAAATTTTAAACTATTGCTAGTGAGATTATTGAAAGAATTATACTTGTGAACAGCCAGCTATGTCTTTTTAACTTGGGAATATCGAGACATTGAATACAAGGACTTTTCTCAACTCCAAACACCAACCAAACAGAATTTTCCTTTTGGCAGCTTCACACATGAAAGCATATCTGTACTGGCACTGACAGCACTGTGCACAGATCACATAATCCATCTCCATTTCTGAAATGTAATGAAATAAGGTTTCATCCAGAACACTTTGGCATATAAAGCAAATATGGGGAGGAGGGTGGAAAATAAGCCAGCTGTATAGCTGGCAATCCACACACCAGCTTTCATAGCTCTTCAGGAAAGAGTTGACAATTTTGCCCAGGGAATCTGCATGTTCAGAGAGAATCATGCCCTCGAGTCAAAATATTGAGAGCAACAAGTTCTTCTTTGCAAAACTGTCAACCCTAATTTTGCTGCAGTGCAAATTAGAATTAGTGAATTCAATGTCAAAGTACAAAGATGAATAGAGAAAGGGAAATAAAGATTGGATAAGTGAGTGAAAAGAAAATGACAAGGTAAAATTTTCATTTTATGAAAATTTAACATATTTGTACTCTCCAACAATTATAATGTAATATAATAAGAGTCCATGGCTGCAAATTTTGATTGCCTAGCACCCATAGTTACAGTGATACAGGTGACACTTCAGCTCCAAAAAGATTATACCGGCTATTTTAAATGTTTGTACTGCTACTTAAAGTTGAAGTCCATAGGGAATAGTGTGGGTCATGGTGAAAGCCTTGTTTTCACTTCATGGGTTCTGCTCATAACATCATTCAACTTTGATACCAACGAATGGAGTCCTAATAATCCATCAAGAATAACACTACACTTTTTCTCTCTGATACTAATCATCACAGTATCTTCTTGACCAAAATGCTGAAGCAAAAGTAACCACAAAATCAATACATAACAAACTTTATCAATTAAACTATCCAATATTCCACACAATAATGAAATAATTATCCTGATGCTTTCCCTTAGGGCCTGTCTGGTGTACCTTATTACTGAGGGGACAAATTATGTCACCCTTCAAGAGGACTGCAAATTCTTGCTCAATGAAACCACAACCATTAATATGTGTAGTGAATCTTCATTCCACTCCCTCTGAGGTAAGTATATCATTCCTTAGATAAGACAAGCAAATCTACACATAAATACAGATCAATCACACATAGTGATCCCTTCGCCAGTTTTTAGGCCCTATTGAATTTCATGGTGCTCACCTTTAATAGTTAATTAGCAATGAGATTGATTAACATGTTACATCATTAAAGGAGTACCTGTGCTTGGAACAATACAATTTAACTTTGTGATAGGTTGATTTTATATCTACCACACAAAGACTTCAGACAGTTCAATGTACTTTAATGACAAGGCAGTCAGTGTGATGCCATCTTCAAAAAGCTAACAGCATCCAATGCAACTTAGAAAGCAACCAATACATTTAGCTACATATCTGTCCTCACCTGAAGGTGCTTTACTATTTATACTTAAATAACAGTAAATGCTATCAGCCTTACATTGATTTGATAGCAAAATCAGGGCCATTGTATTGTTAAAACACTTTTAGATCAGAAACAAGGCAACGGCTTGTTTGGGCCTCTAAGTTGCAGTTCACTAAAGGAGATAGGAGTACAGCTTCTTCATAACCTACTGTTATTTCTGTAATCCAACTCCACATACAATTCTCCTTCAACACCCAGTGCCACCTGTAGTCCCTTCACATATCAGTGACTTTTACTGAATAATTGATATTACACAAGGACTTAATTGAAAGGTCTGTTAACCAATTTCTAATACAATTTGTGTGTTTAATTGAAATGCAAGTGTCACCGATAATGTCAGTTTTTATCACTCATCGTATTGGTCCTTGAGGCACTGCAAACAATTTGAATAGTTATGGATTTGGGTTGAATGTTAGGTATCCTCAGAACACTTTCCATGCTCACTGGGCTCCCGCAGGGACTGGGTGCATTACTGATCCCTTTAATCACATTTTAATTTAATGTTTTAAGTTTCCTTTCCGCTTTGTTTTCATTTTGGACAATTCTCCTCCTTTTTGGGAGCTATCCTTTAAAATCTAAATTGCTAATTTGCATCCTGGCCTGGCTGTTCACCCCTTGTCCTATCTCCCTTACATCTGTAAGTAAATGGTTTGGAGACAGGCTGCAATCACATTTCAGGTTTTGTAAACTTTAATGTGTGCCAGTGGCATGAAATAGAGCCCTAACTCATTTTGCAGGCTATCCTGGATCAAATGCACTCGCCGCTAATTAGCTTTACTCCAGTTCAAAATAGCCACTCCCCACAGACACTAACTTTGGGTCTGAGCAAGTGAACTGCTTTTTCCCAACGCTGGAAAATAATCATCAAGAAACTCACCTTTTTCCAGATAATTAAAGTGTTTTAAATAATTACACAGGTATTATAAGGATCAGAGGATCTCTTCTCAAAAGTTGAATCTCCTATTTTAGGAGAATAAGCAAAAAATGGATTCTTAATTTGCTTACTGAAAATGCATGAGTCATTATTATAGAATCGGGCGGCACGATAGCACAGTGGTTAGCACTGCTGCTTCACAGCTCCAGGGACCTAGGTTTGATTCCTGGCTTAGGTCACTGTGTGTGTGAAGTTTGTACATTTCCCTTGTGTCTGCATGGATTTCCTCCGGGTGCTCCAGTTTCCTCCCACAGTCCAAAGATGTGTGGGTTAGGTTGATCGGCCATGCTAAATTGACCGTAGATGCATAGGTTAGAGAGGATTAGTGGGTAAAATATATATGAATTGGGCCTGGGTGGGATTGTTTTTGGTGCAAACTCGACGGGCCGAAGGGGCTCTTTCTGTACTGTAGAGTTTCTATGATTCTAAATTCCATCATCTCAGTAGCTACAGGGGCTGCGTCCTCGTTTAAGTTCCTCCCTTTTGATTATATCTTATAATTCATTTTTATTAATCATGATTTCATTGTTGACGATTATCAGAATGTAGGAACATTGTGAGTTTTTAAACAGTCAATAAATATTTGTAAGGTGTTCCAATATCAGTCTTAACTAATTTTGCTTGCTTCTATATTTTCACAAAAGTGATTCTTAAAACACTTAACAAAGAAATAGTAATTCTTTGAAGTTTTTTTAAAATCTTCTCTATTGGTCAGTTAAATTATGTATTTTCATAGCATCTGCCTTTTGTACAAGGTCTCTGATAATACTCAATTATGAATGTTAGAAACCCACTTGTCTTTCATGAAATGCGAACCTGAATTTTAAGAGTTCCTGCTTAATAGGTAACAATGCCACAATCCAGACTGAACTTCCAACAATGTATGTTACTACCTATATCAAAGCATCCATTGACTTACTACCAAAATTGAATCTGAGTTATTATGAAGGGATCTCTGCATAATCACCAATATAGTCCAGACTGAGAAATTCAATATTTCTCTAGCCCTTTGGAAAGCCAAATAGTTATACTAGTCTTGACTGAGAATCAAACATAAGTTTGCAAATTTAGAACTCCAGTTGAATAATTAGGCCACATCAACATGAGAAAGAATGTTTTTGTTTTATTACTCATTCTTACAATGTGGGCATTTCTGTCTAGGCCAGCATTTATCGCCCATCTTTAATTGCCCTAGAACTGAATGGCTTGCCAGGCCATTTTACAGAACATTTCAATATCAATCACATTGCTGAAGATCTACAGTCACATGTAGGTCAGACTAGGTTAGGATGGTAGATTTCTTTCCCCAAGGACACTAGAGAACAAGATGGGATTTTACAACAATCGACAATTGTTAATCTTTTAATTCCAGATTTTTACTGAATTCAAATTTCACCATGTGCCAAGGTGGGATTTGAACATTGGTTGCTAGATTACTAGTCCAGTGATAATACTGCATCGCCATCGCCTCCACTAAATTGCATTAATTTTACATCTTTTGTAACCTCACTGAGTTCTGATGAAATGTCACTAAGTTGAAATGTTAGGCTACATTTAAAGGCCTCAAATGAGAAGGTCACATGTACATAAATAGGACGTGATGATGTCAGGTTGGCAATATAATGTCATCAGGCCAGTCTCTGTATGGTAGGTGAGTAGATGTGGAAATTAACTTCCCTCCTTCCATTTTGAAATTTCTAATTAAGATATTGATAATGATTCAATCTTCAGCAATTTGTCATTGTCTGAGAAACACCGCAGGCATTGACCATGGAACATCTGGCAATGTTTCATGGCAGCTATAGTAAGGTGGCAAACGGACAGAAGTAACTATGGCTGAATGTAGCAGTGAAAGCAGCTGTATTGGCATGTTTTAACTAATTTTTTAAAGATTTTAGAACCTTCCAAATGAAAACAAAATGAAGGCTGAGAGAGCTTTAAATTATGTGGCCATGGCCGATTGTTTGATAACAGCAAAAACCCCTCAGCCGCATGCTAAGTCAGCCTAGACTCCTGGTTTGATGTGGAGCCCTCCTTCACACTGCTTATTGGCGACTTTCTTGCCAAACAGCTACTAATTGGCAATCCAATATTTGATCGAAGGAACTGAGGCAGCTGGGACAAGCAGATCACTGACTTTCCAATCTTGAAAAACATAATCTTAACCCATGAACTCTATTCCTCTCGCCACTGAAGCTGCCAGACCTGAATGTTTCCAGAATGTTGTTTTATTTCAAACTTACTGCAGTCTTTTGCATTGATAAGATTGATAACATTCAGATTTGTTTGATCTTGCCATTTCAAGAAGGGCATTAAAATACCCACAGTCTTAACTCATCAGAATTCTCATGAAATATGGCCAATGTTATGGAGTTTGACTCAACATGACTTCGGTTGCTAAATAAGGTTCCTTCTACATACTTACCCAGTCACATGAAGCAGAAGTAAAATGTAGAAGACTATAAAGAGGTTGTGCGTGTACCAAAAGATATCAAAGTTTGAACACCTGCAACGCATAAAGAACAGCAGCACACATTAATAATGAATTCATTCATTCATTCATTATTCATTCATCAGCGGATCATAAAGGTAATGTCGCCAGTACACAGTCTTACCTTAAAGAGTAAGATGACGATGTGCACATTAAGAAAAGCACCAACACCATGAAGAACCCAGTTACTCCTGGAACTAAAGAACAAATTTTGGACAACAGAAATGCTGCAGATTAGCAGTTCCTAACATCATGAAATGAACAGTTTAAAGAAATGAAAATGACAGTGTGACAAGTCTGAAGGAATCCAATTACAAGAGCTCTTGTAACAGAGCCATAAATCTCCTCACAGTCTTGTCTACAGAAGACAGAAATTATTCAAAAGAAAGGTGGAAAGCATTCAAACCATCCTCAAAGGCTAAGAAAAAGATCTTTACTTGAATACCGATATGGTATAAACTCTAATGTAAATAAACTGCAGGAACCTTGGTGCACTTTTGTAACTATAGCATTAAAGCAGATGTTTGGCATGACTTACTCGCAACTAACTTAATCTCAACATAAACCACTATGGAGAACACAAACTGTAATTTAGCGCCAAGTGCTCTGCTCAATATGACCAGTTTTGCTTCTTTTTCTCCTTTAGGGAAGACACGACAGTTCCCAACAAAATTGGATCTTAGCACTAACTACTTCCCATTACAAGAATATCATTACTTTACCCTATGCAAGAAATTATACAAAAAGTATATACTCACGCGTTGTGAAGAGAATCTTCCTAGGATCCTGGGGAGGGAAAAGAGGTCAGAGCTTTAAAAAAAAAATCACTATTCTGAGAGTTAAACTGTCTCATTCTACATTTCCCCTTCTTCAGGTCACTTAATCTTCAGAGGTGGAAATCCCCATTTATCTCAAAACTGAGCATATCTCAGCATATGCAAAGACATGCTTCAATAACTCTATTGCTGGTTTGGTAGGTACATCCAAAAGGCTACGATATTGACAGTAACATTCACATCTATTTTGGCAGCAATAATGTGCTTTATTCTACAGAAGAAATGGGGTAATCATATTAACAATGCATTTCTTTGTGAAGCAATTGGATTAATTTCCTGTGATTCACAACTGGCAGGTCAAAAAACTGAATGAAACATAGAGCTAAATTTTCCTCCAATTATTTTCTCTTCAAATCAAACTGCTCAAGCATTGAGGATTAAAGATTAAAACTACGTTCCTGTGGAAATACAGATTTGCTAAACATCCTTATGTTTTATGCTTATTCTCGCTGCTGAATAATAAAACCCCTAAAACCTTTTTCCTCATTATCCTTTGATCCATCATTATGAAGGGCTTTGAAAGGTTAGTCATGGCACAAATCAATTCCAGCCTCACAGATTGCCTAGATCAACTACAGTTTGCCTACCATCACAACAGGTCCACAGTAGACACCACCTCTCTGGCCCAATCTGGAACATCTAGATGACAAAGACACCTATGTCAGACTCCTATTTGTTAAGTATTTCTCAACCTTCCATCATTTCTACGAAACTCTTCTCCCCTACAACTGGATTCTGAACTTCCTAGCCCTCGGACCATAATCAGTAAAAATAGGCAATAATACCTCCTTCATAATCATCTTCAACACCAATGCCCCACAGTCTATGTTCTCAGTCCCCTACTATACACCTCTGACTGCGTGGCTCAATTCCCATCCATCTCAATTTTCAAGTTTGCTGATGACACCACCTTAGTAGGTCAGATCGCAAACAATGATGAGACACAGTACAGGAAATAGAGAATCTGGTGAACTGATGCAACGGCAATAATTTCTCCCTCAGTGTCAACAAAATGAAGGAAATAGTCAATGGTTTCAGAAAGCGTAAAGGGGAACATGCCCCTGTCTACATCAATGGGGTCGAAGTAAAAATGGTCGAGAGCATCAAGTTTTTAGATGTCCAGATCTCCAACAACCTGTCCTGGTCCTTCCATGCCAACACTATAGTTAAGAGGGCTCAATACCTCTGTTTCTCAGACTAAGGAAACTTAGCATGTACATCACAACTCAACAACTTTTACAGATAACCACAGAAAGCATTTTTTCCAGTTGTATCAGCTTGGTATGGTTTCTACTCTGTCCAAAACTATAAGAAACTACAAAGATTTGTTAACGAAGCCCAGTCCACTATTCAAATCAGCCTCCTACCCACTGACTCCATTGCCTCGGAAAAGCAGCCAACATAATTAAGGACTCAATGCATCCTGGTCACATTGTCTTCCACCTTTTTCTGTCAGGAGAAAGCTAAATAAGTCTGAGGACATGTATCAACTGACTGAAGGACTGCTTACTAATATATGTGATATTAATAAATCAAATCTGGTTTGAATAGATTTTGTAAACAGCACGAATAACATCATTCAGTTACAGCGATGCCAAGGCTTGAGTTTTCAGTTCTTGTCAACTCCATTTGAAGAAAAATATAATACAAACAAGATCCATCAAATACTTGACAAAACCCGAGAAAATGCAGTGTCCAAATTCTTATCAAAGTCAAGGGGAGGACAATGTCAACTAATTTGAGGCATCCCCAAAATCCAATATTGGTTTACAAAAAGAAATAGATGAGATAATTTCTAAACTAATAGTCTCTTACTCATTCACATTTAAAAAACTATTATAAAAAAGTAAACCAGAATTAGATGAAATAGATGAAATGTGCTCTTAACCTCACCTGATGCGTTATATCCAACTTGGTGATGATAAAGGATGCCAGTATAACTCAGTATATTTAGAAGAGGAGGTAAGTGGCAGAAAAATTAAGGGTAGAAATAAAAAGGAATGACTTATATTGGAAATAAATAGTTGAATACAGAGAGTGGCTGAAGTTCACCCCTGTTGTGTGCTGAATAAAGGGGTTTTGGCAAAGGCAGCCCAAATGTGAGCACTGGCAGTGAATCAGCAAAACTGCAAATTTAACTCGGGAAATCTATGCCTCAAAATCTTTGCCATAAAAAGTTAGCAAATCTGACAATCTTTTATTATTAAATTTGTACATCCGTCCTTCTTTAAGACATGACATGCCCTTCTTTGAATATTTAGCAAATATATCTGCAGAGAAGTCTTAATCAAAACAAAAGATTTATAAAAACAGTGGATAACACTGTGGAATGTAATTCCCAAAACACCAACATACGGTTTGGATTCTCATGTAATAAAAACTGTTGTTGACTTTTCCCCGTTACCATAACACAGCTGCCATATTAATATATAAAAATGTGCCCAGTCACAGGCCGAATCCTTAAAACACTATAAAAATCTTGGAATCTCGTGTACTAAAAGCACAATTTCAGTTTTTCAATCATCACGGAGCACTGATGGTGATTACAAAATATCCAAGTAGTTTAAACAGATTGCACTCTTGCTGTCTGACTCTTAAAGGACTCTGTTAAATGGACAGCTAAAACAGGACTGCCTCAGCTCATACTGAAGGTAGTATTTGTCATTACCATCAGGCACCACAATCTCTATGTTTAGCATGCAAAACATTGTGTAGCAATTGTGTAGCAAAAGGGCAACACCTAATAATTTTTCTTAAGAAATGTTTTCGTAAATCTTTCCCTTTCTTTCTTGAGGTCACAAGACGATGAATTAGATCTTTTTCTATGATTCCACCATAAACAGAAACAGTAACCACAGAAACATGGAATAAATTTAGTCCTCTTCTAGTCCTCCCTTGACAGAGTAGCCAGTCAACCATCGGACAGCAGTAGTAAAACTCCCGTGATTGCAAGGAGGAACAGGAGTGTCTTTCTTTGCCTTATAACAGACCCAATACCGATAAGTATTCAGACTTCAGTTTCAGCAAAAATCTCTTTACTAAAGTTCCTGCGTGGGTTTCCTCCATGTGCTCCAGTTTCCTCACACAGTCCAAAAATGTGCAGGTTAGGTGGATTGGCTATGCTACATTCTCCCTCAGTGTGTCTGAACAAGTGCCGGAGTGTGGCGACTACGGGATTTTCACAGTAACTTTATTCAGTGTTAGTGTAAGCCTATCCGAGGTGAATAAATATACTTTACTTTGCATTCTGTCCACTGGTACTACAGCAAGGAAGAAATGCAGCCCTGTGTTTTATTTTAACTCTGAGGACTTGCTTGCAAAATAGAACGAGCATTTTAATAAGTGGTTTATTGTTCAAATATTTTGAATTAAGCTACCTCCACTGCACTGGACAAATTATTTCCTGCAACAAGATCATTAGACTATTCAGCGATAATAATGTCCTCCGACAACAAAGTGAGCAATTAATCGTTGCTTTCAGCTCATCACCATGATGAGATTAACAGCTGGCTTTAAAACAATTCCTCCGTGTGACAAAGCATAATAAACACAGCATGAAACTGAACTGACCTCATCCCGATAGTGAGCAACATTGAGAGCAGGAAAGTCTTCACTGTAACGCAGAGAGAAGTTCAGGGTGTTGATCACATGAGCTGCAACATGGATTACTAAAATCAGGAGTAAACAAAATACCTTATTACTACTCAAAATTTACTCACATACAAGAGGACAATAAAAAAAAGCTTTGTTCCATTAGTAAAATAGCAAACATTCTCTAATCTTTTTACAATTTGAGCAAGCATAGTTGTACATGAGTTCTAAAATGAATTCACACCTTGTCTGTCCGTGTCAAGAAAGCCAAAGGGCAAAAATTCTGCAACTTTCATATATCTGTGTTGCAGGTATGATTCATTAGAGGAGGCTTGAAGGCAATTTACAGAAACAAGTGGATATGTTTCATATTAAGTTTAGTTTCAGCTCTAGATATCCCTGGACAAATTTCACCGGCTAGAATTTAATGCCCTTCTTCGCTATGTTTGATGGCTGAGGGAGTCAATCAGGTAGCAGATAAGGACCCCACCACAAACCTACCTCCATTCAGTTATGGCCATAGCTGGTAGGCCTTCCATTCCTGCCAACAATTGCTGTCCTCACACGAACAATTAGTGATCACATAAGGACTTCATCCCACCACTGTTAGTATAACCCAGCGGTGGCAGGAGACTTACCATGCAGGGAGTACAACAAGCAAGCCTGTGCAGGGTTGCTTGCAGGTTTCTCGTGATGGGCATGGGTGGTGTAGTGTCTAGTGGCTCCTCATTCAGGAGACACTCAGTGCGTGATCACAAGATCCAGCAATCAGGAGGTTGTGGAAAGTGGAGGAGCAGCAGCCGTTCAGAACTATCCTTCTATCCTTTCATTGGAGTAGGATAAAGGTTAATGATTGTGTTAATTGGACAGAGATGGCAATATCGATGTAAACATGAAATCAGCTCAGATAACCAAGAGACTCCAAGCCAGAAAGACATAGAACAAAATTCTGTTAACAATGTACTTACTATGAAGCTGTAGGTGTAAAGAGTTGTAAATAAGTAGTCTGTATTAAGTTTTTCTTATAACTATGTTCAAATCACCCAGTGTAAGAGAAACCTCAACAACACAAGTTATGTGATTCAACTGAAAATGCAGATGTGCAAAAACATTGGGGAGCAATTCTCCCAAAAAATTGTGAGTGCCTAACAGGTAGGAAAACAGGACATTTTCCTGGCTGTTTTTTGGATGTATATCATTTGCTGAATCTCCAGCAGACTGTGCTTCAGAATACCTCAGGGAATTCAAGCTGGCAAGAGTGGGATGGAGCCTAATCCAGCTCGAGAAGCTGGCATCATTGCGCTGAGCGGACCACTGCACATGCGGCTGCTGTCAGTGGGGAGATCAGCGCCTGCACACTGGACCTCCCAACTCCTTCTCAGGCCAATCCCTCCCCACAAGGCCAACACCAATTGCCAGCCCAACATTCCCCCAGATGCAGCATCTCCCTCCCAAAACAGTTCCCTTCCTGTGGGCGAACACTTCAGCAGTCACGGACATTTGGCCTCCGACCTTCGGGTAAATGTTCTTCAAGGGAGCTTTCACGACACACAACAGTGCAGAGTCGCTGAGCAGAGACTGATAGCCAAGTTCCGCACACATGAGGACAGTCCTAACAGGGATCTTGGCTTCATGTCACACTATCTGTAACCCCCATGACTTGCCTGGGTTAGCAAAAAACCTCACTTACTGTGCTGTCTGGAGACAATACACATTTCTCTAACCTCTGCTGTTAGCCACTTTAAGACTTGAATGGCAGATTAAGTGTAAGGGTTCGCATTCTAATCAGCAATCTGTAAACTGTCTGTGCTGATATGTGTGCTTTTGGAGACCAGAACACCTCATTCGCCTGACGAAGGCCACAAAGGCTGAAAGCTCACAGATTTACTATCAAATAAATCGGTTGGACTTAAAATTGGTGTTGCCAGACTTTACTGAGTTTACCCCAGTCCAACGCCGGCATCTCTACATCATCTCCCTCCCATGGCCAGGCCTGAATTTCTTTCCTATTTTCTCCAATGGCCAGCCCCAATCTTCTCCTCCACTTGCCCAAGGCCAGCCCTGATCTTTTTGATTTGATTAATTATTGTCACATATATTAACATATAGTGAAAAGTATTATTTCTTGCGCGCCACACAGACAAAACATACAGTTCACAGAGAAGGAAACGAGAGTGCAGAATATAGTGTTACAAACAGCTAGGGTGTAGAGAAAGATCAATTTAGTGCAAGGTAAGTCCATTCAAAAGTCTGACAGCAGCAGGGAAGAAGCTGTTCTTGAATTGGTTGGTATGTGACCTCAGACTTTTGTATCATTTTCCTGAAGGAAGAAGGTGGAGGAGAGAATGTCTGGGATGCATTGCGTCCTTAATTATGCTGGCTGCTTTGCTAAGGCAGTGAGAAGTGTAGACAGAGTCAATCGATGGAAGACTGGTTTGCATGATGAATTGGGTGACGTTCACAAATTTTTGTAGTTTCTTGCAGTCTTGGGCAGAGTCATACCAAGCTGTGATATAACAAGAAAGAATGCTTTCAATGGTGCATCTGTAAAAGTTGGAGAGAGTTGTAGCTGACATGCCTTAGTCTTCTGAGAAAGTAGAGGCATTGGTGGGCTTTCTTAACTATAGTGTCGACACTGGGGGGGACCAAGACAGTTGTTAGTGATCTGGACACCTAAAAACATGAAGCTCTCGACCGTTTCTACTTCGTCCCCACTGATGTAGAAAGGGGCAAGTTCTCCCTTACGCTTCCTGAAATCGATGACAATCTCCTTTGTTTTGTTGACATTGAGGGAGAGATTATTGTCGCCACACCAGTTTACCAGATTCTCTATCTCATTCTTGTACTTTCCGTCTCGTCATTGTCTGAGACCCAACTCACTACAGCGTGTCATCAGCAAACTTGAAAATCGAATTGAAGGGGAATTTGGCTGCACAATCATAGATCTATAAGGAGTATAGTAGGGGGCTGAGAATATAGCGATGTGGGCTACCGGTGTTAAGGATTATCATGGAGGAGGTGTTGTCGCCTATCCTTACTGATTGTGGTCTGTGAGTTAGGAAGTTCAGGATCCAGTCGCAGAGAGAGGAGCTGAGGCTCAGGCCACAGAATCTGGAGATGAGTTTCATGGGAATAATAGTTTGGAAGACTGAGCTGTAGTCAATAAATAGGAGTCTGACATAAGTGTCATTATTATCTCGGTATTCCAGAATTGAGTGCAGGGCCAGGGAAATGGCGTTTGCTGTGGACCTGTTTTGGCAGTAGGCAGTAGTGGATCCAGGTAGTCCGGGAGGCTGGAATTGATTCGTACCATAATGAACCTTTTGAAGCACTTCATAATGCTGGATGTTAGGGCCACCAGCCGGTAGTCATTAAGGTACATTGCTTGGTTTTTCTTAGGTACCGGGATGATTGTTGTCTTCTTGAAGCAGATAGAAACCTCAGCATGTCATAAAGAGAGATTGAAGACATCTGTGCATATCTCCATCAGCTGATTCAGGCAAGATCCAATCGCATGTCCGGGTACTCCATCTGGGCCAGCTGCTTTCCATGGTTGACCTTCAAGAAAGCCATTCTGACATCTGCAGCGGTAACCCCAGTTATAGGTTCATCCAAGGCTTCCAGAGTGTAGGGCATGCTGTAACTGACCTCTTGATCAAAACAGGCACAGGATGCATTGAGCTCATCAGGGAGATGTCATTGGGCCGGCGATTTTACATGCCTTCATCTTGTAACCTATTAGGTCTTGCAGATTTTGCTATATTCAGAGGGAATCGATGTGGCTAGCTTGGGACTCTAGCTTAGTCCGATACTGTCTTTTGACATTTTTGATGGATTCCCTTAGATCATATCTGGCTTTCTTGTGTAAGTCACCTGACTTGAACTCCTCAGATTTCAGCAAGCAGGAGCTATCCCTGTTCATCCATGGTTTCCGATTGGGAAACACATGCATTTGCTTCTTTGGCAACCAGTCTTCTGCATACTTACTAACGAAGTCAGTTACTGTAGCGGCATACTCATTCATGCTGATCGCAGAGTTTTTAAATACTGACCAGCCCATTAATTCCAAGCAGCCGCGTAGGAGATTATCCGATTCCTCAGACTAACGTTGCACGATTTTCTTTGATGGATTCTCCTGCTTCAATTTTTACATGTAACCCAGGAGCAGGAGCACAGCATTGTGGCCTGATTCGCCAAAGTGTGGGCACATTTGATATTTGTGTAGCAGTGGTCTTGGATGTTTGGGCCTCTGGTGGAACAGGAGACATGTTGGTGATAACTTGGTAGAACACTCGAGCTTGGCCTGATTGAAGAACAAGGCCTCGGGATGTTTCGTCTCAAAGCTATTCGTAGCGGGGAATATTTCATTCAGCACGATCTTCACATCCACATGGGATTGGATGTAAACTATCATCAGGATAACAGAGTTGAACTCCCATAGAAAGTAGTACAGGCGGCATTTTAGCATCAGGTATTCTAGGTCTGCGGAGCAGAAAATTGCCAGTGTTGCTATGTCTAGGCACCACGAGGTGTTGGTTAGGAAGCAGACACCACTTCCCCTAGCCTTGCCAGCTCTAATGACCCCTCTCTGATGAGCTCAATGCATTCTACACCAATTTTTGATCGAGAGGTCAGTTACAGCATGCCCTACACTCTGGAAGGCTTGGATGAACCTGTATCTGGGGTTACCCATGGAAAGCAACTGGCCCAAGTGCAGTAACCAGACGTGCATGAATCAGCTGGCGGGGATATTCACAGATGTCTTCAACCTCTCTTTATGACAATCTAAGGTCTCTTTAAGGGGACAACTATCATCCCAGTACCTAAGAAAAACCAAGCAATGCACCTTAATGACTATCCGCCAGTGGGCCTGATATCCATCATTATGAAGTGTTATTCGATGGATGGAGAAACTCTCTGGTTTTGGGTACTGTCCAGTGAAGCAAGCGAGAGCCACATTTCCATGAAACAGAGCACACAGCAGTCTCTCTATTCTCTTTGGAGAGTAAATCTGGCGCTAAGGTCTTCTAGCTTGTTTTCCAGAGACTGGACATTTGCAGAGAGTAAGCTGGGGAGAGGGCCTTCAGACCGTGTTGTTTCACTCTCACCTGCAGGCCTACACGTTTTCCACACTTCCTGGAGTATCTGCTTCTTTTCGAGCCTGGGAGACGGCGAGAGTGGTTTGCGGTGTTAAGGGTATCTTCTCATCCCATAACACTTCCTCCCCCACCCATGGCCAAACCTGATCTTTTTCCCCCACACCCCCTCCACCCTGCATAGATAGCCCCAATCTTCTCCCCTCGACCCCCCCCCCCCCACCCCTTGGTCAGCTTAATCTTCTCTCCACTTCCCCATAGCCAGACCTGATCTTCCTCCCCCCCCTCTTCACCCGCCCCCCCCACCCCATGGCCAGTCCCTCCCCTCCCTCTCCCACCAATCCCTAATGCAGAGTGCGCAGCAGGATCTCTCCCACAATCATCAAATGGCCCCTTCCCCAGTAGGCCCCACCCCCTCCTCTGGGCCTGCCTAGTGTCCGTGGACAATGCAACAATGCAAATGAATTTTTTCCTTCCAAGTTCCCGTGACTAACTATTCTTACTTTTCTTCTTCTGACAGCAGAAACTCATTCACCGTGAATAGTTCCACAAGCAGTGACGGCATTCTGGTAGCTCACCTTAGTGAGTTTATCTTCTCCAAAGTCCCTATCTGCATAACTGCCAACACAGTAGCTGGATAGTAATCAAGGGCAGCAGTGCATATTCACACGACTGCTTATTTTTTTTGCAACAGTCCGCAACAAAGCACCCACTGCTGACCTTGAATGAAGCCACCCTCAAAGACCACCCCCTTCAAGTTTTGTTTGGCAGGTGCACACCTTTTGAAGCCAGCCATGGTTCACTCTGTTCTGGCATCTGCACCCGATAAAAAACAGGACTGTGACAAATCTGTCAGATAAGAAATTCTAATTAAGGTTTCAAACAATTCTCAGCATCCTCTAGGCAAACAGCTTGATGATGGCAAAAGAAAGCAAGCTAGGTGGCTCAAATAAACAAGTTTTGTTTTAAAAAACAGGATGCTTCAAACTGGTTGAATTTTGATAATGTCCAGGAATATTCCTGCTAATATTTTGGTTTTCTTTCAAAGCGCTTGAACCCGGAAAGATAAAAGTAGATTTTCCATGTTGAAGGTGTACAATGATGTGGAGATGCCGGTGTTGGACTGAGGTAAAACACAAAGAAATCGCACAACACCAGTTTAAAGTCCAAACAGGTTTATTTGTAGCAAACGCCGCAAGCTTTTGGGACAACCTGAACTCCCAGCCACCTGATGAAGGGACAGGCTGTCCCGAAAGCTTGCGGCATTTGCTACAAATAACCTGTTTGGATTTTAAACTGGTGTTGTGGGATTTCTTGGTCAAGATATACAATGCAGTGCATTTTGAGAGGGATTCTTTCATACAAGCAAGCTTCACCCATCACAACACTATGAACTGGATAAAACATTGCCAATGACATTGGTTTAGATTTCGGTCATTATTTACTTTTTACATCAGGAAAGTACTAGTTCAGAATTCAAAGCTATTGTTGGGTGCCAGAACAGAAACCCCAAAGTATATTACGAAGCTAGACTAGACCCCAACAACTTTTCTATTTGGCATAAATTTGAAGAAAGCATGTTTCACCTCAAGAGTGATTCCACTGACAAATTATCAAAACAAGCTTTATTCATAATACAGTTTAATTATACCTCTAATAAAACAAAATGGTTTCAAGGCAGCACAGTGGCACAGTAGCTAGCACTGCTGTTTCACGGCATCAAGGACCGATCTTAGCCGTGGCTGACTGCCTGTGTAGAGTTTTCACATTCTGTTCCACGTAGGTTTCCTCTGGATGCTCTGGTTTCTTCTCAGACCATAAATTTGCAGATTAGGTGGATTGCCATGCTAAGTTGTCCCTTAGGGCTGGATTTTCCTGTCTCACCCACCACAGGAATTCTAACAGGCAGGACAAGGACAATGCAAATGTCCATTGACTTCGGGTGGGATTTTCCAGTTTTGAGGCGAGCACATAGAAAATCCCACCTTTTGTGTCCCAGGATGTGTGGGTTAGAGGAATTAGAGGGAAGGTGGGGTTACAGGGATACAGAGATAGGACAGGGGAGAAGGCCTGGGTATGGTACTCTGTCACAGAATTGGTACAGACTTGATGGGCTAAATAGCCTCCTTCTGCATTGGGAATTCTATGATTCTATTAAGTCTTAACCATTGAACAAACTTTAAACAATGAAAAGAAGCAAACCCTTAACTTCTAACTTATTACTAGTCAGTCCCAATTAAGCAATATTTCTCTGAGACTTAAATCCCACTTCAAAAACAGTAACCAAATTCAGGCATACTTGTTTTAATTTGGGTAAACAGTCTTGGCGCTTTCAGAGAGGGAATGGATTTCAGCAGCTTACGGAAAATCTCTGACTTCAAGGAATTCCCAGTCAGAATTCAACTCTAAAACTGAAGCTAAAACCAGCACAGAATTTTCGCTACAGACTAGCTCTTCCCATTAACCTAATATCACATGACAACATGGTCAACCTAGACTGAAAACCCAGGAGAACTTAAGTTCTCCTGAAACAAAGGTGCATTAAACTTACCAAATAACACATTCCTAATTAAAGGATTTATTACGCTATTTTTACAATATCTGCTACATTCCTTCCAGACAAAACCAAATCCCTTGCAGAAAAACACTGAATCATAAAGCAATACTCCTAAACATAAAATACATTAATAGCACAGTCCTGTCCTGTGAGCTTTTACAGAACACACGAAAACCATACAACATTTGGTAAGGATGTTGCATTATTGTGTACAAGACAAAGAGTGAGATCTCAATTAATAATCCAAAAATTACAATAGAAGTCCAAACTGTTCTCCTCTCCAACAGGACATATTTATCTCTTCTATATAATGAACGGCAATTTTGTTTAGAATGCAGTAAGATTTTTAAATCATCTCTTAATTTGCCATGAGAAATGGTACTTGGAGGGAGAAGTTCTGGAAGAGAGGCTCAAATCAAGAGGAATGATGCTCACAAATTGGGCCCCATATAGAGCTCCCAATTTTAACTATGTAATTCAATGGATTTTGAGCAAGTTTAAAATCAGGCACTATCGTACAAACTCTACAATACAGAAGGAGGCCATTCAGCCCATCAAACCTCACTGACCCTATCTCCACAAATCCATGAATTTACCCCGCTAATCCATCTGGCATAAAGGAAAACTTTTTTAGCTTCGCCAATCAACATAACCAACACATCTTGAGGATGAGAGGAAATCGGTGCACCCAGAGAAAACCCATGCAGACACAGGGAGAATGTGTAAACTCCACATAGACAGTCACCCAAGGCCAGAATTGAACCCGGGTCCTTAGTCCTGTGAGGCAGCAGTGGTAACCATTGTGCCACTATCATGCAGGTCTTGCCTGGAAAGTAATGGGCCGAGTTAATATTCTACTATGATGTACTACAATTGAACAACACTTTGGTTGGACAGTAGTTTCTTACCTGAAAATAGACATATAGTAAAACCACAGGTTATATGGAAAGTTTTACTCTTGTCCAACAATCTTCGTGCTTTTCTGCTTGTAAACTGTGAAAAATAAATTTACCAATCATTAAAATTAATTAATTACAAGTAAAATGACAAATTTAGCTCGGTAGGCCACTATCATAGCATCGAGTGGCAGACTGAAAACAAGTAGAATTTGGATATATTGGCCGACTCCTGCAGAAATACCTGATAAGGGAGTCTCTTTAGGGCTGTCAATACTCTCCCTTCTTTTTCCTTCCCTCACACTCTCTCTTGCACAGCAGGGAATGGGAATAGAAATGCATTTGAAGGGTTTCTCCATGTTCATGCAATTTCCAGGAACTTGTGGCCAGTAGCTGATTCAGAGATGGCCCGGTGGCTGCAATGCTACCTGTGAATTTTCACCTGCTACTTTCTACAATTTTTGCTGCATTTTGATGCTAATCTGGGAAGCAAGTTCTTTGCTTTGAATTAATACACTGCTTTGCTCTTTCTATTTTCTTTCATATTTTACTTGAACTGATTCCCTTAATTCCACCTCAGGCAGCTACGAAAGTTGAATGAATTAAACTTTGAAGGCAATGATACAGATATCCGTCAGTGAACCATTATCTATGCAATCAAAAAAAAAATCCCCAGTGTCAAAATGATCTTCAAATTTTTAAAGATTGGACTGCTGCAAAATTCAGCCGAATGGGTCTAGAATGATGTTGTTCTAGGCATTGTTTTGGTACCAAAACGGTGTGCTGATGTGCCACTCTGCTGCACAGGGTGCCAGTATAGTGAGAACATTAGAATGGACTCTTAATCAAATAATCAGATCATGTCAGCATCTAATGTTGATACTGAAGCTTGCACGGCCATTTGCTACCTCACTAATCCAACTAACTTCTTCTAAAAAAAACACACAGCCAATTATGCATTCAGCGACAGGAAGGATCTCTCCACCTGTGCTATTTAAAGAGACTATAGACTACTTTCAGATAGTTATTGCTGGATTTCTTCTGGCTCTGTGTGAGAGTGTGCAAGTAAATCAAGTTTTCCTTGAGGAATTTTTTCAGTTAGTAAAATTAACAGAGACTGGTGATGTTTCTGACATTAGGGGATCTGGTGAGAACATTCCTCTCAGTCATAGGCCCATTGGTTATCATCACCTTGGTCTGAAACTTTCAGTTGCGGTATGAGAGAGAATGTGCAAGCAGACATTTGAGAGCCCCCATCATGTGCCAGAGGGGTATTAGCAGTATGTGATCAGCGGATCATTGAGTAGAAGCTGACAGAGATTCAGCTCGAGGGGCTGAATGGCCCTTTACTCGTAAGGATAGTATCCCTCTTTCTGTCTGCAGGAAAAATGGGCCCAAAGCAGCAAGGAGAGGGTCAAAACTAGTGATAAACAAAACATTTTCCTTCAATGTCCAGCAGAGAAAAAGGCCCTCGAGCTGGCAGGAAAGTAAGGTGGCCACATTATTTCAAACGGTGAGGCCAGAATTGAAAGTAAAGTGAGCGAGGAATTATTGAGCTCGTGTCCACTGTGGAACAAAAGGAACCTTGCAGCAGACGCATGGATGAGGGAGAATTTGAAGGCCTCGCCCCCCCCCCCCCCCCATCCTTTCCCCACCAAACTGTTGGGAGTCGTCTTGCGCATGTTTCCACACTCTGGGAGGATGGGCAGTTGCAGAATCCTCTGAGGAGGAGCCACGTGTGCTTTCTGTCATCGCTGCCCAGTTAAATGTTGACCGAGTGGAATTCCATCCGCTTTATGAAAGCTGATTACAAAGCCAAGAGTGCTATGATGACCAATTAGGTGAAATCCTGCAATGGCCAAGAAGCTCCTACCAGACTATCAGGGTTGATGCTAACACATGAACTCTGCAGCCCTGTTGAAAATATATTGGTGACTTCCTTAATGCAGCATTGAGCTGCTGCCCAGGAGACCCCACACTAACTCCCAGTGAATACCTGGAAGGAGATGGATGCATAGAAGGTGAACATAGCAGTGATCCTCAGCACCACAGGATTTGGATTATACACCAGTGACTTAGAACTCCTCCTGCAGTTTGCAGGTAGCCTCCCTTGACATTGGTGCTCTGACATGCAGAGGTAAACCAGGTGAATGCAGAAAACTCTAGGACACAGTTTGTCCGGTCTTGGGAGGCCATTGTGTCACCAATGTATTCAACATTTTTCTGCTGCTTGTCCGATTGGAGACTGGCCCTGCCTGCTGTAAGAGCACCTCTGGCACCTGCTCCTCTCCTGTTGCTGGTAATCTCCTTTGATGTGTGTGCCAATTCCAGACATTTTCCCTGGATCCCAGGCCCTCTCAGTCCACCCGGAATCTGTAGCCCTCTGCCTATGCTTACCCGACTAACAACCAGAATCAGATGCCACTGAGCTCCTCAGAACAGACTTTGTAGACTGCCACTCCTCAGAGTGCTCTCAGCTTATTAATAAAATGGCCTCCTCTCTCTGTCCTGCAGAATGAAAGCAGCTCACAAATAGCTGATTTCCACTTCAAAGTGACACCTCACATAAGTGGCATCAGCTTTAAATGGTCAGAGATCTGATGGCCCAGGATCGCTGTTCACCACTCGCTTGATTCAAAAGGTAGCATTAAGTCACATTCAAGTTCATGGAAGTGAGCTGTAGTTGGCCAGTAAACCAACACAATTGGCTTCCAGCCACACCACAGCAGCAACATCATCTCCTATAGTTTCCCACCACCAGCAGAATGCAGACCTGATGTCATCCTATCAGATTCCCCCAGTACACTAGCCTACCCACAACATCACCTCCTGTCTCACTGAAGTGGGCCTCATTAACTTGCACCAATAATATGCTGACCCCAGCATATTATTTGCTACACTCTAAAGAGCAGCTAGTGTCAGACCTTAGCTCAACATCAGTTCCTTCTAAACTTCACATTCCCACACCATTGCCTGGCTTGTGGCAATCCTTGGGTAGCTGGAAGGATAAGGACACAACGTAGGATTGGGTTAACGAAAGGAAAGCAAGAGGTGCACGCTCACACCATCAGCAGCTTGTAAATTATTTGGAAGATTGTGGGATGAGGGCTGCATGCTGCTAAATCGTACATTGTACATCCCTATGCCTGAAGTCAGGCCTGAGCAAATTTACAAACAAATTATTAACAGACATCCTCATTTTCTTCATCTATTCGCGGTAAATGGGCATCGCTAGCTAGCCAGCATTTATTGCCCATCTCTAGTTGCCTGTGAACTGAGTGACTTGCTAGATTACTTCAAGGGACATTTTAGAGACAACCACACTTCTATGGCTCTGGAATCACATGTTAGGCCAGACCAGGTAAATATGGCAGATTTCCTTCCCTAAAGGTATTTAGTGAACCAGATGGGTTTTTGCAAGTCAGCAACGGTTTCGTGGTCCTCAGTCGATTCTTAACTTCAGATATTTTTATTGAATTCAAATTCTAACAGTTACTGTGGCGGGATTCAAACCTAGGTCCCCAGAACATTAGTTGACTTGCTCGATTATTATTAGCCTAGCAATAATACTACAAGGCCATTGCTTCACCTAATAATATCCAGCTGGAATGCAAGTGTGAGCATTCTGATGAATTTATTCTTGTGACGGCTCACCAAAAGGAGAGAAACACAGCCACCACTAGTTTTTATTTTGACTATAATTCAAGTAGTTCTTCAGTTAAGCCCACATTTAAAAGCCAAACATGAAAAAGTGGCCATGAACTAACCAAAGTACCACTTTTCCAGTTTTAGTAGAATGTAAAGATCCAATAATGCAAGGGTTACTCAAACAATTTGAATCAAGTCAAGAGTAGAAACAAGGGCTTTTGATGGACTGCTGGTATCATATTACTTTCCTGTCACGTATTTGATTATGGAGTGCACTAGTACCTAACCTTGGAAAAAAAGATCTGCTTTTATATCATGATCCAATCTTTTTATTTACTGAAGATAATTTTCTCAGGCTCAAGACAAAATAATGCTTCTGTAAGCCAGTCCTCATCCTTTACAAGCTCAAGTATGATTCTATAACTGCAATAGCTTGTCAGATAGGAGGACTTATAGGTTTTGAGCCTACTCGTAACCTCCAAGAAAAATACACAATAAAAAAATCATCTGTCTGCCTATAGCTTAAAGTTTATTACAGTAGAAAATGAATGGTTGCTAAGACAACATAGTTTGCATTACTTTACCAACTATTATTCCTTGATTACAGAAAATTATAAACAGATGCGACTTTCCATGAATAATAATATTGAAGATTACCCATAGTTAAATTAGGAGTAGTTCCAAGAATACCCGACCTTCCCTTATGCTGGCCTCAAGAACTGACATACCATACTATGTGCAAAGCAGATTGAAAAAAAAATCACCCTTCAAACGCAAATAAGTTAACAGAGCCATGTCATGGAGTACGGCCATTCTGTAGTGTGACCAAAGCAGTTCTTCACATATAAATGTGCATCCAGAGGTTGCAACTTCTTTTAGACTCCCTTTGAGAAGCTGGTGCCAATATTCCAGCTGATTTTCCCACCTACACTTTTTGGTTTGGATGTCCAGGAGGAAAAGAGGATGGGAAACTCAATGGGAAAATCTCCTGGGCTGAAGTGAAAATCAGCAATCATAGGTCTCAAGATATATAACATGACCTCTGAAGATTTGAATGAATCAAGGGGATGCTTGAATGGGATCATATAGAGTCCACTGGTTTGTTTCATGGTCAGTGGGCAGCACTGGACATACTGATTTTCATTAATTATCAGAACTGATTACCATTCTGAAGATTTGCTTGTATTTTGACGGTAGTGAGACAATGTTTTTAATGATGTAAAAGGGTGCACCTGTCAGAAATTGACAATTATTTTGTTGCAGAAGCCATACTCGGTTGAATAGGCATAAGAAGTCCTCAGATTCCATTATCACATTGAAATATTCTCACCATAATAAAGCAACCATTATCAGGTGATAGCAACCAAAAGGGCTTTGGTCATTGACCACATTAACATACCGTGGCCAAAATTGCCTCAAAGCAGCAAACTGCAGGAGACCAGCACTTAACATGGAGGCTGCTCTCTGGATCTGTGCTCAACTCTATCACATCTAATCAGTAGAATAAAAGAAACTGAAGCCTCTAGCTAACCTCTGTCTAGCCTTTAAGGACTGGAGAAAACCTGGACCTCTCCCACTTAAGAGTGCAAACAGGATGGCCATTTTTGCCAAGAATGTGCTCCAGATGGTCAACAGGCCTCTGTGACAGTTGAGCAGGTGCTTAGTCCTCCCTAGGCCATCAAACTGTTCTGTGACACAAAAGCATCTGAGTACTGTGGTTCAATGAGACTAAAATTGGGCCAGATCTTCACAAGATGATTCGATTGACTCCATGTCTCTTTTTGAATCAAGACAAATACAAAGTGTACAGGAAATTGCAGGAATGAAAACAAAGTCTGTTCTAAAAAAACTGCAAGGACTGTTTGTGTGTAGAAAAGGACAATTGTATGTGTATTGCAAGACCCATCCCAGGCACAAACAGAACAAGGGATATCCTGGAGATCTGAACTTTAATTATAATAAATCACAATATAGAAGTTTAAAAAAAGACTGCTGGTGCCACTTCCATGGAAGAAAAGAAAATGGATTCTACTCCTAATTTAGACATGGGTTTGCACTAACCAAGATATAATGAGAATACCAGTATCCTAAACATAAATATTAATGCATGTGCAAAGATTTTATCCCCATCCTGTACAAAATAGACAGGCAGGCAACTAAAATGACCTCAGATTGCTTTGCAGAAATCATTTGCACTCCTGGTGATTTTGACCTGATTTTCTTAACCAGGTGACAAGGGCCATACCCAAATGTGGACCAGGTCCTTTTTTTATAAATGCACTTCAACAGGATGGACACCAGCCCCACCTCTCCCCTCATCCCCAGGAACCAACAAGCAAGCATGTCACGATTTACTTGTTGTACTTCACATTTGGAGTATTCCCAGCCGGCTGCTGGATTGATACCAGTGATGCCAGGATGAAACCCAAAAAGGGAAGATTCTTAACGGCTTCAATTGGCCATTGCCAGGAAAATTGTCCATAGACCTTCCCATTCCAGACTTAACAGGGGCGGCAGCAGGAAGATGACAGGGAAGGAGGTTATGGGAAGGTCACTGCCACCCTCCTACCTGATTAAAGCCCTTGTGCCAATAAATCCACCACAGCAAAGAGCACAAGATTTTACTCTTAGTCTTCAAATCACAATGAACGAGTACAAAAAATATGGGTGGGATTTTCAGCCCTAAGCACTTGCCCTAAGACCAGAAAATCTTGCCCGAGGGCAACAGACCTTTGCATGGTCCTATCATGCTTGCTATGATTCCCGTGGTGGGCAGAGCAGGAAAATTTTGCTCTATATCCCTGTTCAACAAAGCAGTTGAAGGATTGGGTCAAAGAGCAGAACAATAGATTCCTGGAAAGAATTTGTGAAAATTATAGTTTGTTATTTAGATCTCCTAGAGATCTCAGTAAATAAGGTTGACTTTCACTGTTAGTAAGTTTCATCAGCTAGAAACTGTATTTACTTACCTTCTGTGACCCTCGCAGGAATGCCAGTAAAGTGCGACACATGGGCAGCAGGATAAGACTGCAGTTCATATTCAGGACTGAAGCAGAAGCTCTACTAATGCATAATCCTAGCTGAACAAATAAGACAATGATCAGAAAAAGCTACAATAAAACAAACATATATTAGAAGAAAAATCTTACTTTAAAAGTTCATTTAAAATCTCAGTTCATCATAGATTTATAATACCAACATTGGTTTCAAATTTATTTATTTATTGTCGTAAGTATTTTCACATTAATACTACAATGAAGTTACTGTGAAAATCCCCCAGTCGCCATCTGTTCAGGGTACACAGAGGAAGAATTTAGCATGGCCAATGCACCCAGCCAGAATGTCTTTCAGACTGCGGGAGGAAACCAGAGCATCCAAAGGAAACTCATGTAGACATGAGGAGAACATGCAGATTCCACACAGACAGTGACCCGAGCCAGGAAATGAATCTAGATCCATACACTGTGAAACAGCCAGCACTTCCCTATTTGATCACCCCCAAATAAGGAGTGTTAACAATAAGGAGTGTTTCAATTATATATTACAAATGCGAAGTGGATAACAGCATTCAATCTTGATGATATTGAACATCCTGTATTAATGTGGATATAATATCAGTTATACCAGTGGCTTGCACTAAAAAAATGGGCATTTTCAGTTACAAATCAATCATTCATAGTGATGGTCAGTTAAAAAACTGGACAGTATTGAATAAAGCAAACATAGTGAACTGTCTCACACTTAGAAACACTAGTCACCTGATGCCTCCTCAGCAACAGAAAAGCCAATAATCTTTCATATCCCATTGGTTGCAAACTTAACAAAACAGATTCCTTTCCACTGTTTTTCCACTATTAAATCCTACTTTTGTTCCTTAGAAACAGAAACATACTGCTTGTTGTGTAACTGCCTCTCAATCAGTGCTGTGGTAGTCCCAGAGATGTCATTATTGCTGCTGTAATAAAACCCAGCACAATATTAACTTTTGCAATGATGGGCTCCAAACATTAAGTCAATGTCCTCAATCCCAGGGTCTCACTCGTGGTCCCTTTGACATTCCATAGATAAATCTCGCAAGCTAGCCTAGATTTTATTGTAATAGGATTTAATGAGGTTGCTTAAGTTGACCCCTTTACCTTAAAAACCATTTTATACCTTTTAAGTATAAAAGCAAGCTAAAGATGCCAAGTGAAGGGAAATTGGTATTGATTTTTTGGGGACAGCTAAAAGATTCCGCTAAATGAAAAGCTTGTGATAGTAGTCCAGGGACAAAAGGGAATTTCTGCCATCGTGGACTCTAAGAAGACGTAGTGTTCTTTAGAGACAGATTCGAAGTAGGCATGAAGGGTTAAAGTTGTGACCTGCTTCATCTGACTTCACCATTCATTTGAAGGCATAAAGTCAGCAGAGTTTTATTAATTAGTATACTTTATCTTTGTGAGCTCTCACCAGTCAAGTTTCTATAAATTACCAAATGAGTGAGAAAACAAGACAGTTGCAGACTCGTTTCTGGGGCAAGTGAAAAAGAACATAATCTTATGGCTCTTAGTCAAAAAAAATGCCAGCTTATAATTCTCATGAGTAAGGGACAGGAGAGTCTAATCCAGTTGAAGTCAGCTGTTCTAGAATTGTAGAGATGCCTCTGCACAGACACTCCAATCTCCCAGTGTACTGTGTATACACAGTGTACCATGAGATCTCCTATCATACACCAATGTAAGGACACACAACCGATTGCCCCCTGTGCCGGCTAAGGAACACTGCCCAATCCTGCCCGATCACCCAGAGGGCATCAATGGCCTCCGTTCCCAACAGCAAGGCCATCACATCTGATCCCCTTTGGTGGGGACCATGCGTGAGCCTCAATGGTGAGGACTTTGACCACGAACAGGTAAGGGCAAGTGAGCCCGTAAGATGGAATCCAGGACTTACTAATGACGCCATAAATATCTAACTTGGATTTGCGTCCTTTCTCAACACAAAGCCAATTTTGATGGCAAAACAGAGCTGGTAATTTTGCAAGAGGTGAAAAATTGGGCACGATCCTGATTTTGTGCCTCTCACCCCCATTTTCCTGGCTCTCCGCGCTGATTGACCGGCAGGACGAGCCGGTAAGATTGTCCCCTGCGTCTTTGCCCAGTGGTTGTAACTCTGTGAAACAGTTTAAAAAGGATTATCAAGTTAAATTTATCAAGACTCCTTTTTTAAAAAATATACCTACAATCCCATCCTTCTCTAACAAATTTCCCTTTCCTAAAAGGTTTGGTTACAGCAATAATTAATCATCTCTCCATTGTGCTGAGCATGTGACCATGGAATGCAACAAGTTTTTGTTTCCATTGAAAACTGTTGTGTGGCCTCGGGTGAACTGCAGGTCTTTGTGCAGCAACTGCTCATTTAATCAATGACCCCTCCCAAAAGAGATCAATGATACAATGCAGACAAAGTACTTGTACAAATCATCAGTCGCCCCAACCCCACCAGACATAAAACCAAAAAAATTCATCAACTGCCTGTTAAAAGAAAACCCATCAATTTAGTGATCAGAGAATAAAGTATCGTGAATGCTTTTCAACATTGCAGGATTAAAACACGTTGGCTCACTAGAATGCTTTGTAGAAAGTACGATGATTTAAACTGATTCAAAGCAGAACAGAAGTAGCTTGTTCTCTTAAAACAAAGTGTATTCAAGAAAGAAAAGCAGGAACACAACTTTTATTAACTACTGTAAATGATACAATTGAGTAGCTTGGCCCCTGCAATCGAAAAATTCCTCAAGCCAATTGTATTTGAAATTTTCTGGCCATGAGACCTTGGTAGGGAAGATCTGACATTGACCCAAAACATTAGAGGCAGCAGAGCAAGCAATCAGTCAGGTTTATTTTAAAAGCATAAAGCTGTAGAGGTGATCAGGAGCAGCGGGGACAAGTCAGACCTTTATACAGAACAACGTACTAATTATGAGCAGGACTCAACCATGCAGCCCCTCAAAGCCTGTTCCACCAAAACTGATTGTAACCTCAGGGTAATCTTGAGCATGCAAACGTCGACTGACTGACCAATGCTGGTCGCTACAGCGCCAGAAGGATGTGGAGACTTGAGAGGGTACAGAAAAGATTTACCAGCATGTGGCCTGGTATGCAGGGCATCAGCTTTGAGGTGAGGTTGGAGAAACTTGGTTTGTTCTCACTGGAACAATGGAGGTTGAGGGGCAATCTGATAGCAGTTTACAAGATTATGAGAGACATGGACAGAGTGGATAGTCAGAAGCTTTTTCCCAGGGCGGATGAGTCAATTACTAAGGGGCAAAGGTTTAAGGTGTGAGGGGCAAGGTTTGAAGAAAATGCACGAGGCAAGTTTTTTTTTTACACAGAGTGGTGGATGCCTGGAACTCATTGCCGGGGCAATAGTGAAAGCAGATACGAAAGTGATTTTTAAGGGATAAATACATGAATAGGATGGGAATAGAGGGTTATGGTCTCTGGAAAGGTAGGGATTTTTAGTTAAGTCAGGCAGCATGGTCGGTGCAGGCTTGGAGGGCCAAAGGTCCTGTTCCAGTGATGTAATTTTCTTTGTCCTTTGACTGGGAGAATGCCGGCGTAGGCTCAAGACTAGGAAGTCGTAGATCTCACTGGTGAGGATGTGATCTTGGATTTTCCCCACCCCTCACTAGCGATGTCATCACGTTCACACCCATAATAAGCATGAAGCTGCTTCACATGAATTAGAATGGACTTTAATATTAACCTACTCCTTCGCGGATCCCACGCCAATGTGCTTACAACAGACACCCATTTGCACCACCAGGTTGACACTATGCCTATACCAACCTGGTAGTGCCATAGGACAGGGCTCCAGTGGGAGCCTCATAGAGGAGGGGGGTTGTGGTGAAGGGATTCATTCAGATTTGGTTGTGGGATGGGAACAGATGGAGAAACAGGGGATGCAGGGGGTATGGGTATGATTGGGGGGGTGGGGGGCAATGAATCAGAGAAGGGGAAGAGAGCCTTTAAGACTTCCACAGTAGATTGGGAGTGGTGGGGGGGCAAGGGGGATGAGTTTATTCCTGTTATGACTGCAGCACCCTTTAAAAATGGTGTCCCAATCTCAGTGCAGCTGAGCTTTTGCCGCACCCCATCCTGCACAACAGTGTGAAGCACATTCTATTGATCTTTATAGGCAGTTTCATAAAATCTGGAGAGAAAACTGACCTGGGAGAAACACACTGGTTGTTTCACTAAAAACAGAATTCTGCCCTTTCTTGCTAAGATTCTTCCCCTCACTTCCACATTCCCACTTACCCCCAATGACTTTTCACTCCCTTGTTAAGGATCTATTTAGCTCTACTTTAAAAATGTTCAAAAACTCAGCTTCCAACACCTTCGTTTGAAGAATTCAAAAACTCATGCACTTAAAAGAAAAAAAACTTTTCATTTATGTCTTAAATTGGAGACCCCTTACTTTTAAGCAAAGAGACCTGTTCCTAGATTCTCCTACAAGAGGACACATCTTTTCCACACCTACACTGTCAGGAGCCCTCAGAGTCCTGATCAAGTCACTCCCTCCACTCTTTCAAACTTCAGAGATACACGCCTAGCCTGTCCAACCTTTCCTCATAAGACAACCTGCTCATTCCAGGGATTAGCCTGGTAAACCTTTTCTAAACTGCTCCCAAACACTTACATGCTTCCTTAAATAAGGAGATTAATACTATACACAGAACTCCAGACATGGTCTCACCAATGCATTGTATAGCTGAAATATTACCTCCCTACTAACCTCCTCAGAAGTCATGAACCATAATCTGGATTTGGGAACCTTTTGAAAAATAGATTGAGGTAATCTTACCATGGCCCCTACATTCCAACTCAATGCCAATTTATGTGGCCAATCCCCATTGCCTGGCATAACTCTCTCAATTGGTCTTTCCATGTCCATTCATTCAGTATCCAATATATATAGTGCCAATGAGCCGTGTAGTAACTGTGGCAAGTGCAGAACTGCTCAGAAAAGAAAACACATTCATGAGTCTTCTTCTGGAAATAAAAGTATGCTACTGCAACCCTTCGAAAATGTTAATCAATAACAGAGCCTTCAAACACTTCTTCAATCTTGAACAAATAAATATTGAGGCATTAACAAAACAGATCACAAGCAGAACAAATTAATATAACCACCTAAAGGTGTTGGTCAAACTTAATTCACAGTTCTCTCCCAATTTGAAGTAAGGAAGGAGTACGAAGGGTGAGGGCTAGAGGACAAACAGCTTTTAGTGCAACTTTCACAAAGTCCCAGGGAATGGAGACTTGCACTCAAAGCAGCTCAATTTCAGTTATCCTGTGATCACTTACACCTCATTTCTAGGGTCAGGCAGCCTAACTCAATCCCACACCTGACCCTCAGTCACCTCACTGCTCCACTTCCCTGCAGTGAAGATCAGGACATTAAGGGGGTCCTTCTACTGAGATAGGTCCGGTGAATGGGAGTTTTCTGAACTCAAGTTACCCACCTGAGCTGAAAATCTGGCCACAGCATCTGCTTAGAGGAGTGACGATACAGAACACTAACAAGGTTCTTTAAATTGGAAACTGCATCACCAATGCTGTATTCTTCCTCCATTGGTACTGGCCGAACCAAAGTTTTCAAAATCACCAGAATCCAATCCCACTTCAGCTTCATCAAAAATATTCACTTGCGTATCAGTGAAGTCACCCACTCCTGCCCCTAACTATGTTCACCTCTTTTCGAAGCCCTTTTCTATGCATATCATTGCTTACTTCCAGATTTGACTATTTCAATCCTCTCTTGGTCAGCCTCACATTCTTCACTTTATAATCATCAATTCATCCCCCTTTCTGATGCTAGTATCCTATCTTGCCCTTTGTCCCACTGGGCCATCTTCACTCATTTTCCTGCTGTTCTAAAGTTTAGACTAAAGTGTATTTATTAATGGTACAAGTAGGCTTACATTAACACTTCAATGAAGTTGTTGTGAAAATCCACTATTCGCCACACTCTGGCACCTGTTCAGGTACACCGAGGCAGAATTCAGCATGACCAGTGCACCTGACCAGTATATCTTACGGACCATGGGAGGAAACCCACGCAAATACAGGGAAAATGTGCGGACTCTGTACAGACAGTGACCCATGGTGAGAACTGAACGCAGGTCCTGACACTGTGAGGCAGCAGTGCTAACCACTGTGCCACCATGACACCCCACATTGACTCTCAGTCCTACCAGGTCACAAATTTAAAATTATATCTTTGTTTACATCACTACAGCACTTTGTTCTGCATCAAAAATTTCCCTTCTCCCTGTAGAAGCTGCAAATGTGAGCTGACCCCTTTGAAGACCTCTGACAGCGTGGCAAAATGTCAATTTCATTTGGGGAGGAGTCCATTTTCCACAACTGTTCACTCAGTTATTATGTCAAGCAAATGCACTGCGGGAATCACCAAGGCTCCTTTGGAGGCACCTACCAATCCCACAGCCTCTACCATCTAGAAGGAGAAGACAGCAGATGTGTGGGAACATCATCACCTCCAAGTCAAGCACCATCCTGACTTGGAAACATATCACCATAACTTCAGTGTCATTGGTTCAAATTCCTGGAGCACCCTCCCATGCAGCACTGTGGGTGTAGCTAAACCACATGGACCGCAATAGTTCAAGAAGGCACTTCACTGCCACCTAGAACAATCATTTTACAACAGTGATTATCACATCTAACAGCTTTGGATGTGGCATCATAAATATATTTTTGTGTAATTTGGGATATTATGCTTCTGATGCCAATCTTCATTATGCTTTTGAGCAGAATGTTATGATTAATTCTTATTAATCGGTGGCGATACTTCTATGTCAAAGTGAAACAGGAGCACAGAGAGAGATAACATGTAACAAAGCACAATGCTCATGAACATTCTTGTTCTTACATTGAGACATACTACAGGAAATCCCACAGCTGGACAGAGAGTTGGACATATAGACAATGTATGATATATTGGCTATAAATACTTAGCAGCTAAAAAAGAATGTGTGGGAGGCATGGTAGCACACTGGTTAGGAATGCTACCTCACAGCACTACAGACCTGGGCTTGGTTCCTGGCTTGAGTCACTGTCTGTGTGGAGTCTGCACATTCTCCCTGTGTTGGCATGGGTTTCCTTTGGGTGCTCCGGTTTCCTCCCACACAGTCTTAAAGATATGCTGGTTAGGTACATTTACCCGAACAGGCACCAGAGTGTGGTGACTAGGGGAATTTCACAGTAACTGCATTGCTGTGTAACGTAAACCTTAGTTGTGACTAATAAATAAACTTTAGCTTTGTTCTTTTCCTTGTAACAATTCTGTGCAGTGCACAGTATACACTTGCCTGAAGCTAGCACCGGTAATAAAGAAATCCAATGGGAAATGGAAACAAAAAGAGTTTTCAATAAGATACCTTACAATGTAATGAAATAGTAGTGTATACTGTGCTAAACTAGAAAATTTCCACAAAACTGCTGCTTTCACCTGTAACCAACCTGTCTCTCTCTCTCTCTATATATATCCTCTAGCATAATCCATTATTGCTGAAATGTTATTCCCCTACTTCTGAAACTTGTAAAACCTTGAGTTGTCCAAACATGCAAAAGGTCAAAGCAAACAAAATACAATGTAATTTGGTATTTTTATAAATCAAAGCAGATTTCCTACTTTATGAACAATGCATCAAGTATTTTAAGAAATCAATTTAATCATGTTTTCTACTGAGTTTTCTATAAACTTTAATAAACAAAACTTCTTTGATAAAAGCTGCCAACTTTTTTGTAAAACAGACATTCTAAATGAGCAACAGTCTTTAATTAGAAAACCACATAAATGTAGCCAGGAGATATAACTGCTGGTGCTGACAAAGAATTCTCTGTACAGTTCCAAGTCCTTTACGCAACGTAGCGGAAATGAGCAGTGTAACTTCCAGAATAATCCAGATGTTTTACATGTTCTGATAGTCCAGCCAAATAATCTACCCTTGTTGGGAATTCATTCACCAAGGGGGTGATTTTGCCATTTTGATTCTAAGTGTTGAATTTGGGCACAATTCAGATTTGACTTGGAAACCTGTTCTCAGACGCCCCCATACACACTAAGGCAGAGAAAAAAAATCGCGATTCTAAATCACGCTGTGGGCAGGACATATTGTGCCCTAAATGCTGCTGCTCCAATTGGAGCCTTCAACTGCACAAGCACAGTGGAAAAAAATTTGAAAAATGCACCCGTCACATCACTCCTGGGCCGCAAAAAGTAGATAAAATGGCCTGGGAACGATGGCTCCGACAGACATCGCCCCACCCCCACGATATAACTGTCTCCGTTATCCACCCACCTCCCCACTACCCAGTTCAATCCCGACACCCCCTGCCCTGTTTTCCCCCTCCGACCAATCACCCATAGAGTGGCAGCGGTCCCCCCATTTATTCCCACCAACCACTGCAGGATGGCTGCAGACCCTCCCTTCCTTTCCACCAGAGAACGATCTGACCTGCCCCCTCCACCTCCTTCCCCACATCCTCCCCCACCAGAGATCCAGCTGGCCCCTTTCTCCTCCCCCCCACCAGAGATACAGCTGGCCTCGACCTCACCCCCTCACTCCCCACTACTAGAGATCCAGCTGACCTCCTCCTCCACTCCCAGCAGAGAATGATTGGAACTCCCTCCTCTCTCCCCCCCACAACAACCAGAGAGAGATTTGGCCCTCTGCCCCCCTGCCTCCACACCAGAGATACACTGACCTGCCTCCTCCTCCCATCTCCCATACTCCTCCCATTCAGAGAATGATCTGGCCCTCATCCAGCTTCCCCCCCCCACCATCGATCTGAGTCAGAGAGCCGCTGGAAGCTCTTAACTTTCCTATTCAGAGGCCGCAGCACCCAAAACAGACCTTTGCCGAGTGTGTCTGTTTTGTGCCGAATCTGGACAGGCAAACACGATAGTTTAGGGGAAATGCTGGAGAGATTGGGCATCCAGTCATTATGTCAAGCAAATGCATTTAAGTTGACATTGTGCCCGTTTCGGGTGCAGTTTCATTTTCAGGCCTTGGTAAAGTGGGCATCTGTGTGGATGTGGGCACAGATAGCACTAATCGCCTCATGCCCAAAACCAAGTTTTCGCTCCTGAAAACAGGCACAATGCAATAGTAAAATCGGGCCCTATATGTTTCCTTAATGCTGTTGAAATATAACAATTTTGCAATTCTGATTCACAGGATAGGCTGCAGGAAAATTGCTATATTGCTGCAAAGGAAATAACTATGCATTGAATTCTCCCAACCTGGTTTGGTGGCGGACAGGCACAGAAAATCTGGCGGAAGTCAAAAAAATCAGAAGTCCACTGGTGTAAAATGATGTTGTGATTCTCCCAAAGATGGGTTAATAGCAGGTGGGACATCTCACTGGCAGGTGGCACTAATGTCATTTGCATCTCATGAAGGCTCATTGAAACAGCTACCCATTAGTGTGCCAGCACGTCTTCCAATCTTGCATCATGCCAGTGGGAAATCAAATCGGCGTCAAACCCAATTGGCAAAGAGTGGCATGCACCAAACAGCCCTCAGTTGGCAAGAGAGTTTGGGGTGAGCGTAAGGAGATGTTGGTAGGACAAGAGCTCAGGATGGCAGGTGAAAGAGCAGGGAGGTGGATAAAGAAGGTGAACAATGGAAGGTAGCGGGAAGGTCAAGGAGTGGGAAGCTGGACCTCAACAAGCTTGCATGAAAAGATCGCAAAAAAGCGTAGTATCATTTACTGGAAAGAGGTGGCTGAAGACTGCAAATTGGGTGGATAAGATCCAAATGAGGCATGGGTGCCTCACAGCTGATGGGCTCAAGAGGAGGGCAGTTGAATCAAGGAACAAATTTCTTCTTGAGGCTGCTATTCTTTTCCCCTTGGTCAGCTGATGACAGGTAGGTTGGAGAGAGTGTGACATGAGTGTGCTGGACTAGTATTTAAATATCGTGCTGGGATCTTCAAACCTGTTAGCTAGAGTGGGTGGATAAATTAACTGCTGGCCCACCAGGAGAGCAGGAGAGAAACTCGGCTCTGCACAGAATCTGGTCAATGGGACAAGCACCACCCGAGCACATTGTCTGAAAATGGGCTAGATTCTCTCCATGATGCAGACAGTGCGGGTCAGGAAAATTCCTGGCTTTGCACTTCTGCTTCAAAGGAAAAGTGACTCCAGAGGTGCGATCCTCATTGCCAGGGAGCTTGTGTGGCAGCAGCTGAGGCTATTGACTGTGGGAACAATTTTTAGGCAGAGATGGTGCATGAATTCACAAGTTTTGCAACTGAAGACCTAAATAAAGGGTCATTCTGAAAGTCAGTCACTATAATAGTGCTTTGACGAGGATATGTGCACAATCTATTACTCCTTACACTTGTGAAAAGCCAGCCATTGACATGAACTCCATTGCTCTCTAGCTCTGAGATTCCACATCTATATGGAACTTAATCTGCTCTCTGACACTCGCAAAGAGAACATGTGACTGCTACCTTGTTGCTGTGGGTAGCTGGCTGCAAGATGCTGCAGAACCCCAGATGATTCCAGGTGCTGGAAAATTGAGGGCCATGACTGCTTTGACTTCTATAGGAAGGGCGAGCACACCAGCTGTTCAGATGTGATGTCCACCGCCAACATGGCACAGATTTCTCTTACTATATCCTCAGACATCTCATTCATGTCCAGGAAACTAAATCTGTTACTGCATACTCTTCATTCAGGGTAATATCTCATCTTTCTCCTCTTACACGTCTGTCTCGAGCTCTGCTCCTTCATGTCCCAATACCCTGACTCTAGTGAGATGATGCTGCTGCCGCCTTTCCCTCTCTACATGGCACATGTGTTCAATTCAACAAAGATCCTTCCTCCATGGCCCACACATTCTTCATGCTGTGCTGACAGTCTGCAATCTCACACAACTGGCTGATGAAACAAGCAGTGGAGTCCATATGGATACGGCTTTGGTCTTTTAGAGACACCAGCCCTCCCTTCTTCCCTGAGGGCACAAACCAGTCTCTATCTCACAGGCAAGCTCAGTTTTGCAATTGCTGCTTCACACAACTCTCAACAAAGCTTTCAGCCCTTTACCTCTACTCCAGTTCACATCTCCAGCACAAAGTTGTGTAATAAGACCTGGGAGTTTTAAGGATGAAAGTCACAATTATCTGCTTTAGTTCCCTATCACTTCAAATTACTTGACTGATTCATAAGTACCATATATGCAATTTATACCTCGACCCAGTTGTCAATGTTGGAAGCAGCACAAAGAGGGACAGGGGTTCCAGATTTGAGTCCTGTCTCCATTTTCAACACTCCACAGAGTCTCTTCTACTCCATGTAAATCCAGGCCTGTGTATTTTGAGCGGACATGGGATTAAGGCTTAAACGTTAAACTCTTAAATCAAATAAGGCAATTTTACCACGAGTTCACTCACATCCAACCCACGAACATAAGATCTGCATGGTGGCACAGCACCAGTGAGCCAATTCAATTCGGGCCTTGGGTGAATGTGTAGAGTTTTCATGTTCTCCCCGTGTCTGTATGGGTTTCCTCTGGATGCTCTGTTTTCTCCCATACTCCAAAGATGTGCAGGTTAGGTGAACTAGCCATGCCAAATTGTCCCTTAGTGTCAGGGGTAGTAGAGTAAATATGTGAGGTTACACGAATTGGGCCTGGGTAGACTTGTCAGTGGAAACTCAGTGGGCTGAATGGTCTCCTTTTGCACTGTAGGGATTCTATGATCTCTGACATTTGTTGTTGCAAGGAACTAACATCAATCCAAAAAGTGCCAATGAATTAAATTCCTAAACAAATGATACATTAACTTAAAGAAAGCAAAATCCAACCTGACAGGGGAATTGAAAGGAAAGGAGCCCATTCTTCCGTAACTGTGTGATGAGTAAGGCTATCCATGGAAGAAAACATTTGATGCAAATTAATAAAACAACTAATACATGGGTAATGTAAGCTCCAGAATGATGGGATTGGGTTCAGGTGGGAAGGAAAAGCATTTCAGATTTTAATCCCAAGCTACTTCCAATTTTAACAGAGGCAGGTCAGGGAATGGGCAACCAATCCACTCTTAGGAATTGCATTGACCATTAAAATCATTTAATGAAGCTCCAAGTCTCAATTTTAATGTTTCTTTTCAAACTAATGTTTGCCAAGTTTCCACAGGCTCAAGAATCCTGGTGGGTAAAAAGGCAAAAAAAAGTTGGATCCATGTGGATTGGTGTTGGTTCCCTGCAGTGACAAAAAAAGTCTTTCCTGTCAGAGATGTTCGTGAGCTTGTGGGCAAAACAGAACTGGAATAGTTCCTCTAAACCCAGCAAGTTTACTTCTATGCCCATTCCCACAATCTTCCTACCCTGTTCCCTGTGATCACTAATCCCCATGATCACTCCATGATCAGACCACCATCTTTGAAAACCCCACATACCTGGCACCTGATTATCAGCTACTTTCCTGTTCTTAGTATATCCTGAAGGAGATCCATATTTTTAGGTTTTCCGCATGGAAATTCCGTCTGAAATTGCATAACAATTAAGGCACCACTGCATTTCAAGGAAGGATGAATCAGTCTGTTGACTGGCAGCCAACTCCGAGGACTATGTCAAGATAAACGTTTGAAAGTCACAAGCCGTCCTTGGCTCTGAAATTATTTTGAAACTGAGAAGATGTCCAGACCACAAAAAAAGAACCAGTCAGAAACATGTCCATGCCATTTTTTTGGTAGGACACTTCCAAGTACAAATAGACATGGAAGTGTTGCATTTAAGACAAGCTAGAGCAACAGACAACAATTTCTTAACACTCTGATAGTGGGACGTACAGTTAGTGCCATTAGCTTGTATTGTTAATTTTATTATGAGAATGAGTGCTTTTAACAACAGTCTCTCATCTGACCATGGCTGGAGCTCTCCGAGCTCACAAATCAAAACCTTCCCAACCTGCCAAGTTTACCAAAGAAGCACATCCACTTATATATTTGAGTGGTTAGCTGCTCATAGCTTGGGAAATAAATGTGCAGCGTGTAACATTTTAAATTCCAGGTTAAAATAGTATTTAATTACTTACAATAACAACTCATTGGGGTTCTCCTTTAACCTAGAAACCTGTCGGGATTTGGCACCACAGCAGAAAGAGGGCAGAATGATCTTGGGGTTTCAATTCAATTTTATTTAGAGGGTTTAACACCAGGCACATACTTGAACCCACTTCCCTTACTAAAACGCAGCTCCTTGTTTCCAGACCACAAGAAATGATATTGAAGCATTTGGAAAGTGTAGAAAAGAATTATAATGATGTTATCAGCATTGAGAAGATGTAACTAGCAGAAACGATTGAGCAAGCTGGGTCCTGTTTTTCTAGAAAGAGAAAGTTAAAAGGCAATTTGATAGAGGTCTTTAAAATTATGATGAAGTTCAATATAGTGGACATGGCGAAACTGCGTCCATCTGCGGGGAGGACTATGCCTCCTCCCCCACTATGAAGAAACATAAATTAAAATAGCAACTAAAAGAACAAATAAAGGATTTGTGAGGTTTAGTTTACATACAAAGAGTTGTGACAATATAGAACTCAGTACCATATGGAATAATTTAACCAATTAGCACTGAAGCACTTAATCATGACTTAATGTATAAATTAGGAAGGGTGATATATGGGCCAAGAGGGAAATGGTCATTAAAGTGGGAGGAGGCATAGTCCTTTTAAGTTACATGGCCTGTTTCTGTACTATAGACCCTGTAATTCCACATCACATTGGATGTAATTTGACAAATAAGTCCTGATGATGAGAAACTTGCCTTCAGCCAATTCCCTATTCATGCTAACATATTTCTCTAATACTATAATTATTTTCAGTTTTAAAATGTCTCATTGTTGTTCATTTTAATACCTGGAAAAAATTGATTTCCTATGTATCTCCAATGATTCTTTACTATCTAATTTTAATGTTACTCTTTCATATTTACTCTGCATTATAGGCATCATTTCAAAGATCTTTGAGCCCTTACATTACCTTCCTGTCTCATTTCATTTTCTGGAATTAGATTAAATAGTGTGTTCTTTCTTACAGGACAAAATCAATTTAACCACAGAAAAGTGCTAGACAAATTATAGACAGTTCTCCTCTTTATCACTTTATTTTTATCTTTGTCTAACTTAGAAAATTAAGGTTATTTAAGGAAATAACCTTTAATTTAATTGGAGGCAGTTCAGAGAAGGTTCACTAGGATGATCACTGGTAGGGAGAGATTATTTTATGAACAGAAGTTAAACAGATTGGGACTCTGTTGAAGTTACACAGATTGGGACTCTGCTCATTGGAATTTAGAAGAATGAGAGGTGATCTCATTGAAACATAGAGGATGATTAAGAGGCATGACCAGTAAATGCTGAGAGGATGTTTCCCCTAGTGGAGAGTCTAGGATCAGAGGGCATAGCTCCGAATAAAGGGGCGACAATTTAAGACTGAGATGAGGGGATTTTCCTCTCTGAGGTTGTGAGTCTTTGGAACTTATTGACAAAGAGAACTGTGTGGGGGCAAACTCTTACAAATATTTAAGGCTGAGATAGATAGATTTTTTATTAAGTAAGGGAATCAAGGGTTATGGAGAAAGGGCAGGAAAGTTAACATGAAGAATGTCAAAATTATTGAATGGCCTACTTCTGTTCCTATTTCTTATGGCCTTATTACTTTTGCCCTCATCTTCCAATTTGCATTATTTTATCTTTTTTCAACTCACGGTAGGGAGATTTTATGGTAACAATTTATTTTATCCATTTGTGGGACACAGGTGTCACTGGTTGGCCAGCATTTATTGCCTATTATACAGAGCCTTGGTGTGACCACGTCTTAAATATTGTGTGCAGTTTTTGTTTACCAGGCTGATTCCGGGGATGGTGGGACTGATGTATGGGGAGAGATTGTTTAGGTTAGGATTGTTTTCGTTGGAGTTCGGACAAATGAGGAGGGAATCTCATAGACTTATAAAATTCTAACAGTACTAGTCAGGATAGATGCAGGGAGGATATTCCCGATGGCAGGGGGGTTGGGGGTGAGGGGGGGAGTCAGAAACCAGGGGTCACAGTCTGAGGATTCAGGGTAGACCATTTAGGATGGCAGTGAGGAGATATTTCTTCATCCAAAGAGTGGTGAGCCAGTGGAATTCATTACCACAGAACATAGGTGGATGCCAAAACTTTGAATGCATTCATGAGGCGGCTAGATATAGCACCTCGGGCGAATGGGATCAAAGGTTATGGGGAGAAAGTAGGATTAAGCTGTTGAGTTGGACGATCAGCCATGATCGTAATGAGTGGCGCAACAAGCTCAAAGGGTCACATGGCCTTCTCCTGCTCCTATCTTCTATGCTACTATAACACAGTTTTGGGTTGAGTATCAACTTGTAAGTCTTTCCAACATATCCATAGTACATAGCAAGAGCTAGAGGCCCTCCTGATCAGCGAGAATCTCCAGGAGACAATGGCAAACCAGTGCAAATCTTGCCAAGCATAATTATGAACCGCAATATTGGAGCCCATGGTTGCCAAAATCTTCTTAGGGCATGGTATCCAAAAAGAGAGAGGACGATTTATCCAAATGAAGTAACTGTTACTTTCTTACCAGATTTTAAATAAACAAATTTAGCACTTCCTATGATATCCCAATATTGTAATCGGAAATCATTGACTAATGAAGAATTCCTATCTTTTCCCCTCCTCTATTTCCCCTGAACATTTTGTAACCAAGCATGTTTAGTTTTTAGTCCAGGCATACATATTTCTGTTAATACCATACCATATTCCCCACATCCATGCTTCAACAAGGCCATTTATTTAATGCAATATACTTAAGAGTATTAACATACATACAACTCAAATCAGTCCGTGTGCTCGTGAATTTTAATCATTTTAAACTTCCTCTTCCTAATCTGTTGTTAATTTGTTAATAATTTTCCTGTTTTTCCACTTTTCTTATTCCATTTTCCCTTTTGCTTCTTTTATTCTTCCCATGCTTTGCCATGTTACTTTACATATTGATTAAGAAAACATTAGTTATTCCCCCAGAAAAAAACATTGGCGTGAGTCCTGCTCAAGTAAACCTCCCACCCCTTTACATTCAGCTTTTGTCCTTCAAATATTTTCAATTCCCAGAAACTAAAAGCCTTTCCTTTTACATCCTGTAGCCCCTCATGCATTTACTTTCCTTATTTTATTACAATGTGAAGATGCCATTGTTGGACTGAGGTGGGCATAGTAAAATGTCCCACAACACCAGGTTAAAGTCCAACAGGTTTATTTGGAATCACAAGCTTTTGGAGCACTGCTCCTTCATCAGTGTGATGATTCCAAATTACCTTGTTGGACTTTAACCTGGGGTTGAGACTTCTTACTTATTTTACTATTTTACCAAAGTGACTATCTTTGGGAGGTCCTTTCTGTTAAAAAAAATGTCATGTCCTAATCTCTGTGTAAGAGGAAGTCTAGTCCTTCCTATATCATTTGTTTCAGTATAAATTGTAACTTCTAGCTGTTCCTTATCAGTGTCCAAAATCTTTTGCACACACTCATTTATATCCTTACGATGGCACTTCACAGATACTGGTCCAGTGCTCACCATTATTATCTCTGTGAAAGGGGTCACAACTGTTATCAGGGGAGATGGTGGTGTAGTGTTATTTTCACTGGTAATACAGAGTTCAGGGTTCAAATCTCACCATGGCAAATGGTGAAATTTGAATTCAATAAAAAACTGGAATTAAATGTCTAATGTGACAATGAAACCATTGTCATAATATCTCATCTGTTCATCATGCCCTTTAGGGAAGGAAATGTGTTATTCTGACCTGGCCTACATGTAACTATAACAATGTGGTTCTCTCTTGAATGATCTTACAGATGGGCAATCAGGACAGCACGGTGTTTAGCACTGCTGCCTCACTGCGCCAGGAACTGGGGTTCGATTCCCCACTTGGGTTACTGTTTGTGTGAGTCTGCACGTTTTCCCTATGTCTGCATGGATTTCCTCCTACAATCTGAACGACATGCTGGTTAGGTGCATTGGCCATGCTAAATTCTTCCTCTATGTACCCGAACAGGCGCTGGAGTGTGGCGACTTGAGGATTTTCACAACAATTTCATTGCAATGTTAATGTGAGCCTACTTGTGACTAATAAGTAAACTTTAAAAACAAATCCTGACCCAACCAATAACACCCACATCACATGAATTTTAAAAAAAGGTGTGCACACATTAGCATGGAACACGGAAGCTGCGGTCTGTAACTCAGTGTTCTGTCACAAGCTGTGCTCTGCCAATTTCCCCTTCTTTAATCCCTCCCCAAAACTGAAATCCATGAGAACATCAACTTACCCATTCCCAGAATTGCTGCGGGATTTTTTAAAATTATGCTTTGTTCAGTGATGTGAGTAGTAAAATTCGATGAATTTTTACGGCATTGGCCCTAAAAGTAATTTGATGATCTTGAAATGCTGTTGGATTATTAAATTTTATAGACTACATTTTTTTTTAAATTTCAGAAAATTCAGTTTCCACACCACTGCAAATGAATGCCTTCCTCTGGTTGTTGCCATTGTCATACATATTCAATTAATTCAATATTGCGAACATATGAATTGCCTCCTGTCTTCTTCCTATCCCAATAAGCGGTTACATTCTTGTTTTCCTCACTAAACTGCTCAGTCTGCAGCATGCATTAAGAAATGTCGACCTCCTTCACGTATCTGTGTCACCAGCTGTCAGGTCAGAAACATACAGATGAAGCACAAACAGTTGGAAGCACTTCCTGCACATGTGACATTAGCCAATCTGGAGCTCACTAATCGAGAGCAAATCACACATTTTGTTTCCAATCCTTGGCCAACCAGATAGTGCAGATAAGATTTTCAAAGTGGATTCAGCACTCTTGATTTTTAATGTCTTTTATAAACAACATCTATATAGACTAATTGAAAATAATGCATCTTGTTACATCCTGTCTGCAACATAAGACCAAAACAATGTTATTAACTCCTGTTCTAAATTCCTATTCTAATGAATTTGGCCTATGCAAACTTGTAACTCAAATTGAACAGCCTGGGGCCAGATTGAGCAATCTGGCATTCGATTCACGCAAATGCTCTCAAAATGTTTTCGAAAAATCTACTCTTTAATGTCCAGAATAGGAGTTAAAGGGAAAAAAAAGTACATACTTTCACAACAAAGGTTACATTTATCCATGAACTGGTGGCATAGTGTTAGCACTGCTGTCTCACAGCTTTAGAGACCAAGTTGAAATCACGTCCAGGTCACTGCCTATGTGGAGTCTACACATTCTCTCTGCATGTGCAATGGGTTTCCTCCGGATGCTCCAGGTGTCATCTCACAATCCAAAAAAGGTTAGGTATATTGGCCATGCTAAATTCTCCCTCGGTGTACCTGAACAGGTGCCAGAATGTAGTGACGAGGGGATTTCTGCAACAACTTCAGTGCAGTGTTAATGTAAGACTAGTTGTGTCATTAATAAATAAACTTTGACTAGTTTTCACTCATTCAGTCCCTTTGAAATGAAGGAGACAGTCATCGACTTCAAGGAGCATAGTGGAGGGTATGTCCCTGTCTACATCAATGGGGACAAAGTTGGAACGGTCAAGAGCTTCACATTTTTAAGTGTCCAGATCACCAATAACCTGTCCTGGTCCCTCCATCTGGACACAATAATTAAGAAAGCCCACCAAATTTCTCAAAAAGAAATTTGGCATGTTTGCAACAAATCTCACCAATTTCTACAGATACAACCAGAAAGAATGCTTTCTATGGTGTATCATGGCTTGGTAAGACTCTTGCTCTGCCCAAGACCACAAGAAATTACAAAGGATTGTGAATGAAGGCCAGTCCATCATGCAAACCAGCCTTCCATCCATTAACATTGTGTACACTTCCCACTGCCTCAGAAAAGGAGCCACCATAATCAAGGACCCCGTGCACCCTGGATATCCTTCTTCCGTTGGGAAAAAGATACAAAAGTCTGAGATCATGTAGCAATAGACTCAAAAACAGCTTTTTCCTTACTGCCATCCAACTTTTGAATGGGCCTATCTCACATTAAATTGATCTTCCTCACTATGACCATAATACTATTGTCTTCACTCCCTCCTTTCGATGCAAAGGTTGGTGGATTTGCAGATAAGGACCGTCCAAAGATACAAATCAGTTGGAGGCTTGAGTGGAGAGATGGCAGATGGAGTTTAATCTGGACAAATGTGAGATAATGCGTTTTGGAAGGTCTAATACAGATAGGAAATATACAATAAATGGCAGTACGCTTAAAAATGTTGATAGACAGAGGGATATGGAAGTATAGTTACAAAGGTCACTGAAAGTGGCAAAGCAGGTGAAGAAGTTAGTCAAGAAGCTATATGGCATGCTTGCCTTCATCGGTCAGGCCACTGAGTTTAAAAATTGGCAAGTCATGTTGCAGCTCTATAGAACTTTAGTTAGGTAGCACTTGGAATATAGTGTTCAATTCTGGTCACCACACTACCAGAAAGATGTGGAAGATTTGATGAGGGTACAGAAAAGATTTACCAGGATATTGCCTGGTATGAAGGGCATTAGTTATGAGGAGAAGTCGGAGAAACTTGGTTTGTTCTCACTGGAAGACAGAGGTTGAGGGGCAACCTAATAAAAGTTACAATATTATGAGGACACGGACAGAATAAATAATCAGAAGCTTTTTCCCAGAGTGGAAAAGTCAATTACTAGAGGGCATAGGTTTACGGTTTGAGGGCAAGGTTTAAAGGAGATGTACAAGGCAAGTCTTTTAATTACAGAGGCTGGCAGGTGCCTGGAACTTGCTGCCGGGGAAGGTACTGGAAGCAGATAAGCTAGTGAGTTTTAAGGGGCATCTGGACAAATACATGAATAGGAGGGAATAGAGGGATGCTGTCCCCGGAAGGGTAGGGGGTTTTAATTCAGTTGAGCGGCATGGTTGGTGCAGGCTTGGAGGGTCAAAAGGTCTGTTCTTGTGCTGTAACTTTCTTTGTTCTTTTCTTTTCTATGTATGGTATGCTTTGTCTTTATAATCCACTAGAAACAATATTTTTCACCGTGTACATTTGACAATAATAAATTAAATCAAATTCAAAAGACTTCTTTTTCAGCCTTCAATCATTCCCAAAATTGTGGTGCAATTAACCAAATTTGGATGGTGCAATCTGAGCAAGTGCACTGGGTCGCAATATCCCAGAATCAATCCATCATTGTGAAATTAATTTTCTTCAGTTCTGGTAATTTCTATTTCTCAACATTATCTCAGTAAAAGCTAGAAAATAAATTTCACAATTCAGGAGCAATTTTAAAAAACAGACTGTGAATATAAGACAGTGAGAAAGAGTGAAATAGGTTAAGTATTCTGGAGGACAATAATCCTTACTTTACTCTCCAATTTGTTTTGTAGAGTATATTTGCTAACACTTGCAACAGAAAGAAACCTCAAACACCAATGCAAGGGTATACCTCATCTACCAAAGCACCAAATTATTATTTCATGCAATGTGGGCATCACTGACAAGAAAGCATTTGTTACTCATCCCAAACTGTCCTGTGCAAAGCATATTAATTTTTTTAGTTATTGACAGATTTGACACATCCTATCCCACCACAACAGCATATTGCAATTTAACCCTATAATTCTAGTACACATTTTTATATCTCAACATGTCTTTTATTTTTCTGGTCCCTAATAGGCTCCACCCCTCTTTTTAATGAGGTAGCATTGCTACCTCACAGTGCTAGAGATCTGAGTTCAATTCCAGTCTTGGGTGACAGACTGTGTGGAGTTTACATGTGCTCTTCTTGTCTGTGTCGGTTTCCTTCAGGTGCTCTGGTTTCTTCCTCTTGTCAAAAGATGTGAAGATTTGTGGGGTAAATGCTTGGCTTTACAGAAGTAATGGAGGGGTGAGCTGGGTAAGAATTAGTGCAGACTTGATGGGCCAAATGGCCTCCTTCTACACTGGAGAGATTCTATTCTTTGGTCACACTGGGTGACAAAACACCACCTGTAAAGACTCGCAATCCAACTATTATCTTGTAAATTGAGTTTGTGTCTATATATACCCTGTTTGTGAACACAACTCCTCACTCAACTGAAGAAGGAGCGACACTCTGAAAGCTTGTGCTACTAAATAAACCTGTTGGACTTTAACCCAGTGCTGAGACTTCTTACTGACAAAACACCTCCATGCCACCGTCTCTTCACTGCCACAAACAAAAAGCCTTTTTAGCCTTCTCATCACTGATGACCATCTGACCTTTTCTCTTCCCTACTCAACAGCAACCTATGTACCCTCAGGCAACCTGTAAATCAGATGAACCCTCCCTGCATATAGGACAGAATTCTACTCTCCCTCTCCAGCAGGCATGAAATTGCAGAGTCCAGATTCCTCGACATTCCCTCAAACCTAGAAGGGAAGAACCATAAAGGGGAAATAAGACATCCCAACCTCACAGCCATTTTTTGCTGAGCAGGAAAGGCCTCATATATGAAGCTCATCATTGCCCCAACTGAGGCCCTTAAGTAGCCAATTAAATGCCACTGAAGGATCATTTCTTGCCCAGGTTCAATTTTTAGGCTAGCAAGTAGATTGAGGATCTACAATGGAGGGCTGAAAATAATCCAAATTATATCCGGGACAGGAAGGTTCTGGGGCATACCTCCATCAGAAGATGCCTTCTGAGCCTTCCCTCAAAGGCCTAGTGATCTCTGGACCTTCTTCTCCCCAGACTGGAGCCCTGATCACCTGCCTTCTGGCTCCCTAGGCTTTCTCTACCTCCCTGCCCAGAAACCCTGAAACATACCATTTCCTTGGATCCTGCAATCTTAACAGTTCACGTCATGGGATTACAAATAAGAGGTCATGGGGGCACAGTGGTTAGCACTGCTACCTCACAGCACCTGGGTTCAATTCCAGCCTTGAGTAACTGTGTGGAGTTTGCATGTTCTCCATGTATCTGCATGAGTTTCCATGGGTGCTCCAGTTTCCTCCCAATGTACAGGTTAGGTCGATTGGTAATGTTAACTTGCTCCTTGGTGTCCCATAATGTGTGGTTTTGGAGGATTAGCAAGGTAAATATGTGGGGCTACGGGGATAGGGCTGGGAAGGACGTTCTATTTGAGATTCAGTAAAGTCTCTATGGGCCGAATGGCCTCCTTTTACACTGTGGCGAATTGTTGATTCTATGAACCATGGAAATGATTACGTGCAAGGCTGTTAATAACAAAGTAAATAATTCCCATATATATGATTTATATATATGAATGCAAAGCTGACTTTTACCCTAAAGGAGTAATGTCATGATCATGTTTACTCTTGGTTGGAAAATAATTTATAACAATGTTAGATGTGAATTATTGAGTTTTTTTTTCCCTGCTTGAAGTTCTCCCTGCAACATGGGTTGAGAAGATAGAAGAGCAGTCAGTATCGGTATAGTTAGTTGAAAAACAACATTTGCAAACAATGTACCAACTTGGCTTATTTCACACTTTCCCCATTTTGGGTGCGAATCTATGAATGAAAATTTTGGATGCACTGGGCTCCTTGAAAAGGTGGACAGTGAACGTTTCTCTTTAGTTTTAATGATCTTTTTTGAACAATTATTTTTTTCTCTTAATTTGAACAGTAAACCGAATTGGTGTAAAAATTATTTAGTATTATTGCTAAAAAATATTACTAATGATTTCAGTATAACCATCATATTCATGAACTATCAATAAAAGGGGACAATCAGAAGCCTTTGTACCTAGATGGTCCAATGCTGTGTACTGACTTTCTCTGTTCTCCCAAATCATAATGCTCTCTCTACTACATCATATCGATAAGCAGCTACAAAATTTAGTATATTCTACTAGTTGTATAAACATCATGGGCTAAAAATGGGATAGTATCAATCTGTGGAGCCTGGATCACAATACATAATTGTCCTTTGATAGATGTGCATGATGCACATGGATTCTGTGCTGACTACTCATCTGCATGATTGCAACAGGTATTCCGACACTGCTGACTGGCTGCACATGAGGCCCTGGTGCATGCACGGCTTGAACAAGTTAAGGTTCGCCTGCACTCCTTAAAACCACACACAGCTCTTAAAGGGGAGGTGCATTCTTGCTGCAGCACATGCTGGTGTCCAGGAGTAGTACCAACAGAGCAGAAATCAAAGAGGTGACTCCTGGGATCAGAGACCTTAGTCTGGAAGGTAGAAAGACAGAGACAGGTTTCCACAAAAGGACTAGGGGACCCTTAAGCACACACTGAAAATTAATGGAATAAGCCACACAGAAGCCAATTCAAGTAGTGCTGCCTGGAGGAACTGGCTTAGTACCACCAAATTTTCAACAACCTCATGCAAGTGATCAAGGTCAGTGGATGCATCTTCAAATGTCATCTCCAGTCCATTGCACAACCAACCTCTCCCTCTGCTTGATGTACTCACCCATTTAAAATATCTGGTTATCAGAGCTTGCACTTACATTCATATATCCTCCACTTCACCCTTGCACACTTATCACTGTTGCAAGCCTCTCACTCCTGTCAAATGCTGCCAGCAGCTTAGTTATGACAGATGCATCACCCTCACTAGGACTTTTCCCTCTTTTTTGCAGAGTATGGTTGAAGTAGCTAACCACAGGTGGAAGCCAGGCACCTTCGGAGGAGGCATTGCTGCTAAGCTCACAGTGAATCAGTCCTTTGCAACCAGAATCATCAAGACCTTTGAGGATTATGAATTTGTGAATGTGGTATATCTAGATTTCCGGAAGGCATTTGACAAGGTGCCACACAAAAGACTGCTACATATGATAAAGGTGCATAGTGTTACGAATAATATATTAGCATAGATAGAGGATTGGTTAACTAACAGAAAGTTTTCTTCCTACATTGGTGGGGGTATGGAATGCGCTGCCAAGTAAAGTGGTGGAGGCAGGTACTCTGGAGTTATTTAAGAAATACTTAGATGGGCACATGAACAGAATGGGAATAGAGCGGTATCGAAAACTGATTTAAAATAGGGATCATGAGCCTTGGGAGTCCTTGGGAAGTGTGTAAATAGATGATGATACTGATGTACTTGTTTTTATCCTACAGGTGTTTTGGTCCACCTTGTTGTCTAACAAGGGGCATACATGCAATGGGTCGTGAGAGGGCTGCTCTTGGATATTTTTTCAAGTATCCTAGTGCTTTACGTCGTTAGTGTACGCTTGACCTGGACCATTTGATGGGCAACACGACAGCTCAGTGACTATCGCTGTGATGTGCAGATACATGGATTTGGGCCTGTGTCTGTGGGAGTTTGCGCATTCTCCCCGTGCTTGTGTGGGTTTTCTCCGGGCGCTCCGGTTTCCTCCCACATCCCAAAGATGTGCTCTTAGGCTAACTGGCAAAACAAATTCTCCCTAAATTGTCTCAAATTTGATTTTTGATCTATAAACATAGACAGGGATCACGGGTAGAGGTGGGAACGTTGGGGTGGCGGCACGGGCTCATTGGGCCGAAGAGCCTGTTTCCCGTGCTGTTTTATTCTTTGATCTTTAAGTAGGTTTTTTTCTGGTTGGTGATAGTGGTGTGCCTCAGGGATCAGTGTTGGGACCACAATTGTTTACAACTTACATAGATGATTTGGAGTTGAGTGTAGTGTGTCAAAATTCACAGATGATACTAAGTTGGCTGAAAGAGTAAAGTGTGCAGAAGATGCTGAAAGTCTGCAAAGGGATATAAATAGTCTAAGTGAGTGGGTGAGGGTCTGGCAGGGGGAATGCAATGTTGGTAAACGTGAGGTTATCCATTTTGGTAGGAATGACAGCAAAATGGACTATTATTTAAACTGTAAAATTTGCAGCATGCTGCTAGGGGTCCTTGTGCAGGAATCTCAAGGAATTGACTTGCAGATGCAGCAGATAATTAAGAAGGCAAATGGATTTTTGTCCTTCATTGCCAAAGGGATGGAGTTTAAAAACAGTGAGATTATGCTGCAGCTGTGTAAGGTTCTGGTGAGGCCACACTTAGAGTACCTTGTACAGTTTTGGTCTCCTTACTTGAGAAAGGATATACTGGCACTGGAAGGGGTGCACAGGAGATTCACTAGGTTAGTTCCAGAGTTAAGAGGGTTGGCTTATGAGGAGAGACTGAGTAGACTGGGACTATACTCATGAGAATTCAGAAGAATGAGGGGAAATCTTATAGAAACATAAGATTACGAAGGGAATAGATAAGATAGAAGCAGGGAAGTTGTTTCCACTGGCGGGTGAAACTAGAACGATGGGGCTAGCCTCAAAATAAGGGGAAGCAGATTTAGGATTGAGTTGAGGAGGAACTTCTTCACTCAAATGTTTGTGAATCTGTGGAATTCCCTGCCCAGTGAAGCAATTGAGACTACCTCATTGAATGTTGTTAAGGCAAGGATAGATAAATTTTTGACAGTAAAGGAATTAAGGGTTATAGCGAGCAGGCGGGCAAGTGGAGCTAAGTTCACAAAAAGATCAGCCATGATCTTATTGAATGGCGGAGCAGGCTCAAGGGGCCAGATGGCCTACACCTGCTCCTAGTTCTTATGCTCTTATTATGGTATATTCCTATGTGTACAACTTCTCAAATCACACCTCACCTTCACCTGCTATCCACATAGAAGTGCAAACTGCAGTTAGTATGACCATAGACCTCTTGTTTTCCATCCAATCACCCACCCCAATACAATCTTCACTAACGCAATACCTCTGACCTCCCATACCACCAATATCAGTGGTATTATCTAACCTAAGTTTTCGGCCTATTTGCCTTGATGAAAATGAATTCATTTAATCACTGTCCTGAACAGTTTCTGCAGAATGTGACAATAAAAGGAAAAAGAGGGAACAAAACAAAACCAAAGAGTAATTTTGAAATGTTCATCAGAAATATAGGTTGAGGCACAGATCAGGCATGAAATTACTGAATGGTGGAATAGGCTAGAGAAACTCTTCCAATTCCTATGTTTCTAAAAGACAGTCGCATTATTTAATTGGGTTATTATTAGGTATATATACGCCTCAACCCCATTTTTTTTCATATCTCTTGATATTTTCACGTAACAAAAATCTACGTATTTATGTAACAACATTTATCGTAATTAAACATCTGAAAGTGCAGAAGCATTCTAAAACAAAGTGTAAAGCAGTAGATCATGCCTAACAAATTTGATTGAATTTTCAGAAGTTGACTGAGTGTGTAGATGAGGACAGTGCAGTTGATATCATTTATATGGACTTCAGTAAGGCTTTTGACAAAATCCCACATGGGAGACTGTTCAAGAAGGTAAGAGCTCGTGGGATCCAGGACAATTTAGCAAATTGGATCCAAAATTGCCCAAGTGACAGGAGACAGAAAGTAATGATTGAAGGCTGTTTTTGTGACAGGAAGTCTCTATATAGTTATGTGCCACAGGGATTAGTGCTGGATCCTTTACTTAGTGTAGTGTACATTAATCATCTAGATATGAAAAGAAGAAGCACAATCAGTGAGTTTGTAGATGACACAAAAATTGGTGGTGTGTAAATAGCTAAGAGGAAAACTTTAGATTACAGGATGATACAGATAGACTGATCAAATGGGCAGAACAATGGCAAATGAAATTTGACCATAAAAAGTGGAAGAGATGCATTTTGATGGCTAACAAGGCAAGGAAATACACAATTAATAGTCGAATATTAGGAAGAACAGAGCATCAAAGCATCATGGGGTGCACGTGGATATTTTCCTGAGAATGCAGGACAGGTAATAAAGTGGTTAAAAAGGCATATGGGATACTTGCCTATATTAACCATGGTGCTGAATATAAGAGCAGTGAGTTTATAATAGAAATGTATAAAATGCTGGTTAGGCCACAGCTGGAGTACTCTGTGCAGCTCTGGTTGCAACATCGCAGGATGGATGTGATTGCACTAGAAAGGGCGCAAAAGAGATTAATCAGGATGCTGCCTGGACTGGAGCATTTCAGCTGTAAAGAGAGGCCGAGGTTGTTCTCCTTAGAACAGAGAAGGCTGAGAGGGAACACGATCAAGGTGCACAAAACAATGAGGGACATGGATAGAAGAAACCTTTCTCCTTACCACAGAGGTCAATAATCTGTGGCTATACATTTAAAGTAAGTGAAAGGAGATTTAGACTGGATTTGAGGAAAATCTTTCCACCCAGAAGGTGGTGAAAATCTGGAACTCCCTGCCTGAAAGGGTAGCAGAGGCAGAAACCTCTCAACATTTAAGAAACATTTAGGTGATCACTTGAAACACCATAGGATACAAGGCTACGGATCAAGTGTTGGAAAGTGGGAATTGAATTGGTGCTTAATGGCCAATGAAGACACAATGGGCCGAATGACCTCTTTTAGTGCTGTAAAACTCCATGATTCTATGACTCTGGGTGGAATTTTCCCATCCTGCCCGCTATGGGAATTGTAGCAGATGGGGGCAGTTCATGAAAGAGTTTGTTGACCTCAGGCAGGATTTTCTGATCTTGGGGCAAGTGCAGCTGAGAAATCTCATCCTATGACTCTAACATACAAACACATAATTCCGTTTTGAAACTTTTGTGGGGGAAAGAATTCCAAGTGTCTGCTATCCTTTGTGTGGAGAAGTACTTTCTGATTCTACTGCTAAGCGGCTCAGCTCCAGTTTTAAAGTTACAACTGCTTGTTTTGGATTCTCCTGAATCATTTTAATAACTAACCAAATCATTGCTTCGACCCTTGAATCAATAGTGTTGCTGCAGTGCTGACAGGTCAAAGATATCAAAAGAAAAATCAGCGCAACTTTTAAATATCATGAGACCAAAAGTAGAAGAATATTTTGAAAAATGGAAAAAGATCCAGAATAAAGATAACTCTGGATTTCTAATAATCAACACACAATTTACATTTAAATACAGCATTGTCCTTGGAATTTTTAAAAATCAACTTTTTTCTCAGAAAAATGGTATTTTTGTCTCGATCTGATTTAAACATTCAAATGAAAATCATGGGAAGATTGATTTTGCCTGGATGAAAATGTGATCTAGGTTAATAGAGAAAATTCACCCCCCCCATGTTTTAAAAATAGCCACCCTCTTTCCCCAAACACATCAGCAAGAAATACATTACCCAGAATGATTAGTCAATTGGCAATGTGTCAGAGGTAACTGGAGAACACAACAGCTCTCGTTGCAGAGTGACATTTGCCTGTAGGCCTAGAAATAAGCCCATGTCTTTCTTTTTTGTTAAATAAGCACCTTCCCATATCTCTTATCAAACTGCTAATGCGGAGAGACGAGGGACAAAGGAGCCACAGCTGCGGAGATGCAACCTCAGTAAGCATGCAAGTTTATCAAAAAATAGCAACAGCCAAACTCCAGAACCACTTAGAAATCTCAGAAACGTATTTATAGCAACGAATTTCAAAATTTAGCAAGTAAAACTTCCCTCCCCACCCCCATGCCATAGGCACATACAATAAAAGGATTTGTTCATTTTGAATGCGATCGTCTATTTTTGCATGGAACGGAATCAGAGTGGGATTTGTGTGTAATGGGGAAGGTTTGATTGAGTTAGCCGCACCAAACTACACAAGTTAGGAGAAAATTTGGACACCGTTCTATGTTAACACTTGGAAAACCATCGCGCCTCGTTTGGTTGTACAGACACGAATAAAATGCAACTGGGATAAAGCACAGCCACCGAATGGGCACAACCGTTTTGTGTTGTAGAACTTCTTCCTGTTTGACTTCCCCATGTTCGTTACACGCACTGCACGTAGCCAAAGGATGTTGGTGATTTAAACCACGGAGCGATGATTCCACAATGTCACTGTGCTAACAATTCCTTTTCAATTTTATTCGAAACGTCCCCATTTAATGCATTTAATATATTCCGTGCCTGCCTCCTGAGTAACCCCAAGTGAGGTTTTAGCCCATATGACTCCATGACTACTGGAAAGAAAATAAGTCTTTCTAATCAGTTTCGATTCCCTGCCTCAAAAGCAGAGAAGGTTCACAAAGCAGGGCTGCCATCCTCTCTGTTAGTCTCTGTAAGAGTACAGTATCAATTCAGTTCACAACTAATGCATTAATTATACAGGAATGCAAAGTTTACTTTTTTTAATAAAGAGTTCAGCCCTAGGTGAACGAGTCTTGGAAAAGTGCCGATCCTTCCTATTTGACTTGGGGAAACACTAAGTTAATTAAGGAACTACTCTCTGACAAACGCTCATCTGTCAGTTCCACTGCACTCACCGAGACTCCGCAGACTTGTCCGCAAATGAACTGAAACGGATCTTTTGTTCCACTTACCCCAAGCATCCGATGCAAGTAATAATACTGTGCGCCGTAGTAATAGAGCGTAAAGGCTTTCCAAAATAGCAGCACATTGATCGATAACCAGAAAAGCTGAAAGGGAAAGACAGAAAAAGTTAAGTGAAAGAAACTTAATCGGTGCAATTTGAATTCCGGATAGCATCAACCCTTAGAAAATAGAGTTTGAAAACATGTCTTAAAATGCGTTGTAATTCTACTAGTGAGGAGTATTTGTATCGTGGTCGGTCCTACCAAAAATAAATGCTTTCCGCCCTCGTTGGAGAACCAGCTTCCACAAGACAAAGCCATGATGCACAGTGTGTGTGTGTGTGTGGATCCCTCCTGGTATTAAATACCTTCCCAGACTCTGAGCGAGCTGCAATGGCGTTCTTCCGCCCCCCGCTTCTCTTTGATCTCCCAGATTTCTGTTGTTGCTGCATTTCCTACATCTTCACTGCAGCTCACAATTGGCCCTTTCTGCGTCCAGGATAAAATCCCCTTGAGGGCATCTTTTTTTAAAAAAAAGAGGCATCACATTCCATCTTTCCACTTAACCTATCACATATTGGAATTTACAGAATGGTGAATTGGGATAGAAGGATTATGTGGGAGATCGAAAAAGGAAAAATTGGTTGGGGGGGGGGGGGTGGTGGAAGGAAATGAAGTCCTGGATTAAATAAACAAACCAATTGCGATATTATTTCAAACGTGGGGAGGCGGTGAACACCAGAGAACTGATTTGAGACAATTCGAATAAAGTTAAGTAGCGGCAGAATTTGGGGACATAAAGGGGGACAAAATAGCATCTGCACCAAAACACATGAAAGTCAATCATGGTGCTCACTTACCTGGCAAGTCAGGAGATGTCTGAACTCACCACCAGGTGCTTTAGTATCTCAACCCGTCAAATAAGGAGGCGGAGAGCGAAAAATCTAACAGGACAGAGGCAACAGGTGAAAAATATTTATAGGTAAGCACAAGGTACATTTCAGATAAAGCAGTTGGTGAAGTAAGAGTATACATTCTTTTAATTTTTTAACATGTATACAGCGGTGTTCTCCAATGCATTGGTCAGGCTAACTGGAAATCCAAGTCTTACTAGAATTTTTGATTATTCAATAAAAAGTAAAGAAAATCAGTGTGCATGTGCTGACTATTTACATGCACAAAAACTTTTTTGCCTTTATTGGTAACAAAAAGAAAGAAATTTTAGGTTGTTGTGTCTTATTTCCTTTTTACTGAATGGTGGTAGATGTTTAATATACACGTTTGAAATACCTCTAGTATGGGTCTAGGGCAGTTGCAAAGACCTCCCCCAATTGTGTCATGAAGTAAGACTCAAAATGATTTCAAATTTCATGTAATTAAACTAAAACTAACTTTCATTTTCAGCTCTGTAGTTGGCATCTCCAAGACCTGATGAAACTTGGGTCTCCCTTGCACATGCTGGCTGGGAAAGAGCTGTAGGTGTGTGGTTTAGATTTTTAATATCAATCAGGCCGTGCATATGACCATCAGGACTTGGAGCTGAAGGCAAAGGCTGATGCACCGGAACATGAAGCGAAGACTCAAAAAGGGCAAAATAAACTCTGGGAGAAGTCAAAGACAATGTGGAGATGCTGGCATTGGACTGGGGTAAACACAGTAAGAAGATTCATAACACCAGGTTTATTTGATAGCAAAAGCCATTAGCTTTTGGAACGCTGCTCCTTCATCAGATGAATAGGAGTTTTGTTCACAAACACAATGTATATGTCTTTGTATGTACTGTTTGTGAACAGAACTCCCGCTTATCTGGCGAAGGAGGGATACTCCAAAAGTTAGTGGCTTTTGCCACCAAATAAACCTGTTGGACTTTAACCTGGTGTTGTGAGACTTAGAAGTGAAAGAGACAGGGAGAGAATACAAAATAAAGATGCAAGGACAGGAAGAAGTTAATAATGAAGTTCCCAGTAAGGGAGGAAGACAGAGAAAATTGGTGGTGTGCCTCAATTTTATTTATGTATAGAGGTATGCCATGACGTATTAAAAAGTTGGGAACTGCTGGTTTAGGAAGTATTTTATTCTATAATTCATGCATGTGGTTAATACAATGTCCCTATAACCATGTATGTGACTTGCCAGCGATTTATATGGAGCACTGAGTACAGAGAGGACTGCAAGGACATCTGGTATCTGGACTGTTGCCAATGAAAATGCTCTATTACCTGATCACATGAAACCATCACATCTTCCAGATCATGAAAGAAATTCCTGACTTAAAGGACACTATTTTATCATTTTGATTCCAAATGTGGGCGGACTTAAAACTGGGAGTGTTTCAGATCCGACTTTTAGACCTGTTCTTAGGTGCCCCCATATGCACTCTGCCTGCAAAAGTATCAGCGATTCTGAATCATTCTGCAGAAGTCTGTGGGCAGGGCTTAATACCCCTGAAACTCTGCAGCTCCAATCAGCTGGGCATGCGCAGAAAAAAAATGATTGAATATATAGTTTCCTTGTCACATCGCTCCCTAGTGGGATAATGCCTCCCCCTGACCCACAGGCATTCCCCCCCAAAATTACTGACCTCCTCATTCTCCCACCCCGTCTGCCACCCAAACCAATTGCAGGCCCCTCCCCCTTCACACCACTAATCTTAGGCAGCGGAATCCCTTTTGACTCCCAATGATTTCAAACAGAGAGCTGCCGGATGCTCAGCACTTACATCGTCACTAACTTGAGCACCAAAATTGGATTTTTGTGGAGTATGTCAGTTTCGTGCTGATTCTGAAAGGGCGAACGCAGTGTAAAGGGGGAAGTGCCAGTAAGGTCAGGTGTGCAGCCCATTAAGGCAATTTAAATGCATGCAAATGCATTTAAATGGCTGTCCACCTCTTTCAGGCACAGTCCCAATCGCAGCCATTTTTGGCATTGGTAAAGGGGGAATCAGCGTGGAGATAGGTGCAGATTGCCTCACGCCTGACTTTACCAAGTTTTCAAACCCGAAAATGGGTGCAACTTGATGTTAAAATGGAGCCCAAAATCTATAGATTAAAACATTGACTAAATGAAAACCACAATTGAGTTATAATTGAATTCATTTTAAAACTGCTTTATTAATCTGCACCGAGAATCTGCACTCTCAATCCCTTTATCCCTTCAATCATGTTATATAATTACTTTCCATGGGGTATGCAGCCTTCTCATCCTTCCTACCAAAATGTACACTTTATATTTAGCTACATGGAAATTATTTGTCAGTTTTACACCCATTCTGCAATTTTATTGATAGCCATATATATTCTGTCAGTCTTTCTCATTTTTAACTATAATGATATAATGAATCTTCCTTGCACCATGGTACCATTTCCAGAAGGTCATGTCTCTCATCTGTATCATGTTTTATGATGGTCTTCCTTTTGATGTGTGCCTCATTGTACTAATCAGTAAGGAAGTTCCTCAGCAGAGACATGAACCACAATAAGATAGCATAACCTCTTATCATCATGGAATCCCACATATTTCCACTGCATCTTCACTGAAAGCAAGAAGCATACAAGATTTCTGAAAAATGCAAGGAACTGGGCACTGATGTAATTGATCCATTATTGGTAGTCAGATATCACTTTGAAGGTATCAAATGTCTTGCAGTTGATGTGAACCTTCCAACTGTTTGTAGGCTCAGGTAAATACATGGATGAAATCAGCGCATCCAAGCATTCATGGAAGATCATGTTGAAACAACAATTATGAAGCATCTTTAGCAGGTTAAAAAACTTAAGGTTTTATGAAAAAATGGAGCAAGAGTTAACAGAAATAACTGAGAACACAAGTGAAGAGATGGGTTTTGAGGTGGCTTTGGAAGCACTTGGAAATCTAATAAAGCTTCAGAAAGTAGGTTCCAGGCTTCAAGCCTATAGCTGCTGATAGCTATGTTAGAGATGAAGTGAAGAAAAGTAAATCAGTCAGTTAGAAAAAAAGAGTCTGAGGTGAAGGGCAGGGGACCAAGACAAAGAGCTGGGGAAGATTGTTGAGGCAGAGTGGGATAAGGCAACTGTCACATCTGAGGAATTCCTGACCAATATACATGGAATCATCAAATTCCTACAGGGCAGAAGAAGGTCATTCAGCCCATTGTGACTGCACCGACCGCAATCCCACCCAGGTTCTATTCCTGTAACCACACATATTTATCTTGCTAATCTCCTGATACTAGTGTCAATTTGCCATGAACCTAACTGGCACATCTTTGGATTGTGGGAGGAAACCAGAGCACCTGAAGGAAACCCACACAGACATGGGGAGAATGTGCAAACTCCACACAGACAGTGACCTGAAGCCAGAATTGAACCTGGGTCTCTGGCACTGTGAGACAACAGTGCTAACCACTGTGCCATCATACTGCCCAAACATTGAACAGAAGAGATTTGCAAATATGCTTGATAAATTTTTTTAAGCAAGTGTAGTCTCATAATTTGATAAAACACAAAAGCAAAATATTGCAGGTGCTAGTAATCCAAAATAAAACCAGAAGATTTTGGCCATCCTACATGAATTTCATCTCTTCCAAAACTCTGCCACCTGTAGCCCATCCTGTTCGAATCACATTTAGTATCATTCCTGTCCTCACCAAAATTCACCGGCTCCCCAATTCTTAACAGTTTGACTTCAAAATTTTTCTCCTTATTTATAAGTTGGTTCCTTGAACAATATCTTCTTGGGTCCAGTGATGTCAGTAGATCAATAAATGGTCTGAAATGCTCTGTAGGTCTGGCAGAAGCTGAAGAGAGAGAAATGGAATTCCTTCTTCAAGTCAATGACCTTTCACCGGCTCTCCCACCAATGAACTGAAATGTTAAATGCTTCTCTCTTGATAGATATGGAAACATTAGTAGAACATTTCAGTATTTTCTGTTTTGATTTCTTAAAATACACCTGGGAGTAAGTAGTTAATATTGATTAAACAATAAGCAATTTGTCTTCAGGGAATCCAATCTTACCTGGTGCTCTTTAAGTTCGATCTATTAATAAAACATCTTTATTTGTATCCAGCTTTGTTTCATCAAGTGTTACATCTTCGGGGAAAGACAACAATATCTAAGATAAAAACAAAAAATTGCTGGAAATACTGAGCAGGTTAGGATGCATCTGTGGAGAGAAACACAGTTAACATTTCAATTGATGTTTTAGTACAGGAATGTCAGGTCCCAATGAACACTATTATAACACTCCCAGATTTTTATATACAAGTGGATATGGACATAAAGGGAAAGCAACAAAGATTCACCAGATTTGTTCCAGGGATGGCAGTACTGTCTTATGAAGAGAGATTGGGTAAGCTGGGCCTGTATTTTCTAGAGTTTTGAAGAATAAGAAGTGATTACGTTGAAACCTATAAAATACTTAAAAGATTAGACAGGATAGAAGCAGGTAGAAAATTTCACTTGGTTAGGAAACCTAGAACCAGGGTGCACAATTTCAAAATGAGGGGGATGCCACTTAGGTAAGAGATGAGTGGAAATTTCTTTACACAGAGAGTTGTGAATCTTTGGAATTCTCTATCCTGGAGGGTCATTGAATATGTTTAAATGTGATAACCTCTTCCAGTGGGCTATCTGGCTATAGTGGGCAGGATCGGCGGGGTAGAGATGGGAGGCAACTTCACTTGCCTAATGCTTGCCTCTCGAGTATTCCCCAGCTTTAATTGCTCCACCAGTAGTAATTACCACTAATAATTGGTTGCCCTAAGTTCTGAATACATCTTGCTATCTCTCTTTCCTCCTTTAAAAAATCTCCTTGAAGCCTACCTCTTGGACCAATTTCTGGGTTGTCTGAAAATCTCCTTACGTGGTTCAGGGTCATACTTTATTTTATAATGATCCTGTGAAGGGACCTTGGGATGTATTGTTACATTAAAGATGCTAGATAAATATAAGTTTTTATTTTTCAGTGTGCATTTCTAACATGCATGTGATTTTCCAGCACGTGCTGGCACAGAGCAGTTTTCCAAACACAGATTAGATTTTTTAAACAAATTATCGCCTATACTTGAAATATTTAGTGCTATTTAAATGCAGACGCTCAGACCACATATGAGCATTGGCAAATAGAACTTGTTGCAATTTGCAAAACATCCCAAAAGTCAAATACCAATTGCATGCACAAGTAATACCCAATGGTTTCCAGCGCAAGTCAGTGCCAGCTGTGAGAAAATCCTCTGCTGCCACAATACAAATACCATCAATCCTTAAAAATAACAAGCTGGCTGCATACCAAACTATAGCAGGCCTTGTCTCTGTAAGTCCTATTTAAACTCTTTCTGCCTGTCTCTTTCTAATTCAATAGAATTCAAATCTTACATTCTGACTTAATTGTTGGTGGGGTTTATATTCTGTTTTCTTGCCATTTTGTTTTTGCAATTAATTCAACTATCTGGCATATTATCTGGTCTGAGACACATTTACATTGACTTTTATGCTGCTGTTATCAGTTACATTGAACCACACAGATATGTAATTTCTTGGATTTTTATACATGGAAGGTACGTAACCATTCTATGCTTGTAAATTAAATTTTAATGTTCAGTAATTTATATTACGGTCAGATTGTCAGAATAGTGAGTCCTAATTAAACAACCATGATCTAAATTAATGAGTATAAAGATTAAACATAAAATATATAGGGAGGGGTTACACGCCATTGCAACAAGTAAGCTTAATAATTGCTGTTGAACATTTTGGAAAATGATCACTTAATGCACTTATATGACATTCCTTTTTCTGGTATTTTAGCTGAGGTTTTAACTAATATAAATTAATTAAGTTTTATTAATTGTTTCAAAGAGTTTAATAAATTTGAACTTTATTGATAAAATAAATTCTAACAAATCAGTTAGAAAATAAATCATTTTTCATACCAGTTTTCACCTCTTTCTGTTCTGAATATATTTTTTCGATTAGAATTATTCATGAGTAAACCATGATAGTGAGTATCAGTGGGGTATCTGGTTATAATGGCAGAGGTTGGATGGAGGTGGTCTGTGCAGGTGGGGAGGCTGGAGGGAGGGAGGCTAGAGTCAGCAACAGATTCAAGCCCAAACCCATTGTCATCTGATATCTGTGCTCAAGGACTTCCAACAGAGTTTGCTAAATTGGAATAGGTAGCTATGAGGAGAAATGAGTTTGATCGCTAATCCTTATACAAAACTCATGCAAGTTAATTGAGGAAGTCTGGGTTTAGATATCACAATTACTAATTAGAACACACAATATGCTTGATGACTGGCTTACAACCAAGAAGCTCTAGGCAATATGTCAGATAATGCAATAAAAGGGTACTATTATGAATTTGGCTCTCCAGTTGATGGTTATTACACTTTTGAAGCCTAAATTTTACCTGTCACTTCCAGTCAACCACAAAATGACAAAAGAATTTGCACAAAATGAAATTTTGTGACATGCTCAGCACATAGTAAACTCCTATATTACAATGTCTGAATAGCTTCCAGAGCTCATATTACCAAATTCATCTTTCTGCACCTTTACACACCACTTTTTTCCAGACTATTATGGAGAATCTTTTGTGATTTTAAGTCAGTTCATTTTCAAATGTAAATTAGTTACCTAATTATGCAATTACTGCAGCTTGGTGCTCAAAAACTGAATATGAAAACTATTTGAATAAAATCATTCTCCTCTGAGAACTCACACCAAAAAATACTACATGAACACAGGGACTTTTTCCAAACGGTAAATGTCCCACTGCCAGGACAGAGACTGGATACAAGCTGGACTGTGGGACTCTGGGCGGCAATTAAACCAATAGGGTCAATTGAGGTAAGACCACAGTCCAGTCAAAGTTGGAGAAAAACCAACTTCCAGAGGCGCAGGTTGGCATCTCAATGGCCTTGGCACCTGTGGTTAGCACACTCAAAGGCAATGCAAGGTAAGTTTTTTTTCACTCTGTCTTTTGGGGTCAGACTGACAGACCACAGCAACTGGTGACAGTAGTGAATACAGAGCCATACACACAAGGGTGAGTATTACCACCAAAGATTCCTCTGTCTGCCATGAGGGACTATAAAAAAGGAACCCACTGGGGATGTTGTCAGCTTACACGAAGATCTCCCCACACAATGGAGACTGTTTCCAATGCCAGTAAAATGCCAGTGGAGTGGGAAGTGGCCCTTCATTGGTCACTTAATTGGCTATTTGGCCACTAGCCCATGAGAATACTCCATGGCAGCAGGAAATTGACGGGCTCCCTTCCAGACACCTTCCACTCCTATTTTAAGAGGCATCTATTTCCTGGTCAGTCTCCAGATGGCTGGTAAAATCTAGTCCATGATTTTTCAATACTGATTTCTTCATTAATTTAATTTCTGTCTTTATATTCGGTTATAGAACATCCCTACTCAAGATCCTGGTACTGACAGAATCTGATGTCAATTTGTATTCATTTATTCATGGGACTTGAGCAGTGCTGCCAAGACCAACAATTAGCCCATCCCTCATTGCCCATTAGAAGGTGATAGTGAGCCAACTTCTTGAACCGCAGCAGTCCATGTAATGCAGATATACCCACAATGCTGCCAGGGAGGGAGTTCTATGATTTTGACCCAGCAACAATGAGGGAACGGCGACATAATTCTAAGTAAGAATGGCATGTGACATGGAGAGGAACTTGTAGGTGATTGTGTTCTCATCTGTCTACTGCCCTTGTTCTTCTGTGGCAAAAATCGCAGGTTTGGAAGGTACTTTTGAAGGAACCTTGGTGAGTTGCTGCCATAGATCTTATACATGGTACAAGCTGCTGCCACCATGCAACAAGAGGTGAATAATGGGTGGGGTGCCAATGTGTCAGACTGCATTGTCCTGGCTGGTATTGAGCTTCTTGAGAGTTGTTGGAGCACCATTCACTTGAACAAATGGAGCATATTCTATCATTGTCAGACATGGAAAAAAATATTCCCAGGTAGACAAAGAAAGCTTGGTGATGTTTTATGCAGTCAAAAAGTTTCATCTGTGTATTTATGGACAACACTTAACAATAATTTCAGACCACAGCTATTGTTAGGTCTGTTCAAAGAAAATAAGCCAGTGCTGCCAATTTATCTGCAAGGATACAGAGGTGGGCTACCTTGTTAGCCATGTACAGTTAAACATTTCAGCATCGGCCAGGGACACAGATATCAAATGCAGATGCACTCAGCCTGTTTCCTCTTGTCACAGATAGTAGCATCATTAATAGTCCCACAAGAGATACTGCTGGTGCTGCAACTGATAGAGATTTTGACATACTAGCTCTGTTAGTCATTAAGTTCTTTTTTGAACATTGCCTGTTGTTTTTATGTTATTTTACTGATTAACAGATGCAGCTGTTGTTTCACTCAATCATTTGTTGTGGCATTGCCACTGGTGGAATAGGAAAAGCAGAGGGCATGGACCCCGAACAAGGCTAGCCTTGTGCTTTGGGGCTGCTGACTTGGACATCCTTCTCCAGGCAATGACAGTGAGGAGGAAGATCTTCTTTCAGGAGAGTAGTGCAAGAAAAGTCCACCTTCCAAGCAGGTTGAGATTAAGGTGGAGGAGACAATGAGCAGACAGAATGTGGACCAGAGGAATTGGGTTTAATGCTAAAAAAGGCTCAATGATCTTGTGAGCCAGGCAGGGTGAATCTAAAGTTAGAATCTCATGACTTGGTGTCCAGGTGTTCAACCTCCAACTGAGGATCATGAAAGCAGGTACTACTCCTGAACCTGTGCCTTAGTACCCTGACTGAGAACCAGAATGCTGCTAAGAATTGGCCAGTACTGATGAAGGCTGTTCCTTGTGCAGATTTTTTTTTATTCATATGTGTGACATGTGCCTCACTGGCTGGACCAGCATTTATTGTCCATTCCTAGTTGTCCTGGTTCCATGGACTGTTGCGAGTCAACCATGTTGCTGTGGCTCTCAAGTCTGGTAGGCCAGCCCAGGTAAGGATGACAGATTTCCTTCTTTAGAGGACATTAGTGAACCAGATAGGTTTTTCTGACAATCGACAATGGTTCATGATCATCAATAAATTCTAAATCCAGATTTTTTTTAATGTATTCAAATTCCACTATCTGTCATGATGGGATTTGAACTTGGGTCCCCAGAACATTAGTTATGTTTCTAGATTAATAGTCTAGTAATGATACCAATAAGCCATCATCTCTCCTGAAATATGAAATATTTGCATTGTCCATAGACAATAGCAGTACATTAACTCTTTTTTTAACCTTGCAGGAGCAATAAGCAAATAATGTCAGTGAGGGGACCCAGAAAAGAGGAGGTGTTCTCATCTTTTACATTATCGGCACATTGGAGATTGCCATGAGCAAGGCAGGGAAGATAACATAGACAGCTCTGGCTGAGAGGGCGAAAAGAAACTGAAATTTGTGCATTAAGTGGGTACATTGTGCTCCAGCCCATCCAACACTAGGCCAGAGAGTAAATTGATTTAGGGAGCCTTAGCATTGCAAAGGCTCCTGGCCTCCAAGGCTAAATCTCACAATGTCTTCTTGTTCTCCCATAGATGCAGATATTGATGTGCAAAGATCAATTCTTACACAAGCTCTATCTGAGCAGCCTTCAGATCCAGCACCATCACACCTTACAAACACATCCCAGTGCAGATGTCACTTTGGTGAGACTTGACACACAAATAGATAAAGTGGCACTGTGTGATGAACATGTCATGAGCATACAGAAGATGACAGAGGAAGAGATAGCTGTAGGGATTCCACTTTGGAGGATGAAGGACAGACAGAGCCACGCTTAGCTGAGTGAAGATGTGGAATCATGGAATGCCTACAGTGCAGGAGGCCCATGAAATCTGCACTGACCACAACTCCACACAAGCCCTAACCCAATAGCCCATGTATTTACCTTACTAGTCCCCCTGACATTAAGTGGCAATTTAGCATGGCCAATTAACCTAACTGGTATATCTTTGGACTGTGGGAGGAAACTGGAGCACCCAGAGGAATCCCATACAGACACAGGGAGAACGTACAGACACCATACAGGCAGTGATCTAAGCCGGGAATTGAACCTGGGTTCCTGGCACTGTGAGGCAGCAGTGTTAACCACTGTGCCACCGCGCCACCCCATTTGATTTGCCTTTCTGAGGGTTCCATTAGCCTTTTTGATTATTTTCTGTACCTGTTCATACCACATAAATGATTTAAATACTTAGGTTCCATGCTACCAGTCCTCATCCCTGCCATCATCTATTTGGACTTCCACAGTTCCACTGTAAGAATGTGCAAGCTCCACACATACTATGACCCAAATCGGGAATCGAACCTGGGTCCTTGCCGCTGTGAGGCAGCAGTGCTAACCACTGTGCTATTATGCCACCTGTGCCTCAGGAGTGACAAGAAAGGAGGGTCTACCTAGACCAGTAGCAACAAATGTACTGCGACATATCAGAGTTCCTGGTGCAGTGTACAGTCACGGGCTGAGAATTAATTAGTCTATTCAGCTTATGAGTATTACTATGGCTCAAGACTTTGAATGCATGAAATCCTCAATAGTGAAAGGAGCTATACTTTGCGTGCATGTAGATTACTGATACCACAAAGAGGTCATCACATAGATGTAGCTGAAAGCAGAGGCCACTGGGTTAGATAGAGAACTGGTCTGGTGACAGGGATATCAAACACTTGTAACTTTGCACTTCTTGTTTTTTTAAGAACCAAACTAAAGTTTATTTATTAGTCACAAGTAAGGCTTACATTAACACTGCAATGAAGTTACTGTGAAATTCCCCTAGTCGCCACAGTCTGGTGCCCGTTCAGGTCAATACACGTAACCAGCACGTCTTTCAGAATGTGGGAGGAAACCCAGCAGGCATGGGAGAATGTACAAACTGCACACAGAGAGTGACCCAAGCCAGGAATCAAACCTGGGTCCCTGGCACTGTGAAGCAGCAGTACTAACCACTGTGCTATTATATATATGTATATATTGTCACATAAAGTTAGAAATGGGAGCCTCTTATTAATAACAGAACAGGAAAAGAGGTGTGAATTGGTGAAAGGATGCACCAGTGATAATTAAACTTGTAGGCAGATGTGCATTGGCTGTAAGAGTTGAGCTGTTTCAGGCTGTATCTTCAGTGGAAGAGCTTTTCCAGGTAGCTCAGAGGGAGGTCCCTCCTCTGTGGTTTATTGGTGATTAAAGGGACTTAATTAAAATGTTTCCAAACAGTACCTGACATTGATTGCATTCTGGCTAGACTATTATGCACCTCACCAGATCCATCCACCTCCCTGCACAGCTGGCATATCTTTTTATTCTGCACCTTTCTCCTCCTCCTTCTCTTTCTTTTCCTCTGATATCTCCTGCTCTTCTTCCTGTTGAGCTGTATCCAATTAATGCATTACTGTCTTCATAAACCACACCTATCTGAGGGTCATGTTATGGAGCATTCAACAGACAATCACAATGCTTGAGACCTTTGCAAGAATGTATTACAGGACCCAAACAGCCTGATCCAGGCACCGGAACCACTTCTTCAGAAGCCAGGAGAACTGGTAGCATTGGTTAGATCATTGCATGCCTTTGTCTGAGGTTCCAACGGAAAGATTACTAGCATCTCTCCTAAATTCCATCTATATAGTTTGTTAAGATGGTGAGGAAATGAAGACATGTACCCACATAATTTGTTGGGAGAAACATTACTGGTTCCCCAATGTGTGTCTGCTTCCATGAACCTGATCTGCCTTTGAATCCTGGGACAGCTTGTGCATCCTCACCAAAATATCAACATATCCCTCAGTGAGCTCTTGGTGACCTCTTTTCTTAAACTCGGGCATGCCTCTGCCTGCTTTTGACAGTGTAAAAGATCCCATGGAGCCCACTGAGTGTGGACTTGTTGCACCCTGAAGTAAATGTCAGGGGCTGGCTTGTCATCACTTGGCTAGATCATTCTACTTTAATTATATAGCCAATGGGCCATTTTGTTAGCTCTGCTTGTCTGCAGGACCAAACAATTCAGCCCAATGACTCTGAATGGGCAGAGTCAAAACAGGCGTTTACTGCTGATATGTTCACTCTGGACTGTCTCAGTGTCCATAAGCTTCCGGCTCAGACACCCAACGTGTTCTGTCGTATCTTATTCATCTTATTTATACTTACTTTTAAGATTGCTGTCAGAATTTTTTTCTCTAAGCATTAATTTGCATCAAGCCTAAAACACTAGAAAAAAGTTTGAATTATCAAACATTAATCTTACCAGAAATGAATCTAACACTTGTCCAATGAGTTGATTTGGGGAAAAATAACACCTACCAATTAGTCCATGCATTGATATCATTTTGGGAGTTTCTTTTATCTCCTTCCCTGATACTCACACTCCCATATCTCCAGGATCTTAAATTCATGATCTAGTTGAAATTGCTAAGAGGACTAAATACAGAAATATCATCCATATAACTAGGTCGATAGTTGATATTTAAACTTCTGTTGAAACCTCAGGTTCTGCTGTATCGCCCTTTGTGTTGATTTGGATGTGATGTTACTTGTTGAATTTTCCCTGCTTCTGCATTTGTATTTGCTGCAATGACTCTCACATGGTTTCACTGCTGCCTTTCAGTGCTGTACTCTCATGGTGATGCACAGCTACTTATAACCAATAATACCACAAGCTTCAATACTGTAGAGAAACTTCTTGTATAGTACTCTTCAATTTTAGAAATATGAGTAAGCAATGTCTGTTGGGCTTTTCTCATCTACTACCCTGGTGACTTCCTCAAAAAATAGAATCAGATTTATAATGCATGACTTCCTTTTTTTTGTGAAGCTAATGCTCAGTGTCCCTAACATGTTTCTTGTCTTTATCCAAGTAATCATGTATTCCATCCTTAATTACTCCCTCAAGTACCTTTCTTATTACTGATGCTAGCCTAGAGTATATTGTTTTCTTTGTTAGACCTGTCATCTTTTTTTAAAGACGTGAATTACATTAGTCTACTTCCCATCTTTGAGAATAGTGAGTTATTAAAAATACATGTTACGGGAACTTGCACGACACATCCTCCATCCAGCTAAGGATTCTCAGGCTGCAAACATCCAGCCTGGCTGCTCTATCTATTTTAAAGTTCTTCATTCTACTTAAAAAATATGATATTCACTTTAATATTATTTATTACTAAAAACATTTAATTCCAAAAGTCAAACATTGCTTTTAAGAGTAAAGATCAGTGCAAAGCATCATTTAATGTTTTGCCACACTCAGTGAGTGTTTTGTAACCTTCTTGAACATCCATCAATAACTCAACATAGGGCCCTGTTTTACCATTTTGATTCTAAATGCTGGGTGGACTTGAAATTGGGAGTGTTTCATATCCAGTTTTCAGACCCGTTCTTAGGTGTCCCTATACGCACTCTGCCTGAAAAAATATCAGTGATTCTGAATCGTGCTGCACAAACCAGTGGATGGGGCTTAACACGCCCAAAATCCTATAGCTCCAATTGGCGCCTCCAACTGCGCATGAGTAGAAGAAAAATGATAGAATAAGCTCCACTGCCACATTCCTTCCAGGCTGGATATTGTCTCCCCCTGCCCTTCACAGACATTGCCCCATCTCCACAACATAAATGATCCCTTGTCCCTCCCCCACCCCCTCAGACCAATTGCGGATCCCTCATCCCCTTTCTTCCCACCGATATCAGGCAGAGGGACAGCGGGTCTCTCTTCCTCCAAATTGACCTCAGGCAGAGTGGCAGCAGCAGCACCCCCTCCCCCCCACCACTTTTCCTTTCCACTGATCTCAAACAGAGTGGTAGCAGACCCGCATGCCCCTTACCAATATCAGGCAGGCTGGCAGCTGACACCCCCATTACCCCACCCCCCCAACCAATCTCAGACAGAATGGCAGTGGACTTGCCTGTCCCCCACCAATATCAGGCAGAGTGGCAGTGGATCCCCCTTTCCCCCAACTAATCTCAGGCAGAATGGCAGAGTGGCAGAGGCAGCCTTTCCACCCCAAGCAACAAGATCCACCCTCCACCCTACAGATATCAAGCAGAGTGATCCCCCTCCCCTCCGCACCCCAGAGGTTCCCATCCCTTCCAGACTCCAATGGCTGTGTGACAACTCCCTCTCTTTCCCTTGTCCGCAATCATTGAGATGCTCATCCACCATCACCAATCACTCCCCCCCACCCTCTCCCCATGAGCACACCTGCAAGTGCTCACTTGCCTTCCCCTCAGTGCTAATAAGCAAACTGTATGGAACTTACTGGAATACTCTGCCAAACCGCCTGCAGCTGCTGTGCCCTAAAGAGAGGCAGCTCCATAAAAAACTCAAGAATTGACAGGCAGGCAGGCATTCCTGCACAAAGTTTGCACACAATCAGCCCTCTGATTCTCTGAGAGTGACTTGGAGAGCTGCTGGATGCAGCAGAAGCGAGGTGGAGCACCCTCGTCTTCCCCCCCAGGAAGACGCAGGCCCCGGGGAGCAGATGGAAATGTGGCCTGGGAGGAAGTCGTTGCCTCACTCAGTGCCAGTGCACTGGCCCTCCCCGAACCGCAAAGCAATGCTGGAAAAAAGTCAATGACCCTCTAAGAGCCACCAGTTGATACTCTGCAGTAGTCACGCCACCATTTCTTTCTGTCTCCACAGGATAAGGCTGACCATAGCACCCATGAGAGGGCAAAGGCAGACGGTGTTGAGCCAGACCTCCACGTCCTCATCTCTTTTGAGGAGCGGTGTTGGAGCTCTCCAGAGAAGAGGAGATGCGGGCTGTCAGTGACAGCATGGTCGGACGGCCATCAAGATGTGATCAAGATCGTCAAGATTCCTCTACTCATTTGGAGGCAACTTCAAGGGAGCATGGGTTCCAGGTGCAAGGGGGAAGGAGATGAACAAGGCATGTTTATTTGCACAAAGAGGGTAGTGGGTGCCTGAAGCCGCTGCCGGAAGAGGTTGCGCATGCAGATACAATAGTGACCTTTAAGGGCATCATTATAGCTATGTGAATGGGATGGGAATAGAACATACGCTCCCCAGAATGATAGGGGGTTAAAAATCGAATCGGCAGCCTGGTCGCTACAGGCTTGGAGGACCAGCCACAGCTGAGTCCCAGCGGACCACTGCTAAGGGATTGAACAGGATTCTTGAGATTCTGTGGCTGAGATGCTTGAAAGCTTGCAGGAGACCGAGCGGGACAGCGTTGACATACAGCACACTACAGCAGCTACTCTTGAGAACATGCCCCAGTCGCAGAGGGCCACAGCTGAGAGGTTGCAGAGCATAGCCTGGTCTCAGAGGGCACTTACTGCGGCCATTGAGAGGTGGCCCCCAATTCAAATGGCCATCGCCGAGAGCTCAACCATGGGGAGAATGCAAATGGTCCCCCTGGACTGGCCGTGCCAGGTGATGCTGGAGCTTCTGGAGCTCTTTGCCATCTCATGGAGTGACCCAGGGGCCCACAGACACCCCAAGGAAGGAGGAAGGGCTCGAGACTGTGCCAGGCTTTCCAGCCAAGAGATTGTGGCTGTGGCTTCCCCCTTCCTGACACCAGGGCATTTCAGGGAGAGCGGGATGAAGAGGGTATCGTGAAAACATCCCAGACACCTGGAAGCCGGCCAGGCTCCCTCAAGGTCCAAGGCCTCCAGAGGATGCCCGCCATGTGCTTCACATGCAACGGGGTGAGGTAGGCAGCTGACCCCCTTCACCTCCGATGTACATTCTGGAGAGCCACTGAGATGTAATGCTAGGCCAGCAAGGTTAGGAAGTTGTAGTTACACTGAGATGGCATGGTCAAGGGCTGCCCTTGTTAGGAAGAATTTAAGCACCTTAACCTTTTCTGTTCACAAGTTTTTATGTTAGAACATCTGATTTAAACACCTTTAATGCAATTAAATGTTTATGCACCGCCCATCTGTGACTGATTTGTCTCAAATAAGAATCCTCTTCCATTGATGTTCGCCAGAGGGATGCTTCACGTTGATGTCAGTTGGGGAGACCCCTCAATGCTGTGTCACTGAAGGAAGAAAGGCATTGTTTCCCTAGATGCCACGAGCGATTCACTCCCTGTCTCCCACCCCACCTGCCCCAGAGCTCTGCATGCCTTACACAGTCCAAAGATGTGTGGGTTAGGTTAATTTTGGAAAATTGCCCCTTAGTGTCCTGAAATATCTAAGTTAGAGGGATTAGCAGGTAAATATGTAGCGATATGGGGTTAGGGTCTGGGTGAGATTGTGATCGGTGCAGACTCGATGAGCCAGACAGCCTCTTTCTGCACTGTAAGGTTTCTATGATTCTATGAAATACACAGTCATAATTTTTCATTTTGCATTTATCAGAACAGTTGTAAGAATGCAAAATTTCAAAGAGAATAACAATTAAACTGCATAAGAAAAGGGGTATTGATTATTTGACAAATTGGCTCTGATCAAGATATTGTCACGACAAATGCACCAGGGTACTATTATCACCCATGCTTTTGTTTGGGAAAATGCACGGGGAAGCTATTGTCATTGGGGCATATGGTCTACATACCTGGCATCATATTGACACCAAAATTCATATACCACATTATTCATTTGACTGGCAGGCTGAGTGTCATTTTGGCTTGATTGCAGCATCCTATTAGTGGAAAACATTACTTGTGTTGTCACAACAAGTAGCAACTTGAAACAGCTAACTTAAATCTGTTGCTTAGATTTTTGAGATATTTTGATTTTGCGGGGTAATTTCAGGTAGGTTGGGCATTTTTCCAGCCTGAATACCAGGTGAAGCTAGCTTTTTCACATGCTACTATGCAGTGGCAACACTTTAGATGTGATTTCAAAATTGATGTCATTTGCTGAACAATGCTGAGTATGCTAAGAATGACACTGTCAACCAATTTAAGATTATCAGTTGTACTTGCAATGTAATTCACATAAACTCACTAAAAGCTACATACATTCATACTTTTAAGGGAGGTGATAGTGTAGTGATATTGTAGTAATCCAGAGACCCAGGGTAATGATCTGGGAACCCAGATTTGAATCCTACAATGGCAGGTGATGGCACTCAAACTCAGTGAAGTCTGGAAATAGGAGTCTAATGATTACCATGAAACCATTGGCGATTGTCATAAAAACCCATTTGGCTCACTAATGTGCTTTCAAGATGGAAATCTGTCATCCTTACCCTGTCTGGCTTACATATGACTCCAGACCCTCAGCAATGCAGTTGACTCTTAAATGCTCTCTGAAATTGCCTAGCAATACAATCAGTTCAAGGGAAACTAGAGATGGCTAATACATGCTGGGCAGTGATGTCCACATCCCTTGAACAAATAAAGAACGAATTGCATCTTTTTTGAGTAAACAAAAGCATGGGGTCTTTGGTGCATTTGCCATGGTAGTGTCTCACCCAATCAGAGCCAGTGTGCCAATCAGGATCCCTTTTCTCATATGGTCTAAATTGTTCACTTTGAAATTTGGCATTCAGGCACCTGTCCTGATGAGTGCAAGATGGAAAGCTTCAATAGCATGTCTCCTTTTTCAGTCATATTCAAGTTCTGTACTACAAAACAACAATTCACATCTTATTTGTCTTGCTATACAGTCAGTCAACTATCTTGGCTTTTTCTCACAACAGTCCCTTCTTTTGATATCAGATATGTATTTGCCTTCTATATTTTTATCTTGTTCTTAAAAGTTTTTCATTTTATTCTACATCGGCCTCATCACCACCGAACAGGATTGTTGGATTTGTCTGCTCCAAATCTTCTGTCATTTTAATCACGTTTGGTCTTATGAAATCTGGGATAAATTGCAGATTCTGGGCCCAATTTTATCATTTTGATTCTAAGTGCTGGGCAGACTTGAATCTGGCAGTGTTTCAGATCCAACTTTTAGACCATTCTCTGACAGCCCCATAAGCACTCTGCCTGAAAAAGAAATCAGCAATTCTGAATCACGCAGTAGAAGCCTGGGGTTGGAGCTTAACATGCCCGAAACGCTGCTGCTCCTCCAATCAGATCCTTCAACTGCACATGCGCAGTAAGAGAAATAAAAAAATGCTTCCCTGACACATCACTCCCGAGCCAGATAATATCTCCCACTGGCCTCCACAGACATTGCTCCACCCTCACAACATAAGAGTCCCTCTTATCCACTCAACCCCCTGCTACTCAGGCTGGTTGCGGCCTCCCTTCCCCTCAATCGCATGCAGAGTGGCAGCGGATCCATCTCCCCCCCCCCCCCCCCCCCCCCCCCTCCCCCGAACCAATCGCACGCACAGTGGCAACAGACCCCCTTTTAACCTGAGCAATTGCATGCAGAGTGGCAGCGGACTCTGTCTCCCCCCTCCCCCGCCCCTACCAATTGCATGCAGAATGGCAATGGACTCTCCCTGCCCCTCCCAGAGAGCCATCTGACCTGCCTCCTTCCTGCCTGGCACACAAGAGCCATCTGACCTGCATCCCTTCCCCCCGCCTCCCTCTCTCTCCCCTAAACCCCTGCCAACACCGCCAATCTAAGTCAGGGAGCCACCAGAAAGCCCCGACCTTTCCTGCTCAGAAGCTGGAGCGCCCGAATTGGACCTTTGCGAACCACGTCTGTTTCATGCCGAATCTGGACAAGTGAGCATAGTGGTAAAGGAGGATGTGCCAGTAAGTTTGGGTGTCCAGCCCATTAAGTCAATTCAAATACATATAAATGCATTTAAATTGACGTGCACCCGTTTCAGTTGCTGTCCAGTTGGCAGCCATTTTCAGTGATTGGTAAAAGGGGAACAGGCGCCAAGGCAGGTATTGATTGCACTACTCACCCCATGCCCGACTTTACCAAGTTTTTGGGCCTGAAAATGAGCGCAATGTAATAGTAAAATCGGGCCCTCTGAGTACCTTTACTTGTACCAGTTAATTGAAAGTATATAAAGTGACAACATTATATAGTTAAACAACATACATTTGATTTGTTAAACACACTGTGTCTCTGATAGACTAATTTGTGATACCTTTAGAGGAAAATAATGAAGATTAAAAATTCTATTGACACCTTCATTCTAATATCTGATAATAATGTACAGGAATAGGAAACAGAAATGAAGTAAGTTTTATAAAAGCTGATCATTTTTGTTTTGTGTTTATTGATTTTATACTGCCGAAGCCACTTACTTATATCTATTGCCACCTAAAGGTAAGTTGAGGAATGAAACAATCTTGCATCAATCGAGTGAGTTTAAAAAATCCTCATTCCAAATGCAATTTCTCTGTGACAATCTTTCCTTGATAGGCTAGTAAAATGTTAAAAAATACGTTAAAACAATTGGAATGAAATACCTTATGAAATCATAACTGTATGACAATGAAATAACATCATAATTTATGATAGGATTGATTGATTAGTTAATCTTGTAAAATGCAAACTATGCTTCATAGTTTTTGTTTTCAAGATTTAATAGCCTTGGATATTGATTAAAAAATTCAATGCTAAAGAACTTTTACATAAAGGCACTTTGATGAGTGTCACAAATCTTTTAATGTGACAACAACATAGGGTTGGGTAATAGCACGTCAGCTGTACTGCTGGCTCTTCTAGCCATACTTTTTTGACACTTAGACCGGAATTATACCTGATCCCACCCTACCAGCAACTTGGACAGAAAAGGAACCCAGACGTTTAAATAAAAATAGATAAAAGAAGAAATTTGCGACAGAGAACCTCACCCTCCCCCACCGACCCATAGATATGGACCCCCATGGCACTGCCCCCGGCAAGGCAGTGCCTGGGACAGTTCTCGGACTGTACTCTCCTGTGTATCTCCAACGGTTCTGTTTGCCAGGTACATGTCATGGAGGACCTGTCATGATTCGTGTCAGTATGTCCTCATGCCGACATGAATGAACAATCCAACATGAGGAGTGGGGTCATTTGGAGAGCACAAACTGAGTAAATGCCTGATCCGCATTGGAAACTAGATGTAAATGGAAAAGTCAGGATCCCTGTTACATCTTTGGCAGGGCAACTGAGCGGCGAAATCCCATCAGTATAAAAGCCATTTTATGTCCTCGCTTGATTTTCTGCCTCTTTGCCATTCTTACCCATCAAAAATGGAGGCAAAATCCCCCCAACCTACCCGCAAAGTCTTCAGCTTGTGTCAAAGCATAATAATTTTGGAATACCCAGCATTAAACTGGAAGGTGACTTCCATTCCCCAACTCCAAGATAGATGGCCAGTAATTTCTTACATGGCAAGGCAGTTTGTTCGAGCCATAAATTAGCCCAGAAAATAATGTTGGCATCATTGGCAAGGCCACTCTTTGTTGCCCATCCCTTATTGCCTTTGAGAAGGTAGAGGTGAGTGAAAATGGGGTCAAATTCAAAAACAGTTTGCAAACCGTTGCCATTGTCCTTTGCTTCACTTTGCATGTACCTAGTCCAGCAAGACCATGTTCTGTTGATAGTGTGGACTTCATCCTGTATGATATGCACTAACTGCTCTGAATGCTGAAATACTGAGGTCACTTTGGTGATTTAAAAAATGCAATAATTACGGTCTTGATGGTAAAGTAGGTAAACAAAGGGAAAGCTAATATAGATGTAACAAAACCTCTTGAAAATTAACGTGACACAAACAAAAACAAAGCAGCAATAAAACAACATTATAACACTGATGTGTTATTAAGGTTCACAGATTATAGACCAACATAGAAGAATGTATCAGCTAAGTATGAAAATCCTTTAAAAAAAATTATCAGTCAATGCAATCATGTGGGCTTTGGTCAAGCCCTCCATATTCCACAATAACAGTAGGACCATTGAGCCCATACTGACAACAATCCCACCCAGGCTGTACCACTGCTTAGTTATCCTTACCTTAAGTTAGAGGGATTCTAACTATCACACCCCAGGACATTAAGGGTTAATTTAGCTTGTCCAATCAACCTAGCCCACATACCTTTGGACTGTGGCAGGAAACCGGAACACCCAGAGGAAATCCATGCAGACACGGAGAGAACTTGCAAACTCCACAGATGCTGACTCAAGTCAAGAATCAAATCGAGGTCCCTGGAGCTGTAAGGTAGCAGTGCAAACCACTGTGCCACCCCTTCCACTTCCTGCCACAACCCCATCTGCACATACACATTATAATCACCTTATCTCCCTCACAACATACACAGACACATATGCCCTTCTTTTAATCCATGTCCTCCATACACTCAGCAGACCCTCTTCCCTCCCCACCTGCCTTCATTCATTCCTCCTTCTCCATCCTCTCCACCCTGAATTTCTCCACATTGCCTGGACTTGCCTCTCATTGCTGCAACTTCACCGGCTTGTCAATGGGTATCTGCAGCTTCTCCTTGGCTGGTGCCAGTGCTGGGGATCCAGAAATCTGCCAAAAGCAGACATTTCTCATTCCTGGCATATGTAATCAACGTTTGTTTAAAAATCAGTTATTGAGCGTGAAGTTTTTTTCATTGAGTGGTCCTTCGACATTATTTGCACAGGCACACATGTGCTTTATTTCTCATAGAATAAGCCTGTTTGTTAACTTTCATGCTGCTGTGCACACATACATCTTAGAAAAAAACTTTGTATCTAATGTTGCTTCATCATGCCTTCAGAATAGCCTGGTGAATGCATGCAGTTCATTTTTTAAATTTCTTTATTCATTCACAGGGTTGTGGGCATCACTGGCAAAAGTCATTCATTTCCCTTGAGAAGATAACGGTGAGTGCCCCTTCGTAACATTTCAGAGAGCAATTGAGAATTTGCAGTCACATTTACACCAGGTGGGTCAAGGGTGACAGATTTCTTTTCCCAAAGGATACTGGTGAACCAGGAGTTTGATGGTCCAATTACTGATACCAGCATTATATTCTGTGCCTGAATTTAAATACCTCTAGCTTCTATTGGAAAGATTTGAACTCACATTTCTGGATCATCAGTCCAAAGTTATAGATTACTAGATCATTAATATAACCACTTTGCTATCATTACCTTTAATATTACCTTTGTTTTAACTCAAGTCATTGAATTTCTACAGAGTAATTATGAACAATAACCTCACAGGATAAATTTGTGTGCAGAAATCATCCAGAAACTTGTCGTTATAGGTTAAATGTTGTAAAAACAAAATATTGCCATAAAATGAATAACCAATTTGACATCCGACAAGGAAGTTAGCATTCACTTGTATATTAAGGTGCTGCTGCAAATACACTGAACATTCATAAAGTGAACTCTTTCCAAATCAAGTGATGGTAAAATGTTAGGGAGAATATGATGATACAATGGAATTTATAATCCTTTAGGCATTCAGGATCCTTTCACTTCTCTCATGGTCTGGTCAGTTCAAGGGAAGGAAATTATGTTGCTTTTGTTGTGAAGTTGAGTAGAATGTTTGAATTTGGTGTTTGTAAAATTATAAAAATTGGAACAATGCTAAGCGATGAAAGCATTGCATAGCCCCTGTAAAAAGGTGGTGTTTTTTCTGTGCTTAAAATGCTAAAAAAATGCAAATCAAATAGAGTGACCAAAATGAAATATTTGTATCGAAGGCCAGGCAGCAGTGTTGCCAAGACAATGAACAGGCTTTCAAATTTTTTGAATTCAGCCAATCAGTTTAAATCAGGATACCAGCAACATATTAAATTTAAATTTGATGGTTTTTGCAATCTGAGGCCAATCCTATTGTAAGGGATGTTGATATGTCATCACAGGTATAAAAAAAAAGGCAGTTGGAATAAGCAGAGAGAGCATCTGTCAAGTTAACAGCCTCATCTGTGTCTTAGAGAAAGCTCTATCTTGATAGCAAAGGCACAAAAGAAGACAAAAGTTCCAGACAGAAGAATCAACAGAGAAAGCCCAGAATACTCCAGAAGACACCAAACCTGGTTATAATTCAGTGGTCACTAAATTTTTTTTGTTAATAAGTGGAAATTGTATTTATCTAAATAACATTCTCTTAGAATAGTGTTTTATTTGGTTTGCTAATTGTTTAATTAACTTGTTCGCTGTGAATTAGACAAATAAATTGTTCCTAGTTGACTTTAAACAAAGTGTCAGGGAGTTATTTCGATTTAACCACTAAAAGTTGTTGAAGTGCAGATCATACCACTTCCTACTCGCTTTAACAGATTATGAAGCAACGTACTTCTCTTTGAGTGGTTAGGCGTTAGACTCAGAGGGGGAATCCAAATCCACCTCAAAACATTTGTTTGAACTAACATCGGTCACATGATTTATATATCCATTAACTTTGGCCAAGGATATCTTGAAATGACAGATTCTTACAGATTATCAAACACTCTAAAAATAAATTCAAGATGACATTTTAATTCCCTATGTAACAGTAACAATTAGTTTTGTACAATGTCTTACTGCCTTGATACGCCTTCATATTTGTAAATAAATCTGACCAATTGTCTTACCTGACTATATAGATAATCTTTTCCAGGCCCCTTCCTCTTGCTGAGTGTCGTCTGTGATTGTTACACCAGTGCCTTCAACTGTGAGCAACATTTTTATGACCAGGTTTCATCATTAACTATGGAATGATATCCAATAAATCCCAATCCTTTCCAAGATGAACTGTCCACAAGTCAGTTCATCAGGACAATACCCTGGAAATGTACCCTTGCTGAAGAGTCTTCAGAACCATTGTCCTCTTGCTAGGATTGTCTGCATCTTCCATTGTTTCAGACTTTATACACTTAAAGGTGACATTCCCCATTTGCACCCCAAAGGAAACTGATGACATTCTCACTTAATTTAGCTGGTCAGTCAAGGTGACATACGAAGGCACAACTGCTGGTATGCATCACAAGCTGTGTGCAAGCATAAGTAAGAGTTTGGGACACCATTTGAAAGTGTGCAGCTGGCAATGACTCTGCAGTAGTAGCCATGTTATGACTGCATTCAAGATACAAAGAAGTTTCCAATGACAATAGCTGCTCTTCTGTAAATACTATGAAACAGAAGCTGAATCCCCTCTGAGAACTAACACTGAAACCACCCAAAAAGGAGTCCTTCAGACCATAATCTGCAAAAAATGTGTGAAGTGGTGTGACCTGCTCTTCAGCTACTTCTAGTGGTTAAATAAAAATAAATCCTTGATACTGACTCAAAAATCAATTTATTTATCTGACAGTGAATAAATTAACTAAACTATTAACAAACCAAATAAATCCCTTTTAACCATTCCCGAATAAAACAAGATTCTACTGGTATGCTGTTCAAACAAGTGCAATTCCTACTCAATAACAAAATGATGTTTTATCACTCTAAATTACAACCAGGTTTTGCGTCTTCCAGAATATATTGGGCCTTCTCTATTGATTCTTCTGTCTGGAACTTATTTGTTCTTTGGTACCTTTGCTATCTAAATAGTACTTGCTCAAAGACATAGACAAAGCTATGAGAACCACCAATTCTGTCTCAAGAGAGAGAGTTAAGAGCTGAAAGTTGTGAGCTGTTAGCTCTGGCAGATGACAATTACTCTACCCTCTGTCCCATTGCCTCTTTCTTTTATACTTGTGATGACATAGTAATATTTTCCATAATAGGATTGGTCCCAGCTTGTCAAAATCATTAGATTTAAATTTAATAGGTTTTTGGCAGTTAAGTAACTGAATCAAATTGATCAGCGAAATTCAAAAAATTCAAAAACCTGTTGTCTTGGTAAAACTGCTGCTTGGCCTTTCAATATAAATGTTGCAGTTTAAGCTTTCTGTGTACTTGCATTTTAAAGCACAGAAAAAACATTACTATTTAATGGGGCCGTGCAATGCTCTCCTTCCCCCTAGCATTTTACAATTTTATAAACAGCAAATTCTAACTTCCTACCTTCTAATCTACAATTATTCTGCCCAACTTTGCACCAGTAAATACAAGTGAATAGGTCTAGGAAGAAAGTGTGGATTATAATATTTGATGAGAATTGGTGTGGAATAAATATCATTCATAATCCAAACAAACAATGCAAATTTCAGATTAAATTTATCATGAAGAGAAAGTAGTTTTTACTCTGAATATTGAAACACGTAAAGACATTGATAGGTAGAATTAGTTTCATATGATAGTGGAGAAGGAGGACCAGTTGCCTGAGGATGAACATACATGGGGAGAAGAGAATGATGCAGATATGAGGAGATAGCAGTATTGAAGCAGGAAGAGGAAGGAAGAAGAGTATAAGGTATGGTAAAAGGAGAAGCAATACCAGATTGAATTAGAAGAAATATGGATTTAACAATAAGGTCAAAGTGGGAATGCAGTCGATGTGGCCCATAAATAGCTGACAGCCAGATGATTCAGGATTGATGACGCAAAGCAAGCCACCTACCTTTTTTTTAGAAAGATGTCAGAAGAGAAAACATACCTGTTTCACTGAGGAATAAAAACTGTTTTCAGTCAGAATCTGACACTTTGCCAATTTCTTTGGAAAATTCTGTCTAGGATGCCATGTTCCATACCCCCCAACTAGAAAGGTTGGTAGTCTGCACTGCCATCCAAAATGTACCTGCCCCATAGCAATATTAAACTGGGAGCAACCCAGATTGTTTCCCAAGGAATTCCTACTCACATCTGGAATAAAGAAAGACCCAGCCGATACAACTGCTGTTCAATAGGATGGCTAGCAGCTGAATAGTATCAGCAGCTCTAGGATCGAACGGTGGCCGCTGCTAGGAGGGGTGAGGGGGGTAAGGGTAAGGGGAAGGGGAGAGCGGCGAGGGAGGGGGGAAGGAGGGAGGGAGGGAGGGCGAGGAGGGAGGGAGGGGGAAGGAAGGGGGAAGGAGGGAGGGAGGGGGAAGGAGGGAGGGGGAAGGAGGGAGGGGGAAGGAGGGAGGAGGGAAGGGAGGAAGGAATAGAGGAGGGGAACAGGCGGAAGGGAAGGAGGGAGTGAAGGATATAGTAAACTAAAATCCAGCCTGTTGGCCCTTGTTTCTCTCTCTCCACAATTGCTACTGGATCTGCATAAGAACTAGGAGCAGGAGTAGGCCATTTTGCCCCTCGAGCCTGCGTCGCCATTCAATAAGGTCATAGCTGATCTTTTTGAAGTGGACCTTTCAGCTCCACTTATCAGCCTGCTCACCATAATACTCAATTCCTTTACTGTTCAAAACTTTATCTGTCCTTGCCTTAAAAACATTCAATGAGGTAGCCTCAACTGCTTCACTGGGCAGGGAATTCCACAGATTCACAACCCTTTGTATGAAAATGTTTTTCCTCAACTCAGTCCTAAACCTGCTTCCCCTTATTTTGAGATAATGCCCCCCTGTTCAAGTTTCACCTGCTAGTGGAAACAACTTCCCTGCTTCTATCTTATCTATTCCCTTCATAATCTTATATTTCTATAAGACCTCCCCTCATTTTTCTGAATTGCAATACATATAGCTCCAGTCTACTCAGTCTCCCCTCATAAGCCAACATTCTCAACTCTGGAATCAACCAAATGAATCTCCTCTGCATTCCTTCCAGTGCCAGTATATCCTTTCTCAAGTAAGGAGACTAAAACTGTCTGCACTACTCCAGGTGTGGCCTTACCAGCACCTTATATAGCTGCTTTTTAAACTCCATCCCCCTAGAAATGAAGGACAAAATTCCATTTGTCTTACCTGTTGCACCTGCAAACTAACTCTTTGAGATTCCTACACAGGGGTACCCAGGTCCCTCTGCACAGCAGCATGCTGCAATTTTTTTAACCATTTAAATAATAGTCCATTTTGTTTTGGTCTTGTTACATTTTTTACAATTTAGTTACTACCCCTGTATCTTTCAAAACTCTGTAAATTGGGGCAGCATGGTAACACAGTAGTTAATACTGCTGCCTCACACACAACGGACCTGGGTTCAATTCCTTGCTTGGGTCACTGTCTGTGTGAAGTTTGTGTCGCTTAGGTTTTCTCCAGATGCCCCCGTTATCTCCCAAAGTCCAAAGACATGCTAGTTATGTGCCTTGGCCATGCTAAATTCTCCTTCAATGTGCCCGAACAGGTGCCGGAGTTGGCAACTAGGGGATTTTCACAGTCACTTCATTGCAGTGTTAAAGCAAACCTATTTGTGTCACAAAAATCCATTTCAGTACTTTCGTTCTTTCACTGTGTATTGATTTTCTTTATTTCCAATTATTTCATGACATGCTTTCCCGAATTTCTATTTAACTCAATTAACATTCAATAACATTGAACACCTGTCTAGAACAAGGAGCAGGATGTCAGTGAAAGCCTTCACAGTATAGTGAGGCTTAACCATTTTAAATTGAGTTCATTGGCTCAATCAAAGGGAGCATGATACAATAGCCAGCACTAGTGATCCCATTATCATATTAAAGAAGCACACTGTATTCATTATTATCCTCAGAAATATTTTGCTAAAGCATGTCATACAGAAGCTACATTTTGCAAACACATTTTATTTATTTTATCACATTATAATCTAATTTTGGTTTTCATAAAAAAAATCTGCTCTGATAAATGTTGTTTAAACAAATATCCAAATTCTCAAATTACCTAATTGTGTTTCATCAGTTGAATCAAATTAACCAGAGGAAACTTTCTTCACCGGAGTATAAGGAAAGGGACATTTCTCACCAGCTTTTCAAAACTAAGCCTTATTTTTTGCTTGCTCTTGAGATATGGGCAACATGAACAATCCCACACTCATTGCCCATTCCTTATTGCCTTGAGAAGATAGTGGTTGGCCTACTCTTTGAATCACTGTGTTCTTGCAGGTGATAATCTTCTCATGATGATGTTAGGTAAATAATTCTGAAATGTGGCTAATTATTGGTGAAGGAATGATGGAAAATTTTCAAGTCAATGTTACGTGTGACTTGGAGTAGAGTTGATAATTTATTCATGATACTGCTGATGTTGTCCTTCTGAAGAGTAGAGGGCACAAAGGAGGGATACAAAGGAAGCAACCTCAATGAATTGAGAAGGCACCTTGGAGCATTTTGCTGCATCAAAGGCATTTTATAAACACAGTTTGTTGTTGCTAATTTACTGCATTGTATCCTCTACATCAGGGTTCCCTAATATTTTCGGGTTATGGAATTGAGCTCCCTGGATATTGATGGAATGCCAAAAAGAAATTCATATTATTTTGAAGAATTAAACATAAAAAAATTGTCTTTGTGCAATAAGTACAAACATACAAAAAAAAGTTAAATACTTTTCTATTGCTTTTCTGTAAACATCCATTATCATTTTAAAGTTTTCTTATTCAACAAAGACTTAAAATGTTACCAACTTTGTCACTTTTAATTGAAGAAGAGAGATACTTCTTCCATTCACAAATTTGTTCAATTAGAATGTGGCTGGAGAGCTGGATTCTGATACTTGACACACACACACACACACCACGCACGCACGCACGCACGCACGCACACCACACACACACACACACACACACACACACCACACCACACACACGCACGCACTTACACATGCACACACACGTACTCACGCACATACACACTCATGCACACACGCTCACACGTACGCATACACCTGCACACACATGCACACACATGCTGCACACACGCTCACACCCGCCCTCACACACATACACACACATACACACACTCACATGCACCGCACACATATGCACACACACACACACACACACACACGCAGCACTTACACATGCACACACACGTACTCACGCACATACACACTCATGCACACACGCTCACACGTACGCATACACCTGCACACACATGCACACACATGCTGCACACACGCTCACACCCGCCCTCACACACATACACACACATACACACACTCACATGCACCGCACACATATGCACACACACACACACCCACACACACACACGCACGCACTTACACATGCACACACACGTACTCACGCACATACACACTCATGCACACACGCTCACACGTACGCATACACCTCACACACATGCACACACATGCTGCACACACGCTCACACCCGCCCTCACACACATACACACACATACACACACTCACACTCACACGCATATACATACTCACACACACACACACCTCACACACACACACACACACACCACACACACACACACACACACACACACACACACACACACACACACACACACACACCATGATCTTATCACCTTGCTGCATCCATTGATCAGCATGGCAAGCCAGGAGGGTAATATGAGAGATCAAAATTCCTTCCAGCTCTATTTTACCAGGTGAGAATGACCTCATGCCCAGACAGAGCATGAAGCTCGCTATGATAAGATTGTCTGTTTCTCCGTATAATTATCAAGTCTGGCAAAGCTACTTCCTCCCGCTCCCAGATGCTTCCCACCTCACTGGCAAGACTCAGGCTGGCGAGAATCAATACTGGTCTCCACCAGCAGAGACCAGACACCATGGCCACACCAAGGTGATCTGAGGTCATTTGAAGCCCTGAGTGGTTGGAGGCATGACCAGGCAGTTTCCATTAGGTAGTGCCTATCTGGTAGTGCCCATCTGGAACACTGGCCGTGCACACTTGGCATTCTCTAGTTCGGCACTGTAAATGTATCAGGTGCAGTGCCGAGGGAATGTGGTCTGAATGGGGAGTTGGGGTCTGAGTGGGGGGTGCTATGCGTACAGATGGAGGACATGCGCGGGGGATTATGTGAGGGAAGGTCATGCAGGGGATGTCAGGATAGGGGAGGCATATCTGAGGTCTGCTGGGGATCCATAGGTAGGACCCTGATGCCCCATTGCCAAGCTGATATGGGAGATGGAAGAGGGAAGGTGAGAGGAGATCTCCTGGTTCACCAGTAGAAGATTGGGATGCCCTGCATAATGACACACTGAGCGATCTGACGCTGGCATTACTGATGTGCATTAGCTCTGCCCCTATTCCACCCATCTTTCCACCCATACTAGCACAAAGCTCCCAGCTGTCAAAACAATTCACTGAGTGATGGAAGATTGCAATGCCGAGCTCGCAAAAAAAACACCGATGCAGAGGAGTCCTGTTTTCTCATTGTTATGACACTTTAGAATTTTTGGGGGGAAAGTTCTACCCACAATCTCTCACTCACACACCTACTCTCACACCAACATCTACACACATCTACAATCTCTCACACCAACACCTACACTCACACCCACAATCTCTCACTCACACACCCACTCTCACATCCACAATCTCTCACTCACACACCTACTCTCACACCAACATCTACACATATCTACAATCTCTCACACCAACACCTACACTCACACCCACAATCTCTCACTCACACACCTACTCTCACATCCACAATCTCTCACTCACACACCCACTCTCACATCCACAATCTCTCACTCACACACCTACTCTCACACCAACACCTACACACATCTACAATCTCTCACACCAACACCTATACTCACACCCACAATCTCTCACTCACACACCTACTCTCACATCCACAATCTCTCACTCACACACCCACTCTCACATCCACAATCTCTCACTCACACACCTACTCTCACATCAACATCTACACACATCTACAATCTCTCACACCAACACCTACACTCACACCCACAATCTCTCACTCACACACCTACTCTCACATCCACAATCTCTCACTCACACACCCACTCTCACATCCACAATCTCATTCACACACCTACTCTCACACCAACACCTACACACATCTACAATCTCTCACACCAACACCTACACTCACACCCACAATCTCTCACTCACACACCCACTCTCACACCAACACTTACACACATCTACAATCTCTCACACCAACACCCACAATCTCTCACACCCACAATCTCTCACACCCACGCCCACTCTCACACCCACAATCCCTCACACCAACACCTACACACACCCACAATCTCTCACACTCACAATCTCTCACACCCATGCCCACTCTCACATCCACAATCTCTCACACCAACACCTACACTCACACCCACAATCTCTCACACCAATACCCACTCTCACACTCACAATCTCTCACACCCACTCCCACTCTCACACCCCACCCACTCTCACACCCACAATCTCTACACCCATACCCATTCTCACACCCACAATCTCTCACTCACACACCCACTCTCATACACACAATCTCTCATACACACACGCACTCTCGCACCCACATTCATTCACACACATTCCCACCTTTCTGTCATCCACATTCTGACCCCTCCCTCTCTATCCCACCCAACTCCCATTCCTCTCTCTCTCCAACTCACATGTTCCATCTCTCTCATTCCCTGCTCTCCACACCCTGTCTTCTGTTCCCCGCCCTTCATTCCCCAACCTTCACTGTCCACATGTTGGCCTCCACAACCCAGCCTCCAGTCCATGGACTCCAGTCTCCACACTCAGGCATCTGCACACTGCTCTACAGCCTCTACTTGTGCACCTCACACCCCAACCTCCGCTGTCTATCCCTCCAGAGTCCAGGTCCTGTTCTCTGATCTCCCAGCCTCCGATCCCCCATCCCACATATCAACCTCCAATTCTTGGTCTCAGACTCCCACTCCCCAGCCCCACACTCTAGCCTTGGACTGCCATTCTCCATTTCCCCCACCCCAACTTCTGTTCTTTGGCCCAGCCTCTAGTTCGGCCCTCCATCCTATATCTGCAGCCTACTTCACTCTGTCACCCACTTCACCATCTGGTCACCTTTGCTATTGCCTTGATTTTGCCGCTGACTAAATTGACCTCTAATTCCAGTTTCTCCAATCAGAAGTGGACTTTTGAGTGCATTGGCCAACAAAGTGAAAAGCAGCCTTCAATCCGACAAGCTAGAAGGTTAGCTTTTTGAAATTTAAAATGGTTGTACTTACTGCAGAATGCTTGTATGAGTCCCTTGGAACCCTAGGGTTCTGTGGAACCCACTTGGGAAATGCTGCTCTAAATGTTACACTTACAGTTCATCAGTGATAAAGAAGGAGATACTGAGTTTGTGGCAGGAACACCAATCAAATAAGCTGATCTCCCCTGCATGATATGGATCTTCCTGAGTATTGTTACAAAAAAACATGCATTGAGGCAAATGATATGTATTCAGCATATTTCTGACTTGACTCATAGTGATGACTGAAAACCACAGGAGGTAAATTACTCATCCTGAATTATTCAATATTCGAATTGTATTGCTTCATCTGCACAAAGAGCAGCATGTCAAAATGGAATTACAGGCATGTAGTGAGGCAGCATTTTCCAAACTTTCAAACACCCAATTTTGGCTGTTTTCAGAATAGTCAAGAGTGCAAGATGGGTGGGACATAAAATACTTAATCCCTATCCACAGAAACACTAATGGCAAATGTCTGCAAAAATGATAGTAAGGGCAGGAAGTACCACTTAAATGAGAGGAAACATATTAAAATTTATTTTGAATTACGTAAAACATTGGATCTCTTAATGTTTGCATCTTTGTCCCAGTGCTGCCAACATTCTTATATAAGCTCCAGCATTAATTGTATCTTTGGAACTCTCTGCTAGCTCTGTTGCTTAAGTGAAGAGGAGGATGAGGTGTTGGCATCAGCATATGAGCATAACCAGCCTATGATATAATGCTCGGGCACTGATTTTAAAATAGGATACAAATAAACTGTAGAACTAAGTGTATTAAAGTGATGATTTCCTGACGCAAATATTCAGGCACAATAAAAAAAAATCTACATTTTTACTTGCAATTTTTGAGTGATTTAGAATAAACTTTTTTCAGAGACAATACTTATTTGGCCTGGATTTCATTGTCAGTGGTGTTATGATCTCAGCTGATGTTAGTACTAGACAAGTCAGATGCCACAGTGGAATGTAGCTCGATAGATCCTTTCTTTTATTTTTAATTGAGAGTCTGGATGAACAGTGTCACAGGATGTCCAATTAATTTTGAACAAAATAGTAAACCATTTATTAAACTGGAAAATATTAACTATAATGCACTACTCCTTACCCTAGCTATGCCTTCACAAATATTTAAAGATTTGTAAGGATAATTCAAATTACAAAACGTATCGTATTCTCTCATGTTCTCAGTAAATGCACAGTCCATGTAAACCAATAGGTGAAATGTGGTCAGACACCCCACACTCTGAAAGCAAGTGACTGCCAACACCCAAAACAACTTCTGCAGATTTCCTATTAAATCCCCCAGTGCTTGTTACACTGTGAGCCAACTGGTCTCACTGGAACTCTAACTTTTACACAAGTCTTTCCAAAGTTGAGTGTCATTGGAACATGCCTTAGAATTTTCTCCCAATCAATTATGTCTCTCAATGTCTTCACCAAGAATCCACCTCCAAGATTTAATTTTCTCCTTTCAGTATTCCTCCACCCTAGATCACCATATTCTTTCAAGCTACCACACAATCTCTCAGGTACCCAGTCAAACCAATAGCACATAATTGCTTCGTAGGATGTCTTAAAGTATCACCAACCTTTTGATTACCTTGAATGATTAGATTCTCACCTGGCCTGGTTGAAACTGGTTGCTGCATCCATCTTTTTAAAATTCAGAGCACTTTTTCTGCATTTTACCTGAATGTCCCTGATCAGGATGTTGTTCATAGAACTATAGAAAATTTACAGCTCAGAAACAGGCTTTTTGGCTCTTCTCGTCTGAGCCGAACCATTTTTTGCCTCGTCCCACTGACCTGCACTTGGATCACATCCCTCCACACAGCTCTCATCCATGTACCTGCCCAAGTTTTTCTTAAATGTTAAAAGTGACCCTGCATTTACCACCTTATCTGGCAGCTCATTCCACACTCCTACCACACTCTGCATGAAGAAGACCCCCCCCAATATTTATTTTAAACTTTTCTCCTTTCACTCTTAACCCTTACCCTCTGGTTTTTTTTTCTCCCCTAGCCTTAGTGAAAAAAGCCTGCTTGCAGTCATTCTATCTATACCCATTAAAATCTTATACACCTCTATCAAATCTCCCCTCATTCTTATATGCTCCAGGAAATAAAATCCTAACCTATTCAATCTCTCTCTGTAACTCAGCTTCTCAAGTCCCGGCAACATCCTTGTGAACCTTCTCTGCACTCTTTCAATCTTATTTACATCCTTCCTCTAACCAGGTGACCAAAACTGTACACAATACTCTAAATTTGGCTTCACCAATGCCTTATATAATCTTAACATAACACTCCAACTTTTATACTCAATACTCCGATTTATAAAGGCCAAAAGCATTCTTTATGACCCTATCCACCTGTGATGTCACCTTTAGGGAATTCTGTACTTGTATTCCCAGATCCCTCTATTCATCTGCACTTTTCAGAGTTCTACCATTTACCCTGTACATTCTACTTTGGTTTGTCCTTCCAAAGTGCAATACCTCACATATATCTGCATTAAATTCCATTTGCCATTTTTTAGCCCATTTTTCTAGTTGGTCCAAATGGCTCTGCAAGCTTTGAAAACCTTCCTCACTGTCCACAACACCTCCAATCTTTGTATCATCAGCAAATTTGCTGATCCAATTACATCATCATCCAGATCATTGATATAGATGACGAACAACAACGGACACAACACTGATTCCTACGGCACACCACTAGTCACAGATCTCCACTCAGAGAAGCAATCCTCCACAACCACTCTCTGGCTTCTTCCATTGAGTGTCTAATCCAATTTATTACTTCCTCATGTATACCTAGTGACTGAATCTAACTAACCTCCCATGAGGGACCTTATCAAAGCCCTTGCTAAAATCCAGGTAGACAACATCTACCGCCTTTCCTTCATCCACATTCCTGGCAACCTCTTCAAAAAACTCTAATAGATTGGTCAAACATGACCTACCACACACAAAACCATGTTGACTCTCCCTAATAAGTCCCTGTCTATCCAAATATTTGTAGATCCTATCACTTACCACACCTTCCAATAACTTGCCTACCACCGACGTCAAACTTACCGGCCTATAATTTCCCGGATTTCTTTTGGAACCTTTTTTAAACAATGGAACAACATGAGCTACCCTCCAACCATCCGGCACCTTCCCCGTCCATACTGATATTTTAAATATATCTGGCAGAGCCCCAGCAAGTTCACTATTAGCCTCCCTCAAGGTCTGTGGGAATATCCCGCCTGGTCCGGTGGATTTATCCACTCTGATTTGCCTCAAGATAGCCTGCATCTCCTCCTCTTTAATCTATAAAGGTTCCATGACCTCCCTACCTGTTTGCCCTATTTCCATAGACTCCATGTCCGTTTTCGCAGTAAATACGGATGCAAAATAACCATTTAGTATCTCTCCCTTTTTTTGTTCTTTTCATTTAGACTTTCTTCCTGAGATATTCTTTTGTCTCCAATTATTGGGATTTTCTCATGGCCTTTTGGGAAATTTGTTCCATGCAGATCACTGCCTTGTGTCTAGATTCTCTTAGCACTAGCTTACAGCTAGCACAAAAGTTCTTTTTGTCCTAAGGTGGTCCCTGGTTATTAAGCAACAGCCTAGTTTTTCTTCACACCATGTTTGTTTTCACATCATAAATCCTCAATAGCATGCAGGCATCTAAACCAACCTGAAATTATTAGCCCTTTCAAATACAGTGAAACCAAAGGAAACTTACATAAAGTTGCCTTATTTATAATACCCACAAATACAAACAAAAATGATTTTAAATTACTTGTTTACTCATAGTGGCAGCGGACAGTGTTTACCACTGGCCTCAAAGCAAGCTGCCCACTATGACCTGGCAAAGTCAGTGACATGGGTTTCCCCTTTTCTGATCATAGTTTGAGTCTGGCACTAATTCAATGGGATCTCCAGGCATCCAGCATTAGTGATGTCATTAAACAAGATAAAAAGCAAATTGCATTGAAGTCTTCTGACAGCAAATCAGGAATTAAAATGCTCTGATTATCCATCACTTTTTATTAAATTTTACTGAGTGTAGAAGAAATGATCAAGACATACATATCAAATTAAGGTAGAAGCTGAATTAACATAAACAAACTAAAATATGCCACAATTTCAGGGCCATTGTACTTATTTGAAAGCATTTTATGGCAACGTATGAGTCATGTTCAACGTTTGAAAGCTTCTCTGATTGCAAGTTCTTAAAATAGCTGTGCTTATATTCATGAATGGTGGTGAAATAGATTAAAATTTAAGACTGAAAGAAGAAGTATCGTTGCCCTTTATTTCTGATCATTTATTACTGACTATGCTTTTTAAAAATGTGGTAAGTTGCAGTAAGATTGGCAGGAAACTTGCATGCAACTTGAAATTAGCAAAATTGATATAGCTTCAGGTAAAATTTAAAGTTGTGCCCAAAGAGGAAGTTAGTGGTAACAGTTTTCTTTGTGCTAATCAGAGGGCCAAAGTTGTCACAAGCATTGGAGAATGAGTTCATGCTACATTGCATGCCAAGCTGTGAAACAGCAGCTAGCGTACAGTCACTGAGAAACAGTAAATTGCTAAGTAAGTCCTTGAAACTTAAGTTTTTATTGGAGTCATCTCAGATTGTACAGTTTCCCACTTATAATAGATTTCAGTGCCAGGATCATGATCAAAGAAGGCATTAGGAAATTTGACAGAGAAAAAAGCACGCTGAAAAGGATTGGCATTGTGACTGGGAATGAAGCAGAAGATTCACCATGATACAAGAGCATGCTATCGTGAAACTCGTGTCATTGGGAGGAATTTCTCAAAGCAGCCACATTTCTCCATTATTTTCTAAAGGTTCTCATGGCTGACATTTTTAGAAGTCTTGGGCAGCCATTGTGTAGAGGTCTATATTCTGTTCTTGGCATTTGGCACTTGGCTGTCAAACTGCAAACACTATCTCATTGTTCCTCAAACCTTTCTGAAACTCCGTTGAATCTGGGGCAGGTATTTTTTAGGGTGTTGCATCAAACAGTTCAGGAGGATATTGTGAAATTTTGCCAGCAAAGGAGAAGATAGCAATTCCTTCTCTTCATCATTTTTGTTTGTACTGGGGGCAATGGAAGCAAGTTTATTTTCTTATGAGAGAATTTCCTGCTTCCACCTAGATGGAAAGATTTCAGTGAGCTTCATAACCAGATACTAACTTTCAGCCTTGTAGATCTCAGTTGGGATAACATCAGTTGAGGGAGTTTTGTTGCTATGTAGGAGTTTGAATGTATTCATTATTTTCACAACATGGGAGGGTCATCAAGAGAGCAGTTGAAGGCAACTTGTGACAGTCTGTTGATTACTTCTTCATGGATGGATAAAAGTTGATTGATAATGTGGTTTAATTGATCTGTTTCTCTTTGTAGAACTTGGGCTTTATCGATGAGTAGTGTCAACCATTGGCACTGAGGATTAATGAATCAGACATATTTTATATTTATAGAATCTCTTCCAGTCCTTGCCATTTGCGCATGATTGGAAATTGTCTACATTCCAATTCAACCAAATGCCTTGTATCTCTCTGAGCTTGCATTGGACAGTCCTGAAAATATTATAATAGGCATCATGTTTGAAATGATGACTTGTCATGAGGTAATCCCTATAGTGGTGATGTTCCTCTTTTCGTAGTTTCTGGATTATTTCACTGTGCTGAATTTACTTAAAGTAGCAATCACCATTGGAATTACGGTTCTGCTCCTTTTTTTTTAACACAGTGCTGGAATTCCACATTTCTGACCCAGACTTCCAACGCAAGCCGCTTCAGAACTGTGGAGCATACCTGTCCTCAGAATGCTTCCTTGGTGTACAGGATTTTCAACGGAAGATAACCTATGCTTCCTTTTCATAGCACGTGTTGCCAGTTCTGGTAAGTTTTTTGGGGTGATAAACCAAATAAAGAAAATTAACTTGTCTGTGGGACAAGTCAAAAAGAGCTGGTGCTAACAGGGACACCTTTGACAATCTTCACTCACGAACACAATGCAAGTCTTTGAAATAGTTTTTCAGTCTGTTAGTGAATGAGTGTGAGTGAGATAAGTGGGAAGGTTGGATACTGTTGGAGTTTTTGGATGGATTCCATTTGGAATCAGTCCAATTCACCCACCTGTAATTGTTTAAACTCTGATATTTCAAATGAAACTTTAAACCTGCAAGGTAAGCTGAGTAAATTCAGATAAGTTTTATTTAAAAGAAAAACATATAACAGTACAAAGTTATAATATAGAATTATGAAGTAATAATAAAGAATCAGTTACATCAAAATGTGTAAGAATCATCCTTCCATAAAATTAAACCTTGTTATAAGTATCATTATCTGTCTTCTTTCTACATGATGCTAATTTTAAGTACTTAACCCAAAACATGACGTATTTATATATATAGGATATATTCTATCCTATCTATAGAAATGGATAAAAAATTGGCTTCATGACAGAAGCCAGTGGGTGGTTGTAGAGGGTTGTTTTTCAAACTGGAAATCTGTGACCAGTAGCCTCAGGGGTCAGTGCTGGGTCTGCTGTTATTTGTCAGTTATATTAATGTTTTGGATGAGAATATAGAAGGGATGGTTAGTAAGTTCGCAGATTACACCAAGATTGGTGGCATAGTGGACAGTGAAGAAAATTATCTCCGATTCCAATGGGATCTTGATCAATTTGGCTGATGAATGGCAGATGGAGTTTAATTTAGATAAATGCGAGGTGATGCATTTTGGTAGATTGAATCAGGGCAGGACTTACTCAGTTAATGCTAGGGCACTGGGGAGAGTTAGAGAACAAAAAGATCTAGGGATACATGTTCATAGCTCCTTGAAAGTGGAGTCACAGGTGGATAGAGTGGTGAAGAAGGCATTCAGTATGCTTGATTTCATTGGTCAAAACATTGAATACAGCAGTTGGGATATCTTGTTGAAGTTGTACAAGACATTGGTAAGGCCACATTTGGGATACTATGTACAGTTCTGATCACCCTATTATATAAATGATATTATTAAACTAGAAAGAGTGCAGAAAAGATTTACTAGGATGCTACTGGGGCTTGATGGTTTGAGTTATAAGGAGAGGATGGATAGACTAGGACTTTTTTCTCTGGAGCATAAAAGACTGAGGGGTGATCTTATAGGGGTCTATAAAATAATGAGGGGCATAAACAAGGCTAGAAAATCTGGACCATTGATTTCATCAAACCAATCGAGGTGCTAATGGGAAGTAGAGTCAATGGTCCAGTTGGGGAGTACACTAGTGGGGCACTTCTCCCCCAAAAAACTAACTGCCTGATGGACAAGAAAACTGGAGATTTCCCACACATTTTTTGGGTGTACTTTGTTTCACGCATCTCAAGCACTCTGTGTTCCACAGAGCGTCTCAGAGGGATTCATGACAGTAAGTGGGGGATAGGGCCTCATCCCACTTCAGAGGCCAGCAGCATAGTCCCCATTGGGCCATGCACATGTACTGATTTATGAACGTTGTCCAATCATTCTCACTGCAGTGTGTCCATTTCTCTTACATAGAAGACTTCTCTATGAGAGATTCCTTCATGGCTGCTTGTGCATCAAAACATTGGATCTCTTCTGGATGTTCAAGCCTTGTAGCATCTTGGAGGATAGATCTTGCTGATAGCATGTTTTGCTAAATAAACAGCAGTGGTTAGCACTGCTGCCTCACAGTGCCAGCACATGGGTTCAATTTTGGGTGATTGTCTGTGTGCAGTTTGCAGATTCTGCTTGGGTTTCCTCTGGCTGTTCCTGTTTCCTCCCACAGCCTAATGAAGTGCAGGTTAGGTGGATTGGACAAGCTAAATTGCCCCTCAGTGTCCAGAAACTTGAAAGTTTGATGGATTAGTTTGGGGTTATAGGGAGAGGGTGGCAGTTGGGCCTGACTAAGATGCTTCTTTAGAGAATCGCTGCAGACTCAATGGGCTGAATAGCGTCCTTCTCCACTATAGGGATTATATGATTTACCTTTGAAATGATAAAATGATGGTCAGTCAAGCAGCCAGTGCCTGTCATGGCTTTTATTACATGCATGTCTGGCTCATCCCTCTGACAGGCCATGACATAGTTGATCAGATGACAATGCATAGAATGGGGTTATATACAAGATGTTGTAAGGGAATTGTGCTTGATATTCAATAGTACTAAGTGTGTTAATATCTAAAAGGATTATGTTCAATTATTGTCAGCATTTAATCATGTTAACATTTCATTTTGTAAATATTAATGGTGTGATCTTCTGAAAAAAGTTCTAAATGCCGAATGAGCTAGAGAATGGGAGAAGATTGTGTTGGTTTTTTTGGGTGAGCTGCGAATTTCAATATTATGGCACTTAGTGCAAAAAGTGCTAGGATGCAATTCTGGCAAGTAGTGGGGGGTGGGGGGGAAAGAATGTGTTTTGAACACAGATCTTTGTTTTTATAAGGGACTAAGTAAGAATTTAAATATATAAATTGGACTTTCATAAAGGAGAATGATTTTTACATTGTGAAGTCTATAATAGAAATTTAGAGCTTTACGTTATGTCATCTCAGCATGAGTCCTGTGGTCTACCCATGGGGGAATACTTAGTGTGTTGACAAGGAGCATGTTGGGGCAAAGGCTGGTGGGTGGGAAAGCTATGATTGGCATTCATTGGTCTAGACGTATGGAGACTATGGAGTGGTTTAGTGCCTGGGTTGGCATATATGGGTGTTGGGAGTGGCTGGGGCAATGAGACTGAGATGTCCTAATATTTAAGAAAACAACTGGGACAAAGTCCCAGATAACCAAGCCTTTTAAACAGCCTGTCTCATTTGGCAGCTCATTTGACTATCTTTGATGTGTACACACTTGTGGTGGATCAAACACCATCGGTTCACCCTCCCTGCCAGGAACCCCAACACCCCCCTCCATCTCCTCCATGAACAAATGTCCCAAAATCCCACCAGTCAGGATACTTTTCCCAGAATAGTTGCAGACAGCCATGACCTATCTCTGTTCTGTGTACTGGCCTAGAGAGTAAGAATCCAGGCCTTCATGTTATTGAATATAATTGAGAAAGTATGATTGCAAACCTTGTTAACTCCTAATCTTAAGTGCATTATCAAGAATCCATGTGGACTTTGCTTGGAACTAATTTAGTCATATCAAGTCCATATCACACCGCATCAAGGGACCCATGCACTGGAAACTGTATAAGATAAACTAGCCAAAAACACTCATCGTAGTGGAGAAGACCGTCAAAAAGGACAACTTCAGAACCACACAAACTATCATCAATAAAAGACCACATGACGGGTTCTAGTTTAACCTGCTATCCACGATCCAAATGGATAGAAAAGCCTGTAACCTGCAAACTGCTGCTCCATTTATTAGATTTTACACCTTTTTTATCCTCAGAGAATTCTCCCAAATTGCCACAAATTATACCATCCCTCTGCTGACTATTCTTGTCTTCTTCAATAAACTGTTGATGACAGCAGAATTTAACTAAAATGCCATGGATAATTTTTAATAGCCAGCAGGATTCTTGGGATCATGATCTCTGGCCAATATTCAATCTGCAAAAGGGAACAATAACACTTTGGGGAGTCAGAGGGCAGAATTCTCCCATTCTGCCCACTGTGAGTTTGGTGGCAGGCTGGAATGGAGAATCTAGCAGGAGCCAAGAAGTTGGAAACCCGCTGGTGTAAAAACACGGACTTTTACATGCTTAGCCCATCCCATCCCAAAACCATAAAATCCCATCCAAGGTCAAAGAGCATTTCCTATGGTCCGTTCCTTGCCTGTTCTGATTCCCATGGCAGCTGGATGGTAAAATTCCAGCCATTGTAATTCTCCCAACGGTGGGTTAATGATGGTTTGGTTTACTGGCTGCCTGGTGGTATGAACATCATTTGCATTCATTGGCATCTCACGAATGATTATTAAAGCAACTATTCACTGCAATCTCATCAGGTTTTTCCAATCATGTATTGTGCCAACAGGAAATCTTATCAGCCTCAAAGCTATTTGAAAATGAGTAATCTCAGACTTCAGTTCACTCAATACTTCAAGGTGAGTACAACAGACATAGCCTACCTGCCATAGTATGACACCACTCCTATTACATTGAATGTCACTCTGCTGTTTGAGACCAGTTCATGCCTTCCAGCTCCATGCCGAATGGTCTTTATGGACAATACAAAGTTGTTGGACTCCTGGAGCCCGCCCTCTCACCGACTCGGATCAGTACTCTACTCAGGGTTGGGGTCGGCTCCAGCCTCCTCTACTTTATTTACTACTCCCAGTGTTTGACACTGTTGTCTATCTGGTCAGCCCTGTGCTGTGGCACTCATGCAGCCACCACTTCAACAGACTGAAGCTCAATAGTGGATGGGGTGCAAGGTAAGAGTGGGGCTAATAAAGATGTGGGGAGCAATGGGGAAGGAGGGCTGTTCAAGGGACGGGGGTGAAGATCGAGGGGGTACAATAGCAGGGGTCAAGGAAGTGAATGATGAACAATGGAAGGTAGCAGAAAGGCTGAGGGATGGGAATCCAGACCCCAATATCATGCATAAGCAAGGGATCAAAGGAATACCACAGCATTTACTGGAAGTAAATGAAGACAGACTCTGAATGCTTCAGATCAGGACTGTGTTTGCCTTACACTGCTGTAATAATGTGTCTGTGAGGTATTCTCCAACAGTAAGCCCAAGATTAATCTAGAAAAATGCCCTAGTGAGGTGTGCATCTCTGTGCTGGTGGCAATTGTGGGTGAGCACTGTGATGGTTCTTCTTAAATCCCCTCATCCTCAGACATGCTCTGGAGGCTCAGGTATCTGTGTAGTTGGAAAAATGACAGAGCTTTAATGAATGGGCTTAAGTTATATCAAAGTACATCTGACTCACTTTGATTATTATGATATGATGAAGTAATGGAGCTGAGATCCGTACTAGCATATTGGGAGAGGCCAATCTCCTTTCACCACAGGACTGATGCCTGTCCTTCCCAGTAAGGTCGGCTCCAGCCTCCTCTACTTTATTTAATACAAATATCTCAGCTGTCCCTCCCTAGACTTGCTGTCACTTGTTGTGCATCATCTTGGCTAACAAGAAAACATAAGAAAGGCATGTGATCAGAGAGGATGGAGCAGAGGTTGGTTTAAATGCATATCCGCTGTGTGTGGTGAGCCTACCTAGAAGGGCCAGAAGATGGAATGTGAGCACATAACAGATGGGATGCTGGTGATGTGAAGGTTTCTTAGAGAGAATGTGTGTTGATATGTGTCCCCAGCTCTTGAAGTTGTGATTTGTGGTGTCAAGCTGAGAGTTTGATAGTGGTGAAGAGAGGGATCTGAGATCAATCATTTACTTCCTGCACTGCTTTCCAATTCAGACATGGTTGCCAGCCATACTGACTTCCTGGGCATTGGACTACCAGGTTGAAGAGGTGACATTTGGGTGATTCCTGGAGCCACCCTATGTGTACAGGACATGCTTCTGCGTCCACATCCCATGGATCAAGATGTTGAGGGCTTGGGTGGCTGAAGGTTGTGTTATCCTTTTCTTGAGGGAAGTAGCATTTTCCTTCTGGCTTCCAGACATCACAAATGGTCTCCTGAGGACAGGTGAGCCGGAAAGAATAAAATTTATATGTTGGATTGGCATTTAAATGTAGCACTGGGACCTTTGAACCCACCAGCTGATGGTGGGCAGATGAATCAGTGCTGAACCCATTGGGTGATGTGGAGAGATACTTGCTCATCCTTAATTAATTAGGGTCCAAGCACAACTTCAAATCATTCCAGCCAGCGGGAATGGCACCTACAGAACTGACAGCTATTGCACTTAGACAAAACAATTGAAAATTCTGTCCACAGAATGCTGGTGATCTGATGGTTTCTGAGAGAGAATGTGTGTTGATATGTGTCCCCAGCTCTTGGATATGTGAGTTCTGTGAAGAAAGTTGTGATTTGTGTACATGGCATCAAGCTGAGAGTTTGATAGAGGCTAAGAGAGGGATCTGAGATCAATCATCCACTTCCTGCACTGCTTTCTAATTCAGATGTAGTTGAATTAGACACTTTATTAAACTCAGGAACAATAGTGTGGCATCCAAAGGCGTTGTGATAGCCCACAGGTGGAAATTAGGTAAATCACCTGTTAGCAAGATACAGGGATTTTTCACAGGGAGCATACATCCTTCAAAGAAATAGTTGCATTTGCATTTATCCCAGAATGTGTAGATGGCAGGGAGACAAATGTCAAGAAGATGGACAACATTCTGGCCTATGGAACAACCATTAGAACAAAGAACAAAGAACAACACAGCACGGGAAACAGGCCCTTCGGCCCAACGAGCCCGCGCTGTCTTCCTAACGTCTTAATGACATATAGAGACCAATATAGGGACAATTTGTTACCCAATCAGCCTAAGAGCACATTTTTGGGATGTGGGAGGAAACCGGAGCACCCGGAGAAAACCCACGCAACCACGGGGAGAACGCGCAAACTCCCGCAGACACAGGCCCAAATCCATGTGTCTGCACAGCAACAGCGATAGTCTCTGAGCTGTCATGTTGCCCATCTGATGGTCCAGTTTAAGCGTACACTAACGACGTGAAGCACTAGGCCACTCCTGAAGTAACCTCCGGGAGCAGCCCTCGCACGACCTACCGAATGCATGCACCTTGTTGGTCAACAAGGTGGACCAAATAGCCTGTGGAAACAATTAAAGTATTTAAACAGTCCTCATATATCCCTCTATCTGCAGACCGCTCATGTGGCTGTCCAAGAGACCCTTAAACAACCCTAGCGTGCCTGCTCCCACCACCTTACTCGGTAGTGCATTCCACACCCCCACTACCCTTTGTGTGAAAAAATGCCCTCTAATATTAGTCTTATACATAGCCCCCCTCACCCTAAGGCCGTGACCCCTCGTTCTATCCGAATCTAATGGTGGAAAAAGCTTACCACCATTTACTCTATCTATACCCCTCATAATCTTATATACCTCTAATAGATCCCCTCTCAGCCGACGTCTTTCAAGGGAAAACAACCCCAGTATGTTCAACCTTTCCTCGTAAGACAGCCCTTCCATACCAGGCAGCATCCTGGTAAATCTCCTCTGCACTCTCTCCAGGGACTCCACATCCTTCCGGTAGTACGGCGACCAGAACTGGACGCAGTACTCCAAGTGAGGCCTAACCAACGTTCTATACACTTGCAACATCAAACTCCTACTCTTGTATTCTATACCCCTTCCTATGAAGGCTAACATACCATACGCTTTCTTTATCACCTTTTCCACCTGTACTGACACCTTCAGAGACTTGTGAACCTGCACCCCCAGGTCTCTCTGCGTCTCTATACTCCGGATAGTTTTACCTTTTATCCTATAACTCCCCTCTACAGTATTCCGGCCAAAATGCATCACCTCGCATTTATCCGGATTAAATTCCATTTGCCATCTATCTGCCCAATCTACCAGCCTATCTATGTCCTGTTGTATTGCCTGGCACTGCTCCTCAGTCCCCGCCAATCCAAGTATCTTAGTGTCATCAGCAAATTTGCTGATCACACCACCTACCCCCTCTTCCAAGTCATTTATATAAATCACAAATAGAAGAGGTCCTAGTACTGAGCCCTGTGGCACACCACTAGTGACTGACCTCCAGTTGGAAAAAGAGCCTTCCACTAATACCCGCTGTCTCCTCCTCCCAAGCCAGTTCTCAACCCATCTACATACCTGGCCCTGTATCCCATGCGCCTTCACCTTTTTATCAGCCTACCATGGGAACTTTGTCAAACGCCTTACTGAAATCCATGTAGACGACATCAACGGCTTGTCCTTCATCAACCGTTTTTGTCACCTCTTCAAAAAATTCCACTAGATTCGTAAGGCACGACCTCCCCTTAACGAAGCCATGCTGCGTATCCCTGATCAGATCGCAGCGCTCCAGATGCTCACACATCCTGTCCCTCAGGATCCTCTCCATTAGCTTACCTATAACTGAAGTCAAGCTCAGCGGCCTATAGTTCCCTGGGTTATCCCTCTGACCCTTTTAGCTGAAAGAGATGGCAAGGTCATTAGACAGCAGGAACAGGAGATTGATAATACCAAAGGGAGGTAAAATATTTGAAGAGAAATCCAGGAGTTAGATTTCCATAATTTAGTAGCTGGCTATTTCACAAGAGAAGATAGAATGCTACATGAAAGGACAGTTACATTAATACAGGGTAGGCTTAACAAGAAGCAAAAGGATGAGAAAGGTAATGAAAATTTGAAAGCAGCAATCATCTGGTTAATATCAACCAGATGCATGTTAGAAAGAAGAAAATTAAAGACACGTAGCCACAGCAAAGGTTAAAATGCATATATGGAAGGAAAAGACGATTAGTTTGTGTGTGATTAGTAACTTCCTGATTTGCATTTGAATGATTGTCCTTCCTTGCAATTTGTGTGAGTGTGCACTTCAGTTTCACTGCTTCTGTGCATAGAAGTTACAAGCTGTTTCAATCTTTGTAGTTCTGTGTTGAAAACTGTTTTAAGTTTGCTGTTTGTTCCATATGTATATTGTTTGTCAGGACAAGGTGTGAGATTTAGTGGCCCATTCGCTATAGATGCAAATCCCATTACAGCCACAAAATCTGCTATAAAGGGATTTGCGCCAGCAAGATCTCAGTTTGAGATATCTCAACCACTCCCCCGCCCCACCTGTTGGCAATATAATCCTGGGCATGAGCCTGATTTGCTTGAATTTAACTTGATTTAACCATCGTTACAATGCTTTATGCCGTGACGTCTAGCGGCGTGAATTTCTCCTCCTGGTAGTGTGACGTCATGCCAACGCAATTCACTACTGGTTTTCAGAAATGAGAACCAGTTGAGCTGACCGTGCCAGGGATGTGGAGGTGCCTGGAAACCCTGAGGGTTGAGTGTCAAGGCTAGGCATTGCCCTCTGGAATGCTGGCAGTGTCCCCTAGCATTTCCCCCAGAATGTTGACACAAACCATATGCCCCAATTTGTTTTGACAAGAGTGTCAGATTATCTGGTGAAAAATGCTGGCTGTGTTTTCAATAATTTTTTTGGAAAATTCAGCTCAAAGGTGTTAGTATTCCTTTCCATGTATGTATACACAAGCTTCTTTTATCATGCAAGATGGACAACACAGTGGGCAGCATGATGGCATAGTGCTAGCACTGCTGCCTACATCACCAAGCACCTGGGTTCAATTCCGACCTTGCGTGACTGTGTGGAGTTTGTGTGTTTGCGTATTCTCCACGTATCTGCGTGAGTTCCCTCCGGGTGCTCTGGTTTCCTCCACAGTCCAAGATGTGCCAGTTAGATGATTGGCCAGAGTAAATTGCCCCTTAATGTCCCAAAATGTGTAGGTTAGGGAGATTAGCAGGCTATGTATGTGGAATTATGGGAATAAGGCCTCAGTAGTAAGAGAGTCAGTTGAGACCCAATGGGCCGAATGGCCTCCTTCTGCACTGTAGTGTTTCTATGATTCTTCTATAATGCTTAGAGTGAATTTGAGTCTGTTTTAAAGTAGTGTAAATGTTTCAGAACTGAAACACAAGGTGTGATAACCTCTGTCCTCTTTAATCTTTAGTCTAAGAATATTGAAGGTTTTTGGTTAACTGTGAAAGTTGACTTTGACTTCAGTTTTATCAATCATTCCATAAGGCACTGGAAAAGGAAAATTTAAAAAATGTAATTTGTTTTTGCTTATTTAAAACATGCTATTATGTCCTGTGTTTGGTTAACAAGAATTGGTTTCGATTAAATTGAATTACGAACGTGAACTTAACCTGCTAGGTTTATCAAACTAAAATTATATAGGTGATCACAAAAGCATTCTGGTTATTATGATAAATTATGTGGGAATTTTTAATTCCTGATATAAAATTTACATATGCATGAATTGCCAATTGGAAATATTTACGTGATTTGGAATTTTAAGACATTCATGGTGATTCTAGTCTGTTCACTCATGTTGGTTGCATTAAAAGTCCTTTAGAGTCATTAAAATCTCTTAATGAAGCTAAAGTTTGGAAACAATTGACATTATGGATATAATTGGATGTTGATTAGATTTGCATGAAGACTAGTGGTGAAGCATGAAATTCAGCAGCTCTGTAGGATCGGAGTCTCCTATAAGTGGGGTTTTACTAAATATAAAACCTCAAAAACTTCACAGACACTGCAAGTAAATAGCTAAACCTCAAACACACAGGCAGGCTATATTGTTAGGAGTTCATGTTTCAAAGCATGTTAATACCAAAACCAAGTCAATACCATGTAAGGATACAGGGACATTATCATTTCAAAGACACAAACAGTGGCCATCAGATATTCCAACTAGGTGACCATTGTAACAGATGTCTTTAGACAGCAGTCAATATAAACAACATCTACAACAGCTAATCATGTGTATTTCAATTTGAGAGCCTGGAACATCACACCTGAATGGGACCTATTGCTTCAGTCATGCAAACAATATTTCAATGAATGGGTTTGTCTGGGCTAAAGCAGGACACAGTAAGTGGTTTCACAACACCAGGTTAAAGTCTAACAGGTTTATTTGGTAATAAATGCCACTAGCTTTAGGATTTGCCTCTTTGTCAGGTAAGTGGGAGCAGGACCCAAGCTAAAAAATTAAAAACGTTCTAAGCACTGACCATCTAAACAGTGTGCCTTCAGGAAATATGCTTTGATAATTTTGCTAATGTTTTCTGCTAAAAAAGGTCAACTCAGTAAAGTTTGACAACAACGATTTTAAATCCAACCGATGTATTTGATAGTAAATCCACGAGCTTTCGGCCTTTGTGGCCTTCGTCAGGCGAATGAGGTGTTCTGGTCTCCAAAAGCACACATATCAGCACAGACAGTTTACAGATTGCAGATCAGAATGCGAATCCTTACACCTAACCTGTTATTCAAGTCTTAAAATGGCTACCAGCAGAGGTTAGAGAAATGTGTATTGTCTCCAGACAGCACAGTAAGTGAGGTTTTTTGCTAACCCAGGCAAGTCATGGGAGTTACAGATAGTGTGACATGAAGCCAAGATCCCAGTTAAGATCGTCCTCATGTGTGTGGAACTTGGCTATCACAAAAGCCCAAGTAGAACTTGGGCCTTCACGAGACACGACAGTGCAGAGTCGCTGAGCAGAGACTGATAGCCAAGTTCCACACACATGAGGACAGTCTTAACAGGGATCTTGGCTTCATGTCACACTATCTGTAACTCCCATGACTTGCCTGGGTTAGCAAAAAACCTCACTTACTGTGCTGTCTGGAGACAATACACATTTCTCTAACCTCTGCTATTAGCCACTTTAAGACTTGAATAGCAGGTTAGGTGTAAGGATTCGCATTCTAATCTGCAATCTGTAAACTGTCTGTGCTGATATGTGTGCTTTTGGAGACCAGAACACCTCATTCGCCTGACGAAGGCCACAAAGGCCGAATGCTCGTGGATTTACTATCAAATACATCGGTTGGATTTAAAATTGGTGTTGTCAAACTTTACTAAGTTTGCCCAAGTCCAACGCCGGCATCTCTACATCAAAAAAGGTCAAGCCACAGTGTCTTGCACTGCAGTTGGAAGGAGGATCAGGGCTGGTCATCCTGACTCAGACCTACTTTCAACACCAGACAAGACCGAACATGTTGGGGATCCTAAGTGTTTTCAGTCATACGGTGGTGATAGTGGCCTGAAGGACTGCAGTCACCAAGGAGAGTCAGGAATGGTGAACCTGATTTGTTGATCGGCAGCTCATGCCAGAATGGACAACCATGAGGGGAAGCTGTAAATATCAGTCAGATCTGAGAGATGTTGGGGCTGAGGGTTAAGGATAGTTTAAGGGTAGCAACTAAAGTTGAACCGAATGAGCTCTGAGGCAGAAACATGGGGTTTTGCCTGTGGTTTTTTTCAGTAGAGGTTTTTATTAATAAGTCATGGTTTTGAGCATTGTACAGCATCATTACACTATTTTAGAATTCTTGTATTAGAAAATTAGGAATATTTTTATGAATGAACACATTTGTGGTTAAGCCTAGAGCCTTGTGTCCATGTAAGTTTGTCCTTCATAAAATCCCGAAGTCAAGAGCTAAAAGTAAGGGTGAATGGGAATGTGCACTTCTTGCATCTTTGAGAATTAAAACACAGCATGGTGACAATTTGAGCTAAAAACTTTGCCTCTTACGGATGTGGCCTTAATCACTAAGGCCATTTGTGGCCTATAAGTGCTTGAGAATGGGAGATATGGAAAGTATCTCTGAACTGTTCACAAGCTCTTTCGTCTATGATGTAAAAGCATCATTTAAAACCACCAAGCCTGAGCATAACTTTGTGAAATTGCAAATGATCAAATGGAGATTTGACAGAGGTATTCAACATCATGAAGAATCTGGACAGAATAGGTAGAGAAGGATTAAGAAATATGGCACATCAATTTAAGGTGATTGGGAAAGGATGCAATGGTGACATGAGCAATTAGGATCTTGAATGCAATGCCTGAGTGTGTAGTACAGGCAGACTCAATCATAGATTTCAAAAGGGAATTGGAGAAGAGAAAAAGTTCAGCGCTGTGAAGAAAACGTGAGGTAGGAGACATTAGGTGAATTGCTGTTGCAAAGAGCTGACAAAATAGACCGAAAGGCCTCCTTCTGCTCTGTAACCATTCTATAATTCAATAATTCCTGATCTTAATTATATTATCAAGAAGCTGTGTGGATTCTGTTTGAAACATAACATTTGATGCCCAGGACTAATTTAATCACATCACATACAATGTTACATCAGCCATGGAGGGGCCAGGGATAGTTTAACCACATCACATTTGGGTGACACATGCAGTGAAAGCTGTATTTATGGAGTGATCCAAAGACCCTTGTCACAGCAGAGGTGGTGATCACAAAGGACTGCCTCACAATGGTGTGAAACTGCGAGCAAGAGAAAACCACCTTACGAGTCCCAGTCTGCACTATGATCCACGATTGAAGTGGGAAGCAAAGGCTTTAATAAGATGTAAAATACTGCCTGGTTTATGTTTCATTTCTGTTTATATAAAATTTTTAAAATAAATTTTCCTAAATGGCATGATGGCACAGTGGTTAAAACTGCTGCCTCACAACACCAGGGACCTGAGTTCAATTCCAGCCTCTGTCAGTGTGGCGTTTGCACATTCTCCCTGTCTGCATGGGTTTCCTCTCGATATTCCAGTTTCCTCCCATAATCCAAAGATGTGTGGGTTAAGTGAATTGGCCAAATGAAATTGACCTTTACTCTCAAGGAGGTTAGCAGAATAAATACGTGGGGTTACAAGGATAGGGCCTGGGTGGAATTGTTGTCACTGCAGGCTCGATGGGCTGAATGGCCTCCTTCTGCATTGTAGAGATTCTATGAGAACATGAGATAACAGGTGCCAACTATGGGCCATCTTGTAGGATGGGCCTAGGAAATAAATCATTTGACAGTACCATATGACTGATAAGTTGAATACCAGTGGTGGGAAGAAAGGAGGATTAAAGAAGTATTATGATTGTTCAAGGCAGGAGAACCCACAGAAAGAGAAAGAGAGAGACTGGAACCAACTCTCCAGAAGATGGCCTGAAGTTGAGATTGCCTGAAGGAATACACTTGCACCAGGTCTGATCAACTTGAGGATAGACGGGTAATGTCATAGATATATACACACACACACACATACACATACAAATAGTTTTAGTTTATGTAATTACAGTCTTTCATTAGCTTTTAGTGCAATACAGCATTGTGATTGTTTAAACTAAAACTCGTGTCTCAGGGTTGTTATCTGACATCACTGGCAAGCATGTGCGATCAGTGGTGTAGCCAGTTTGAAGGTTAGAGGGAGTGAGCACATAAAAAAGGCGCCATGAAATAAAAAATGAATGACCACCCTCTCTTTACTATTCCATCAATCCCTGCCCACCCTGTCCAGGCTCTGCCCCGCGCTAACATCATCACAGTCTGGTGTCATCACGTCGCACGCAAAACAACCGTTCTTTTCTCAGTAATTTATTTTTTTCATTTAAAAAAAAATCTATTTTTGAAAAGACACCGCTTCTGAAAAATGACTGCTGTTGAATCCCAATGGTCATCCGCAGACCTGGCCATCCCACTTATAGAGTAGGGCTGAGGAGCCGTGTCTGGATTGGCAGAGCCTGTGGATGCGCCGTGCTGTTATTGGTGAATTCAGCCGTCAGTCAGCACTAAGTGAGGTCCTTGTACCAAATGGGCGGAGCCGGGGGAGTGACATATCGTCGCAGAATTGGTTTATCGAGCTATCAGACAGGAGTCGATAAACCTCTTTTAGGCAGTCAAGTGGATAAAGTTGTTAAGAAGGCATATGGAGTCTTAGCTTTTATTGGTAGGGGGATTGAATTTAGGAGGCGCAGCATCATGTTGCAACTGTACAAAACTCTAGTGCGGCCGCACTTGGAGTATTGTGTGCAGTTCTGGTCCCCACATTATAAGAAAGATGTGGAGGCATTGGAGAGGGTACAGATGAGGTTTACCAGGATGTTGCCTGGTATGGAGGGCAGGTCCTATGAAGAGAGGTTGAAGGATTTGAGGTTTTTTTCGTTAGAAAGGAGGCGGCTAAGAGGGGATCTTATTGAAGCATATAAGATGATTAGAGGTTTAGATAGGGTGGACAGTGATAGCCCTTTTTCCTAGGATGGAGAAAGCTAGCACGAGGGGACACAGCTTTAAATTAAGGGGTATGAGTTATAGGACGGATATCAGAGGTAGGTTCTTTACTCAAAGAGTGATTAGGGAGTGGAATGCCCTGCCTGCAGCTGTTGTAGATGCGCCAAGTTTGGTGCGTTTAAGAGGTTAGTTGATAAGTATATGGAAGAGAAGGGAATGGTTTAGTTTGGAGGGGCATTGCTTTTTATTTTGGTCGGCACAACATCGAAGGCCGAAGGGCCTGTTCTGTGCTGTAATGTTCTATGTTCTATGTTCTATGAGGTTAGGTGTGGGTCTTCTCCATAAACCACAATCAATAACCACAAAATAAACACTTTAAAAAAAATTAATAATCACAGGTAGGCTGCAATTAATGAATTCCGTGCACAAAGTTCAAAAGGCATTCAAAATCCCCTCGTGTAGACACTTGCAGACAGTAGGAAGGACAACGAATATTTCTCTCTGACACTAATCTCAGGAGTGCTATGAGATAGTTAATTTCAACAGAGAAAGGGGACATTTCAACTTCATAACTTCAGGCTCAACTTTATGATAGATTTAAAAGATGCAGTGTGATTAACAAGCAAGTACTGGTGTGTTTATCCACTCACTTCACTGCACTTTACATGAGTGTTTCTATCATTCAGTTCCTAGGTTATGTAAATTCCCAATACAGGTTCCAGCCTCTCTGTAAACTTGTTAGTTAGTAGGTGAGGAGTCATGCTCCAGATTGGTTCATCAAGCTGTCAGTCAGGAGGTTATGTGTGGACAGGAGTTAATGAGTGAGGGGCTGTGTTTCAGATTGGTTTATCAAGTTGTCAGTCAGGAGGTTGTATGTGGGCAGGAGTTAGTGAGTATAAAAGGTGCCACTTCTGAAAAAATGTGCTTAGGAGGAGTGATTGCTCCCACTGCACTCACCTGAGCTACACCACTACATGGGATGTGCTTCCAGATACAGGTTAACAATGCAACAATTTCTTACTATTGTCATGCAGGGGAGCTTTGAGTACTATCAAATGATCATTAACACCATTGGGATAGCAAATCTACTTAGTGACAAAGTGGTACATGACAGCTAAGCCTGCAGCTTCCTTGCCCTGTTTCTCTTTTCCATGGCCACTCCAAATGAGTGTGTAACCTGCATTGATTTCCTTTAACTGACCCTCCTGAAGTAGACAAGTCTGAAGCCAGCAATCTGGACTTTGTGCATGGTTAGTTTTCTAATGATGAGCAGTTCTTCACTTAAGTCTGTCTGCTATGGCATTGTCTACAAACAGAGTACACAAAGGTAACTAGTGTCACCTTTACTCTGTTTATTGAGATTGATTTATCACCATGTTCATGAGATTCCTGCCAGGTGTGGAAATCAATGTTTAAGGCACTTTTCCTGGTTCCTACATCATACTAGAGCGGTAAGCAATATATTCATGAAAAGAGGCAGCCTAGTTCCAGTTTTAATGGTGTCAGCTAGCTGTGTGCAGCTTTGCAGATATTGTTCCCAGTGAATCCACACCTGCTGTTATATTGCTCATTTCCATGGGATCAATGAGAAGAAGCTAGTGAATAGCAGATGATAGAAAGATGACAAACATGACTTGTGCATGAATTGCATTACAGTGAAGGAGAGTTGCACTTTGCCAACCTCACTTGCTCAATTTGACCCATTCTGGTCCTATTTTGTGGTGGAAGGAAGGGGTAGCACCTCTCCCAGGTGGGTGTGCCACATGCTTTGACTCTTTCTGTATTTGGTCCTCGTTATCACCCGGCAGTCACCTATAGTTCTAAATAGTTGTTCGCATGTGACAGCAGCTGTATCCCAACAAACTGCTTCGACAGACGGATCAAGCGAGGTGAGGGTTGCCATTATTTCTTATTCTCAGCAACTTAGGGATTTTTCTATCCTGGCATGCAAAGTCTGAATCTGGCAGACTGGACAGGTGAGACCAATTTAGGGTTGAATGGTATTGAAGATAGGTCAGCGTAGTATTGAGGAACATGTAGAGCTCAATAAGATAACCTGGTCAGCCAGAATATCCACAATTGCTATACAGCAACAGAAATACAAGGTATATAAAGGCCATTTTCGATAACTCTGAAGGTCAGTAATGCAGCAAAACATTATGATGTTATTGGTAAAACGTTGTTCGAACTATTACATTATAAAGGCAAAATAAATTGTATTTCAGTATTGTGAGTCTGTAGCCATTTGACAAACCTAGCTGACTCAGAAAGCTATTTTTAACCAATTGATTTTGAAATGCATTGAAACATTTTTAAAAATCCTTTGGTACAGGGCAGAAGTCACAAAATTCTGTCCCTTCTGTTTCATATCAGTGTATATAATATGCACTGATAATGCATTATATAGCACCGTTAATTGGGATCAAGCCCCAACTCCAACTGTTGTTTCCTCTCCAAAATTCCTGAATGTGATGTCACTCTCAAACCAATGGTGGCACAACATTTAGTACTACCACCTCATAGCACCAGGACACATGTTCAATTCCCAGCTTGAGTCTCTGTCTTTGTGGAGTTTGCACATTCTCCCCATGTCTGCGAGGATTTCCTCCAGGTACTCTGGTTTCTTTGCACACTCCAAAAGACATGCTGGTTAGATGCATTGGCCATACTGAATTCTCCCTCAGCGTATCCAAACAGGCACTGGAAAGTGGCAACTTGTGGATTTTCACAATAACTTCATTGCAGTGTTAATGTAAGCCTACCTGTGACAGTAATAAATAAATAAATCCATATTCATTATACCTACAATTCCAACATATAGCTTCTCTACTGCAGCACTGAACTAGCTCTTATCAAAGTCACAACTGACAATGTGACTGTGGTGATGGTACATTATCCATTCTCATCTACCTTGGAACAGTTTGCGGTTTTTAACGTGGTTGACCACACCTTTCTCTACCATCTCTCCTCCATCATTTAGCTGAATACAACTCCCCTTGTCTGGCCACATTCGTATCTATCCTGTTGTGACCAGATAATTCCTTGTAATGGCTTCTCTTCCCAATTTCATGCCATTATCTCTAGAATCCGTGGCATCAATTCCTGGCCCACTCCTACTTCTTACTTACAGACTATCCTTTGGAGAAAGGAAGATGAATCTTGTTGAGGCATCTGAGATTTCACCTGCCAGCTGGAGGGCTGGCAAAAAAAACCATGCTGTCTTTTCTGGAAAAGGCCCAAAATGGCCACTGAACCAAATGTTAATAGCAGGAGTGAGGCCAATGGTAGATGTCCCCTGGATTCAGGTCACAGGGCTGAAGTCTCACCTAGTGAGTGTTGCCAGCCTATCAGTTCCTGGCAGCTCTTGTGCTGAATGGTACTATGGAGGAGGCTATATCTGTCGCTAGAAGAACACCCCTGACATTCCAGGATCATGGAGTGACTCAGGACAAAGGTGAGCGATATTAAGGTTGGAGTGGTGGGGAGGGGGAAGGGTTCTTGTACTGACAGCCACAGGAGAGGAGTGCAGGAAGTCAGAAGCTAGGACAAATGATTAGATTTCAGTGGTGCCCTCTTCCTCATGTCCTTTGTGGAGGCACTGACTGTGTTTGATTGAAGGTACCCCTCCGCACCCTCCAGAGTGATGAGCTGCCTGCAGGGTAGTAGCTGTCACTCATGCCACATAACAACAGACATAACAGTAGCAATGTTAACCCCTAGCAGTAGTGGGTTGAGGCCCTTAAGTTTCTTAACTGACAAGTTAAAGGTCTCAGTTTGTGACAGGCTGCAAGGTTGACTGTGGGCCTTCCCACTTGGAACTTAATTTGGATGTTTTCGGAAAATAAAGTTAGTTTTAAGGGATTTATATTTGTATTGGTAAACATTAGAGAAAAGGTATAATTTTAATTGGTTTAATTTGATGTTTTGTGCCCGGAAGGGTAAAACTTACAGTTAGTTTCATGTCAGACAAAGGTATTTGTATGTGTGGGTGTTGGTTTCAATTGTGCTCAGAGAGCGTTATCATAGAAAGGTTCCTTTAAATATAATTTTAGCTGTATATATTTCAGTAGAAGATAGGACATCAGAGAGTGAACATTTCACAACTTCACCAGAAGACGCTAGACAGGACAAGGGCGGAAAAGAGGCAGACTTCCAAAGAAACCAGATAAAATCCAGATAACAAGGGAATTGGAATAAAACGAATATATTAAGAAGATTGAAGTAAAGAGAACACAGACCAAAGTGTTGTTCAAGTGAATTCAAGGGAAAAATAAACGAAGCTTTTTAAATTAAGGAGACAGTTACGGTTACCTGAATTAAAACGGGAAAGCAGACTTCAGATTAAAAGTTTGATTCCAGTTTAATAGAGCCTGGCAACTGAGAGTTAAAACAGTTGTAAATGCTTTGTGCAGCAATCAAGACAGAGAAATCCTAAAGGATTCAGTGTTAAAGTGGAGCGGAAACTTTGTTTGACAGAATTATTTGGAAATCCTGGACTGGATTTTCGAATGCAAATCTCTGATCCAAAGCATTGTTCTGGAAGAAGATTTTAAACTGTTTTTTTTTCTGAATGAAGTTTGAAAACTCTCATCTGACAATCAACTGAGGGGTATTCTGAAGAGAAATCCGCAAATACTAACTTGGGTTCAGAGCGGAATGCATGTTTTAACACAGAAGCCTATGTATGTAAAGGACTTTGTGTTACTGAGATCATTCTGGCTTTAAATATATTTAGTAATCTGTGTTAGCTTAATAAATATACATGGATTTTAAGGTTAAGAGGAGAGTAAAGGATTACTATATTATCATCTAACTTTTCTGTTTTTCCCCCTTTGTTATTAGAACTAATTAGCAATCCTGTGACTCTATTTCTTCATATTTTGTAAAAAAAAATAAATGTTACCGTTAGTGGGATTTCCAAGATGGTCGGGTATCACTGACTCATGAAACCAGTGTCCAGTTTAAAACATAACCTCTACTTTGACCAGTGGCCACCAGGAGAAATCATCAAAGGATCAGAGCAGCGCCCAAAATGGAACAGTTAGATTTCTCCAATGAATTCTTTTATATACAATTTCAAAACAGATCAATTTTAGGTTTTCTTATCAACTACTCCTGCCTTTCATTAACTTTAAATCAATCATCTTCAATATACATAAATCAATAATAACATGTCATATACCTTAGCCAGTCACATCTTACCCTCTGGCATAATGGCATTTTATTAGTTTGTATAATACAGAAGATAACTCCTGTCTTGGCCGACCTCACTTCCTGTGTTGCCTAGCAACCTCAGAAGTTAGCCCAAAGTTCAAATAAATGTTCCCATGAGTTTCCTTATAAATCACTGCCAATCCAGACTAACACATAACTCCAAAGTGGAGAAAGTAGTCAGGAAGGCATAAAGCATGCTTCCCTTCATTGGCCAGGGTATTGAGTTTAAAAATTGGCAAATCATGTTGCAGCTTTGTAGAAACTTAGTTAGGCTGCAGTTGGAATATCGTGTTCAATTCTGGTTGCCACACTGCCAGAAGGCTTTGGAGATGGTACAGAAAAGATTTACCAGGATGTTGCCTGGTATGGAGAGCATTAGCTTTGAGGAGAGGTTGGAGAAACTTGGTTTGTTCTCACTGGAACAATGGAAGTTAAGGGATACCTGATAGAAGTCTACAAGATTATAAGAGGCATGGATAGAGTGGATAGTCAGAAGTCTTTTTCCCAGGGTGAAGAATCAATTATTAGAGGGCATAGGTTTAAGGTGCGAGGGGCAATGTTTAAAGGAGATATACGAGGCAGATTTTTTGTACAGAAAGTAGTGGGTACCTGAAACACGTTACCAGGGGAGGCGAACACAGTAGTTACTTTTAAGGAGCGTCTTGACAAGTATATGAATAGGATGGGAGAAGAGGCATATGGTCCCTGGAAGGGTAGGGGGTTTTAGTTAATCAGGCAGCATGGTTGGTGCAAATTTGGAAGGCCGAAGGGCCTGTTCCAGTGCTGTAATTTTCTTTGTTTTTTGTTCCATATCTGGGCATACATCCATCTTATTTGGACAGTGAATAAACTCTATTCATGTAGTTTGATAAAGTTTCTAAATGTTTTAACTATTAGAAACTCTACTGATAAAACTTGCATATTCTCAAGGCTTTAATGTTCCTTTAGAATATGCTTTTGCGCTAATGCCCTTTACCGTGATGCTTTGCAGCAATCTGCCTTTGGCTAAAGTGAACAATGATTCTTAAAATACATTAATGTAGTCTAAATATCAGCATATGTGTTTTAAAATCATAATCACTTGATTGAATCTCTTATTGCATTTCATTTGCGTGTAAACTGTAAATTAGCTTATAAACCATTTAGCTCAATGTTGGTAGTTCTGTCAGTGCTTTAATGTCTAATGGCTTAAACATCTTTACTAATCTACTAGGATATTCTCTTATGGTTATAGTCTTTTGAATTAGAGTTCCGTTCTGAGATTTTCCGGTCTAGTTATAACACTAACTGAGACTGCAATGATAGACATGGGAAGATACTGGGTTTGAGAATGCTACCATCCCTCCTAAATACATATCCTCCTTCATAATGGTGCCCATATCCATCTCTACTTCAGCCTTATTCTGTTGAAATACCTACCAATATCTTTAGTATTTCCAGAATTGACATCTACAATGTCCTTGTGGCTTGCCTTTCAACTTCCATAGACTTAAAATTCTCCAAAACTTTGCTGTTTGTATTCTAACTCACACTGGCCCATTTTCCTATCCCTTCTTTGCTTGCTAACTTACATTGACTCCCTATTCAGAAATGCCTCAAGTCTGTTTGCAACATTTTATTTGACTTTGAGTGAACCTCCAAACACTAAAACAACTACTTCCAACTCCGTAACAGTGCCTGATGCTATGCCTGCCTCAGCTCATCTATTCATTCATACCTTTGTTACCTACAAATTTGGCTATTTCAATGGCTTCCACATCTTACCCTCATATAGTTGAGGTCATCCAAAACTCTGTTGCCTGTATCTCATTCAACTATCACCCTTAAACTCTCTGACTCACATTGGCTCTTGGTTAAGCAGGACCTTGAACTTAGAATTTAAATTTCAAAACCTGTGGGGGCACGATAGCACAGTAGTTAGCACTGCTACCTCACAGCACTAGGAACCTGGGTTTGATTTCCAGTTTGGGTCACTATATAAATTTGCATTTTCTCCCTATGTCATGGGTTTCTCCCACAGTCCAAAGATGTGCAGATTAGATGAATTGGCTATGCTAAGCATTCCTTCGGCATAGCCGAACAGGTGCCGGAGTGTGGTGACTAGGGGATTTTTTTTCATTGCAACTTCATTGCAGTATTAATGTAAGCCTATTTGTGACTAATGAGTAAACTTTTGGTCTCAGTCATCCCTACATCTGTAATATCTTCTCATCCTACAATGCTGCAAAAAAATCTGGATTCCTCTATTTCTGTCCTCTTGAGCATTTTCATCACTCCATTATTGGCAGTCTTGCCTGCAGCAATTGTGTCAAATACTGTCAATGTTTATTATCATTACTTCTCTGAAATTGAAAACAATGTCAAGAATTCTGACATGTAGAAAATAGCATGAAAATCAAAAGGTTGTTAATAAGTTTAATCTCCTTCATAAGGTGTGATTTAAAAGTTGCCAGAGATTGCAATCTCCCACATAATCATGAATTAAATAAAACATCCATTCAAATTAGCCTTTTCATAAAAATCCTTGAAATATTATTTTTTTTCTCAACAGTTTACTGTCTTTAGAATTAACACTAAATACCCCCACTGACCCTGAAAAGCTAAATTTATATTTGGGCAATGTCAAAATTCTTCACAACGATTAAAATTTAGATTTGTTTTTAAACACATAGAAAAATGACTTTTTAGTCTGGTTGTCTTTATTTTAGTTTATATCTCAATGCATTTCTTTCAAAGGCAAAATACTGCAGATGGCTGGAAATCTGAGATAGAAATAGAAAGTTTTGGGAAAACACTGCAGATGTGACATCATTTATGGAGATAGATACAGAGTTAAAATTTCAAGATAATACCTGAGAAGTGGGTAGAATTTTCACTCTGATATTGGAGTAAGGAAGCAGGTGTGTGCGTAAACTAGCTTTCATGCTGGTTTACCATCACCATTCTGTCAGTGAATTTCCTCAGGAGGGCAGAAAGCAGGATCTAACAACCTTCATGATGCAGAATATTGGTCAGTGGACCTTGTTAATGAGCTTCCTGTCAGCTTGTTCAAAGGCCAGTGTGGAATTTTTGTGGAGTGTACAGATTACACAAGATATCATCAATGCAGAGGGGAGCCAGTAATGGCCTTGCCATTCAATTAGGTGGTCCAATAAAAGAGCACATGGCTGAGAAGAGCACTCATTCATTGGAATGTGGGTATTATTGGATAAGCAGTGTTACTCGAACAAGTGGACTGTGGCAAACACCATCACTGAAAGGGTTTGAGATCCTTCAGAGATTGCAGGACTATCTGATGGGGTCATTAAGCATTGTCAATGCAGCTGATTGCAAACATGGCAACAGTTGGACTTGGGATTAACATAATCAGAATTCAAGTCAAGTAGCGAGAGGGAACAACATCCTCATGAGCAAATGCAGAGCCCAGGGCATTAGTAGGGAAGAAGTAAGGGATGGAAGACAATGGAAGCTATACCCTCAACATTGAGTGGACTGCTGAAGAAACTACCTGCATCTGAAAATGTCAGAATATCACGGCTTTGTCTGTCTAAGCAGTTAGTAACTGAATTATGTATCCCCATTGAGGAAGATCTCAGACCTCACAGGACTGCTTGTTATGCCATGTTATTCACCATTAAAGTCAGTGTGGCTTTGAACTTCTTTATCTCTGGTTCACTACAAGGATTAGCAGTGGACCTTGGTGGTACCTTGTAAGTAGCAGCTAAATCAGAGGTCATCAATACCCTGTTTATGACTGATGGCCAGCACACACCATTTCAAATAGGTGAGTACTCTCAGACAAATATACCATGGGGGTTTGTCTTCATCATTTCATTCTAACAGACGGAAAGCCCCATATCTGCACCTATAGAGCCATCAATGCACATAGTGAAGAGCCAGTGGGATTCATCATAGTACGGTTACAACATGGAATGAGGCCACTATGACATACATCTCTCTCTCCTGTACCCTCTTTAGGATTGTACTCTCTGTTTAGCATTGCCTTTTCCATTTTTCTTGCCAAAATGAATCACTTTACACTTCTCTGTATTATATTTAATCACAATGTGGAGATGCTGGTGTTGGACTGAGGTAAACACAGTAAGAAGTCTCACAACACCAGGTTAAAGTCCAACAGGTTTATTTGGCAGCAAACACCACTAGCTTTCAGGGCTTTGCCCCTTCATCAGATGAGTGAGTAGTTCTGATCACAAACAGTTTATCCCAGTCCAACGCTGGCATCTCCAGATCACAATTATCATCGACACCACAAACTGCTGGCTCCAAGTGGAGAGGATCTCCAAGAAGATCGTGCATATCGACATAGACATCAAGTTTTTACAAAGATGCATGAAAGCAAACAAGACATTAAAAGAACTACAGATCACAAATCCACTCAGGTCAACCTGTAACACAGACAATGCTGAGAGACTCTGCCGTCACACTTCTCTCACACTCCTCAACCACCTCATATGCCAGTTGTACAGCAAACACCGCATCATGGAAGCCAAAATAGAATTCATATTCTCAACTTGCACTCAGGACGCAGACCAGCTGCGAAACTCTGCCAAGCAGATGAGACAAAGGAACTACATTGTCCACAAACACATCAGGAACAAGAAACTTTAGAAACTCGGCATCACCACCATCAGCAACCAAGCCTCCCCCAGCACCACAGTAGAAAGGTGTACCATGGCAGGGAATTCCATTGTCAACTTCAACCAGATGAAGTCGAAGTTTTCAACCGAGGGCTCAGTTTTTGCTTCACCACCGAAATGGACCACATTCGGTCTCATAGGGGACACAAAGGAATTCATCAGGCGATTGAGGCTGCAGGAGTTCTTCCACAAACCCCAAGAGGTTGGGGGGGGGAAAGACTCGTGCTGTAAGGATGTGGTTCATGCTATAGGGATGGGGCTCGAGCTGTGCGGGAGCGGCAATAAGATGTGGGGGGAGGGTAAGAGCCCTGCACTCTGCAGGGACGGCAGTGTTCTGTGAGGGCGTGGCCCCCCCGCTGCCGGGGAGGAGCTCACGCTTTGGGAGAGCGGCGCATACTATGGGGGGGGTGGGGGGGGGGGGGGGGCCTCGCGATGTGGAGGGTGCGGCACATGCTGAGGTGGGGTCGGGGGCGGGGCTCGCGCTACGGGGGGGGGGCGGGGCTCGCGCTATGGGGGGGCGGGCTCGCGCTATGGGGGGGGCGGGGCTCGCGCTATGGGGGGGCGGGGCTCGCGCTATGGGGGGGCGGGGCTCGCGCTATGGGGGGGGCGGGGCTCGCGCTATGGGGGGGCGGGGCTCGCGCTAGGGGGGGGGGCGGGCTCGCGCTATGGGGGGGCGGGGCTCGCGCTATTGGGGGGGCGGGGCGTCGCGCTATGGGGGGGGCGGGGCTCGCTATGGGGGCGGGCTCGCGCTAGGGGGGGGCGGGCTCGCGCTATGGGGGGGGCGGGGCTCGCGCTATGGGGGGGGCGGGGCTCGCGCTGCGACGGGAACGTCTCGCGCTGTACTAACCGCCCCTGGCAGCAGTGCGGAAAGCAGGCGGCGTGGGGGTGGGTGTCATGTTTGAGCTTTCCGTTCACTGCTCTCGGTGGTGAGGTAGACGGCTACCGGGATGAATTGCGCTTATGAAACTGAGCGGTAAGCTGGCTTCAGTTGCCGTTATGTGGATGCTGGAAGCGATGGGGAGGATGAGCCGCCTGTGCTCCCTGAACCGGCCCTGCACTCTGCTCCTGGTGGCTTTCCTCCAGCTGGCGTTCGTGCTGTTCCTGTACCGCCGCAGCCAGCCCGGCACCTTCACTAGCGCCTTGTACGAGGACGACCCTGTGGAGCACTGGGATTACTCCAAAACCCACGACGTTTACTCCAACCTCAGCCTGCTCACCCCCAGCCCGGATCGGCAAACTTTAAACGGCTGTCCGGATGAGTCGCCGCTGCTCGGTAAGACTGAATTCGGCTTCCTGAGAGAGCTTCAGCCGCAGACTGGGCACATGGGAGGGTTAGAGAGGGGAACACGTCTTCATTGGTATAGCTCAGAGTAGGAAAACACTCTGCTCCTCAAATCATTCAGAACTGGCAGAGCTGTCAGTTCTCCTCTCGGTGCAGGTTCGAAACTGGCTTTAGCTCTCAGAGAGGGCAACATTAACCTGGAGTAGAGAGCAAGGGAATCCCTCCTGTACTTTGCTAAAAGCAATGTGTAAAGGTTAACGCCGGTGTCACTGGAGGCGAAATAAAGACTTGTGCAGTAAAGCAAACCGGTTTATCTTGACCTTTAGTCCATTCTAATCTAGATCGGCGTCTGGCGATGCTGTGCTGTTGAAAGGTGTCAATCTTTTTATTGGAAAATTATATTTAACAATAAATTTCTGAGTTCCCCAGTGAGACCCAAAGATGTGCTGTGAAATTCACAGGTAGGCATTTGCACACAATTGCCGAGAAGCGTCAGCTTCCTCTGAGCAATAACTGTATGCTGTGAACCATCTGAAAATGTGATTTAAATTGCAAACTTCATTCAGATAGTTCCAGAATAATTACACTGATAATCAGTTAGAACAAGTTGGAATTAAAGTATCTACTAACTTTTGGGTACTTACTGTAAAGACTCAGACAAGTAACCCCCACTGTGTTCTTTTCTCCTTCGATCAGCCCATAATATTCCTGTCATCTGCTTCGCCCCAAAACAATTCCATCCCTGAAACAAGCATGGAAAAAAAAATCCATGTAGGGTAATTGTTCCATACGGATTTTGTAAGTTCTGGAAAAATAGGATTGGCACATCTTTAGTTATTATCAGTGCAAACGTTTTTTCACTCTGTAGGATCTTATCCCTTTTTGGAGAAAAAAAAGGGATGGTATCGTGGTATAGTGGTTAGCACTGCTACCTCAGAACTTGAAGGTTTGATTCCTGGCTTGGGTCACTGTCTTTGTAGAGTTTGCATGTTCTCTCTATTGACTGTGCTGGTGTCCTCCCACAGTACAAAAATGTGTGGTTGAGGTACATTGACCTTGCTAAATTGCCCTTAGTGTCCTGGGATGCATAGGTTAGCAGGATTGGCGGAGGTAAATTTGTGGGATAATGGGAATGAGACCTGGGTGGAATTGTTGTCGGTCCAGACTCAATAAGCCAAATGACCTCCTTCTGCACTGTAGAAATTTTATGATTCAGAGTAGCAATCCAATACTGATTGCTATCCATAGGAAGTTGCAACCCATTAAGCCTGTTGGCTGAGTGTAAGAAGTCCCGTGACACTGTTAAATCTAGTAAGTTGTCTTTAATGGGATTAGGAGTTACAAGTAGTTCTATGGCCTAGTAGGTATAGATATGATCGGCACAACATGTGGGCCGAAGGGCCTGTTTGTGCTGTAGTGTCTTATGTTCTATGTCCAAGGCCAATACTTATTTGTAGTGAGCTGACTAAAGAGTAGGACCTCTAATCATTTTTCTATGCTCTATAGTTGGACACTCTCCTCTTCATTTTCTTGTAGGAGTTTCCCATTCCTTACCCGGAACTCATAAACCATCAATGCCTCCTTAGGTTCTGTTTCTTCTGCCATCAGCAGTAAAGATGTGCTGGTTCTACCATTGGTCATAGTGCACAATCTTGAGCAATGAGACTCCTACTCGAGTCTGGGATAACTTGCAAAAGGCCATGGCTGAACATTCCCTGAGATACTAAGTGATCCTGCTACCCTTGAATGTTTAGCTATTCTCACCCAATGTCACAAAAACAGATTATCTGGTCGCTTAACATTGGTATAGGACCTTGCTGTGCACAATTTGACTGCTTTTATCCCTACAGCAGAACATGAGTGACAAATCAAAATATTTAATTGTCTGTGCAGCAGTTTGGGACATTCTGAGGTTGTGAAGGAATCTCTGTAAATGCAAGTTAATTTGCTTTTTATTGGAGAGAAGCTACAGAAGACTGTGGGAAAGATCTTTTGATGTCAGTAGCAGTGTTGTAAATAGGAGAAATAACATGAAGATGGATCCTTTCAATTTCTTGTATTTCTCTCAAATGAGCTGTAGTCTTATGGACATGTATTAATCTCACCCACTTAAAAATATAATTAATAATACACAAAGCAAAGACAATCTTGAAATAATGTGGTTTTCTGTCATCCAGAATCTGTCATATTGAGTTTTGACCATTGTAATCTTCCAAATTCAAACTTTGGATGTAGTTGCAAAACTTATCGATTATAATGAACAATATGAGTAGGCTGTTGAAACAATAATCTCAAATCATGTAAATCTTGAGATATGACAATTGAGAAATGGGGATGGGAAACCAAAGAAACACCTGTTTTATATAGTTGAAACATTTTCAAGTTTTTGTGCAGATCAGTCTGATGTAGACAATTACAAATGTGTAAACTCGACCATAATGATTGTATATAGGAGCAGTGTCAGGATATTCGATCCATTGAGACTATTCTGCCATTCAATCATGGCTGGTAAGTTTCATAACCATTCTCCTGCCTTTTTCCCATAACCTTTGATTTCCTTACCTGTCAAAAATCTATCTAGCTCTGTCTTAATTACCCTCAGTGATTTGGACTCCGCAGCCCTCTAAGACGATGAATTCCACAGATTCAATACCCTCTAGCTGAAGAAATTCTTTCTCATCTTGGTTCTAAAGGATTGTCCCTTTACTCCGAGATCTGCCCTCGATCCTAGTCTCTCCTACTAATGGAAACATCTTCTCCACAATCACTCTATCTGGGCCTTCAGTACTCTGTGTAAGCTTCAATGAGATCGCCCCTCACCCTCAACTCCATTGAGTACAGACCCAAAGTCCTCAAATGCTGCTCATACATCAAGCGTTTCATTCCCAGGGTCATTCTCATGAACTCCCTCTGGGCCTCTAAGTCCAGCATGTTCTTCCTTAGATACAGGGCCCAAAATTATTCACAATATTCCAAATGTTGTCTGTCCAGAGCCTTATAAAGCCTCAGCACTACACCCCTGCTTTTGTATTCTAGTCCTCTTGGAATGAATGCTGACATTGCATTTGTCTTCCTAACTATCAACTCAATGAGCAAGTTAATCCTAAGAGAATCCTGAACTAAGACGCTTTAGCATTTCTGAATTCTTTTCCCATTTAGAAAATAGTCTATGCCACTATTCTTTCTACCAAAGTGCTTAACCTCACACTTTCCCAGCTTGTATTCCATTTGCCACTTTTTGCGCATTTTCCTAACCTGTCTGATTGCACCATTAGCCTCCTGCCACCTCAGTACAATCTACCCCTTCAACTATCTTTGTATTATCTGCAAACTAAACACAATATCCTCAGTTTCTTCACCTAAATCATTGATGTATAAAGTGAGAAGTTGTGCCCCCAACAGTGATCCCTACGGGCCATTAATTGCCATTCTTTATCCCCACTCTTTGCCTTCTGCTGCTCAAACAGTCTTTTAACCATGCTCATATTTGCTTCTAACGCCATGGGCTTTTATCTTATTCAGCAGTCTCCTGTGTGGTACTGTGTCAAAAAAGTTTTCTGGAAATCCAAATAGATAACATACATTGATTCTCCTTTGTCTAACCTGCTCATTACTTCATTAAAGAATTCTAACATATTTATTAGGTGTGATCTTCCCTTGATAAAACCATGCTGACTTTGTCCTATTTTACCATGCACTTCCAAGTACTTCAAAATCTCATCCTTAATAATGGACTTAAAATCTTACGAACGACCCAGGTGCAGCTAACTGGCCTGTGGTTTCCCTCTTTTGCCTCCCTCTCTCCTTAAACAGGAGTGTTGCATTAGTGATTTTCCAACTTTCTGGGATCTTCCCTGACTAGTGATTCCTGAAAGATCACCACTAATGTCTCCACAATCTCTTCAGCTGTCTTGTTAAGAACTCTGGGGTGTAATCCATCTTTCCAGATGATTTATCGAACTTCAGAAGTTTCAGCTTCCCAGCAGCTTCTAATGTTCACCACACTCACCTCTGCCCTGATTCTCTTGAATATTTGGTATGTTAATGAAGACATACACAAAATATCTATATAGTTCATCAGTCATTTTTGTTCCCTATTACTGCTTCTCCAGTGTCATTTTCCAGCAGTCCAATGTCCACTCTTGCCTCTTTCTTACTCTTTATATATCTAAAGAAAACCTCTTGCAATCTTCTTTTATATTATTAGCTAGCTTTCTATTTAAAATTTTCCTCCCTTTCTTATGTACCTTTTGTATCTCCTGGTGTATTTTATGCCCATAGCCTGACTACTGCTCAGAGTCTGTACATTACTCCCAGCACAGGTCTTTTTACCTTTGCAGTTCCCCAACTCTACCCATACATATTCTATTTCTTCTGACCCTATAAAGGGTCTATAAATTCTTGCTATCAATTTAATTTCATTTCTTACTTACAAGGCAACCTGCCCCCTCATCTGTCTTATTGATTGGATGTGTGTCTTTGGATATTTATCTCAGCCATGATCCCCTTGCAGCCATGTCTCTCTGATGCCCATAATATCATAACTGCCAATTTCAATCTGCACTACCAGCTCATTTAACTTATTCCTCATATGTGCACATTCAAATACAACACCCTCAGTTCTGCATTGACACTCCCCTTTTCATAGTTATCCTCTTATCTGTTGTGCCTGAAGTTAGATTCCTAATCCTTTCCAAACACTGTCCTATTATTTGTCCTGGAGACTTTAATAACTTCTTCTGAGCTCTCCTTCCCTTTAGCTTCTTTTCATAATTTCCTATGCAGTTGACGTCCCTTACTCCCACTAGTTAGTTTAAAGCCCTATCTACACTCCTAGTAATGTGACTTGCCAGGACCGTGGTTCCACCTAGCATGATTCAGGTGGAGCTCATACCATGGGAAAGAGGGAGCTGTTCCAAAAGTCCCACGAATTCAAACCCATTTTTCCCACACCGATTTTTTCAGCCATACATTTATCTCTTTAATTTTGTTGACCCTATGCGAATTAGCTCGTGGCTTAGATGATAATCCAGAGATTATTACCTTTTCAGTTCTGTTTTTTAATTTAGTTCCTAGCTGCTCACATTCCCTTAGCAGAATTTTTTTTCTGCCCATGCTGTTGGTACCCATGTGGACCATGACAACTGAATCTTTCCCCACCTACTCCAAATTTCTTTGCAGTCTGGATGAAATGGTTTGAACTTGGGCACCAGGCAGGCAATACAATCTCCTGGCCACAAAGAACAATGTCTGTTCCAATTGACTATACTATCCCCAATTAAAACTAAATTTCTCTTATTTCCCCCCTTTTGAATGGGTCTCTGAACCACAGTGCTATGGTTAAGATGCTTATCCTCTCCAGAGCCCATGCTCTTATCCACATGCAACAAGAATCTCAAACCTGTTAAGATAAGCGCTAAGGCTCCTTCAACGCTACTTCCTGGATCCATCTACTTGTTTCATTTGCAGTCATACCCTGCTGTCCCTGAAGACTGACCGAATTTGATATTGTCATTCTAAGGGGTATGACTGCCTCCTGAAACAGTGTCCAGATAATTCTTCCTTTCCTTGATGTGTTGCAGTGTTCAATGCTCAAACCCCAGCGCATTAGCTCCGAACTGGAGTTCTTCAAGCAACCATCATTTACTATAGACATGCTCACAAGGAACCACATGGAGTCCACCAACTCCCACATCATGCTGCAATAACATAGAACATTACAGCGCAGAACAGGCCCTTCAGCCCTCGATGTTGCGCCGACCAATTAAGAAAAAGCAATGACCCTCTAACCTAAACCATTCCCTTTTCATCCATAAACCTATCCAATGATCTCTTAAACGCCCCCAAACTTGGCGTACCTACATCTGCAGAAGGCAGGGCATTCTGTACCCTTACCACCCTCTGAGTAAAGAACCTACCTCTGACATCCGTCCTATAACTACCACCCCTTAATTTAAAGCTATGTCCCTCGTGCTAGCTTTCTCCATCCGAGGAAGAAGGCTAATCACTGTCCACCCTATCTAAACCTCTGATCGTCTTGTACGTTTCAATAAGGTCTCCTCTTAGTTGCCTTCTTTCTAATGAAAACAACCTCAAATCCCTCAGCCTCCCTCTATACCAGGCAACATCCTGGTAAACCTCCTCTGCACCCTCTCCAATGTCTCCACGTCTTTCTTATAATGTGGCGACCAGAACTGTACACAATACTCCAAGTGCGGCCGCACCAGAGTTTTGTACAGTTGCAACATGACATTGTGGCTCCGAAATTCAATCTCCCTACCATATCACGTGGCCCGGCATCTCTACTTTTTAAACTAAAATTTTAGTGTTGATAGTACTGATAGTAGAACTGATAGCACACAGATGTGTCACTCCTGCAATTGTCCTGACTGATCTGTGTACGTTGTAAAGAAAAACAAGACACAGCAATACTTCATTCCCCAATTCCCCTCAACTTCCATACTTAACAACCAAGTGCTCAGAGCAAAATGAGTGAATCTATATTTTACAGAAGATCATTAAAAACTTTTAAGTTTCAACTTGACACCTGTATTTGGGGCATTTTTATAACTGTCCACCTCCAAAAGGTACAGTTTCCACAATATTTAGGAGACTTAATTAAACTGCAAAGAATGAGGATCAAACCTGATGTTTGTGTGAATGTTTGATAAATATCCTCCATTAGTACTAATGTATCAGCAAAATGTATAATACTTTGTACAACTATAATTTGCATGACGTTGTTTATTATAGGGACTTTCAATATACATCTCGTTCAAACACTCCACCTATCCAATTCTTCAAGCACCATCTGACCCACTCAGCAGATCGAGCATCAGAATCATCCTTGATCCTGAGCAACTACTTTGGTCAAATTGCACACAATTTCCTGACCACCTTTATCTTTTCACTTTCTTCCTGCTTTCAGAACCCCCTTGAAGGTCATCTTTTTCAACAATGCTTTTGCCCGTTGTGATTCTTCTGGTTTGGTGAATGCACTGATCTTGCAAAGTTGCTATAAAACTAGTGTTATGGAAATGCAAGTTGTTTTGAAAGTTAGGCTGAACTAATTTTCCTTTGGTATATCTGAAGGCAGCCTCAACATGTTGTAATATGTTTGCTTACTAATTAGATTCTGGAACAAATCTAATCCTCTCTTTTGCTTTTGTCGTTATTTTACTTGGTTGAAAAGGGCAAGATCAATTTTCTCCTATTCATATTGAACAAATATGTCCCTTCATTCCATTTTTTTTTTGCAGAAAGTCAAAATTCCTACTTGGTTATGCACCCCACTAATTTCCACTGAAGTTTGCTTTGAATTGTTTAATTGCTTTCATAATGATTAAGTAGCAGTTAAGTGCCTAGGCACCTAATAATGCATGTTTGTGCAGTTGATGGTCATTATGAATGAGAACATGACACATTTGAATGTGATTTTAAACAAAAATGTTTCTACCAACCTGACCCTGACTTAATCCAGCAAGACTTTGGTCGAGATTCATGCATATGATACATGCCAAAATAAAAACAACTGCATAGCGGTTGTAACCAAAACTGCAGTTAATCTAGTTTTGTGTTTTGAATACTAGCCTCAGATACACAGAGCACTTAATGGTGCAAGTAAAGTTACATTTAGTATTATTAGTCAGCACAGCTTTACAAACCAAAGAAATGCTGGAATTTTAATTTCGTGAAGTCTAAAGTGAGAATATAAATGTTTTTCTAAAGCACTGCAATATGTGATCAGTTTCATGGGATTGGCTGTTCTACCTATCTAAGATGTTAAGTTTACCAATGATAGTACAAGTAGGAAAATCAGTGAACTCAGTTGAAGGCCTGGCTTCTCGATCATAGGATGTTTAATTTGAAACAGCTTTGGAATACTGAATGTATTGATGCATTGTTAGTTATATTGCACAATTATTTTAATGGAATAGTTGCTGACTCTCCTAAATGATAAATTATCTAGTTTTAACCTTTTGTACGTGCATTTCAGAGCAAGGCAACGTATTATAGAACATATGTACGTATCTTCCAGTTTCAAACGCTAACTAACTCCCAGCAGTTCCAAATAGTAGAACAACCAGAGATCACTATTTTTGGAGCTGTTAAAACTTTTTGGATACGTTACTGACTGTTGTACGTATAAGCAACTCTAGATTCATATCTCTCGTCAAAAAAGTGAAATTCAACCTCAGAAGGGCCACAATTCAATTGATAGACGATTATCCACCTGTTCTACATTCCATCAGATCTCCTTTCCATTGATTTAGAAATAGAAATCTGGGCAGGTATATTACAGATTCTCCAGTGCCCAAATTATGGTACCAAATCGTCTATCAATTGAATTGTGGCCCTTCTGAGGTTGAATTTCACTTTTTTGACGAGAGATATGAATCTAGAGTTGCTTATACGTACAACAGTCAGTAACGTATCCAAAAAGTTTTAACAGTTCCAAAAATAGTGATCTCTGGTTGTTCTACTATTTGGAACTGCTGGGAGTTAGTTAGCTCAATTGGCTAGACAGCTAGTTTGTGAAACAGAGCGATGTCAACAGCAGGTGTTCAATTCCCGTACCCACTGAAGTTATTCATGAAGGTCCTACCTTCTCAATCTTGTCCGGTGCTTGCGGGCTTGGAGAAGCGTTTGCATTGCTTTCTTTGTGGCAGTGTCTCTCTCATTCTGAGTTGCCTTGGTAGCTAGTCAGCACTCTTTGCTCCTATAGTATAAATTGCTGTGATTGTTTAAAATTTGGCATTCCTGTAGTTGTCCAGATGAGTGTAAGATAAAAATGTCATCATGTATTTCTTTTCAGAAATATAACTTAATTTGCATTTATAGTTTGTCACCAGAATGTCCCAGAATGCTCTGAAACTTTTAAGTATTTGATGTGCAGGCAGGCATTGTTGGTGTTAGATTGAAAAGAATTGAGTGTTGCATTTTTGCAGAGCAGTCAAACTTGTTTTTTATTGGAATGAGTTTCTCTGTCCTCATGAAGAAATACTTAGTCTGGAATTGTACTGCCCCACACATCATAGGAATTGGAGTGGGCAAGGGATGGAATAGGGAAAGGTCCATTGACTTCAGGTGAGATTTTAACGATTTCGGGCCAAACAAGACGGTAAAATCCCACTCCTGTTTCTGCTTGATGTTTTTTCATTTGATATATGGCCTGTGGTTGCAAATCTGTAACTGTGACACAGCTTTGGTACTATGGCAAATGATCTTACTAGATGTAGAGGTACATATTTGTACTGGCAAACTGCTGGCTGACCTGTAAACATGTTTTTGGTTTTGCTATCTTGTTCGCCATGGTATTCCAATACTACTACTGCTGCTCTAATTTCCTTGTGAGCTTTTGAACTAGCACTGCATTCAGAAAATAGCAGTTAAAAAATTTAGTTTACAGTCAAACTTATTCTGCTGAAAGATCTTGAAGGACCTGAAACTAGCTAGGCCTTCAACTTTGGACCTCACTTTTTCTTCCACTGTTGTGTTTTAAATGCAAGGAGAACTATTGTTCTGCTATAATTGAGGATTTTTTTCATGTCTATTATTTAAAGCATGTACACTAGACTGATCTGCTGTCAACATTTACAGTTGGACCACTGACTATCAGCTTTCAGAAAATTCCAGTTATGAGCAAAATTGCAAGAAAAAATCCGTATGTTCAAGTTGGTGGACGATACACTCCCCCACACTGCAAAGCTCAATATAAAACAGCAATCATTGTTCCTCATCGAAACAGGGAGACACATTTGCGCCATCTTCTGTATTATCTTCATCCATTCTTGCAGCGCCAACAGCTTCAGTATGCAATATATGTCATCCATCAGGTAATTAACTTGAGGCATGTTTGCCAGCATTATTAATTATTTTTGGTTGTGAGTTTTAAGTTTTTAAAATTATTACTAATATTATTATTGCGCTTTTAAAAACTTTCACGTTCATACAGAATGCCACCATTATTTTCAGATCTAAAGTAGAAATGTGTTGATCATGCTCAGAGATATTTTGATTGTTGGAACAAATGCTGTATGCATCAAAATTTCATCCATAACTTTTTCATCCTTATTTTGTTTTTAGCTATTATTAGCTATTTTGATGACTGAGTTACGTTTTTGTTGCTTCTAACAGTACAGTGCTATAGGATCTAATATCACAATTCAGCTATGATTAATCCTAATTTTACAATCATCTGATTGAGCCTGTGACTTATGATTACATTAAACAATAGCCAACATATAATTTTGATTATTCACTTGGTTTGATCTTTTGTTCTGTGTCATTCTTTGTCTTTAATAAGCTGGTTTTTCCTACCACACCAGAGTAATTGTAACTAATACGAACAACTATCGTTTCTGTGGAAATTAAAACTGGCCTGAAAATTTCTGGAGACTCATACATCCAAAGCATTTGGTTCATTTCCAGCAAAAACAGTTCTTTTTAAATAATGATGCAACTACAAACTTACACAGCGTGGCACAATTTCCTCGAACCTTTGAACAACTCTGAGATTAGTACTGAAACAAAGCTGATTGACATTGACATAATGAAGCTCATTTATCATAAGCCATTTGGATTTGTGCTAGTATTTTTGGTTATTTTCACTTGGATGACAGAAAATGGAGAAGGTGAAGTATTTAAATCTAACTATCAAAAACACATCAAAACCCAATGTAGTGATTTAATATATATTTTGTCATGTGTAGGACATTGTACATACCAATGACGTGGAAGTGGGGAGAACTGAAGGCTAGCTTGCTCATCGTACAACATATTTAGGATTGGACTTCTAGCCTTCAATTTGCTTTTTCAGCCAGTGGATACTTAAATATGCCATCAACATTCAACTTTAGTGTTTTCTGTTTTGTTTTACAGTTGTGTAAAGTAGTGTTTTAACATTTGGATGACTAAGAGATTCTCAAGCTATTAGCTTTCTGTTTACGGTTTCAAAAATAAGCAATAAATGTTTTCTGATCATTTTGATCACACTAGGCTTGCTTGGGTATCCCAAGATTGAGATTTTGTTCTGAAAGAATTATGGCTGTCTTTGGATAAAAACATCAGAATTGCAGTAGGCCACACGAAATCACAACTCCATATACCCTGCCTTTATCCCATTTTCCTTAATACATTTGGATAACTAATATCTTAGTGTCAGGTTAAAATTGACAATTAATCTAATGCAATTTGCCATTTGTGGAAGAAATTCCAACTTGCATCACTTTTTTGTGAACAAATTTTACTCCTACTCAATGAGGAATTAGATGTATACTCGACAACTTCCGATAAGACCATGTCACCAAAAGTCTGGGAATATGCTATTTCCATCAGCTCATTTCTAAACAACATCTGAGTAGGGCTGACTCTTGGAGGCTATGTCCACTAATTCTAGGTTGCCCAAACAACAAATAGGGTAGATAAAAGCTAACAGTTCCTCTTAAAAACTCAAGTCAGTTCTTCTAAATTCCTGAAAATACAGCTCTACTTTATTTAATTTCTCCTCAATTTAACACTTAATTAACTGCAACATGATCATATTCAATAAATTAGCAATGTTTATTGCACCTTGCAGGGTATGTGCCTTTCAAATCCTGACCATTCAATTTTTAATGTTTAATGGATTGTAAATATTTGAGGTAACAAATTAATCACCAGATTCATTTCACTTTTCACACAATTTATACTTCAGAGTTTGCTTTGCAGGATGTTCTTGGGAGGGAAAGAATCCACGTTAAGTTATAATTTAATAAGCTGAGAGTTGTGATTATAATTAGGATTGTGTTGCAGTTTTGTAAAAAAAAAACTGGTTAGAAACAGTGTTGTCCTAATGCAGGATTGGAATAGTTGTTTCCAAAGCTTTTATTATTGAACTGAAGCTGAAAACACAAGAATAGTATATTCATTAAACCTCAACTTTACAAACTTGCAATTGTAATATATAAGATAAGATCAATTAATACAGCCAGCCTTTAAATCCTATTTGGCATTGAGTCTTAGTCTGAAACTTTGGTAGCTATGATATTGTTGGGAGCCTTGTGAGTTGATGATTTGTGCTGTGGATGATGGTCAATTCTGTTAAACATCACCTAGTGTGGAACAGGAGCCCTACTGTGGCATGGCAATATCTGCTTTATTTGCTGAGGAACCTTAGATCCTTTTGGTGCAGAAAGAGGCCATAATCCCACCCAATCCTTATTCCCATAAACACTTATTTACCCTGCTAATCCTCCTGACACTAGGGTTAATTTAGCATGGACAATAACTTAACCTGCACAACTTTGGACTGTGGGAGGGAACCCATGCAGACACAAGGAGAATGTGCAGACTTGGCACAGACAGTGAGCAGAGACTGGAATTGAACCAGGGTTTCTGGCATTGAGGCAGCACTGCTAACCACTGTGCTGCAGAGGCTGCAAAGATGGAGAATTTCTGGCTTCTGGGCCCTTTTCTTGGCCAGCTGAGTTTTTGCATGCCTCTTCCAGTTTCTCTCCAAACCGTCAGCCTCCAGAGCTCATACTGTTAGTGATTGTCTTCCAATTGTCAGTGTTATTTGCTGCCATTTTATTGTGCTTGTGCGTGACTTTTCCATTGAGAGTATGGTTGCCCAGGAGATCGTGACCCAATGGCGAATTGACCATACAGAAGGCCTTTGTGTATTGGCTCTAATCCATCTCATGAATGTGGCAAAGCCAGCACATACACTGTTTAGAAATGAGCTGATGGAACCATCACATTCCCTGAGCTAGTATTTGGTGACCTTGTCAAGTATACGTCTGATTCCTCACTGAATAGGATAAATAGCATCTTGCAAACGTGACATTTAAGAAATAATAGTTTGAAGTACCAAATTACTAAACAGAATTTAATGGAGGAGGACCACAGAAAATGCTACTACAGCATATCTCTCCAGGTTCTTCTGGGGTGTGAGGGAGATGAGCACAAAATAAAATAGTCTGGGTTGATGCCTATCATTGCCAGCCATTCCAAACTGCAAACCTATCCCCAGTTGAAGTCAGGCCTGGTGTTATCAATGAATCCCTGGACTAGGAGTCAGAGTTGAGTGAGCCTCTGCTGGCAGAGGATCAAGTATAGAACAGAGAGCACAATGGCAGCTTCTTCTGACAGGCAGTCTCTGTAGCAGCTAATACCTCGTTCAGACATGATTCGCTTTTCCAGAACTGGACTAGTCTTCAGCTCTCTGCTGCCTGTTCATGACAGTTGGTAGGAATGACCACCAGACAGTCCTTATTGAGACCAAGTTCCATTTTCACACTGTGTTGCCACTGTCATTGTGATGTGACCACCATGCTAAGTGGTCTAGATTCAGAATAAATTTAACAGTTCCAGATTGGACATTCAGGAAGTGCTGTGGATGATCAGATTCAGCAGAAATATATTACACAATCTGCAAGCTAATGGTCTGGCACATTCCTCACTTCACCAGAACAGTCTGAAGTTAGAACAGCTTCCTAGTGCGCCAGGGAGAGACTTTGGTTAAGCTACCAACTGTAGATTTTCTATCGCAGGAAGCCTTGCTTTCAGCTAACTAGCAGAATTTCTCAAACCCAGAGATGGGGATAGAGACAGACACTTCCTTCCAGCTTGATATCCCTTCTTTAAAAACTAAAATCTGCAGCTCAGAACTGAAAATAAGAGCTTCTGTTAACTGGCCTGCGAACGTTTCCTCCTGACAATGCAGAGTCACAAAACTAATTCTAAAGTAAAAATAAATAATTTCAGACACTGAGCAATAAAATGGTTCTTATTAGACAATCCAACATTAACAACATCAGCTAAGGCTATGAGCTGCAGACAGCATGATATATAAAAAAAAACTCTTAAAGGTATATTGAAAGGTAATAAAAAGTTTCATGATTAGTTTTTACAACTATGTCCACCATATTTAGTCGTGAACCATGTTTCTTTCTTAACATTAGTAGTGACCATAATATGGTTGAATTCAATGTTTAAAAGACAGAAACTTTAAGCAGCTACTAAGATTGTAGATTTAGGAATGGCTGACTTCAATATGATAAAACTCTGCACAGTAAACTTGATATATCTGTGAATTGGTAAAGTGATAGATTATGAGAGGTATTCAGAAAATGCATTTTACAACCAATATATATTCCTTTAGAACAAGTGTTTTACTTGCAGGAAAAAGACATTCATGAACCTTGAGATTTTAAAAAAAAGTAACAAATCATAGCAGTGATCCTGGCAAACAGAAATTACAAAGAGCAGCAAATGGTGACAAAACAGTACAGGGTATGAAAAGTATCCCTTTGTATATCAAAATCAACACAATGAACTCTACATTAGGAAAAGAGCGGGTGGTCAAAGTGGGCCTCTTGTTATACCAGTGATGTTATGAAAAGGAGAACATAATGTATTATTTCTATCATTATTTACTGTACAGTTGTGGAAGCAGACAGCATGTCCATCCAAGGAAACTATTATTGAATCTGTTACAGGGGCTAAAAGAAATTAAGGGTAAACCAAGTAACAGTAATGGAGAAATGAATGACACTAAAAACACACAATCCCCAGGGCCGGCTGCTTCTCCTTGTAGAGACCTTTTTAAAAAAAAAAGTAGATAAGCATATTACAAATGCCCTGACTATAATCTTCCAGAGTTCTCAATTCTGGAACTGTTTAGGTTGGAAAATTTGAGTGTGTCATTCAGCTTAAGAAAGGTGACAGAGAAAATAGGGAATTATTGAGCAGTTAGCCTAAAGACTTGTCATGATAATGTGACATGTCTGTATGGAATATTAGTATTTAATTTCTCCGGCTAATCGGATATATATTGAATTTCTTTAAAAGGAATAAAAGCAAATCCTGCAGATGCTGGAAATTCTACCTGGCTGAAAAATGCTGCTTCACAGTGACTGTGATAATAAATGAACAAAGTTCAGTGGATGCAAAGCTGAAAAACAAAGGACAGATGGCCTATAGGGAAGGATGGGGCTATATTGGTATATGGCTTGGCATGGAACTTGCAGTTGAAGTGTTCATTTTATCTGCTGCTCTTGTTCCGTTAGGTGGTGGAAGTCAAATTTGGAAGGTGCTTTCAAAAATATCTTGATGAGTTGTTGCTTTGCAGCTTATAGATGGTAATTATTGCTGCTATGGCAATGGACAAAGTAAATGTTTAAGATAGTGCATGGGGTACAGATCAAGCAGGCTGTTTTGTCCTGGATGGTACCCATCTTGTGAATTTTGGGGGATATGTTCATTCAGGTAACTGGAGAATATTTAATTGCACTCCTGACTCATGCCCTTTAGATGATGATTAGGCTCTGTGATAACAGGAAATGAAAGATCCACCACAGAGCTGCTTTTTGATATGGCTGGTTCAGTCAACTTCTGGTCAATGGTAGTCCCCCATTTGTTGGAGGATATAGCAACAGATTGAATGCCAGTGGGAGATGTTCAGATTCTCTTTTGGAAATGGCCATTGACTGGCACTTGAGTGTCAAGTAACATGCATACTATATATCAGCCCAAGTTTTTAAATGATATTCCTGTTATTTGGATAGATTGCTTCACTATCTTGGGTGATGTGAATGGAATATTATGCAATTATTAAGTAAACATTCCCACTTCTGACAAGGTGGGAAGATCATTAATACAGCAGCCGAAGAGGGTTGTGTTTAGCTTACTACCCTGAGGATCTCCTATAGTGATGTGGCAGAGATGATTGACATCCAGAAACTGTAAACATCTTCCTCTGGTGCTATGTATGACTCAAATCAGTGTGTGCTTTGATGTCACCTGTTGAATTCAGTTCTTTCGTTATGTTTGGACCATGGTTGTAATGAGGTCTGGAGTTGCATTACCCTAGCAGAATCTAAACTGATTAAATACTGCTTGAAAGCATTGTCGTTAATATCACACATTATTTGCTGATTGAGAGTGGGTTTTTCGGGCATTAAATGGCCAGATTGGTTGGTCCCTTTCGTGGTAGATACCAATGTTATAACAATTCTGGAAGAGCTTTCCTAGGCAGCTGACTAGTTCTCCAGCATGTCTTCAATACTGAGTTTTTTTTGGGACCCATTGCCTGTGCTCTATTTGGCCATTTCTTTATCATGAGGAGTAAGTTGAGTTTGCTGAAGGCTGACATCTGCTGGAGACTTCAGGACAGGGCAGAAATGAATGACTCAGTTTGATTGAAGATAGTTGCAGAAACTTCTGCAACTGTCTTTAGCGCTATTGTGCTGAGTTCCCTATCAATGAAGGTGGAAATGTTTGGTCATCATTCACAACTGGTGTGGCAGCATTGCAGATCTTTGATCTGAGCTGAATGTTATGGGTTTTCTATTTCTGGTGCTTAGCATGCAGTCAGAGTTTCTCAAAATTGACGTTTCATTTTTAGGTATGCTACACGTTCCATTCTCTTTGCACTTCTTATTGAACCAAGATTGATCCTTAGATTGATGGTAATAAGGCGAGAGACATATCGGGTCATGCAATTACAGTTTGTGGTTGAATATAATTCTGCTGGTAGCCCATAATTCCCCTTGAATGTCTATGCATATTTGCCCTGTTCTGAATCGCAACTGATCAGTGAGCAGAATAGATCTGTAAGGACAAGACATAATCTGAATTTGACTGAATTTTGTTTGAAGAGGTAACTGAAGTAGTAAATAATTAAATATTTACTGGTGTTATTAAAGATACTTAAGATGAATTTGATAAGATACTTCAGGCTGTTGAAGTTCATGAAATTGAAGGCAAATTATTGACCTGATTTAGAAGTGGGCTGAGCGACAAGAGACAAAGGAGGCATAATTGGCTGGTACTGTAATTAGCAGGCTAGAAGTAATGGTGTCCTACAAGGATGTGTGTTGGGACATCACTGTTTTCATTCATTGGCAACTTAGATGGAACAGGAAGCTACCTACTGTTTGTTGAAATCACAAAGGTAGGAGATGATGTAAACATACAATTACAAAATATTAATAGATTAAATGAATGAGCAAAACTATGGCAAGTAGTTTCAAAGTAGGCAAATGGGAGGTCATCCGCATTAGATGTAAAAGAGATTGAACAGGTACATTCTAATTGATGAAGAATTGGAAACAGTAGAAGGCCAAATAGACTTTGGTAGAGTAGGGGACAGTAGGGTGGAAGCTAAGTACTTAAATCATTTAAGTGGTGTGAGCAGGTACAGAAAATCAGGCCGATGGATAACTCAAAGGCAAATCAAGTGGGCAGTGTGGTGGCACAGTGGTTAACATTGCTGCCTCAGAGTGCCAAGGATCCAGGATCAATTCCCACTTGGCTCACTGTCTGTACGGAGTCTGCACATTCTCCCCATGCCTGTGTGGGTTTCCTCCTACAGTCCGAAAGATATATTTGTTAGGTCAATTGGCCATGTTAAATTCTCTGTGTACCTGGACAGGCACCTGAGTGTGGCGATGAGAGAATTTTCACGGTAACTTCATTGCAGCGTATAAGCTTATTTATAACTAAGAAATAAGCTTAAACTTTCAAATAATGAGGATGGCACAAGGAATGTTAAAAAGATGAGCTTTAAGGCTTTATGCCTTAATGCATGGAGCATTCACAATAAAATGGGTGTGTTAATCCTGCATATAGATGTAAATGAGTATGATATAGTCAGGATTACGGAAACATGGCTGCAGGGGAATGGAACTAAACATTCAGGGATATTCGTACAGTAACGCCAGACAAAAAGGAAAAGGCAGTGGGGCAGCACTGTTGGTTAAGAGGAAACTAAAGCAATAGTGAGGGAGGACATTTGCTCCAACAAAATGGAACCTGTATGAGTAGAGCTGAGAAACTTTTTACAGGCAAAAGATATGAATGGGGGTTGTGTATAGACCCCAAAACTGTAGTGGTGAAGTGGGGGATGGCATTAAACAAGAAATTAGAGATGCATGAAATAAAGACACATCTGTAATTATGGATGACTTTAATCGGTATATAGATTGGGCTAATCAAATTAGTAGCAAAAGTATAAGAGGAGAAATTCTTAGTGTGTGTGATTCTCTGACCAATCCATTGAAGAACTAACTAGAGAATAGGTCATCTTAGAGTGGGTATTGTCTAATGAGAATTGGCAATCTAGTAGTGAGGACCCTTGGGGACAAGTGACTATAATATGGTAGAATTCTTCATCAAGATGAGAAGTGATGTAATTGATTCTGAGACTAAGGTCCTGAATCTAAATATTGGAAATTACAATAATATGATACACAAATTGGCAGTGGTGGATGGGGAAAATGACTTAAAGGGATAATGTTGGATAGGCAATAGCAAACGTTCAAAGAGCACATGGGTGACCTGCAACAATTGTTCATTCCTTTCTGGTGCAAAAATAAAATGGGAAAGTTGACCAAACTGACTTACAAGGAAAATTAGGGATAGTATTAGGTCCAAAGAAGAGGCATGCAAATTGACCAGAAAATAGAAGAGAGCTGCAGCTGTTTCGCATTCAGAAAATGAGGATAAAGGGATTGGTTTATGAAAGGGGAGAAAAAAGTGTAGTAGGGTGAGCTTGTAGGAACATAAAACTGACTGTTAAAGCTTATATAAGTACATGAAGAGAAAAGTCTGAAGACAGATGTAAGTCCTTTAAAGTCAGAAACAGTGAGCTTATAATGAGGAATAAAGAAATGGCTGACCAACTGAACACATACTTTGATTTGTCTTCACAAAGGAGGACACAAATAACATCTCAAATGTTAGGGAATACAGGGTTCAATAAGGGAGAGGAACACAAGGAAATTAGTGTTAGTAGAAAAATAGTGTTGGGGAAATTAGTAGGATTGAAGGCTGACAAATCCTTAGGGCCTGATCATCTACACTCCAGAGTACTCAGGAGGTAATGATGTAGCTCTATAAGACTCTTGTCAGACCCCACTTGGAGTATTGTGTGCAGTTCTGGTTGCCTCACTATAGGAAGAATGTAGAGGCTATTGAGAGAGTGCAGAGGAGATTTACAAGGATGCTGCCTGGATTGGGAGGCAGGCCTTATGAAGATAGGTTGAGGGAGCTGGGACTCTTCTCACTGGAGAGATGTGGGTTGAGAGGTGACCTGATAGAGGTTTATAAAATGTTGAGAGGAATAGATAGGGGGGACTCTCAGAGACCATTTCCCGGAGCTGAAATGGTCACTACGAGAGGACACAGATTTAAGGTGCAGGGAGGCAAATACAGGGGGGGATGTTAGGGGTAAGTTTTTCACTGAGGGTGGTGAGTGAATGGAATCGGCTGCCGTCAGAGGTTGTTGAGGCAAACTCGCTGGGGTCTTTTAAAAGACTTCTGGATGAGTATATGGAAACGAATAGGATACGGGGTTATAGATAGGTCTGTGGATTGGTAGATGTGATCGGCACAACTTGTGGGCCAAAGGGCCTGTTTGTGCTGTATTGTTCTATGTACTTAAGGGAGTAGCCTTAAAATAATGAATGCATTGGTGATCATTTTCATAGATTCTGGAATAGTTCCTATAGATTGGAGGATAGCTAATGTAACCACATTATTTAAAAAGGGAAGTGGAGAGCATCAAGGAATTACAGAGCAGTCAGCCTGAAGTCAGTAATAAGATTTAATAGCAGAGCACTTAATCAGCATGGATTTATGAAAAGAAAATCATGCTTGGCAAATCTACTAGAGTGCTTCAAGGATGTAATTAGTTGAGTCAATGAGGAGGAACCAGCAGATGAAGTTTATTTGGAGTTTTAGAAAGCTTTCAACAAAGTCCTATGTAAGAAATTAACTTGTAGAGTTAAAGTGCATGGGATTGAGGGCAGTGTATTCAGGTAAAAAAATTGGTTAGCAGATGGGAAACAGAGGAGGAGTGGCAGATAGTGACTCATGGGGTATTGCAGAGATCAGTGCTAGGACTTCAACTGTTCACAATATATATTAATGATTTAGATGTAATACTAAATTTGCAGATGACACAAAGCTGAGTGGGAGGGTGAGCTGTAAGGAGGATGTAGAGATAATTTGGATAAGTTGAATGTGTGGGCAAATGCGTGGCAGAAGCAGTATAATGCAGTTAAATGTGAGGGGATAGCAAAAACAGGAAGGCAGATTATCTTTGTAGCTCTTGATTGAGAGAAGGGAATGTGCAATGAGACTTGTTCTTGTACAAGTTGCTGGAAGTAAGCATGCAGGTGCAGTAGGCAAATGCTATGTTAGCCATCATAACAAAGGATTTGAGAACAAGAGCAGAGATGTCTTACTGCAGTTATGCAGGGTATTGACCACACCTAGAATATTGTGCGCAGTTTAATCTCCTTATCTGAGAAAGGATGCTGTTGTTATAGAGGGAGTGCAGTGAAAGATTACCAGATTAATTCTTGGGATGGCAGGACTAATGTATGAGAAGAGATCGAGTCAGTTAAGATTATATTCGCTGGATTTTAAAGGAATATGGGGGTATCTCATAGAAATGTATAAAATTATATAAGTATTAGACAAGGTAAATTCAGGAAGTATGTGCTTGATAGTGGGGGAGTCTAGACCAGCAGTCACAGTATAAGGATGTGAGGTCTGAGATGAGGAGAAATTTCTTCACACAGAATGGTTAGCTGTGGAATTCTCTACCACAGAAAACAGTTAAGGACAAGACATTTGTTTTCAAAGAGGACTTAGATATAGCTTTTAGCGCTAAGGGATCAAAGGTTATTTGGAGACAGAATGGTGATGGAAAGCAAGAACAGGTTACTGAATTGGATAATCAACAGTAATATTGAATGGCGGAGATGGCTTGAAGGGCCATATGGCCTTTTCTTGCTCCTATTTTGTGTTTCTGGAATGATGACTTTTGTATCTAGAAGACTAGAATACAAGGGGGTTCAAGTCAGGTTTTAGCTAGACAAAGCCCTGGTTCGATCACATCATCTGAAGTATTTGAGAGCTGTTTTGGCCAGTGCATCTTGTGAAGGATACATTGATCTTAAAGGAGTGCAGTATAGATTTACCAGAATGATACGTGAATTAAATTACAATTAAATATTAAACAAAAGTAGAGTTGTAATCCATGGAAATTACAAGGTTACTGGCTGATTTAATTGAGGTTTTCAAGCTAGTACGGGGGAAACTGATAGAGCAATTGAGAGAAAATCTCTGCTAGTTGGAGAATGTATAGTGGGCATAGACTAAATGTTAGAATGAAAGTTAATGGAAGTTTGCAAGTCTTTTGCAAATGGCAATTGATGCTAATTAAGATAATTTTAAAACTGAAATTAGTAGACCTTTGAAACAAGATGGGTATGAAGTTGGATCACACATCAGTCATGAGCTCATTTGAATTGCGAAACAGTCAGGAGGAATGAAATGGCCTACACCAGTTGCTATTTTTTGTAGGTATCCGCCAGAGAGAAGATGTGGTGCAGATGGATTAGAATGATACTAAAGCTGCACGACTAAGCATGTCTTAACTTAAAGCAAATCCTGTCTCCTCTTCTCCTCCCCCACCTTTCCCCACTGTACTTAATTGATTCCCAGTCGAGCATTGTCTTGATTTTTAAATTCTAATCATTATTTTCAAATCACTTCATGGTTTTGCCCTTCCTTATTTCTGTAATCCCCTTCAATCTAGAATCATTAGGAATTTGCATTCTTCAAACTGTGGCCTCTTGTGCATTTCTCATTATAATTGCTGTATCAATGACTTCAGTTACCTAGAATTAAGGTTTGTAATTTTTTTCTTACAGCATTCCATTTCTCTACCTAATTTTTCCTCCTTTAAGACATGCCTTAAAACCTTCCTCTTTGACCAGGTTTTTGGTCATCTTAATCTAGTACCTCTCTCTTTCTCTCTCTCAGTATCGTCCTTTATTCTGTAATGCATTCTATGATGTATTTTGGGTTATTTCATTGTGATAAAGGCCCTGTATAAATGTTAATTTTGATTGGAAATTTGCAATAAATGTAGTAGGCATTGTTCCATATCTAGGTTCATTGGCTTTTTGTGCTGCAAGATCCTTTTAGCTTGATCTGTGCCATATTTTATTAGAATTCATGTAGAGAGTAATAACTTAGAAATCCAATTTAAAAGAATCTCCCAAGATTTCAAAGTTTAACACTTCTACTGCAACAAACACATCAGTATCACCTAAGCATTAATTAGTAGGCAATTAATACTCTATATAAAAGCCATTTTTATTAACATTTTAGCACACTTATAAATTCATACTGCATTTGCACTTGATGTGCTCTTTGCACTATTTTAAAAAATTTCCAAGTCCAGGATGGATGTGAAAATGATCCATTTTGTTGCGCTTGTGCACTTAAGAGCAAAAGAGAATCTCAAACAGTTTCTTACCCATAGGGAAAGGGGGTTGTGGTTTAAGTTGCCTGAATGCTGGCCAAGAGCAGCAGCGGGCATAGTTGTGCATGTGTAGGTCTCTAGCAGCAGAGGCTTATTACTCAGCTAATACTGCTCTCAGCCAGTCTAAACAAAAAGCATCAGTCCACACTTACCCACCCCTACCAGAGGGGCCCATGACTTATCGCAAACCGCACCCCCCCATCTTACCCCACCAGCCCACACTGATCGACTCCTTGTTGCCAGCCTAACCATCTCACCATTGATCACTGCAGGGTGTCACTAGCTCCCCCTTCCCTCACTATACTGATCCTTGATGCAGAGTGATGCTGGCCCTGTCTCCCTCGCAGGCCTACCACCTTGACACTGCATGATGCACTGGGCAGTGCCAGGCTGGCAGTAATATCCTTGCCCCTGACCTTCCCAAAGTCATCTTGGGTTCATCAAATCAATGCAAAATAAGATTAAAGTTTTATTTGAATTATTCAGCCTCATGCTAGAAATGGGTGTGAGACTGACCTTGCCAGATGTCCAGTGCCGATAAGATTGTGAAAGACAGGAAATCAGAAGCAAACTTGATTTCTTGGCTCTTCCGTGATCTTACTGGCTCGCCACACACACTGGCCAGCAGGACAGAATGGTAAGATCGCTCCTGTAGTCTTAACACAAATCTGCCCAAAATTACTCCCAACTTCTGAAAGCTCCAGACTATCAGGAGGTCAGTGTCTATCCAGAGCAAGAACCTTTTGCTTGTGTGTGTTTTGGTGTGAAACATAACACTTGGGTTTCAGTAAGTCATGACTTAGGTTCACCTGTCAACAGTAACTGTTGCTTGGCAGAGTCCAATACAACTTCATACCATCTCCCAATTCCAAGGCTTCCTGTTTTATCCTAATGTAAAAAGGTAGTCCGAAACACACACTTCCTGTGAAATCTGCTTTTACTACTCTTTTAAATAATATCTTCCTGATATTGCCAAACATTGAAAGATTCTTTCCTGCTCATAATTTCTCCTTTTGGTATTTTTGGCCAATTATTTTAAATCTGTGTGAATTGGTAACCAGATGCCAATCAGAGGAAACAATAACCAAGATTAACTGCTATTAGATCCTTTAACTTTGAACATCCCATATGGGATGTTCACTTGAGATTGCTGCTCTTAAAGAAACCTCTCTATGTCACTGAAGTTCTTTATTCTTGGTATCATTTTGGCAATCCTGCCCTATTCACCCTCCAATACTTTGACATGCTCACTAAAATATGTGTTTACACAGAATAGTTAAATATTTCATCTGCTGTCTGTGGTTCCACTGCAATGGCTTGGAGTAGTTGTGATCCAGTTCTCAACGATGTACATAACTGTTTTTCATAAAGGGTCTATTAACATAATTAGCAGTTTTGAAGTATGGAACAAATGTGGGAAATAGAAACGTTCATTTTGGTGATCCAGCGGTGTTGTAAAACTGAACAAAGCAGATAAGTTTGCATGTGGTCCACCTGATCCGGGGTGTTTAATTATGGCTTTGGATATTAGATTTTAATAAAAATCACCTTCATTAGTAAATTTACATTTTAAGCAGAGAGGCAGAACAAAGTAGTTAAAGCCGTATAATATTGTTTAGCATCTAATAGCATGACTGCACTAAAAATGAAATAGAGTTTTAACTTCTGTATTCTATGGACAGAACTTTTCATAGTATATTTTGATATATGTGCGACGCTTGGTGGTACGTAACATCAGATGTGAGACCTTTTAATATCTTCCTGCCTTGAATTCAGGTCAACAATCTGATGAAATAAGTTTTGAAATAATAATGTTTTAAATTGGAAAACAATTTTCTAATCAAATACACATGCTGATGCACATACATCTGGTGACACCCTCCCACCCCATAAATCTATTACTTGGAGATAGCAGTTTTGAGCATACCTAAGCAATTTATGATATCATTTTAATATAGAACTTTGAGAATGGAACCATGAAAAATACAGGGCTTGAATATGAACTTATCCAAATTTTTGTTACTGCTTTATAATGTTATAGCTTTGTTTTATGCCTGAGGTACATTACTTTCAATCTTATGACAAAGCTAACTTTTGCATGTTTTGCCTTGTTTATGTGGTTCTGTTCATAATCCTTTTGATCTTGTGGTTTAATTTTTTAACCAAGCACACATGCTTGAATGATTGCTTTTCTGATTTATGTTTGCTCATTGTTGATTCCAATCTGTAGCTAATCTTGTTAAACTAATCTTCTTAAAGATGGCCATGAAAATGAATGGATCTCAATATAAAATGGGTGCAGACATTTTTGATTCATAATCAAATTTGATGCATTTTAATAACCTGCATTTTTCTGTTCAATCCAGAATATTCAATTCAATCCAAACTGATTTTTAAAAAAAACTAAACTGTCCTAAATTACAACTTATGTACTAATCTATCTATAACAAACCATTTCTGGTGTATGAATAACATGGCTGAAATGCAACATTTTAATTGTCTTGCTTTCAAATAAAATAAAAATTATTTATCCATCAGACTGGAAATCGTACTTTTAACAGAGCAAAGCTGCTTAACGTTGGCGTGAGAGAAGCATTAAAGGATGAAGACTGGGACTGCCTGTTTCTGCATGATGTTGACCTTATTCCAGAGAATGATCACAATCTGTACATCTGCAATGAGAAATATCCCAAGCATGTATCCAGTGCTATGAATAAATTCATGTACAGGTATTCAAACTCAGGAGTAACTAATTATAATGATTTACAAAAAATGTTTATTTAAAGGTCTTCAGATAATCAGCTAAACCAAAAAAGAAAATTGAACACTTGGCTCTCTTTTAACTTTACATGCAGTATATCTCTATTTAAACCTGGGCAGCTAATCCGTTTCCCAGAGAAAACTCAACTCAAAATTTATAAAGTGACAGTCCTTTAGGGGGACAAGGTAGAGGCAAGGTCAGAACACAGACAAAGGAGGTCAGACTGCCAAGCAGGTTTGCGTACAGATCAAAGTTCTTCAGATCTGTACAATCTGAAGTCAGTAACAGTTATGCACACACAGAAATTCTTTACTTCCCAAGTCACTTTTGTCACATTCACCAAGTTGACTTCTGCTTTAGCAGGACTTAAGTGGTCTGCTTATGTAGTCTAGAAAGGCTATACAGCTAATCCCCATTGCAGGGATTTCTGATGAGGATTTTCCATCAGTCTGACATGTGACTTCCTGTGGCCACCTTAGTAGAGGGAATCTCTGTCAAGACTGGAGAATTATGAAGCAAGTATTGCCTTTCCAATGTAGCCTGTGGTGACACCACATTATTAACTAAATATTAAGCTGATTGACATTAAAATAAGAACTCTTTAAATGTGGATGTTGCACACGTATAATTAAATTACACAGAAGTGTTTAATATCTTAAGCTATATATATTTCATCAATCCTGACTTGAGCTTGTATTCCTTAGCCCCAGAAAATATAGCCATAGGAATGCAACTGATATTCACGCCACAAATGCCAGGCAATGACTATTTCCAACAAGAAAATCTAACCATCACCATCGCTGAACCTTCCACCATCAGCCTGGGGGTTATGATTGTTCAGAAACTTAAGTGGAACTCGCTTTATAAATGATGTGGCGACAACAGCAGATCAGAGGCTAAGACTCTTGCAGTGAATAACTTGTCCCCTTGCTACCCGAAGCTTATCTACCATCTACAATGCACAAATCAAGAGTTAGAATATTCTTTTCTCTTGCCTGGGTGAGTACAGCATCAACTCAAGTTGAATACCATCCAGGATAAAGCAGCCCTTCTACAAACATTTGCTGTCTCCACTACCAAATGGTGGAAGCAGAATGTACTATCTACAAGACAAACTGCAGTTACTCACCAAGGCTCCTTAGGCAGCTACTACTATCTAAAAGGACAAAGGCTCACCATCCTGACTAGGAAATCTTTCACTGTTCTTTTGCTTTCATTGGGTCAAAATCCTCGAATTCCTTCCCTAAGAGCACCAGGTGTACTTTCACTACAGGTATTGCAGTAGTTCAAAAAAGCACCTCACCACCACCTCAAGAGCAATTAGAGATGGGCAATAAATGCTAGCAACACAAACGTGTGTAAATGAAGGAAAAATAAATAAATATTTGTTAAAACTTCTCCCAAGTGCTTATTTATATTTTTCCCAAGTTGTTTCTATACCTTTGCCCAAACTGAAATTAAATTGATGGATTTTTAATTGGTAGGAGTGTCCTTAACCATTTTCTTGAATAAGATTGTTGCTCTGCAATTTTCCCATATCGATAGAACTTTGGAAGATTCCACTATCTTAAAGCTCATTGCAAGTGACTAAATTGCTTTGCATTTTTTAGGCATGTGATACACTTATGAATTGAATGGTCCATGTTGGGTCAAACTGTAGGATACTTATGAAGCTTGTTATGTACCTTCAGAGAAACCACAGATATGGTTTTCAATTTAATTTGAAGTTTAACTCTAAGTGCTGCCTATTTTTTATGTCCTTTCCAGGCTTCCGTATAAGATGTATTTTGGTGGTGTATCAGCTTTGACTCCTGATCAATACTTGAGGATTAATGGTTTCCCAAACACATATTGGGGTTGGGGTGGAGAAGATGATGACATTTCTGCTAGGTAGGATTTCTTCATTAATCCTGGTTGTATAATTTTGTTAATCCTGCACACCTTATTTTTGTAAAGTTGGTATTCCAAAGGAGCTCTGTCACTAATCATGAGTGCAGTTTTAGATTCAAAATTAACAAATGGCTAAGTGATACTACAGGTGAAGATTTGGCCTATTATGAAAAAAACAACTGATAGTCACTGACAGTCTGGTCCATGAAATAAAGCCAATATTATTCTTTCTGTACTAATACTTCACGTTAGTTTTTTTAGATTTTATTGGTATTGTTCTCGACATTGTTCTCTCTTTGGTAGTTAAATCCTAAATTAGACTATCACTTTATCTAAAGTACAAATACTCATGGAGATTAAAGGGAAAAATTTTATAATGTCCGTAAGTTTCATATCTTCGACAACTCTCAAAAGGAAAAAATCATGGACATTGTTAGACTAAAAGCTGCCAATAATCAGTTTGATCATTCAATTGAAACCATTTAAGATTTGTTACCTGTAACTAGATCTTAATTTTTCAACTTTTATTTAGAATTTATTTAGCAGGAATGAAGATCATTCGAACTCCCCTCTCGCTTGGACATTACAAAATGATCTCTCACAGTATGGATGTGGGTAATGAAAAAAATGAAAAAAGGTACTTTCAGAAGTGATTTAAATTTATGAATGAAGCTTTGCTGTAATAATTCCTGAATTTAAAAAAAAAATTAAATCTGACTAGCATTTAAAATTGAGTTAAAATACATGATTTTTTGAGCAGTTTTTTTTGTTTTGTTTTTGTTTTTAGTTTGTATCTATTTGGTTGGGCAAAGGTGTAAGCTGTGGGTGCAGATGGACATAAACAGCAATCAGTGTGGGCAAGGAGATAGTGAAGAGAAGCAAATAGCACAACAGTGTAATTTAGATTGGAATATTTAAAGAGACATAATATTTTGTTGGGTATCTTTGCTCTAGGAGTTTTTCTCATCAACTGCAATTTGTTTTTTAACATGAGATTTTGTGATGGTACATATTGTACTCCATTGAAGAGGCAATAATTTTTTCTAGTCATGTGAGGAGGAGCAGAGAAACAAAAAAAAAGTTTACTTTTATCTTTCCTTTCACATTGGCAACCAATAGTCTGTTTCCAACTTTCAACTTCTTGTTGCTCTTCGAAATATTTTGTGCAGCAATAATATGATTTTACAAACCTTCAGCTGGGACTGAAAAGTGAGCAGTATTTGTTGTCTTCCATTTTAAAATTGACTTTCTCCTTTTTTTGTTTTGAACAAGTAAAGTGATATTTTGCTCATTAAAGGACTGTGGAGCTTGGATCTAGATTTAAAGGGATTATGAAGCATATAATGGATTAACTCCTGTTTGGCAAAGGGCCTCTTAATTCCAACACACCATCATGAATTATACAGTTAATAGAACTCTGGAAAGAGTTTGCATTTTCATTTAAGCATTTGCAAATACAGAGTGAAGTGGCAATAGCTACAAAAGGAACATGCCTAATTTGGAAGAGATATTTGTAAGTAAAGGCAGAATGTTCTACTTCTTATCTCAAATTAAATAACTGCATTCAGTAAAACTTGAATCTGATTCCTTCACAGATTTGACATGGTAGTAAAGGTATCCCGCTCATGGCGATCTGATGGGATGAATTCCATAGACTACAATTTGCTTCACAAGGAAGAACTTCCTTTGTACACCAACATCACTGTGGACTTTGGGAACAGTCCAAATGTGCCAGCAAAAAATAATTAACAAATTTTTGTTCCTTTACAAGTCAATATATGGTTCAAGATGTTGTCTTGAAAGATACCGTTGCAAATGCAGGTTATTGGGTATAAAGAAAATCCAAAGAAATCTACATATTAAGAACTCCACCAAACATACAAAGATACGACCAATTTGCTGTTATCTTTTACTCAAACAAAATTTCTCTGAAGTACAATTTTCATAATTTTTACACTTCACTACTATATTTGTGATTATCCTTGAGTGACGGACGAATAACATGGGTTGAGACATTCCTGTTTTTTCTCAGTTGTCACTTTGGCATTAATAATTACAAAATACTATCAATCAAACTTAAGAACCTATATTGTGATTATTGGAATGAGGCCTTTAAACGGGTTATTAAACCTGTGGCAATGTGCACAGTTGACTTAATTCCATGGTGCCTGTGCTGCATCTAGTAAGATAATTCAGAGAACCAAAGGCAATTGATATATCTATACTAAGTTTAAATCATAATGCTCTGTATAGAAAATTTAAGCCCAAAATAGTCGTCTTATTTTTCTAATTGCGTATATTAAAGAATTGCTTCAGGGCTACATTTTGGCTTGTGAGTCTGCCATAATTTAATGAAATAAGCTCTAATTAATACTGTAATTTGTTTATACAGATGAAACTAATTATATATACTTGTTCAATATGCTAGACATGTTCAAATCTGTTCACTTATCAGCATAGAGTAATTTAGTCTCATTTGTATTATGGAGGCATTGCAGTCTGTTAAGTTTAAAATTTACTACCACCTTATTCTATGGATGTTTCATTCCACAATTGCTGAGTTTAAATGGGACTGCTTTGGTAGCTCTGACACATGTTGCTTGCATTTTGCCATGTATCAATTTAAACTTGATTGCTGTCAGTCTGTATCGCTATCTGTCAGTCAGTATTGCTTTGTCTACATGCGTATATTGAGTGTGTATTTTATACTTTCTACTATTCACTTTTCCATTGGACTATTAAATAGAACTTTGTGCTGAACACATTTGACAGTGTGGAATAATCATAGTCACCATTTTGATTTTGTGGTGAGTTCCTTTGGGATGAATGTTTATAGTTGTGAAATCCTCTCCATCCCATCCTTACAAACCTTTTCACAATTTCCACTTGTAGCCTCATTTACTTTTTTTAATGCTTTGATTGTCTCATACTATCTACAGTGTCCTGCTTCTGTCATGCAACAGCTGATTATTGTCTGCCTGGCCTTCGAGGATATACCAGTATTATTTAATGGGACAGCAAAGTGGCACAGTGGTTAGTACTGAAGTCTCTCAGCGCTAGGGACTCAGGTTTGATTCCCGGCTTAGGTGCATTGGCAGTGCTAAATTCTTCCGTGGTGTACCTGAATAGGTGCTGGAATGTGGTGAAGAGGGGACTTTCACAGTAACTTCATTACAGTGTTAATGTAAGCCTACTTGTGACACTAATAAATAAGCTAAAATTAGACAACAATTCTGCCAATCTTCTCCTTGATCCCTTTGTGAAACATCATTTATGCTTGCAAAATGGCTGAGATCAAGAACTCTGTATAATGCGCTGATCACATATCTACATACCATTATACACAGACTAAAGTGACACCTGATTGAAATCAGTTTGTTTCATAAAGCATTCATTTTCCTGCATGGAGTTAAGTTTTTAATGCAACAGTTTAACTACTTTGGTTGTGCTAAACTCCTATAAGTGAAAGCTGAAAATAACTAAAATCTTTGACCACTTGAAATTACAGGCATGTCTTGCTCACAAATTAACCTGAAGGTCTGTCTTGTAATTATGTTATTACCTCAGAATAATGCAGTTAAAAGAGGTCTTTCAGCCCACTATGTCTGTCTCATTATCTGGAAGAGCTATTGATTTGTACCCCTCCACTGAAGTTTCCCGAAAACCCTGTAAATTTTTACTTTGTCAGTGAGGGATTCAATTCGGTTTTGAACCCAAATATCATAATTTGCTGAATAAATAATTCTCATCTATTCTGCTTTTTTGCCATCTGTCTTAAATCTGTCATTTGGTATTGACTCCTGTCACTGGAAACAGTTTCTCCTCAATTTTGAACAACATAAATTTCCCCTTGACCTCTTCTGCTTGAAGGAAAATAATCTGAGCTTTGAGTTCCTTCGGCTTCACTTATCCCTTGCACTATTTGCCCCTCCAGCCTCTCTGTTTTGGCATCCATTCCAGATAAAAGATGCTCTTTTGGAGAAACGGTAAAGACCCTATAGGCTGAATGGCCGCCTTCTGCAATTTGGGATTCAGTCAGTCAAATGATACTTTCACCAAACACAAGTAACATTTATAACAAGGGACCTGTTTTTGAAGACAAAAGGAATCAGTCCAAGCATTGTGCCTTTTGTTTTGAATTCCCTGGTGCATTCTCAATGGCAATGTCTTGACCAATCAATCAGCATCAACTTCTCAAATGGTATAAATGGTTATTCCATTGAAATTTGGCATTCTTGTGTCTATCCTATGAGTGCAAGATAAAAATTTTAGCAGAATGTGTATCTTTTTCAGCAATACGATTAAATGCTGAGAATTCCAAGAAACCTGCTCATTTGTTGAGCTTGGGAGGGGCGGTTGTGAACATAGTGTCAAGATGCATATATCATAATTCATCTGATTTCCCAGTTTTGTAGATGCATCATAACAATCAACATTTATCAATAAGTCTTCAACAAACTGACGTAAGACCAAGAACATATAAAATAGAAGTAGAGAAAGGTCATTTGGTCTCTTGAGCCTGCTCTGCTGTAAATACAGGAAAGTCATGGCTGACTTTAGTGGCCTTAACTCCACTTTGTTGCATGCCCCTGGCTCCCTTGTAAATCAAAACACTATCTGAGCCTTGAATATATTCAATGACCCAACTTCCACTATTCTCTAAAGCAAATGCCAGTACTGGAAAGCTTTGGCAATTACAGGTCAGAATCATTTGACCCTCCTGAATTTAGCATGTCGTGTTTCAAAAAATGCAAGAAAAACATACCTGAAAATTAAAATTTTCAATATGTTCTTTTTATCATTAACCAATGTTGGATACTGATTGCTCTGTAAATTTCCAGCAAGAGTTTGTTTTTTAAAAAAAAATGTATGTGCAAAGTGGGAAGTACACTCTTTTAATTTAACCCTGCTCTTTTTTGAAAATGATTTAACTGATTCAAATTTTGCAATGAAAATCTGTTCTTAAAATCTTTTGATACAGTTATGCCTTTGCCTAAAAGGTATTAGCTGATGTCCAAAGCATGCTATAGATGTATTATATAACAAGCATATGATTTTGAAAGTACACAAATATGATTTATTAAATTATTTTATGCTAAGATTTACACTGCTGCCCTTCCCTGTGTAATGCATACGTTTATTCCAATTACCTTGTATTTTATGTTATAATGCTGATTTTTTTTTTTACTTTTTCAAAAAGTAAAAATCAAAGTTTCCTACTGTAAAATGCATATTTTAAACTGTGAAAGTGCTAAAATTCTGCTTTTGATTTCAAATGTGAAACTAATTATAGCATAAAATCAATTGATAAATCATTTTATCAGACTCAAGTCATGAAAATAGGTTCTGTCTTAATGGAAAAACATCTCATCAATAAGTATTATTGGCTGATCCAATTTTAAGTTATTTTACAGCTCGTAAACAGCAATCCTTTCTGGTTGTTAGGCATAATCCAATCCTTGTAATATATTTTCTAGTATTTTTTAAATGTTTTCATCTGTATGAGCTATAAATTAAGTCAAGTTGTATTAGATTTGATAAAAATTTGTAAACAAATTAAATTCAGAATATATTAATTTTCTGCAATGTACATATAAATTATGTGTATATAGTTTAAGATTTGGTAATTTGCTGATGTAATTCCATGAAGACTTGTACAAAATTTGATAATTATTTACTGAGCTAGTTATACTTATTAAAGTACATAGCAGAGCAGTGAAACGAGGCAGAAAATTTACATTCTACAGTACTTGTATGCAAATACTACAATATATAAGGCTGCGGATACAGTTTGCTTTTTGTGTTTTAATTTACTACCTTAGTATATCTAAAGCCATGTAAGTATTAGCTATTTTTCAATCAATGTTAGATGCACCGAGTGGTCGATGTTAATAATTGGTAGTAACCACTCGGTCTGATAACTAACTGTCAGTGGTGCTTCTAATTGAGTTGCTGTGTCTCGGGCACTGAATCCTTTGTTATTTAGTAGAGGTTATTTGATTTTTCATTTAGAGTAAATGTGTTCATGTTGTTTGGAAAACCTTGTATTGAACTTTTGTTACCCTGGCTTTTACATTGTGAAAGTTGATCTAATGGTCTTTTAAAAAAAAAGTTTGAACTTGACAATCCTAATATTATTCTAGGTATTTCTTTTGTACTGTTCTGTGTATTTGTTTTGTATTCATTGTCCTTGGGGAAAGCAGAAAGTACATTCAGCAGCAGTGTATGTGTTTCTGGATCATTTTCCTATATTTAAAAATAAAATCTTGAAAGCATTTTTCAACTTCAATTTTCTCTCTGGACTGTAACATTAATCGGGATCACCCATATTCTGTGTTTTAGGTATATTTGAATGATGTTGAGTGCCTGGGGAAAAAGAGGAAAAAATGAGAACACATTGAGAAAGTTGGGGAAAAAATAAATTATGGAAAGTTTTGAAAGAGACAGTGTATCTCAGGAAGCACCTCCCATATTTGGATTTTTGCACAACTTTGCAGTTCACAGGCAATGCATGCAGAAAGTTCGAGTTTTACATCCAACAAGAGTTACATCTCAAGAAAAAAGAGGGGATCCCTGATGAGAAATTATAGAAGGTTATACAGAAAATTTAAAATTGCTGTGTGAAAGCATTTTCTGTCAATTGCTCTGTTTCTCCTAACTCCAAGAGTCATTAGGTAGAAATTATGAATGGAATGCTGATTCTCTTTTTCCCCTTTCCCGTTCCTGTACTATTGAGACCAATTGTTCCACATCTGGCATACTGACCAAATCAGCATGAATTCAACATCCATTACTGCAGTTCTTCTTTGTTATGAAGTGATAGGGATGAGGGGGGATCAAGTTTGGTTGTCACTGGTGGCAAGAGTAAGGAGGTTAGAGGCCCAGTGCAAGCTCAGGTTATGGAGAAGCTGAGAGCCAAGGAAGGGATAGGGCAAATTACTAGTGTGAAGAGTATTCGAATACAGATTTAGTCTATCGCTGAGATGGGACTTCTATAGATGAAGCTTTACTCCGAGGTCGACAGTGGTCGGCATTGCACGAGGGTTCATGGCTTAGCCCACCTGGCCAAACAAGATTCTGTACTGCAACTACCTCAAGGCAATTGAACCTGCAGAGTGATGAGGCAGTAGCCCAGACCCTGCCAAAAGCTGTTTTAACAAAATTTGAAAAATTAAAAATTGAGGAAGTTAATCTTAGAAGAAATTAGATGCCAAGTAAGCCTACACTTCTGCAGCAAACCAATGGAAAGGTCACTTCATTTTTGATGTCACAAGTGTAAAAACTGGAAGTAGCTACCCATGGGTTAAAAGTTTGGTTCAATTGACATAAGGCAATGTTTACTTCTAACAGTGGATTGTTGCAAGCTATTGACAATCACAGCCTACCTTAAGCTTGGCAGACCCTGTCCATTGTGAACAGATCTGCCAATATTTTCCTTTAAACATATATCAAGGGATTTTTATTTAGACAAGCAGACAGAAAGCGTGTACCCAACAAAGAAATTTCAAGCTTATAATTGCAATGTAAAGAATGTCATGGTATGAATAATGACACATCCTATAGCAAGCATATGCAAAATGACACTGAGACTGGGTTAGGGAAGTTTGATATTGACATCACTTCTCTATGGGAAACCGGATTAGTCAACACAGGCTGTATGCGTAAGATTAGCAACATGTTATTGGCATAGCAATAGTGCAAAAACCACTAAATATGGTGTAGGCTTTGCAATCAGCAACAAATTGCACTCAATTGAACCACCAGTCATAACTTCTGAAAGTCTCATCCCTGTTGATAGAGGCCTGGTCAACATTGACTGGTTTATGCACTAATCTTGAGGGCTAATGTCTTGAGCATCTGTTCTGTGACTGATGTTCTGAAGCATATTTCAAGTGGTTAGAAATTATTAATCTTTGATGATTTTAAAGCAAATATTGGATCAGACAGATTCATGGTCAGTACGCTAAGATTATTATGGCGTGGACAAGATCAATGATAATGGACAGTGGCTTTTTGTGCTAAATGAATTCTGCATCACTTTCAGGGCAAACATTGTCACAAGTTATTATGCCATCATTTCAAAACCTGCCCCCTGTTACCAATTTGACCTGATCATTACCAGGAAACAATCTCTAGCTAATGTTTTCCATACCCATACATTATTACAGTACAGACTGCAACAGTGACCACATTTCTGAAATGCGTGGACTCTGGAAATGAGAGGTGAGGAATAGCATTAATCGTAATCTCCCCAATTTAGCATTGCTGCACCCTTCTGAGAGCTGCATTTTCACAGCGCTGGAGTTCGAGCTTCGAATTCACTCTGGATCTTGAATGCAGTTTTAGGAAGAAGAAAGTGGTGAGTTGAAGAGATCAGGTGGGGTGGGGAGGTGGTCAGTGGGTCCAAGGAATAGCAAGAATTTGAGTCTGAGCATCAGAGGCTTCAAGTTGGAGGGTCACTAGCAAAAGGGTAAGTTAAGGAAAGATAAAGCCGTGAACCAGAGGGTGAGTGGGAAGAAGGGTCTAACAACTAGGAGGTGTTGGACTGGGGAGACTTCTTACAACTAGGAAAGCCAGAGAATGGGATGTAGGATGAGCTGGAAGTTTGGGAAGCAGGATTGACAGCAGGAAGTGAATCTATTTTCACCTTTAAAATAAATTTTAAAATATTTCATTTACACTACTAAATTCCTATATTGGCAATATACTTCAACTTACAGGGCATAATGTATTCATGCTTTTTGAGGACTTAGTATATCAGTGCTTCTTGATAGCATTTGAGAGTTGTTACTTGCTAAATGTGTACTAGGAAATGCTGATATTGATATTGTTGAAACTTAGAAATTACTGAATTAAACATTCAATGGCACAGCATCAATATTTGATAGAGGCTGAACCTTTGGGGCTGTGAACTAATGATATTCTGCAAAGATCAGTGCTGGGACATTTGCTGTTTGTAATATAACTGGTTTGATTAGTAAGTTTGCAGATGACACAAAGGTTAGTGGAATTGTGGATTGCAATGAGGACTGTTGGAAGATAGATCTGTTAAGAGTCTTGGGCGGAGAAATGGCAGATAGCATTTAATCTGGACAAATGTGAGGTAATGCATTTTGGAAGATCTAATGCAGGTGGGAGCTATATAGTAAATGGCAGAACCCTTAACAGTATTGAAGGGCAGAGGAATCTGGGTGCACAAGTACAGAGGTAATTCAAAGTGGCAAAGTAGGTGGAGAAGGTAGTCAAGAAGGCACTCAGCATGTTGGCCTTCATTGGCCAGGGCATTGAGTTTAACAATTGACAAGTCATGTTGCAGCTTTATGTAACCTTAGTTAGGCCGTACTTGGAATAAAATCTTCAATTCTGGTCACCACACTACCAGAAGGACATGAAGGTCTTGGAGAGAGTACAGAAAAGATTTACCAGAATGCCACTGCACTCTTGGTGAATGGCACAATTTTATATGCTCTGTAACAGTTGTGCACTTCTTTTAGCACTTTCCACTGCCAGCATTATCTCTATTGCTCATTTAAAATTTATATTGACCTCCATTGAATCTCCTCGTTGTTCACTTGTTTGTTGTTATTTTGTTTCATAACATATCATTCAAGGTTACTTCAATTTTGTGATTAAAAATCTTTGGCGTGGGGCTCTCTGCCTTGAATTAAACTTAAATCTCTTTTGCATGATTGATGGTTTAGGCTGGAAATGTAGACCACAATTGGGGCTGTTGGACTGCAAATCAGATTGTAAGTTTAGGTTTCACTTGTACTCAGAATTGCACTGCACTTTGCCACCTCCCCTATTTCATTTGTTTGGAATATCAAGATGTTACTTATTGTGTCCAGCCCTCTGCAAGGAATCAAATGGATTTATTAGTCCAAAAAGAAGTATCTTATTAAGTACTCTTTTTTTTCTCAACCTCAGTGTAAACTGGATATTCATAATATAAGGTTTTTTTTAAAACCTTCATCGCCAAATGTGAAAAGGTTCATACACCAGTATGGGGAAAAAATAAATTGTTTACTAACTAAACTATACAGAGGCTTGCAGCCAGGAGATGACTCTGAGCGCACACTTACCAGGATGATTCCCCAACAAGTTCTCTGGGTCACTGGATCCTAACTCTGCAGACTGATCATTAAGGGACAATCCCCACAGTTGGTTACTCTAAAAACTGTCCTTTTTGTACAAAAGATGGATGCAGATGAGCCTTGACAGTCATCTATATAGCCACTGAAATCCCACCAAACAACCCAAATGAAGGCATTGCCATTTTCACCTGGAAAAATGATCAATTGCCATTCTGCCTGTACAAATGACTGGATCAAATACCACAATGCATTGAACACTAAATTCTGTAATAGCAGGCAAGATTTGATTTGATCTATTATTGTCACATGTTTTAGCATATAGTGAAAAGTATCGTTTCTTGTGTACTATAAAGAAAAATCATATTGTTCATAAGGTATATAGGGGAGGAGAGGCTGCAGAGTATTGTGTCACAGTGATAGCTAAGATGTAGAGAAAGATCAACTTAATATTAAATTAGATTAGAACCAGGGGCATAACTTCAAAATAAGGGAGAGTTCATTTAGGACTGAGTTGAGGAGGAAATTCTTCACCCAAAATGTCCTGAATCTGTGTAATTCCCTGCCAAGTGAAGCAGTTGAGCCTACTTTGGTAAATGTTTTTAAGGCAAGGATAGATAAATTTTTGAACTGTAAAGGAATTAAGGAGTATGGTGAGTGGAGCAGAGTCTACAACACGATCAGCAAATGATCTTATTGAACAGCAGAGCAGGCTCCAGGGGCCAAATGTCCTACTCCTGCTCCTAGTTCTTATACATGGTAACATTACGAGAGAGTTTAAAAAAGTTGGACTGCTGTGTTAAAAGACATAATTAGAGGGTATGCTGGGGACCGCTCACAAGAAGTTAAAATCCACATTCCAGAGAATGAATTTATGGTCCAAATAAACAGAGGCGTTAGCGGCTGAACTGCGTGGTATGCTCACGCTGAGTCCCTATGTTGCAGTGGTTAAGAACAACCGAACTAGAATGGCTCAAATTATAAATATAAGGCAAAACGTTGAGTGTCCAATCTTAGTTTCTTAGCTGAGTGGATGCAATTTTTGTTTAAGCGGACGTGAGCCATTGGGTTAAAGTTTGAAATCACAACAGTCTTTGCTGTACTCTCGCAGACTTTCGCAGATGGAGTAGTAAATCGCTCCCGGCTGTTGATCAAAGTTTACTGCAGAATTTCCGGTGGAAGATTCGGGGAAAGTGGATCAGAAGTCACCACAAATGAGGTCCAATGTCAATTGGTGCAAGTGGGCATGCAGAGTATCCGCATTGACTGCTGTCTTTTTGTTCGGGTTTCTAATCGGTGAGTATTAACTATGCCCGGTACACTGATTCACAACAACTCCCTTTAGAAAGGCAGACCGACATGAAGGGAAAGCCCCCAGTATTCATTCACTCTTTTTTCTTATCTCCTGCAATGCCGCCAAATATGAAACATTTCTTGCCGTTTATATCGGATGATTTGCACGTTTTTATTCATAACTAGTAGTTGACGACTTAAACTCTGACTTGAATGCGCTCTAAAGGAACATGCAATTGATTCTGAGAGCTGACATTTTTCTGTTAAAGGATGGGTTGGGCGGCCCTGTGTGAACATCTCCCCAGTGAAATCGCGAAGAATTGGGAACAAGCTGCTGAAGGAGATGCAAGCTGAAAATATCAGATTTTATCTGCGGTAAGAAACACAATTCTTCACGTAGTGTGCCGCATCTGCCAGCTTTTGTCTATTAGTGTCCCTCCCCATGATTGGATTGCCAGTAAAAATGCTGACTCCCAGCCTGAATAATACGTTCTGTGGAGACAGCGATTTCAGCGTGTCCGGACCATCACACGTTTTAAATATGTGCAGCTTCAACATGAAACCTCGGCAAATTAATAAGATGCACTGCAAGCTCCTGAACTAGCATGTTTCTTCCATCTTTTTTTAATTGGAAAATGAATTAATCCGTATGTTATATACAATATGTGTGTGTAATTCTTGGTTTAATTTCCACTCGAGACTTGAATGATTAAACTTATTGGATTGAGTGCAGTACTGGAGGGAGTGTTGTGGTGTCAGAGATGTGCTATGTCAAACCAAAACCTTCCCTACCCTCGCACCAGACCATAAAATGTTATAGGGTACTGTTATTTGGCTACAAAGCTAAATATTTTCCAGGCACCTGGTTTAAAATGAAGTAGCCAAGCCAATGTAGATTATATCCTCATGGTCCTTTGCTGAAGATATTCCTTCGGGATACACTTGTGATGGTTGGTCTTCAGTTCTCACTGAAGACAAAGGACTGAAATATCTTTTTAAATCCCCAAACTGTCTCAATCTTCCAGAAAGTTTTCTGGCTCTCAGCTGATGATGTAATCAGAAACAGATCAAATTGTTTTAGCCCAGCATGTTTAACTCTATATCATCTATGCTCACTGCAAGCCAAGGACTGATTTTTATATGTTACTTTTTTAAGTCTGGATTTTTAAGTTATATTTGATAATTTGCGAAATCTTGGTTAAATTGGTTTGTTCTAAAATGTATATTTGGACTGGGAAACAATACAAAAGGGGGAAGAAATCCCTTTTAAATGATCCTTATTATGACCAACTGAGTAGGAGTTGAATAAAGAAGGAAAGTAAGCTAATTCTTCCTCTCCTGAGACCATAGCAAAATTGGGGTCCTGTTCTGTATGTTAAGTTAGGAGTCCTCATCCAGAGAAAGGTTATCATGACTCTGAGTTTACAAAATATAGAAACTCAAAAATTTCAACAGAACGCTTCTTGCTTTACTTTTATCTTCAGCTTAAAGTTCCCCTATATCTTACAGATTCACTTTTCCCAGGAATAAAATAGATGTGTCACAAGTTCCAGGATTTTACTTTGATTCTCCTCTATTTTTCTGCTATTTGCAACTTGAGGGATTTCTTGGGGTCCTTCCACGAGTACCTGAGTAACTCACAATTGAGGACGTCCCAGCACAAGCATTGGCCTCACTATTTTCTTGTTCTGTTTGGAAAGTCAGAAAATACCATTGTTTGTGATATATCCCTTTGTTTCTGGGAACTTTCTCTCTCTCTGCCTGTCTCCAAGCTGTTCCAGCATAAGAGAAAATTGGCAGTTTACATGTGAAAATTCTCACAAACCCAAAACAAGAGGGTTTCTTTTCTGCATATTATCATCAACTTGTCACATATGGAATGTTCAAGCTGAATATTTCTATTCATAGAATCCCTACAGTGCAGAAGGAGGCAATTCGGTCCTTTGAGTCTGCACTGACTCTCTGATCATCACACTCAGGCCCTATCCTTGTAACTGCGCATGTTTACCCTGATAATCTCCCTAACCCACACATCTTGGAACATTAGGGGAAATTTAACATGGCTAATCCACATAACTTGTGCATTTTTGGACTGTGGGAGAAAGCCGGAGAACCCAAAGGAAATCCTGCACCATGTTCTATGAAACCCACACAGATCTGTGGAGAATGGAGCTGGAACTGAACCCGAGTTTCTGGCACTGTGAGGCAGCAGTCCAACCATTGTGCCACTTCAGTTCCCAAATCAGCCCAGAAAATGATATGAATAATTTGAACTCCTATGGCATCTCATCACCATCACTAAATCCAGAAAGGATTCACCCATTTGGTCTTTTCCTGAGCACAAGTGGTAAAAGATCATTAAACCCACAGGTTAAAGTCTCAGGATAGCGTGCTGTATGAGGATAGACAAGTTGGAGATTACTACATGCATGTTAAAATCTGAAACCATTTTCAATTATTTTTGTTATTACAATTTGTTACAGGTCAGTGACCAGATTAATGTTAGATAAGATGCTATTAAGTGTTTTTTAATGGGAAGTATACAGGAAGGCATCACCTGTTAATACTTTGAGGTGAAAATCTCCATAGATACATTTTAATTTCAAACAAATAACCCACATATTCATTTTAATATGCAGAATTGATCCAATTTGATGTGAAAAGGGCAGATTTAGTTGCCTGTATATCTAATAGTATGGAAGTAAGGAAGCTGTTGGGAAGGTTGGGTGGAACGTAAGAAATAGGAGCAGAAGTAAGCCATTCAGCTCTTTGAGCTGCTCCTCCATTCATTGAGATGATTGCTAACCATATATCTTCATGCCATTTTCCTGCAGTATCCCTGTATTTCTTGATATTTTTAATATGTAGAAATCTGTCCATCTCAGCCTTGAGCATACTCAATGATTTGAAGTTCCGTTACGCTCTCGGGTAGAGAATTCCAAAGAATTACCACGCTCTGTGAAGAAATTCCCCCTCATCTCAGTCCTAAATGGCCTGTACCTTATTCTAAGACAATGTCACCTGGTACAAAACCACCCAGCCAGAGGGAACATCCTTCCGAATTTCATTTAGTCAAGCTCTTTAAGAATTTTATGTTTGAATGAGATCACCCCTCATTTTTTAAATTTCTGAGAATAAAGGCTTAACCCATTTAATCTTTCCTCAGAGGACAAACACTCCAACCAAGTTTGGTGAACCTTCAATACACTCCCTCCACTGCAAATATATCTTTCCTTGGGTCGGAGATGAAAATTATATCTACTACTCCAGATGTGGTATTACCAAGACTCGATATAGTTTCCGTAAGACATCGTTGTTCCTATACTCAAATCATTTTGTAATAAAGCTTACATAACCGTTCGCCTTCACAATTACTTGCAGTATCTACATGTTGGCTTTCAGTGACTGATGAGCAAAGATATTCAAATCTCTTTGAAGTTCAACACTTCCCAATCTCTAGTCATTGAAAAAATACTGTGGATGAAATTTTCCAGGAGTGTTGGATTAGGGCGAGAAAAGAAAAGTTTCATAGACACATTTCTCACTTAATTTAACAGCAATTTGTGCAATTTTAATGTGCTGGTAAGAATCACATAGCCAACTGGAGGAGCAGGGCCTAAAGATGAGAGCAAAGTCAGGATTCACTAATCAGGGCTTTTTTAAAATGCGTCTGATCTCGAAGCTAAATTTAAGGGCCCCCTTTTCCCAATAGAGATTGGGACCCCCTTAGTGCTCAAGGGGAACACCCCTAATCCCCACACGCAGCTGCAGGGAAACATCCCTCCCCCCTCCGCCCTTGCAAGCATTGAGGCAGACCTACCTCCCCTATTTCAGTCATCGGGGCATTTCACCCTGCTTTTCACAGACACTGGGGCGCCAAAATTCATAACCCATCAAAGTTTTTATAGTTTTGTTTCTCACCAGTTCACTCTCATTCTATTCTCCTTGGGCCTCTTTTGCAGAATTGTAAATGCTCCCAATTTTCAGACTTCCCAGTTATTTTGGAAGTTTGTATGCCTCTTCCTTTGATCTAATGCAACCCTTGATTGGAACCGCTGAAGATATGAAATATTATGGTCTGACAATTTCTAGGCAACTTTTAATGTTTTCCATTTTGTAACTACAGTCATTTGGTTTGGCATAGGGTTGATATTAGTTTTGTGTAGTTTAAGGGGTTGGCAAACTTGTTAGGCATATGGTTCCTTGTGCTTTGTGTGCTCTGATAAATTTTGTGGCTTTTTTTTAATTGCTGTAAATGCCCACATGACAATATTGTTATGGCAGCAGAGTGACTCAGAGAATCCTTTGCAATCGAGTTGAACTTCATTTTGAGAGATGGGTGAGTGGAAGTAACAACTTCAAAAGGAGATGATGAGCAGCAGGTCAGTCATGGATAAATAATACAGAAGTAATGAAACGCAAGGCTTAGAGTCTTGCTTGTGTAACTGCAAGTCTCTTAGCAGTTAACTGTCAGCCAATTGTAAGTAGGCCACTGTGCAACCTGTAATTAGATTAAGGTGAGTGCTGACAGAGCAGCTGAAACTGTTTGGTTTCTGGAAAGTGTATAAAGATAGTCTGTTGCAATAGAACATCAGAGGACTGATAACGCAGTGAGGTGGAAGCAGAGTCAGTAAGGAATTATTTGAATTTGGTGAGAATGTGAATTTTAATTACAGATGGAACGTGAAGAACTCCTATCAATGCAATACCAATATTAGTTACAGCAAAAGTCTTTACAACCAATTAGGTGCTTGAAATGTAGGAAGTTTTGGTTTGAGTTTACTAACTTGAAGATCTTGATATGTAGAGCAAACTAATTAAATTAAAAAATAGTTGCTCGTGTAGGAATGATGATGTCATTCTTATAGGATGTGGCAGTTCCAAGCTGCTCAAATGTTGACTCAGGTAAGCACGTTGCTGAGCATTGCTCAGCTCAAAATTTTCAAACTAATGTAGAAGGAGATACAATTCAGGATAACCAGGAGGCAAACTGAGCTTTTGAAGCAAGTGTTTGAGAACCTGGTTACACTCCTGACTGTGCATCCAACAATCTACACAGTAAACAGTTCTAAAGCACTTTATAGGAGTGATTATCAGCAAAAACTGAACATCAGTCACATAGGGACACATTAAGAGAGATGACCAAAAGTTTGGACATTCAGAGGTCGAGGGAAGGAATTCCAAAACCTAGGGCCTATCAACACTGCAGCTATTCAAATCACCAATGTCCAAGAGGCCAAGACTGGAGGAGCTCAGAGATATTGGAGAGCTTGAAAACAAGAATGAATTTCATAACTGCCTTTGCAAGATTGAGGACCAATGCAGTTCAGTGGGTACAGGGCGAATGGGACCAGGTGCAAATTAGGGTACGGGCAGCTATGATTTAATTATGTTGGATACTGTTTGGAAAGTCTTTGTAGTCTTAAGTAGGTTTACAGTAAGTATGTATTAACTACAAGAATTATATACATATATAGACTCCTAGGAGTCTAGCTAGGATCTGTTTCCATGTTTGCCTGTACATGGCTCTATCCAACACTTGACTGATTCCTAGGTGTGGGTCATGTTTTTGCTTCATCATTATGTAAGCTGTAATATATTTCATCTCACAACTCTGTATGTGCCAGACCCCTATACTACACCTCCTCCTAAGATTTCAATGTATTTCAAGTTATTCCAGTTTATTCCTTGAATATACATTATTACAATCCCATTTTCTTCCTTCAAGTCTCTGAATTCATAGGCACTTAGGAGGTCTTAACCTTTCCATACTTTTCCATACATTACTTGGAAAAATTGTCAGAAACTCTGTTGATATGTAGCATCTGAGTATCTTTTGAACCCTTTTTCCATTCTTTGGTATTGAATTACTCTGTCAATTTGGCAGTATGGTGATGGGTGATTTCTGGGATGAACTGATGTTATATTTCAGCACACAGCCCTTCCTTTAGCATTTTACCTGGTGATTTTCATCTGCACGTCTGCTTTTTTTCAGGGCCAATTGTTTCTTTCATCCTTTCTTTGATCTTGCAGATTTTAGTTTAAATATTTTTGTGAGATTTTGGGTTTTCCATTTGCTGCTATCATGCTGCAAGATGATGGATATCATTTTTACTTAATGTAGTCTTTGTAGTCCTAAATAGGTTTATTATGTTTATTAACTACAAGAGCTATATATAAATACACAGTAAAGTGTTCAAACCAGGAGCTGTTTCCATGCTTGCTTGTGCACGTGGCTCTGTCCTACACGAACCTGACCCCTGGATGTGGATCGTGTTCTCTTATATCACTGTATGGATGTCCTGTCCCACTATAATAGAGGAAGTAAATTATAATATTAATAAAATAAAAGAACATGTTTTGCGAAAAGGTGAAGCAGGCAAGAAAGGTATACAGTCAGTTAAAATAGCTGGAACTCAAAAACTATTGCAACAATAGGAGTTGTTACATTTGGAACATATTGGCAATCTCCAAATTGAGAAAGAAATAGATGAGGAAGCCTATAGTCAGTTTAAATAGAGGAACAGGATATTCTTAACATTATTTTGGAAGGTTTTAATTATTCAGGAATTAATTGCAATGGTGGGGGGGGGGGTGTTCATTGAGGAAAGAAAACGGAAATCCTAAAATGTACAACTTTCTCGAGCAGTGTGTTAGTAGGCTAACAAGGCCAGAAATATTACCAAATGGAATAGATCAGATAGAGGAGTTGAAGTGGAAGTGTCCAAAGAATAGAGATCTTAATACAATAAGTTTTCAACTAGGAAGTGAAAAAGTCTGCGTGAATAGAACACCACATTGGCTTCAAGCAGATATTAGAAAATGAAGAGGAGGTAATGGAACTGAAAGAAGAAACTGGCAGGGCTGTAGTATTGTTTAAAGATATTAAAAGGTACAGAAAAGTGTAGAGACCATTAAGAAAAGAAAATAACTAACACCTCAGGATGATTTGGATAAACAGAGATTAAAAATTTTAAAGATGATGGTCTACAAATGGGTAACTTGCATTTACGTAGATCTTTTAACATAGTAAAAACTTGCTATAAATCTGTGACCCACGTAATATATGCTGTACTGAATATAGAATTAAAATGTGTGTCAGCTAACCTATCATGAACTTTGCCACTGGAGAGCTGCAGGTATATGTAATAAACTAATCTAAGTCTGTTATTGGAGTAGCGTGGTTTGAAGAGAAAGAATTAAAATGAGACATGAACTAAATACAAAATAATCACACTCTGGAGAAATGATTTCATAGTACAGTATTGATATTAGCAGAGTGACCTAAATCTGTGGAAACCATTTCAATTATAATGCCTCGTAGGAAATTAAAATTTAAGTCACTACATGGTGGCATTTTTTGGGAATGGGGGTAGCTGAAGCAAATGTAGTAGAAAACTATTAAACTATGCCCATGCACTATTTGCTTTCTTATTTGATGCTGAGTTGTCTTGAATGGCATAATACATGATTTCTATACCTTATTCCTATTTTCTCTTCTTTTGCACAATAGAAACATGGTCCATCTGATACTGCTGTTGGAAAATAAGTACAAAGTGAATGCAATTAGGTTTCTTTGAGTTAAATGAGAATACATTTTTTATTAGTGATATGTGATATTGATAATTTATTGAGTTGCTTCTGTTCTTAAAGCTGCAATCTGGGTTGTTAGCAGATTGGATTTGGTCTTGAGGACAGATTATGAAAAATCAAAATGATAGATAAACCTAACCATTAATTCTGTCTTTATAGGAGAGTTTGAACTTTGGTGTCTTCAGATATAAAAGAATCTTCAATGTCAAGAAGATTCGCCAGTTTCCTTACTTTACATTTTAAATTAACTGGTAACATTGGGTGGGATTTTTCAGCTGCGCACTCTACAAGAAATTCCCTCCTGAGGTCATCCCTGACCCTTAAAGGTCCATCAAAATTTCTGTCCCACCCATTACAATTCCCACAGCAGGCAAGACCAGAAAATTTTGCCTATAGAGTATAGAACCATGAATATACATACAATCTGTATTTGGCCTCTTGGGATGGTTTTTCAGGTTCACTTTTTCAAGTTCTCTGTCCAATTAAGAATGACAGGCAGGTTCTTTAAGATGGCAAACCAATCAGAGACCTTTCAACTTGAGAGGAGCAGCAGACTGGAATAAAAAGTAACTAAGGTAGGGGAGTTTCTAATGTAGGCACCCTCATGCCAATATGTTCCAAATTTATAGGATGGTCTGTGGCTGTTTCTGCATCTAGGAAGATGAGGTATTCTTCTAAGTGTGCCAGGATTGCTGGCCTCCTGGTCTGCAGCCAGCTGCCTGACTCCAGGCATCTAAATTGTTCCTGCCAATGCAGGAACTTGAAGGTCTTCTAAAATTCGCCATAATTAACTAAACCTTAATGAGTTTGATCAGCTACTCTCCCCATGTGGGCACTTGCCCCTGCCAACTTCAATGCTGCCTCTGCAAAAATGGTCCAGCTTTGGGCTGGAATCAGGGGATTGGTATTCCAGCCAGAAGGGGCCTAATTTATTGCTCCACTCATGTCTTATTTCTGCCGTTTGGGAGCCAAAAATCCAGCCCAAACTGTTAATAAAACATGAAGGTAAAAATGGAAAACTTTCAAGACAGATGTAATTGTGGAATGCGTGAACCAAGGTTCCAAGCAGGAAATGCAAAAAGATTTTTTAGATAAGAATTTAAGCCAGAGACTACTACAGTGATAAGTTATTGATTCAATGTATTTCATATTGTCAATATGAAGTAAATGGGTCACTGAGCTTAGCACCAATAATCACATTAAAAGGCTAGGGTTAATATTACAATTTATTAGATTTTACATTTCAGTATGATAGTATTTTAATGTAATTCAATGCTGGGAAGATATTTTGTTTCTGCAATAATTAATAAATGAGATTTGATATCTTCAGCCAGGTCTGAACTCAATGGAAACTGCCATTGAAATTAATTATGAAAGGAAGAAAAGTTTCTTTGTTTTTTTTTATTTGACAATTGAATTAATTTCTGGAGTTGCCTTGAAGGTGTGCCAACAAGCACAATTAATGGAAACTGCCAGTAGTGATTGATACGCCTTGGAGAATGTGACCAGTTTAGTGGCAGGGAGCTGCTTCTCAATATGTGCTTGTTAAGAAGTACAAAAAATCACAAAGTCACATTGCCCTGAATGCAATTTGTGCTTTAACTATCATCTTGTCATGATATATCAGTCATGCTGATATCAGGGGAATTGTGATGACAGAACCAGCACAATTGATCAGAATCTCCATGTCATGCATTTCAATAATAAAACTTTTCTGGTAAATTTAAGCATAAACACCAATATTACTTTATTAATTTCCAATAAGCTCAACATTTAATATTCATTGTAGATATGATGTGATGTTCCCACCTCTCTTCAGCTGATAGGAATGAGAATCCTTTGTCGTCACAAACATAATTATCTAAATCAGCCTTTACGGATTGGCTTTTTTTAATCAGATGTTTATTTTATAACAACCGAAACGTAATATTCATGATTGCAGTGTCTTTCATCTCTCCTGGAATGAACCTTTCAGTCACCACACAGAGTGTGACAGGACTAGGGAGGAGTTAATTTGTTCCTTCCAGCCATGTTTAATTTAATGTCAGGTCATTAATAGCAGTGGACTAAGACAAATGCTCTCGACTGGAGTGAAATGCTCATTTTAGATGTTATAAAACATTCTCCTTGGAGAATGAAATCGTGGAGTTTGAGTCAATTTGTATTTATTTATTGCAAATACTCAATAATTCCTGATAATTAATCACTTTTTAATTTTCTCACATTATCTTTTAATTACTTATGAGTCTTAATTTTGTTTCACTCAGGAATTGGACACTATTTCCTCATTTAGCTGGGACTGAAAACAATCTCCGGTTGGCCCAGCAGATTCAAAAGCAGTGGAAGAACTGGGGACTCGATTCAGTTGAATTGGTTCACTATGATGTCTTGTTGTCTTATCCAAACAAAAGTAATCCTAATTACATCTCTATCATTGATGAGAATGGATATTCGGTAAAGTAAAAAAATCTTGCATCTACTTTTAGTTTTTAAGTCTATCAGTACATTTATTAATGTGAAAGTAATACACAGTTAGTTTGTATTCCATTGTGTAATTCAATTATTCCATGTTTTTCTTGTCAATGTCCCTTTGAAATCATCCATAAGCCTTTCTTATATCTTGATTGCAATGATCTTGGACAGTGAGAGCAATGCTAATTCATCCAACTATTTAATTTTGTTGAAAGTGGATCTTCAAATATATCAGCAATCTATTTTAGGAATAAATTGCTGTCTATATAAAATATACTTAAAGCTTTTCTATTCATTCATTTTTTTCAAATGTTTCCTAGGTGGGGACTTGAATTTTCTACAAAATTTGAGTTTAACATCCAAGCATGTGCAAATGAGTCTCTAGCCCTCCCTTTTCTCCAAATAACACATTCTTAAATCTTGACATTAAACAAGATCATACAGACTTGAAATGTTAACTGTTTTATCTCTCCACAGATGCTGCCAGATCTGAAGTTTACCAACATTTTCCATTTTTGTTTTAGATTTCAGTATCCGTAGTATTTTGCTTTAATGTTATTGTACCTGCAGAATTTCCATGTTGTCAGACTGCTGTTGTGTGTAGTACATCACTATTTGAAAATATCTGGTGTGTGCACAAAGAAGTTGCCACATGGGATTAAGAAGTTGTGCTTTTTGATAAATGTTCTATCTACTAAGGTAGCAACAGTGGAAGTAAAATGTTCTTTTTTAATTCAAACTCCATGTAATCAGAAATAAAAGGTCATGAGAAGAGAAACCAATGTGGGGAGAAAATACTATAATTAAGTTAGAATGCCATGTTTGAAAAGAACCAAGGAAAACATATGTTGTGTTCTATTTACAAATAGTGGCTTGATATTGTGTGCACAATAAGAAGTCTCATAATACCAGGTTAAAGTCCAACAGGCTTATTTTGAATCACCAGCTTTCGGAGAGCTGCTCCTTCATCAGGTGAGTGAACAGCACTCTGAAAGCTTGTGATTCCAAATAAACCCATTGGACTTTAACCTGTGAGACATCTCACTGTGCCTACCCCAGTCCAACACTGGCATCTTCACATCATTGGTTTTGTGTGCTGTGTGTGTCCTTGATAAACAGGTCCATCTATTGGTAATGTCAACTCTGATGATATACTTGTTCTGCTCATTAATCTTGCTTCTCCAGTGTTGCATGCAAGTTGCCTAGAGAAATAAAACGTCCTGTTGGAAAAGTGGTCCAACCGTAATTAACAAGATAATTTAAAGTAGCATGGGTATATATCCAAAATTTAGCTCCCTAAAACTAGAATTGTCTGAGAAATTAGACGTTTTTCTCTCAGAAATTTGGCTGCCACTCTTGGAAAAGAGAGAGGATGGCAATGTAGGGGGCACTTTTTTAGAATAATCCCAAAAAATAAGACCATAAGACATAGGAGCAGAATTAGGCCACTCTGCCCATCGAGTCTTGTGCCATTCAATCATGGACGATATCTTTTTCACCTCCAGTTTCCTCTCTTTTCCCCATAACTCTTGATCCCCTTATTAGTCAATAACTTATCTAGCTCTGTCTTAAAAGATACTCGATGACCTGGCCATCACAGCCTTCTGCAGCAAAGAGTTCAAAAATTCACCGCTCTCTGGCTGAAGAAGTTCCTCCTCAACTCTGTTTTAAAGGATTGTCCCTTTAGCATGAGATTGTGCCTCAATGGAATCAGTGAGTTGTTTGTATGCACATGACCTGGTTCTGTTCTCTGATCTTTAATCCCAGGAAACTTATGATTAAGTGAAGGTGACAGAGCTGTGTTATGTATTTGATTTCCTGTATAATGAAGTATTAGCAGGTTCATTCAGTAATGCATGTAAATAAGCCTAATTGAAAATGTAAATAGAACTAGCTTAATTAATTCCTCCCAAAGAAAACTGGGATCTACCTGTATTTATTTTTACTAAATCCCAGTGAAGAGATCACGGGAACAGGAGTGAGATTCTACTGAGCAGCAAGGGATCTCCAATCCAGCAACGCTGCTTTATGAATTTCTCACTGCCTCTGTTGACTGGTTATTAGGCAGGATTTTATTTTTTTGCAGGATGGTGATGCCTGTTGTAACCTGTTGATCTTCATGATGGCTTGCTTTTAACTGATCCTCAGAATAATATCTGAAGTCAGTTTCAAACATGTGACCACGTGATCAATACTTGTATTGTCCACACAAATGATTTCAAAGTTAGGAGCAAAAGCTGCGTAATGGGAAATTAATAGTGGAGGTTTATAATTGCTTGTGATAAATTGATATTTTCGCACCATTGTTTAAATTTCATGTTCATAGATACTATGAATCAAATATAATGATTCATAGATCATTATATTTGAGTTTTGTGCATGTTCAGACAATAGGAGCTATAATTTCAAGTGATTTTGTATCCAGAATGCCATTTCAAAAGGGGAAATTCCACTCTTGCACATTTCTATTTTTAATAGCATGGTTTTGCTCTTGTATACACAAGCCTGGTCAACTGACTTTCACTGATCTTTGCCATACAAAGGCCATTTTTAAAAAACAAATCAGCTTCAAAGTTCCTGGATGTAGCAAATTGCTAATGTATTATTTGCAAGACTTGGACAGTACATTCTGTCCCGGGCAAATGGGGCCTTACAGTGTAAAGGACATTGAGTTTTGCTACAATCGTTGGGTTGCTCCAAGACATTGTCAGTAGCCACATGTGGCCATCAAGGCAGCCAGTGAGACTCAGCAGCAAAAAGTGCTTCAACTCCCTTACCGTTCAACTGATTTGCAACCATAACAATAACTTTGTGCATGTGTATATTCACTACTATAATTCCTTCACCCTCCAATAGTTCAGGCTGCTATTGCTTTTTTTACCCTAGCACTGCCCTCCCAACCTTTGTACATTTTTAAAATTCATTTGTGGGACATGGCATCACTGGCTATTCAGCAATAATTTCCCATACCTTGTTGCCCTTGTTCAGAGGGCAGTTGAGAGTCAACCATATTGCTGTAGCTCTGGAGTTACATGTAGGCCAGACCAGGTAAAGACAGCAGATTTTCGTCCCTACAGAACATTAGTGAACCAGTTGGGTTTTCCCAACAATCAACAATGGTTTCATGGTAACCAGTATTTTTCCAGATATTTTTTATTGAATTTAAATACCACAATCTGCCCTGATGGGATTCGATCCTCGGTACCTAGAACATTAGCTGTGTTTCTGGATTAATAGTCTAACACTAATGCCAATATACCATTGCCTAATGGATGTTATAGGACAAAGATTATCCTTTGAGAGAAAGAAATTCATTTGAGAGAGAGACATTGGAGCAGATGACTGGGTTTTTGAGGATGAGGTTCCATGCCTGGACTAGTTTGATGGTACTCAGCAGTACAATTCTGTGAGCCTTCCTGCATTGCTGTGGTCTGCTGTACTTTCCATAACATGGCTCTTGAAAGTATGTACTTTGAAGAGGGAGATAGACTGGAGGGAGACAGCAGATCAGAAGGAAGATGCAGGGATTCCCTGGTTGCCGTGGCCAAGCTTAGCCCATGACCTGAGGGTCTTGTCTGGATGCTATTGATGTCAAAGATCATTTGATTCAGGCACATCTTAGCTTCTAACCCAAGAGGTCTGTAAGGTCTGGAACTCACTTAAAGCTTCCCGTGAGAGCATTTCCATTGAAGGCAGCAGCTTGGAACAGAATCAAATCCAACTGCCAGTGAATGATCCTGCCATAGGCTTCTCCCCAAAACCCTCACTTCCCTTCATCACGTCTTCCCTTTTTCTCAGTCTCACAATTAAATATGCTACAATGGTGGTTCAGAGGTAGAATTCTCGCGTGCATGCGGCAGTGGGTTTGATTCCCAGAAAACGCAAAGCCCCTACTTTGGGCAGCATGAAAGCACAATGGTTAGTACTGCTGCCTCACAGTGCCAGGGACCCGGGTTTGATTCCCAACTTGGGTCACTGTCTGGAGTTTGCACATTTTTTTCATGTCTGCATGCTTTTCTTCCAGGTGTTCCAATTTCCTTCCACAGTTCATGTACGGGTTAGGTTGATTGGCCATGATAAATTGCCCTTTAGGGACTAGCAGAGTAAATACATGGAGCTACAAGGATAGGGATGGGTGAGATTATGGTTGGTGCAGACTTGATGGGCCGAATGGCATTCTGCACTGTAGGGATTTTATGAATAATTCTTTTTAAAAAAATTAAATTGAGGACAAACTTGAAGGAATTGCAATGCTCTCCATGTACTAGATACGCAAATGTTATGATTTTTGGGTGCAAGAGAAACAGGAGCCAGGCAGAAACGAACCAAGCAATGGGAATTAACCTACAATGCAAAAATAAAATTAACAATGTAAATTTTATGTTTAGATGTTCAATACATCTTTCTATGAACCACTACCTCCTGGATATGAAAATGTAGAAGACTTAATACCACCATTCAATGCCTATTCTCCAGTCGGCATACCAGTGGTAAGCTCATCTCACCATGGAAAGATCAGGGGGGATATTCTTTTATGTAGTGCAGTTTCTCGCTAATGTCTGTACTACTCTCATTGAAGATCTCTGTGTAAACTGTTCCAGGAGAATCATGGTAAGTCTGCATAGCACTACTATGTGAATGAATGTCTTCCCTATTATGCTGTAATCAAATTATTTAAAACTGGTCAGTTTGGAAATCATTTTAAGTATCCCATAAAAGTTAAAATTCTGTTACTGCTATCCTTTCCTCAGTAATTGCCACTCTAATGGTAACAGAGTAGAACATGCGATAGTATCTTAATGTACAGGATTTAAATAGTGTTCTTATCTCTGACAATGGGATATCACGATTCATTGGATATAGTACAAGAAAAGAATTGTATAATTACTTGAAATTCAATTTAACAAGTCCATTTTTCATATCTCAAACCAAGCAAATTTGTCTTGGGAGTACATGTTTGTTTGAGTAAGATATCAACATTCTGCAGGGACCACTCCCTCTGTAGCAACTAATCCACTCCTCCTTTGCCCCAAACATCCATCCCTTGCCACAGCACTTTCCCAAACATTCATAGAAGATGCAACATTGCCCCTTTACCTCCTCCCATCCCTCTGTCCACAGGCCCAAACACTCTCTTCGGATAAAGCAACATTTCACTTGCTTCAGTTTGGTTAGCTGTATCGCTGCTCCCACTGTGGCCCCCTCTACATTGTATGTGTGTGCATGAGTGTGTATTAGTCCCGTCATGGGAAATTTGGTGAGTTTGTTTGGGTCAGTGGAGTGATAGGGGCTATGTTTGAATGATGGAGGTTTCTATTATGCTTGCGTGGGCAGATTGAATATATTGTGGAAAAATGTGGTAGAAGGAACAGGTGATTGCTTGACATCAACAACCAATGTGCTATTTGTGTGCAGGGAGATTTAGTCTATGTTAACTATGCTCGGACTGAGGATTTCTTCCAGTTGGAAAGGGAACTGGGTATCAACTGCACTGGAAAAATTCTGATCGCCAGATATGGGAAAATCTTCCGAGGAAACAAGGTACAAATTTATTGTTCAGCTTGATTTGAAGCATTATGTATTTTCTGCAGCTGTACTGTTACAATCTCACCTGATGGACAGGAGGCCCCAGAATGGAACCTGGCTCAATAGATCCTAACTTTTATTTTTTACTTACAAATGTGGATGAACAGACTCATGGGACTGTCAATGAACTTTTAACAAAAGAATAAAAATTTATTAAGTAAAAAAACATCAATTATAATACTCCTCCTACCCCTTCACTCCAGCCATATTTGCACAGGTATCTACAGATTTGTAAGGGTAACACAAGTTACATAATTTATCATTCTCTATCGTTCACAGTAAGTATGCAGTCCATATAAATCAATAGGTGAAATGTAGTCAGATGCCACCCAAAGCAACTTTGTGGATTTCTCATTAATTTCTCCCAAATGCTTGTCACACTGAGAGCCACTGGTCTTATTGGACTCTGTCTTTAACACAAGGGTTTCTAATCTCTTGAAAAACATGCCTTGGAATCTTCTCCCAAAAAAGGGTTTATCTCTGATGCCTTTACCAAGAACCTGCCTCCAGGATTTCAACTTCTCTTTTCAGTATTCCTCTGCCCAGCATTGCCATATGCATTCAAGCTTCCAGGCAATTTCTCAGGTATCCAGCCATGGCAACAAAACACCGCTGCTTTACAGAATGTATGAAGGTGTCATCGACTTTAGGATCCACCGTGGATTTCTGGCTTTTTGCTAGCTAATTTCTTGAGTTCTTCACCTTATCATCCTGTCTTTACCTGGGAGCCTCTCTCTTTCTCTCTGTCTCTGACTTCACAGAACAGAACTCTCTTTTCCAGAATTCTGTCCTTTGTTCCTTTAACTTCCTGGAGCTCTCACTTCCTGATTTCTGAGACCTCTTTTTCTTTAGTTTCTTGGGCTTGCTTTCTGCTCCCTTTATTGTCCTGTCTATATTGGCAGTTTTGTGGAAAACTTCTTACCTCTGGGTTAGCTGGATCCTAACTGAAACTCAATTGCTTCTGCTTTTCAGTGTGAGCCTCTGATTGCTAGCAACAGCTCCATTTTCAAACCCCTGCATTTAGCTTTATGTTGTACAACCTTAATTACAATGCAGGCAAAGTTTAAAGTAAAACTAAAACCCATTGCCTTGTAGGCACCTTTGTATAACATGAAATAAAATGAAGTTTTAACCCTTTAGTACCAGAAACACAAATTAAGCTTACTTAAACTTATAGCTTTTTTCTAATACCCACAATATAAATTACATAAACTCTCTCTCTTTTCGAACAGTACAATAATTAGCAAATAAAGCATTCTTTTGTTTTGAAGGAGTAAAGCTGGTTTAATCAAATTTGGATGTTTGAAAGGGAACCGCTATGGTGATGGGACAGCTTCAGCAACCCCGAGAACTGTGTGTAAATTATATTAAATTTTGAATGTAATCTGACTATATTATAATAGTTCAGAAATACTGCAGAGAAAGTACAGTTAGCATACGTGACTAAGGGAAAAATTCTCTAAAAATTTCCACTCCAATTTTTATCTGCAATCCGAGCATTTTACCAAATCAGTACCCATACAATGATAAAGTATGACAGATATATATCACTTCTAAACAACAATTTATTTTGTTATTTCTCTCATTATAGTTAAAAGATATGCACAACCACTGCATGGCCTAATCATGCTTGTCGAAGAAGTATACTGTCTGGTTTCCTTAGTAATTAGTATGAGGAACATTGCTTTTCATGACTTATGTTAATGATCTAAACTGTATGCGCAAGGTACAATTTCAAAATTTGCAGGTGATAAAATCTGGGAAATATTCTGAACTGTGGGGAGGGGTCGCTAGACGTGAGGAGGAGGAGGAGAGGAAGGGGCCAGACGTGAGGAGGAGGAGGACGAGGTGCCAGATAGGAAGAGGAGGAGGACAGGGGTGCCAGACGTGAGGAGGAGGAGGAGGAGGAGGATGGTGCTAGACATGAGGAGGAGGAGAAGGGGGCCAGGCGTGAGGAGGAGGAAGAGAGGGCCAGGTGTGAGGTGGAGGAGGAGAGGAGGGAGCCAGATGTGAAGAGGTGGAGGAGGAGAGGAGGGGGCCAGATGTGAGGAGGAGGAGGACAAGGGGGCCAGATGTGAGGAGGAGGAGGAGAAGGAGGAGGAAGGGGCTAGACAGGAGGAGGAAGAAGGGGCCAGACATGAGGAGGACAGTAGCACCTGTTTTGAAAGAGTCACTTATTGGCATTTCAACCCAAGGGCTATCCGTTATGAATGCTTACCTGAATTTCAAAACCTATAGCTATCTGAGCAGGTGTTCTATGTTCAGTTTGACTGAGAGCTTAAAAAGTCTACAAAAATATGTGCTGCCTTAGAAGCTACTGAATAGGATGGTGTGCATTTTATAGGATATTAAACACTTGAGATATAGAAGTTTTCTTGAATGGAAATTGTTCTGCAATCACATTTTATGTGCTATGAGTGTAATAGAGTTTTAGGACCATGTGGCAAAAGAAGAAAGGTCTAAGGCAGCCCATGATGGATACTGGTGAGTTGGCATTGAAATACTGTGAGGAACCAATGGGGATTGGATGGGTGATGGTGGCGGGGGGGAGGGGGGGGTGCGGTGTGCGGGGGTGCATGAGTTAGCACAGAATTGCCCTGGGGGCTATTGAAGGACTATAGTGGGTGGCTAAAGGACTAGATACCTTGTAAGACAACTGGAACTAAGTCTAAGAGAAAACATGCAAGCCTAGCAAACAGCCCAGCTTGGCATCTGACTATTCTCCACTCATCCTAACATCTGCTTCCAGCGTCAGCGAGCTTGACTCCAGCCCCCTATGCATACGCGACACAGTGAACACCTTAGTGATTCAGAGCAGTTCTTAACAAGGCTGGAATTGTGAATCAGGATATTTCCTGAGTTGGGCTGCCCATCTCTGCAGCCAAAGTGTAGCACTAGGATATAGTACAACCTTTCATGATTATGAATAAATTGAATGGACCTCTGCATTCTTAATGTCATAAGTGTGATGCATTGAAGTATAAAGGATTGATGTCCTTTTGTAAGGCCATTTTAATTGAGTCACAAATTGACTTAAAATCCTATTATGCTGAATTATAACTTGGACATTATTCTATTGAAACTAGCCAAAGATTCATGGGATAAATATTGCAAAGTTCCTGTTATTTATGGGAGAATCACTTAAATTTCCAGCAAACCTTAGAGACCACGTGACTTTCTCGTCTGAGTTTTTGGAGAATCTCGGAGGCCACACTGAATGGGAGTGTGTGTTGTTTAATTAGAAATTAGTTTCGAACTCTAAGTTATTGTCTGGGCTAAGTAAATTGTAGCACTTATGGACTGCTATAGTTGGCCTTATAAATTGTTTTTCTTGCTTGAAATAAAAAATTATTGCCTTTATCCACTGTTGGTTGCCTGGAGCTTTTTTGTTACTACAAGGTGGTAGTGCCCGTACAAACAGAAGTAGCATTGCAACTAAAGGCAGAAAAATTAAACAGTAGGCAGGATTTTTCAGTCTCTCTGTGGCATGTTTCAGGATGGCAGGAAGCAATATGCCGCTTGCTCTTGGCAGGATCTTATGGACCTGCCTTATCAACAGGGTTTCCCTTTTAATACACTCCTTGATGCTGGGAGACCCACAGTGCATTTTGGCAGGACCATAAGATCCCAACTATTTCTGCAAGCTTGAATCATTGAAACCTTAATGTTGTCTTGCGGCCTCTTCCCCTCCCACCACCTCATCACCTCTCCCCCCGCCCAAGACTCAGTCCTCACCACCTTGCACCCCTCGCACCCCCCACCCCTCTTGCCGCCTGGCAATCCCCCTCGCCACCTGGCCCCTCCTTCCCGCCGCCTGGCCCCCTCCTGCCGCCCCAGACTCACTCCTCACCGCCTCGGCCCCTCTCACCACCTTGCCCCAACCCCACCCTCTTCACCACGTGGCCCCCACCCACCTCTTCACCTGGCCACCCCCCTGTCTTGCCGGCTGGCCACCCCCCTCCCTTGCCCCTCCCACTGCCTGGCTCCCTCCTGCCACCCTGGACTCCCCCCTCGCTGCCTCACCCCTCCCGCTGTCTGGCCCCCTCTCCCTCCCACCGCCTGGCCCCCTCCTGCCACCCCGGACTCCCCCCCCCCACCTCACCGCTTCGCCCCTCCTGCTGTCTGGCCCCATTGCCCCCCGCCCCCCGCCTGGCCCCCTCGTGCCACCCCTGACTCCCTTGCCGCCTGGCCCTCTCCTCGACCAGCTGCAATGGCCAGATTGGTTTTTACAGTTTCATTACATATCCAACACACATAAAAAAAAAACTTGCAAATATATACACAGTTTAAAAATATTTTGTTTTGCTCCGGTAACTTCCTGAATCGCTCAGGAAGCTTTGTATGGGGACAATGTTAAATTCGCTATCAGTGAAAGGAAATAACAAAGATAACATAAACCACACTTTTGGTGCTCTTCACAGCCTCCAATTAAAGCTGGCTTGAATGTCAAATGTGGAAATACTTGCAGCCTACAGGGTGAATAATGAATGGGATTGAGAAGAATCTTTTCAGTGAGCACAGGAGATGTTAGTCAATGATTCTTTCTGATTTCTCTTATGATGGATCTAGATAAGGACAGTAGGAAGAGATTTTCCAGCAGCTGAAGAAGCTCCCAGGCTGGAGTAACTGCGCTCCATGAACATCTCCATTCGCAGAGCCCAGCACATGTCTGCAAATGAGTGCAGTATTTGCATCATGTATTGAAACAGAAATGCAAGTAGGCTCCTGAAACCTTCATCATCACGATTACTTGTTTTCAGCCTATTCGATTCGTTCTCCTTGCTAAATACACATCCTGATGTCAGTAATGCTGAAGACCTGTGCTACAGAATTAGCCACACTTTTAGCTAATCTACATCAGTGGCATCTACCCAACAATTGCAAATTGTTCAGATAGCATGTCCTGTTCACAAAAAGCAAGAGAAGTCCAATGCAGTCGTTTACCAATCTGTCAGAAAAACACAATACTATGGATGCTGGGAATCTGCCTGAATGACTGCATTTACTAGTTGTTTTTCTGTTTTGATTGATATTCTCATTCGTCAACAAAACGAAGGAAAGAATTGTCAACAATTCTATCAAGCAGTATGTACTTACCAATAACATGCTCATTGGACAAAGCAGCCCATTTGATTGGCACTCCATCTGCTACCTTTAAACATTCACTTCCTGCACCACTGATGCATGTTGGTAGCAATGTGTAACATCTACAAGATGCATTGCACCAACTCATCAAGACTCCTTCAACAGCATTTTGCAAACTTGCAATTCTACCACCTGAAGGACAAGGGCAACAGGTGCATGGGAACACCACCTCCAACTTCCCCTTCAAGTCACATATCATACAATCTTGAAATTATATTGCCGTTCCTTCACTGTAACTGGTTTAAAATCCTGGAACTCCTTTCCTAACAGCGTTATGGCTGTACCTCCACCACATAGATTCCCAGAAGGAAAAAGCAGTAAAATGAGGAAATAAGGCTTCTGGCCTGAACAAGTCTTGTTTGCAGGATGGCAGCCAGTGACTACTGTTGTGCCTCAGGGATCAGTGCTGGGCCTACAACTTTTCATAATATACATTAGCAATTTGAAAAAAAGAACTGAAGGCACTGTTGCTAATTTTGCAGATGATACAAAGGTATGTAGAGGGACAGATAGTATTGAAGAAGCAGAGGGGCTGCAGAAGGGCTTGGACAGGTTAGGAGATTGTATTCCATCTGCCACTTCTTTGCCCAATGTGGAAAAGTGAGACGTTATGCACTGTGGAGGGAGGAATGGAGGCATAGACTATTTTCTAAATGGGGGAATGCTTTGGAAATCAGAAACATAAAGGGACTCTGAAGTTCTTGTTCAAGATTCTCTTAAGGTTAATGTGTAAGTTCAGTTGGCAATTAGGAAGGCCAACTGAGTGGCTTGATTCTAGCCCTATGTCTTATGGTCTTATGACATACTTTTAAAATGAACACCAGCCAAATGGGAAAATAGGAATACTGGTCCAAATTGTTTTTCCCCCTCTGAGCTATAATGGTTCAAGAAGATGGCTCGCTATCACTTTCTCGAATAATTAGAGATGGGCAATGAATGCTGGCCTAGTCAGTAACATCCACATCCTTTGACAAAGCATTAAAAATGTAACTTCTGTGTGAATTTGCCTTGACATCAGATAAGGTGGATTTAGTGAATATCTGGAGCAAGAGAGCTCAAGAAGACATTCTAAGAATATCAGCTTCTGTTGAATTTTCCAGTGCGATTGCTGTCCTATTTGGAGTTATGATGTGGTTCTGCTGTAGCTAGTTCAGCTTTGGCTTTCAAATCTATTTTGATTAGGTGGGGTTGATAGTGGAACAATTCTCAAATCCAATGTTGAATGACAGGAGTATTGGGATGTTTCGGATACCTCCACATGAGTGTGGGAATAATTTTGTAATTGCGTAAATGTGTCTCCACAGTTTCTGTCATTATGCAGATAAAACAAGCTTCTTAAAGCATAATTTGCATTTTCAGTTTAGTTGAATGATATCATCCTTTCTGTTCACTAGGTTAAGAATGCAATGAATGCAGGGGCTCGAGGACTCATCTTTTTCTCAGATCCTGCTGATTACTGTGCACCAGGAGTGCATCCATACCCAGATGGCTGGAATCTCCCTGGAAGTGGTGTCCAACGTGGAAACATTTTAAACCTGAATGGAGCTGGTGATCCTTTAACCCCAGGCTTTCCAGCTAATGGTTTGTACTACAAACTTGTATATTCTTGAGTCAGCTAACAACTGCTCTTTTCAGAGGAGATTTTACACCATCATCTTATTCCATGTTATTGCTGTAACCATGAAAATGCTCAAACTTTTAACCATATTTTTTGTTAATCTAAGTAAAGCAAACCCTTTGGTTCCTTCATACGAGTCACTTATTTCAATTATAAAAAGTTGAGGTCCAGCACAGATCCCTGTAGCACACCACTAGTCACATCCTGCTAACTAGAAAAAGGCCCATTTATAGCAATTGTTTCCTGTCAGCCAATCAGCTATCTATCCATGCCAATATGTTACCTCCTCTACAATGAGCTTTTATTTTCTACAACATTCTTTAATATAGCACCTTATCAAATGCCTTAATATACAACAGTACAGACTCTTTGGCCCCTGATGTTGTGCTGAGTCTTGTGCGAAACCAAAATCAAGCTATCCCACTCCTATCATTCTGGTGTGCTCCATGTGCCTATTCAATAACTGTTTGAAAGTTCCTAGTGTCTGACTCCACTTTCACAGTAGGCAGTGCATTCCACACTCCAACTACTCTCTGAGTGAAGTTCTGTTTACTATTCTTTATATTCTGTCCAATCTTCTGACCTAGCATTAACATTCTATAAGATTCCAACAAGCAGGGTGGATAATGGAGAACCAGTAGATGTAGTATATTAGGATTGCCACATAAAATTTGACAAGGGAGTCAAGATAATGAGGATAGACAGTAGAGTGTTGCTGATGCCACAGTTTGATCAGATCTGACCTTATTGAATGTCAGTGCTGGGTCAATGGGTGGCATGGATTTTTAAGTCCCCTTCACTTAAATTGTATTTGTCTCTCTTAGCCTAGTCGAAATGTGCATCCTCCATGTGAGAAGGGACTTTATTTTCTTAACCTAGATGTTAGTGAAGAGGGCTTTGCAGGGCTGTCAAGTCATAATGTGTCTTTGTTGTTTCTAGATCGATGCCAGATTATCTCTCTGGTTTTATTCTTACAATTCTCACTGTAGTGCGTTTGAGAATAATCAGTGGTTTGCTCAGCTGTTTCTGATGGCAGTTAAGAGCCCACCACAGAGAGACCAGGGATGGGATTTTCCAGCCGTACTTTCCCCAAAACTGTAAAATCTCACCCAAGGTCAACAGACCTCTGCATGGTTCACCCCCTGCCCGCTATGACTCCCCATGCAGACAGGACGAGAAAATTCTGCTCCAGGAGTTTTGCATGTACATATCTTTGAAAGTGGCAGGACAACTTGTAAAAGATACAGAAAAAAGCGATGAGGCCCTTGCCTCTATAAATAGAGGCATAGACCAAAAAAACAAGGAATTATGGCAAACCTTTTATAAATCATTGGTTAACCTTCAGGTTGAGTATTATGTCCAATTCTAGGCATTAATGTTTAGTAAGGCTGTCAAATCATAATTGAGGCTGCAGAGGAAATGTACTTGAAATGGTTCTAGGGATTAGAGATTATAGTTAACGAGATTGGTTAGAGAGAATGGAATTGTTCTCCTTGGAACAGGCAATGTTAGTGGAGATTTAATAAAGGTATTCAAAATCATGAGGGATTTTAATAGAGTTGATGGCGAGAAGTGAAACAGTAAAGATAATAGAAAAGCTACCATTTAGACCTTTAATTTGACCTTATTCAGAACAAATATTTTAAAAATTTCTCTTGAAAAGTTTTAAAACCCTTGAAGATAACTATGCAGGATGGTAATTGCATGATTAATTTGAGGCATATTATCAATGAGATCTTTATGTAGATGATGTAGATTGAGATAATTGTCACAATTAACAGTGCAGTAATTTTCTTATTCACATATAGATGCTTTACACCAGTTCTCAGGAATATTCACAGCGTGCAATTGCACAAAATTAACTGAACATGAATCAATTATTTGTGATGAAAATGCTTTTGTAATGTACTTAATTTTTCATTCCTCTTTTCAGAATATGCCTTTCGATTGGATGAAGGCATTGGCCTTCCAAAAATTCCTGTTCATCCAATAGGCTATAAAGATGCAGAGGAGATATTGCGGTAAGTTGACTAAAAGTCCAAACTAGTTTTGTAAACTGAATTTTTTTTTCAAAAAATATACCTTATTCATAAAAATCTCAGTTAACCTATTGCAAGTCTACAAAACACAGTTTTGTAAACTGCGTTTGAATAGTTAAACCACCACAGTAAGATTTGAACTCTCACTCTGCATTATTATTCAGGCCTACTGAACCACTTGCCCTGTAAGGTAATCATTGCAATAATTTCAATGATTGGCCCCACCAGTTAATTTATAAAACACAGTGATTTATTACAACTATAAATAATTACTAAGTATTTTAACCGGTCTTTCCATTCTCAGCTCCAGAGCCCAACTGTTGGAATATGTCCCAACATGTTCCCATGAGTCCCCAAATCTGCTATTGATTGGACCAGTGGGTCACATGACTCCTCCCTCAGACAACTTCCTCTTCAAGGAGCTTCAGAAATTTATTGTCTCTATCTTCCTATTAAGTTAAGGCACAACATATTTATTTCCTGAAAAATGCTTTTGGATTTAGCTTTGTATATCTCTCCAATATTTCTTCAGACACTTGTAAATATTACAAGTTGATGAAATACTGTACAAAATCAAAGTTTACAACATGTTATTGTCTCAGAGAATATTGGAGACCACAGAAATACAGATTTTGTTGTGTACTTTTACTGCATTCAGAATTAGAAATGTATAGATCTTTTTTCTGCACGCATAATGGCCAGGGTCATTTGGACATGGAGTCCTTGTTGCTGGGGCCAAAGTTGTGGGCAACCCCTGTGGTGGCGGGTGGGACCAGGGGCTACATTTTATCTGCAGCAGCCAATTAAGTGGCTCTCACTGGACCTGCTATCAAATTTAAGTTTGTGGTTCAGCTGGACTCTTAATGTGTCTGCCAATTTTCCTGCCTCTGGCAAAGTAGTATGGTCGGTAAGAAGTCTCACAACACCAAGTTAAAGTCCAACAGATTTAAAAATCTGTAAGACTTTAACCTGGTGTTGTGAGACTTCTTATTGTGTTTACCCCAGTACAACGCCAGCATCTCCACATCAAAGTAGTATGGTAACAGGAATTTGCTGGGTATTTGCTAATTCCTAAGCCTGCTTGTAAAGGAGATGCAGACTCTAGGATACTTTGGTAGAGAAGTTTATTGCTCACTGCAGAGCTAATGTCTCCCCTCTAACATACCGGACTGCTCGTGCTGGCTGACTTTCTTACACAGTAAGAAGTCTCACAACACCAGGCTAAAGTCCAACAGGTTTATTTGGTAGCACAAGCTTTTGGAGTCTCGCTCCTTCTTCAGGTGAGTATAGAGGCAGAAGCGATTTGTTTAATTTGGCATCAACATCGTGGGCTGAAGGGCCTGTTCATGTGCTGTGCTGTACTGTTCTATGTTCTATTGGATAATTAACATCCATTTAACTACTATTGGATGGTAACAGGTTTCTCTCTTTAAATAAAATTGAAATGCAGATAAAAGTCATACAAAATGAACATATTCATTGTCATATTATACAATCAATTGTTAAGCTAAGAGGCAAGTAAAGGAGTATTGTATGAACTAACTTTCTGTGTTTGACTTAAAAAAATGTAGTTAAAAGTAATTAGCGGCCCTGTGATTCTGTTCCCCACATTTAATAATGTTTAAAAAGTTGTGGTCTTCTGAGCCAGTGTTGCATTCTGGGATCTTCCTGTCCAGTTATAGCATCAACTGGGAACTTAACATTGGATCATTCCACAGACTGTGAATGTACACCCACTATATGGAACCATGCATTGAATGAATCAGTGACTACAATTACCACGCGGAATCTTCTGGTAACTAAAATGATTCTTTCCGATTGGTCAGAATTATCTTCCTTGCCTTTCATGTCATGTGTCACCTTAAAATTTGGGTTTTTTGTTATCAGGAAATCAGTGCACAATGATTCAGTCTGCATCTGAAGCACTTGTTGGTTAATTCTGGGATTCATCTTTCTGCCATAACTGGCAAAATTTCCACTGCCAATTTCCACTGTCTGTAATAGGTCCTATAGGGGTCTCTATCTTCATACCCATTGTAATTCTTTTGTCACCCAGATATTAGGGCCATATATTCAAACAGTCTCGAAATATTGCTGGCAATATTATCTGCCAACTTTGGTGTTGTGCCAAGAAAGTGGCCGAAAATGATGCCTTCACAGATATTGTTAAGGCTGCGTACATTTGATCCATAAGTGTTTCTTTCTCTTGAATCTAACTCTGGTTAAAACCACGAGCCTAACCATGTTTGATATCCTAGCACAGTTCAGAAATTTAAAGGCAAGTACTAATTTAGGGATTCCATGTGGCATCTCTGCGATCTCATATATAGTTAGTGAAATACTCACAATGTATTCTTCTATGGAGAGAGCATCCATTTTTAAAAAAAATTGTTAAAGTCTGACCAGGTCTCATGGGCATTCTGTAAGTCATTTCTCAAATAAATGTTAATGGAGTGTCCAAACCTTTATCACTGTTCAGTTCCTGAGTTCCAAGATACAGTGGATCTTGTTCCTATAACAGAGCAAGAGTGCTAGAGCTATTCCTTATTTTCTTTTCAGCAGAGATGCAACCCGTGTCCTTGATCCAATCTCCTTTTTCCTTTGATCACCAGGTGTTTCACTGAAGAGTGGTGGAAAATCATATCCTGCTACCTTGCATCTGATTTCAACCATCTTTCTTCAGAGTCTCAGAAATTAACTGCAATTAACCTTCTGTCTGGAAGTAAATCTCAATCTCCAGTGTTCAATTTCAATCAACCATCCTCTGCTATTTGCTAATTCCCAAGCCTGCTTGTGAAGGAGATGCAAAGATTAGGATGCTTATGTAGAGGATATTTACTGCTTACTGCAGAGCTAATTTCTGCCCTCCAATATACCAGACAGTAAGAATTGATTGACTCTTTCTTGTATACACTTGAAAATAATTATCAAATTAACACCCACATCTTATTACCTTGAAGTACTAGGTATTTAATATCAAGTAAACAAAAATTATTGGATGCTAACATTGACCACACCACCCCATGTCTTTCCACTCCACTTTGCCGGCCTGCCTGTCTCCAGGACCCAGAAAATTCTGGCTACAATATTAATGAAATGGAGATTTGAAAAACTTTCAAGTATTTTGACCACCATATATTTGCAGTGTGCAAATTGGTGGCTGTGTTTCTCTAAACTGTAACTGCTCTTAAAATGCAATTCGTTGTGAAATACTTGGAACAGTCTGAGGTCATGGAAGGTATCATATAAATGAAAGAGAAGATTATCAAAACCAGAGACTCCTGAATTACAAAACAGTAAATGAAGCAGTTAGAATAAGGGATGTATCACATGTCATATGACGTATATGAGAGATTCATGCTGAATATAAAAGTGCAGAGGAGAAATGATAAATGAAATGAAAAGACTAAAAAGGCAGTTCAAAAATGAATTCACAGCTAATGCAAAAGGAACGCAAAAGTCTTCTACAAGCATATTAATATTAAAAGGGTAGCCAATGGAACAGAGTATTAACTAGAAACCAAAATCTATCTGTGGATGCAATAACCATGTCTGCGGTACTGTTGAATATTTTGCATCAGTGCTTAATAGGGAAATTACTTTGGCAAAGCTACAGCAAACAACAAAGTTATAACAATTCTAGATGACATAAGTCCGTAAGCAAGGAACACCAGAAAGACCAACAGTTCTTAAAGTGGGTAAGTCACCTACTTTGGATGGGGTGCAATCTGGATTGTTAGCGAAGGAAAGTTAGAAACTGTAGAAGTGCAGGTCACAATCATTCAGTCGCCCTTGCGTGGCTAGATGGCTAGAGTGTAGTGTAGAATGATGCCAGTAGCCTCGGTTTAATTCCTGAATCAGATGTGGTAGCTCATGGAGGCCTGTCTCCTTGCATTTTTGATACGGAGAGGTGTCCCTGGAGCTATATTACCTCTTGCTTTGGACAGAGAAAGATATGGACCCTGATGAACTAATTATCAAACACATAGGTTTGGCTAATTACCAAACACATAGGTAATGCCACAGGACTGGAGAAACACAAGCCTTACATCTTTGTTCAAAAGTAGAGAGAAAGATAAAGCTGGAAATTGTAGGACAGTCATTTTAACAATGATGTTGGGTGAAGCAAATTACCTGGGAGAAAATTAAAAGCCACATGAGTTAAGAAAGGTGAAGCAACATGGATTTGTTAATTTGAGTTTGACTAACTTGATTTTCTTTTGGTGAAATTAACAGTGAGCAAGGAAAGGACAATGCAATTAATTATGTGTACTTGGACTTTCAAAAGATATTTTACTAAAATGGCACATAATAGGTGTGTGAGCAGAATTAAAGCGTGGAGTTACAACAGGCAGTAGCAATGTGGACACGAAAGGTAAAGGGTGCAGTTGTAAATGAGGTGCAAGTGTACCAGGATCTGGAAGTGTTTTTTTTTTCATTAACCAAATAAACTAAATTAACAGACTGTGGGATAAATTTAAAATTCAGTTCCTTTACTGCATCAAAGTAAACAGAATTTGGAACCTGGAGGTGTTTGTGCTGAAATCATTTAAAGTGACACCACAGGTTAACAAAGCAATTAATAAAGCACCTGTGGCAATAAGCAAAATCAGAAAGACAAAGTTTCACACAACATCAAACATAAATTTCAAAAAATAAAGCTGATGTATGAAAATAAACAACTCACTGAATAAAAAGAAGTCACAACAACAAATGATTTTTTATAAAATGAGTAACAAAGTCTACTATTGCGCTATGAAAGGATGAGAGCGTATGTGTATCTCCAGCTGATTGGCAAACATTCAGCAGTAGACTGGACATTAGATAAGGAGGACAACTTTCCAGGATGTGGGGAAAGAGCAAGATAATAGAATGAACTGGTTTGCTCTTTACCCAGTCCAAACTTGGTGGGCTGAATGGCCTTCTTTTGTGCCATGCTATTCTATGATTCTACAGGATGGCTGTGGACTTGTTTTAGTCCATAGAATGTCAAAAGTCAGTTGATTCTTCTCTTAGATAATTGCTTACTCTCTTCGACAGTTACATGGGAGGAATTTCAGCCCCCAGTGAATGGAAGGGACAACTGAATGTTTCGTATAACATTGGACCCGGCTTCAAGACTGGTTATTCCTCACGGTAAATCTGGCTTTCTGGCAGTTAAGAGCAAAAAATATGATTCTGCATACTTTACATTATTGATAACATCCCATTTTGTCCTCTCTTGACTTAGTGTTTTTCCCTGTATTGTATCCGTTTTTGTGTTTGCCATACTGAGTACACCAAAGTGCCAATTGCCACACTTCATAACATTAATATTTTCAATGCAGCCAATTCTTTTTTCTTACAATGTAAAAGTGAATGTGCAATGTAATTGGTATCTATTTTCTACTAAAAATGGTGACTGCTCTCAGGATTCTAAAATAGCTGTACCAGCAGATAGTGCCATGAATGTACTATTGGGAAAAGTGTAAAAACTGCCTAATGTCAATAGATGTCTCATGCTTCCTGTATTTCTTTCTTCAAATAAATAATATTTGAGGACTCCTAAAATGTATATTCATTCCTCTTCTTTTGTCCTCTTTTTATTTGTCCCCTACCCATTCTTGATACTCACTTCCCCCTTTCTCTAGACATCCATCCCCCTTCCTCCCCACCCAATCCATGTATCTGAAAACTTTTCCTTTCTCCATCACAACATACTACTTGGTGGCTACCTCCCTGAAGATGGGCAAACCTCGGTGATGCTCCTGCTGTGACCTTTGTAGGAAGTTGAATCTCTGATGGTAGCCCCTTCCTGACGGGTAGACTCATCTGTGGCTGGATACATCCCACCTCTGTATGTTCCTGTTACCTGTTCCCTTCCCAGCTCATGGTCCTGATGCCCCTCAGGTTGGTGCGGCCTGCCTTGCGGTGGCTGACACTCTCTCCTCTGATGCTCCACTTTACTGGAGGTCATAAAGCCTGAGGTGAATGATGCAAATTGCTGCATCTAATCTCTGGGCCTATCAGCAATGCCCCCTCCACCCACTCCCCACCACCCTCTGCTTTGTTCCACAGATGCTGAATGCACCTACAATGCTAAACAAGTTAACCCCTATGCTTGGCAGCCACATCCCTGCTCGCCATTAAATCTCATGCTACCTCCCAAGCCATTCTGTTTCCCACAATGGCTTCTGACTGCAGGCAATAATATCTCCTGCTCAGTTCCTGCCTGGTTATTGTAAGCTAAACTCTGAAGAGTCGCCATTCCCGTGCGTCTATGTAAAAATGAGAAAAACCTGGAAAAACCACTGTTAACTGTCTTTTAAACAGGTTTAATTACCACCCTATATTGTTCCAGAGTGATCTCCTTTCGCTAGCTTTGCTGCCTTTCGTAATACTCAGACATGGTGGAAAGGTGTTCAGCTTTCCTCCCCTTGCCTTAAGCTGCAGTTTCATGACCATTGCATCTCCCATTTTGCCTCGCTTGGGCTGCTAAAATTCAGCGCATAATTTCCAAGTAACTTTGTCAGTGTTTCTTTTCTCTTTCCAGTCATTATCTGAGGCTGATTGGGTGTTTGTCTTCAAACACTATGCTGAGTTTCCGACTTCATCTGTCCTTTTTGTCACATCCGGGTTCAATGATTCCAGAGCTGCTCAGGTTGAATTTCTATACTTCAGTCTTTGTAAATTTAATCTCGTCTAAAACTCTGCTGCTGAAATCCAGACAAGGATCAGCCATCTCTCTTGACCTTGATAGCCTCTGTTTCTCCAGAGACAGGATGCTCAACTGTGGCAGGAAAGTAAAGTGGGCTAATGTGAGTAGTTAACCTGAATGCATGACATTTTTTTTAACTGGAACATTTAAAATTTTAGAAAAGTCAGAATGCACGTTTACACAAGAAATGAGGTGAGACGAATTTACAATGTCATTGGTAAAATTCGAGGAGCAGTGGAACCAGGTGAGAATGTTTCTGAATTTAAAATTATTTAAATTTATTGCAGCTTTATATTTCTAAGATTGCATGTTTCTGCAGCGCTGGAAATATTTAATTTTACAAAAAAGTTGCACACGCTTTAGGCAATGGTTGATTTGCCAAATAATAAATTATACAGTAGAGGAGTTAGATTGGCTAAAATGCTTTTATTTAACAATTGATCTGGAACAATGGCACAAAAGCTTTAAGGAAAAAATTGTCTCCACTTCTATCATGAACATGACTACTTTAAGAATATACAAAAATCACACTGCTTCCATATGAAAAAAAAGCAACTTTGTTGGATATGCGGTTATGTAAAAATGATATGTGTCTTTATTGTTGAAACAGATCGGTATGTTATACTTGGAGGACATCGTGATGCTTGGGGATTTGGTAGCATTGATCCAATGTCAGGAGCAGTTGCTTTACATGAAGCTGTGAGAAGTTTTACAAATTTTATGAAAGAAGGTAAAAATCTCCAAATGTATCCCAATTTATGGCATCTATCATCTATCATTTGCTGTAGAGATGATTTTATCTTTTCCAATTAAATCAGGCAGTCGATCTGAGATTATTGTAAATTGTCTTGGAGTGATCTTTAAACAAAATCATCTTGCTTGGTTCATGAGGACTCTTCCCATCAATAGAAATCCACCCTTTCTCCAAACACTGGTCATTGATGTGTATCTTGTGTCTTCCTTCTTGAGCACTCCTGTGTGGAATTTTTTCAGGACGTTACATACAGTTCACAATGAGCTCGTGCATTATCCCCCTTTTCACTTCTATTGGGTCAGAATCCAGGTATTCCCTCCTTGATAGCACTGTGGGTGTACCTACACTATATGGACTGCAGTATTCAGGAAGGCAGCTCACCCCCACCTCATAGGGGCAATTAGGGATGGGTAACAAATATTTTCCTTGCCAATGATGCTCTCATCCCATGAATGAATAAAGAAAATGAGTGTACACCTTAGCTGCGTGTTTTCTGGGCCTGAAATACAGGGGCCATTTGCTATTATGAATGACATCCACAAACTCAGCACAAGATTAGAATTGAACGAGGAACTTAAGTGGATTGATTGGTTTAGTGCATTTACCTAGCAGACCATCCTGAGAGTTTCAGCTCACTTTTAATTGAGAATCAAGTGCAGTATTTATTTTTCGACATTTAAAAGATTTCTGCAGTGCCTCAACTTTTGGGTACTTGATGTGACTCAACAGAAATGCAAATTGAATCATTTGACAGTAAGGTCATCACACATAATCTAACCACGTTTTGCTAGTCATTCATTTTGCTGACTTAGATGTTAACTTTCGAGCATCCAATAGCCATGCCTGGAGTGAAGAGACTCCTTGAAGGACTCAGCCTTATTTAAACAGAAGCATCAAATGGTCAGCCCCAAATAAGCATCCTGATGCAACTCGTTCAAGTTAGGCTGGCACAACATTGGGCAGTTCAGAGGCTGTCTTGCTAACAGCAAAGTATGTCCTGGGGTAACTCCATGTTGATGTTAGTAAGGGAATGTGGGAATGAAGAACAGTACTATCTATGGTCTGATGTAGAAAGTCACATGATGGCAGACTGTGTGAAGTAGAGTCTGGAAGGAGCCAGCATGGAGACAGCATCCATATACCTTGGAAATGTATAGAGTTATATGTTACCAATAAATGGTTTATTTTCAATCATACAAGCTTCTAGACCTCTTAGTGAGATCACAGGCAACTATACAATGTTGGGACAATGAAGGATGGTCCCAAGATCCCAGAAAAGCTGGAAATGGTGTTGACAAAGTTCACTGCAGAAAAATGCCAACTGTGTCAGAATGGCCGAACATAGTACTGTGTTCAGATCATGGTCTTCTCTGGAGGAGTCGTTTCAAATCCCATTGCTAACATTGATTGAGGGCAGCATGCTGGCACAGGGTTAGAACTGCCTCCTTATAACGCCAGGGATTTGGGTTCAATTCCGGCCTTGAGTAATTGTCTATGTGGAGTTTGCACATTTTCCTGGAGTCTGCGTGGATTTACTCCTGGTGTTCCAGTTTCTCCCACCGTCCAAAGATGTGTGGGTTGGGTTGATTGGCCATGCTAAATCATCCCTTGTGTCAGGGAGATTAGCAGGGGTTATGGGGACAGGACCTGTGTGGTATTGTTTTTGGTGCAGGCTCGATAGACTGAATGGCCTCTTTCTGAACTGTAGGGATTCTTTAATTCTAAGTATGAGGTAACGCATTTTGATAGGAAAAATACAGGCAAACAATATAAAATAAGGGGTATAATTCTTAAAGGAATTCAGGAGCAGAGGGTCCTGGGTGTATATATGCATAGATTGTTGAAGGTGGCAGAACAGATGGGGAGAGCAGTTAAAGCATATAGTATTGTGGGATTTATTAATAGGAACATAGAGTACAAAAGTAAAGAGGTTGGGCTAAACTTGTAGAAAACACTAATTGGGCCTAACTGGAGTGTTATGTATACAGTTCCAAGTGCTACACTACAGAAAGGATGTAAATACATTGTAAAGAGTGCTGAAAAGGTTTGTGCCAACAATTGCCCATTAATTGGCCATGCAAGGGTGATGGTGAGCCATCTTCATTTACTGTTGCAGTCTGTCTGCTGTGGGTACACCCACTGTGTTGTTAGGAAGGAAGTTCCAGGTTTTTGACACAGCAACAGTGAAGGTGTGGCAATTATTGTTCAGGCATTTGACTTGATGAGGTATTTGCAGGCGATGGTCCCATGTATTTTACTGTCCTTGTCCTTCAAGGTGATAAAGATCACTGATTTAAAATATGCTGTCGAAGGATATCAGAAACAATTGAGTGAAATTAAACTGAAACTCTTTTCTATGAATGTGGAGAATTTTTGAATTGTGTATAGCATAAGAAACCAATGCAGTGATAAACTTTAGACATAACTTTCGTTTTTATCATAGCACATAGAGTTATTAATTACAACCATTCAGCCGATCTCATGGACTTTTTTATTGGTTCTAATATTTATTGAATAGGTGACAGCAATGATCCAAAATTTATTGTTTTTTTTATGTGAATGCCTGGCTTTTAATTGGCAGTACCAAATATATTTTGTTTTTAAAAAGCATTAAATGCGGTTACATCAATATCCCCCTTATCATTAAAAAAGAAAAGCAACATCTACCTGCATTTCGCTCCATTGTTTTTATCTGTAATGCGAAGTGAGATTTAGATGCTAGTCTCCTGCAGCCCATTTAGGCTCAGTACTGAAACCTGCACTGAAGCTGCCATGTGAGAGTTTAAGGGCAAAAAAAAACTCCAAAAGGTAAACTATTTTTATTGCTACTATCTGATTCAAATAGGTTGGAGACCGAGAAGAACCATGGTTTTTGCCAGCTGGGATGCAGAAGAATTTGGTTTATTGGGTTCTACAGAATGGGCAGAGGTAAGATGTTTGAAATTTGACAACAAGAAGCCTACTATATGTAGATTTCAATCCTCTAAGTAAAGGAAAGGCAGTTCTACTCAATGGCCACAATTTTTTAAAAACCCTTCTAATTATTTAGTTTGCAGCTTTTCATTTAAGGACTGCCAGATCAGTGTTGGGTTTGGAGCTATTTAGGGATTATTGAAACATTGCCCAAAAGGCACTTTAATTTCCTGTAACTGGGTTTGAAATCAAATTAATTGGTTATAAATATTTTGTTACCACATTCTGTACTTTTTTAATGTTGGTATATCCATTAAAAGTTGTTACAGATCTGAAGATATGCTACAAAAATCCATATATAATATTTGAGTAAGATAGATTTTTTAAAAATTTGGTAGTGGGACATGGGCATCATTTGCTGCTGGTGTCTATTGCCCATCCCTAGTCGCCCTTGAACTGAGTGGCCAGAATTTTACAGCCCTGCCCACCATAGGGATCGGAGTGGGTAAGGGGCAGATCACAGAATGGTCTGTTGACCCTGGATAGGATTTATGGTTTTGGGACAAGCAAGGTTAAAATCTGCCCAGTGGCTTGCAAAGTAATTTCAGAGGGCAGTTGAGAGTTAACTACATTGCTATGGTTGATGTCACATAAAGGCCAGGCCAGGTTTGGATTTGTTTCCCTAAAGGACATTAGTGACCAGCTGGTCTTCTCAACAACCGACAATAATTTATGGTCAACAGTAGATTCCTAATTCCAGATATTTTTATTGCATTCAAATTCCACTATCTGTTGTGGCGGGATTTGAACATGGCTCCCAGAACAAGTAGTCTCATTGGTATGTTAATATGGATTGGGGAATAAATTGATGAGCCTGTTTTTGGGCTTTGGGATCTTGATGCACGATTACCCCACTTCTGGTGTCACTGAGACGGACAACACACAAAAGTTGTGCTGCTGCTCATCAATATGATTGCAGTATGCAGCCTGGCACAAGATACCCTGCTGCTTTTTGCTGAACAAGCAATTCAGCAGCCTGGGTGGCTAACAGGATGTACAGGTAACCTCCACTTCTTCAAGGTACCCTGCCGCTCTTGGGAAGGAGGTGTCTCAGGCTACAATACTTGCTGCAGGAAGACACTGGCAGAAGGAAGAAGTCCAGAGAGAGGACTTGTTTGTGGAAGTGACACTGGAGGTTTTGAGTGATGGAGGTTGAAAGGAGAGGTGATATTTTCAGAGTGCAGGAGAGAAATCCCAAGGCGCACCTTCTGGAGGGGATGTGATGAGGAACTAACAGAGATTAACTCCTAAACTCAAAGACCTAGCTGTAGCACTGGAAAAAGTTCAAAACCTCGTGTAAATGGTCAAGATCAGTTAATGCATCTTCAAATGTTATCTCTCACTCATCACACCATTAAACGCTCACTCAACTGAAGTGTACCACAGCTCATCACTCACCCGTCAGCAACCAGCCTTAATATTCAGATACACCATATCATGCTCTCACATTCACCAACTTTACATACCAATAGCTATGGTAAGCACATTATCCAAACAGCACTGCATTCCTTGACACTTTCTTCTCTGTTGCACACATAACCTCAACCAGCAAGAGAGAACTGGCTAGAGCTAATTGAGCCCTTTGAAAGAGCTGCACTGCACATTAGAACACCAGCAGTCACTGAGGCCACAACCATTTAGAATGATGGTATTTTTATCTCACGTTCCCTCTCAAATTCCACTTTCTCTTATCCTGATCCCTGGTATGAAATGCAAGCTGCTGATGGTATGGCCATGGGCATCTGGCTTTCCATGTCACCCAAAACCTTCCCTTTAGCATTTTTACTTTCAGATTACCAAGATTTGCTACCTGACCAACCAGTGCAGCTAGGTCCCGAACGGTGTACGCAATACCAGATACTTTATGAAGAAGCATCATCACTTAATCTGACACTTCTAGTCGCCAGCTCAGATACTGGAACTTTGCACACATTGGTGGGTGGCATTAATATAAAGTGAGTCACTGGGCATGAGTGGGTTGCAGCTAGGCCAATGAGAAAAAGTGGTGAGTCTGCCAATTTGCCAGAAGGTGAGATCATAGATGAGTTCTAGGACTCTGATAAGGTGGCATACTGAATGAAATGTACTCCAAAATGCTTAGTACATTGCCAGCTCTGCCATAGAAACTATTTTCAAGGAGCATAGAGGAGTCCAGCTCCAATTCAGCAGGGCTTCACACACAACTTGAGCTCATCCTTTCCAGTATGGAAATAGTGACCATTAGCTTGCATTGCAGCATAGGCAGAAAGCTGTATCTACTTGGTGGACTGGAAGCTCAGGCTGAGATCATGAGATCCATGTTTTTTGGTATGCAAGTCCAGCATGGTAGCATGCAGTTTCAGAGCTGCATGCTGCCATTATGACTTTGACTATCAGTGTTCAAAGGAGCATGCAGCTGTCATAATGCTCCAGCAGATTGCAAGGATTGCTGAGGCACCACGTTGGCGAAATAGCAGCAGCTCTATGGGGCATGAATTTCAGATGTATCTAAAGCACACCCAAGCTTGCACTCTTGCAGCAGTGCTCAGAAGCAGTCCAGCATACGTTGTTGAAGTTTCAGGCTTTCATAATATCAGTACCAACAGCGTTACAAAAACCAAATTTTGAGGCCATTGTGTTTTAACGGGACTTAGCACAAGAGTCAAAATAAAAAAGTTTGTTTGTGGTATAAAGTAATGTGAATGGTCATTTTTCAGGTGCTGACTGGTTAAGGAGCTGTGCTAATATTCTAGGAAATCAACAGTAACAATGAAAGTCAGCCTAAATTTGAAAAACACAAGTTAAACAAAAAACTGTAGCATTGTCTGAAACAGACAAATTTACCAATCACTTCCTTACACGTGGCATTTACAGTAAAGTGAGAAAAGTAAAAACATTTATTTATAAGTCATAAGTAGGCTTCATTCACATTGCAATGAAGTTACTGTGAAAATCTTCTAGTCACCACAATCTGGAACCGGTTCAGGTAAACTGAGAGAGAATTTAGCATGGCTAATTCACCTAACCAGAATATGCTTCAGTAAGAGTTTGCAAAAAAGCCTTTTTTGAATGTTAAATAAACTGCTTTGCTCTGAACATCAGCGGGTTGGTTCTGACAAGAAGGCACATATGATTTAATTGAGATGCAGTTAGATTGCCCACTTAGTTATAGCTGGAAAGATTTTATTTCTTTTTAAGAAGAAAATGGAAAGTGGCCCAGATCAGCAGTTGCTGCTTGATTTATTTTAAATTTATTGAAATTCAAGTAAAGAATTTACATTTATGTAGTGCCTTTCACAGTGTCTTGTGCCCCAAAATGTATTATAGCTAATTAATACTTTTAAAGCATAGTTGCTGGTAATATGAAGCAATAATTTTAAACTTACCATTGATTGATGTAACACAAATGGACACATATAGTTATATGAAATAAAGGAATGCATAAGTTACTGCTGGTTTCAATAATGTTTTGATATTTTTACATTAAGGACAATGCCAAACTACTGCAAGAACGGGGCGTGGCATATATCAATGCAGATTCATCCATAGAAGGTAAATAAAGCAATTGTGTAATTTGATTAATTTTTATCAGATTTCTTTCTGATTTTAAAAAAAAGGTCATGTTTCTTTACGTTGAAGTGGTGGTCAGTTTTTTTTAAAGTGCCGATCACTCTTCCTTCTATGTATATAGAGTACCTGCAATTTGTGTATCAGTCACACTGCTATTGACAGTTTGGTGATGATGGTGTCTGAATCCTTTGTCATCAACCAGAAGTTTAATCATTGTGCAGGAGTTTCTTCAACTTTGGAAATCTAGACAAGAAAATAGAAGATAATGTTCAAAGCTTGACAAAGCCATATCTGAGCAATTAGCTGCTCCTGATTTCATTTACTTTAACTTCTATCATAGGCAATTGATGCTTTTGCATTCAAGTGTAAAGCTCAAATTGCCCTGCCTGTGTACATGTTAATTCTCAGTAACTGGAGAACTATTATTGTTTCCAGTCGTGTCAAATAATTTGCAGGATTCCCAGTTCAGTGCTTTCATGGGATTTATTTCTTACCAGGGATAAAATCAAAACTGTAACTGTAACATTTTGAGACTCTTTGATAGTGTTCATCATGCCAGTCTCACTTGGAGTCTGGCTTCTTCTAAGCGGAATTTACTTTCTTTAGAAAGTCGTGAACAGAAACTTGTTATCTTGTCAGAACTTGTAGCTGGGGAAATTGAGAAACATGCATGATTCAATTGCTTTTCAAGATAAGAAACAAACGGAAGCTGATATGATAGTATATTATCTGACTCGGAAACAGTTGCTGATGACTGGGACTTCTGTATGTTGACTGTTTGGAGGGACGTTAAAAGAGACAAGGCTCACTTGGCTGTGAAGAGACCTCAGGGAAAACAGTGGTCAGTAAATCTTGGTTCACTATCTTCATCTGCAGCAAGTACAGCAGTGATTTTTCCAGAGTTGAGCTCCTGAGAAACATGGGGTGGTGTGTAATACAGAATTGACCATCAAGGCACAAACTATCAGTTCACAGTCCAGTTAAGTGCATTATCTTAACTGCTGAGAAGATTGTAACAAGGATCAACCAGATTTGTCCAAGGATGTGCGGGTTAGGTTGATTAGCCACGCTAAAAATTGCCCTTAGTGTCCTGAGATGTGTAGATTGGAGGGATTAATGGGTAAATATGTAGGGATATGGGGGTAGAGCCTGGATGGGATTGTAGTCGATGCAAACTTGATGGGCCGAATGGCCTCTTTCTGTACTCTAGGGTTTCTATGATTCTATATCTACGAGATTTCTTAACAGAAATGACAGCTTTTTACAAAGTCCATATCCAGCTTGTTGTGCAATTCGTAGTAGAGAAAAATTTCCCTTTTCCTTTCTCATCTCTACACTGAAGCAATGCAGACAAGTAAAATAGATGAAAATAACTCTCTCCATACCAAAGACCAGCCTCTAGATTATTACAGAAATCTGGCGAGGATAAATGTCCTCTACAGGCGGAACAGAACTACAAGTTGTGTTTCTGTAAGAGATCACAGGAGTTGGTGTGGATGTGGTTTAACCTGTATCTTGGTCTTTATTGCAAGATAGAATATAAAAGTAATGAAGTCTTGCTACAACTATCTAGAGCATTTAGTAAGATCACACGTGGAGTAACCTGTATCATTTTGGTTTCCTTATTTAAGGAGGTGTAGACTTGCATTCAAGTCCACTGCGCATATACCAGTCAGCGCACATGCAGTGGCCTGCTTAGCACTATGCTGCTGGCTCTCACGTGGAAATAGGCCCGTATCCTTTACTTTGCAATGTGAATTCTGCTGAGGCAATCTGCAGTATTTAGAGTGTCAGAGATTCACTCTGGTAAGTATGCTAAATAAAACTGGCAGGAATTACCCCCATTTTCCTGCACGTTGGGAACATAGAATTTTTTTGGGAGAATCTCGGTCAAGATTCTGAGAAGATTGACAAGGTAGATGGTGACAGGATGTTTCCTCTCGGCACAGGGGGAAACCCAGATCCAGTTTCAAACTAAGGATCTCCCATTTAAGACCAAGATGAATAAGGAATTGCTCCTATCAGATGACTGTTAATCTTTAGTGTTTACTACTCCAGATTGAAGTGGAGACTGAGTGATTGAATATTATCGAGGCTCTGTGAAACAGATAGTGAATCTGCAATGGGGTGGGGTGGGAGGAGGAGGGAGGCGGATGTGGTGGGTGGGCAGACAAAAAAGTGGAGTTAATGCCACAATCAGATCAGTCATGATTTTATTGAATGCTGAAGCAAACCCAAGGAACCAAGTGGCCTACTACTCTTATTTCTTCCGTCAATCAAAAGATCTGTTTAGAATCTCAATGTTGAAGCTTCATATATTGCATTTATTTTATGCCAGAGATTGTGTTGTTGTCTAGAATATTGCTCCAAGTACACCAGCATTTAAGGGTAGCTGTATCAACATAAAGTGTTAAAGAACATTACAAAGCATAAAGTTAATTAGGGAGAAATCTATACGTTGTAAGTGTGCATTAAAGGACTAAATTCCAATGTTTTTTTTGTTCAAAGCAACAGTCTTAGTCATAGTTATCTCTGGCTGAGCCTAATGTATGAAACATAAATAACTCAGCATTTGTAGTTTAGTCTTTTAGATGTTTTGGTAGGATGTTAATTACTGAGCTCGTTGTACAGAGCTAATTAAAGAATAAAATGAGTGTTGAACATGGCCCCCAGCATTTAAACTTATGAGGCCATTTGAGAAGTTCTTTATTATCCCATTGAAGGGAAGTTCTACACATTCATATTCTACTAACTAGAATTTACTTTTTTTAAGTCACTTTTTTAAAAAAAGTCACTAATCACATTTAAAACATCTAACATTTGCAGTGAAAATTAATATAAAATAATTTTTCTAATTAGCATGCCACTTCACAGTACAAGGGACCTGGGTTTAATTCCGGGCTTGGATCACAGTCTGTGGAATTTTCACATTCTCTTGTGTCTGCATGGGTTTCCTCTGGGTGCTCTGGTTTCCTCCCACAGTCAAAGATGTGCAGGTTAGGTGGATTGGCCATGCTAAATTGCCCCTTAGTGTCAGGGGGATTAGCAGGGTAAATACATGGGGTTATGGCGATAAGATCTGTATGGGATTGTGGTTGGTCAGATTTGATTCTGCATTATATGATCCTATGATTCTAATTACCTTCGTGAAAATTAAGGCCAGAGGTTAACTCTGAATTGATTTCTTAACACAGGAATTGTGCAAACATCTTAGCCCTTTAATCTCCAACGAATATGAATTTTTCATTATCTAATATTGCTACAATTTGGGCTCTTATTTCAGCACTAAATTTTATTGAATCTGGAAAGGCCACTATTTTAGTTGAATAATTGTGGATGGCTATTTATGATGTTTTGTAATTTAACTCTTCCCCTCTCGTTTTGTCTTTCCCTCAGGTAATTACACACTGAGAGTTGACTGTAGCCCTTTGCTCTACCAGTTAGTTTATACCTTAACTAAAAAGGTAAGGAAACTGTTTAACATAACTGTTTCTAAGTTCCACTGTTTATTGAAGTGAAACAATGGACCACTAAAATATTTATATCGAAAATATAAAATGTGTGTCCATCAGCCTATTAAAAAGGCTGATTAAAAAGTATTAAAAAGTACAGGGTTGTTGTGGTGGAGATTTTAATTTCCCCTGTATTGACTGGGACTCACTTAGTGCTAGGGGCATGGATAGGGCCAAGTTTGTAAGGAACATCCAGGAAGGCTTCCTGAAACAGTATGTAGATAGTCCAACTAGGGAAGAGGCTATACTGGACCTGGTATTGGGGAATGAGCTTGGCCAAGTGGTCAAGGTTTCAGTAGGGGAGCAGTTCGGGAATAGTGACCACAATTAAGTAAGCTTTAAGGTACTGATGGATAAAGATAAGCGTAGTCCTCAAGTTAAGGTGCTAAATTGGGGGAAGGCTAATTGCAACAATATTAAGCAGGAACTGAAGAATGTATAATTGGGAGCAGATGTTTGAGGACAAATCAACAGCTGGCATGTGGGAGGCTTTCAAGTGTAAGTTGATAGGGATTCAGGACCGGCATATTCCTGTAAGGGTGAAGGATAAGTATGGCGAGTTTTGGGAATCTTGGATAATGAGAGATATTGTGAACATGATCAAAGAGAAAAAGGAAGCATTTGTCAAAGCAAGGAGGCTGGGAACACACAAAGCAAGTGTGAAATACAAAAAAAGTAGGAAGAAACTTAAGCAAGGAATAAGAAGAGCTAAGGGGTCATGAGAAAGCATTGGCCAATAGGATTAAGGAAAATCCCAAGGCTTTTTAACACATATATAAAAGGCAAGAGGGTAGCCAGAGAGAGGGTTGGTCCACTCAAAGACAAGAGAGGGAATCAATATGTGGAGTCAGAGGAAATGGGCAAGATGTTAAATGAGTACTTTGTGTCAGTGTTCACCAAAGAGGAGGACTAGTGGATGATGAGTCTGGGAAAGGATGTATAGATAGTTTGAGTCATTTTGAGATCAAAACAGAGGAGGTATTGGGATTCTTGAGAAAGATCAAGGTAGACAAATCTCCAGGGCCTGATGGGATATACCCTGGAATAATGAAAGAGGCAAGAGGGGAATTTGTTGGGGCCTTGAGAGAAATCTTTGTACCTTTACTGGTTACAGAGAAGGTCATTATGTGGATTCTCTACTCATCTGATGAAGGAACAGCGTTCTGAAATCTTGTGGCATTTACCAACAAATAAACCTGTTGGACTTTAACCTTGTGTTGTGAGACTTCTTACAAGAGAGGTTCCAGAGGATTGCAGAATAGACAATGTTGTTCCTTTGTTTAAGAAGGGTAGCTGTTTGTAATAGGAAAATGTAACTGGATTGATTAGTAAGTTTGCGGATAACCAAAAGGTTGGTGGATTTGCAGATAGCGATATGGACCATCAGAGGCTACAGCAGGATATAGATCAGTTGGAGACTTGGGCGGAGTGGTGGCAGATGAAGTTTGATTTGGACAAATGATATTGTCAGATGGGTCACATTGGCAGTGGACAGTGCTCCCAAATAAACAAAAATTCTAACACCAGGTGACTGAAATAAAATCAAACCTTGTTTAAGTTTGTTTATTAGTGTAGGTGGAGAAAATAGTTCAGAAGTCATACAGAATGCTTGCCTTCATCGGTTGGAGTATTGAGTTTAAAAATTGGCAAGTCATGTTGATCTTTATAGAACCTTAGTGAGGCTGCATTTGAAGTATAGTGTTCAATTCTTGTCACCATACTACCAGAAGGATGTGGAGGCTTTGGAGAGGGTACTGAAAAGATTTACCAGGATGTTGCCTTCTATGGAGGGGATTAGCTATGGGGAGAGATTGGAGAAACTTGGGTTGTTCTCATTGGAGTGATGGAGGTTGAGGGGAGACCTGATAAAAGTCTACAAGATTATGAGAAACATGGACAGAGCAGATAGTCAGAAGCTTTTTCCCAGGGAGGAAGAGTCAATTATTGGGGGCATAGGTTTAAGTTGCAAGGGGCAAGTTTGAAAAGAGATGTACAAGGCAGATATTTTACAGAGTGGTGGGTGCCTGGAACTCATTGCCAGGGGATGTAGTGGAAGCGAATACGGTAGTGACTTTTAAGGGGCATCTTGACAAGTACGCGAATGAGATGGTAATAAAGGGATATGGTCCCTGGAAGCATGGGGGTTTTAGTTAAGTTGGGCAGTATGGTCAGTGCAGGATTGGAGGGCCAAGCAGCCTGTTCCTGTGCTGTAATTTTCTTTGTTCTTTCTTTGTCCTGTATAAGGATATGTGGAAGTTGTAGAATATTTATTATACTGATAAAGGAGGTTTTCTGGATCAGATATGATGCAACTGTCTAACCTTCTCTCGATATAGCTGCTCTGTATATCAATAGATCTTATTTGGTACCAACAAGGATTTAGAGGAATAAAAATTACGTGAAATTTCACAGTATGGCTAGTTAAATAAGGGGTCAGAGCATGGTTTGATACAAACTTGACAGCTCATGGGTTTACTTTGATATAAGATATGTAGATAGTGCTCCTTCATGCTAACTATGGAATTGTACTAAGTGCAATAATGTTTGCATTTTCCTTAAAAATGACTATCTAATCTTCCTAGAAAGCATGAAGCAGCAGTTTTGTTTTGGAAAGGAGGAAATCTAAAACGTTTGACACCAGAGGAATACAACAAGGTGTTTAGATGTTGGTTAGTAGGTGGGAAACACGTAGTTCTGTAAGCAGCTTTTGTTTGCACTAGGATGTAAGTGTTCTGAGGACAGTTCTCAAATTTGTTGACAACATGGAAACGTGAGCTTGACAAATGTCAAAGAGGACTGGAAAAGATGGAAAACAGGTAGTGATTTAATGTGAATTAGGAGCAGGAGTAGGTCTCTGAATCCTGCTCTGCCATTCAGTAAAATCATGGCTGATCCAATTCAACTTCAACTCAACATTCCCGCCTATCCTCAATAACCTTTCACCTCCTTGTTTGTGAAGCATCTATGTAGCTCTATCTCAAAAATATTCAAAACTCTATTTCCACAGCTCTTTAAGGAAGAGATTTCCTGAGATTCATGACCACTGAGAGAAAAGAATTCTCCTTCCCTCCGTCTTAAATGAGTGACCCTTTATTCTTTAAACAGTGACCCTTATAGTTCTAGATTCTCCCACAACTGAACACATCATTTCCACATTCACACTGTTAAAAACCCTCACAATCTTCAAACCATGGAATCCCTACAGTGCAGAAGGAGGCCACTCAGCCCAGTGAGTCTGCACCGACTCTCTGAAAGAGCATCTTACCCAGGCCCAACAACTCCCTCCCCTATCCTTGTAACCACGTGCTTGTGTCTTATATCCCAATCTGGTATCTGTCAATCAAGTTGTCTCTTACTCTTCTAACCTACAGTGGATACAAAAGTGACCTGTCCAACCTTCCCTCATAAGACAATCCACCAATTTGTTCTGGGAAACTTTCTCCAAACCACTTCCAACACATTTACGTCCTCCTTTAAATAAGGAAACCAAGACTGTACTCAGCATGCCAGATATGATCTCACATCTGGATACTTAATTGGGATAAATATGAAGCAACACTTTTTAGAAGAAAATGAGGGATTGGATTGTGGACTCAATGCAAAGACATGAGAGTTTGTATGAAGATGTATCTTTGCATTTCAAGATGTAATTCTCTAAAGTTTGAGTGCAGATAAATTCAACCCTGAAAAGTAAAAACTACAGCATTATGCATTTTCATACCTTGGAGGTATACATGATAAAGAAGCAATTTTTAACATTGTTGGATTTTTGTACGCAGCTTTGATACTGTATTATGGAGAAATTACAAAGGTTCACTAAGATTACACCATGGATTAGAATCTATAGCTGCAAAGAAATACTTGAATTTCTGCGGTAATTTCTACTTCAGGAAGGAAGGCTAGGAGGAGATTTAATAGAAAATTTTCAAAAAATTATGAAACATTTTGAAGGAGTCAGTACAGGAAAGCAGTTGAGTGAAGAGAGAGGTGAGGAGTATTTTTTTTTAATAGTGTGCATCATGGAATGGTTTGCCAGAAGGAATGACTTGAGTTGGAGATCATTCTTTGTTTCAGTGGAATATTGTATGAGAATTTGAAGCACAGACAGAAACAGTGCTGGATGCAGCAACCAGGACAGTGGGGATTCGTTCTGCATTTTTCAGCAAAAGCTTCCACCTGTATTGTAAACTTCAATGATTCTGTCAAAGAAATACTCACAGACTAGCCATGCAATTTCTAGAAGCTGTTCTTGTTGTAACATGTACCAAATTTATTGATTCTAATTGAAGGAGAATTCTACCGATGACTCGAGTTGAATTGGATCAATCATGATTTTACTGAATGGCAGAGCAGGATTGGTGAACATTTACTGGTGGACACTTAAACTCTGAAAGACAGCTAACATTGGGACACAAGAATCTGGCTTTGACATTTATTGGACCTGTACATCAATGTAGTTCCAGCAGGAATTATTGGATAGTGATTTATGAGAAACAATTGATTGGTATTATCTCACCTCACCTCCTACCCTACCCCACCCCACCCCAACCTGGACATACTTGAAATTTTCTATTATGTTATTTGTAAAGAGCTAGGAACTAACTGTTACATGCATATGTATATTTTATGGTGCCATATGAAGGCAGCACGGTAGCACAGTGGTTAGCACTGCAACCTCTCAGCCAGATTCCTTAGTTTGATTCCAGCCTTGGGACACTGAGTTTGCACGTTCTCTCCATGTCTGAGCGGACTTTCACAGGGTACTCCAGTTTCCTCCCACAGTCCAAAGATGTGCAGGTTAAATAGATTGATCATACCAAATCTCCCTTCACTATCCAAAGATATGTAGATTAGGTGAATTCACTCGGGGTTACAGGGATAGGGTGGAGGGGCAGGCATGGGTGGGTTTCTCTTTAGGAGAGTCGGTGCAGACTCAGTTGGTTGGATGACTCAGTTGTTCTGCTCTGTGGAGATTCTCTGGGTTTCCTTTTGCTATCAGGTGCTGAGTAACAATGTCTACCATTGGTCTATCAGCCAACTAGAGACCAGCAGGAAATATACTGAAGGAAGCTCTGACATTCTGCGTCTAAAGTGTGATTATTTCTAACTTATGAGAACCCAGAAAACATAACAGCATTTAAGATCAATTATACAGTCCCTAATTATATAGGAATAGTGGCACAGTGGTAATGTTCCTCAACCAGAAATGCTGCTGTCTGGGCTAATGATCTAGGGATACAAGTTTAAATCCTGCCTTGGCAACTGGGGAATTTGCATTTACTTAATGAGATCATTCCAGAATTTAAAAAATAGCTTGATAGTATCACGCAAACAACTATGAAGCTACCAGATTGTCATAAAAATCTATCTGGTTCACCACTGCTCTTTAGGGTAGGACACCTCCTGTCCTTACCCAATTTAAACTATTGTCAGTTTCCAGATGCACTGCAATTTACTTGACTCTCAATTTCTCCCAGATGGCCCAACAAGCCACTCACTTGTATGAATTAAATTCTGATGTACCACCCTGCACTGATATGAGCAGCGAGCATGACAGAGGCACACCCTGCCCAGTCAACATCCGGGAACTTAACGCTGAAACTGGGAGAGATGCATAACAGATCAGTGAAGCAACAGCCTGATGTAGTTATATTCACAGAATCATACCTTACAGCTAATGCTCTGGACTTTTCTTATCATCTTTTCTGGGAATGTCCTGTTCCACTGGCGGCACCAGATGTAGTGACACAGTCATCAGGGTGTTGCCTTAGGAATCCAATGACTCCAGAAACCATGAAGTCATCAATCATGCATGAACAAGGAAAACTCCTGCTAATTGACACTATCCTTTCTTTCGGCTGATGAATCTGTGCTCCGCCGTATTAAACACCATTTAGAAGAAACAATATTGACAGCAACGATGGAGAACATCCATGACCATCATCAGGAGTGGCTTGATAACAACACTGGTTGAGTCCTGAAGGACATACTCTCCAGCCTAGGTCATGGCAGTAGTGGGGGAACCAACAAGGGAGGACATCCTTGCTGCACCCATGCCACACAGGAGACTGCTGAATAAAAGAGCCCATGGTGTTGGTACTGGTATGGATAGAAGATTGGCTGACTGGTAAAAAGCAGAGAGTGGGGATAAAAGGATCCTTTTCAAGGATCAATGTTGGGACCACAACTTTTAACTTTATATATCAGTGATCTAGATGAAGGAACTGAGGGCATTGTGGCTAGGTTTGCTGATGATACAAAGATAGGTGAAGTGGGCAGGTAGTATTGAAGAAACAGAGAGGCTGCAGAGGACTTGGACAGATCAGGAGAATAGGCTAATAAGTGGCAGAAGGAATACAACATAGGAAAGTGTGAGGTTATGCATTTGGTGGGAAGATAAGAGGCATAGGATATTTTCTAAATGGGAAGAGAATTCAGAAATCGGAAGTACTGAGGACTTGGGAGTCCTAGTTCAGGTTTCTCTTAAGGTTAACTTGGAGGTTGACTTGGTAGTTAGGAAAGCAAATGCAATGTTAGCATTCATTTTGAGAGGACTAGAAAAGCAGGGATGTACTTCTGAGATTTTATAAGGCTCTGGTCAGACCACATTTGGAATATTATGAGCAATTTTGGACCCCTAAGGAAGGATGTGCTGGCCTTGGAGAGGATCTGGAGGACGTTCATGAGAATAATCCCAGGAATGAAAACTTGACATATGAGAAGCGTCTGAGGACTCGGGTTTGTACTCGATGGAGTTTAGAAGGATGAAGAGGGGATCTCATTGAAACTTACAGGATACTGAAAAGCCTGGATACAGTGGACATAAAGTCACAGACGTTTACAGCATGGAAACTGGCCCTTTGGCCCGACTCGTCCATGCCGCTCTTTTTTTTAAACCCCCGAAGCTCGTCACAATTGCCCGCGTTTGACCCATTTCCCTCCATACCCATCAGACCCATGTAACTGTCTAAATGCTTTTTAAAAAACAAAATTACAAGCCTCTACCATACACCTAGCTGCTTGTTCCAAACACTCACCATCCTTTATGTGAAACAGCTGCCCCTCTGTACCTCTCCCCTCTCACCTTAAACCTATGCCCTCTAGTTTTAACTCCTCTGCCTTTGGAAAAAGATATTGATTATCTACCTTAAAACTAAACCTAAACTTAAAACCTAAATGCAACAACCTACAGTACCTTGTCAAAAGCCTTGCTAAAGTCCATGTGGACAATGTCAACTGTATTGCCCTCATCTACTTTTTGATTACCCCTTCAAAAAACGCAACCAAATTTATATGAGATTTGATTTTCCACTCAAAAACCATGCTGACTGTACCTAATCAGTCCTTGTGTCTCTAAATTCCGGTAGGTCTTGTCTCAAAATGTCTTTGAACAAATTACCCTCCGCAGACATGAGGTTCACTGGCCGGTAGTTTCCCAGGCTTTTCCCTCAGTCTAACATTTGTCACCAATCTTCAACCGTGACTATCGATGATTCAAATATCTCTATTACGGGATCTGCAATTTCTTCCCTAACCTCCCACAATGTCCTGCGGTATGTATTATCAGGTTCTGGGGATTTATCTATCTTGATGTGCTTTAAGACTTCCAGTACCCCTTTCCCTGTTGGAAGTACAGTCCTCATGATGTTATTATTTATTTACCCAAGTGTCCTCACATCCATACTTTTCTCAACAATAAATACTGTTGAGAAATATTCATTTAGGATCTCACCCATATCTTGTGGATTCACACACAGATGATCTTGTTGATCCTTAAAAGGCCCTACTCTCTCTCTCGTTACTCTTTTGTCCTTTATGTCTTTGTAGAAGCTCATTGAATTCTCTTGGGGAAGACGGTCCCATTCATAAGAGAGACTAGGATCTGAGGACACAGCCTCAGAGTAAAGTGACAACCCTTCAGATCTGACATGATGAGGAATTTCTTCAGCTAGAAGGTGGTGAATCTATGGAACTCATTGCCACAGAAGGCTGTGGAGGCCAGCTCATTGAGTGTATTTAAGGCAGAGATAGATATGTTCTTGCTTGGTAAAGAAATCAAAAGTTATGGGGAAAAAGCGGGAGAATGGGGCTGAGAAATTTATCAGCCATGATTGAATGCTGGAGTTGACGTCTTGGGCTGAATGGCCTAATTCTGCTCCTATATCTTATGGTTTTATTGTGATCTTATGATCTCACCTCTGTAGTGGTTTCAGATGCAAGAAGGTAAATTCAAAGGCTGAGAAGAGAGTGATTGTCATGGACGTCATGCCAGCATTTCACCCAAATGTGGTATTAACGAGTTCGAGTAAAATTGGAGTCACTGGGAATCGGGGAATATATTTCCTGTGGCTGGAGTTCTATCTAGCACAAAAGAAATTGTCGTTGGAGGCCAGTCACCTTAGCCATAGCTGGAGGAGTTCCTCAGGGTGGTTCCCTAGGCCCAAATATCTTTAGCTACTTCATCAATTAACTCCCTTCATCATACGGTTAGATGCTGAATGATTGCGTAATTAAGACGTGCTTTCTCAAACGCAACAAGACCAGTTACACTTGAGAAGCTAGACACCATGCACTTCAAAACAGCCACCGCCTTTACATTCATTCCCTTCATCACCAGCACACTGTGGCTGTAGTGTTTACTATCTACAAAGTATACTGCAGTAACTCACCCTGGCTTCTTTGATACCACTTCAAAGGAATTGGATTGGAATACCACCAGCTGTCACACACCATCCTGACTTGGAACTACGTTGTCATTCCTTCATCATTGTTGAGGCAATACCACACACACACTGCAATGGTTCAAGAAGGGGGTTCAGCACCTTCTCCAAGGTAATTAAAGATGAGTAATAGATGCTCATCTAGCCAGCCATGCCCACATCCCCATGAATGAATAAAATAATCCAGCTGAGGTAATTTAATTCCTTAATTGCTTCTGTTTTTCCTCATTAACCCTTGAATTACATGCGGAATTATATTATAAAACTTTTCATCATTTCATTATATGTAATCATGTTGGAGTTAAATAGTTCCAATAAAATTTAGAGCCCACGTTTTAAAAGTGATGCGGTGAAATGCACCCTTATCTCACAATGGTTAGCAAGGAATGGTTGCTAGGTTAGCTGGGCAAAATCTTGAAATGCACTCTCTTCATCAATTTTCTGTGCAACAAGGATTAATTTACTTTCAAGATCCAGCAATGACACATGCTAATGCTTAAATTTGCCCACTGCTTATGTTGAATGATGCTGAGAGTTTGAAATAGGAACATCTTCCATTCACCATTTTTCTGGATGCCATATCCAGTTCAACTTGAGGCTTTGTGTGCTTAAAATGTAGGCTTTTTAAAACTGTAGAATCCCTACAGAAAAGAAAAAGGCCAGCTGGTCCATCAAGTCTGCATTGACTCACCCAGGCCCTCCCCTCCAACCTATCCCCATAATGCTTTGCATTTATCGTGGCTAATCCACCTGGCCTACATGTTTTTGACGTGTGGGAAAAAACTGGAGCACCCAGAGAAAACCCATGCAGACACGGGGAAAACATGCTCCATACAGACAACCACCCAAGGATGGAATTGAACTCTGGTCCCTGTTATTGTGAGGCAGCAGTACATGCCATCATCCCACTTTTTGTGTTGAATAATTCCCTTCATCAAAAAACGTTCTATGCAAATGATTCATTATAAAATTATTACATTCACTGATTATCTTTGATAGTAAAATGTCTCACAACACCCAGGTTAAAGTCCAACAGGTATATTTGGTAGCAGAAGCCATTAGCTTTCAACTGATGAAGGGACAGCGCTTCGAAAGCTAGTGGCTTTTGCTACCAAATAAACCTGTTGGACTTCAATCGGGTGTTGTGAGACTTCTTACTGTTTTTACCCTAGTCCAATGCCAGCATTTCCACACCATAGCTATTCTTGATAGCACAGCTCATAAAAGAAAGGGAAAACCTGTCAACCATTTGGTTTTTAAGTGGATGATCCAGATTGAAAAGTCCTTATTCTTAAATTTTTAGATGAAATAGTTGCTATAATTTGAATATGTTTCATTTTCATTTAAAACAGCATTTATATTAAAATACTCTGCAGTTATGAAACCTAATGTGTTTATTTTGTCACTTTTTAATCTTTATATTTAATAGAACTAATTTATAGTTGATAGCTTGGGTCATATGATCAAAAGTGTATTTATTCTTGCAGTCTCTGTGCGTTAGGCAAACTTGATGATGCCAGTAAAATAACCAAAATATTGCAGATGCTGGAATCAGGAACAGGAATGGAGGAAGCTGGAAAAACTCAGCAGGTTTGCCAACATCTATCAGGAAGGAAAACTTGCTGGATTTTTCCAGCATCCTCGGTCCTTGGTGAAGACATTTGTGTTAATTCACTTAAGTTTCTGTTTGACTTCGAGGCATTCTGCACTGCTAGGTACTTACATATAAAGTCACATTTCAATTCATATGGAATGGGTTTTTAAAGCAATGCTCATTTTTACTGAGAAAAAGAGAGAGAGCTTATTAAAACCTAAGAATTAACCAGTATTGTTCTACCTAAAAGAACTCGCATCACCAAAGATTCAGGATAGTATCTTGCTGGTCTCCCGGGCTGTCTGATCAAAATGTATAGAATCATATCATAGAGGTATAGAGCACAGGAAAAGGCCCTTCAGTCATTAGAATTTTTTATTTGTTTACAGGATGTGAGTGTTGCTAGCTATGCCACATTTGTTGGGACTTGATTAGGCTGATTCACAGGTAAGGTCAGATGACTGGGCACAAAGAACTGAAGCTAGCCTGCTTTTGGTATTTTTAGAGAGAGATTGCTTTCTCTCTTTTGTTTGGTCTATCTGAAGTAGAGATTGTCTTAAGGGGTGCATCATTGTCTGGAAGTTGCTGCATAAGAGTAAAAAGAAAGTGTCTGTCACTTTCCAGAATTTCAAGAGGCTGTAAATCTGGTACCTACGTCAGCACTTTTGATTTCTGTGCTAACTGGTTCTAAAGTCTGTGGGGAATGCTACTAAATTGGGACAATAGGGATAGCTAGCAGTGAAGAATTATGTTTTGTCATGTCTAAATATTTTATTGTAAAAGTTTTGCAAACTATTTTTGTTATATTCTAACTCTAAGTTTGTTTTGATAAAAGCTTCCTAGTGGATCATACCTGGAGTGAAAACACTTTATCCTCACCCCAATGCTAAAATCAAAGCAAAAGTTGAGGTCTAGACTAACTTCGTAAAATACCTTGGAGTTTCTGATCTGGTCCTTAACACCATCCCTAAATGTCCTTGGATTTGAGGTAAATTAGGAGTATCAATCATAATCATAATGAATGTAAAGCAGGCTGGAATGTCCATCTTTCCTACTCCTGCTCCTATTTTCTATGTTTTCCATATAAAAGGTAGTGATGAGCCATCTACTTGTACTGTTGCAGGTCATGTGATGTAGGTACTTCCACAGTGCTGTTTGGGAGGGCGTTCAATGAAGGAACAGTAACATAGTTCCAAATCAGGATGGTGTATGGCTTGGGAGAGAAATATGCACTTATTTTAACCAGAGATTTTACATTTGTGGAATGATATGTTATAGCTAAAGTAGGCTGGCAGTAAAATGTAAAAAATGATGGTTTGATTGTTTTTGCCTCCTTTCAGATCCCCAGTCCTGATGATGGTTATGAGGGAAAATCCCTATTCCAGAGTTGGTATGAGAAAGATCCTTGGACAGGCTACAAGGAAGTTCCCAGGTCAGCAGAAAATAAATGATTTTTATTCCTCCCAACTCTTCAGTTTGTACAAATGTTAGATGAAAATAGTGTAAATTTAGTCAGATATGTATTGTACCAACAGCACACAATTTTCCCAGATCAATCTTTTTTTGTAATTATTCACAGTACAATGTTGGCATCTTGCAAAGAACTATCCTAATGGGGTAACTAGAAGCTACAAATCTATAGCTTGACCATTGTAGATGATACAGCCCCAGAGAATACTGGCCCTGTATAAGCTCTTTGTCGATCCATCTAAGTATTTTCACAGCCTGCTTTTGCCCATAGCGCTGCAGTATTTTTCTTGTCATGAGATCACAAGATAGGAGCAGGCCATTTGGAGTCTGCTTCACCATTTGATTATGTTAGGTTTCTCAAATCCATTCTCTCACCTATTCTCTGTAACCTTTGATCCTTTTTCCAATCAAGAACATATCTCTGTCTTAAATGCACTCAATGATCTGGCCTCCATAGTCTTCTATGGCAATCAATTGCATCAATTCATCAGCCTCCGGCTAAAAAAAAAATCTCCTCATGTCTGGTTCTAAAGGGTCGTCCCTTTATTCTGAGACTGTGCTCTTGGATGAAACATCTTCCCCACATCCACAATATCTAGGTCCTTCATTATTCTGTAAGTTTCAATTAGATCCCCCCACATCCTTCTAAACACGATTGAGTACAGACTCAGAGTCCTCTGCTGCTCCTCGTATGTCAAGCTTTTCATTTCCAGGATCATTCTCGTGCACCTCTTCTGGACCCTCTTCAAGGCCAGCACATCCTTCCTTAGGTATGGGGTCCAAAACGGCTTTCAATTGCAAATGTGGTCTGACCAGAGTCTTATAAAGCCTCAACAGTACATTCCTGCCTTTGTATTCTAGTCCTCTTAAAATGAATGCTAACATTGCATTTGCAACAAAGAACAAAGAGCAACACAGCACGGGAAACAGGCCCTTCGGTCCAACGAGCCTGCGCCGCCGTCCTAACATCTTAATGACATATCCATGACTTTAGGCTATGCCTATTGTGGAAGATTCCCATATAGGGACCAATATAGGGACAATTTGTTACCCAATCAGCCTAAGAGCACATTTTTGGGATGTGGGAGGAAACCGGAGCACCCGGAGAAAACCCACGCAACCACGGGGAGAACGCGCAAACTCCCGCAGACACAGGCCCAAATCTATGTGTCTGCACAGCAACAGCAATAGTCTCTGAGCTGTCATGTTGCCCACCAGATGGTCCAGTTTAAGCATACACTAACGACTTGAAGCACTAGGCCACTCCTGAAGCAACATCCAAGAGCAGCCCTCGCACGACCTGCCGAATGCATGCACCTTGTTGGTCAACAAGGTGGACCGAATTGCCTGTGGAAACAAATAAGATATTTAGACAGCCCTGCTATATCCCTCTATCTGCAGACCGCTCATGTGGCTGTCCAAGAGACCCTTAAACAACCCTAGCTTGCCTGCTCCCACCACCTTACTCGGCAGTGCATTCCACACCCCCACTACCCTTTGTGTGAAAAAATGCCCTCTAATATTCGTATTATACATAGCCCCCCTCACCTTAAGGCCATGACCCCTCGTTCTATCCATTTCTAATGGTGGAAAAAGCTTACTACCATTTACTCTATCTATACCCCTTATAATCTTATATACCTCTAATAGATCCCCTCTCAGCCGATGTCTTTCAAGGGAAAACAACCCCAGTGTGTTCAATCTTTCCTCGTAAGACAGCCCTTCCATACCAGGCAGCATCCTGGTAAATCTCCTCTGCACTCTCTCCAAGGCCTCCACATCCTTCTGGTAGTACGGCGACCAGAACTGGACGCAGTACTCCAAGTGAGGCCTAACCAACGTTCTATACACTTGCAACATCAGACTCCTACTCTTGTATTCTATACCCCTTCCTATGAAGGCTAACATACCATACGCTTTCTTTATCACATTCTCCACCTGTACTGACACCTTCAGAGACTTGTGAACCTGCACCCCCAGGTCTCTCTGCGTCTCTATATTCCGGACAGTTTTACCTTTTATCCTATAACTCCCCTCTACATTATTCCGGCCAAAATGCATCACCTTGCGTTTATCTGGATTAAATTCCATTTGCCATCTATCTGCCCAATCTACCAGCCTATCTATGTCCTGTTGTATTGCCTGGCACTGCTCCTCAGTATCTGCCAATCCAAGCATCTTAGTGTCATCAGCAAATTTGCTGATCACACCACCTACCCCCTCTTCCAAGTCATTTATATACACCACAAATAGAAGAGGTCCTAGTACTGAGCCCTGTGGCACACCACTAGTGACAGACCTCCAGTTGGAAAAAGAGCCTTCCACTACTACCCGCTGTCTCCTCCTCCCAAGCCAGTTCTCAACCCATCTACATACCTGGCCCTGTATCCCATGCGCCTTAACCTTTTCTATCAGCCTACCATGAGGAACCTTGTTAAAACCTTGAAATCCATGTAGACGACATCAACGGCTTGTCCTTCATCAACCGTTTTTGTCACCTGTTCAAAAAGTTCCACTAGATTCGTAAGGCACGACCTCCCCTTAACGAAGCCATGCTGCGTATCCCTGATCAGACCGCAGCGCTCCAGATGCTCATACATCCTGTCCCTGAGGATTCTCTCCATTAGCTTACCTATAACTGAAGTCAAGCTCACCGGCCTATAGTTCCCTGGGTTATCCCTCTGACCCTTTTTAAACAACGGTACTACATTTGCTATCCTCCAGTCCTCTGGGACCTCACCTGTGTCCAAAGAAGAGACAAAGATTTGCGTCAGAGGCCCAGCAAGGTCATCTCTCACTCCCTTAGCAGCCTGGGGTAAATGCCATCAGGCCCCGGAGCTTTATAAGTCTTTATGCTGCCTAAAAGCCCCAACACCTCTTCCCTCGTAATGATTATTTCCTTTAACGGGTCCTCAAATTTCTCAAAGCCGGCACCAGACATCAGGCCCCTCTCCCGCGTGAATACCGACGCAAAGTATTCATTCAGGATCTCCCCCATTCCCTCAGGCTCTAAGCATAGTTCCCCTCCTCTGTCCCTCATTTGCCTTTCTAATTACTAACTCAACCAACAAGTTAAGAGAATTCTGAACTAGGACTCCCAAGTCCTTTTGCATTTGTGAATTCCAGAAAATAGTCTACGCCTCTATTCTTCTTACCAAAGTGCATAACCTCACACTTTGACATGTTGTATTCCATTGTTGAACAGTTCCCTTTTTGAATCTTACAATGAAACTGCTTCTGACATCTTTTTAGTGCATTCCACAATAAAATAACTTTATTAATTTAAATCTTTTTTTTGAACATTTGACAATCTCGTTCTTTTGCCAATCACTAGCTTCTGCCACTGAAAACAGCTTCTCCTCCTTATCAAAACCCATCATGATTTTGAATGCCTCTATCAAAATTCCTTTTGATTTTCACTGCTTAAAGGAGAACAAGCCCAGCTTCTTCAAATTCTCCACCTATCTGGAATTCCACATACCTAGTTCCATTCCAGTAAATCACCCTTGGATCTTCCCACAGCCCTTGCTAAAATGTGGTGCTCCAATTTGGACACATTTTATAAAGATTTAGCCTGACTTCCTTCATTTTGTACAGTATTCCTCTATTAATAAAACCAGAAATCCCATATGGTTTTTTGATAATATTCTCTACTTGGCTTGGCAAATTCAAAGTTTGGTGTACATGAACACTCAGGACATTCAGTTCCTGTCTTTCCTCATCCTTCTTCCCAAAACATATTGCTCCATACTGTACCCCATTCTGTATTGTACATTTTGATGTGTTAAAATTAAGCTGCTCAGTGTCTGCCCATTTCACCAGTTTGTCCATGCCCTCTGTAGTATGTTCCTATTTTTATTATTTACATGGGTGATATTCTCTGATTTCATTTGTTCTGCCCCTGCTGTCAGCGAGAATGTAGAATTTAATACTCAGCCAAAACTCTGATCACTGCAGTGGTACTGGAAAATCCAGCCTGGGGCGAGGTTGGAGGTTTCCAGCAAATATCTCCAACTTTCATGTCATCTGCAAACTTTGAGATTACATTCCTCCATTCTGGAAAAACAATCATTCACTTTGTGTAGATTGCAAGGTATATCCTGGCTGGTTTGGGAAGTTGTGTGCCTCCTGATCAGATAGCCGGTACCCTGTACAGAACCCTACTCATCTGGTATCCTCTTTTCTAGTGAAGATAGATGCAGAGTACTTTCTTACTAACTCAACCATGTTCTCTGTCTCCAAAAGAATAATTCCTTTGGGTGTCTTCCTTTAACTATCTTTTTACAAGTAATATTTTATCAAAGACTTTTGGTTCTTTTTGATTTAGCTGTTTATCTATTTCCCCTCTCTCTGTATGTCTCTCTTATTCGCCTTTTTAGATCTTCTTTCTATGTTCTGCTTAGTTCTCGATTGTATTGTACGTTCACATTTGACACAAGCTTCCTTTTCCCGTGTGTGATATTAGCCTTTCTTTAGTTATTTACACTTCCTTTTTGTAGCTCTTACTATCTGCACGCCACTTTTATTTGCATCTTTCCAATTTGCCAGAATCTGTTATTATAATTTTTCTCATTTTTTTTAGTTTTCTTTCTTGTCCATGGCTGTCATTTTGGCAAGTAGGACTCTTGATCTTGATTATATTGGTCCTGAACCATGTTCAATTCTTTGAATACCTCAAACTGTGCTTTCATTTTATCTATTTGCAGATTTTCACAGTTTACAGTGGACAGTTTCAGTTGCATTGTATTGAAGTCTGCCTAATCAAATCCAGCAGATTCCTGTTCCTCTCTTCAAACCAACTGCGCTTAGCTCTTATTGTGATTTGGTAAATGTTCACACCCCATTAAGGTGTTAATGAAGTCTGGCACGTTAGTAAATCTGGTATGGCATGCTCCCTTGTAGATTCTAAGACTTGGAACTAAATTTCCTGGCAGATGGAGAACCCCTCATTTGTAACGAAAATGGCATTAGAACGTGGAAGTCCTGCCCCCAATCCCAGCTCCCACCATTTTTGCTGGGGGCGGGGGGGCAGGGTCAGTGGAAGTAATGGGGGTGGAATGAAATTTGGAAATGTGTGTTTCATGGAGCAGTTGTCTTTATAAAACTGCAGCTGCCTCCAGTCAGATCTGATTCTTGTCAGCTAGGTATAGGCTCTGCAACTTTTGCAGATTAGACCTGAATAGGAGCAAATCTAAACTTGTGGAGTTGCTTGGTTAGGATAGAGTACCTGTTAAATTTGTAGATTTGAGACTCGTTAATGACTGAGTAAGTACCACACAAGTACAGACTGTGATTATGAGTGACAGTCAATTTATTAAGCAACACAAGTTAAACTATGCGATATTTAAAGGTGGGAAGCAATGTACCGCATCTCCAGCCTTTCCCTCGTATGGCACTGTCTCTTCAAATGTCCAGTTGACTTGTTGTCTTTGATCCTTTTTCTCTTTGTGTGCGCTGTTATCTTAAAGTGCCTCGTTTTAATCCTTTTTTCAGATGATCTGTCCTGTTAAGTCATATCTTCGCCTCTTTCACGTGATTGGCTTTGTCTATCATCATCACTTCACATTTCAGTCTCCAGACCCCGTGAGGCTTTCCCTTTTCTTCTTAGCATTCTTGCAAAAGATTCCAAAGGTTAATTGTGCTCAACATTTCCTAATACAACAAAATATTTTATAAGATATGTAACCACGCAATTTTTAAGTTTGTCCATATCAGTGTTAGCTTCACCACATTATTTAACAATCACATTTTGACATTTCCCAAATAAGATCAACCATCATACTTGCCTGTTTGACCTTGGCAAAACAAGACAGCTAATATCATAAAAAGATTTATTTTAAATCATTCAAAGATGATGGGACCATTCATTCATGAGAGTGAAATGGAGCTGATCCCTCAAATTTATTTTCTTATAAGCTGCTGCTGAAGCTCAAGATTGCCCATGTGGCAAATTAAACCAAAACTCCTTTCCATTCTAAATCTCAAAATTCTACAATGGCACTAGACAGGTCAGAAACAACTCTTCCACTGTTGATTTCTAAAAACCACAATTCAAAGATAAATCGTGTAATTCTTTTATGGGATAAAACTTCATTTAAACTTTCTGACTGATTGTGGTTTTTCTTTCAACTATTTCATGTTTCTCCCTCTCCATGGAATGAGCTGACCTTCTGCTTCACTCTTTTCCTTAGTGGCTTGGACTGAGTCAGTGACTTATGTTACATAGAATCCCTCCAGTGCAGAAGAAGCCCATTCAGTCCATTGAATCTGCACTGACTCTTTGACAGAGCATCTTACCCAGGCCCACCCCCATCCTACCTCCAGAACCCCAAAGGTTTAATCTCCCCAATCTACATATCTTGGGATACTGAGGAGCAATTTACCATGGCGAATCCACCTAACCTGCATATCTTCAGACTGTGAGAGGAAACCAGAGCACCCAGAGGAAATCCATGCAGACCCAGTGTGAGTGTACAATTCCACATAGTCACAAAAGGCAGGAATCGAACCTGGGTCCCTGGCACTTTGAGACAGCAGTGCTAACCACTGTACCACCCACAACCTTTGTAGAACGTGGCAAAGCAAGGCATCATAAAGCTTTCATGTAGAAGGGAATCATCATTATTTCAGAAAATAACGTAAAAATAGCTGCATGTTATACACATATAAACCATCTCAAAAATTGCATTGTGTGTTGACGAACATGGAAGAATACTCTTGTCTTAAACAACATTTTAGGTTTTATGTCTCTCTTTAATGTACATCAGTCTAGTAATATATCACATTATTACTGTCTGAAATAAACATCATTACATCAAATTGGTTTTAAAATTCAGGTTAATCTGGAAAAGTTTGAGATTTAATTTATATCTAGGACTTATCATAATTCCCCAATGTCTCTGAAATTATCCTAGATAAACCAGCTTAAATTAAAATTGCTCCACCACAGTTTATTCAGTAGAAATAATGCATTATAATATTGAAGTGCCATTTAACTCTTATTTGATTCAATAATGCTGAGGACTAAGAAGTAAAATATTCCATTCTATTTTGTGCAGCTACTTTATTTCACCACTTCTATCTAGCAAAGACAATAATAATTGTTAATCTCGTAACTCTGCAGAATTATAGCACTACATTGCCAACATTCCATCCAAAATTACAACTTTGGCTATGGATATTATTTAAAAAACTTAGCTTTTTCCACTTCTTGTAGAAATGTAACAGAGTGATAATTTCCATCTGAAAATTTGTGATTTGAATGGTTTTACTATGAAAATATATAACTGTTTTGTTATAGCATGTTTTTAACTGTTTTGTCAAAGTAGTTCAGTCTTCCTGTATGATGTATTGATTTCATCTTCAAGTAATTTTACTCGGTTGTTTTTTCTCAGCCGACTACATTTTAAGATCTTTCAGTTAACATATTGTGTATGCTTTATATAATATTACATTCTAATATCAAATTGGAGGTTAGATTTTCTGGTTGCACCCGCACTGGAAATTCCCACATGAAGTCAATGGACTGTTAAATAGTCTGTCAAATTGTCTGTTGCATTTGCAGTGATGCCCATGGGGAAAATTTATCCCTACGTTTCTGATGTCCTAAAGAATTTGTATTACTGAGTTTGCTGCTAGTTATATTAAGTGTTATCTCTGCAATGCTGTTCAATTATTCAGATCCCAAGACACCATTAAATAACTTTCTGGTAGGATAATTTTGGTTTATTATTTCCACATAAGGAAGAGGGCGCCTTGAACTTGATAGTTAACATCTGCTTTCAGAAACACCTTTTCATTTCATAACGTTTGCTCTTATTCAGAAGTTAATATGTGCCTAACCAACAGGATGTTTTTGCATATGTTGTGTTGATCTTAAATAAAGTTCTTTGTCTCTTTCAAATATTTTGCTGACAGTTTTAGAACCAACAGGTATTATAGGGTGTAACATGTTGAAATTAATTTAATTTTTTTTAGATTCCCCATAATTCCTTCTACAGGGCAGATGTAAAATCTAGCATGTTTTCTACATTATGTATATTGCCAATTAAGAAGCAGCTTTTTACAGTATTCTTTCTAATTACAGAATTAGTTATTCTGGTCTGCTAATATATTTAGGATAAGAAAGCTGGGGTCTGGCAGTGATTTTGAAGCTTATTTTCAGCGACTTGGTATTGCATCTGGCCGTGCACGATATACAAAAAACAGGGTGAGTACATTCAACAAGTGCACAAAGTAGATTGTTGGAATTTTGGCCCATGTTCATTGATCTATGTATTTATTTCATAACGTCTTTACCAAATTTCAAATGCTGGTTGGAGTTGATATTCTGTTACCACAATTAGAAAAATTATATAATAAAAATAGTGGCCCAAAACATACGGTCAGAATTGGAACCCTTATGCCTGATATGGACCAGACAGAAAACTGCCCAGTTATAACTGTGTACATTGAAAAGACTGAACTCAAATTCACAATGCAAAAGAATTCCCTCAGCATAGAAATCCTCACAGAAATAAGTGAAGAGAATTGGGGCTGTGCTGTCTGTATCCTCAAATTCTCTGCTGATCTCATATGTTCTCCAATTTTCTGCTCAGACCCTCTGCTGTCCTCACTCTGTCTGCAACCTCTGGTCTCCTCATTCTATCCTCAGACCTTCTGCTGTCTTACCCTATGTCCTCAGATCCTCAGCTGTCCACATTATTTGTCCTCAGACTCTCTGCTGTCCTCGCTGTGTCCTCAGACCCTCTGCTGTCCTCACTGTGACCTCAGATCCTCAGGCGTGAGAAGAGCCATTAACAGTGTCAGACAACATGAGTTAAGAAGGGACATGAATGGTTATTAGTTGCTGGGAATGAGATATAAGGAGCTGGAGTTTGACCTCACGGAGAAGATGAGCTTGGAGGGGAAGAAGGGAAAGAAACTAGAGAAAGATGTGTTTAGGATTAGCCTGGGGTTTGGGTGCTGTAGGGGGAGCAGCATTTGAGAAAGTTTACAGCTGATCAGTCGGTCTTAGTCTTAGTGGCAAAGAAATCTTTGAGCTGCTTGTGCTTATTGTTGAAGGCAAGTATGGAGGAGACGGGGAGGAGTTTGAGAAGATGGGTCACAGCAGAGAAGAGTTAATGGGGATCACCTTTGTATTCCAGGATGACTCGGTCAGAGATATCTCGGTCGAACACTCGGTCAGAGATATCTCGGTCAGTGATATCTCTGACCGAGTGTTTGGGATCCTTAAGGGGGAGGGGAACCAGCCCCAAGTTGTGGTGCATGTAGGTACCCATGACATAGGTAGGAAAAGGGATGGGGATATAAAGCAGAAATTCAGAGAGTTAGGGTGGAAACTTAGGGCTAAAACTAACGGAGTGGTTATCTCTGGTTTGTTACCTGTGCCGCAGGATGGCATAGAAAAGAATAGGGAGAGAGAACGTTTGAACTCGTGGCTAAAGGGATGGTGCAGGAGGGAAGGGTTCAGGTATTTGGACAATTGGGGCTCATTCTGGGGAAGGTGGGACCTCTACAAGAAGGATGATCTGCACCTGAACCGGAGAGGTACCAATATCTTGGGGGATAAATTTACCTTTGCTATTTGGGGGGGTTTAAACTGATTCGGGGGGGATGAGAACCTGAATTGTTGTGCCAGTATACAGGAGGATGTGAATAGGGAGGTCACGGATAAGGTTTCTACATCGCAGCAGTATAGTGGCAAACGAGAGGGTGGTTTGAAGTGTGTATACTTTAATGCGAGGAGCATATGCAATAAGGTGGATGAACTTGCAGCCTGGATTGGTGCTTGGGACTTCGATGTTGTGGCCATTTCAGAGACGTGGATAGAGCAGGGGGAGGAATGGTTGTTGCAGGTTCCGGGGTTCAGATGTTTCAGTCAGAGCAGAGTGGTGGTAGAAGAGGGGGAGGAGTGGCATTGTTAGTTAAGGACAGCATTACGGTGGCAGAAAAGACGTTTGATGTGGACTTGTCTGCTGAAGTAGTGTGGGCTGAGATTAGAAACAAGAAAGGAGAGGTCACACTGTTGGAGTTTTTATAGGCCTCCAAAAAGTTCCAGAGAAGTAGAGGAAGGGATTGCAAAGTTGATGCTGATAGGTGTGAAAGTAACAGGGTAGTTGTAATGGGGGACTTTAACTTTTCTAATTGGAAAGCTACAAGTACGGTTCGTTTTTACAATGTGTGCAGGAAGGTTTCATGACAAAGTAAAGGCCAACAAGAGGCGAGGCTATATTGGATTTGGTACTGGGTAATGAACCAGACCAGGTGTTAGACTTGGAGGTGGGTGAGCACTTTGGTGATAGTGACCACAATTCGGTTACGTTTACCTTACTGATGGAAAGGGATGGGCACGTACCGAATAACAGTAGTTATAGCTGGGGGAAAGGTAATTATGAGGCTATTAGGAGAGATTTAGGATGCATAGGGTGGAGCAGGAAATTGCAGGGGCTGGGGACATCTGAAATGTGGAGCATATTTAAGGAACAGCTTCTGCATGTCCTTAATGAATATGTACCTGCCAGGCAGGGAGGAAGTGGTCGAGTGAGGGAACCATGGTGTACTAGGGAAGTTGAATCTCTGGTGAAGAGGAAGAAGGAGGCTTATATAATGATGAGACGTGAAGGCTTAGTTAGGGCAATAGAGAGCTATAAATCAGCCAGGAAGGAGCTAAAGAGGGAGTTGAGAAGAGCTAGAAGAGGACACGAGAAGACTTTGGCGGATAGGATTAAGGAGAATCCTAAAGCTTTTTACAGGTATATAAATAATAAAAGATTGGTTAGGGCAAGATTAGGGCCAGTCAGAGATAGCAGTGGGAAGTTGTGCGTGGAGCCTGAGGAGATAGGAGAGACACTGAATGAGTATTTTTCGTCAGTATTCACGCAGGAGAAAGACAATGTTGTCGGGGAGAATACTGCGATACCAGGTTGTAGACTGGGCAGGATTGAGTTTCATAAGGAGGAGGTGTTAGCGAATCTTGAGGGTATGAAAATTGATAAGTCCCCTGGGCCAGATGGGATTTACCCCAGGATTCTCTGGGAGGCTAGAGAGGAGATTACAGAGCCTTTGGCTTTGATCTTCATGTCGTCGTTAGCTACAGGTATAGTGCCGGAAGACTGGAGGATGGCAAATGTTGTCCCTTTGTTCAAAAAGGGGAGTAGGGACCATCCTGGAAATTATAGACCGTGAGCCTGACTTCTGTTGTGGGCAAGGTCTTGGAAAGAATTATAAGGGATAGGATTTATAAGCATCTAGAGAGAAATAAATTGATTAGGGATAGTCAACACGGTTTTGTGAAGGGTAGGTCGTGCCTCACAAACCTTATTGAGTTTTTTGAGGAGGTGACCAAAGAGGTAGATAAGGGTAAGGCAGTTGATGTAGTGTATATGGATTTTAGCAAAGCGTTTGATAAGGTTCCCCATGGTAGGCTACTGCAGAAAGTGCAGATGCAAGGGATTGAAGGTGATTTAGCAGTTTGGATTAGGAATTGTCTAGCTGATAGAAGACAGAGGGTGGTGGTTGATGGGAAATATTCAACCTGGAGTGCAGTTACAAGTGGTGTACCTCAAGGATCTGTTCTAGGGCCACTGCTGTTTGCCATTTTTATAAATGACCTAGATGAGGGTGTAGAAGGTTGGATTAGTAAATTTGCTGACGATACCAAAGTGGGGGAGTTGTAGACAGCGAGGATGGATGTTACAGTTTGCAGAGGGACATAGATAGGTTGCAGAGCTGGGCCGTGAGGTGGCAAACGGAATTCAATACGGATAAGTGTAAGGTGATTCACTTTGGTAGGAATAACAGGCATATGAAATATAGGACTAATGGAAGGACCCTTAATAGTGTTGTCGAGCAGAGTGATCTTGGGGTAAAGTACATAGCTCTTTGAAAGTTGGCACCCAGGTTGATAAAGTTGTTAAGAAGGCGTATGGTGTGTTAGCTTTTATTGGTAAAGGGATTGAATTTAGGAGCCGTGAGGTTATGTTACAACTGTACAAAACTCTGGTGCGGCCACACTTGAGTATTGCGTACAGTTCTGGTCGCCGCATTATAAGAAAGATGTGGAAGCATTGGAAAGGGTGCAGAGGAGGTTTACCAGGATGTTGCCTGGTATGGTGGGAAGGCCTTATTAGGAAAGGCTGAGGGACCTGAGGTTATTTTCATTAGAGAGAAGAAGGTTACGCGGTGACCTAATTGAGGCGTATAAGATGATCAAGGGATTGGATAGGGTGGATTGTGAGAGCCTTTTTCCTCGGATGGTGATGACCAACACGAGGGGACATAACTTTAAATTAAGAGATGGTAGTTATAGGACGGATGTCAGAGGCAGGTTCTTTACACAGAGGGTGATGAGGGCGTGGAATGCCCTGCCTGCAGCAGTTGTGGACTCGCCTACTTTGGGGGCATTCAAATGTTTGGTGGATAGGCATATGGATGATATTGGAATAGTTTAGGTTAGAGGGTCCACTGGCTGGTGCAACATCAAGGGCCGAAGGGCCTGTACTGCGCTGTTATGTTCTGTGTTCTATGACTGTGAAATAGTGAAAGGTTCGGCAGATGGGAGCAGGCCCCTTTTGTATATTATGATCCAGCCCGGTCTGCACCAGTTATTCATCCTTGAAGAAATGTAAGCAATACCAGAAGGAGCACCATGAAAGAATAATTTCTGTTGACCAACAAGGGTATACATGCAATGGGTCGTGTGAGAGCTGCTTTTGTATGTTTCGAGAGTAACCTAGTGTTTCATGTCATAGTGTACGTTTAAACTAGACCAGTTGATGGGCAACACAACAGTTCAGTGACTATCACTGTTTGCTGTGCAGAGACAGGGATTTGAGCCAGTGTCTGTGGGAATTTGCACATTTTCCCCATGCTTGCGTGGGTTTTCTCCAGGTTTCCTCCCACACCCCAAAGATGTGCTCTTAGGCTGATTGGTGTAACAAATTGTCCTCCCTCAATCTGGTTTCCAACATGGACTTCCATAAACATAGACAAGGGTCATGGGTGGAAGAGGGAATTCATACTGTTAAAATGGTGGCGTGGGCTCGTTGGGCTGAAGAGTCTGTTTCCCATGCTGTGTTCTTTGTTATCAGCTACTAGGAATATTGGCTGAGATAAATGAGGCTTGGAACGCAGTTCTATGTTGAGACACAGCATAGCCTTTACCCCTGGTGTCATCTGTCATTTTCTTCCCACAGATTCCTGTCCACTGGAGCTTATCTTACATTCTATAAATTTTAATTTTCCCTTTCTCTTTGCTCTTCTTCAATGGCCATTTACATATCATCAGGGTCTTGTATGTATGTTTTATGGCTGTAATTATTGCCTCCATTGTCTCTTACCCTTCTTATTTCCATCATTTAATCAAAAATGTTCTTTTACCCATTCACAGGCAAATAATTTATTTTTGTCACTTTTCCTCTGGCTCTGTTACTGCTTATAATGTCTCAGTTTTGACAAATGACCTTTGACCTGAAATGCTCACCTTAGAGAATCCTACAGTGCAGAACAAAGTCATTCAGCCCATCGAGTTGGCACCAACCACAATGCTACCCACGTCCCACAGATGCTGCCTGACATGCTGATTGTTTTCAGCATTTTCTGCATCTATTTGAAAAATTCAGGTGCTCCTTTTTTCACTTGGATCCTAGTGTGAATTGACAAAGGGGTAATCAATTGAAAGGAAGACATTTCCTTCTAACCTGTCGCTGATTCTCGCTACAGATAGTGGATCACGTTAACCATCTCAAGCATTTCTTGTGTTCCAGAACACTGCCAAATTCAGCAATTACCCGGTGTATCACAGTGCTTATGAAACATTTGAGCTGGTGGAGTGGTTTTATGACCCATCCTTTAAGAATCTGCTTGCGGTGGCTCAGGTACGAGGAGGATTGGTTTATGAGATAGCCGACTCCATCATCATACCTTTTGACTGCAGAGATTACGCCGAAGCTTTGACCAACTATGCCAATGTCATTTACGAGCTGGCCAAACAGCATCAACTTCAGCTTAAAAAATACCAGGTTTCATTTGGTGAGTAAGCATTTCAGCTGTGATTAGATTAATAACTTTGCTGAGGAATTCTCATGCGTATGATTGGACAATTTCCTTTCCTACATATGTGCATATTTCTCTTATCTTTCCTGCCTTAAGTATTTTAAATATTAATATAGCATACATTGAATGTTGGGTGTGATTGTCTGAAAATTCACTGCAGCAGAACCCCTCCATCAAAACAGCATGAAATTTGACACTAAGAATTGATCAAATCTGGGAGTTGTGTGAACTCATAGGCTGGTCCATCTCTTTGAGGATCTACCAGCTTGAAGGAGAGATCTTCAGCCAGTGATATGAACGCAATTATAACTCAGGTTCTGGAAAGAAAAGTGTAATAATTTACTGTATTATTCATTTGCAAATAATTGATATTTGATTCACCTAATCAGATGGATTACAAAAAGACAAATGGACTTAATCTAGATAAATTTAAGAACAGATACATGCCCATGGTGCCTTCCCATTCAATTGTAGAAGGTACAACACCTGCCCTTCACCTCCTCTCTGCTCACCATCCCAGGTCCCAAAAACCCCTTTCAGGTGAAGCAGCACATCACATGCACTTCCTTCAACCTGATCTATTACATTCGCTGCTCCCAATGCAATCTACTCTACATCAAAGAGACTAAACGCAGACTGGGTGACCAGTTTGTAGAACACCATTGCTCAGTCTTCAAGCAGGATCTAAACCTTCCTGTTGTTCATCATTTCAATACATGTCCTTGCTCTCCTGTCCACATGCCCATTCTTGGTCTTCTGCTATGTTCTTGCAAAACACAGTGCAAACTGGGGAAACAGCACCTCAGCTTCCAATCAGGTACTTTATGGCCTTCTGGACTGAACATTGAGTTCAACAACTTCAGAGCATGAACTCCCCTCCCCCATTTCCATTTATCTTATTTCACTTCTTTTCATCTCATTTATCCATATTTATTACTTCATATTCTTTCTTTATTTTTCCACCTCTGAAATCTTGTTCTCCATCTTGGTTTCCAGTCTGAGATCTAATTTATGATAAATGGAACATAGTAATTTCACAATGTCCATGTTACAGTGCAAGCCTTAAATCACAATGGTGATTTACCTATAAGGAAGCTCTGTATAGATACAGATCTAGTCCCACCGCCTCCTGGGTTCATGCTGCAGGTTCCAACTACCAGGACCTACACCCTAACACCCAAAAGGCTGAGGTTCATACACTCTGATCCAGTAGACCCTGGGAGGGCCATGTGACTCATGAACAATTGCCTCTTAAAGGGGAGGCCATGTCATTATAGTCCATGTGGTATTATTCAGTATGGGAGAGGACCAGAGATAGATAACTACTCTTGAGAGATGTCAATGTAGTTGAATCATCATAGTTGAGGCTTCTGTGGCACTTATGTTGGAGTGAAATACAGGACTTGGTACACAAGCTACGTAGAGACTGTAAGCTTGAACAGTACTGAATACTGGGAAAATATTTACATAAACTCCTCTTAACCAGTGATACTGAGAAAGTAACAAAATGCTTTCATTAAAAAAATCTAAGGTTTCCTAAAATCTGCTTTCGTGTTTCAGATTCTTTGTTTTCAGCTGTACAAAACTTTACACGCATTGCCATAGATTTTCATAAACGACTGGAAAAAATTGACATCGCCAAGTGAGTATAAATACCTACTGAATGGAGTAAAGCTGAACACTAAACATCACTCTCTTTCATGCTGTTGTACCTTCCTCTCCCACTCCTTTATCCCTTCATTCTCCAATAAAGCATGTCTTCGTCCCGTACTATAAATGAATTAACATGATTTCTAAGACTAATTGGATTAGAGATTTAACACCTACTCCTTGCATTCACACGTCTACTTTGCTTCCTTATGTGGTAACCTGCACAACAGCTGGAATGTCCACAAAATCGCTGATAGCCAACTCAGTTTTTGTCTTGCATATCTTCACACATACTTTTTTTCCCTTTAATGAATAGCAGGGAGGTAGTGGAGCATTCCTGGCTGAACTACGTCATCAATGCTCCTTCCATGGTCAGAATGTTCTGGTGAGGGATTTGAACACAGTAAGAGGTCTGACAACACCAGTTTTAAATCCAACCGATTTATTTGATAGTAAACTTGCAAGCTTTCGACTTTGTAGCCTTCTTCACGTGAATGAGGTGTTCTGGTCTGCAATAGCACACATATCAGCACAGACAGTTTACAGATTCCTGATTAGAATGCGAATCCTTACACTTAATCTAATTACGCATTCTAATTACGCACCCTTGTCACCCTCAGTGGTGTTCAATGTGGAGGAGTACTGATTATCGGCTGAAGAGTGTTTGCGGGGAGAGGGGGTGCGGTTCTATGAGTTAATCGGCAGGGGGTTTCCTTTCCCATGTTTGACCTATTGCCATGAGATCTCTTGAGTCATCTTGATCATCTAGAGTCGATGTCTGTTGCATACTAATAGTAACTGGCAAGTGCTGGCAGCATCGATGTTGAAAAGTAATTCTGGTAAGGCCAGATAAAAGCAAATTACTGCAAATACTGGAAACTGAAACAAAAATAAAAACAGAAAATGCTGGAAAATCTCAGCAGATCTGACAGGTAGAGATTAGTGTCAACGTTTCAAGCAAAGAGAATCACGGGAGATTTATCCTGTTGGGGTGGGGATACTCTTGATTGACACGTTTAGCACCTTCGCAGCTTTTTATATCCTCATTTACATTCCATGTCCCTGCACCCTTCCCCGCCCCCTTCCCCTCCTCCCCCTCCCCCCCACCCCCCTCCCCTCCCCCGCCTCCTTCCCCCTCTCCCCCTTACCCGCGCCTCTCCCCCCCCCTTCCCCCCTCTCCCCCCTTCCCCTCTCCCCCTCCCATCTCCCCCTTGGCCTCCCTCTTCTCCCCCTCTCACCCCCCTATCCCCCCCTCTCCCCCCCCCTCCTCTCCCTCTCCCGCTCCCCCCCCCCCTCTCCCCCCATCCCCCTCCCCCCTCCGCCCCCTCCGCCCACGCCCCCTCCCCCCCCACTCACACTCCCTTCCCGCCCTCCCCCGAAGCCCCAACCATCCGTCCTCCTCCCCCCCCAGTACTCCTCCAGCCCACACCCCTCCATCCCTCCTCTCCTCCGCCTCTCCCCTCAAGCACTTCGGTCCCCACTCCGCCCCCCCGTTCTCTGCCCTGCCCCTCTTCCCAAGCTCCCCCTCCTAATTCCTACCCTCGTGGAAAGTCACCCCTTCTTCGGCCACTCGCTCCCCTCTCGCCTCTCCGCCTCCAGCACTCCCCCGGCTCTCCCCTCTCCGACCTACCCCGACCCTTCCACCCTCCTTCCCTCGCTCCCCCCTCCCCCCCCCCCTCCCCTCCCTCTCCTCCCCTCGACCCCTCTCCCCCCCCACCACCTCACCCTTCTCCGCCTCCTTCCCCCGCCGCCGCTCCATCTAGCTCTCCCCCTATCCCTCTCATCCCCTTCTGGCACCTCCCCCCTACCTCCCGCTCCCGCCCTCCCCCCCACTCTTTCATCCCTCCCGCCCCCTCCCCCCTCTCCTTCCCCCCCCCCACAACGTCTCCACCGTCCCCCCCCTCTCCTCCACATGCCCTCCATGCCCCCTCGCTCCCCCACTCGCCCCTCCTCCCCCTCCTCCCCCTCCACCGGTTCCCCCTCCCCCACTCGCCTTTTCTCCTCTCCGTCCCCATTTTCCCCCCTCTCCCTACCCCCCCCCGTCCCCCCCCCCTCTCCACTCTCGCCACCTCTCTCTCGTCTCCGCCTGCATCCTCGTTCCCGGCCTCCCCCCGCCCTGGCCCTCACATCATTAACCCCCCTCTCCACCCCCCGCGCACATCCCCATCCTCCCACTATACATCCCACCCACTTCCGGCCCCACACTTACTCCTCCCCCTCACCCTTCCACTCGGTCCGCTCTCCTCTCGGGGGCCGCCTCCTCGTCCCCTGCCCCTTCCGCCAATCCTCCTCCCAAACCCTCACCTCACGCCTCCTCCTCCTGAGATCCTCCGTCCAACTCTACCCCTCCCTCCCCCATCCCTTCCTCCCTCCCCCCCTGATCACCTCCGCCCCCCTGGCCCTCTCCTCCCCCTTCTATCCCTCGCTTCCGCTCATCCCTCCCCCGCTCCTGCCCTCTTCCTGCCATCCCCCCCCCTCCCCCCCCCCCCGTCTCCCCCACGCTCACCTCCTCTCACCCGCCCCCATCGCCCTTCCGTAGCTCCCCCCCCCCCCTCCGACTCCTTCGCTCTCGACTCCACCACGTCTCCATCCGACCCTCAACCCCCCCATCCCCCCCTCTCCTCCAACCTCCCCCCACGCCCATCCGCCCCCCTCACCCTCCCTCCATCCACTGTCTCCCCCTTTCCTTTACATTCACCCGCCTCCCAACCGCCGCCTAGCACTCCCTCCACTCCCCAGTCTCCAACCAGATCTCCTCCCCTTCCTTATGCCTCTCCCTCCCACCCCAACCCCAATCCCATCCCTCTCACTCCCGCCCCCCCCCCCACCCCCCGCCCTCCCCCCCCCCCCCCTCCCCGCCCCTTCCCCCCCACCCGCTCCGCCCCCCCCCTCTCCCTCTACTCCCTCCCTCCAGTACCCTCCCCCCCTCTTCCTGTACTCCCGCCCCCCTCCCTTCCTCGCCTTCACTTCCACGTCTTCGTCCCCCCTCTCCGCCACCCCCCCACCCACTCCCCTCTCCCATCCCCCCCCCTTCCCCCTCTCTCCCGCCCTCCGACACCCCCGTCGAAGACTATCACTCCGCCCCAATCATCTCTCACCCCACCACCGTGCCCCTCCTCCCTCCTCCCTCCTCCTCTCCCCCCCCCGTCCACCACCCTCCCCTCCCTCCACCGACCCTCCTCTCTCGCCCTGTGTCCCTCCCCCTCTCCCCCCTCCCCTCCATCCCCCTCCTCCCCCTCTCCCCCTCCCTCACTCGCCCTCCCGGAATCTCCCTCTGCATCTCTCCATCTCCCATTCCTCATTAACCCAGTTCCCCCCCTTCCCCCTCTCCCCCCTCGTCCCCCCTTCCCCCCCTCTTCCCCCCTTGGCCCCTTTCCCCCCGCTCCCCCCTTCCCCCCTCTCCCTCGCCCTTCCCTCCCCCCTCTCATCCCCCTTCCTCCCGCCCCTCTCCCCCCTCTCACCCCCCTCTCCGCCCCTCACCCCCTCTCCCCCCCTCTCCCCCCCTCATCACCCTCTCCCCCCCTCCCCCCCCTCTTACCCCCCCCTCTCTGCCTCCCCCTCACCCGCCCCCTCTCCTTCCCCCTCGTCCCCCCTTCTTCCCCCCCCCCCTCTCCCCCCTCACCCCCCCATCTTCCCGCCCCTCTCCCCCCCTCTCCCCCCCTCATCCCCCCCTCTTCCCCCCTCTTCCCCCCTCTCCCCCCCTCTCCCCCCTCGTCTGCCCCCCGCTCTCCCCCCCTCCTCCTCCCCCTCTCCCCCCCCTCCCCCCCTCTCCCCCCCCTCTTCCCCCCCCTTCTCCCCCTCTCCCCCCGTCTCGCCCCCTCTCCCCCCTCTCCCCCCCTCGCCACACCCACTCCCCCCTTCCCTCCCACCCTCCCTCCCCCCTCCCTCCCACCCCTCTCCCCCTTCCCTCCCCACACCTCCCTCCCCCCTTCCCTCACACCCCTCTCCCCCCTTCCTCCCTACCCCTCCTCCCCCCCTTCCCTCCCACCCCCTCTCCCCGCCTTCCCTCCACCCTCTCCCCCCCTGCCCCTCCTTCCCCTCTCTGCCCCCTTCCCCCCCTCCCCCCGTTTGCCCCCCCTTGCCCCTCTCTCCCCCCCCTTCCCTCTTCATCCCCCCACCCTCCCCTCTCTTCCCCGTCGCCCTCTCCCCCTTCGTGCATCTCTCCCACCCCTTCGCCCGCTCTCCCGCGTACCCCTTTGGCTAGCCCCTCTCCCCTAGCCCATCTCCCCCTTCTCCGTCTCCCCCTTGTCGCCCCTCTCGCCCCTTCGCCCCCTCTCCTGCCTTCCCCCCTCTTCACCCCCTTTCCCTCCTCTCCCCTTACCTCTCCTGTCCCCCCCTTCCCTCCTCACCCTCCCCCTCTCTACCTCCCCCCCTCTCCCCCCCTCTCCCCCCCTCGCTCCCCCCTTATCCCACCCCTCTCCCCCCTCTCCCCACCCCTCTCCGCCCCTTCCCTCCCACCCCTCTCTCCCCCTTCCCTCCCCGCCCCTCTCCCCCTTCCCTCCTCCCCTCTCCCGCCCTTCCCTCACTCTTCCCCTCCCGCACACCCCTCCTCCCCCCTTCCCTCCACCCCTCTCCCCTTGCCCCCCTGTTTGTTTCCCCCCTCTCCCCTTACCCCCCTTCCCCCTCTCCCCCCGTTCCCCCCCTCCACTCTCATTCCCCCTCTTTCCCCTCTCCGCCCGCTTCTCTCTCCACTCTCTTTTCTCTCTTTAATTCTTCTCTTCTCTCCCCCCTTCGCCTTCCCCTTCTCCCCCCCTTCTTATTTCCCCTAGACAAGCCTCTCTCCACCCTTCCCTCTTCTCCCCCCTTCCCCTCTCTCCCCCCTTCCCCTCTCTCCTCCCCCATAACTTTCCCCCCCCTTCCCTCTCTATCTCTCCCTCCCTTCCCCTCTCTCCACCCTTCCCCCTCTCATCCCCCCTTCCCTCTCTCGCCCCCCATTCCCCCTCCTCCCCCCTTCCTCTCCTCCCACCCTCCCTCCTCCCCCCTTCCCCTCTCCCCCCCTTCCCCTCGGTCTCCCCCCTTTCTCCCTCTCTCCCCCCGTTTTTTTGTTATACGTCCCCCTTCCCGCCCTCTCCCCCCTATCCCCCCTCTCCCCCACTTCCCCCTCCTCCTCTCCCTTCCTTCCCCCTACTCCCCCCCTTCCCCCCTCTCTCCCCCTTCCCCCGCTCTCCCCCCTTCCCCCCTCTCCCCCCCTCTCCCCCCTCTCACCCCTTCCCTCCCTCTAGCCCCCCCTTCCCCCCTCCTCCCCCCTTCCCCCCTCTTCCCCCCTTCCCCCCTCTCCCTCTTCCCCCCCTCTCGCCCCCTTCCCCCCTCCCCCCTTTCCCCCCTCTCCTCCCCTTCCCTCCCACCCCATCTCCTCACCCCCTGTGCCCTCCCCCCCCCTTCCCCCCGCTCTCTCTCCCTTCCCCCCTCTCCCCCCTTCCCGTTTCTCGTCCCCCTTCCACGTTCTCTCCCGCCCCCCTTGCACCGTTCTCTCCCCCCTTCCCCGTTCTCATCCCCCCCTTCCCCGTTCTCTCCCCCCTTCCCCGTATCTCTCCCCCCTATCCCCGTTCTCTCCCCCTTCCCCGTTCTCTCCCCCCTTCCCCGTTCTCCATCCCCCTTTCCCGTTCTCTCCCCCTTTTCCCCTTCTCGTCCCCCTTCCTCCTCTCTCCCCCCTCTCCCCCCTTCTCTCCCCCCTCTCCCCCTTCTCTCCCCCTCTCCCCCTTCTCATCCCCTCCCCCCCTTCTCTCTCCCCCTCTCCCCACTTCTCTCCCCCTCTCCCCCCTTACTCTCGCCCCCTCTCTCCCCTTCTCTCTCCCCCTCTCTCCCCCCTTCTGCTCTCTTCTTCTTCGCTTCTCCCCTGATTCTCTCAGGAGTCTCTCTGCCTCTCACTCTCTTCCCTCCTTTCTTTCTCCTCGCCCCTCCCACAGGCAGCTTCAATAGCGAGTATGAAGTCGATTGAGGATATGGCGCGAAATCGGGAAAAGATGAACGCGCGGCCTGGCTAGAGGTAAGTCGTATATCTCAGCGCCTAGATCTGAACGATACAGTCCCCATAGTTCAAGACGAAGGCTATCCCACTCCCTTCTCTCCCCTCTCCCCCCTTCTCTCCGCCCTCTCCCTCCCCTCTCTCCCCCTGCTCCCCCCTTCCTCCCACCCCTCTCCCCCCTGTCACCTCTCGCCCCCTTCCCCTCTCTCGCTCTCACCCTTCCCCCTCTCCCCCTTCCCCGAGTCTCTCCCCCTCTTCCCCGTGTCTCTCACCCCCTCCCCCGCCTCTTCCTCTCCCCCTCCCCGCTCCCGCCCTCTCCCCCCCATCTCCCCTCCCCCCACCACATCCCTCTCCTCCTCCTATCTCTCCCCCCTTCTCTCGCCTCCCCACCCCCTCCCCATCCCCCCCCCACCCCTCCTCTCCTACCCTCGCCCCCCCCCCCCCGCCATTCCCTTGTCATCCCCTCTCCCCCCATCCCCCTCTCTCACCCACCCCTCTCTCCCCCCCCCCCTCCGCTCTCCCCCACCCCCTCTCCCTCCCCCCTCTCCCCACTCTCCTCTCTCCCCCCGCTCCCCACCGTCCCCCCCTCCCCCCTCTCCCCGCTCTCCCCCTCCTCCACCCTCTCCCCCCCTTCCCCTCCCACTCCTCCACCTCTCCCCCACTCCCTCCCTCTCTCCTCTCCCCCACTCCTTCTTCACCCCTACCATACGCCCCCCATCCCCCTCCTCCCCAACTCCACGATCTCTCCTCCCCCACTCCCCCCCGCACGTCCTCGTCTTCCCCGTTCTCCGGTCCCCCCTTCCCCTTTCTTCTTCCTCCCCCCTTCCCCTTTCCTCCCCCTTTCCCGTTCTCTCCCCCTTGTCCCCCTTCTCTCCCCTTTCCCCTTCTCCTCCCCCTTTTCTCCCCCTTCTTTCTCTCCCCCTTTCCACCCTTCCTCCCCCTTGCCCCGTTCTCCCTCTCCCCCTCCTCCCCCCTTCTCTCCCCCTCTCCCCCTTCTCTCCTCTCTCCCCTCCCCCTTTCTCGTCTACCCCTCTTCCCCACCCCCCTTCTCCTCCCCCTCTCGCCCCTTCTCATCCCCCTCCCCCCTTCTCTCCCTCTCCCCCCTTTTCTCTCCCCTCTCCCCCCCTTCTCTCCCCCCTCCTCCGCCCCCCCTTCTCTCCCCCTCTCCCCCTCTCCCCCCTTCTCTCCCCCTCTCTCTGAAGTCACATGTAGGCTAGATTAATTTCCATCCCCGAAGGGCATTAATGAAGCAGATGGATTTTTACTGAGGCAAGCTCTCAGTTCTAGATTGATTAATTGAATTTGAATTCCACCAGCTGCCATGCTGGGATTTGAGTGCCTGTCCCCATAGCATCAGCCTGAGTCTCCTGTTTGTTAGTCCAGTGATTACTGCTACCACCAGCTGGTCAGTTAAATAAAACATTTTTTGATTGCTCAAAGGAATCATCTCTTAATGCAATTTTTTGGTGATTTAGGTGTTGAGACAAATGAAATGATCTGCTATCTAGAAACATCTAAATCTGTAATTTCCCTCATTTTGTAAATGTATTTTATAGTGCTCTTGCTGTCCGAATAGTAAATGACCAACTGATGTTTCTGGAAAGATCCTTCATTCATCCTATGGGATTACCTGGAAGACCCTTCTATAGGTAAGAGTTGATATGGTCAGAATCGAGCAATTATACTCACTGTTGCCAGTGTTCCATTTATCAGATGGCATTCTGATCCATAAGTTAGCTCCTGAATGCATTTATGCTTGCTGACTGAATTTAACTTATTTTGTCTAGATGTTCCCTCTGTCTCTTTTTAAATTGGTTTTACAATTGCATTACTTTGTTATTTTAACTATTATTGTTGCAGTTCTGGGATCTTTAAAATAAAATTATAAGTTGTTGTTAATGGGCTTAATGGAATGTCACAGATGAGCAGTGTGTTAATCATTCACATAGGTAGTTAAATAACTCGACAGTTTGCAGCAAAATTTCAGTGTACTGTTTGATTCTGTTCCATTTTCACTGGAGTGGAAATTTTTCCCATAATCAGTTTTACAATGTTGATGGGAGAATTACTGAAATGTGTAAAACAAAGGCAAAGGAATGTACAATCGCCATTTAGTCTTGAACACAATTGCAGTGATATGGTTTTATATAACTCATTTGAAATCCTTCTACCATTACATTGTGTATGTTTATGAATTGTAAACGTTATACCTTCCAATGTGAGAAACAGAGGATGCAACTGTGCAATGAGCCTTCATTAGTGGTGTAGGAGGCACATCTGGCCACTTGCCATGCAGGCCCTGCTGCATCAGGTGGATTACAGTGGTACACACGGGTCATTCCCTTTGTGTGCCCAAAGAGCTTGAAAGCATGAGAATATGATATGAGCTGATACAATGCTGGAATTTATAAAACTGGCCAACAAATGTTCAGAGAATGCCTTCCTTATTCACTCCTGAAATATCAAATGTTAGAAAGTAAATGTCCTGCTCTGGGCTATTTAAAGGCCCATTTAAGATTTGGATCCTTTTGAGGTACTCTGCTCAGGCCAAGTTGGTACAAGCACTGTAGGAATGTGGAGGTTTCTACTGACCTCAGGGTGAGAGAATAAACGAACGTTTGATAAGTATATGAGTAGTGGTTGTGGTGTTAGTGGTTTGTTCTGTAAGTAAGATATGCAGATGAGGAGACAGAGAGAAGGACCTCTGTGAAGGGGAAGGGTTGGTTCAACCCTGAGTGTCTGCCAGAAGCAGTAAACTTATCCAGGATTAACTCAGAACAGTTCTTTAGGGGATGTCTTTATACAAAGGAGGTGACAGAGTTGTGTCAGCACCTTCAAGAATAACTGGAGCCTGAAACTAGTGAGAGAACTCTGTGTCATTAAAGATCATCAGCACTCAATCCTTCCTCAATGCTAGTTCCTTCCTGACCGCAGCTGCTGACATTGAAATATCCAAAACGGGGAAGACCAGGATAAAAGAGCACGTTTTGATCAGGATATCAGTGGCACAGTGACCCCAGTTCCTACATGATCATTGATTCAGCACGCCACCCTTCATGCACATGCTTCCCCCAGGTGGCTGGTAACCAGCTGTCATGTGTAATATTCAGATTCTTTTAGAGTTGGGGTTGGGAATCAGTGATCCACACTTCATCCAGGCGATACCCACCATTTAATTCGGCCTATGCTTTCTTATGGAGCATGCAGTATCAAGTATCCAGCAGTCTGCAATGCATGGTTGCAATTCCCTTTTATAGGGACTGAACCTTAATAACAGAGGCTGTTCAGTGTATTTTCCTTCTACCCTATGCGACTTGCTACTTGCCCAGGCTGTACAGAGGGGACATCAAGGTTGTGCCAAAGCTGCCAACTTTGAAGCTGCAATCGTGGAAATGTGGTGGGTAGATGAGGTTTTTCTGTATTCCCTAGTCCATTTCTAATCAATATGGCATATCATAAAGCATCCTTATATTCTAAAATCTGAGTGATTGTGTTTCATGCTCAGAGATTTCTGTTTCTGTCCCTGGGATAAAGAATTCTGTAGCACTGTGCTCTCCAACACCATCTTCACGGATTCAGTTATTTTGCACTGTCACTGCCCACGTCGCCCTGCAGCCCCTCAAAGAAAGAACCAGTCTGTGACCATAGCCGGATTCCCATCTTCAACCTCAGTTGACCACAATATGATGGGTCAGACTGCAAAAATAAAGTATACCATGATGTAAAAGTTAGCCTGATGCTCTGGCACAACTCCCATTTCCTAAGTAAAAGCACAGAAGAAGAGAAGAAAGAATCTGAACACGACAGAGAGAGTACCATCTTAAAACAATATAGCTGTGATAAGGAAATGGCAATAATTTAGGGACAGGAGAAATGGAAGAGAGAAAAAGACATAAGGAATGAAAGCTGTTGCAAGACAGGTAGCATAGAAGAGTTGAAAACTACATTTAAAAAAATTGGACAGGAGGAAGAGCAATACTGCCATGAATGACAAATGAACTAGCTGATAATGAAGTACAGAAATGAAGAAATATGGAGGGGGGAGAATTAAAACTAGAAAAGCGGTTTCTGGTCAGAGGTAAATGCAATGGGGCTAGTATGACCATTGCATCATGCAAGGAATAGAAGGATATGGACCAAGGACAGGCAGAGGGATTAGTGGGATTAGTTTAATTTGGCATCATGTTCGACACAACTTCGTGGGCTGAAGGGCCTGTTCCCATCCTTTACAGTTCTATGTTCTATGCCAGAATCAGGTCATTGTTACTTTAATGATTAGCTTTGTTGCTAGGTAAATTTGGTTGGCTTTCACTTTAACCTTCCCTCTGGAGACCATTTGGCTTCAGAATCTAAAACAGGAATACAATCAGATTATTTCTCATTGTTAATCTGATTTTTTTGCCGTGATTCCAAAATGAAAGTGTACAGGCCCAACCTATTTGAGCTGTCCTCTTGACAAAATCCCTGTGAATCTGGAAACTTTCCACACCGACAACTCATCTGTGTTATGGCAATTACTTTATTTTAAAAAGACCTAATTTATTAAGCCCTTTTACCAGATCAATGTCTTTTCAGACAAATATGCTTGGTAAACACGCCAGATTAACCAGTCATCAGTAATGTTTGTTAAAAGTGTAGCACTGACATTTCTGATTTCTTTTTTCCCCCATAGGCACATCATTTATGCTCCCAGCGCACATAACAAGTATGCGGGGGAATCTTTTCCAGGAATCTATGATGCCTTGTTTGACATAGCAAATGCTGCTGATGAGCGCAAAGCCTGGCAAGAAGTGAAAAAGCAGATTGCTGTTGCATCTTTCACAGTGCAGGCTTCTGCCAGGACATTACTGGAAGTGTAATTTTATTTGGTTTTATACTTTTGAGAGGTTGAACAAGATGTTAATAATGTGATATCTTTACATATTTACATGAATAATCATTTTGGAAATAGTAATGGATCTGTCTGAACTCAAATTTGAACAAAATTTAGACTTTTTTCAATTGTATGTTATAATCCACCCTACAGCTATGCTGGTAATGTCTTATTTTTGATAGATCTGAATTAAAACCTAGAGTAGTCATTTTTTCATTTCCAAGATATTCCGGATTACACATGAGATTTTAGAGAAGGAATAGCAACATAGAAAAAAAACAAAAAACCTCTTCAGTTTCTATATCAAATGGAGAACCACTGATACTGTTTACAAAATTATAATTAACATTGACATTACCAAAAGTAACGAAAAAATAATCTAGTAGTAAGTTAACAGTTTTTTTTAGTAGTCAAATTAACTCAAACTGCTGGTGTTTGTTATCAATTTCATCCACCAAAATACCCTCAAGAAGCTTGGCACCGTCTCAGAAAAAGCTGCCCGTTTGATTCCCATATGCTAACATAAACATTCACTCCCTTTGCCACCAGCATACAATATCTACAAGATTCACTGCAAGAACTGGCCAAACCTTTAACAGCATCTTCCAAGCCGTTAGTCTTTACCACCTAGAAGAATGTAGGCAGCAAATAAATGGGACCGAGCCACCTGGAAGTTTCCCTCCAAATCACTCACCATCCTGACTTGGAATCATATCACCATTCCTTCACTCTTGCAAAGTCAAATTCCAAGAATACCCTCCCTAATAGCACTGTGGAATTGAACCAGTTCCAGGAGATGGCTCACTACCATCTTTTCAAGGGCAACAAATACTGACCTTGCGAGCGATGCTCACATCCCATGAGAGCACAGGAACAGTACAAATGAAATTAAAACCTGAAAGGATATGCATCTTAAATGTAAGAATAATGTAAGGATTTGAGCTCTTTTAGCAATGTGACTTTGAACAATGTGCTTTAATATTTTACAGTATTAAAATTAGGTATTCTAATTCTGCAGCTCAAAGCTTTCATACTTAGCATCTTGCAATTGATCAATCATGTAATTTATGTACATTTTTTAAAAAATTCATCCACGTTTTGCGGGATGACTACAAAAGAATGGAGATGCTAGGTTCAACTGATGGCCATTACTGGGACTGAAAAGGCCAGTTCCTGAAGAAGAGGAAGTTATGGAGGCAGACTGAAGATAAGTTGGCAGGGTCTAACTGGCAGGCATCCATTAGGGACCAGAAAGGAGGGCTAAAGATATAGCTCTAAAGAAGGACAGTATATTCTGAAGTCATCCTCTCTCCTAATGATGAGGGGTATCCCTAAAGGAAGTTAGAACCCTTGCCTGATACCAGTCTCCTCCGTCAAAGCTACTGAGTTAACGTGCTTGATGTAGGCCTCCCCTCCATGGATAAAAGAGTAGTGGGATCATGATGAGGCTCTTATACAACCCTTGTTGCCTCCTATCCTTGCAAAATGGAAGATGTAATGAGTGAGAACACAGCAAGCAGACACTGCATTTTTCCAGCCCCCCAGTCTTAAAACATGCCAGCAGGAGTTGTGAAATGGAGCACTGGAGGTGAAATGTGCAACCTACTCAAGAACTTTGGCATGCTGCACGATCACACAACTTAAAGAGAATACTGGCTACACTTTTTCCTCCCATGTAATGAATGCAAATTATTAAACACCTCACTTGGCTTTTGTGAATTTCCTTTTATTTCCAGTGCCCTTATTAATATTTATAAAGAATCTTGAAGTAATTTATAGACGTTAGCCATTACACAATCGAGGGCCAGTTAAAAATAATCAATGAAAAATGCTGGAAAACCTCAACAAGTCTGGCAGCAGTGATGGAGAGAGAAAAAGAGAATTAACATAGAGTCCTTGTGACTTCTTCAGAACTAAAGAAAGAGAGAAATGTGTTGGAATACAGACTATATAAAAAGCAACGGGGTAGCTGAAACAAGGTAGAAGGTCAGAGATTGTGGAAGCTAGGAGAGATTGCAACAAAGATGTGTAGGTCACAGGATAGAAGTGTTAATGGCAGGAGAAGGTGCTAGTAGTTGCATAAATGTAAGATATCAGAATGTGTTACTAGGAAAATAAAGATCAATGCTCAGCGAAAGTAAAATTTAAGAACAAGTGACTGATAACATAAGAACACAGGAGCAGGAGTAGGCCATCCAGCCCCTCGAGCCTGCCCTGCCATTCAATAAGATCGTGGCTGATCTGCAGTGGTTCAGTACCACTTTCCCGCTTTTTCCCCATAACCCTTAATTCCCTGGTCAATCAAAAACGTATCCACTCTTGACTTAAATATATTCAGCAAGGAAGCCTCCACCACTTCAACATGCAAAGAATTCCAAAAATTCACCACCCTTTGCGTGAAGAAATTCCTCCTCAACTCTGACCTGAACCCCCCCCACCCCAATCTTGAGGCTGTGATAGTCCTGCTATCTTCGTTAAGCGGAAAGAGTCTCTCAACCTCTACCCTATCCATCCCCTTCATTATCTTAAACGTCTCTATAAGATCCCCCCTCAGCCTTCTAAACTCCAAAGAGTACAAACCTAGCCTATTCAGTCTCTCCTCATAATCCAACGCCCTCATCTCTGGTATCAGCCTAGTAAACCTTCTCTGCACCCCCTCCAAGGCCAATATATCCTTCCTCGAATGCGGCAACCAAAACTGCACACAGTACTCCAACTGCGGCCTCACCAACACCCTATACAGCTGCAAAAGTACCTCCCTACTTCTATATTCTATCCTCCTAGCTATAAAGGCCAACATTGCATTCGCCTTCTTGATCACCTGCTGCACCTACATACTGTGTTTTTGCGATTCATGCACAAGGACCCCCAGGTCCCTCTGCACCGTCGCATGCTGCAGCTTTTTACCATTTAAATAGTAATCCTTCCTACCATTATTTCTATTAAAGTGGATAACCTCACACTTGCTAACGTTATACTCCATCTGCCAGGTTCTCGCCCACTCACTCAACCTATGCAGATCCCTCTGCAGGCTTTCCACACCCTCCATGCAATTTGCTTTTTCACTTATCTTTGTGTCATCAGCAAATTTTGTCACCCTGCACCCAGCCCCTTCCTCCAGATCATCTATGTAAATGGTAAATAGTTGAGTTCCTGGGGCACTCCACTAGTCACCAGCTGCCAGTCAGAATAGCACCCATTAATACCTACTCTCTGCTTCCTATTAGACAACCAACCCTCTATACAGTTTAACACTCTACCCCCAACTCCCTGCACCCTAACCTTCTGCAGCAATCTTTTGTGAGGCACCTTATCAAACGCCTTTTGGAAATCCAAAAACACCACATCCACCAGTTCCTCTCTATCTTCTGCACTAGTCACTTCCTCATAGAACCCCAATAAATTCGTCAAGCACAACTTCCCCTTCGTGAATCCGTGCTGCGTCTGCTTGGTCAAACAGTTTGTGTCCAGGTGCCTTGTTTTTTCCGCTTTGACTACAGAATCAAGCACTTTTCCAACTACAGATGTTAAACTAGCGGGCCTATAATTCCCTGCCTTCTGTCTGCTACATTTTTTAAACAGCGGCGTAACATTAGATGTTTTCCAATCTTCCAGCACTTTCCAGGAGTCCAGCGAATTCTGCAAGATAATTACTAGGGCATCCGCTATCAACTCCTTGAGAACCTTGGGATGCATTCCATCTGGTCCCGGGGACTTATCTTCCTCAGCCCCGTTAGTCCAGCAAGCACCACCTCTCTAGTGACTGTAATCTCATCAAGGACCTCATCTCCTACCACCCTTCTATCCTTAATTTCAGGCAAGCTATTTACCTCCTCCTCTGTAAAGACCGATACAAAAAACTTATTCAAGGTCTCCGCAATACCCTTATTGTCCACCATTAAATCCCCCCTCTCATCCTCCAAGGGTCCAACATTAACTCTGGCCATCCTCCTATTCTTCATGTATTTATTAAAACTTTTACTGTCCTTTTTGATACTTCGAACTAGTTTAGCCTCATTCTATTTTTCCTTTTTTAATCACCTCAATCATTCTCTGCTGTTGTTTAAAACTTTCCCAATCCTCTGATCGCCCACTATTTTTAGCCGTTCTGAATGCCTCAGCTTTTGATTTAATACTCTCTTAATTTCCTTTGAGAACCACGGCTGATTTTCCCTTCTCCTACAGTCCTTCTTCACCATCGGAATACATTTCTGCTGAGTACTGAAAAAGATCTCTCTTAAAAATCCTCCATTGTTCCTCCTCTGTCCTATCAACCAACGTACTCCTTCAATCCACAGTCGCCAATTCCTCTCTCATCCTATTATGGTCCCTTCTGTTTAAACATATACGTGGGTCCAGGACGCTACTACCACATCCTGCATCTGCATCATAAATTCTACCATGCTACGATTGCTCCTCCCTAGAGGATCCCTCATGTGAATATCCCTAATTCTACCTGCCTCATTACATAGTAAGAGGTCTGGCAACACCAATTTTAAATCTAACCGATTTATTTGATAGTTAATCTGCTAGCTTTCGGCGTTTGTGCCTTCGTCAGACGAATGAGGTGTTCTGGTCTCCAAAAGCGTACATATTGCTGATATGTGTGCTTTTGGAGACCAGAACACCTCATTCACCTGACAAAGGCACAAATGCCGAAAGCTAACAGATTTACTATCAAATAAATCGGTTGGATTTAAAATTGGTGTTGCCAGACCTCTTACTGAGTTTACCCCAGTCCAACGCCGGCATCTCTACATCATTACATAGTACTAAATCCAACGTTGCTCGCTCTCTTGTCGGTTCTGTAACATACCCTTCAAGGAACCCATCCCGACAGCATTCCAAGAACTCTTCCTCCAGCCCACCGTGTCTGACTTGTGTCACCCAGTTGATATGCAGATTGAAATCTCCATTACTAACGCCGTTCTGTTTTTGCATGCATCTTTGTTTATAGCCTGAGTTTATGACTGAGTGAGTGAAGGATTGTGCAAAAAGGTCACAGTCTAAAGTTGTTGAACTTATTGTTGAGTCTTGAGGGCTGTAATATGCCCATTCAGAAGTTGAGGGGTTACTGCTCCAGTTAATGTTGGGCTTCACTGAAACATTGCAGCAGGCTAAGGATGGACACATGGGCATAAGAGGAAGATGCTGAAATGAAATGGCATGCAGCAGGAGGGTTAGGGCCATGTTTGTGATTTGCATGAAATAAGATACACTGATTTCCCATGAGTTTACAAAAAAACAATGTGCATTTCTTCTAATTTATAATGGAAAGTTGAAATGAATCAGAATTTGCTTTAAAAAAAGCCTCAAAGGATCTGGAGAATGAAAGCTAACAGTTAATTCTGCTATGATAAAGCCTGAATTTCTTAGTTTTTTTATCATGATTTACCATTGTTTTCTGGCTGTATTTATTAACAAAGAACAAAACAGCACGGGAAACAGGCCCTTTGGCCCAACGAGCCTGCACCGCCACCTCAATGTTCCCACTTCTACCCATGATCCCTGTCTATGTTTATAGATCTATGCATTGGAACCAAATTTGAGACAATTTAGGGAGGATCTGTTTTGCCAATCAGCCTAAGAGTACATCTTTGGGATGTGGGAGGAAACCGGAGCACCCGGAGAAAACCCACACAAGCACGGGGAGAATGCACAAACTCCCACAGACACAAGCCCAAATCCACGTATCTGCACAGCACAGTGATAGTCACTGAGCTGCCGTGTTGTCCATCAAATGGTCCAGTTTAAGCGTACACTAACGACGTGAAGCACTAGGCTACTCTCAAAAAATCCAAGAGCAGCCCTCTCACAACCCATCGTGTGTATGCCCCTTGTTAGACAAGGCAGACTGAAGTACCTGTAGGATAAAACAAATATATCCATATCATCGACAATTTACACACTTTCCAGAGAACTTCCAAGGCTCATATTCTTCTGTAAGTGCTCTGTTTCCAGCTAGAGGTAGATAATTGATATTTAACCTGGGATTCACCAATCGGATTCTCTGATCTTGTTCACCCTGCTACCACTGGAGAAAGAATCTAGTACTCAGCCACAACTTCATTCACTTAAGCCGGACCAGAGAATCCCAACCAGAGGACAATTCGGAGAATTCTGGCCTGAGTCTGTAAAACATAGGGGGTATTTTCAGCCTCCCTTTGCCATTTTCGCAGGTGGCGATGAAGGCTGAAAATCCAGAGAATTGGGAAATGCAGTCTGCTCCTGAGAGACTGTGTTTCATGATTTTCCTCACTCCTTACCACTGATGTAGTGAGGTTCACGCCCATAAAGGGCGAGAGTCTCATTTCAATGTATTTTAATATATTTGACCATCATGAACCACTCCCACCTCCGCAAATTTTCCCTTAGCCACATTTTCAAATCTTGCTGACATGCTGGTTTACAAGTTCATGATGTGGAGATGCCGGCGTTGGACTAGAGTAAACACAGTAAGAAGTCTCACAACATGAGGTTAAAGTCCAACCAGTTTATTTGATAGTAAACCCACAAGCTTTCAGAGTTTGCCCCTTCGTTAGGTAAGTGGAGTTTCCCATTCATCCAGACATGAACCTGTCATGGGGATCCCTTGGGAGGAGTGGGGGGGGGGGGTTGCCTACAAAGGTGAATATAGTATCCAGCGGCCTTGCACTGCCTCCTGGTATAGGTTGGAATTGCCAGGCAACCTGACAGTCAACTTGTGCCAAGGAGACTCATGGGGTGGTCTTGTGGGTAAAGAGGAGGAAAGTGGGAGATGCCAGCAATGATCGTTGGTCGGGGGATGTAGAAAGTTGGAGATGCCAGCAATCAAGGTTGGTGAGGGGAGAGAGATGATAGTGGGTTGGGGGAGAGGGGATGGTGCCGGTGATGAGTTGATGGGGGAGTTGCTGGCGATAATCACATGAGAGTGGGGGTGGAGAAAGTTCTTTTTTAATGTGATCAGGATGCCCTTTACAAATGGCACCCCAATCTCAGTGCAGCCAATATTTGGTATGTTTAGACCCTGTCTCTCAAAATGACAATGTGAAAAAAATTTTTTTTGACAAAGTGCCATGAGATCTAGAAAGAAAATTTGCCTATTTGGAGAGAAACACACCAGTTTTCAACCCGATCCTGACACTTTGCTATTGTTTGATAAGATTCTGCCCAGCATTTTCAGAACATTTCATTGGTCACATGCTAAGTTAATGGGGATAAACTTCATATTCTGATTAATATTTGGGAATATTTTACTGAATGAATCTAATGGTGGGTAAATAATACAAATAGTAACAGTTACAATCTAAAAATAAGTTTTATAATTTTAAATGTAGATAAAATGCTAATAAGCTTAAGAACTTTTTAAAATAGACGCCGTTTTTCTAATCTGATTTGGATGCAAAGAAATGCGTTGTGATCTGAATCAGTCTTAACACTTCAGCAGCACCTGGTCAAACCATTAAGGGCAGTCTGTGACTAAATGTGAATGATATGGAAATGCTGGTGTTGGACTGGGGTAAATACAGTAAGTAGTCTTACAACACTAGGTTAAAGTCCAACAGGTTTTTTTCCAACAGAACTCCCACCCACCTGACGAAGGACTGCCAGTTACGAAAGCTAGTGGCGTTTGCTACAAATAAACCTGTTGGACTTTAACTTGGTGTTGTGAGATGTCTTACCAAATGTGAATAGCAGTGGATCACTGATTTCTGTTCTGGGATTGCTTCTGAACAATCTTGATATAAGGTTAGAGTGAGTAGTACCAGTGTTTGATGATAATACAAAAATTAAAGACTTAATAAATAATTCTAGAATTCAAAGTAAATTGTGAGATGAGTTGATAGTAGAGGGATGGAGAAATGAGCAGAACACCACCAATGACACTGAATGAGAGTTGGTATGTGTTAGTGAAAACAATCCATTTGAATGGGAGAAAGCAGGGTGATGGAATCTGGCAGAGGATTTTTGGGGTTCAGGTGTCCACAAAGTGGCACGTTATGGACAGAAGTATAAAACATGATCAAGAAAAAGGATCAATAGCAGAAGCATCATTTAGATCATTCTTTCCATGTGTTCAGATTGACCTGTTGGGTAGTCCCAGAATTTTCAGGTTCTATTTGTAGACAGAAGCAAGCTATTTCGTATAGCTGGCGCATTTAAAATAACTAGGTAAAGATGCATGTTAAAATGTTAAATTATTTAATATGAGAGCAGGGAAAAAAGGGTGTCATAAGACTTAAGCTATGGAATAACAGGAGTTGTTGATTGAACATAAATGGTCACCATTGTTCAGGCAAATTTTGTATTTACATAAAATTACAGTGAGGAAAAAGCTCAATGGCGCCATCAGGTGCTGTGTTTTGGATACACCATTTGTCATCAAACCTGCTCCATGATTCAATAAGATGGGGGCTCAACTGAAAGGTAGGGCCTCCAGGGTGGCATTCTCTGGGCTGCTGCCTGTGCCCGGGACCGATTGGGTAATAAATGAGACACTCCAACTAAATGCATGGATGAGGGATTGGTGTAGGGCAGAAGGCTTCATATTTATTGATCATTGGGAAGTCTTCAGGAAGGAGGGTCACCTATTCACAAGGGATAGGGAGCAGTTGACTGGGAGGGGAACACATATTTTAGCTGGGAGGTTAGCTGGAGTGTTTCAGAAGTGTTTAAACTAATAGGGAGGGAGGGTGGGGAGACAGCGGGAACTGGGAGTGGGAGAGAGAGGGATGATAGGGTAACACCAGTAGGTAGAAAGGAATATCCGAGAGCTGAGGGTCTTCAGTGCATGTGTTTTAATGCGAGGAGTGTGACTGGCAAAACAGATGAACTGAAGGCAATAATGTTCACGAGGAGTTTAGAAGTGGTGGCGGTGACCAAGACGTGGTTGAATGAGGGGCAAGACTGGCAATTGAATATTCCAGGGTATAAGTGTTTTAGGCGTGACAGAGTTGGTCTGAGGAGAGGCGGGGGAGTGGCTTTACTAGTTAAGGACAACATCATAGCAGTGCAGAGGGAGGGAGGTATGGATGATTTAGGAATTGAGTCTCTATGGGTGGAGTTGAGGAATAGGAAGGGAGTGGTTACTCTGTTGGGTGTTTACTACAGACCGCCCAACAGCCCGCAGGCCGCGGAAGAAGGGATATGCAGGGACATTTTAGATAAGTGTAGGAAAAATAGGGTGGTAGTAGTGGGAGATTTCAATTTTCCTGGAGTAGATTGGAGTGTGCCCAGGGCTGTAGGAGTGGACGGGGAGGAATTTGTACAGTGTGTTTTGGAAGGGTCCTTGGAGCAGTATGTGGATGGCCTGACTAGAGATGGGGCTATACTGGATTTGGTTCTGGGGAATGAGCCAGGCCAGGTGGTTGACGTCGAGGTAGGAGAGCAGGTGTCAAATAGTGATCACAACTCTGTCTGCTTTAGGATATTAATGGAAAAGGACGAGACTGGCCCAAAAGGGAGGGTATTTAACTGGGGGAGGGCTAGATACGGCCAGATTAGGCAAGATCTTAAAGATACCGACTGGGATAAGCTTTTTGAGGGCAGGTCGACGAGGTACATGTGGGAGTCTTTCAAGGGAAAACTAAACTCTCTGCAGGAAAGATACGTGCCGGCAAGGAGGAAGGATGGGAAAGGTAGGATTAGAGAACCTTGGCTTACCAGGGAGATTGAGGACTTGATCAAGAAAAAGCGAGAGGCTTACATTAGATCTAGGCAACTAGGGACTGAGACAGCGCTGGAAGCTTATAGAGAGTGTAGACGGGATCTTAAAAGGGGTATTAGAAAGGCAAAAAGGGGCCACGAGGTGGCTCTGGCAGGTAGGATAAAGGAAAATCCAAAGGCATTTTACACCTATGTAAGGAGCAAAAGGATGGTTAGAGGCAAGATTGGACCTCTTAGGGACAGAGGAGGGGATCTATGCTTAGAGCCTGAGGGAATGGGGGAGATCCTGAATGAATACTTTGCGTCGGTATTCACGCAGGAGACTGGACAGATGTCTGTGCCTGATGTTGACAAAGTTGAGGATCGGTTGAGGGAAATAAGGATTACGAGGAAAGAGGTGTTGGGGCTGTTAGGCAGCTTAAAGACATATAAAGCTCCGGGGCCTGATGGCATTTACCCCAGGCTGCTAAGGGAGTTGAGGGAAGACTTGGCTGGGCCTCTGACGCAAATCTTTGTCTCTTCCTTGGACACAGGTGAGGTCCCAGAGGACTGGAGGATAGCAAACGTAGTACCGTTGTTTAAAAAAGGTCAGAGGGATCACCCAGGGAACTATAGGCCAGTGAGCTTGACTTCAGTTATAGGTAAGCTAATGGAGAGGATCCTTAGGGACAGGATGTATGAGCATCTGGAGCGCTGCGATCTGATCAGGGATACGCAGCATGGCTTCGTCAAGGGGAAGTCTTGTCTTACGAATCTAGTGGAATTTTTTGAAGAAGTGACAAAAACAGTTGATGAAGGACAGGCTGTTGATGTCGTCTACATGGATTTCAGTAAGGCGTTTGACAAGGTTCCTCATGGTAGACTGATAGAGAAGGTGAAGGCGCATGGGATACAGGGTCGGGTATGTAGATGGGTCGAGAACTGGCTCGGGAGGAGGAGACAGAGGGTAGTAGTGGAAGGCTCTTTTTCCGGCTGGAAGCCTGTCACTAGTGGAGTGCCACAAGGCTCAGTACTAGGTCCTCTTCTATTTGTGGTCTACATAAACGACTTGGAAGTAGGGGTAGGTGGTGAGATCAGCAAATTTGCTGATGACACCAAGATGCTTGGATTGGCGGGTACAGAAGAGCAGTGTCAGGCAATACAACAGGACATAGACAGGTTGGTAGATTGGGCAGATAGATGGCAAATGGAATTTAATCCGGAAAAATGCGAGGTGATGCATTTTGGCCGGAAAAATGTAGAAGAGAATTATAGGATAAAAGGTAAAACTATAAGGAGCATAGAGACGCAGAGAGACTTGGGGGTGCAGGTTCACAAGTCTCTGAAGATGTCCTCACAGGTGGAGAAGGTGACAAAGAAGGCGTATAGTATGTTAGCTTTCATAGAAAAGGGTATAGAATATAAGAGTAGGAGTTTGATGTTGCAGTTGTATACAACTTTGGTTAGGCCTCACTTGGAATACTGCGCCCAGTTCTGGTCTCCGTACTATCGGAAGGATGTGGAGTCCTTGGAGAGAGTGCAGAGGAGGTTTACCAGGATGCTGCCTGGTATGGAAGGACTGTCTTATGAGGAACGATTAGATAGACTGGGGTTGTTTTCCCTTGAAAGACGTCGGCTTAGAGGGGATCTCATAGAGGTGTATAAGATTATAAGGGGTATAGATAGAGTAAATGGAGGTAAACTTTTTCCACCTTTAGAAATGGATAGGACGAGGGGTCATGGCCATAGGGTGAGGGGGGCTATGTATAGGACGAATATTAGAGGGCAGTTTTTCACACAAAGGGTAGTGGGGGTGTGGAATGCACTGCCGAGTAAGGTGGTGGGAGCAGGCACGCTGGGGCTGTTTAAGGGTCTCTTGGACAGCCACATGAGCGGTATGCAGATAGAGGGATATATTAGGACTGTTTAACTGCGGCTTTTTTCCACAGGTAATTCGGTCCATAATTTGAGCATGCATTCGGCAGATGGTGCGGGTACAGCTCTTGGATGTTGATTCATGGGTTGCCTGGTACCTCATGTCATAAATGAGTGCTTTATGTGGACCATCTGAAGGGCACCATGACAGCTCAGAGACTATCGATGTGGCTGTGCAGACACTTGGAATTGGGCCGGTGTCTGCGGGAGTTTGCGCGTTCTCCCCGTGGTTGCGTGGGTTTTCTCCGGGCACTCCGGTTTCCTCCCACAACCCAAAAATTCGCTCTTAGGCTGATTGGGAAACAAATTGTCCCTATGGTGAAAATTTTCCATATTAGGAATAATATATATATTATTATATAGGAATATTAAAATAGGATAATGTATTTGCTACTATATAGTATGACGGCAGCGTGGGCTCGTTGGGCCGAAGGGCCTGTTTCCCGTGCTGTGTTGCTTAAAAAAAAAATCATGGCTGATCTGTTTGTTTGAAATTTTATATTTCCATCTTGGACCCATCTAAAACCCATCCTTCCTTGACTAGAGACCAAAACTGCACACAGTAGATGAGATGGGGGGCCTGAATTAATGAATCAATGTGGGCAACAGTCGGACAATGGAAATCACTGTTGACCTCAGATAGGAATTTCCAGTTTTGCCCGAGCGAGACTGCAAAATCCCAACTGCAATCTCACCAATACCCTACATAATTGAAGCCAACATATTTTCTTTGATGTTAAACTCCTCCTGAGTTACAGCTATTACTGAAATTTATTTGGCATCTTTTGTAATGTGGACAGTAGCAAAATATGTTCATTTGCTATTTCCTTATTTATCAATTCCCAGTGTCGCTCTCTAGAGGACAAACACTTTATATAAGAATCTGCAGACACTCTTGCTTATTTGTTTTTACATTTCCTGCAAGTTTCTTCCATACTCTGATTTCTTTATGCTTATGAACATTTTAGTTATTCTCTGCCATTCTTTATATTCTGACCAATTATCTGGTCTGCCATTCAACCTTGTTCAGTTGTATGCTTCTTTTCCCCTAAGGTTGAATGCTTTCCTTCATTTCTTTTGTTAAATTACAGATGGCAGGTCTTCCCCTCAAATAATATTCCTACTATATAAAAAAAAACCCTAAATATTCTGGAATATCCCTGTAAACGTCTACCACTGCTTCACTATTGATCTATCCTCCAGCTTAGTATGCCAGTTTATCTCAGCTAGCTCAACTTTCATATCCATTGTTGCCCCTTAAGTTTACCAGCCTTAGTGCTTGTTTTGGAATCACTCTTCCCTTTTCAGACTGGATGTAAAATTCAATTATGTGATGGTTGCTGCTACCTAGGGCCGCTTGCACTCTGAGGTAACTGATTGTCACATAAAACAAAACTTCAATTTTGGCATTGTGTAAACATTTTTGGCACTTGGGAAATATGATCTTTTAAAAAAACAGGTTTTATTAATAAATCTGTTCATATAATAGGTGAAGGAATAGGTGATGCATGGTTTTACAAATGCACCAAATACACTATTCTTATTGCTGACAAAGGGAAACTGCAAAATAAATTTATAGTGAAGGAAAGAAAGGTCTGAGCATAAATAGTAAGAAAACAATATGCCTGTAAGTATCCAAAAAGAAAATCATGCTAGAATGTAAGATTAGTGCAGAATTAAAACAGGTAAACAAATTCTGTTACATAGGAAGTATGTTAGTCAAATGGAAAAAGCACAAAATAAGGTGAAGGATTAAATTGAATTAGATTGAATAGAAACTATTTCATTGGAAAGACACATCATGGTTCATGAAAGGCAGGTCATGTTTAATTAATATAGTGGAATTCTTTGAGGGTATTAGAAGCACAATGAAGAAGAGAACTAGTGGATGTGACATATCTGAATTTCCAGAAGGCTTTCAACAAAGTACCATACAAAAGGCTTCTGCATAAGACAAAGGTGCACAGCATCATGGATAACTTATTAGCATGGACAGAGGATTAGTTAACTACTAGAAAGCAAAATGAAGATAAATGTATGTTTTTCTGGTTAGCAATCAGTGACTAGTGGTGTGCCTCAGAGATCAGTGTTGGGATCACATTATTTACATTTTACATAGATGATTTGGAGTTGAGACCAAATGTATTTAAGTTTCCTGTACCACTCATCTTAGTGTCATCTGCAAAGTGTGTAAAGGACACTAGTGCAAAGGGATATAGTTTGAATGAATGAGCAAAGGTCTAGTAGATAGAGTACAATGTTGGTAAATTTGAGGTCATCCTTTTTGGTAGAAATAAAGCAAGTGGTTTATTATTTAAATGGTAAAAAATTGCAATAAGCTGCTGTGCAGGAGGACCTGGGTGTCCTTATGCATGGATTACAAAAAATTGGTTTGCAGATGCAGCAAGTAATTAACATCTTTTTAAACACCATTCCTCTAGTAATGAAGGATAAAATTCTATTCATCTTAATTACTTGCTGCACCTGCAAACCAATTTTTTGTAATTCATGCACAAGAATATTTAAAAATCATGTACTTTTTTTTTTAGTTTTATGTTGACTCTTATTTCTTTAGCTATCCACAGTTGGCATTTTGGCAAATAGAGCTCTTGTTCCTCAGGGACTTTAGCTGGTTCTGTATCATCCCACTAATGATCCATCTATTTTATCCATTTTGACAAACCCTAAAGGAAAAAGAAACTTACCTTTTTAATGTTAAGGCTGAGAACTACAGCTCCCAATAGAACTTGAGATTACTGTGTACAAGGGCCATACATGCCCTATTGACTATCTTCAGTACAGTAAATGGCCCTGTGCACATCTGCTGTTCGAGATTTTTTTTAAAAAACAGAAACCTGGAGTGTAAAAGCCAAAAAGTGAAAAGTGTAAAAGGTTAAGTGACCTACAGAGTACAATCTAAGGAAGTGTCCTACAAAGCAGGATACAAGAGGGGAAAAGGGAGGACCCAAATAAAGACTCTAATTCAGGGAGTGGGGTAGGAACAAACCCCATGATAGTCTCAAGAAAGAACAGGAATCTGAAAGCAACACAGAAAAAGATTCAGAATTAGAGATAGAGCTGCAAGGAGCAGACTTGGGTTAACTGCACTTGAAAATTCAAGTACAAAAACACATGAAGGTAGTTGATGGTAGTTTCTATCCTGAGAGCTGTAAGGCAAAGGTGTCCTTTGGAATGCTGCTGTTCTACTTGGCACAACCAAATATTTGACTGTACGTGGTCAGTGCAATATGTACATAAATATTTAGGGGGAATAGTAGCAGGTGGTGAGTTTTAAACCCTAGATGTGGATCTTTGTTCAAAGCTTTGCCTGGGAAGACTTCCAAGATGAGTTATTTGAGTCAGGATATTTATTAATCATTTATGGAATGTGGACATTAAAACCAGCAATTATTTGTCCTCATGAAGGATTCTTGAGCTTGAATAACTGCAATCCCTGTTGTGTTGGTATAACTGCAGTGTCAAAAGGTAACTCAATGAGACAATGTATTTTCCAGTCAGGATAGTGAGTGACTGAGGGGAACTTGCAGGTGATGTCCAATATACCTACTGTCCTAGAGCAAGTTTCAGTAGTTACAGTGAGACCAGTTGGCTCCCAGTACAACAAACATCTTTGTGTTTGGGGGGGTAGGGGGAGGAAAGACCAAGACAGGCTAATGAAAAATTCATAGAGTCTGCTTTGGGTGCAGCTGACAGTTAATATTTATTAACCATCCTGTACAGTAGAGTACAGGACAGATATTGCAAATTGTGTTAAAAGTATAATTGGAATGGAGGAATTATGTGCTGACTCATTTATTGATGTATTAAAATCTTTCAAACCTTGTCTTGTAATATAGTTCGCTTTTCTTGCTTAATAAAGGTTTTATTCTTTTGTTTAAAGTTCGGTACCCGTTGACTAGGTACCCTCTATCATTTAAAGTTAGGTCCATTAGACTTGATTCCAGTCTGGGATTAGAATTGTTCATAATAACTAACTGAATTGTAATACCATGAGAAAATTTAAGTTTACAGTGCAAGTATCTCTCATTCCTGCCTAAATCTAGAATCTGAAAGATAAATGTAAAACAGCTCCTTTCAAACACTGTTCAATCATATGATGATTGCTTTATGTTTGCACACTGTTTGCTACATCTAATACTGCCTGTCTCTATCAGGTGCTAGGTTGGAGACCATTTGACCTCAGGATATACAATATTCCTTGCATAGATCATTTTTAGTTAATCTTTAGACAACTGAAAGCACATGATAGAATTCTGACTGAAAACACAGGTAGGAAATACATTAAACAGTAATATTCAAGAATAGTATCGACCACAAATAAATAGTTAAAATTATGGGTTTCATACGACAACAACACCCCCCCCCCCCCAAAACAAGCCATTCAATGAAAAAACAAAAAATTAGGAACTTTATATTTCAGATAGTTCACCAACTAAAATATACAGCAATTTCAGTGCATTAGTTGCTTTGATTTTATTTTAAAAATAGGAATAAATTGTGATTTTATCAAGACTATGTAAATAGAATTCTAATAGGTAAGTGTTCCAGACACTGGAAAAAAGTGGCCTTTATTTAATTTCAATCAAACTGAGGTTGCCACATTGCTCTTGGACATATTAATGTGCTGAATAATAGAGTTCATTTGTTACACAAATAAATCTATGCAGCCAAAGATAGACAGGATGCAGTACTGCTTGTTCATAAATATCTTAAAGCTTTGCATCAAAATACAGTGAGCTGTAATTTTATGAAAATTGTTTCAAAAACAGATACAGAATGTTGACAGGTTACACAATTAATGTTACTACTCCCTGGCATCACCCACTTCACATTCCTAAATTGGTCAAAGTTTCTTTCAATCATCATCATCATCATCATTTGAATCTGCAGCTTGCTCTTTTTCCTCAGGCTGTGGTGGAGGTAGCTCAAGCCGAGCCCATAATATTGGCTCAGCTTTCTTCATAGTAATCTCAACTTTAGCAGATGTCATACTCATTTGACTTTTACTAACATCAATGACCTTCATGAGGGAAAAGGGAAAAATACATTAGTACTGCTTCTTCCAAATTCAAAAATCAATTTTTAAACAAGCACAATATAAAGATCACCAATTATAGACAAAATAGCCAAATTTACATTTTGACAATGACTAACATTGAACAAACCAAATCTGTCTTTCATTAGAAAGGACTTTTGACTCAGTTGACATGAGAATTCTTGTTTTACTAATATGGAAAACAACTTTCATTTATATAATGCTTCTAATGTAGGAAAATGCCTCAAGGCATTTCATAGAAGAGTAGGCAGTCTAACACTTTCACTGAACTAATACACAAGACATTAGGAAAGATATCTTAGCATGGTCAGAGGTAAGTTTTAAGAAAAGTCTCAAGATAGGAGCATGAGATAGGTAAAGGGGCTTTCGATAGAATTTCCAGAACTTAGAGCATGCATGTTTTAAGGCATGATCAAGGCAAAGGGTGTGAGGAATATATAGGTAGTCAAAGTTCAAAGAATCATAGAATTGCTATAGTGCAGAAGAATGCCATTTGGTCCATTCAGCCTGCACTGATGACAATCTCACCCAGGCTACATAACCCAATGTATTTATCCTTCTAATCTCCCTGACACTCGGGGGAAATTTAACATGCCCATCCACGTAACTCACATCTCTGGACTGTGGAGGGAAAACAGAGCATCCAGAGGAAACTCCACATAGAAAGTGACTCTAGGCAGGTATTGAACCTGGGTTCCTGACGTTTTGAGGTAGCAATGCCAATCACTTTGCCATTCTGCTACCCCTCATTGAAAAGAGTGCAGATGTATTGGAACATAGAGGCTAGAAAAAGACTGCAATCACTGAACAGACTGTATAGATTTTCAGCAATTGAGAGTCAGATTCTAAATGTTGTAATGAGGGAACCACAACTAGATTCAGCCCTAATTCTATAGAAGTATCCTTAGGAAAGTTACCATACCGTCATTTCTAACTGAATTACAGCAAATGTTCATGATCACCAACATTAGACGCATCTTAGCTTTTATTGGTAGGGGGATTGAATTTCAGAGCTGCAACGTCATGTTGCAACTGTACAAAACTCCAGTGCAGCCGCACTTGGAGTATTGTGTACAGTTCTGGTCCCCGCATTATAAGAAAGATGTGGAGACATTGGAGAGGGTACAGAGGAGGTTTACCAGGATGTTGCCTGGTATGGAGGGCAGGTCTTGAGAGGCTGAGGGATTTGAGGTTGTTTTCATTAGAAAGGCGGCGGCTAAGAGGAGACCTTATTGAAACATAAGATGATTAGAGGTTTAGATAGGGTGGACAGTGATAGCCTTTTTCCTCGGACGGAGAAAGCTAGCACAAGGGGACATAGCTTTAAATTAAGGGATGGTAGTTATAGGACGGATGGCAGAGGTAGGTTCTTAACCCAGACGGTGGTAAGGGTATGGAATGCCCTGCCTGCTGCAGTTGTAGATGCGCCAAGTTTGGTGGCATTTAAGAGGTTGGTAGATAAGTTTATGGATGAAAAAGGAATGGTTTAGGTTAGAGGATCATTGCTTTTTTCTTAATTGGTCGGCGCAACATCGAAGGCCAAAGGGCCTGTTCTGCACTGTTATGTTCTATGAGTGACGTGAGCAGGATTTGGTGTGGATTAGGATAGAGTGACTTGTACAAACTAAGTTTATGGAAGGCCAACTAGACCATGAATGATCAAATCTGGAAGCAACAAGGAAATGCAGGATTGTGTTAGAGGCCAAGGTGGTTTTTGACAGCGCATACGGGACTGGGAGATAAATAAGAATTAGTTTCATGCCTAGACAGTTACTGGGGAGGTAGAATAAATGACTCCAGAACGAGAAAAATGGCCAGAATCAGGAGCTTCAAGACAGAGGGAATACCACCCTAAAAATGTGAAGAGTCTTCAACTATTCATTAGTTGTTATTTGAATAAAATTTGTTATTTAATTGCTTATATTAAGCAACTGTAATAAACACAGAAGGTTTCAACTCACACTATATAGATTTAACAATTATTCTGAATCAGATTCTAGTATTGCAGTGAGCAGAGAACACAACTGAATTTATCTCACCCCAAATAGTGAGGAAATATTGTTAACAAAGTTATGATGCTGTCATTTCTAAATGAATTACAGAAAATGGGCACTTCTTAGTCAAAGCATCATTTCTGAAAATTTTATAATATTGATCTGTACTTACACCCCATAAGTTCATTTTCTGTTCAAAATGTTTTTCCCTTTCAAATATAATGTAGATATTCAGCTGAAATATTAAAAACAATGACATTGATTTGCAGCATTAGAATACATTAGATTTTAAACACAAAAATAAACATTGTCCAAGCGATTAATGACAGTAGTTATATTTTCTGCTTCAATGTTGCAACTATGACAGTGCAACACTATAGTAATAGTTAATATAAACAACCAGTTACACTGACAAGTCAAAGGGCATTTGTTAGCACCATGCAAGGTTTACTAACTTGTCAAAATGTTCTTCAGTCGATAGTTATGTTTAATAAAACTCGCGTGCTGAATTTAGGTATTCAGAATGCCAAAAGAAATCATGCTTATTGAAGAACAGATTGATGGTTATCAGCTAATAATTGCACAAAATACAGAAACTAGCATCTATGCATTACAATAGAAATTTAATTCCTAATGAGGGTGCCTCATCTCCACTGGGTTTAATAGGGCTATTGGATCAAACACTTGAGAGAAACATTTGCATGGGCCTACAAAACAGACACCTAGTTGCACACATCCATAGATACAAATGAAAATTGGTTGCAGATGATTAAAAAGATCATTCCAAATTACATATTTTAGTGTCAAAAAGGATTACCACAGGTTAACATTTATATAAGTTGTTCAGGTGCCACTGCCGTATTTCCAGATATGTTTTGTTTAAAAAGTATCTAACAGATAGCAGAACTTTCCTTCAAGCAAAAAACTCACTTGTACAGATCTAAACTCTGAAATCAGCTTGATAATTTTAATGACTATTATTTCCATTTGATAGATTCATTGCCACTATTGGTGTAGCTATTAATATATCAAATTGGGAAACAATGAATTGAAAGTTACATTCCATAAGGAGAACTGCAAAATTTATCATTTCAATTTTATTCCAAATCAGTCATTAAGTAAAATTTTCTTTCCCTACTCAAAACCTTACATGACAGACACATACCTGCTGCCTACCTACATCTCAGAGAAAATATTTTCACTGACAAAACAAGTCAGCAGCCACAGGAAATGGATTTAAGGCATTTGGCACAGGAATCAGGGGTAACATGAGGCAAATATTTACTTAATGAATTTTGATGATTGGGAATGAAGATGTGGTGGAAATACATTCAATAATAACTTCCAAAAGAGCTGGATAAATATTTGAAGGATGCAAATTTGCAAGGCTGTGAGAAAATAACAGGGGAGTGAGACTAACTGAATAGTTCTTTGAAAAAACTAACACAGACAATGGGCTGAATGGTCTCCTCTTATAACCGAAAGAGAAATGTCAGTTCTTTTCTCTCCTTATAGATACTAATGCTTTTGAGTCCACCTATGTTTGAAACATCAGCTCTTCTCTCCTAACAGATGCTGCTAGACCTGCTGAGATTTTCCAGCATTTTCTCTTTTGGTTTCATTTTATTTTGGCCTCCACGTTGTAAGATTCTATTATGATGAATTAAGACAGTTTAGTGTTTTCTGGCACGCTTACAATGCAATTGAAGTAGCCAAGTGCAAAATGGTCTTCAATTAAGTTACTTGCTTCACATTTTTATTGCAAGGTCACAGCACGAATCAAAGTGTGCAAATGGTCTATGAAAGATAAATATCTCTTACACTCCAATCATTTCTACAGTGAAAAGTTGATTACTGAATGATCATAATTACTGAAGCAACTTAATTTCTTTAATTTAATGATCTTACATAGAGGTAAGATATTCACCAAGATTTTACATAACTCATGTTAAACTATGCATTTGTAACAATGAAATTAGGACATTATTAATTCTGACTCAACTCGAACTCAAGTTATTAAAGTGGTTTTAAGACAAGACAAATATTCAGAAAAGGAAAATTAACTTTTACATTAATTGCTTACACAGGTCTGCTCTCTATATAAACATCTGAATTTGTATCCACTGATATGAATCAGCATGACAATATATTTAACTTACACATTCTTGGAAGAAAGCAGTTTTAATTATTTAGGCAAACTATTCTAAATCATATTATTGCAGAAGATGTAACAGTTACACATACCACTGTGCTGTTAGCTTCAACATAACTCAGTTCTGGGATCGAGTTTTTGGCATAAATAGTAATTATGACTTGTCCTCCAGTTTGGTGCCAATCATGGCGGCATGGTACAATTTTATTGACCTGTTAAAACAGAAACCATATAATGAATCTGCTAACTGCACATACAAGTCCAACAAAAATGCAGCTTAAAGTCAAAACTATTTATTGCCATATTTACAAGAATTGATTTTATTCAAAAGGCTTGGGGCCTACTTGCCAGGTTCCTTCTAGTCAGCACTGTGAAGTACTGTCATCAATACTGACTCATTATGTGTACCTTGAAACAATTCTACAGAAAATAGTGAAGATTAAATAACAGTAGGAACAGACAGACAGCTCAGTGGCACCCAAATCCTGATCTGAGAAACCATGTTATTGGCCAACTATCAAGTGTCCTCAATTAAGAGACTAGTTTGCTAGAACTGGGTGCCCCTGCATCTGTTCTCCAATGTGGCATTGCAGCAAGCACAGAACTACAACTGAATTTATCTCAGCCCAAATTCTAAGGAAACATCCTTAGAAAAGTTATGATATCGTCATTTTTAAACTAAATTACAGAAAAGACATCACGACAGAGAGGGAGTTAAAATTTTCTGTATTCAAAACGAAATGGATTTGTGTGTGTGTGGCCTGTGACTGATTGTCTGTGTGAACGGCCCTAGACAAGAAAAAGATTCCCAACCATGCTGTGAGAATAAAAGTAGAATGGGAAATAGTCTATTGAGAAGTTAATAATACATGCTCTAATCCATAATTTTATTTAAAATGTGAAACATGACATAATTGCTTTTAATGAATGACAAGGCAATACACTTCTTTTTTTACTTTTTACTGGTTTCTCTCACGATCTTAAGCACAAATCCAGGCCTTTTCCTTATTGGGAAATTAAAATGTACAGCACTTAACAGTTAAAAATGGTGTAAATTGGCTTCAAAATATAATGTGCCATCAATAGTTTCCTGTGAAAGAAGCTTCTCTTTTTCTAAATCCCTGCCAAAAACTTCATTAAAATGTCCAAATCACATTTCACAGATTATGTTTATGTGCACTATTTAGTATCAAGTTACCTTAAAAGTAATTTTCATAGCAAAAGTTTTTACAAGCAAAATTGTTCAGTTCCATGTCATGAAAGCATCAGCTACAGACATCTTACTAAAGATTATAAAATAACTGATTTGCACTATTCAGCCTCCTGAACTTGTTTCCTATTTTATTAGATCATGGTTGATCTCAATCTTTAATTCCACTTGCCTGCTTTCATTTGTTGACTTATTATTTTCACTGTATGTTAATACATGTGACAAGTATTGTTTCTTGCACGTTAAGACAAAACATACCATTCATAGAGAAGGAAACAGAGTGCAAAATATAGTGTTACAGTTACAGCGAGGGTGTAGAGAAAAATCAACTTAATACAAGGTAAGTTCATTAAAAAGTTTGAAAGCAGCAGGGAAGAAGCTGTTCTTGAGTCGGTTAGCACATAACCTTCAACTTTTGTATCTTTTTCCCAAAGGAAGAAGGTAGAAGAGAGAATGTCCAGGGCGTGTGAGGTCTTTAATTATATTGGCTGCTTTGCCAAGGCAGTGGGAAATGTAGACAGAGTCGATGGATGGGAGGCTGGATTGCATGATGTATTGGGTCACATTCAATGCCTTTTGTCGTTCCTTGCTGTCCTGGGCAGAGCAGGAGCCATACCAAGGTATGATACAACCAGAAAGAATGCTTTCTATGGAGCATCTGTAAAAGCTGGAGACTGTCGTAGCTGACATGCCAAGCTTCCTTTGTCTTCTGAAAAGTAAAGGCATTATGGGCTTTCTTAACTAGTGTCAGCATGGAGCAACCAAGACAGGTGCTGGTGATTCGGCCACCTAAAAACTTGGAAGCTCTTAACCCTTTCCAGGCATGTTCTCCTTTATGCTTCCTGAAGTCTATGACAATCTCCTTTGTTTTACTGACATTTGAGGGAGGGATTTTTACCACACCAGTTCACTCTCTCATTCTTGTGTTTCCCATCATTGTTTGAGATCCAACCCACTTACAGTAGTGTGGTCAGCAAACTTGAAAATGGAATTGGAGGGAAATCCCTCCAATGCCTTACATTATCAAAACCTACCAATCTGCCTTGAAATTTAGACCCCTGGCTCCCCCTGCTGGAGCAGACCTCACCACCACATAACCCTCACCTCTGTCCCCAATAGAACAGGGCCGAGGGTAAAAAAAACATAGGTAACCATCAGATTTGGTTTTGTTTGCATGTCATACAGTTGCATTGGGCAACAAATAGCAAAACCCCCCTCAAACTTATACTAACATTGCCCCAAGAATGTAAAATCACCCCTTTGAGAAATTCTTCACCAAAGAGACCATTTGGTCCATTACATCAGTACTGGCTTCCTGAAAGAGCAATTTACCAAATGTCCCTCTCCAGACTTCTCCCTGCACATACTTTTTCAGATAAAAATCCAACCCCCCCTTAAAAATCTTGATGGGATCTGCCGCCTCATTTTCAAAGAAAAAAATGAACATCAATACAACACAGGATCAGATCTCTTCTGGCCGACAGCCTACGTCGAATTCTAATCTTTATTTAGACTCATTACTTATTGCCGATACACAGTTTCTATCCTTCTGTACATCTCCTGCTCGTGTGTCTATTAAGGTACATCCTGAACGTTACTAATGTGCCTGCTTCCACCATGTCCACTGGCAGTGCATTCCAGGCACCCCCTACCTTCTATGTGAAAAACTTGCCCTGCACACTTCCCCTGAAGTCCCCTGTCACCTTGAATCTGTTCTGTCTAGTAGCTGACCATTCCATTCTAGAAAGGAGCTTCTAACTACCATCCTTTGTATGTCTCTCAATTGTGTTGACCTCTATCAAGTTACCCTCAGCCTGTCTTTCCAGCAAAAACAAATCCAAGTTTATACAACCTCTCTTCATACTTAAAACCCTCCCCAGGCTGGGCAACATTACTGGTAAATCTTTTCATCTTCTCCAGAACATCCATGTCATTCTGGTAGTGCAGCAACTAGAATTGCATAAAGTATTCCAATTGTGGCTTAAAGTTTTATACAGCTGTAACATAACTTGCCAACTTTTATACTCAATGTACTGGTTGATGAAGATAAGCACGATGTATGCCTTCTTGATCACCTTATCCACCTATGTTGCCACTTTCAGGGACTCGTAGACCAGAACGCCTAGATCCCTCTGTATGGCAGTACTTTCCAGATTCTCACCAATCACTGCATAAAGCACCTTTCCCTATGTCTCTTTTGCTGAAATTTGTGCCTTATGTTTTCAATCCTTCTACTAATGGGAACAATTTTCCCCTACTTAACTCTCACCAAACTTGTCAGTATTTAAAATACCTACATGCAATTTGCTCTCAACCTTCTCTTCTCAAAAGATAAGAATCGATCTAGGCAAGTGAAGTTCCTCATTCCTGGAACCATTTTGTATTAATCTTTTGTGTCCTAATAATATCTTCACATCTTTCTAAAAAAGATCATACCTAGAAATAGGCACAACGCTTCAATCAGGACCAAACCAACATTGAGTTTATCATCTTGCTATGCCCCTATTAATAAAGCCTAGGATGCTGTATGCTTCATTACTAATTCTCTCAACTTGTCCTGCCATTTTCAATGACTTATGCACGTACATACAAATGTTCTATTCTCTTGTCCCTTCAGAAATTAAGTTTCTTTTACATATTTTTATCCACATTCTTCCTAACACATCACTTCACTCTGCAATAAATTTCACCTGCCACTTGTCAGTTTATTCTACCAACCCATTTGTGTCCTTTGAAGTTCTACGTTATTCTCATTATTTACAATACTTCCAAGTTTTGTATCATCTGTAAGTTATGAAAATATGCCCTGTGCACCTACTTCTAAACCTATTACTCATGTCAGAGCCCTTGCTTTTTCTGATATAAGTCAATCTGTGAGCTCTGCTTGGCCTTCCTCCAGTCTGAAAATCAACCATTACTGTTTCCTGTCAGGCAGCCAATTTCATATCCATGTTCCAACAATTGCTTTTATTTTAGGCTTTTTTTCCCCACTTTGCTCACAAATCTGTCATACATTATTATCAAATGCCTTTCTGAAATCCATGCATACCCATGCCAACAGCATTCTGCTCAACCATCTCTTCTTACCTCTTGTTTATTGACTACAGTTCAGCCTTCAACATTATTCCCACAAAACTCATTTCCAAATTGTGGCCTGGGTTTCAGCACCTCTTTCTGCAACTCAGTCCTGAACTTCCTAACTCACAGACCACAATCAATAAGAATTGACACCTCCTCTTCCACAATCATCCTCAACATTAGTGCCTCACAAGGCTATGTTCTCAGGCCCCTACTATACCCCTTATACATCTATGGCCAAATTCCTCTCCAATCCAATTTTCAAGTTGGCTGACCATAATGGGTCAGATTCAAACAATGATGAAAATACAGGAATGAGATAGAGAATCTGGTGAACTGGTGCAGCAACAATAATCTCCCCCTCAACGTCAACAAAATGAAGATGAATGTCATCGACTTCAGGAAGTGTAAAGGAGAACACACTTACATCAATGGGGATGAAATAAAAAGGGTCGAGAGCTTCAAGTTTTTAGGTATCCAGATCACAAGCAACCTGTCCTGGCTCCCCCCTCCCCATGCTGACACCATATTTAAAAAAGCCCACCAACGCCTCTACTTTTTCCGAAGACTAAGGAAATTTGGCTTGTCAGCTATGACTCTCCTACAAATGCACCATAGAAAGCAATCTTTCTGGTTATATCACAGCTTGGTATGGTTCCTGCTCTGCCCAAGACTGCAAAGAACTACAAAAGATCATGAATGTAGCCCAACCCATTACACAAACCAGCTTCCCATCTGTTGACTCTGTCTACACTTCCCCTTAGTAAAGCAGCCATCATAATTAAGGACCCCACGCATCCCAGGTATTCTCTCTTCCACCTTCTTCCTTCTGAAAAAAGATACAGAAGTCTGAGGTCACGTACCAACTGACTCAAGAACAGTTTCTTCCCTGCGAGTGTCAGACTTTTGAATGGACTTACTTTGCATCAAGTTGATCTTTTATATCTTAGCAATGACTTTTAAACAGTATTCTGCACTGTCTCGTTTCCTTCTCTAAGAACAGTACATTTTGTATAATGCACAACAATACTTTTCACTATATGTTAATAAATGACAATAATAAATCAAATCAAACAATTTAAGCAATTTTCCCTTAACAAATCCACACTCATTTTTCATTAATTAAACTATATTCGGCCAAATGACCAGAATTTTGTCCCAAATTGTCATTTCTAGAAGCTTCCCAACTGAGAACCTATCAGCACTGTTGAGCTAGAAAATCAAGTCTCAATACCTGTCACATTGTGTACTAGAGTCTCAACATATTGCATTGAGGATGTTACTTAAAAGCACAAGTTTCTAAATTTATACATTTGTTACTGTTATTTAATCAATTACCCAAATAAAAATGAAGTAATCATTAATACACTATTTCTACTTTTATCATTAGCTCCCTCCTTTATTGCATTCTAGCGGACTAATCCCATGCAAACTATCAAATCATACATCCTGCTTAATTCCACCTCAGTTCACCTGCTGATACCCTCATCCCATCAGATCTCCTTAATTTCCACCAATCTTGTATTTAACTCCTGCACCTTACTGTCCTCTAACTCTGAAGCTTAGTTTCAATCCACCATATTTTTAGTGGGAGAATCTTGAAATCCATCCCTAAAACTACATTACATCCCTTTCTTAAAAGGAGTCTTTTCAAAAAGCTTACACTCAATCTTTTTTTGCAACAGTTGATGTATACACTCTTGTTTAGTTCTTTTTATTGATTTTCTACTCCCCTTCAAATCGTGAAGGTGCTATACAAATAAGCTGGTCAAAAATTACGTTGCTCACCTTTGAATATTATGGTAAAAAAAAACTAGTAGTTTGGAAATATGTATATTTTGCTATTGTAGTTATTGTAAATAATCATATTGGCGAATGAACTTTGTCTTGTTTCTAAATCAATTGTCAAAATGAAAAACTGAGCCAGGCTTACTGCAGTCGCTTTGGTCCACATGTGCTTGCTCTGTGTACAGCCACTTTGGGCTATAAAAGAATTGAAATCTGAAGTTTTTCTCTTACAGCAGCTCCAATATTTCATTCTGGAAAAAAGTTAACAGTAGATTTTAAATTATGAATTACAAAATTGAGGCAAAGCATCAGTTCAGGAAAAATATAAACTTAAATTCAATTACCTAGTAATCAATGAGCTTTTTTCTGCTGAATTGGAGTGAGAGTCTTAATATCTGATAGATGTACAGTTATCAGATCGCACTCATTTAAACTTTGAAACTCTGTTGGAGAACTGACAGCTGACAACTCAAACAAAAGCCCCAGAACTATTTGGGTGGAATTACCTATTCTCTTACCTGTTCACTTTAGCATTGAAGTACAATTTAAATATTATTCATTCAAGTATGATGCAGGTATTGCTGTTAAGGCTAGTATTTATTGCCCATCATTGCCCAAAAGAATGCTAATCCTACAAATAGAAGGTACTGGTTTTTGCAGTGATAAAAAGGGATAAACAGAAAGATAAAATCTATTCTAGCAGCTAGAAGATGAACATTGGTAAAATAAATGAACACGTAAAATATTTGTAATAACATTTACCTGGCTGAGCGAGAGAGATAGCTTTAAGAGGTGCAGGGAAGCATTTCTGGAGATACTGCACGTACTAGGTGCTGTGCAGCAGGCTATACAGGCACCCAATGACCTTGCACAACAGAAATTTCATGGCAGGTTTGACCCCAAAAGCTTAAAATCCGAGCTTCTAATGAGATTTCCACCAACAACCAGTGTAAACCTTGTACTCCCCCAGCAAATCACGTACAAAACCTCTATTACTGATTTTCTGCTCCCATAATCAGCCAAGAAACAGGAGAAAAATTACAGCCTCTACTGTATTATTGATGTGGAACCCAGCAAAAAGAAACCATACATACCCTTCGTGGAAAATGGGCACTCCAGGGTGATAAACACATACCTCTTCATTGCTGCCTGCATCTAGATAAGTCTTCAGGGAGTGAATGAGGGCAAAATTCAAAGAGGGTAAATCAGAAAAAAATTTTAAATCGATTTTATAAAAAATATATTTGAACATTTATTTCTCCAACTGGTTTATGTTTTGACCATTAGAAATTTAAGTTGGTCACAATAGTGATTAAAAGCAAATTAACATACTTTATCACATCAAATCAATTTTGAATGTAGCAATTTCACTATTCTGGAATCATCTCTAAAAACTATGCAGTCAATAAACACATTACAATTCTTTTTAAATTATAGCAGTTCAGATTGCCTTGAATTTTTATTGATCCCTAAAGAGAAAATCAAGGTCGTACAATTAGATTTGAACAGAGGCAAAAGAGCATAAAACATTAAAAGTTCAACAGGAATCAATGCTCAGAATGCAAAAAAACCCATCATTTCGTAAGTCAAGATTCGTCATTTCTTTAACATATCGTCCATAATCCATTTGCAAAGTTTGATGAAAGAGGGGGAATGATGCTGACCAAATATCTAACTGCAACATGCCCTTTAGACTTGTGCAAAGGTTAATTAATCAATTAATAATAAATTCAGTGTAATAGTTTATTACAATAAAAATATTTTGATAATTTCTGAATTAGTAGTTGTTCAGACATAATTAAGTTAGTCTCATAGAAAACAGAAGTAATATGGAAAGTAGATGAATGCAAGTTACTGAAGACCACTTTTTCCCCTTTCATCAACATGGGCAAAAAAAACTTATTTCACTACAGGCATACTTTCCTCAGGTTCAACTACAAAATCCTAGGCAATGAAGTATCATGCTTTCACGTGGCCTTCTTTCAATCTTCCAAAGTGGTACAGCAGCCAATGCTTAAAGTATGAACCAAATTTATTAAATATTCACTTGTGTATATATAAGTGATATGGAAGTTTACAGTGGAGTGCCATGCCTCATTCAAGCAAGCAAAACAATGAAAAGCTTGCAATTCTAAGGAATTATCTACTATACCTGGCTTTCAAACAGACTATTCCGGTACTGAACCAGACTGTCAGGTTTGGGTTCAATTTAGTTAGGGGCCAGTAACTCATTGTACAAAAAGACCAAAACTGAGATTAAACATGCTTGCTAAAATAATGCTACAATATTCTACAGGTTTTGATTAAAAAAAGCACTTTACAACACAAGATAAAACCATCTACAACATCTATCTTGTATTCTAAAATTCAGTTAATATGGATTAACAGGCAAACAAATGCACTACAATTCACAATAAATAGGAAATGTGACCAAGACAGATTTTCTCAGCAACCCAGCCAAACACCATGTTAACTAACTTTAGTGAAAATCTGTCTCCCTCAAGAGAGGCTCAAAGCTTTTCATTTTCAAAAATCAAACTTCTGAATTCCTCCCAGCTGCTCCGATTCAGAATGCTTCAACAACTCACGTCTCTGAGGGTTCCAATATCATCAAGACTCAATTCCCCTGGATGTTTAAATCTGTACTACAACTCCCAAAACAACAACTCTTCAGGCTGCATTTCTTTGTAAACAGTATAGATACCTCATCTTCAATTCTCCAGCTAAGTATGCCCACATACTGTTTTATGATCTTACCTTTCTATTTACAACAATATACAACACTTGTGTAAGCACCAGCCTAGATACTTCTAAACTGATTTCAATATAAGATTTAAATGTTCCTCTCGAGATCAAATGGTCAACTATTTTCTTTCAGAAAATCCAGAATGCTAAGAGTCAAAGAAGTCTCTCATGTCATAAAAGTTACAGGACATCTTTTGTTTTAGATAGCTGATCTCTGATTCAAAAAAAGTGATCTGTCAGTCAGAACTGAAACATTCCTGAAGTCGTATTCATATAACAAAAGCTCATACCTGTGCACACACTATCGCGTTTTATAAACTTCCATGTTTACAGTTATAATAGCACACCAATTTCATCCTTCTGTCAAAACTGAGACTGTAACACGTCAGTTTGATCTTGCTCAGTTCCTCAGCCTTCACTTCAGAAGATGTTTTCTAACCAATTCCATTTCTCTGCTTCCCAAAGAGTACAAACTGCTGCTATTTAACAAGACAATATTAAAAATGACAACGTATGACTTTAAAGACCGAATTATATCTGTGCACTATATCCAATTATTTTCTTCCCTTTGAAGAAGTCATCCATTTCCTGATGTGTGGAATATCATAGAAGGCTAATCAACATACTGGCTGTAGTTATGATCTGTTTTTATTGAAAAATAATATATCTTAATTCTGTAACAGGAATGAATCATAATTCACTCAAAGGGTCACTATTTAAGAAATCCAGATTGCTGCACAGCCATCCTGATAATAACCTAATCCCAACTTATTATTTTTAAATGTATTCTTGACTGTACCTTTAATCGGAAAAGATAGCATATTTCAAAAAAACCAATACATTTGATAACAGGGTCTAGTTCCCTTTGAATTTGCTTACCTTGTTACAACCTGCATTTTTACATGTGGTCCCAACCTTTATTTCATCACTATTCTCTTCTATAAAAGACAGAATTTTTTTTTTTAGTATGCAACCATTCAATATTGAGGGAATGGATAGGGAAAAATTTACACTTTTGTAATTTCCCTAGGCATTTCAATGCTGTAATTTCATTATGTTGTTATCCCTGTCTTTCACGTCAAGAGCAAATACTGATTTTATATAAATATAACTTACTTTTATGCCAATTTTTGCCACTATAAACATTTCATGCAACAGCCAGTTAACAAAAATCATAAACTTGGATTTTCTTTGTAAAAACTACGTACTATGATTCACCTTTATTTGTTGGTCCATTGTCAGCAGTCAACTTGAGTTTTTCTAGTGATTGTTTCAATGAAGAAGAAACCTTTTGCTCCAACCTTACCAAAGGGGCATCAGGGCTATTAGAAACAAAAAAAGTACATTTTTATTGTATTGTGACTGAATATGTTCAGCTTTTTAATAAAACGTGAACTGAATCCAATTCACTTGTCCTTTGTTTTGTTAGTAAGAACCTGTGATAAGTGTTCAAGTGTGTGTCATGTTCATTGACATAATAGCCTAAACAGCAAAAGGCATATTACAGAACTTCAAAAATTCAGTCAAAAATGATCATATTTTCAGAACCAGTCAAATCCCAGAGGGAAATATGTCTTATTGATTGTAACTTTTAACTACAGATCTGAGGAGCATAGAATTCCAATAAGACATCTGGGATTTAAAAAATATTTAAAAATTTAAGAAAACCCAAGCACAAGATTGAAAGTGGTTAGAAAAGCATACAGAATTCCCCCCCAAAAAATCTATTAAAACACACAAGTATTCACCTTCCTGGCAACACTCCCTTAAGGTTTCTAAAAATTCAGCAATAATACGCACAATATCACAGTGGTAACGGCATACCACACAATCAAACTGTCTTCTAGACTTGCTGCAGAAATCCAAGAAAGTTCATAAACAAGTCTGTTATTTTCTAATTTAGGAATGGCTGGTTCAGGTTTTACTTCTCGTCAGCACACAGCCGTTCCCAGGATGCATTCCCCACTTAATCAACATAACCCTTAAATGTATTTTCGCCCTTTCAACTTTGATTTCATTGTCCTCACATCACATTGAGCTCAACTTTTCCAAGAATACAAGTGCTTCATATTGCCTCTACTCTCACGTCAAATAAAATTGACTAAACTTACCTGTCTACTTTTTGAAGTTGTTAACATTTCTTACTCTCTTTGGAAATCCACTTCACTGTGGTCTTATTTTACAATTTTATACATTTAGCAGTTTTACTCCTTTTGTCTCTCAACTCTCCCAAATATCTGCTCTATTAATCTTTTGCCAGCTATATTAAACCATTTATGTACACAACCTTCTTTATAGAACACAATATTTCTCCAAAATACATTAAAAATAGGATCCATCCTCACAGGGTTTACATCCAGAGGCCAATATGGAACATGACACCCAAATCCAGAATACAGGGCTGGCACACCCAAAAGGGAACAATAAAAATAGTTTTTTTAGGAATATTGATTTAAAAATTATACAAACTCCTGCCTTAGATTTTCTTGCTCTTGTCCCAAGGCAAAAGGATTATTCCACCATTTAGCAAATCTGGGCATTCTACAGCCTAGATAGAAACTGTTTGTAAAACAGTATTGGGTGTTGCAGGAGAGTGTCACCCATTCAATATCCAGCTAGAACCTATTAGCAATGGCAGTCAGAAATAGCCAACTACACTTATCCCAACAAAAAAAAACTATTGGTGAACAAAACTTCTAATTAATATTCCATTAATAAATTTAATGGAAAGATTTGTTCCAGCATTACAACATTTGAGGTTTTAAGTAAGGTTTAACATTTGAAATGTTTTTACTCCAAAACTAAAAAAAATTTAGAAGCCTTCAACAATGTTGGTAGGTAAAAATAAGGCTATTTCAGTATGTTGAGTCATTACTCTAATAAATTTAGAAGTTGCTTAAAAAGCCAGTCAAAGCAGTATTTTCTTTGGAGATCAGGAATACAAATTGGTATTCCACACCATTTCTAATAAATATGTCAAGAGGAGAAATATTCATCCTTCATTCTATGATTCAGCACACATGAAATTTGGTACAAGTTTCAGATCATATGAAGCACAGACTTGCCTATGGAGCTATATTAGTACAGGGCATAAATAATTCTGCAAAACAACACAAATTAACTGTACAATTAAAACAGAACGCAATTACTGATTTCAAATGCTCACAATAATTCAGTATTGTATTTCTCATTCTTTTCCATTTTATGTAAAATATTTACCTTGGTCTCGTAACTGCTTCAACTGGTCTTCGGCTTTGCATAACATATTCATTATTCTTAGGTTTTAGTTCTGGTTCTGTTGAAGTTTTCACTTCAGGTTTAATAAGCTCAGGAGGCTTTTCATTGGAGTGCTTTCCTTTTGTACAGCCCTAAAAAAAAGAAAATTCTGGCTTGAACGTAACAAAATGTAGTCATCTTCAAAGCATTGACTCTGATATTGCACCAAGTGCTGACCACGAAGAAAGCTAAGATTTAACTCATTTTATAGATTTCCAGATTTTTACGTTAATTTCAACCTGGCTCTCAGGCATCCAAGACAAGAAAGTCAAACAGGCTGAGTAAATAATTATACAAATCAGAGATATCAAATGAGCAAGTAAAAAGCATTGATTATCATTTAGTTTTCAGTAAAGGGATATACACAGGGAATTAAAACAGAAACTTAAATAACAAACTAAGAAAAGAAATTATCATGCAATAAAGAGAATGATACTCCAGACTTCTAACAGTCTTTCAGGGCTAGAGAGATTGTCCCGTATGTATGCCAAAGCACATATATGCCCTTATAACTTCAATCACACATCATTCAATAGCAAAAATAGTGCATAAGTTGTTAAGTTCATAAATTCCTAATTTGACTAAGTGCATCTTGGTAATGCTAAAAACAAGTGAATGTACTAGACTTCCCCACATTAGTGAACTGGTTGCTCTGCTCAATTTGTATAACATAGCATCAAACTATCCCCCTACAATTGAACCTTCTGGGAAAATCTGCCTGAGTAACTTTCCTTAAAAAATACATTTTGGGCCTTTCCTCACCTGAGTTCAAACAAAAAAAAAAGACATGTACCAGACATCAAGTAGCAATGACTCCATAATAGGAGTTGTGAGCATTAATAAATTATGGAGACAGGGCAAGGAAATCACAAACTGTTTTCCGAATTTGAGAAAATAATTTCAATATTATCTTAACTACCTTCCATCTCTAATGCATCAAAAAAAGCTTGAGCAATCTTTTATCTAAAACTCAAATTTTATATGCCATTCTATTCCAAAACCTTTCTATCCAGAAGTAATCTATATTTCCCCAAAACTATAGACGCTCATACACCATTAAAATTTTGTTGCACTATGGTTGTTCAAACTTTAAAGTGACAACATACCAAGTTCTCTGTAATTGTTTTAAGATTTGACACTTGAATGCTTTGTGAATGTTGTGAAGTTACATTCCCACAATACATTATTAATGAGTAAATACTAGCTGTTCATGTTCAAATTTCAAAACACAGATGCCACTTTTAGTGTGTTAATGAGACATGGTTATCTTGATATAATGTAATCCCAGATGGTGACAATTCAAATTAAGTCTGAGGTTGACCCAGTGTTAGAATGTCAAAAGATGAAAGGAAGAGAAGAATGCAATCTTCAGATCAAGTGCTTCCTACATTACCAGAATAAAAGAGGTACCATGTACCCTGTCTCTGATTTCTCTGTTTAATAGTGCACCTTGACTACTGCAGAGCCATATATCATCAGTCAGTTACTTTAATTGCAACCTTTTCCCGTGCAATTTTTTTGTGAACCAGTCAACGTCATCTTCAATTACCAACTTTTCAGGGCAACTAGGGAATTTATATAGATTCTTTTGTCTTATTGTTGGGGGGGGGGGGGGGGGAGGATATACATAACACTGTTTATCAATATATTAGTTCAACTTAAGCCTTAGAAACATTGATATCTGAAAATATGACAGACATTTAGAGGTAATTATAACAAATTCAGAATAAATTACCACAAGCAACAGCTGTTCACAGAGTGACAGAAATAACTAATATGCTAAATGACAGACTATTGAAAAAGAACATTTTTGACTGCGTGTTTATAATCAGTCTCTGGATGTACCAGAAAATTATAAGCTTCAATGTGCTGCTTTGCATTGTCTATTTCCAGCAGGCAAAGACAAGAGAGGTTTACTGAGATTTCTGTCAGGGGTATTTCCAAAAAGACTTTTTTAAAGCCTATCAAAGATTCAAATTCTTCATAATTTTGCAACAGTTCATCATGTAAGATATTGTCTGTTTTAATATTTGTTTTGCACACCTGCAACTATATTAGCTGCATTTTAAATAACAGTAGTTTTACCCTATGCTCCTGATTTTTAAAATGGTGTTGAAAGATTAATTGTTGCTCCTTTCCAATTCATATCTTGCACAAAAGTGCAAATTTCAGTTTGAAATGCATAAGGATAAACTAGTGGAAATATATTTTTGCTGTAAATCAGTTAAAAATAAACATTCACCCCGAATATCATTGAAACCACTAATCATAAAGTTCATCTTCAATTTGAAGACGACGAATATCGTCATACCAAAGAAAAGCAAGGCAGCGTGCCTTAATGACTTGCTAGTGCTCTGACATTCACTATTATGAAATTCTTTGAAAGGTTAGTCATGGCACAAATCAATTCCTGCCTCCAGAGTGCCTGGATCCATTAGTTTGTCTATCACCACAACAGGTCCACAGCAGATGCCATTTCACTGGCCCAATACTCAACCATGGAATACCTAGATAACAAAGATTCCTGTGTCAGACTCCTATTCATAGGTCACAGTTCAGCTTTTAATACCATTATTCCTATGAGACTCATCTCCAAACTTTGTGATCTGGGGCTCGGCTCTTCATCCATAATCATCCTAAACATCAGTGCACTGCAAGGCTGAGTGCTCAGCCTCATACCCTCCAACCCAAGTTTACGACCTCACTGTTGTGGGTCAGATCTCAAACAATGACGAGATACAATACAGGATAGACAATCTGGTGAACTGGTGCGACAACAGCCTTTTTCTCAATATCAACAAAATGAAAGAGATAGTCATCGATTTCAGGAAGCGTGGTGGAGAGCACGTTTACATCAATGGGGATGAAGTAGAAATGGTTGAGAGCCCCAGGTTTTCAGATGTCAAGATCATCAGCAACCTGTTCTGGTCCCTCCACACAGATGATATAGTTACGTAAGCCTACCAATGCCTCTACTTTCTCAGGAAATTAAGGAAATTTGACACATCTGCTACAACTCTAATCAACTTCTACAAACGCACCATAGAAAGCATTCTTTCCAGTTGTATCACTGTTTGGTATGGCTTTTGCTACGTCCAAGACTGCAATGAATTGTAAAGGGTTGTGAATGAAGCCCAGTCCCATTATTCGAACCAACCTCCATTCCATTGACAATATCTACACTTCCCGCTGCCTCTCAAAAGTGAGCAGCATAATTAAGGATCCCATGCACTTCGTACATACTCTCCTCCACCAGGAAAAAGATACAAAAGTCTGAGGTCACTTATCAACCAACTCAAGAACAACTTCTTCCCTGCTGCCAGATTTTTGAATAGATCTGCCTCACATTAAGTTGATCTTTCTCTACACTCTAGCTATGACTGTGACACTACATTTTGAAATTTTTCCTTTCCTATGTACGGCATGCCTTGTCTGTTTTGTGTGCCAGAAACAATACTTTTCACTGTATATCAATACACGTGACAATAATACATTAAAAAACCTAAATTTTTGCAAAGTAGAGATAATCAAAAAGCAATGTTTGGACTTGATAAATGAAAGCAGTTGATCGTAAACATATTTAAACAGGAACACAAATGCAAAGTTTTAGTGGTTAACATTTTTATATATTTATATAAATAAAACACTGGTAAGTTTAGATTTCTTCTTTGTGGCCCCAATGCAGGCTATCAGGGGAGGGAGAAATAGATCAAATGCATTCAGAAAGCAGTTTAATTTTGTGCTAATTTATTTGTGTTAAGCCATATACTGGGTCCAAACTTCTTGTTGAATATAGTACCCCTGCTTTTAATTTCTATGCTTTGCCCCACAAAAGTTTCAGTATCAAACTTCCAGGCTGTCATGATGCCAGGAAAATATTTCAGCAGCAACTGAAAGAAACTTACCACAATACTCAAGAAATCTGAGAAATCTGTAGTGCGTCTCTTACAACAAGACCAACCCTGTGGAACAAAAAAACCTTACAAGTCATATAATAATGCAAGCAATTGTTATTTTTGCTAAACATACTTTAAAGCACGTCAGTTGTAATCTCAGCATTTTGTATGCCAATGGTGGAAGTTTATAACTATTGAGAGTTAGCTTCAGAAGATTCCAAATTTAAAGGAAAATGCAAAATACTGATCTCGGGTGGAAAACCTTAAATTGTCTATAATGACTTTTAATGTATTGAGTCATATTGACACTGATCTCAAACGTAACCTGCAATTGAAGCAGAATAGCTTTTAAAATAACTACTGTCCAATGAGTTACTTTGAATCGTAAATAGATCCACTTTGGCATCTCCAAATTACACTGCATCCTTCAGCTGGAGCTTTTGAGGAGCTCTACTTTAACATATTGTAATTACATTGTTGTGCTAGCTAATTTCAGACATCAGAATTATAGCGTGAAATTTCCCAAGCCAATAAGTTACACCAAAATTAAATGGGAAAGTAATGTGCATTTTGTCACTGGCAATATAAATGAAAACCATGATGTTGGAAATGCAAGTTGTGGGTTAAAAACAGCATGGTTTAAATGAAACCAATGTGGCACATGAAGCATGAGATGGCAGAGACATGAAATGGCACCTCCACTGCCTTCAAGACAACACAGCTGCTTATTATATACAAAAGCACTTGTTGCTATGCCAGTGCTGTGCTTCATTCAAGAGCTCACAAATTCTTAAATTTCTCTCAGAAATTGTAATGTAATTTTAATAAAAGGAACATTTCTACAGGGTTCTCCATACAGAATACTGTATGGAAAGGCAGCAATGTTTTCAGAAGAATGTCTCAATTTTTGTATTGGGCAAGCTAAGATAATAGTAACAAGCAATTGCTGCTTTACAGGAGTTTTAATGAATGCTTTTGTTCCACATTCTGTAAGAGGAGTGTCCCCATTCCCAAAACAAGACTGAAATCCAAGAGATCCAATTCAAAAGTCTGTGGCCCAGGAGGTGAAGGATTGTGGGTCGCTGGTGAAAACATAGGAGCAGAAGACTTGAGAAGCAGAAGGAAACAGTACCTTATCCTATTCAATCACCTTCCCCTACTGAGCTGGCAGATGAGGGCAAAGAAATAAAAACACTAAAGATACTCTCTTCCCTTCATGACACACAGTCCTTTTCTTTGCCATCAGGCTCCATTCTGAGTCACCCAGCTTGCCCACTGCAGGCATTACTGTGGAGATTAAGCTCTGGATTAAGCCAGCAACCAAAGGCCAACGAACTCATCAGTTCAATGCTAATTCTGGAGTGTCTGTGGGAGTTTGCGCATTCTCCCCGTGCTTGCATGGGTTTTCTCCGGGAGCTCTGGTTTCCTCCCACATCCCAAAGATGTGCTCTTAGAATTTGTTTTGCCAATTAGCCTATCTAAATTGTCTCAAATTTGGTTTTTAATCCATAGATCTATAAACATGGACAGGGATCGCGGGTAGAGATGGGAACATTGGGGTGGTGGCGCGGGCTCGTTGGGCCAAAGGGCCTGTTTCCCGTGCTGTTTTGTTCTTTGTTCTTCTTTGTAAATGAGGCTCGAATTTGATTGAAAAGTGCTAATATCCTTCAAAGAGACTAACTAAAATAGCCATAAACTAATGAGTCATGAAGCTCCAAGCTAGCATGCATAATTAATCGGGGTCAGTTACACAATATAAGTATCAAGAGGTGGTAATACTGGAATTGTGTCAACAAACACAGAGGCGGTGGTTAAATTGTAGCATGCAACTGATCCCCAATCAGGAGATAAATGGGGATCTGTAAGACTGCAGCTCTCATGGCCTAGGATGAAAGATCAGAAGGCAGCTCAAATAACAGCAGTCTATCAAAAAGATTAACTGATGCATTGAGGATTTGGCTGCTGTCAGGAGTGAGACTCTGGATTCAAAACCAACTGGAAGGGCCACTGTTGCAGACAAAATGCCAATCACTTTCTGCACCTAAGAGAACCATATCAATATTCCAGTAAGTATGATGCCACGTGCAGAACAGGCAAAATTGATTTCCCTCCTGAAGGGCAAATAGCAACAGTCCCTTTATGTGCCATGAGAAGAGATTCTACATAGTCCACTTAACATTGAAACTACAATCCATAACTTCTCATTTCTATATAGTCTTCAGAATTGTCACCATTATTGAATTTAGTTTTATTGCTGTTGTCATTATTTTTTGTACATAGAGACTGTAAGTGGCACTCCTACTGCCATACCATAACTAGCTTTTAACAGATGCATTGCCTGATTTGGACAACCAGTAAGATCCAATTTTCCATGTACTAAAATTGATATTTATCACTTCAGTTGATCTTTCAAGGATAACAAAAAAAACTCATGCAATCATCTGTGTCATCACCTAATAGTCAACATTTCAACTTAGGCAACCAACAACTGTACATAAACTATTCAATTCTTAAAACTGAAAATTATAGGAAACAAATTTCCTACCTTCAGCGCATCATGAAACACAGGTACACCAGGGTGATATGTGCAAGCATTTTCTGAAAAAAAAGAAAAATATCCATTGCTTACCCACTTAATGAAGCTATTTTAAGAAATTATTGCTGAGCTAATGGAACTCCAGTGGCATTAATCATAGTAACTCAGATAGCTTCCTAATGCCTCACAGAAAATATTGAATGTTGCTTGAAACTGTGAATCACATAATTCTACAGATAGTAGGACAAGTGAAAAAGCTAAACTTAAATCATGTTTTCAAGTGAGGAAAGGTAGAGAGCTGTAAAAGTCAAAGGGGAAATTAAGAGATTATTAATGAGTCAAGAGACAAACTGTATGTGCCAATGGTCACTGAAGTGACCTCTCCATGGTGTATGTCTGAGAAGGGTCTTATTACATAAGCATAATTCCAGACATTAGGACATAACATTGCTGCCAATGATGCAGCAGTGAAAACTGGGGATAGAAAAGGTGTCAGATTGAAAAAACAGAGATCTTGAGAGGATTGTAAGACTGGATAAAGAAGAATTTGAAAACAAGGATGAGTATCATATAATGGAGACATTGCCAGTCCTGGGGCCAATAACCTAAGTCCTGGGTAGTGCAAGAACATTATACCATCTAATACAAAGCATTATTCTGCTACAATGCTACATTTATGTTCATTTTAAACATTGTTAACACTAATAGCTCAGAAAATGTCCAGTATATTTCAACCATTTAGATAAGTCTACACTGAGTTTCTTATTTGCAATCAGTAGCCTGTCCCAAGTACACTTTTGCATGAAAACTCACCATTACAGATTTCCCTACCTACGTAGAATAATTTCACTGATATCATTCTCAGGACTATCCGCAGCTCTACAAAAAAAAATGTAAACTGCATTCTAATCTATGAACTTTCTAAAGAACTGCTTGTAGAAAGGAGAAAAAGAAGAAACATCAACTGCTGCTGCTGACCAGGAGTTAGGAACTAGTGCACGTTACACTCAACCTAAACCATCAGCTCCTATGTTACAGGATAACTTTGGGAAGTTGAACATAATTCAAGTTTCATAACAGCTGAAATAAAAGAGGAGAAATTGGATTTTTAAAATTGCACAAGTCATACCATAATTTGCTTTGATGAGAAATAATCATGAATTGTAATAATACTTCAAAATTAGTATTTTGTACCATACTGCTACACACAATATCAAATTCCATATTGTCCTGTATTGACACATGGGTTTAAACTAACTACACGAAGACTATCAAAATTCTCAATGAAATTGAACAGTCACACTCCTATGTTTGTACTGCAAGTAATTGAGAAAATGAAATACAATTAAGAAAAAAAACTTGCAGGGAGGCAGCAGAAGTGCGATTTTACAACCTCATCCTTTTTTCAGCAAAGGTGAGGCCATAAAATCAGAAGTCAACAAAGGGGAATGGCACGCATTTTCACAACAATTCCCATTTTACTTTTAAAAAATTCCAGGTGCGATGTGGAGTTCACCCAAAATGGTTGAGACATCAATTAGCATGCTTTGGAAATATCTCAATACAATTAACATGCTATACTTTCAATCATCCCACCTCACGTACCTTAATGGTCTCATTGGGGGCAGCTCAGACCAGCAAGGAAAACACCTGTTCTATAAAAGTCTGCACCGAAGATAAGTGAGGAAGTAGATTATTCTGACCACAGGGCTTCATGCTACAGGGGTAACGAGGGGCTCACTGAAATGAGCATGTTGCATTCTGGGATACTGAAGGTGCAAAGTGCCACTCATGGGATCCTGCCTCTTGACCTAGCACTGATAACAGACAGCCTCAGAACATTTTTGGAGGGGGTCAGCTTGAACTTTCCTTTCTTGCACTAATTGCATAAGTTACCAGATTTGGAGTCACTGAAAGAAATAGATCCGAAACTCTCTTGTTTTCATGCTCATTCTGAACTTTGAAATTTGTTTTTCATAAGATCGCCAACACCCACCCCTCCCTACAGTGTCTCATTTATGTTCCCAAACACAAATATTGCTGGAGTCCAGATCTCCAAAAATCAAAAACATCCACTGTCTGGAATTCTTTTCATTAGCCCTTATGACTCTCAGACGGCAATAAATATTTCAATTGTAAACTCACATTCTCCCAAATTAGAGTCAGGTTCCAATGATAAATAACTACAGGGACTGCATTCTAATCTATGAACTTTCTAAAGAACTGCTTGTAGAAAAGAAAAAAAAAAATGTAATATTAACTCTTGTTGCTGACCAGGAATTAGGAACAGGAGCAGATAGGATGTAGGAAATATGTTGAATCAAAAGTAAAGACTCCAGGTGACCAGTGATCTCTTTACCCAAGTGAAATCTCTGTATAGTATCTCAAGTTACGAAGGTTGACTCAAATTTTTGTTCTAAGAATTAATTACTAATAAAATAAAAATCTTGCAACACTTTTGCTTAAAGCAAAGGAATAATATAGTATCTCAAGTGAAGTGATTTTATTTTAAAACATGCAGCTTGTTATTTTCCACTGTTTTCTTTATTTGGATGGTTCAATTGCAAGGTTGCGAATCAGTTGTCAAGAAATTAAAAATGGTGGCCTTTGGTGATACAGACAAAACTATTTCCTACTATCAACGAACAGCAGTCTCCTTTCAGTAGCTATCATATTTCCCTAACATCACTTGGCAATAGTTTTCTGAAGCACCAACTATAAAACCGATTCACCTCTTGGTTTGTAGACCCTAGTAAGTGGATGCTTTTGGGAAGGAGGCCAATCTATCCCTTTTCATTTCCTTATTATACTTCTATTATAGCACAAAGCTGAGGATACACCAGCCAAACAGTATTTTGGTACAGTGTAACACTATGGAAATACGGAAGACAGTATATGCATATCATTTTAGTGCATCATAATGTTTTATCATCGCTTTATGTCTGAGGTCACTTGTTTATATTTGTTCCACGCACTTGTGGTTAGGAATTCTGACATTCTAATCCAGAAATGCTCTTGTCCCAAGCATTTGGGAAAGAGGTTATACAGTTTGAGTTCTGATATTAAGTAGTAATGCCAGTGACATGTTTTATTATGTGAAAAATCATGAAGATCCAAAGTCTGGGTCATTACAGTAGAAGCAGCCAATCAAGTCCATGGTTCTCCAGTTTCTTACACAATAGCTCTGCAAGTTCCTATCCAATTTGATCATCTCCATTTCACCAACCACTTGGGCACATCTCCTTGCATCTCTTGTCCAAAACCATAAAGCTTTGTTACTAAGTACCATCAATTCTTGGGGAGAGTTTTTCCGTACTTGTCCAAATCAGTCATATCTTGTAGACCACCTAAGAAATCTCCCCTCAATCTCCTTTGTTTCAAGGAGAAACTCACCTTCTTAAATCTAATCTCATACCTAAAATCTGTGATTCATCCTTCAGTCCTGGAATCATTCTGATAAACTGCTTATACACCTTCTAATGGATCCCATCATTCCAAAAGTGTGACGAATAGGAACAAGACTCTAGTTGTGCCAAATAAAATCTTTATAAAACTTTGCATAACTTCCTTGCCTTTGTACTCAATGTTTCTCATACGCTTTATGAACCACCCTTTCAATATATCCTGTCACCTTCAAAGTTCCAGGACCATGCAACCCCAGGGTCGTTGTCCCTCCAACTCTAGAAGAGTGAAATTTTCATCTCTCCTTATCCTTTCTGAAAAACGTATCACCTCACTAACTGCTAAATTTTACTTGCCACTTGTCTTTGGTATTGTTATGACTGCTGGGCTTCATAAGTGTATGTTTTAAACTCTCTCTTTTATTTTGCCTTGAATTAAGTGACTGAAGTTGTGTTGACTTTGCCTGGTGTAAGCCCTTGCGACATGCTTTCCACAGGACATCTGGCCCAGGTCAAAGTGTATTCAAATACAGATGCAAGCTTTACACTTGAACCGGATACAGACTCTCAAAATGACAGACCAAAGGAATTGGGGAGAGGGAAACCACAACAGTTGCTGTTATGCTGGGCAGCAGAAAAAGGACTGCTACTAGGTTAGCCACGCAGTGGAGAACTAGTGAGGAAAAAATCCACAATCCAGGAAACAAGGAATTTGGAATATTAGAAAACATGGAATCTTAAGAAGGGTTGAGTGAAAGCAAAATACTGCAAATGCTGAATGAATTCAGCCAGAGTGGGGCTCTCTATACAGATACTGCCTAAGTTGAGTATTTCCAGCATTTTCTGTTTTGAGTAAAGATTTGGTTCAAAAGGCTACTATCAGATTCACACTGAAGAGAGAACATAGAACATTACAGCGCAGAACAGGCCCTTCGGCCTTCGATGTTGCGCCGACCAATTATGAAAAAAGCAATGACCCTCCAAACTAAACCATTCCCTTCTCTTCCATAAACTTATCAACTAACCTCTTAAACGCCACCAAACTTGGCGCATCTACAACTGCCGCAGGCAGGGCATTCCACTCCCTAACCACCCTCTGGGTAAAGAACCTACCTCTGATATCCGTCCTATAACTATCACCCCTTAATTTAAAGCTGTGTCCCCTCGTGCTAGCTTTCTCCATCCTAGGAAAAAGGCTATCACTGTCCACCCTATCTAAACCTCTAATCATCTTATATGTTTCGATAAGGTCTCCTCTTAGCCGCCTCCTTTCTAACGAAAACAACCTCAAATCCCTCAGCCTCTCTTCATAAGACCTGCCCTCCATACCAGGCAACATCCTGGTAAACCTCCTCTGTACCCTCTCCAATGCCTCCACATCTTTCTTATAATGTGGGGACCAGAGCTGCACACAATACTCCAAGTGCGGCCGCACTAGAGTTTTGTACAGTTGCAACATGACGTTGCGGCTCCGAAATTCAATCCCCCTACCAATAAAAGCTAAGACTCCATATGCCTTCTTAACAACCTTATCGACTTGACTGCCTACTTTCAGGGATCTATGCACATATACACCAAGATCCCTCTGTTCATCAACACTATTAAGAGTCCTACCATTAGCCCTATACTCTACACATTTATTATTCCTGCCAAAGTGCATTACCTCACACTTTTCCACATTAAACTCCATTTGCCACCTCTCGGCCCAGCTCTGCAACTTGTCCAAGTCTCTCTGCAAACTATAACACCCCTCTTCACTATCTACCACTCCACCGACTTTATTGTCATCTGCAAATTTACTAATCCATCCTTCAATACCCTCATCCAGATCATTTATAAAAATTACAAACAGCAGGGGCCCCAAAACAGACCCTGAGGTACACCACTTGTCACCGAACTCCACGATGAATATCTCCCATCAACCACCACCCTCTGTCTTCTATCTGCTAGCCAATTCCTAATCCAATTAGCTAAATCACCCTCTATCCCATACATCTGCATTTTCTGCAGAAGCCTTCCATGGGACACCTTATCAAACGCCTTACTAAAGTCCATATATACCACATCAACCGCCTTACCCCCATCCACCTCTTTGGTCACTTTTTCAAAAAACTCAATAAGGTTAGTAAGGCACGACCTACCCTTCACAAAACCATGCTGACTATCCCCAATCAATTCATTTCTCTCTAAATAACTATAAATCCTATCCCTAATAATTCTCTCCAATACTTTGCCCACAACAGAAGTAAGACTCACTGGCCTATAATTCCCTGGAAAGTCTCTCTTCTCCTTCTTGAACAATGGGACCACATTCGCTATCCTCCAGTCTTCCGGAACTATACCCGTAACCAACGAAGGGATCCTGAGAACATTGGAGGAGTTTGACATTAATTTTAAAACTGTGTCTATGAAAAATGATATAATGAGGTTTTCAATTGCATTAGTCTAAAGGGGAGGTAAGTAATATACTAAATCACATAGAAGTTGTGTATTAAGTAACATTCAATCAATCCTCACTTGGTGGTACAGAGCTTGAGTAGTACTGATAAAAGAAATGTGCTGTCGAAACATCAGGACAGATGCAAGAGAACAACAATCTACACTGTATGAGAGTCCTGATTGGTCGGTAAGAGGACTCCCATAAAAACACTAGCATCGTCATTCTGACTTGGAAATATATCACCGTTCCTATACCGTCATTGGATCAAAATCCTGGAACTCCCAAACCAACAGAACTGTGGGTGTATCTACATCTCAGAAAATGCAGTGGCTCAAGAAGGCAACTCACCATCACCTTTGCAAGTGCAACTAGGAATGGCAATAAATGCTGACCTAGCCAGCAACACCCACGTTCCGTATATGAATAATACAAGTTAAGTGCCAAGATTCTTGCTCGTGTTGATGAGTGAAAGACAAAGCACTTTGACAGCATACCTCTATTTAGTTAGTACTGATTTCAGTCTGTTGCCCACAGAAGATTTAAAATCTGAAATCTTATTGTTATTGATTTTTTCTGCATGATCACTGGGAAGTTCTAAATATTTTAAAAATTATTGCTCTTTATTGGGATTGCAACAATGCCATTGACAAATTTTAAAATCCTACGTTCTATTCCAATATCTAAATCATATCGAAAAGCAACAATCCTGGTGGTCACCCTTGGAGAACACCAGCTTTTTACATGGTCCTTCTTTTACAAGCCCGAGATCAGTCCACCTGACTTCTCCAATCTTAAGCAAAGCCAGCATATCACATCTGTACTGTCTAACAACTTCACCCCAGCCACTACTTCTATCATGTTGACTTCTACTGATATTGTCAGCATCCTCTTCCTCATAAGTCTCTACAAAGTACTCAGCAACCAAGCACATATCATCATTTTTGCCCCCCTACTTGTGCACCCCACTTTACTGCTGGCATGTAATTAGTAATGAGTGGAAGACTTTTGGATTACTTTTTATACTAACTGCCAGTCTATTTTCAGGCCTGATTCTCACTTGAAGAATTCACTAACATACATCCTACACCTTTTTTGATTCACTATATTCTCTACTTTCCTCATCAACTAAGAGACTGTTTGGTTACCCCATTTTTCCACCTTAATGAAATTACCTAGCAGGTGCCTGAAACATTTCAATACGACTTTGTGAAACTTCATTTACATTTTTACACTGACTAAATCCTCCCCATCCAATTAAAGTTAGCTTTCTTCTAATCTAGAAATTCAACTTTAGATTGTTCCTTGCTCTTCATTATTAATCTAAACCTCATATTACTACTCTTTTCCCATTCATTGGACCCACATCATTGCCTGATCCCCTTTCCTAGGTAGAAAAGAGCATACTAATCAATGAAGCTATCCTGAACACATTTCAGAAATCCCATCTCTGCCTTACCCTGTACTTTAAAACTTTCATCAATATTTGTTTTGGACTCCAATCCCGCCACTTTATAGGCCTTGCACACCTGTGATTCTCTTTAGGCGTGCTCTCCTGTTTCTCTCTCACATTTGTTGAGAGAACTATAGAACATTGCCAAATGAAGAACATCCCTTCACACTCCAGACTTATACGTCGTAATCTTGGAAATCAGGCGAGTTACTTACCAGTGAATTCACTGACCTGCACTTTGCAGTCACAACGGAAGCAAACCAAAAGTAGATACTTTGGGTTTGGAGGTGGGTTTCCTCCCTGTCCCAGCCAGGCCCTCACCAGCTCACACTCACCCCCAACATTACAATTCGGCTTCCCCCTTCGTCTTACCGTCGTTGTTTTGCTCGGGATTAAAACGCTGTCCACAGCCTTTGTTGTAACACAAAAGAGACATTTCCCTTCAGGAAGCTGCAAGAACGAATCTGAAAGCTGCCCGGCCGCCGCTATGATCCAGCAGCTACCGCCGGCGCTCCACGCTCCCTCCTCGGCAATCTCCGGATATCCTCGGCGGCTTCTCGAACATTCCAGCGGGCTCTCGGTTGACGGATCCAAGGCCGCGCGTGCGCAGAGAACCGACAGTGTTCTAGAACCTGTCAGTGACCGGCCGAGAGTGGGAGATTGTGACTAAATAGCAGCACGATTTTTTAATGGGTGCTGTTTGATTTACTTTTATTTTGGGGTTTCAGCTCTGGAGAAACGAAATTAGGGATAATTAAGATCAGAGAGACTAATCGCAGAAATCATTGAACCCCTACAGTGCAGAAAGCCCATTCCCATTAAGCCTGCACCAGCAGCAATTCCATACAGGATCTAACCCTCTAGCCAGAGATTTATCCTACTTGGCTACTAACACTAAAGAACTATTATGCACTGCCAATCAGCCTAACCAGTACATCGAGTTTGTAAGTTATAAGTTTCTTATTAGTGTCACAAGTAGGCTTACATTAACACTGAAATGAATTCACTGAAAATTCCATAGCCCCACACTCCAGCGCCTATTCAGATACACAGCGAAAATTTAGCATGACCAATGCATCTTTGAACTGTGAGAAAACAACGCAGACACGGGAGAGTATGAAAATTCTACAGACAATCATTCAAGACTGGAATTGAACCCAGAAAAATAAGGAAGAAAGGAGGAGGGCAGCAATATTAAAAGAAACAAAAGCAGGATATTTTGGAAAATCTCAGCAGGTTTGACAGCAACTGTGGAGGGAGAATAGAGCCAGCATTGAGTCAAAATAACCCTTCAAAGCTGTTTCTGTTTTTGCATTTTCTGCTTTTGTTTCAAATCCAACATCTGCAATATTTTGCCTTTATCTCAGTAAAGATTTACAGCATGAAACAGGCCTTTCAGCCCAACTTATCCATGCCACTTTTTTGTTAAATGCCTAATCTAATACCAATTGCCTGCATTTGGCTCATATCTATAACGATTTTACCCATGTAACTATCTAAATGCTTTTTAAAAGACAAAATTGTACCTCTACCACCACCTCTGGCAGCTCGTTCCAGACACTCCACTCTGAAAAAATTGCCTCTCTGAACACTTTTGTATCTCTGCCCTTTCACCCTAAACCTATGCCCTTGCGTTTTAGATTCTCCTTTCTTTAATGAAAGATAGTGACTATCTTGATAATCTGTGCCCCTCCTTATTTTAGAGACCTCTAAAAGATCATCTCTTAGCTTTCTACGCTTCAGAGAAAAAAGTCCCAGTCTATCCAGCCTCTCCTTATGATGCAAATCAAGTCCCGGTAGCATCCTAGTAAAAATGTTTTCTGCACTCTTTCTGGTAATATCCTAATAAAAGGATATTATTAGAATATTATCTAATAATATTCCAATAATCTCTTTCCTTAATAATATCCTTTCTATAATAGGGTGACCAGAATTGCACACAGTATTCCAAGTGTGGCCTTACCAATAAGATGTCTCAACTCCTATATTCAATGTTCTGACAGATGAAACCAAGCATGCTGAATACCTTCTTCACCCTGGCACCTGTAACTCCACTTTCAAGGGGCTATGAACATGTACTCCTCGATCTCTTTATTCTGTAACTCTTCCCAATGTCCTACTATTAACTGATTAAGTCCTGCCTTGGTTCAACCTACCAAAATGCATCACCCCGCCTTTATCTAAATTAAACTCCATCTACTGGCCCAATTGAACAAGACGAGGTAAAATGTTTTTTTTCCCCCCAGAGAGCCAGCGCAAACTTGACAGGACAAATGGCCTTCTTCTTCACTGTAGAGATACTGTGATTCTGTAAAATAGGCTGGAAAGGAATGTGCGAAGAAGGAAAGGGAGAAGTGGTATCACAGGATGTCAAGACTGGATTGGATGGAACCTGGGAACCCAATGGGGAGTCAGCTATACAGTTGTTCTCAATCTTACCGATGAAGAAACTCCATTAGCTTTTTGCACTTAGCTTTTGAGGTGAAAGGATCAGGAGAAAAGGGATTGAGAAAATGATTTCTTGATTGTCCTCAGCCTCCATGATGGAGAGATCAGCAGGTGAAGCACTCAGTGCAGACATCCTTCCATAAAGATAAGCGACATTCTGCAAATCAAATCTGGTGGGGATGGGGTAGCTTCATACTTTTATTGATGTCTATGTGATGTGGTTACTAAAAGTAACACTAGTAGTGGAGAGGAAGAATGTCCTGGAGTAACCAATGATAGAAATTTGGTAGAGCTAAGAAACAAAAGGTACCACTATAATACTGGGCATATTCTGAAGGCCACCAATTAATGGGAGAGTTGCAACAACTATTGCGTAGCTATATAGAGGCTTTAATTATCCCAATATAGACTAGTGTAATATTATAAAAGGGCAGAGAGGAAGAAGTTTCCAAAACGTGTTCAGAAGAATTTTGTGGATCAGTACATACAGCCCAACGAGAAAGGCCATATTGCTGGGTTTTGTTTTGGGAGATAAAGTGGGTTGAGTATCAGCTGGGGAATGTTTATGGGACAGTAGTCACATTATCAAAAGGTTTAGGTTAGCTACAGAAAAGGAACAATTCAAAATTAAAATTAATTGGAAGAAGCCCAATTTCAACAGCTCAAGAACAAATTTGGTCCAGATAAACTGGAAACAAAAACTGGCAGGTAAAACTAACAAAATAACAGGCCACCTTTAAAACGCTGAGTTTATGTACAGTTAAGGTACATTCCTGGAGGGGTGTGTGTGTGTGTTAAAAATAAAGCCAGAGCTCCCTAGATGACAAATGATAAGGAGTATGTATAAACGGATGTCAAATAAACTACTTGAATATACAAAGTTCAGAGAAGGATTCCAAAAAGAAATGAGAAGCAAAGCGAGAGTTTGAAGAGACTGGTAGCTAACCATAAAAGGAATCCAAGAGTCTTTACAGCCATAGGAATACAAAAGGAGTGGGGCCAATTAACAAAAAAGTTAGTTTTGTAAACTAACTTTTAGTTGCCAATTAGGCTACTTCAACGAGATGTCCCAACTCCTGTATTCAGTATTCTGACCGATGAAACCAAGCATGCTGAATACCTTCTTCACCTGTGATGAAAAAAACCATTTATGCAAGAAGATGGAAGGCATAACTGTGGTATTTCACATAGCACTTTGCACCTGTCTTTACCAAGAAAGAAGATATTGTCAAAGTCATTATGAGAAGAGGTTCTTGAAATACTGGATGGGCTCAAAACAAATGACAGATGGTATTAGGAAAGCTAGCTATATTTAAATCATCCAGAGTAGATGTGATAATCTGAGGGAAGTAAAGGTGGAAATCAGAGTCACTGGCAATAATCTTCCAGTAAATAATGGTGTGATAGTTGAGGACTGGAGAGTTACAAACATTATATGTGACAATTCTTTTTTGCAGTGAAGTGATAGTTTTCCTGGCAGGATGAGGAGAGACTGAAGTGTACCATTTTAAAAAAGGTTGAGTAGTTGTGAGTATAAATTATTTTTTAATAAAGCATACAAGATCTTGGGCTTTATAAATAGGGGCATAGAGTATAAAAACAAGGAAGTTATCATGAAATTTTATAAAATGCTGGTTCAGCCTCAATTGTGCCCATTCCGTGCAACTGCAGGCACCACTTTTAAGGATCTGAAGTCATTACTTACAGTGAAGATTTACAAGAATGGCTCCAGGGATGAGGTACTTTTAGTTATGTGGATGTGTTGGAGAACATGAGGCTATTCTACAAGGGAAAATTGATAGGAGATTTGACAGAGGTGTTCAAAACCATGAAGGGTCTGAAGACGACAAATAGGGAGAAACTTCCCACTGCAGATGGTTTCAAGAACTAGATCAAAATGATTAAAAAAAACATTATGATAGAGGAAGATTTACAAATTACATACGGATTTACTGAACTTTTAAATAAGACCTGTGGTTTTAAAAATGGACACTATAGACCACAGCCATCTTTCCCAGCATGTACCACTGATTTTAATTTGTCAGAACTACATGTTGCGATCCTGGGTTGACTGCTGCCTTAATGGTGAGGGTACATACACTCACCTCATCTTTGACATTTAGATTTTGTGTGTAGTCCTGTGATGAGATCAGGAGCCAAGAATCATTCTGTATCATTCAGCAGGTTATTGACGAGGCATCACTTGCTCAGAATTATAGGAAAACAGGGCAATCAAGTCCTATTTTTAGGCAGGGATTCAAAAGTACAAAAGCCATTCAGAAACTAAAATGTTATCTCCTGGGAGCTTATTAGCATCCCAACAGAAAAGAGATCCCACGAACAATGTTCCATCCTGGAATAAAAGCCAACTGCAAAACTTAATCAGTGTGTGGATCACAGGAGAAAAAACAGCAGCAGAATCCTGCAAAAGGTTCTGCAGGTAACTCTGTCATTGCTGAAGTAAACCAGCAGAGTCACAGCTGAAATGAAAGCAGGGCAGCTTCTCAGCAAAATCACAGAACATTAGAATCTCAAAACTGGCTATCACCAGCATTACTGGAATCACAAATAGACATGTCAAGACTGATTCATTTTTTAATAAAGCTTTTGGACTCAATTCTCATTTCTTGTTTGTGTGAATATATACGCATGTGTCTTATCACTCTTCTTGCATTTAGAATTCCGACAGTACAGGAGGCCATTTTGTGTGCACGGACCACAATCCCACCCAGGTCCTATATCCTACAAACCTACATATTTACCTCGCTAATCCCCCAACCTACACATTCTGGAACACTAACGGGCAATTTAGCATGGCCAATCAATCTAACCGCACATCTTTGGACTGTGGGAGGAAACCAGAGCACCCTGAGGAAACCTACACAGACACAGATGGTGACCCAAACCAAGAATCAAATCCAGGTCCCTGGAGCTGTGAGTCAGCAGTGCTAAGCACTGTGCTGCCATTAGCTATTTAATAGCAAATAAACTCTCTCTCTTTAAATTAGCTCTTTTAAAACAGAAATATACTGGGCTGAGAAAAGGTATCCAAGGGATCCTTTAAAAATTAATCTTATTGCAAGTAATAGAGGACTGAACAAAAAAATGGAACCAGCTCATCCCTCCTCACCCAGGGCAATGGGGAATATACCACCCGGAATTTAACAAATTGAGGGACCTTATCTGGGAACTAATCAAAAATAGCAGATATAAAAGGCAGATTTAATTGTAGCTATCAAAAGGGAACAAGACAGTTATCTGAATAGAAACATTTGTAGTGCTATGGAGAAAAAGAGTAGAGGGTAGACATGGGCATGGCAGGCCAAATGACTTCCATCTGATTCTTTAAACTTAATTTACAGAATGTGGATATTGATGGCTAGGCCAGCATTTATGCCCATTTGTAACTGGTCTTGAGAAGTTGATGTGAGCTGCTTCCTTGGAATGCTATAGTCCTTATGGTGTAGGTACATTTAAAGTGAGTTCCAAGATTCTGGCCCAGTGATAGTGAAGGAATGCCAATACGTTTCCACATCAGTATGGTGAGTGACGTGGAGTGGAACTTCCCTTATTCTTGGAGATGATAGCAGTCATGGATTGGAAGGTGCCTTCAGGTGTGATGCTACACACTGCTGTGACTGTGCATCAATAGTAGAGGAAACATAAAAAAAATAGAATCATAGAAACCCTACAGTACAGAAAGTGGCATCTGGCCCATTGAGTCTGCACCAATCACAATCCCATCCAGGCCCCATCCCCATATTCCTACATATTTACCCAATAATACCTCTGACCTACGCATCTCAGGACAGTTAAGGGCAATTTTTAGCATGATCAATCTAACCCCACACATCTTTTGACTGTGGCTAAGAAACCAGAGCACCCGGAGGAAACCCATGCAGACACGAGGAGAATATGCAAACTCTACACAGACAGTGACCCAAGCCAGCAATCGAATCCAGGTCCCTGGAGCTGCAAAGCAGCAGTGCTAACCACTGTGACTGCATCAATAGTAAACAGAAAAAATAAAATCAGAAACCCTTCAGTACAGAAAGAGGCCATTCAGCCCATTGAGTCTGCACCACCCAGGGTGCTGCCCAAAAACACTTCTTTGAGGAAGATGTACAAATCTAGTAGGTGGCTTTATCCATTATGGTGTTGAAGTTCTTAAATCATCTAGGCAAGTGGAGAGTATTCCATCTCACTCCTGACTTTTGCTTTAGAGGCAGGCTTCATGGAGTCAGGAGACAAGTTATTCACGGTATCCCTAGTTACTTAGCTGTTCTAGTACCAGAATTCAATTCTCGACTTGGGTCACTGTCTACACAAAGTATGTCCTCCCCCTGTCTGCTTTGGTTTCCTCCCACAGTCCGAAAGATATATTGGTTAGATATACTGGCCACGCTAAATTCTCCCTCACTGCACCTCAACAGGTACCAGAGCGTGGCAACTAGAGAATTTTCACTAACTAAACTGCAGTGAAAATGTAAACCTACTTGTGACAATAATAAATAAAACTTTATACAGCCAACACAGTTCAGTTTCTGGTCAATATTAACCGTGGGATGTTGATATTGGGAGATTCAGCTTTGGTAATATTATGGGTGAAAAGTTTACATGTTCAGCTCCTAGACAAAGGTAAGTACATAATTCTTAATGACTGAAAACTCCAAGATTATCTATAAATCACACAATAATCAGAGTTAAAATACAACTTAAAACAAAGTCTCGGTGCAGTTCCAATTTATTTATTAATATAAGGAATGTGAAGATGAACGGAAGCAAACCAAAAGTAGATACTTTGGGTTTGGAGGTGGGTTTCCTCCCTGTCCCAGCCAGGCCCTCACCAGCTCACACTCACCCCCAACATTACAATTCGGCTTCCCCCTTCGTCTTACCGTCGTTGTTTTGCTCGGGATTAAAACGCTGTCCGCAGCCTTTGTTGTAACACAACAGAGACATTTCCCTTCAGGAGACTGCAAGAGCGAATCTGAAAGCTGCCCGGCCGCAACTCCACGCTCCCTCCTCAGCAATCTCCGGATATCCTCGGCAGCTTCTCGAACATTCCAGCGGGCTCTCGGCGGAGGCAGGAGCGCGCGTGCGCAGAGAGCCGACAGTGTTCTAGAACCTGTCAGTGACTGGCCGATAGAGGGAGCACTGTTATTGACTGGCTGAGAGTGGGAGCACTGCCATTAACATAGCAACCTCTGCAAGACATGCCTGATCATCGACACGGATACCATCATCTCACGTGAGAGCACCATCCACCAGGGTACACGGCACATACTCTTGCAACTCGGCCAGCGTTGTCTACCTAATACACTGCAGGAAAGGATGTCCCGAAGCATGGTACGTTGGAGATGCTATGACAACGAATGAATGAACACTGCCCAACAATCACCAGGCAAGACTGCTCCCTTCCTGTTGGCGAATATTTCAGTGGTTACGGACATTCGGCCTCTGATCTTCAGGTAAACATTCTCCAAGGCAGCCTTCACGAGACACGACAGTGCAGAATCGCTGAGCAGAAACTGATAGCCAAGTTCCGCACGCGTGAGGACGGCCTCAACTGGGATCTTGGGTTCATGTCACGCTATCTGTGGCCTCCGTGGCTTGCCTGAACTTCCAACATCTCACTCACTGTCCTGTCTGGAGACAATATACATCTCTTTAACCTATGCTTAATATTATCTCCACTCACATTATCTGCAACTTTAAGACTTGAATAGCAGATTAGCTGTAAAGACTCGCATTCTAACCAGTATTTTGTAAACTGTGTGTCCTTTATGTGCCCTGTCTCTGAACAGAACTCTCCACTCACCTGACGAAGTAACAGCGTGTTCCGAAAGCTTGTGGCGTTTACTATCAAATAAACCTGTTGGACTTTAACCTGGTGTTGTGAGACCTCTTACTATGTTCATCCAATCCAATGCCAACATCTCCACTTCAGGTCATGGCTGCCAGACTGAGAAACATTCTGCAGCCAAGTTCATCAACACATCTCTTGAGCACCTGCTGGTCACAATGCAGGTCCACTGCCATGTACTCTACTTGCACTTTTCCTAGACAAAGACCTGCAACCAAAATCACCAATCATGGCAGGAGATAATCCAACACACCCAGTAGAACAGGACAACCATCCAAGGCAGAAGAGGATGATGTTGTTATTCTCATCACTTACAGTTCACAGACTTTTCATACATCTACAGGGATCTCATTCACTGCCAGCTCAAGAGTTACTAGCTCTCCCACACGCATCTTTATCTCTCCTGCTAGTCATGTCCTCACCACCTTGCTAGTCCCACACGTCATCCACACAAGCCAGACATCCTTATCATTTATCTGAGCAAGCATCCTGCTCACACTCTTTTCATTTATCTTCATGTAGGACAAACTGGCTCAGAACAAAATGGAGAGATCACCGATGGTGGGAAGGATGTCAGAATTCCAGATCTTCATGGATTATGAGGATAGAGCTGGCCAGGGAGGATGTGGACATTGCTGTCCTGATGGTGAGGTTTGTGGTGCTCAATCAAGTGAGGATCCAAAACTGCAGCACCAATCAAACAACAATGCTATGAGTCAATCTCCTCTTTCTTAGCCAGCTCACCTTTCTTTCACAGGTACATCCAGGAAGCAGCCAAAGGGGTTCATGAGCCAAATCCTCAACTCTATCACCGACAGCAGCAGAGAAGAGAAATTCACAGACTCTGAAATAGAAGAACTGTCACAGTGCTTCAGCAGTGCAGAGGCACACAACTCAGTGGACCTAGTTCCAGATTTGCCTCATGGTCACAATCTGGTGAGCGCATCACACATTCAGGTCTACAGCAGACGGAGGCAGGGCCATCCCAGGACATATGCATCTGGAGGATTGCTGTAAGCCAGGAATCTGATCAATCCGAGGCACAGGATATGTTTCTGAACTTGATCATGGATCAGTTGCTGGAAGAATCAAAAAATTTTTCCTGCACATTTCAGATTGCAAGGCTCCGTGGAGGACAGCCTCAACAGTCTACCTTCAGATTGAGAGAATAGCACCAACAGGCCAGCGTACTGAGGTCAACCCTGATAGATTGGGGGCCACTATAGACACCCTGCCCCAAGACCTCTATCTTGCACTGCTGCAAGAGTTACTTGGCAGAGCTACTTTTTGATATCCACCAGTGTCTATGCCAGAGTGAGGCAGGCGTTCTCAAGCTCACTCCAGCTGCTCTTCCCTCTGAAGGAGGATTAGCTGGTTCAGCCTACAGGGCCATCCACCCAGCTGACTCTGGGAGTGTGCATCCGAATCCCCTCTTCCTGTGACTACCTCAGCTCGTGTTCCACAGACTGAGGAGAGTGGCACTGCCTCCAGATGCAGCCTAAAGCTCTACAGGATGCCTGCCAAGATTATCACCTACAAAAGGGCATAGCAGACAGCAGGCTGCCTTCACCTTTGCTGTGCATGTTGGGGATCCACCAAGATGCCAAGGCAAGGTTAGAAAGGTTAAGAAGCTGTCGTTGCACACTGTAGGAATGGGTGTTAATCACTTGTAGCTAATATTTAGCTAAAGGCAGGGTTTTTTACTTCAAGGCTTCTTCCCTGTGCTTTGTTCAACCTCCCCAGCACATTGATGACGTTCCTTGACAGCGAATAACATATCAATCGTGCATGTACCTCAATGGGAATCAAAATATCTGCTGGAGTTGCGTCATTCTCCTTGTGTGTGTTCTTTGCAGCACTGAGTTGCAGTCACCGCAAACACCGCCCCCCCCTCCCCCACCCCCAACTACCCCACTCCCACCAATTCCATCAGTTTCTGCTTCCAGTGACACTGTGGTCCTCAATGTTTCAGCTCACAAAGGATGCCACAGGATTAAGAGAGGTTAAACTTTCCCCATTACATCATCATGATTCAGATATTAACGTAAGCTCTGTAAGAATCTATGGATTGTCTCCGCTGCATGTCATCATCATCCCCCTGGAGGGACTATGGACATCTGCTGCATCTCCATGATATGAGCTTTATCACAGAGTGTATTCGCATCAGTCAGGCATGATTGCAATGCAATGCATTGGAGAAAGATGATCTGAATTCGGGAAATCAGGATGTGGAAGCAATTTGGATTGAGATGAGAAATTACAAAGACAAGAAGTCATTTGTGAGTACAAGTCCCCCAACTGTAACAGAGTATACAAGAAGAAATAATTGGAACTTGTCAGAAAGGTACTACAATAATCATGGGGCATTTTATAATCTACATATAGATTGAAAAAAAATCAAATGGGCACAAGTAGACTAAACGAGGAATTCATAGAATGTTTTTGGGATAATATCTTAGAATGACTCATTCTGAAGCCAACCAGGGAGCTGATGATATCAGACCTGATATTGTATAATGCAATAGGATTAATTGATAACCTCATAGTGAAGGCAATGCTAGGTAGCAGTAAACAAAGTGTGGAATTTTACGAGATTTTTTCAGAAATGTGGGGCAGGGTGAAACTGGGAGAGTTCTAGATCCACTTTTTGGGCACATCTTTAAGCACAATCTTACGCACTCTATCTTTTAAATTTTGGACTCGTCTGCTTCTGGCCAGAGAGCACATGAGCGGGGCTTAACACACCCTTCAGATAGCCTGTAGAGGGAGGTATTGCACATGTGCAGATGTCGGATGCTGCATGTGCTCATTAACAGCAGCAGTGGTCTGCATGCAGCCTCAACTAACACCCCCCTGCAATCACAGGGGGCCTGCAGCCCGAGATGCAGCCCTTGCTGATGCCAGAACCACCCAGACCAATCACGGACCCCTCCCCCACTGATCGCAGCCTGGCAGCCTCTCCCACCAACTGCATACAGATTGGCAGCAGTGCCCTCCCCACGCAAACTCTGCCCCTATTGATGTATAAGCCCCACTCCATGGCACTGCCCCACTGGTTATGTTCACCCACAGGCCCCACGCCATTAGTCTGCCCACCAACAGGATACCCCTCATCCTAGCACCACTCCTCAGGCCCCAGCTACTCACCGGCCCCACCACCATTCATTCCGCCCTCTGGCACTATCTCATTGGGCAATGCTCAGGTGTCTAAGGAGCATTGCCCAAGTGCCAGGCATACAATGCCCATCTGACATCACCCAAAGGACACTCCCAACATGCCCTCCAGCTCGCAGTGGGGGGTGGGGGGGGTGCTCAGTGGTCTCTGGTTCACCAGGCGAAACTCTTCTCTATTCATGGGGAGCAAGTGTTTTCCTTGCCAGAGAGAATTTCTCCTGATGAGGCCTTAAAAACAAGTGAGCCCAGATGATTGAACACCAGTCTCATTAGCCACATGTTAATAAATATTTAAATAAATTTAAATATATTAACCAGCCTCTCACTCCAATGAGAGGCTGACTGTGCCAGAAATGCGGCTGCTGTAAAATCCTGCCAGTCACGAAATCTGACACCATTTGCGCTAGCCGCTTTACACCCAATTTTATGGCATTTTTCCACCGCAAAACGAACGTAAAATGGTGGTAAAATTTCACCCATAATATGATTGAATTTTACATTCAGATTCAGGGAGAGAAGAATGCATTGAAGGCTAATATTTTAAACTTAAATAAGGGCAAAGGATGAAAGTAGATACCGCTAAAGTGAACTGGCAAATGGGTTTAAGGGATCAATCAATAGATGTTCAGTGGCAGACCTTTAAAGAGATATTTCAGAATACACACAACAGTCACATACCAATGAGAAAGAAAAAATTCAAGGAAAGAACCCAAAATCTGTTTTTAACTAAAAAAGGTAAAGGACAGTATTACACATAAAGAGAAATTACACACAAAGACGAGTGGCAGGTCAGAAGATTGGAAAAACATAAAGAACATCAAATAATGATGAAAAGATTGATGAGGAGAGAAAAATATAACAAAAGAGAAAGCTAGCTAGTAATATAAAACACGTCAGAGTTTCTATAGATATTTGAATGAGAAAAGAGTAATCTATGTGAATGAAAGTAACTTGTAATGGAAAGTAGGGCTATGGCAGATGATTAACCAAGTATTTTGATTCTGTTTTCACTATAGAGTATACAAGTTGCATTTCAGGAATAGCTACAAATCAGGAAATGGAAGAGAGGAAGGAACTCAGAAAAATTACAGCCACCAGGGGAGTGGTATTGAATAAATTATTGGATCTGTCGAATATAAAACTTAGAAAAACTACAACACAAACTGGCCCACAAGTTCCGCCAATCATATCTCTACCTACTAGGTTTACCTATAACTCTCAATCCTATTCAGTCCCATGTCTCTTAAAAGATGCTATCGAATTTGCCTCCACCATCAACGACAGCAGCCAATTCCACACACCCACCACCCTCTGAGTGAAAACTTATCCCTGATATGTCCTCTGTACCTACTCCTCAGCACCTTAAACCTGTGTCCTCTTGTGGCAGCCATTTCATCCCTGAGAAAAAGCCTCTGAGAATCCACCCAATCAATACCTTTCGATGTCTTATACGTCTCTATCAGTTCTCCTCTCATCCTTCGTCTCTCCAAATAGAAAAGACCGAGCTCTCTCAACCTATCCTCATAAGGCATGCCACCCAATCCAGGTAACATCTTCGTAAATCTTTCATTGGCTTCCACATCCTTCCTGTAATGAGGTGACCAGAACTGAGCACAGTACTCAAGTAGGGTCTGAGCAGGGTCTTATACAGCTGCAGCATTATTTCCCGACTCCTAAACTCAATTCCTCGATTGATGAAGGCCAGTACACCATATGCCTTCTTAACCACATCCTCTACCTGTGAAGCTGATTTGAGAATCCTATGAACATGGACCCCAAGATCCTTCTGATTTTCCACACTGCTAAGAGTCTTACCCTTAATATTATATTCCTTCCTCCCATTGAATCAGCCAAAATGTATCACCACACATTTATCCGGGTTGAAGTCCATCTGCCACTTCTCCGTCCAGTCTTGCATTCTAACTATGTCATGCTGCTACATCTGACATCCCTCCAAACTATCCACAACGCTTCCAACCTTATCAACCCATCCCTCCACTTCCTCATCCAGGTTATTTATAAAAATCACAAACAGCTAACAAATCCTCTGATTCAGTCGGATTTCACCCTAAGATCTTGAAAGAAGTGACTAATGAGATTGTTGATGCATTGTTTTTAATTTTCAAAAAATTCTCTAAATTCAGGGAAAGTTCCATTAGATTGAAAGATAGAAAATGTAACCTATTTATTAAAAAGGGAGAGAGATAGAAAGCACGAAACTACAGGCCAGTTAGCCAGTAAGAAAAATGTTGGGAGCCATTATTTGAGATGTTATAGCAAGACACTTGAAAAAATTAAAGGTAATCAGGCAGGGTCGACATGGTTTTGTGCAAGAGATGTTTAATAGATTTATTCAAGTTCTTTGAAGGGGTCACATGTGCAGTGCATAAAGGGGAACCAGTGGATGTATTGTATTTAGCTTTTTAGAAAGCATTAGATAAAGTACCACATCAAAGGTTAAGGTATAAAATAAAAGTTCATGGTGTAGATTTGTTATGTATTGGCATGGATTGAAGATTGGTTAGCTGACAGGAAACAGCGAGTTGGCATAAATGAGTCTTTTTCTGTTTGCTAAGGATCTGACAAGCAGTGTGCCCCAGGGATCAGTTCTGGGGTCTCAACGTTTTACTGTTCATATAAATGATTTGGATGAAGGGTCTGAAGTTATGTTTGCTAAATTTGCTGACAACGCAAAGATAAACAAGAAACTAAATTTTGAAGAGGTTGTAAAGGGATTATAAAGAGACAGAGAAAGGTTAAGTAAGTCAGTCAGGCAAATGCAGTAAATTGTGGGCAAATGTGAAATTGTCCATTTTGGCAAAAAGAATAAAAAAGAAGCTTGTTATCTAAGTAGAGAGAGGTTGCAGAGCTCTGAGGTGCAGAGGGATTTTGTTGTCCAAGTGCATAAATCGCAGAAGGCTCGTATACAGGTACAGCAAATAATGAGGAAAGCTAATGGAACATTATCATTTATCTTGAGGGGAATTAGTTACAGAAGTAGGGTGGTTAAAGTTGGTCAGACCACATCTGGAATATTGTGTACACTATTGGTTTTGTTATTTAAGGAAATATGCAGATCAGAGAAAGAGATCAGAGAAAGCTTACTAGATTAATACCAGGAAAAATGCATTGTCTTATGAGAAAAGGTTGGAGAGGCTAGGCTTGTATCCACCATAGTTTAGAAGAGTAAAAGGCATCTTGATTAAGACCTTAAGGTTGTGGAGAAAGTGTTTTCTCTTGATGGAGAATCTACAGCTAGGGGTCACTGTTTAATAAAATGGGTAGCTCAATTAAGAAAGAGATGAGGAGAAATTCATTCTGTCAGAGGACTGTGTGTCTCTGGAATGCTCTTAATGAAAGGCAGTGAAAGCAGAATGTTTGAAAACTTCTAAGGCAGATATAGATTCTTGATCAATAATGGAATAAAAGGGATGACTATCAGGAATAGGCAGGAATATGGAGCTGAAGTTAGAATGAGATCAGCCATGATATTCATGAATGACACACCAGGCTTTGGGGGCCGATTCCTGCTTCTAATTTGTTTGTTTTTATGTTTTAAACAGTGACCTCTAATTCTAAATTCTTTCACAAGAGGAAACATCATTTTCACATTCACCCTATCAAGACACCTCAAGATTTTAAATGTTTCAATTAAGTCATCTCTTACTCATCTAAACTCCAACAGATATATTCCAGTATTAGTCTAGCAAATGTTCTCAGAACTGCTTCCTTACACAGTACTCTAGATGTGGTTCCTCCAATGGTCTTTAACCTTTAATTTGGAATTTAATCCCCCTCGCAATAAACACTAACATTCCATTAGAGTTCCTAACTCTTTACTGTACCTGCATACTAACTTCTTTTGATTCATGCAGTGAAAGTCCCAGATCCCTTTACACTTCAGAGCACTGCAATTTCTCACCATCTAAATAATATGCTGTTTTCAAAATGGACAATTTTATATTTTCCTGCATTAAACTCCATTTGCTTTGTCCTTGTCCACTTACCTAATCTTTTCATGTCCTCTTTACAACTTACTGTCCTAACTTCATTTGTCCCAGGGTGTGATTGTTCACATCTTCCAGCTTCACCAATATGAGCTCCGGTTGCAAGGACTCTGGAAGAATAATACCAATGACCCTTGTGGGCTGCAGAAACCAATCTCAAATGGAGCTATACAAGGCTACTTACATTTCATGAGTCAGACCTGATCAACCACAGCTGATTTGTTTGCTAGGGCAAAGGACCCAGCCACTTCCCTTTAAAACTTAATGGTTGGAACATTAACAATCTCAGGGAAACAGGCAAAGGGATATTCAGCCAAAGCCAAAGTGGAGAAGTGAGAATCATATGGCATGATCCCTTTGCTGTGGAACTGGTAATATTGCCTGTGGAGCTGCAAAGCTCTGTCTGCCAGTTTTTCCATCTATCTACTGCAGCACAGGAAAGGGATTCTGCCAATCTGAGTATACGGTCCCATCCATGCTGCTTCTACTAGAACTTCTGTACTATCACTTGCCAGATTGACTCGACTTGCACGGTTATCTCATTGCGGAAATCAATCTACTGGAAAAGTGAATTATTTAGCTTCAGTTCAGTCTGCTAACCTCAGAAAAGGAATACACCACTGGATTTTGATTCTGGACTCTGGACTTAGGAGAAATAACAATCTGTTCTCTGTTCTTTGCTCTGTAAGTCTTCCTTTCTGAATCACTCTTTTATTATGTGAGTGCATAAAGGGCTATTAGTGAACCTTCCTCCCACGTTTGAGTGTGTGGAAATAAGGTAAATCCTGTAAGTTCATTATGGTTTGTATTTGCTATGGCATTATTTATAGAAATTGAATCACACCAAAACCAAAGGATTGGGAACGAAGTCTTGGCTTATAATGAGAGGAGAAATCAAGACTTTTTAAATTTACCTCCCTCCTAACACATGACAATTTATGTAGTTATGTCATGAAGTTTAACCAGTCATACTATCAATTTAATAAACTAATTATGTACCTCTCTAGTATTTATTTAACTACTATTGACATTTAGCGAGAGAATGAAAAACTTAATACTTATCAATCTACAGACTATCTACAATCTACAGACTAAATTAATACCCCTGAGCTTCAGCTTCCAGGTCTTCGGCTCTCTCTCTCTGGACAAATGAGCTGTGCAGCTAAAGACAAGAGTCCCATGTGTCTGTACAAAAAGCAAAAATTCAAAAAGGCTGCAAAAACCCTGATAAAAGTGAGAGAGACAGGGAGAGGCATAAAAAATGGTGAGAGGACTGGGAAAAATTAAAAACAAAGTTCTCAGAAAGAGAAGAAGACAGAGAAAATAGGAGATGTGCCTCAAAATGTTTCTGAAATATAGACATTTGCCTTAACAGATAAAAGATTGGGAACCAGTAAGAGATGGTTAGGACCAGGAAACTGGAAATTACGAATATGGCATAGGGCATTAAAAGAATCATGAATGTAGATGGGAAGACACTGGACAAGGGGAGAGAAAATGAAGTCAAGATAGGAGAATTCTATTGTAGACATTTAACTATAAAAATCTAGTAATATTACCAACGGATGTCATGATAGTCGTGTGCTGATGGTTTGTATGGTTGATATCCGTGTTGAATCACTGATGCTGTTCTCAAAACATTCTTAAGGGCCTCCCTCCAAAGTGTTGTCAGAGGTGTCCACTGGAGTTGGTTTCTGAGCAGCAGGGGAGGCGGCAAAACCAGAAGGGCTTGATTCATCATGGAAGAAAGAACACATATTAGGGGAAGTGAGTGAAAACAGCATGGCACTTACTTCAAAGAAGAGTTAGGAATAGGTTCAGCTGATGCTCACTTATGTGCTGGATGCCGACCTGGCTGCTGTGCTGCGACCATTTGAGGCATGTCTACTCTCTCTCCCCTCCTGCCCCCCTGCCACGACGCTGTGCAGACCTGTGAGCAGACACAGCTCAGGAACCCACCATCAGTTTTCTGTCTCTCATGCGGATTGTGTGTGGTTTTCTAGTATGGGAATTGAAAGCATGATGTATGGAAGGGCATGTGGTGCAATGTGTGTTGGGATTGGGGAGCTTATGTTGGCTATTTCAGGGAAATGGGTCCACACTGGGGGGTGCTGATTGGAGAGGTGCCACAGAGGTTGTGACAGTACTGAGTGGGGGAGAGGGGAAAGTGCTGGTTGCCCTTGAGATGTCTGGGGATGGTTTGACATTGTAAGCACAGCACATGGACAGGTTTCAGAATGAGCTGCACACTCATTCTTGCAAAGAAATGAAGTCCAGAGAAATGTACTGTTTGAGAGTTAGAGCCAAAATGCTTTAAAAGCATTCAGTGAATCTTGAAAAGATACATTGCTGTGGAGTATGTGGAACTTGAGTCATTTCCCTGGTGTCAATGTATTAGAACCGTAGAATCCCTACAGTGCTGAAGGAAGCCATTTGATCCATCGAGTCTGTGTGAAATCTCCAACAGAGTATCTTACCCAGGCATACCACCAGTCCGATCCCATAACCCTACACATTTATCCCGCTAACCTTTTCTCAGCTACACACCTTGGGACACTGAGGGGCAACTTAGCATGATCAATCCACCTGACAAGCATGTCTTTGATTGATGGGAGCAAATCAGACCACCTGGAGGAAACCCATACAGACACTGGAGGAACATGCGCATCCTACACTGTCAGTCACCCAAAGCTGGAATCGAATCTGCGTCCCTGAAACTGTGAGGCAACAGTGCTAATCACTGTGCCACCATGCTGCCCTGAGAGGTCTTCAGTAAGGAAAGAGGCTGCACAATAAAACAGTACCATCATTAGCAGTTAGGAATCAGAAGAATGGGAGCCATTTAGTATGGTTGAGAGTTGCAGTTTGGACCTCAAGTGATTTACAACTCATAGCGATGTCTTGGAATTCAGTCAGCACAATTAATGCTCAGGAGAAGCCCCGGGGAGCTAAAAGATTGGTGGAGGGTTACTTGTTCTGGAGAGAATTAAAGCTCAGAAGAAGCTTTGAGAGCCATCTATACTGGGTGCAGCTGGGAGACTCTTGAAAACAGCAGTATTCTAAGTAAAGCTAGCAGTCTGTGAAAGAGTTACAAGTGTGTTAGTAATTAGAGAGGAGAGTACAATTTTGTGAATTGCTTAGAACATTGTATTCGGAGAAGAGATTGAACCACCAGGAGGTGAGCAATCATTGAGGCAGTCTAATTTGGAATAGCTTTTGAGGGAACTCAGAGGCTAGGTCTTTGAAATTGAATAACTGATATTCCTCATATGGGACACAATTTTAATGAAGTATTGGACTTATAATGATTACCCTTCTTGGTTGCATCTGCTATTTAACAGCAGTGTGATGTGTTTGATCACAGTTTGTCTGTTAATTCTGATTTACTTAATGTTAATTCTAAATTATATAGTGTAAGATTGATATTGTACATTATTTTACTTATTTTGTATAGTAAGGTTGATTTTGTTTAAAACATTGGAATCTTGTGGTTTTATTCTCTTACAAGTTTTTGGGATTTTAAACTTCATCTATTTTAAACAGAAATAAAATTTTAAAGAACAACATCTACTTTTAAACCCAGTCTATCTACTGTGAACAAGAGGGCATATGATGATGACATTCTGCTGGTTTCCAGCCAGTATTACAATGAGAGTTGAATTGAACACCAATGCAAACAGGGTAAATATCTGCTTTGCATCAATTATTGTTTCACTGGGGATTCTGTTGAAGTTAGGAGACAGACTAAAATCTCAGATTAATTAAATGAAAAGAGAATTCTAGTGACTGGAAAACCTTAAATCAAAAGAGAAAATTCTGGAAAATCTCAGGTCTGGCAGCATCTGTAAGGAGAGAAAAGACTCTTGAGTTATCTAGACTCGAAACTTCAGCTCTTTCCTCTCCTGACAGATGCTGCCAGACCTGCTGAGATTTTCCAGCATTTTCTCTTTTGGTTTCAGACTCCAGCATTTGCAGTAATTTCTTTTTATGATTGGAGATCTTTATTTGGAATAATGCCCGTCATCCATTTATGTGCAATTTGTTCAGAATTGTTTAGTGCAATAATTTCAAGAGGTTTATCACATGAAAATATTATCTATATGATTTAGTATGTTTAAATTGCAATCCCCTAACTAAAAATAAGACATGCAGGACTTCTTTATTAACATTTATCAACCCTATTGTTTAAGATTTCTAAGTTTAGAAAAAACAGTTGACAATATTGGTGGATGAACACATTGTACAAGATTGTTTGTTGGTATTTCTAAGCCCTATATATTCAAGAAATATAGGTTTTGTCACTTCATGACCACAAAGAGATTAAATAGCATAGGAGGTGTGAATTACTCGAGAAAGTGAAAACAATTGAGCTTCAAAGTCATCTCTTAATGTCAATTCATATCTCTGTGGAAAAGGGTAGAGAATTAAACAGCCAGGAGAGGGCACTGTGATGACAGAGATCCTGGTAGTGACAGAGGCATGTTGGTTAATAATTAGAAGCAGAAGCTAAAAGAGGCTGAAGTATTGGAAAAACGGAATGCAGTTCATAGAAGGGGGGATTTGGGATGATCAATAAAAGACTTAAGAGGAAGGAATGTTTTGAAACATCAGATAAGGAGTAAACATTCAAAAGTAGCTTATAAAAGATGCTAAATAGCTCCATTTTTAAATTACCAGAAATTGCAATAAGTGGACTCACGTCCCTGCTTCACTAGCGTCAATAAGAAAAGGATATAGTTTTTTTGAACTGTCTAATCATTTCGTGCCATACTTATTCATATCCTCATTTTACATACAAATAATCTATGTGACAGCCAAAAAATGTGGAATTCTGTAATCCAGCTAAATACACAACAGAATACTAATATATGTTTATAAAAGTCTTGAGATACACTTCCTGGATCAAAAATACCCTTGGTACATTTGCCTGTCAGTTATTGTGTCTTCAGCTTACCCATGCACTAAGCTCTAGTCAGTCAAGGACAGAACATCTTAAATCATTACTTCCATTTGTGATCAGCCAAGGGCCATAGTACACAGTTATCGAGTGACTTCTGTTAGTGTCTACTAGGCTCTGTCAATGTTAAATACCTAGTAGCCTCAGATAATATGATGAACAAGTGTTGGTATTGATTAGTATGATGACTTCAGACCACCAACAAGGGAATCAAACTTCTTTATATAAGTAAATAATAAAATTTAACAGTACCAGTAACTTAGCAGAATAGTAATAAGTAAGAAAACAGAAGTACTAGTAAAATAGGTTTTGCTTACAAGTCATCTTTTGGCAGACTGAAAAGCCTGCTAAAGTCCACACATGCTCTCAACAGATGTCAGTAAAACAATTACAAAGGATAAAAGGCTTATAAGAACACCTTGTGCTCAAAATGACATTCTGTAACAATTAGTTAATTAAACTCAGATGTGTATATTAAAAAGAATCTTAATATACTCTTTTGGTATATCTGGTCTTAGATCAGAGAAGTAAACTCTGTGATGACCAATAAACAGTCTTTATCGAAGCAGCCTAATCTCAGTGTCTTCTTCACAATCAGGCTTGAGATTTTCTCTGACATCTTTAACACATGATGTGGAGATGCCGGCGTTGGACTGGGGTAAACACAGTAAAAAATCTTACAACACCAGGTTAAAGTTTATTTGGTAACAAACACCACTAGCTTTCGGGGCTTTGCCCCTTCTTCAAATGAGTGGGGAGTTCTCCCCATTCCCCATCACCTGAAGAAGGGGCAAAGCCCTGAAAGCTAGTGACGTTTGCTGCCAAATAAACCTGTTGGACTTTAACCTGATCTTTAACACAGACTGATGCCTTGAAGCACTTAATAAATAGATAGTGAGGCAAAGAGGAAGATATTAAAATTTTGTCAACAATGTATTTTTTAAGGATAGAATTAAGGAAGAGCTGGGAGCAGGGAAGAATTAAGGAGGGAATTTCAAAGAATAAAGCTTTAGTAACTGAAGATATAGCTGCCAATGGTGAGACAAGGAGGACATGATTAGCACGAGAGGCCAGTATTAGAAGAATGGAGGGGTTGAAAAGGAGCTGGGGAACTAAAGGATGAACTCAGTAAGAATCTAGCAACACCAATTTTAAATCCAACCGATTTATTTGATAGTAAATTTGCAAGCTTTCGACCTTTTTGTCTTCGTCAAGCAAATGCAGTGTTCTTGTCTGCAATAGCACACATATCAGCACAGACAGTCACAGATTGCTGATTAGAATACGAATCCTTACATCTAACCTGCTATTCAAGTGTTAAAGTGGCTAACAATGTGTGTGAAGGGAATCCTGAGCATTGGTTAGAGAATTGTATATTTTCTCCAGACAGCACAGTAAGTGAGGTTTTTTGCTAACCCAGGCAAGTTACGGGGGTTACAGATAGTGTGTCATGAAGCCAAGATCCCTGTTAAGACCGTCCTCATGTGTGCGGAGCTTGGCTATCAGTCTCTGTTCAGCGACTCTGCGCTGTCGTGTATCACGAAAGCCCCCCTGAAGAACATTTACCCGCAGGTCGGAGGCCGAATGCCCATGACTGCTGAAGTGTTCGCCCACAGGAAGGGAACTGTTTTGCCTGGTGATTGTTGAGCGATGCTCATTTATCCGCTGTCGTAGTGTTTGCATGGTCTCCCCAATATACCATGCTTCGGGACATCCTTTCTTGCAACGTATTAGGTAGACAACGTTGGCCGAGTTGCGAGAGTATGTACCGTGTACCTGGTGAATGGTATTCTCACGTTTGATGATGTCGTCCATGATCCGGCATGTCTTCCAGAGGTTGCTGTGGCAGGGTTGTGTGGTATCGTGGTCATTGTTCTCCTGAAGGTTGGGTAGTTTGCTGCGAACAATGATCTGTTTAAGGTTGTGCGGTTGTATGAAAGCAAGAAGTGGGGAGGTGGGGATGGCCCTAGCGAGATGTTCATCGTCATCAGTGATATGTTGAAGACTCCGTAGAAGATGTCGTAGCTTCTCCACTCCAGGGAAGTACTGGACAACAAAGGGTACTCTGTCCACCATGTCCCGTGTTCGTCTTCTGAGGAGGTCAGTGCGGTTTATTGCTGTGGCACGTCGGAACTGTCGATCGATGAGTCGAGCGCCATATCCTGTTCTCACGAGGGCATCTTTCAGTGTCTGTCACCAATTTATGTGCAATCAAATAAATTGGTTGGATTTAAAATTGGTGTTGTAAAACTTTTCTGAGTTTACCCCAGTCCAACGCCGGCATCTCTACATCATGACTACTATTGACACCGCATACTGCCGGATCCAAGTGGAGAGAATCTCCAAGAGGATTGCACATATCGACACAGACATCAAGTTTCTACAGAGATGCAAGAAAGCAGACAGGATACCAAAGGGACTACAGATCACGAACCCCCTCAGGTCAACCTATAACACAGACTACGCTGAGAGGCTTTGCCGTCGCACCTCTCTCACACTCCTCAATCACCTCATACACCAGCTCTATAGCAAACGCCGCACCCTGGGAAGTAAAATGGAATACATATTCTCAACTTGCGCTCAGGACGCAGATCAGATGCGAAACTTTGCCAAGCAGATGAGACAAAGAAACTACACCATTTACATGCACACCAAGAACAGGAAACTTGAAAAACTCGGCATTGCCACCAGCAACAACCAAGCCTCCCTTGGCACCACAGTAGAAAACAACACTACCGTAGGGAGGTCCATTGTTAACCTGTCAGACTACACACTTCAATCAGAGGAAATCAAAGTTCTCAGACGAGGGCTCAATTTCTGTCCCACCACCAAAATGGACCCCATCAGTCTTGCAGCAGACACAGAGGAATTCATCAGGCGAATGAGGCTGCGTGAGTTCTTCCACAAACCCCAAGAGGCCAATAGCAGACTCAATGAGATAGCTAATGAACCAGAACAGCCGACAGAGGGATCCGCAGTGCAGCAACCGAAGAGGAATGAATCCAATTGGACTCCTCCAGAAGGCCGCTGCCCCCGACTGGACATGTATGCCTAAGCCATCAGGAGGTGCATGAACACCAGATTCATCAATCGCACTTACAAGACAGTCCCGAACATCATCCAAGCACAAAGCAAGGCCATCCGTGCTCTTAAGACCAACCGCAACATTGTCATCAAACCAGCAGACAAAGGAGGCACCACCGTCATACTGAACAGAACAGACTACTGTGAAGAAGTGTACCGACAACTAAACAATGTGAAACACTACAGACAGTTACCAGCGGATCCGACCAAACTCAACACTCTGATCCAAATCTTTGATCCGGACCTTCAGAACACCCTCCGGACTCTCATTCCACGTACTCCCCGCATTGGAGATCTCTACTGCCTCCCAAAGATACACAAGGCAAACGTACCTGGCCGTCCCATCGTATCGGGCAATGGGACCCTGTGTGAGAACCTCTCCGGCTATATCGAGGGCATCCTGAAACCCATCGTACAAAGAACCCCCAGCTTTTGTCTTGACACTACGGACTTCCTACCGAAACTCAGCACACATGGAGCAGTTGAACCAGGGACACTCCTTGTCACAATGGATGTCTCGGCGCTCTACACCATCATCCCCCACGACGATGGTATTGCTGCAACTGCCTCAGTACTCAATGCCAACAACTGTCAGTTTCTGGATGCAATTTTACAACTCATCCGCTTCATCTTGGACCACAATGTCTTCAGCTTCAACAATCAGCTTTTCATCCAGACACACGGAACAGCCATGGGACCAAATTTGCACCTCAGTATGCCAACATCTTCATGCACAGGTTCGAACAAGACTTCTTCACTACACGAGATCTCCAACCAAGGTTATATACTAGATACATTGATGACATCTTTTTCCTTTGGACTCATGGTGAACAATCATTGAAACAACTGTATGATGATATCACCAAGTTCCATCCCACCATCAGACTCACCATGGACTATTCTCCAGAATCAGTTGCATTCTTGGACACACGCATCTCCATCAAGGACGGTCACCTCAGCACTTCACTGTACCGAAAACTGACAGACAACCTCACAATGCTCCACTTCTCCAGCTTCCACCCTAGACACGTTAAAGAAGCCATTCCCTATTGACAAGCCCTCCGTATACACAGAATTTGCTCAGATGAGGAGGATCGTGACAGACACCTCCAGACGCTGAAGGATGTCCTCGTGAGAACAGGATATGACGCTCGACTCATCAATCGACAGTTCCAACGTGCCACAGCGATAAACCGCACTGACCTCCTCAGAAGACGAACACAGGACAAGGTGGACAGAGTACCCTTTGTTGTCCAGTACTTCCCCGGAGTGGAGAAGCTACGACATCTTCTCCGGAGTCTTCAACATGTCATTGATGACGATGAACATCTCGCTAGGGCCATCCCCACCCCCCCACTTCTTGCTTTCAGACAACCGCACAACCTTAAACAGATCATTGTTCGCAGCAAACTACCCAACCTTCAGGAAAACGGTGACCACAATACCACACAACCCTGCCACAGCAACCTCTGCAAGACATGCCGGATCATAGACATGGACGACATCATCAAACGTGAGTATACCATTCACCAGGTGCACGGTACATACTCTTGCAACTCGGCCAACGTTGTCTACCTAATACGTTGCAAGAAAGGATGTCCTGAAGCATGGTATATTGGGGAGACCATGCAGACACTACGACAGCAGATGAATGAGCATCGCTCAACAATCACCAGGCAAAACAGTTCCCTTCCTGTGGGCGAACACTTCAGCAGTCATGGGCATTCGGCCTCCGACCTGCGGGTAAATGTTCTTCAAGGGGGTCTTCGTGATACACGACAGCGCAGAGTCGCTGAGCAGAGACTGATAGCCAAGTTCCGCACACATGAGGACGGTCTTAACAGGGATCTTGGCTTCATGTCACACTATCTGTAACCCCCCGTAACTTGCCTGGATTAGCAAAAAACCTCACTTACTGTGCTGTCTGGAGAAAATACACAATTCTCTAATCAATGCTCAGGATTCCCTTCACATACATTGTTAGCCACTTTAACACTTGAATAGCAGGTTAGATGTAAGGATTCGCATTCTAATCAGCAATCTGTAACTGTCTTTGTGGATATGAGTGCCTCTGCAGATCAGAACACTGCATTTGCCTGACGAAGGCACAACATAGTGTCAAAAGCTCGCAGATTTACTATCAAATAAATTGGTTGGATTTAAAATTGGTGTTGTAAAACTTTACTGAGTTTACCCCAGTCCAATGCCGGCATCTCTACATCGAGAGGAACATGGCCAGACCAGAGCTGTGCTATGAATTTACATGTGCATTTGCAACTACAAACAAACCGTTAAGTCCATGATCGCTTTCATGCATATTAGCTTGGAATTTGGAGTGGTAATGATTGCGAAGCTATCAGCATTCATGGTCATTACTTTAATAAAACTGATAATGACTTCAGAATTTTGCATCGATGCAAGATAATGTTGAAGTCTGGATATTGTTGTTAGTGATTTTTTTGCTCCTATAGAGGTTTTGCTGTTGAGGTGTACACTCTCTAAGTAATCAGCGAATTCATACAAACTCCCACATTCAGGCTGTTAGTCTCACTGTTAAAAACCCTCGCAAAAGTTACACCTTATTCAATGAGGTGCAACAGAGTTTTTGTTGGCATGCTAGTGTCATAAACACAACTAAACACCCTCATCAATTCAGAAAAACTAATCTTATGTTTGTGGAATGTGAAATTTCCCAGCATGATAAAAAAATTAGCATGCCTTTAAGTTATATTCTAAAAGTTTATTTGTGATATTTGAACTTGCACATTAATCATTTTCATTTATTTTTGCCATCTGGAAATTTAAATTCAAAACGAAAGATGTACTTGTTTTTATCCTACAGGAGCTTTGGTCCACCTTGTTGTCTAACAAGGGGCATACACGCGATGGATCGTGAGAGGGCCGCTCTTGGATTTTTTTCGAGAGTATCCTAGTGCTTCATGTCGTTAGTGTACGCTTGACCTGGACCATTTGATGGGCAACACGACAGCTCAGTGACTATCGCTGTGCTGTGCAGATACATGGATTTGGGCCTGTGTCTGTGAGAGTTTGCACATTCTCCCCGTGCTTGTGTGGGTTTTCTCCGGGTGCTCCAGTTTCCTCCCACATCCCAAAGATGTGCTCTTAGGCTAATTGGCAAAATAAATTCTTCCTAAATTGTCTCAAATTTGGTTTTTAATCCATAGATCTATAAACGTAGACATGGATCACGGGTAGAGGTGGGAACATCAGGGTGTTGGCGCAGGCTTGTTGGGCCGAAGGGCCTGTTTCCCGTGCTGTTTTGTTCTTTGTTCTTTATAACTACTGTTTTTAAATTCATCAACATGAGAAAAATACTGCAGTTGCTGTAAATATGAAATAAAAGTAGAAGATGCTGGAAATGCTCAGCAGGCTTGGCAACATCTCTGAAGATAGAAGCAGAATGAATATTTCAGAATGATGATCTTTGAACAGAATTTCCTGGGTTGCTGTCTGTGAGAATACTTCACCCTGAATGCTTACCCTATTGGCTGATATGACTTGTTGCTAAATGCCTGAAAACCCCTTTGACTTGGCATCAGGTTCATAATTACATTGGAAAAGCAGAAAACAACATAGGTTTGTTTGAAGTCAAGGCTGAACACCACCACTTCACTGCTGACTACAAAATCCAGTCTATTATTTGCTACTTAGAATCATTTTACTATATTTGCAAATACATTAAGCAATTTAAAAATACATGATTTTAATCCGTTATGTTAAAATTCTCTGCTATATAATTCAACGAGCGGATTTTTCAACCACACTTGCCCCAAAACCGGAAAATCCTATCCAAGGTCAGTGGATCTTTGGATGGTGTTCCCGCTCCCCCCCCCCCCAGGTGTGATCTGATTCTCATGGCAGGTGGGATGGGAAAATTCCCATCTATGATCAGAACAGAATACTGAGAATGTTGGAATCTGAAACAAAAACAGAAAATGCTGGAAAATCACAGCAGGTCTGACAGCATCTGTGGGGAGAGAGAATAGAGCCAACGTTTCAAGTCTCAGTCACCTCTGACGAAGGTTCATCCAGACTCAAAATGTTGGCTCTATTAATTCTCCTCTATGACTCTATAAGGTTTAGATTGGCTGTGGAAAAGGGCCAATTTTGATTTGACCCATATAAAACTGGAATCAAAGGTTGCCAGGCAAAACTGTACGTGAACAATGGGCTGTTTTTAAAGAGATCATTTGGATGTAGCCAAGGTATACTCCCAAAAAGCAGAAAAGTAGAGCAAACAAATCCACACTTCTCTTGATAACTATCACAATCAGTAGAAATATAAGGATATTGAATATTAAGGTCTGTAAAATCATACTTTGTGTGAATGGTCGCAAACCTATTAAAATGATTACAATCATTTTAATTGATTACAATTGATTACAAATTAATACATGACTATGGACACTTAAATTGTGGACTGGACAATATTCAAATCTGTATTTAGTTAAACATGGACCTTAATAAGGGCACTTCACAGTCACCTGTGAAGTTTTAACATCTTATTACTTAAGGATTACCCAGCATTTGAGGAAGTTGAAATCTCTCAAATGTTGGATGAGTGTCATGTAAAATAGACAATATGAAATAACGGGTAACATTCTTAAAGGAGTGCATGAGCAGAGGGACTGGGGTGTATATATACATTGATCATGAAGGTTGCAACACAGACTCAGGAACAGTTTCTTCCCTGCTGCTGTCAGACTTTTCAATGGACTTACCTTGCATTAAGCTGATTTTTCTCTATACCCTAGTATAACTGTAATGCTACATTCTGCACTTATTTTTTTCTCTATGTAAAGTATGTTTTGTCTGTAAAGCATGCAAGAAACAGTACTTTTCACTGTATGCTAATGCATGTGACAATAAAATCAAAGCAAATGAAAAGACGGAGAGAGAAGTTAATAAAGTATATGATATTTGGGCTTTCTTGACATGTAATTCAAGAGCAAGGCGGCTATGCTGAATTTGTACAAGACACTGGGCAGTACAGTGGAACAGTAGTTAGTGCTGCTCCCTGGGACTCCAGGTTCAATTACAGCTTCAGGGATTTGAAAGAGATGTTTAAAATCATGAGGGGGACTGGACAGAGTAAATAGGGTGAAACTGTTCCTGTTTGTGAAAGAATCAAGAGCAAGAGGACACAGATTGGCAAAAGAAGCAAATGTGATTTGAGAAAAGTCTTTTTCCTCAAAAAGTCCAGCTGAGACATTCAAAAGGCATTGGATGGATTACTTGAATAGAAGCAGAATGAGAAAGAGCCAGGGGAATGACACAAAGCCATTGTGCTTGTTTGAATATCTAAGGCAGCTGAGAGTGACTCAGTGGGCCTTATTTTACCATTGCCTCACCCCTGTTTTTGGGCACAAAAAAACGTGGTAAATTCAGGTGAGAAGCCATTATTGCAATTTGCATCTGCATCCGCGCAGATTGCCACTTTACCAAAACCTGGGAAAGACGACGATTCGATTCACACCCAAAATGGGCACAACAGTGATTTAAATGCATTTGCAGGCATTTAAATTGAATTAATGAACTGCCCGCCCAACTTTATCAGTATTTCCCCCTTTACCACCGCATTCACCAATCCAGAAACGAACTATAATAGACCTAGTAAATAAAAGTCTGAATTGGGTGGTCCAGCTTCTGAAGAGTGCATTCAGTGTTTCCAATGGCTCTCTGACTCAGATTGGTGATGGTGGTGGTGGGGGGGGGGGGGGGGGGGGGGGGAGGAGGTGGGTTACATCATTCTCTGGTCGTGGAGGGAGGAGGGGAGTGAAAGTCGGATTGTTATCTGGTGGGGGGGAGGAAGATGTGGGTCACATGTATCTTTGGTGGGAGAAGGGTGCGAGAGGGCTGATTGTTGTCTCTGATGGGGGGGGAAGAGGAAGCAAGTCAAGTGTTCCTCTGGAGGGGAGAGAGAATGAGGCCAGACCATTCTCAGGGGAGAATGAGGCCACATCACGAATGGGGACAGGGATTGAATGAGGCCAGATCATTATCTGGGGCGGGGGGAAGGAGGGAGGTGGGTAAGATGTATCTCGGGGGGTGGGAGGGAGGCCCGATCACTCACTGGTGGAGGCATGCAGATGGATCTCTGGTGGAGGGGGCTGGGGGGCAGATGGATCTCTGGTGGAGAGGCAGATGGATCTCTAGTTGGGGGGTAGGAGAATCCGCTGCCATTCTGCGGGTGATTGGTGAAGAGAGGAGGAAAGCAGGGGTGACAATTGATCTGGGTAGTGGGTGGGGGTTGTGGATAAGGGGGACAGTGATGTATTTGGGCAATGGGAGGGTGGATAAGGGGAACAGTGTAGTGGGGAGTTGGATAAGCAGCATAGTGGATGTGTGGGTAGTGGGAGGGTGGATAAGGGGGACAGGAATGTGCGTGGAGGCCATTGCTCCCACTTTTCACTCCCAGGTCGCTTTCTCTGCTTTCTGTGGCTTGGGACTGATCTGACACAGGCATGCATTTTCAATTTATTTTTCTAACTGCACATGCGCAGTTCAGAGCTCTGATCATTTCGGGCGCACTAACTCCACCCTCAGCACGAATGGGACTGGAGATGTATGAGTGCTTTTGGGGGTGCCAGATTTCTAAACTGGATTTACATTAGGCCCAGATTTGGCACATACAATAAAAATGGTAAAATCAGGCCCAGTATGTAGAAGTCATGGGAATGCCCTGGGTATCCAGCACAAACATGCAAGATCTGCATTTGATAATTGTCCACCAACTGAACATTGAACGAGTGGAGCACTTTCCTGTTGGGCTCCAAATTTCCCATGCCCAGTCTCTCCTCTGCCTGTCATCTCCCCAACCCCCACTTGTACTTTTTACCCTCATGTCTCTGACAATGTCCCCTAAATCCCCTACCATTCAAATTGGTATGTTGGAGTCTGTCTGAGATCTGCAGCACACACACAGTGCTGTCCACTGCAAGAAGCCCAACCCAATATCTACAGAAACCAGCATGAGCAACCCAGCCAAACATCACTATTTGTCAGGCCTGACACATCAATCAGCTTTACCATCATGGACAACCTAAAACAGTGTTATTGCCAGGAAGCTTTGAATGTTGCACTCATCTCAAAGGGAGGAGTGAAGTGAAAGGGCACTACTTATACCCAGTAATTGGTAGGGCAAAAGTAATTCCAGTGACTGTAATCTTTAATGAGTATTCATGACATGCTAATGTATGCAAATAGTGTTCCCGGCATGTATCAGTGGGAAATCCAACCTGCCATCAGCTCACTATGAAAGTGCTAAGGGGAAAATTCCAGCCTGTTTTCCTGCTGGCAGAAACCCAACTTTTGGTCTCTCTCCAAATTTTCTGGTCCCGCCCGCCAAGAATCCCTCTATATTTCTGCAGAAAGTCTGTTTTCATGTATAAATATTTCATGGGGTTCTTGATTGTGTTATGAAGTTAGTAAGGAATACCTTTTCTGTAGTTTGATGTATTGGCTGCTGATTAAGTACTGTTGATTTTAGTGTATTGCTACAATAAATGACTTAAGACATGAAGGGGGGAATCCTCCCATCCCGTCAGCCATGGAAATTGTAGTGGGCACAGTGGTCCAATGACTTTGGGTTGGATTTTCCAATTTTATGGTGAGTGTAGCCAGAGAATCCCTCCCAAAATCTTGTGCGATTTCTTTGCATCAGTCAAAGGGAATTTATAGCATAAACATTACTACAGAATTGTAACACTTGTAAAGTACTGAAATGCTGCCTTAATATTAAGGGCAGTGAATTTGTGGTAGGGTGTGGCCAAGAAAACTAAAAAAAAATCTTTCTACGGCGCTGCAGATAGCAGAATTTTAGAGCAACTGTACTGGAACTCCTTACAAAATGGATATTTTCAACGCTACTTAAATAGTAGTAACGCACATGAGAAGGTTAACAATAGGTACAGAGATCATCTCATCGAATCATATAAAACCTACAGTGCAGAAAGAGGCCATCTGGCCCATGGAGTCTGCACCAATCACAATCCCACCCTGACTCCATCCCCATATTCCTACATATTTACCCACTAATCCCTCTAACATACACATCTCTGGACACTAAGGGGCAATATTATCATAGTCATTCAACCTAACCTACATATCTTTGGACTGTGGGAGGAAACCAGAGCACCTGGAGAAAACACAGACAGATACAAGGAGAATATGTAAACACCGCACAGACAGTAACCCAAGTCAGAATCGAACCCAGGCAGCTGGAGCTGTGAAGCAGCAGTGCTAACCAGTATACTACCATGTCGCCTTGTGCTATTGTGCTGCCCTATTTATATCCTTGGCATCCTTTCAGCTGGAAGTGCTGCTAATTTGGTTTGTTTTACCTGACAAATAAGTGTTAAAAATTCCCCTCAGTTTTAAGAAGGGGTGCAGGATTGTGTGGGAAGGATATGAGCCCCAAAGATGCTTCATCCAAAATCCTTTAACCGTGGTTTTGGGCATTACCCCATTATCTTGTCTTTGGCTTTCAAACATTTCTTAGTTTTGTCTCTTTATTACAATTCCTGTATAAAAAAAACAATGTTTATTCTTCGGTCTGTTTTGAACCTGGAAATTTTTTTGAACCTGTAAAAGTGCTTTCCCCAGCAGGGATTATGCCAGTAGGTAGAAAATCAAGAGTTCAGATATGGTCTTCTGTTCCATCCGCTCCATACTTTATCACAATTTCCCGACCTGGTTGCCTGCTGTGGTGCATTCTGTTGCACAGAGTGTGTGAGACTCATTATGTGTTCAAATTATTGGCAGTGACAGGTATTAAGGAAGAAAGCCTGTGGTTTTCCCAAATGCTTGTGCTGTGCGCTAATCTCACCTATTTCAATTATGTGTTAAAGGCCAGAAAGGTTCTCTTCTGTTGGGAAGAGTTCCCTCAAAGCATTTCATTTTACTACAATTCAATTGCAAGCTCAGATGATTTATTTCAGTGCCATTTCTTATTTTGCGGAATAGGATAAAGAACAAAAATGGAATGCTAGAGAAATCAAATAGAAACAGAAATTTTTTGATTTATTCATAGTATATGGGCATTTCTGGCTATGCCAGCATTTATTATCTATCCCTAAATGCCTGTGAGAAGGTGGTGGTGATATGCATTCTTGAATTGTGCAGACTATATATTTTAGGCCCACAGTGCAGTTTGGAAGGGAGTTCCGTGAAATTCACTCAGTGACAGTAAGAGAATGGTGAGGAAGTTCCAAGTCAGGATGCTGTGCAACTTGGGGGAGAACTTGCAGGTGGTGGTGATCCTATGAATCTGTCACCTTTGCCCTTCTAAATGGTAGATATTGCACATTTGGAAGCTGTTGTCAAAGGAGTTTTGGTGAGTTTCTCCAATGCATCTGGTAAATAGCACTTACTGCTGCCATTGTGGGCCCAATTTTACCATGGTGTTGTGCAATCCAACCGAGGTCAAACAGAGAGCTGTCAGACATTAGGTACCTTCCTCCTCACTAACTAGAGTGCTCAAATCGGACATCTATGGAGCACGTCTGTTTCGCATCGATTCTGGATGGTCGCAAAGGGGGAATACCAGTAAAGTTGAGCGTGCAGCCAAGTAGCTGTCATGCCTGTTTTAGTTGCGGTCCCAATTGCAGCCATTTTCGGGCCTTGGTAAAGGGGGAACTGGCACAGAGGCAGGCACAGATTGCATTACTTGCCTCATGTGACTTTACCAAACCTTTATGTAACAATAGTAGTATGGGGCCCAGGATGCGTATAGTGGTGCCTCAGAACAGATCTAAAAGTCAGATCTGAAACACTCCCAGTTTCAAGTCCACTTAGCAATTAACAAAGAACAAAGAACAAAACAGCATGGGAAACAGGCCCTTTGGCCCAACGAGCCCGTGCCACCACCCCAATGTTCCTACCTCTACCTGTGATCCCTGTCTATGTTTATAGATCTATGGATTGAAAAACCAAATTTGAGACAATTTAGGGAGAATTTGTTTTGCCAATTAGCCTAAGAGCACATCTTTGGGATGTGGGAGGAAACCGGAGCTCCCGGAGAAAACACACGCAAGCACGGGGAGAATGCGCAAACTCCCACAGACACAGGCCCAAATCCTTGTATCTGCACAGCACAGCGATAGTCACTGAGCTGTCGTGTTGCCCATCAAATGGTCCAGGTCAAGCGTACACTAACGACGTGAAGCACTAGGATACTCTCGAAAAAAATCCAAGAGCAGCCCTCTCACGACTCAACGCGTGTATGCCCCTCGTGAGACAACAAGGTGGACCAAAACACCTGTAGGATAAAAACAAGTACATCAATATCATCATCTATTGACACATTTCCCAGGGACTCCCAAGGCACATAATCCCTATTTTAAATCAGTTTTCTATACCCCTCCATTCCCATTCTGTTTATGTGCCTATCTAAGTATTTCTTAAATAACTCCAGAGTGCCCGCCTCCACCACTTTACTTGGCAGCGCATTCCATACCCCCACCACTCTCTGTGTGAAAAAACTCCCTCTGGCATCCAAATTATAACTTATCCCCCTCACCCTAAGGCCGTGACCCCTTGTGCTATTTGAGTCCATCCTAGGAAAAAGCTTAACCCTGTTTACTCTATCTATACCCCTCATAATCTTGTACACCTCTATTAGATCTCCACTAAGTCTACGTCTTTCTAAGAAAAACAGTCCCAATTTGCCTAACCTCTCCTCAGACCTTCCATACCAGGTAGCATCCTGGTAAACCTCCTCTGCATCTCTCCAGAGTCTCCACGTCCTTCCGGTAGTAAGGTGGCCAGAACTGGATGCAGTATTCCAAATGAGGTCTAACCAATGTTTTATACAACTGCAACATTAAAGGCCAGCTCTTGTTCGCTATACCCCTTCCTATAAAGGCTAGCATACCATATGCTTTCTTCACAACCTTCTCCACCTGCTCTGCCACCTTCAGAGACTTGTTCACCTGCACCCCAGGTCCCTCTGCGTTTCTATATTCTTAATAGGTCTTCATTAGAATCAAAATTATGAAATAGGCCCTGTATGTCAGTGATGGGCAGGGTGAATTTGAAGCAATGTAGATGGGATGCCAATCAAGTGCTTTGTCCTGGATGGTGTCAGGTGTCCAGCTTCTAGAAAATTTATCAGATTCTTTACTTTGTACCTTGTCAATGATGGACAGGCTTTGGTGAATCTCTTCAAGATTCCTAGCCTCTAACCTGCTCTTGGAGCCACAGTACTTATATGGTTGGTTCAGTTCAATTTCTAGTTGAAAGTAAGCCCCAGGACGTTGATAGTGAAGGTCTCAGTGACAGTACTGCCATTGAATTTCAAGGGCAGATTGTTATTTTTCACTTGGTGGAGATACTCATTGCAGGCACTTGTTTGGCATGAATGTTACTTGCCAGTTATCAGCTCAAGCTGGGTTAATGTCCAGAGCTTGCTGCATATGGACGCAGATTGCTTCAGTATCTAAGAAGTCATGAATGGTATTGAACATTATACAATCATCAGAGAACATCTCACTTCTGACCTTATAACGGAAGGAAGAGCATTGATAAAAATGCTGAAGATAGTTGGGCATTAGCCTGAGGAACTCCTGCAGTAATGTCCTGTTACAACTACAGATATCTTCCTTTGTGCCAGATTTCACTCCAAGCAGTTGAGAGTTTTTTTCCTGATTCCTATTAAGTCGAGATTTGCTAGGACTCCTTGATGCCATGCTTGGTCAAATATGCCCTAATGTCAAGGACAGTCACTCTCACCTCATTTTGAGTTTAGGTCTTTTGTCCATGTTTGGACAAAGATTGTAATAGGATTCGAGTGGCCCTGATGGAAAATGTTAGGATACCAACTCAGGATTATCAATGGAGCACAGAAAGGGAACTAGAACTGATCAGTTTTGCTGTGTAAGTCCCATTGTCGACAATACCTTCCATCGCTTTGTTGATGATTGAGAATAGGCAAACAGAGTGATAGTTGGCTTGGCTGGCTTTGAGTACAGGACATACCTGGGCAATTTTCTACATTATCGAATGGATTCCAGTGTTGTAGTTACAATTGAACAGTTTGGCTAGATGTGTGGCTAGTTCTGGAGCACAAGTCTTCAGTACTTGCAACATCAATATGCTGCCAATTTTACCTATGGGCTCACCCACAGTTGCTTGTCAATGATGATGAAGAACTGCTTCTGTAGGTTATACATGCAGTCTCAGAGATGTTCCTTCTATTTCAAGGAATCCTGTTTTCAAAATCTCCTACAAGGATAGAACTGCCAGAGGCAGACAAGGTAACTACAGTTATCAATTTTACATTTACAATTTTACCAGCTCCTTTCATGTTAACAGTCTGTCTAGTTACAATCTACACAATTGACTCAATGAAGAGAAAGTAGTGCATCTAAGTTTTCTGACAATTCAGTGAGGTGGATATGTAAGCTGTGAGGAGGATACAGAGAAGATGGAAGAGATATGGGCAGGTTAAGCAATTAGAAAATAAGGGGGAAGAAGTAATGCAACATTGGAAATGGGAAGTTATTCACTTTGCTCGTAAGAATAGACAAACAGATTGTTTTAAAGGCCTAAAGATTTTAACGTTGACATTCAGAGAGATTTTGGTGTACCATACATATAAGGACCGTACAAAGTTAGCATATAGGTTTAGTGGCAATTAAGAAGGCAATTGGCATATTGGCCTTTATTACAAGGGATTAAGTACATGAATAAAGAAGTCTTGCTGTAATTGGGTAGGGCTTTGCTGAGACCATTATTGAAGTACAGTGTGAAACTTGCTGAGACCATTATTGAAGTACAGTATGAAACTTGCTGAGACCATTATTGAAGTACAGTATGAAACTTTAGTCTCCACATTTAAGAAAGGGTATGATTGCATTGAGGCAGCACAGGGAAGGTTCATGAAATTCACCCTTGGTACAAGAGGATTATCTAATGATGAGAGGCTGAGTAAACTGGGTCAATATTCTCTGGAAATTAGAAAAGTGCAAGGCAATCTTATGGAAACATACAAGACTCTGAAAAATCCTTACAGGCTAGACATTGAGAGGTTGGCCGCGATTCTCCCACTGCGACCCACAACTTTACTGGTGGGACTTGGTGGGACACATGCGTCTGCAGCTTTGAATGGGGATTTGCACATGTGTTGGGAATGTATCCGCATCTTCCAGAGTCGGCAAGCAGTCGCTGGAAACCAAAGTGATTTCAATCTTTTCTGCCTGTATTTGAAATATGTATATGTGTTCAATATAGGGACTGTTCAGGTCCCAATTGAATCTCCGGGGGTATTTCATTGTGGTGAGGTTGGGACTAGGTCCTCACGTTTGAGGAACTAGTGGGACACCCCGCTGGAATGGATGGTAGGCCAATTAGGGCTCGCCAGGGGCCAGACGGCAGGGGTGATACCCTTTGGCATGGGAACCCTGGCAATGCAAGTGTGTGCCTCTGGCACTGCCCAAGGGGCAAAGTGTCCATGCCCAGGGGGCATTTTGGCATTGCCCAGTAGGCCTACAGCCAGGCCGTGGAGCAATTGGTGGGGGTGGGGAGCCCCGCTGCCACTTGCATTGGGATGGGTCTGTGATGAAGGGAGGGAAATGACTGGGGTGGGCTGTGGGGGGTGGTGGTCATGGTCAGCTGGGGGGAGGGCCTGCCTCTGAGGGTGGTCTGACCTGGCAGGGGGGGTCAGTGAGGTGGAAAGTCTGCTGGGGTGAGGGGTGTGGGAGATTGCCACACTTGAACTGCAGGGGATGGGTTCTGGGCATTGGGGTGCAATAGGATGGTGGTGGGAGGTAGTGTTGGCTCGGAAATTGATGTGAGGGCTGCGATTGGGCTGTAGGGGGGATGTTGGAGAGGCAGTACTGCTGGGGATCAATCTGGCCAGCAAATGGGAATTTGACAGTTTGGGGCCACTGCACATATGCAGAGTTCCAAAACTGTCAGACTCTTGTGTGAATAAGCTCCGTCCCCTGGGTTTTTAATGATATTTGCAACTGGGACCTCTGCAGTGCATAAAGTGCAGAGATTCAGGTCAGAAGCTGAACTGTCAGAACAGTTGGGAGTTAGAATAGTTTTTCCACCAATTCTGCACTTTTGGGAGAATCGCTCTCATTATTTCTACTGGCTTATGACTTTTTTTATTCATTCATGGGACATGAGCATTGTTGGCGGGCCAGCATTTATTGCCCATCCCTAGTTGCCTGAGGGCAGTTAAGCGTCAACCACATTGCTGTGACTCTGGAGTCACATGTAGGCCAGACCTTCCCTAAAGAACACTAGTAAACCAGATAGTTTTTTCTGACCACCAATAATGTTCTCATGGTCATCAGCAGATTCCTTCTTCCAGATACTTTTTGTTGAATTCAAGTTCCACCATCTGCTATGATAGGATTCAAACTCAAGTCCCCAGAACATTTGCTGAGTTTCTGGATTAATAGTCTTGTGATAATACCAAGAGGCCATCACTTCCTTCAGATCACGTGGGGAACAGACTGAGGATAAGGGATCAATCATTTTGGACTGAAATAATGAGAAATTCCTTCAGTTAAAGAGTTGTAAATCTTGGGAATTCTCTAATTCAGAAGGTTGTGGTAGTTCCATCATTGACAATATATGTAAGGATTCGATAGACAAAGTTTAGGTTTGTCAGGGAATTGAGGGATATGCGGAGTGGGTGGGAAATTGGAGTTGAAGCCCAAGGTCAGTCATGATAATACCGAATGGTGGAGCAGGTTGATAGGCCAAGTGGCATACTCCTGCTCTTATTTTTTTGTCGCAGCTTTTTGGACTATAAATGCAAAATATAGGCCTGGAGTGTTGTAAAAATGAATTCTGAAGTGCATTACTAGTCACAGTAATAAATTTTGAAGGGTCATACTTGTACATATTCTCACTTTGAACCAATGTGACTTGTAGAGGCATAGGCAGTTTCATTTCGTTCAATTTGCATATTTCTAAGCATGATTGCTACTTTGTTATTCTATGAATAGTATAATCTTTCTGTGATAGCTACTAAGGATCAACGAGTGTCAACATTGATTTGAAGTTGCAGTCAATAAAACTAGCCTGGCATATTTATTCCACGGAGAATTAACTTTTATTAAATTTGAAAAAAATGTTGTCCTATTTGATTATATGTATACCTACTTATATGTATACTTTGATATATATTTACATATAATATATTTACATATGTACATATCTGTTTGAATTGCCCAAGTGTTAAGACTTGCCTGTATCATTGCTGATTTTTTATTTCTGAACATAGGTTACATTAATTAAGAATTTTAGGTGAAGGGCCAAGGTTATGATTAGAATAGGCACACAGCTGAAAGACATTAGGGACAACAAAGCAAATTACAATGTGTTATTTAGGTAATGCCAAGGTTAGTCTTAAAAATACACAAAAATGTACAAGAGATACATTTTATGATTTGGATTATAGATAAAGCAAAACAATTTATTAAAATATGAAACAACAGATCAATCAACTATGAAGTTTTGCCAGTTAGTTGATATTTATATTGAGCATTTTGTCTTTTAAATTTCAGTAAATGCACTACCATGAAAATGCTAAGAGCACAAGACTTAACGTTTACCCATTTGATAAACCACTGAATTCCACTGTCCTGTTTCTTCTCTTCAGAGATAATTTTAATGCAGATTTATCATTAAGCTTATTGTGTTATGTTGTTGTACTCTTCCCATTAAAGGTGCATTTTACAATGAGGCAAAAAATTATTTTGTCAAAGCCACCAAGCCAGAAGAAATTAAGATGTTAAATGTTATCAATCCTAACAATTAAAAATTTTCCAATATCGACTTAGGGGATGCGAAAATGTGTTCATTACAAATCAAAGGGATACGAAACAGCAAGCCATTGGATTGAAAGATCTCACTAGTGTGAAAGGCTAGAAGATTCCAGCCAAATTGTTCCAAATTGTTTATGAACTTTAGATTTCACAAGATGGTTATGTTTCAAACAAAAAACCTCATTTAACTTGGGGTGAAACAGAATGTTCTAAATTGGGTGGGGGAGGAGAGGTAGGGAGGTTACACTCAGAACCTCCATCCAGAGGCAGGCCTATGTAATCTGGCAACTATGGAGGAAGAAAGAGAAACCGAAAACTAATGTTAATGGTTGTTTGATTGAAAATATCAGGTGACAGTTTCTACACTTTATCACAGTATCTGAAGGGGCATCCACTCTATTAGAATGTGAAAGACAAAGGAATTAGTGCTGTGTGGAGGAATAAAGCTGCTCCTCCTGTGGAGTAGAATGAACTGTTTTCATATATGCCAGTTGAGAGTTGATTCTTTACTTAAAAAGAAAGATACTTTTGGAGATTTAAGGAATATGGAGTCACTGTAGTGGGCCTTGCTGGTGAAGGCTGCACCTGAAGTGGAATAATTTTTGGATGGAACTGCAGGTTTTGACCGAGTGTAAGCAGGAAGAAATGACTTCTGGTAATGCTACACGCCTGCCAGAAATGCAGTATAAACAAATATGGGGCCCGACTTTCCAAAAAGTGCTGAATTGATGAGAAAACTGTTTTCTCAATTCAACTTCAGACTCAAATCTGTAGAGGTCCCAATTGGGGATATCATTAAAAGCTTGGGGGCGGAGCCTATACATGCCAATGACAACAGGACCTCCATCTCCCACCATGCCAATGATAGCAGGACCTCCCTCTCCCTGCCCACAGTAGGCCCCACCCATGGGTACCACCCCTCCCTAGGCTGCCTGCTAAGTCCTGTCTCCAGGTCCCACCCACTTGACATTGTTTGATGCTTGATGAACAGTGCCAAGGTGTCCCCTGGACATCATCCCTTTAACCCTTGGACAGTGCCAGGGCATGGGCTGGCATTGGCATTGCCAGGGTGCCTATGCTCAAGCGGCACTCCCCCATTGCCTGAACTCCTGGGGCCCCAGATTGCCTACCCCTCACTCCTGTGGAGTTTCCTGCCAGTTTCCTGCAAGTGGGGAGCTACTCTAAACCCTGCTGGAGTGACATACCCCCGGCGGGATGGGAGATGCTTTCGGACTCAGAGAATTCTGTGCTGGGCCTGATAATGAGATTTAAAATAATAAAAAGCCGATTCAAATGACTTACTACTCTTGCCACCAGTTTCCAACACAGTCCCGACTCTGTGAGACTTGCATGTGTCAGGAACACATGCGTGAATCCTACGAAATGGCCGAGACACGATTCTTCCATCCCAAAAAATATGTACGCAGGATGGAAGAATGGGGCCTGTAGTTGCAGATGTATCTTGATTATGCTCAGTAATTAATGAGAAAATACCTCTTCTTCAGTTTGGTGTATTAATTACACGTTAATTAAGGTTTGATCTCTGCAAGCAATAAATATTCTTCAATGTTTCTAAATCTCAGTGCTCCTCCTAGTGCTTTGTGAATGTCCAACTTGGATGTTCCCATTCATTGGCAGCCTGATTTTGGCTGGGATTCTCTGACCTTGCTCATAGCTGGGCTTCTTCAGTCCCACTGCTGTGACTAGAGGTTTGGCTGAGCACCAAATTCTCACTTCTTGCTGGCAGCAGTGGTGTGGCATACAACATTGGAGAACTCTGACCTTTATTGTTCCTCTCATCATCTGCATTGTCCCTTCATTTTTGCATCACTGTTTTCTCCTCACCTTCTGCTCTCCCTGAGCCCTGAAGAGGGTAAGAAATTGCAGAGTAAATTAACAGTAAAATTATATACGGAAGGAAAGGAGAGTAGCTCACAATTAGCATAATATAATTTTAAAAGCTTTAACGAACTATCAAGTCTTCACTAACTTAAAAAGAAATAATCCGAAGAAAATTCAAAAGCAAAATTTACTTATTAGTCACAAATAGACTTACATTAACACTGCAATAAAGTTATTGTGAAAATCCCCAAGTTGTCACATTCCTGCACCTGTTCAGGTATACTAAGGGAGAATTTAGCATGGCCAAACCACCTAACCAGCCTGTCTTTCGGACTGTGTGAGGAAGCCAGAGCACCTGGAGGAAACCCATGCAGATATTGGGAGAACATGCAAACTCCACATAGATAGTGACCCAAGCCAAGAATCAAACCCAGGTCCCTGGCACTGTGAGGCAGCAGTGCTAAGAACTGTGTCACCATGCTGCCCTTAGATAAGCAGCTTGATGGATTGCCTGTCTAAAGTTGGATAAAGTAAATAAAGCAAATCTCAATTCTTTATAAAGCAGGATATTTTAATCATAAAAGAAACTCTTGAGAGTATAGTTAAAATGCCTTGTATTCAAAATAATAGGAATGGCTTGCTACAGATGCTGGAAATTGAATGGACTTTTTATCTAAAGTTACATTATATTTTTAATACTTATAATGCAATCTCTTATTTCTTCTGGTTTTTACAGATCTAAAGATTGCATTTGTGTAGTGAATGTGTTTATTACAAAATTGAATCTAAATCATTAATAATCCAACTACATCAAAATTTCAGTTAATGTTTTCCAATTTCAGTCGATGTCTAATTTGGAACTGTTTTTAATGCCATTATTGAAAAATCACAGCCACGTTCATTGTCAAATTTCCAGTTTTCTGTAATTTTCTAGTTTACACTGCACTTAATTTTCTACTTCCTCGTTTATTAACATTCAACCGCACACAGTTTTCCTCTCCTACTTGTATTGTCGTTCCTCATACTTCTAACAGCTCACTATGCAGCTTTATCACTTCTGGGATTTTTCATTGGAAACTGTAATAACCTGGCTGAGTTAGTCTTTCATCACCAACATTCTTTATTGTATATGAATATTGAATATATGTGCATAAAGCATCACTTCTGAGGCTACAGCATACATGTCAAACTCCGGAGTCTTTCAACGGCTGACCTGTGTGGAGGCAGGTGGTTTTAAACCAACCCCCTGCCCCACTGCTACTTGTTCCCTATTGAATGAGCCTCCACTCGTCTAATAAGGGACCTTAAACTCTTCGAGGCTCACGGGGAGATCTATCGATGATTCTGAATGGCCATCAGAACAGAAATGATGAGGCTGGAGATTATGTTTTTCCAAATATGATTGCATCACTTGGTAATCAGTTTATCTGCTGTTCCCTTTAAGGTTTAAATCAAAATTAAGTTGCACACCTTTTTAGCTACTCCAGGGTATGCTCTTAGGCATATTGTATGAGGCAGGCTCCTCTGCAGGAACACAAATCCTGCTGGGAGCTTGGTGACATTCCAAATCTTGGAAAAGCTACCAGGATCATGTATGGGCAGAGTTCCTGTCTCATTGAAGATGTGCAGGATTATATCAATGTCGAAAATTCTAAAGAAAATACCAGAAATATGTAGTATTTATCAAATATTACATTACCTTATAATAAAGGTATTATGTTTGTATAATTAGTGTGATTTTGCCTCTAATTTTCAGCCGATGGAGCTGATTTATGTGTTACCCTGCATAAATATGCATAATTGGAGTGTTACCAAGCAGTGTTATGGCTGGAATTCAATAATGTTGGATCTTTACCCAAAGTATGCATGGCAGACATTTCTAGAGAAGATATAGATTGGCATAAAGGCTGGGTTCATTTCAAAATTATAGTCAGCTATTTAAACTTTGATGCCCTTAGAATTTCTTCAAAACACTATAAAGATTTTGCGTTACAAGTTTGCCCTATAAATCATCATATCTCTGAAAGATAAAGACATTTCTAAAATCCCCTCAATCTCTGATTATTCAACTTGGAAGTGATATAAGTCTTTTGCTTTTGATCTAATACTGAGTGGGTTTCTCTGACCTGGTTGGTATCTACCTGACTGGAACAGAGAATGGAGAATTTGGCGTTCCAGCCGAAATTCAATTCACTTTCAGTGCATCTGAAAATCATGGACGAGGATAAAAATAGAAATTTTTGATGATGATTTTTAGCTCTTCCCGTTAGCCTTTTTTTGGATTACTTTTCCTATGGGGTTTTTATGCCTTAAAGAAATGTATCCATTACCTTCTGATATCAAGTTTTAAGAGAGCATTAGTGACCATGGCCATGTCCATGCTTATGCTTGCCAATATATTGTAGTGGTTTGCCATTGCCTTCTGTAGTACAGAGGACCAGGAAACTCTCTTGCTCTTATTGCCTGCCTTCAAGCATAGCAGACAAATTTACTGGCTGCTAATCAACCTGTTTGATCATGTTATGAATGCATCTTCTGTGGCCATCAAGGCCTGAAGTGCAATTTGAGCCCTGTGCCTCTGGTCCAGAGATAGAGTTGTTACCTCTGTGCCATAAGACCTAAAAAAATGCATATATGTTACAAACTATGTATTAATTCTTTAAATGATAGCCATTGTTTGTCTTCTGATGGAGCTTTTAATTTAGTTTGTCAATCTATTGTCACCAGCTTCCCTCTCACACCTATGTAGTTTGCTTTGTTTAGATTAGAATCTGTTTTGAGGATTTAATTAAATCGTTTTCAAACTCTGCATAGAATTCTGTCATATTTGGTGACTCTTCCTTAGAGTCCCCTTTATAACTTAACACTATCTCTTTGTATAATATTAGATCCAAAATAATCTATTTGGTTTCTCTGCATAATGATCTAGAAAACTATTTTTTAAGTATTCCATGAATTTGTTTTCCACATTATTAATGCAGAGTTAGTAAGCCCAGAGTACACTGATATATTATGCTTACAATAGTCTATAGGCTTACAGTTGTCTATTCCCCACTCTCATATCCATTGCAGACTCCCTATCACCACAATCCTTTGGCTAACATCCAGCAATAAAAGTCAGAAAAGATCACCAAATAGCTTGAACTAATTACCCTTTTCATTCCCTTAGTGCCTGTTTTAATTTTGCCTTTGCCTGTCCTAGCCCTACCCTAGTAGCCTGACTGCAATCATGCAATAGAAAGAAGGTTGGACCTTCTACCATTACTACCCATAGGTTCAAATTATGTCATGCATTTAGAAGCGTATGTCAACACAGCAACTCAGAGTCCCTGAGTGCTCTGTAACATGGAACTGGTAACACATACAGTGGGACATTGCAGGGCCTCACTCTGGTTGAAATTGTGCTTCATTGAAGATGTCACAGGCCTCATGTTGCTCTGGCATCTGCAGTTGAAACCACACCATACAACACCCCAGAGTCTTCTGATTCTTCCCCTTCATCGTTGTCTGAGGGTGAATCTGGCTCCCCCGTTCCCCAGTTGGCAATTTCTTATGTTTACACTGCATTAGGTGAGAAAGATGTAGCAGATCCTAATGATCTGAGAGTCTCTCTGTGGGATGTGCTGCATCACTATGTCTGCGTGGTTCAGGCAGCTCATCTTTAGCTATCCACCGGTCTGTTTTATTGTTATTCTGTGGAGTCATAGCTGGCACTATATCTCTCTGCCACTGGGTTTTGAGAGTTCCATACGTGTGTCATGAGGCAGGTCCTTTGAAAGTAGCCCCTTTAACCCAGTAGTCACCTGTGTCATTACTGAGATGTCTGAGAGTGAGTGGGAATGTATGAGGCATGAGAGCTCCCTGGGAAATGAGCAGGCTGCAGGATTCATTTCCAGTGATCACAAACCAGCTGCACACTGATGGAATGAGAGACCCCTTTTAGTTTTTGAATGCTGCTGTCTTTTCACAGGGAGTTTTCAGGGCCATATGTGTGCAATCAATTGCCCTTTATACTTGGGAAATCTAATTTGTAGCTGAATCAACAGCTCTGAGCTGTGTGCAGTGAATTGAATGAAATCATCGCCCCTTTTGAATATAATGTGCCTTATGTATCTGTTTGTGGCAGTCTGGGAGATGCCATTTATGTCTCCCAGTGGAGCACTACAACTACCAAGTGGCAAAGACATTCAAGGCTATGGTGACTCGTTCCTTTAATTGATAAAGCATTACCTCCTATTCTATGGATCAGGAGATAGCATTGCTCGGTGACTGACTGCTATAACAGCCTCATAGCAAATGGACAGGTAATTACTCCACTTGTGTATTTGGTTATATGTCATTGCTCAGCGTTGCACTGGCTCTTGTTTCACAGCATCATGAGCCGTGGACTCTCTGCCGCTGTCCCTTGTGGCCCTTCTGGAGGTTTCTGTGCCTGGTCCTGGGCTAATCCCTGCTTGTTCTTCTCCTCCTCCACAGTGTCAAAAAACACTGGGTAACAAGACAAATTCTCTCTGCCTGAAGTTACCTGCAGACAGAAGGCTGGTAAAAATCGAGACAACACAGCTTATTTGGCCTTCCTTTCTGACCTGGTGACTGAGGACCAATGGGAGCTCTGTTGCTATACATTGAACACATCCTGGTTTCCACACACTCCATCAGGGTCAATTCCTCCTTCAGTCTGTCTCCAGCCATCTCTTCCAGTTGTCACAGTTCTGTTCATAGATACTTCCATTCTGATATCGGATTTGGAAGCCATCACCTTCCATCATCCTTCAGTCACCTTTTATCTTCTTTAATTCACCTCAACTCAATCAACTGTGTGTCAAACTAGAGATACCCCTCATCACCATCCAGCTATCCCTCACTACCCTCTTGGCACCCTGGATCTGCCCCCATCACCCTCAACCTGTCCATTTTATCCTCACTCTATGTACTTAGACTTGGCCTCTCATATTTCCCAAATTCCTGACTGACCTGCCCTCAATCACCCTTTATGTATTCTCTATTATCCTTTATCTATCTTTGATAGAGATTGATCTTCCCTCTCTCATCAAACTCTCTCCCTCTGTACCCCCACGACCTTCAAGGGAAGGTCTTCTTTCAAGGGAAAACTAAAATTTTTGCAGGATAGACACGTGCCGGTAAGGAGAAAGGATGGGAAGGATAGGATTAGAGAACCGTGGGTTTCTAGGGATGTTGAGGACTTGGTCAGGAAGAAGCGGGAGGCGTACGTTAGATCCAGGCAACTGGGGACAGAGGCAGCGCTGGAAAAATATAGAGAGTGTAGATGGGATCTTAACAGGGGTGTCAGAAAGGTGAAAAGGGGCCACGAAATGGCTTTGGCAGGCAGGATTAAGGAAAATCCTAAGGCATTTTACTCCTATGTAAGGAGCAAAAGGATGGTTAGAGGCAAGATTGGACCTCTCAGGGACAGAGGAGGGGATCTATGCTTAGAGCCTGAGGGGATGGGGGAGATCCTGAATGAATACTTTGCGTCGGTATTCACGCGGGAGAGGGGCCTGATATCTGATGCCGGCTTTGAGGATTTTGAGGACCCCTTAAAGGAAATAATCATTACGAGGGAAGAAGTGTTGGGGCTTTTAGGTAGCATAAAGACTTATAAAGCTCCGGGGCCTGATGGTATTTATCCCAGGCTGCTAAGGGAGGTGAGGGATGACATTGCTGGGCCTCTGACGCAAATCTTTGTCTCTTCTTTGGGCACAGGTGAGGTCCCAGAGGACTGGGGGATTGCAAATGTAGTACCGTTGTTTAAAAAGGGTCAGAGGGATAACCCAGGGAACTATAGGCCGGTGAGCTTGACTTCAGTTATAGGTAAGCTAATGGAGAGGATCCTCAGGGACAGGATGTGTGAGCATCTGGAGCGCTGCGATCTGATCAGGGATACGCAGCATGGCTTCGTTAAGGGGAGGTCGTGCCTTACGAATCTAGTGGAATTTTTTGAAGAGGTGACAAAAACGGTTGATGAAGGACAAGCCGTTGATGTCGTCTACATGGATTTCAGTAAGGCGTTTGACAAGGTTCCCCATGGTAGGCTGATAAAAAAGGTGAAGGCGCATGGGATACAGGGCCAGGTATGTAGATGGGTTGAGAACTGGCTTGGGAGGAGGAGACAGCGGGTATTAGTGGAAGGCTCTTTTTCCAACTGGAGGTCAGTCACTAGTGGTGTGCCACAGGGCTCAGTACTAGGACCTCTTCTATTTGTGATTTATATAAATGACTTGGAAGAGGGGTAGGTGGTGTGATCAGCAAATTTGCTGATGACACTAAGATACTTGGATTGGCGGGGACTGAGGAGCAGTGCCAGGCAATACAACAGGACATAGATAGGCTGGTAGATTGGGCAGTTAGATGGCAAATGGAATTTAATCCGGATAAATGCGAGGTGATGCATTTTGGCCGGAATACTGTAGAGGGGAGTTATAGGATAAAAGGTAAAACTATCCGGAGTATAGAGACGCAGAGAGACCTGGGGGTGCAGGTTCACAAGTCTCTGAAGGTGTCAGTACAGGTGGAAAAGGTGATAAAGAAAGCGTATGGTATGTTAGCCTTCATAGGAAGGGGTATAGAATACAAGAGTAGGAGTTTGATGTTGCAAGTGTATAGAACATTGGTTAGGCCTCACTTGGAGTACTGCGTCCAGTTCTGGTCTCTGTACTACCGGAAGGATGTGGAGTCCCTGGAGAGAGTGCAGAGGAGATTTAGCAGGATGCTGCCTGGTATGGAAGGGCTGTCTTACGAGGAAAGGTTGAACGTACTGGGGTTGTTTTCCCTTGAAAGACGTCTTCTGAGAGGGGATCTATTAGAGGTATGTAAGATTATGAGGGGTATAGATAGAGTAAATGGTGGTAAGCTTTTTCCACCATTAGGTTTGGATAGAACGAGGGGTCACGGCCTTAGGGTGAGGGGGGCTATGTATAAGACTAATATTAGAGGGCATTTTTCACACAAAGGGTAGTGGGGGTGTGGAATGCACTACCTAGTAAGGTGGTGGGAGCAGGCACGCTAGGGTTGTTTAAGGGTCTCTTGGACAGCCACATGAGCGGTCTGCAGATAGAGGGATATATGAGGACTGTTTAAATACTTTAATTGTTTCCACAGGCTATTCGGTCCACCTTGTTGACCAACAAGGTGCATGCATTCGGCAGGTCGTGCGAGGGCTGCTCCTGGAAGTTACTTCAGGAGTGGCCTAGTGCTTCACGTCGTTAGTGTATGCTTAAACTGGACCATCAGATGGGCAACATGACAGCTCAGAGACTATCGCTGTTGCTGTGCAGACACATGGATTTGGGCCTGTGTCTGCGGGAGTTTGCGCGTTCTCCCCGTGGTTGCGTGGGTTTTCTCCGGGTGCTCCGGTTTCCTCCCACATCCCAAAAATGTGCTCTTAGGCTGATTGGGTAACAAATTGTCCCTATATTGGTCTCTATATGTCATTAAGACGTTAGGATGGTGGCACGGGCTCGTTGGGCCAAAGGGCCTGTTTCCCGTGCTGTGTTGTTCTTTGTTGTTCTTTGTTCTTTGTTCTTCCTTCAGGCCACCATGACCTTCCCTCCCTCCATGGCCAGCCATGCCCTGACCTCCCTGGACAGCCACTTCCTGAGCTCAATGCAACAGTTCAACATCCTGCCTCTTGTCCAAATAAGTTCCACATATAAGAAAAGCAGCTCCTGCTCATTCCAAGTCTAACGGAAGACTACCTCACCTGCTGCACACCATCTTTAACCAGTTGTCGATCTGAAGGCATGCATTTCTCATGTTCTGCCAACTTAAATACAAAAGTAAAATTTCATCTGATGATCATAGATTTAATGAATATGTCAGGCATGCTAATGCATTAAAAATGGATTTTAGCTGATTGCCTTCGTGAATCATGACTCAATTTTAATCTGCCACTAACTTAAATTCCAACTTTCATCCTGCCATTGGGAAACTGACATTTGATCTGCCGCATAATTTAGTGCTGCCACTCACAGTGCTTTCAACATGTGCACTGAATCTGGGAACCCTTCTCTCTTGTCGGCTGAACCATTCCTTTGCACGCAATCTTCCACTCCCATTGACCAGTAGCCTTCACTTCAGCAGCACAGTCTCCTTTTCAAAGAAATTTCTCTTTAAGAAAGAAGTCTTGGTTACATGCTTCTATACAACACAATCAATTATACAACAGAAATTAACTTTGCACATTCCCTTAGTACCTGTTCTGGTGCTGTTAAGTGCTAACTCATTAGCTGCAGCAAGGCAGATGGCCTTGCAGAGGCTGTTGAGCTGCTCTGGGCTTTTGACGCTTGGCTTTGAACAGTGTTGAATGGCAGCAGTCTTGGCTGGCCAACTGACAGGCAACAACAATGTTGTTGGTGAAGTCATTGATTGTACAGGCAACATTTAAGAAGAGAGCAGTGTGGGTTCTGCTCAGCCCATTGTTAAAATCATTCAGGTGAAATGGGTAGACCAAATTTGTGTGCTTCTCACCTCAATCTGAATGGACATGGGCAGGTCACAAATCCTCATTTCCAGACCCAAAAAAGTGGCAATCTGATTTCTGGATCTTTTTCTTTACAGGAGAAATCAATCTGAATTACAGCTGTAGAGCTTTTTTTAAGGTCGTGTCGAATTATGCACTAAAACAAAATAATATATGACTTCTAACCTTGCTTTTAGTTTAAACTGTTGCATTATTCAAGTGTAATGTGAAACATCAGGCTAATTTGCAAGTCTTTCATTGAGATTCAAAAGGTGACCTCAAACAATTTGAAGGCCAGATAAGAATTAATGAACTCTACAGGGTTCAACTCTTATGTAATTTAAAATGCCTTTTCAGTTAGTGACCAAAGTGATCAGGCCCCGGAGCAATATTGGAAATGGAAAAACCATACGTGCCACCCAAGCAAATCTATTATAACCAGAAGATCAAATGTGATTCAACTCCAGGAGGGTGCTTATGATGTGTTTGTTTGAAAGGATTTTCTCTGGAACAATTTCCACTTCCGATGAATATCCTATCAAATAGATACATATATAAATGAATCTTACGTGGATACACAAACACCATGTGTAACCACAGATAAGCATATTATTATGTGTGCAAAGTTACCTAATTTCACCAAATACCAATGTGAATGTCTAAACTTTTAGAAATGTAACCTGTTTCTTAAATGCATACACAACGAATAATTTGTCCGAATATATGTCTTACATCTTTTCAGCATTTAATTGATTCTGTGAGGTAGGATGTATAATAACACAAAGGCCATGATTTTACTGGCCCATCTCATCCATGGCCAGAGTGAGTGGGTAAAACCATGTGAGAGCTGAGAAATCAGGATCGCGCCCAATTTCTCAGCTCTCGGGATCTTACCGGAACCAGATTTCCGATGTGCTCAGCCCCTCACCCATTTCCATTGAGAGGCTGAATAATTCACTTAAATATATTTAAATGTGTATTTGCATGTGTCCAATTGGCACTCAATTGTCCGGGCTCACTTGCTTTTATGGCTTCATTGGAAGAAGTTCTCTTCGGCAAGGAAAACACTTGCTCCCCATGAATGTGGAACAGTCGGGTTGGCCTTGCCAGTAGAATTGGAGGCCATTGAGGCCCCCCAAATGAGGCCAAGGGCAACGGGGATGTCCCTTGGGTAGTGTTACCAGTCAGGTTGGATATTTCAAAGTGTTCTATGAAGCTCACCTGACCTGTAACATTTTATGTTGAATTTGGCAAGGATGAGCACAAGAGGTTTCACTTCAGGAATGATTCAACTGACCCACGAGGCACTTTTAACAAAAGCAAAGTTTAATTAAGAATATTGTCAACATGTATATTAAGATACTTAGCAAGAACTTTTAACAATTACAAACAAGAAACACAAAAATACTATAATGTACAACTATTAAGGAATATTTCCAATGTGTTCCAAGCAAAGCCAACATCCAATACACAAAGCCCTCTAAACAAGCACAATACAGCATAGGTTAATGCCCACTTGTTACAGAAATCAATCCTCCTGAGCTGAATGCTGAAAATTCCTTGTGAAGAAACTCAGAAGAGGTTGTAGTCGAATCTGTTTCCCAAAACACAGTTCTTTAGCCAGGATGGCAATAAGCCTCTCCCTTCAACTAACTAATAATAGTTTCAGAATGAAATAAAGAGAAGAATAGGGAGAGAGGGAGAGAGATGGCTTCTTAGCTTGCTGCTAAACTATCTCCAACACAATTCCCAAAATGAATCTGAAAGCCCAAAGCAAAAAAAAACTCCATCATCTGATTGCCACAAGTGAAACTGAAAACCCTGGCAGAATGCTTAAGAGTATTGATAGGCAAATGGATCTTGGTGTACAGGTACACAGGTCACCGAAAGTGGTAATGTAGGTGGAGAAGGTAGTCAAGAAGACATACGGCATGCTTGCCTTCATTGGCTGGGGCATTGAGTTTAAAAATTGGTAAGTCATGTTGCAGCTTATAGAACAGCACTTGGAATATAGTGCTCAATTCTGGCCACCACACTACCAGGAGGATTAGGTGGATTTGGAGAGGATCAAGAAAAGATTAACCAGGATGTAGCCTGGTATGAAGGGTGCCAGTTATGAGGACAGGTTAGAAAAACTTGGTTTGTTCTCGCTGGAATGACGGCGGTTGAGGGGAGACCTGATAGAAGCCACATGATTATGAGAGGCATGGACAGAGTGGATAGTTAAAAGAGTCAATTACTAGGGGGCACAGGTTTAAGGTACAAGTGGCAAAGTTTAAAGGAGATGTATGAGGCAGATTTTTTACGCAGAGGATGGTGGGTGCACAGAACACGTTGCCGGGGGAACTAGCGGAAGTAGATATGATCGCGACTTTTAAGGGGCATCTTGACAAATACATGAATAGGATGGGAATAGAGGGACATGGTCCCCAGAAGATTTTGTGGATCTTAGAGTTTTTTTTGGATTTCTCTTGCAATTTGTGAGCGTGGACTGCTTCGCTTCAATGAGAGTTCCATCATAGTGATATTAGTCTTGAACCAATCAGCTTTTTCTGCTGTTGCTTGCCATCTGTTGAGAGTGTGGTATTGTGCTCAGAAGCAGCAGACTTACAATGAAACATATTTTTTAATTCATTTGTGGGAGATGAGCATCGACAGTTGGGCCAGCATTTTTTGCCCATCCCTAGATGCCCTTGGAGGGGAGTTAAAAATCAACCACACTACTATGGCTCTGGAGATACATGTAGGCTAGATTGGGTAAAGATGACAGATTTCCTTCCTTTTCGAACTAGGTGACATTTCTAATTATTGGCAATGGTTTCATGGTCATCAGTAGATTCTTAATTTTTTTTAAATTGAATTCAAATTCCACCATCTGCTGAGGTGGGATTCAAACTCAAGTCTCCAAAACATGAGCTGAGTTTTTGGATTAATAGTCTGATGATAATATCACTAGGTCATTGCCTCCTATATACATCTTTTGGCACAGGGCCTAAACAATGGTGGTGAAAGGGTAGAGGGTTGTCTCATTGGGGGCACCAGTCAGAACCGAATAACTGAATTTGCTGATAGGCTCATTTGTGATTCTTGAGTCCATCAGCAAGCAATGCAAAGCAACTTTGGGTTCAGATTGGTGAAATCTCCTTAGAGTGGGAAAACATTATCCAAGATCATTGAGAGGTGCTGATGATTTGGATTACTTATTCATTAGAAAAGAACCTTGTTTGTTTTTCTTTCCCTTCATGGTTAAATGGATTGCAAGTGCTTTGAAAATGTTGCAGTTGGAAAAGAGGAAATGAAACCAAGGAAAAGATCCAACCTGTCAATCAAAGATTGAATAGCTTTAAACATTGTGGTTCAGAATAAGGACAGCACTTGGGATTGATGGTGTTGCTTCATATTTACTGATCTTTCTATATTTTAACAAATGGATTTTTTGACAGGTCAGGCTTTTTTTGCCATCCTCAGCCCTGGAGTTCAAGTTGCCCCTGCTCACTTGGATGACAACATCTTGCTGCTGGCTCAGGCTATGATACAGCCTCACCCATGGTTTCCCAGCCCTCTTCAGCCCCAGCCTGGGGATAGAGTTATCCCTGCTGTTGCTGTCCTCAACCGTGACAACCTTGGTTATCTTATTGCTGTCTCAGGCTGCCTGGTTAGCTATCTGGCCTTGCCTCACACTTGATTCCCAGCCTGTCTCAGTCCCCTGCCTGAAAATTATTTTTATTAAAACAAGCAGCCAAATTTCTAACCAAGAGTTGAGCAGGCTGTATAGCCAGACAGGCAGCCTTAATTAACAGCAAGGTTATCAAGATTGACTTGGGGGGAACAAGCCTGTGAGTGCCAAGCAAGGATTCAGGTGCTGGTTGACAGTTGTCGAGGGCAACAGGACCTTTGATCCTCTCCCCGACCCTAGATCAAGGTTGACTAGGTTGGATGTGTGTCAAAAAGTATTAAAAAAAGCAAAAATTTCTGACAAGGGCCAGCAGCCTGAGAGGGCCACATTGTCAGGCAGGTAGCCTGACAGAGTCAATGAGCTTACTTTAAGGGGTCTGAGGGCAAAGGAGGAAGTGCTGCTAGTTTTTGAGAGGGAGGGTGGGGAGAGGGTTCGAATTGAGTATTGGGCAATGAGCTGAGGATGAGGTGAGGAAGTCTCCTCCCCTCAAGGTAATTTGATGCCCAGGCGAGGGGCTAAGATGGGCCAGACAGCTAAAGCAGGCAGCCTGAGACAGCAATAAGGTAAGCCAAGGTTGTCACATCAAGGACAGCAACACCAGGGATAATTCTACCCACAGGCCAGGGCTGAGGAGGGCTGGGAAACCATGGGTGAAGCCATACCATAGCCTGAGCCAATAGCAAGATGAGGTCATCCAAGTGAGCTGGGGCAACTTGAACTCTAGGGCTGAGGATGGCAAAAAAAGCCTGAGCTGTCAGAAAACTTATTTGTTAAAATACAGAAAGAGCAGTCAATATGAAGCGACACTATCAATCCTGCAGTCTGTATTCTGAACCACAATGTTTATAGCTATTCAACCTCTGATTGACAGGTTGGATCTTTTTCTTGGTTTCACTTTCTCTTTTCCAACTGCCATATTTATAAAGTACTGAAAATCCATTTTGCTGGGAAGTATTAAAAAAAAGCAAACTTTCTGACAAGGGCCAGTGGCCTGAGAGAGCCAGATTGTCAGACAGGTAGCCTAACAGAGTCAATAAGCTTACCTTAAGGGGTCTGAGGGTAAAGGAGGAAGCTCTTTTCTAATGGGTAAGTAATCCATACTTGTCAATCAAACCACATCAAAGTATTCAGATACCCCTCAATGTTCAGAGGTGATTTCCCAATGAAAGTGACCACCAAAGCATTTCAGATGGGTTTTAGAGCAGCTGTGCATTATGAAAAAAAGCAAGGGGTTCTCCAGAATAGAACTGACAGGTCATTTCCAAAATAGCACTTTAAATAATTCTTTGAATAACTGGACCAATCCCTAATGTTGAATGCAGTGCCGCAGTGATTTTAAAGAGCTCCAAGTGGCCATGAGGCATAGATATCAAGGGAATTACCACACTTCAATGTTTTAAAGGACAGGGACAATAATGAATATCTTACTCCAGGATGATGTCTGAAATCGCCATCCTAAAAGTGATCACTGCCTTCCCCAAAGCAACAAGGGCAAGTGTAGCCATTAGACCACCATCACAGGGCAGAGTCTTGAGATCAACCTTTGCCCCCAGCCCAAGCCCACCCAACCCCTAGGTCCGCTGGAGAATGCTCACTTAGCAATCTAATAGTGACAGAGGAGCACAGCACTTACGCCTCTGTCTCCTCAGAGTACGAGGTGCCAGGTCCATGTTTGACGGGGCCTGGACCAAAGCTTGCCCAGTGGCTTCTCACAGATGAATATTCATCCAGAGTGATGGATGAATCAAGGTGGGCTGAGAGTATTGTGACAGGTTTGCCAGCTGGTGGGGATTCCATTTTAGGCCCAATAACTGATTCAGTAGAGCCATCAGAATTCCTGCTTGTGGCTTGTGGTCCTGGTGAATCATGGCCAGAATATTTTATACAGTATGATTTTAATTTACAGGACAATGCTCAGTACTAAAGTACTGTTCATTAATGTTTGAGTATAATGTTTCATTAATTAAGCATTTTTATGTAAGTGGCTTAAATGCCAAATTGCAAACTGAAAAAATCTCTATGATATTGGAAAAGTTAAAGGTTTCTATAATTTAACTCAGTAGTTTTGTTGCTTTCTTATTGATGATCTGCCATGGCAAAAGGCCCAGCAAACTTCCTTTTACCAATCTTCAAAACTCATATCCATTGTGGGAAACTGGGTGGAGAGGTGAAGGTCATGTGACATAGTGAGTTGAATTTCTCAGTCTGCTCTTTATCATCAGACTAACAGCCTTACAGACAAAGATAAAACATTTGGCCTCGTCTACATTACTTGAATGGTATGCTTTGTCTGTATAGCAGATAAGAAAAAATATTTTTCACTGTATACCAACACACGTGACAATAATAATTCAAATAAAATTACTTATCCTAGAAATTCTGTACCAGTGCCTACAAGACTGATTCGACTCTGTATGTCTACCTTAGTTTATTAAATCAACAGCACTGGAAAATTTAATTCTACAGCATTGGTTTTTAGCCTGCCAGCCCCCATATAAGAATAACTCATTAGACTTTGATCTGAACTCCAGTACCTATATAAGCCAATATTTATGCCTCTGTACTGTAAATCTTTTTTTCCCTCTATCTCTCTCTATTGTCTGAAGTGAGGGCAATGCTGCAAAACTTCCTTCTGTGTTTTGAATGTATGCAGATAAACTGACTCTTTGAATTCATCCTCTCTGGAATTTGCTGTGGGGTTATTTATAGATAATTGGATCATACGAAAACCAAGAAGTTGAGGAAATGCACAACTGCTTAAAAAGAGGAAAAAATCAAAATACTTTTCTTACAGACGAGTAATGAGTGGAAAAATTAATGTTATTTTAATTAACCCCTCCATCCTGTGACAATATTATATATAGAAATACAAGATGCTGATAAAATAAAATACACCATCAAGTAGTCCAACTACATATGGGCTAGAACACTGAGTTATATCAGGGCTTATAAATGTATGTTTCTTGGGTCTCTGTCATAATTTATTCAGGATAACTATTCTTGATTATTGTTTCCAACTGGAAGGAATTACAGGAAAAAAGTTTGCATTGGCTACACATGTAAGAAAATTTGTCAACAGTAATTTTACTGCTAATATCATTCAATGCCTACAATGGTAGAAGAATATAGATAGCCTGATTAGCTTATGAGCAAGTGCTCAGAGTTGTACTTCAGCAATTTTTCTGCTGTGCATCTCATAAACATACAGATTTGTTTCCATTGTTAGTTATGTAGCATATTTGGCAGAACAGAAATTGGACACCTGCCCTTTTCCCTGTTCTGAAGTAAAACTTCTCCAGAACATAATAAGATTCACTTTACTTCTGTCTTATCTGGCCTTTTATTTTGAATTTGCTTGATTACAATTTATTCCATACTTCTGGCAATGTTTACAGACTTTCTTTTGGTATCTGTAACATCTGATCTACTTTTGAGTCTCTCTTTCAACAGTAATCCATTTCCAAGGTACATCGAATACCAATCCAGATCTCTTCAATGTGGATTCCAGTCCAATTTTTTACCGTGCCTTAATGAATTATTTTGATTTTTCTGCTGGTTCATACTAGCATTGGAAACTAAGAACGTTGAGAAACAGCAAAAGAAACCAAATGTGCACTCTAAGCATTGTTTCAGTTCTAAGAATTTATTTGGGGTGCATAGGAAAGATTGTGGGTGAATCTTTCATTACAGTAGATGGAAAATTGTAAACAATCACATATAATTTCCCAATAAGCAGCCCAGTGACTACTCAACGTCTCAGTAAATTTTATATAGAATGGTCATATATTTGGAACGATAATTCGTTAATTAAAGTATCACTGCTCAGCAGCTTGGCTATAATGACTGATTTGCAGCTCCACACTGTAGCCCAAAAGGATTGCAATGTGCATCCAAGAAGCAGTGACATATGCCAAAGTATTTGTTTGGAAGCAGTGAGATAATAATAGCAGACGTGAAGTAATCCCTTGAGTATTTTGTCAGTTAGTCTCTCTGCCAATGATAAGACCAGTTTTCAATTGGTCCTATCTGCAATAGTGGATTTTTATTTCATGGGATTAGCTTGGAATGTTGGAAGTGATTCTGGTGTGTCACATTGCAAGTGATGCGTGACTAATGGTGAGTGATAATATTAATCCTTTACTAGTACAGGATAAAAATGCAATAGCAAGATAGGATTTTTAGAAAATCAAGTGTCCTCACTTGCACTCAGTTTGTGATGCCATAATTAAACTTGTGTAAGTGACAAGAACAATTGACCTATTATTTTCTGATATTTACTTGTTCAACTCTCTTAATTAAATTGACTTTGGTACAAGTTGTAAATTTTGTTCATCCTCACTTAGCTTACTCCTTTGTTAGTTCATCAGTTGAATGTCTGCAAGCCAAAGCAGACATAAGCATGAATAAGACAGAACAGGAATTTGACATTTAAGTTCAGTCACAGAAGTAGAACTTTTTAAGCTCTTTGCTGTTTTAGACATTGGCACTATTGAGTTAATTATTGCCTATTTTAATTTGTTGTAAGGAAAATTCCTGCCCCAGTAACAGTACCAAACTGTCTCAGCACACATATTTAATTATCATCTCATCAATGTTATTTATCATCTTAGAAATGTGTAACACCAACAGCACCAAAATATCTGACACAACTGGTAAAAAGCTGACAACTCAGAAACAGTCAAACATCTTGTGCCCATGTCCCATTTTTCCTGAGATTTTACTTACTCTCCTGTCAAAGTTAACGGTGGTCAAGTGGGAGAACCATATAAAATGCCGTTTCCTATTTGTATTACAAATTAATTAATTTGCTTAAGAAGTTAGATTATTGAGTAGATAATAGGTTGTTGTCGGATGTTGCAGAGCCACCTTATTATGGTGGTTTCTGCAAGCTTTGATTTGTTCAGTTATAGGACAAGTTTTGTTCTTGCCATAGTTAAACATTAATCTTATCCTGTGGATATGTATGGTATTTTTTACTTTGTATTCAGAGTGCTGCTTTGAGGATACAAATTCTAATTCTTCTTCTTCTTCTGGCTGGATTTAAAAAAAAACAATAACCTGAAATCCTATTAAGCTGATTAAAATTACCTGCAAGCTACAATATACAATGTTCCATTCCATCAAGTAGGATGTCCAAAGACAGGCATTCAAATCTCCTGGGGAGCATGAAAGATCCTTTCTTCTATTGAACGTAAGAACATAAGAACTAGAAGTAGTAGGTCATCTGGTCCCTCATGTCTACTTCCTCATTCAATAAGATCATGGCTGATCTTTCAACAGACTTAGCTTCACTTTCCCGCTCACTCACTATAACCTTTAATTGCTTTACTGTTCAAAAATCTATCTTTGCTGTAAAACCATTCAATGAGATAGCCTCAACTGCTCCATTGGATAGGGAACTCCACAGATCCACAACCCTGTGAATGAAGAAGTTCCTCTCAACTGAGTCCTAAATCTGCTCACCCTTACTTTGAAGCTATGTCTCCTACTTCCAGTTCTACCCACGAATGGAAACAACCTCCCTGTTTTTGCTAATCTATTCCCTTCATAATTTGATATGTTTCTATAAGATCCCCCCTCTTCCAATCTTCTAAATTCTAATGAGTATAGCCCCAGTGTACTCAGTCTCTCCTTACAAGCCAACCCTCTCAACTCTAGAATCAACCTAGTGAATCTTCTCAGCACCCCCTCCAGAGCCAGTATATCCTTTCTCAAGTAAGGAGAACAAAACTGTACACATAATTCCAGGTATGACTTCACGAGCACCTTATACAGCTGCAACATAACCTCACTGTTTTTTATCTCCATCCCTCTAGCAATGAAGTGCAAAATCTCATTTCCCTTCTTAATTACCTGCCGTTCCTGTAATTTTTTGCAATTTATGCACAAGGATACCCAAGTCCCTCTGCACAACAGTATGCTGCAATTCTTTACAATTTAAATGATAGTCCATTTTGCTGTTATTCCTACCAAAATGGATGACCTCACATTTACCAGCATTGTACTCCATTTGTTAGACTTTTGCATTTGTCAGACCATCCACTTAAACTATCTTAGGTGTTAACTATTTTAGGTGTCCAGATCACTAACAACCTGTCCTGGTCTCCCATGCCGACACTATAGTTATGAAAGCTACCCCTCCCCCCTAGCCCCCCCATGTCTCTACTTTCTTAGAAGACTGAGAAAATTTGGCATATCAACTACAACTCTCACCAACTTTTGCAGATGCACCATAGAAAGCATTCTTTCTGGTTGTATTACAGCTTAGTATGGTTACAGCTCTCCTACTCTGCCCAAGATAGTAAGAAACTACAAAGGATCATGAAAACTGCAGCGAGTAACTCATCTCCTGACTCACCTATGAAGCACAAGTCAGGAGTGCGATGGAATATCCCCCACCTGCCTGGATGGATGCAACGCCAACGACATTCAACAATTTGATACCATCAAGGACAAAGCAGTCTGCTTGATTGGGACCACATCTACAAACATTCAATCCCTCCACCACCGACACTCAGTAGTATCAGTATGTACCCTATCTACAAGATGGACTGCAGTAATTCATCAAAGATCCTGAGATAGGATCTTCCAAATCCATGACCACTACCACCTAGAGGGACAAAGGCAGCAGATAAACGGGAACACCATCACCTGCAAGCTTCCCTTCAAGATATCCACAATCCTGACTTGGAAATTCACTGGAGTATTGTGTACAGTTTTGTTCTCCTTACATGAGAAAAAATATGCTGGCTCCAGGTGGGGTGCTGAGGAGATTCACTAGGTTGACTCTAGAGTTGAGAGGGTTGGCTTATAAGAAGAGACTGAGTACAGTGGGGATATACTCATTAGAATTTAGAAGATTGGAAGAGAGAGGATCTTATAGAAACATATCAAATTGTTTCCATTTGTGGGTGGAACTAGAACTAGAAGACATTCATTGGGTCAAAATCCTGGAATTCCCTCCCTAAAAGCATTGTGAGTCAACCCATAGAACATAGACTGCAGCGATTCAAGAAGGCAGCTCACCACCACCTTCTCAAGGGCAACTAGGGATAGGCAATAAATGCTGCCAGCCAGTGATGCCCATGTCCCACGAATGACAAAAAAAAAATAGCCCAGTCCATCATGCAGCCTAGCCTCCCAACTATTTACTCTGACTGCACTTCCCACTGCTTCAGCAAAGTAGCCAGCATAACTTAGCCAGCCATGCAGCTCGGACATGCTCTCTTCCACCTTCTTTCTTCGGGAAAAAGAGACAAAAATCTGAGGTCACGTACAAACCTATTTGAGAACAGCTTCTTCCCTGCTGTCATTTAACTTTTGAATGGACTTACCTTACAATAAGTTGATCTTTTTCTACACCTTAGCTATGAGTGTAAAACTATATTCTGCACTCTCTCCTTTCCTTCTGTATGAATGGTATGTTTTGTCTGTATAAGCACGCAAGAAACAATATTCCTCACTGTATATTAATACATATGACAATAATAAATCAAATCAAATCAAAACAAAACAAATAAAATTCTGCAGTCCTCCTGAAAACTGCTGTTCCTTCTTAAATTTAGATTTGTCCTTTGTATGAAAGCTGAGGAACTGGGGGCTTCAGATATGAAAATTCATTGAGGTTGGTTTGGTGTCAGGAGCAACTGACTATTCAGATCTCACAAAAAACAAGAGTGTTTGAAAAGAATGGATTGATCTGTCCTTCTCAAGACAGATAACTCTCTGCCAGGTCACTCTGTGGTGAGCACAATACATCTGATAATGTATATCAGGGTGAGGAGGGAACGTCCTAGCATGTGGGGGGCCTGCCAGACATAAGGACTCAGCTGGCCTCGTATTTCTCCTTTAAATTCACACCTGAATCATGTGCCCATGAGAAGTTGCCTCAAAGTGAGTGGAAGAATGATAGGTTTTCATGTCTTCATGACAGCCCAACCATCGTGTCGCTGACAGCCCATGTCTTTCCTTCTGTTGAGAGGGTAGTGGGTGCCTGGAAATCGCTGCCCGGGAAGTTCGCAGATGCAGATTTCATCGTGACCTTTAAGGGGCGTCTCTACAGCTATGCTAATTAGGAAGATGTTTAAGCACCTTAATGTTTTCTGTTCATAAGTTTTTATGTTAGAACATCATATTTAAGTACCTTTATCATAATTAGATGTTTTTCACCACCCATGTGTGAATAATTTGTCTCAGATTTGGTTCAAACAGGAATCCTCTTCCATTGACGATTGCCAGAAGGATGCTTCATATTGATGTCAGTTGGGGAGGCTCCACAATGTTGTGTCACTGAGAAAAGGAAGCTATTGCTTCCCCAGACCCCCTGAGTGATTCCCTCCTGTCTCCCACCCACCCAGCCCAGGGCTCTGTATGTGGGAATTCAGATCATTTGCCCACTACACAGATGTGGGCCCAGGTGCCAGCGTGCATGTGGAGCCCAGGTAGGAGTCAGACTTGTTTTCACCAGGACATCATCATAATGGTGCTTAGCGAGACATCATCATCTTCCTGCCTGTCAAAAAACTTGCTGTCACAGAGCACCCAGGCCTACAACTCTGGTATGACAATGTTGCAGGAGATAGAAAAATCTTTGGGGGAAGGTGGGGGGCGCAGGGATGGAACCCACAAACACAAACCCCCCGTGAGTGAACCACCTGGTGATGAGGGCCTATCCTGCCACCCTTGCATGCCTCATTTGCTTTGCCAACTCTCCAGCACATGGTTGGTATTTCTCCTCCTTACTAAAACCATATGAACTCACAGAGTTCGTATCCTTCCATACCCGTCCTATTCATGTATTTGTCTAGATGCCCCTTAAATGCTCCTTTTGTACCTGTTCCTATCACCTCCCTGGGCATTCCAGTCTGTGTAAAAAACTTGTCCCGCACATTTCTTCGAAACTTTTCCCCACACACCTTAAAGCTATGTCCCCTAGTACTTGACTTTTCTACCCTAGGAAAGATCATCTGTCTATCCACTCTATCCATGCCATTCATAAACTTGTGAACCTCTATTAGGTCACTCCTCTGCCTCTACTGCTGCAGTGAGAACAAACCGATTTTACCCAATCTCCCCTCATAGCTAATACATTCCAGACAAAGCAACATCCTGGTGAACTTCTCCAAAACATCCACCTCCTTCTGGTAGTGTGGTCACCAGAATTGAGCACAATATTCCGAACAAGGCCTAACTAAGGTTTTGTACAGCTGCAGCATGACTTGCCAATTTTTATACTCAATGGCCCAACCGATGAAGACAAGTATGTCATATGTCTTCTTAACTATCTTATCCACCTGCGTTGTCACTTTCAGATCCACTGATGACATAATTTCTCACATGCACACCCATTTAAATGATTGTACTTATTTTATACAGCATGTCATCTTAACAAATTAACCAATATACTTTTGCAACTAAGCTCAACTCAGATGGAGTGGACATGTAAGAAGGTAAAACCTCCAAGGTGGTAATGTTCTCATAATTTAAACATGGATAGCACCGGCAAAGTGGGTTGAGATTAAAATTCAAGCTGTCTTGAAAGGAAACTTCAGGAACATCCACCGCAAACTGGGAAAAAAATGAACAGGAAAACTACATAGGATTTCTCTCAAGTTGTAACATATCCTCTGAGCAGTTTAGAGTATATACACCAAAGGATAAAAGGCCAACAAAAACAGAGAGCCTATTCTTATTTACGCTATGGAAAATCATGTTCGTCTACAATCAGGCTCCACAGCCATGCTACAATGCAGAGGTGGACTTACAATGAAACACATGGTGGTTAGGCACAAGACCCCATCAACTGGGGGGCCCCGGGCTGGTTGGTGGCTGCAGGGGCACCAATCTGAACCCGACAGCTGAGCTATCAGCAGGCAATGCACAGCAATATTGGATTCTGGTTGAGCCCCCCCAGTGTCAGCTGAGGCCTTTGCTCCTCACCCTGGCTCCAGACCAATGCCTGCCCACTACCTCAGCCACCGTTGACATCTCTCTATGCCGTAGTGGTGACTCTCACTAAAACCATGCCAACATTGGTCCCTGGAGTGGTCAAGCAGGTGAAAATGGAAAACGAGTGGGTAACGAGGAGTGAGTGTCAGAATCCCCAACAGGAACAGTTCAGGAAGGATGAAGCATGGTAGGAGTTTGACTTGAGCAAAAGGATGTAGACCTGGACTGGATCATTGAACAGGGAATCAGATCTCGGCCGAAGCCACACATTCACAGTCATCTTGGGCTCGATGATGTGGGAGACAGGGTGGCAGGTGGCAGAGGGATTAGGAGCTAGCCAGAGAGTCGATTACAATGGCTTGAGAATTCTTGCCTTACTAATTACTGCTAAAAGAGAGAAAAGTGATGAGAAGAATTAAAGAAGATCAAGGTGAAGATAGTGGAGAATAACTTATAAAGAGAAGGAGAAAGGCAGTCAAGCTCTGGAACAAAATAACTCCAGCGCCTGCTGTTGTTGTTGCAGAAAACCTAGAATCAAAGCCATCTGGCACCTAACAGCATCCTGCAGCCAGATTGGATAATGTGAGAAGAAGTCATCACAAGGACCACCAGAGATTCATAATAATGAATTTTCATCCCTTCAAACTCCTGAAACACACATTAAAACTAGAAAAAATAGAGAAATGGAAAAAAAGACAGTGAAATATAGAAACAGATCCAGAGAGGATGGTTCTAAAAGTCAGTCTGTTCAGCTAGAACTTGGCAACAAGTTTGCTCTTGGGGAGCAGTAAGTATTGGTGCGTATTTTATAGACTGGTGCTCTGTATCCCATTCCAGGTAACTAATCTACATGGAACCCATCTGTCTTCACCCTACAATGCCAAAAAGATTTTTAATTGATCTGGTATAGACTTCTGTGGGCAAATGAGACATCTGCAAGGCATCATGGGAACTGTAAGTTTGAAGCACAATAACTGCTGTCAGCTGCTCTGGACTGGAACTGGGAAAGGGTTTAAATGAAGTGTCAGTTACTGTTGGAACAATGGTTTTGGATAATGATTAAAAATGCAGCCATTAAGTGGTCCATTTGTTTATTATCTTGCTTCCTATTTGAATGTGAGCTCTCCCTGATCAGTCTTTGCTGCTTCTTCAACTAATGTTCATTTATGAAGGAAGGGGTGAGCAGGTTCCCAGTCAGAGAGGGCAGGATCAAGGGGCCCTCTTCATTCCATCACGTAAAATCTGATTTTAATGATATTTGCATTTAAAGTTTTTTTATTAATATCACAAGTAGACTTACATTAACATTGCAATGAAGTTACTGTGAAAATCACCTAGTCACCACACTCCAGTGCCTGTTCAAGTACACAGAGGGAGAATTTAACGTGGACAATGTATCCAGCCTGTAGGAGGAAACCAGGGCATCCAGAGGAAACACACGCAGGCGTGGGGAGAATATACAAACTCCACTCAGATAGTGATCCAAGCTGGGAATCGAACCCAGGTCCCTAGCAATGTGAGGTAGCAGTGCTAACCACTGTGCCATCATGCCATCCCATATCAAATGCTAAATAGTTGTTGGTTTTACATTAGCCAACATTTAGCCTTCAAGAATGAGGAAAGTTGTGTAATCAGATTAGTATTTTACACTTTCAATTAATATTGCTAAATGTGCTGATGTAAACATTTATGAGTAGTTCGAAAAGCTTCCTAAAAAGTAACTTATGTTGGTAGATGCTTGCTCATGTGTGCAAATTAAAGCCAGGCTACAATATAAGTTGCAAAAATAGATCAGATTTTTGAAAATAGTTAAAATCTCCTTTATATTGTGTTAAAAATGTAAAATCTCAAAATTCAAATTCAGTTGTTTCCAACTTTAAATATAATTATTTAAATATTCTTTCCTAAAACAAAAGTAGTAGGAACCTTAAATTTTAGAATAAGTTTTTTATAGAAGCAGTCCAGTTATGTGAAGACAATTAATTAAATTACCCTGTGGGAATCACAGTGGGCAAAGCAGAAAATTCAGGGGAAAATTTAAAGTCTGTTGACCTTGGACAGGAATTTCCGGTCTTGGGGCTTACATGACTTGAAAATCCCACCTGTATTATTTGGAATGATTGGATCTGAGCACTTTGTCTCCGCACAGCGTTAGGGCACAGCCCAGTGTTTAGGTATCGGGAGCATTAGAAAGTAGAATGTGAGGAAAACTTGGAATACCTTTGACTTCAAATTTAAAATCAGGTTTTACCTAATGGGATGAAGAGTGTCCCTCAGACCCTATCCTCTCTGACTGGGATCCTGATCATCCCTTTCTTCATAAACCAGCATTGTTGATAGAAACAGTCAAAGATTAATCAGAGAGCTAGTCACCTTTGAGAGGCTCAACATTCAAACAGGAAGCAAGAGTATAAACAAATGGACCGCTTAATGGCTGCATTTTTAATCTTTGCCCAACGTTTATTGAACTTCAGTGGGATCTCTGGTAACGTGACTTGGATTTCAATTGCCTTTTTATCATATAAAACACTGCACCAGCATAGCCAGAGAGAAGGTCTTGTGGACTTAGCTCTACTTAATTAAATAGAATTACATGAAAGTTCAAAATTAGACATTTGACTGTGTTGGTGTTTATCCTCCACAGGTACCATTGTCCTAATTCCATGAATCGATCTATCCATTTTGCCCTCTTTCCTTCAGTCACCATATAATGCATGTTTAAATTTGACATGATCTCTGTGTTGCTTACCTCTGGTAATGCATTCCACTACTTCTGTACAAAGAAAATTGTATTTTCTTTCCATCCTAAATCTCTTAAATCTAATTTTCCATCAATTTGTTGTTTGTTCAAGACCCATCACCCTGTTCCTAGCTACTTCATTCTAAAGTGTCATAATTTAAAACATTTTTATTAAATCATTCTGTTTCCTTCCTGTTTAAAATAAAGCACTTGAAAATGTTTCAAATCTTTCTTTGTTTATAGAACATAGAACATAGAACATTACAGCACAGAACAGGCCCTTCGGCCTTCGATGTTGTGCCGACCAAAATAAAAAGCAATGCCCCTCCAAACTAAACCATTCCCTTCTCTTCCATATACTTATCAATTAACCTCTTAAACGCCACCAAACTTGGCGCATCTACAACAGCTGCAGGCAGGGCATTCCACTCCCTAATCACTCTTTGAGTAAAGAACCTACCTCTGATATCCGTCCTATAACTCATACCCCTTAATTTAAAGCTGTGTCCCCTCGTGCTAGCTTTCTCCATCCTAGGAAAAAGGCTATCACTGTCCACCCTATCTAAACCTCTAATCATCTTATATGCTTCAATAAGATCCCCTCTTAGCCGCCTCCTTTCTAACGAAAACAACCTCAAATCCTTCAACCTCTCTTCATAGGACCTGCCCTCCATACCAGGCAACATCCTGGTAAACCTCCTCTGTACCCTCTCCAATGCCTCCACATCTTTCTTATAATGTGGGGACAGAACTGCACACAATACTCCAAGTGCGGCCGCACTAGAGTTTTGTACAGTTGCAACATGATGCTGCGGCTCCTAAATTCAATCCCCCTACCAATAAAAGCTAAGACTCCATATGCCTTCTTAACAACTTTATCCACTTGACTGCCTACTTTCAGGGATCTATTGACACATACACCAAGATCCTTCTGTTCCTCAACACTATTAAGAGCCCTACCATTAGCCCTATACTCTACACATTTATTGTTCCTGCCAAAGTGCATTACCTCACACTTTTCCACATTAACTCCATTTGCCACCTCTCGGCCCAGCTCTGCAACTTGTCCAAGTCACTCTGTAAACTATAACACCCCTCTTCACTATCTACCACTCCACCGACTTTAGTGTCATCTGCAAATTTACTAATCCATCCTTCAATACCCTCATCCAGATCATTTATAAAAATTACAAACAGCAGGGGCCCCAAAACAGACCCCTGAGGTACACCACTTGTCACCGAACTCCACGATGAATATCTCCCATCAACCACCACCCTCTGTCTTCTATCTGCTAGCCAATTCCTAATCCAATTAGCTAAATCACCCTCTATTCCACACATCTGCATTTTCTGTAGAAGTCTTCCATGGGCCACCTTATCAAACGCCTTACTAAAGTCCATATATACTACATCAACCGCCTTACCCCCATCCACCTCTTTGGTCACTTTCTCAAAAAACTCAATGAGGTTAGTAAGGCATGACCTACCCTTCACGAAACCATGCTGACTATCCCCAATCAATTCATTTCTCTCTAAATAACTATAAATCCTATCCCTAATAATTCTCTCCAATACCTTGCCCACAACAGAAGTAAGACTCACTGGCCTATAATTCCCTGGAAGGTCTCTCTTCCCCTTCTTAAACAATGGGACCACATTCGCTATCCTCCAGTCCTCCGGAACCACACCCGTAACCAACGAGGACCTGAAGATCAGAGCCAGAGGCTCTGCAATCTCCTCTCTTGCCTCCCAGAGAATCCTAGGGTAAATCCCGTCCGGCCCAGGGGACTTATCCAACTTCAAACCCTCGAGAATTTCTAGCACATCCTCCCTATCTACTACAATACTTCCCAATTTGCAACCCTGTACCTCAGTGTTCTCCATAGCTACATTTCCAGCACTCTGCGTGAATACCGAAGAGAAATATTTATTCAGTGCCTCACCAATCTCTTCAGGCTCCATGCACAACTTCCCACTGCTGTCTATGACTGGTCCAGTTTATATATTCCTGGTTTATATATTCCTTCAGCCTTGACAATATCTTTGTGAACATTGTACACCCTCTGTTGTATCCACATTTTTTTTCTGGTAAGGAGTTGAAAACTGCACAAAATGTCTAGCTCGAGTATCCTAGATAAATTTACCACTACAGCTCAATTTCTATATTCTATGCCTTTTGTCATAAAGCCAAATATTCCATCAGCTTATGCATTACCTTTTCTTTTATTATTACTATCTATCCCTGGTTTATTTCCAGATGTGGAGATGCCAGAGTTGGACTGGGGTAAACACAGTAAGAAGTCTCACAACACCAGGTTAAGTCCAACAGGTCCAACCTGTTGGACTTTAACCTGGTGCTGCATTATTTCCAGATGACAGCATCATATTTACAGAAGACGAATTTATGGAATAAAATGAGTCCATGCAAAATCTGATGTTTTTTAACCTTTTATGGACTTCAGGCTGTTATCAGATCGGTTCACTTAAAAGAAATGCCATTATAGTTTCCTTGGATACAGTGACCTGAATTTTCAGCAATTATAAAGACTTCAAGCTTTTGGACCACATTTGGATAGCAATCTGATTGGGTCAGTGGTACACTGGCAGGGGAGATCTTCAGGGAGGTGGCCATTTATGGTCACCTCTGTTTTTGTGATCCAATTAAGGATGCAGGCAATGTAAGGAGGCATTGAGAGGGTTCACAGCAATGCCTGGTAGGCAGCCCCACAGAGAGAACTTTTAGTATTTTATACAGTGAATATGAACAAATCCCTGAAGCCAAGCCCTATTCTCCTCATATGCTGAGTCTAAGGTAATAATCTGCCATTTAGTCAGTGAAGGGACAAATTTCCAATGTGCGCCATTGTTTGTGTCTCTCTGTAAGTGCCTAAGGGATTTGTAATAAGGCCCCATTGGTGGGATTGGCTACAGTGTCTCTAATCTGTCTGCTCTTGCCATAATACTTTAAAGCCTGTCATTTGACAGATGGAGTTTGTCACAGGGAACTTGCTTGTGACTTCCCATTTTCCCATTTCTTGATCTAAAGAATATTTGCTGATAGATCTTGTTCAGGATGGTTGCCCCATATGAGACTCTGTAGTGCAAAGCAGACAGTAGGTGAGTTGAACAGCTCATCATGGAGTGGTAGGTAAGCTGCAACATGCATGGTTTCAACCAGCTTTTGAGATTTTATCAATTCAAGAATGCATGAGAGGGTGATGTTTGAAGCCAGACGAGGATGCTGAGTTATTATGGGCATTCAATTGATAATACAAGAAATGCAAGTGGTAACCTTTTCCAGAAAGATGCACAGTACTCTGTTGCAGGGCATGATAGAACACATGCTGAGGTTCAGATTGATTTGCAGCACCCCATATAGATCCAACAAGTTTGGTTAGGAGATTAGTTTTGGTTTTGAGCTTTGCTGCTGTTTTCTTAAGATGTTCCTGGAAGGACGTAGTCCTATCTAGAGCCACTCCCCAGTGTACTGAGTTGGGATCATGCTTTAGTCTCTGTCTGTCATGTAAATACTCAATTCTCTTTTGCCACTGGCATTGTAGGGGTGGAATATACTGGATATGGTTTTAGGGGTGGATTCAATGTGCGATGCCATGTGCTGTGGAGCATAGAACGGTGAAGCTTGAGTGGCACAACTGATGTCATCAGAATAGATGAACTTGTAGGATATGATGGTTGACAGGTCATGTGCCTATGTGTTGAGTAGGGTTGGGGCTAGCACTGAACTCTGTGATAGTGTTTTAGATAGCCTTTCCGTAGACATCCCCCTTGCTCAATGTGAACTCTGAATTGTTTGTTGTGAAGCAGTGTTTTGACAACTGTCCACGCCCAGGATGGAAGCACTCTGGACAGCTTTAGGAGCAGACCTGTGTGCCACACTCTATCATAGCTGTGAGTTCTAGCACAATACATGTCTTCAGGTTCTTCTGGAAGCCATTTTTGATGGAGGTGGTGAGTGCAGTATGAGATCCCCAACAAAAAGTATTTTGGTCAACATTAAAGATGATGTCTCTCTACTTCTAGAGTTGTATTTTGCAGGATAAGGTACTCAACAATGTGACTTCTTTTAGGTTTTGGCATGGCATTGGTTTTTACCATATGCCACACCTTGAGCTATTTATTCTTATGCAGAACTGAAAGAGCCAGGCATGGGCAGGACCCAATTTTACCATCACGTTCTGCCCATTTTTGGGCACGAAAACTTGTTAATGTCAGGCGTGAGGCTAGTAGAGCGATCCGTGCCCACCTCTGCATCTGTTCTCCCATTACCAAGGCCTGAAAACGGACACAAATGTATCGCAATTGACTTTATGGGCAGCATGCCCAATTTTACCAGCACTTCCCCCTTTACCACCTTGTTCTCCAATACAGAATCGGCATGAAACAGACACACTCCATAAAAGTCCGATTTGGGCATGCTATCAGTGAGAGTTAGTGAGGAGTAAGTGCATAGCGTCCAACAGCTGTCTTCTGCTTACCGATGTCATTTCATTGTGGCCATTTCCATTCTTGGTCGGTTCGGGCTCTGCGAGTGTGCGGTGAGATGGAGGAGTGGTGCTGTTGCTCAGCAGAGTATCTGATGCCTGATGTCTGATTTGCAGCATGGACCCAGGTCTCAGCACTGACCGCAGGTCTTGTGGTTACTGCTGGGTGCTAGTGCACTCAGCGCTCTTCCAGAACAAAGTTCTTGCAAATTACACTGCTGGAGCCTCTCAACTTTTCAAAGATCAGTGATTGTGGGGAGCATGTGGCTGGGGGAATGGGCAGTATGGGCAGTGACTATTGATTGGCTTGGGACAAGGAGCGTTCCTTAACCTCCACGTGTGTTCCTCTCTATCTCTAAACCTTCCTCTTCCCTTCCAAAGTGACAAGATAGCTTTTGCAATGCAACCAATTGATCTTGTTGATCTTTTGGTTGCTGTTGGAGCTGAGGAGGTAGAGCAGGAGGAAGATTTGCAGGCAGACGAGGCCCAGGCCACACCACTTGCAGGAGCAGAGGGAGATGACCATCAGAGGTAGGAGGTGGTTGCCATTCACCTGAGGGGCTAGGGGGTACATGAGAATGAGAAAACAGAGACCCCTGCAGTTCCATGCATTAGTGTCATTTGAACGGATGTTGGATACCATGTGCCGTCGACATCTCTGCCTCCGAAAAGAGACGGTACAACACCTGTGCCAGCTGTTGCAGACTTGGCACAGAGAGATGGGGGGGGGGGGCACCCACTCTCAGTGGCTGTCAAATTGATAGCTGCTCTTAATTTTTATGTGACTGGCTGCTTCCAGGTCCCCAGCAGAGATGTATGTGGCATTTCCCAGTCAGCTGTGCACACCTGTGTCAAGCAGGTCATAGAAGCCCTGTATGTTCAGGCTGGGCAGTACATCAAATTTAACTTGGGCTAGGCCCAGCAGGAAGCCCGGGCTGCAGGGTTTGCAGCCATTGCAAGGTTGACTAATGTACAGGGAGCCATTGACTGCGCACACACCGCTCTCAATGTCCCCCTACAGAATCCACAAAGATTCATCAACAGAAAGGGGTTCCACACACTCAATGTGCAACTGGTGTGTGACCATAATTTGTATATCGTGCACGTCTGCGCAAGATATCCAGGCAGCATGCACGACAGCTTCATTGTCAGAAGCTCGGACATCCCGGAAGCTTTCGAGGAGGAGTCCGGGTTGCAAGGGTGGCTCATGGGTGATATGGCTTACCCGCTTCAGACATGGCTAATGATGCCTGTGCAGAGGCCTGTGTCTGAGGCAGAGACACGCTATAATGAGGCCCGTGTAGTCACTTGCGCGATATTGAAGAGGTCCATTGGGCTCCTCAAAATGAGATTGTGGTGCCTGGCAAGGCCCTCCAATACAGCCCTCTGATCTCTTCCCGCATTGTGCGTTGTACCTTGCACAGCCTGGTTCTGTAGAGGGATGATCTATTAGGGGAGGAGGAGGAGGAGGACGTGGAGGCTGATCAGCTGGGAATTGCTGACAAAGAGGCTGACCAGCAAGAGGAGGAGGAAGAAGAGGAGGAGGAGCACACCAAGGAGTACCACTCAGGCACTGGAGGGTTGGCAGCTTGAATGAGAAATGCAAGGGCAGCTAGGGAAGTTCTGATCACTAGGCAGTTCAGTCGCTAGGCGATGTGCCTGTGGGTACCTCCCCAAATTCTTTGCCCCATTGCTTGTCATGCGCGTGGTGGGTGTTTTCTGGAGGCCCTGAACATTGAGGGCCCCCAGCTGGCTTCCAGGTGTCTGAGACGTTTCCATGACACTCTTTTCATCCCGCTGTCCCTGAGATGTCCCCATGTCAGGAAGAGCGGAGTCGGAAGATGTAGCCACAGCCACAATATTCTGGCTCCAGCATGATATCAATCCCTTCGTTCTCCCTTAGGGTTCTATGTGCCCTTAGGGTCACTCCGTGGAACAGCAGTACTTCTGCTAGAAGCTCCAGCATCACCTGGCACTGTCAGTCCTGGAGGACCACCTGCGTCCTACGCCCTCTGCGATGGCCTCCTGAATCTGGGGCCACCTGTTAATGGCTGCAACGTGTCCTCTGAGACTGGGCCATGTTCTGCAACTCCTCAGCCATGACCCTCTGTGACTGGGCCACATTCTCGAGGGCTGCTGCTGTAGCCCGCTGTGTCTCAGCGCTGTACTGTCGGGGTCTCCTGCAAGCTCTCAGCCCGTCAGACGTAGGCTGCAGAATCTTGAGAAGCCTGTCCAGTCGTTCAGCTGTGACTCAGCCGTGGCTCTCTGGGACTCTGTTGTGACCTGCTGTGACTCAGCCATCGCTTGGAGCCTGCCACTCATGGTAAGGATCCCCTGCCCCAGGCTTTCCACTACAGACACCACCCTTGTCGTGTTGGCCTAGAAATCATGCAAGACAGGCGATAGCTGGTCCACCTGAAAGTTTTGGGATTCTTCCCAATAGCCTCACAGTGTGTCCGTCAGCCCCTCCTGCATTCCCTGGAACTGTTGTTGCATCTCCAGCAGCTGAGGAAGAAGTGATTTCAGAGGCCCAGCATGTAGCCTGAGGCCAGCTGAGTCCTTGCCTCTGGCAGTAGCCTCGACACTCCCTTCTCTACCCGGTGTACATCAACGGTGTTGTGCTTGCTAGGGGATGACTTAGGAGCCTCAACATTAATTGGACATCCCAACGTGTCAGTACCTGGGATGGTGAGTTGTGAGTGGCAGCTGACGCCTTAACAGTGCCATTCTCGGAGGTTCCTTCATCGTATCTTCTGAAGACTCATCCGAGCTGTCCTGACAAGGAGGGGCCCGGAAGCTAGATGATCCTGGTGCGCCTGCTCCTGTCCCTGCAACATGGGACACAAGATTAAGTGCAAGGGAGAGAGACGAATCTGGAATGCAAAACACACAATTCACATTTCTCCATTGAATGTGGAACAAAGCACAAAGAAAATTACATCATAGGAATAGGTCCTTCAGCCCTCCAAACTTGCAGCAAACAGAATGCTCATCTGATTTGTAACCCTCTATCCTTCCGGGAATTGTCTGCCTCTATTCCCATTCCATTCACATAGCTGCAAAGACGCCCCTTAATGATCACTATCATATTTGCATCCATGACCTCCCCGGCAGCAAGTTGCAGACACCCACTACCTTCTCTGTGCAAATAAACATACCTTGTACATCTCCTTTAAATCTCGTGCCTGAAACTTGTGTCCCTGAGAGGTTGCCTCAAATTGACTGGAGTATTGACAAGGTGCTCACTTCTTGAATCCAGTCTGACTCTCCTGTCACTGATAGCCTGCATCTCCCCTTCTCTTGACAGCTCCAGTGCCCGCTCCTCAAAGTGGGTGAGCACCCAGACACCTGGCTCACTACCTCCTGTTTTCACCTTCTTCTAGTGTTATGGTTGGTTTTCGCCTGTGGGGACAGAAGGAGCCATGAAAGAAATGATGGTGTGAGTCTTGCAGAGTATCAGATGGTGGCCCTGAGAGGGCAAGTGCAGTGGGGCTCTTGGGGAGGATAGAAAGGAGATGCTTGGGGTCAGGGGCTGGAAATATGCAGAGTGCTGGAGATGGGATGATCTGGGGTAGATTGGGGGGAAGATGCTAGATGAGGTTAAGCATTCATCCTTGCTTATCAAATGAGGTCATAGATTTTCTTGTGGCGACTGCCTCTCAGACCGCATTTTGATCAGCCCCCCTGTGTCTGCATCCTCTAAGGAGGAAGGAAGTGTCCCACCTTGCCTCTGTTGCATACAGCAGCCTCCCCAAGTCACCTTCAGGAATCGGGAAGCTGGTCATGTGCTTATTTCATCCAGGGGTATGTAGCTGTCCCTTGTTAGGGCAGATCAGCTACCGGCAGTTTGGCAGAGCATTCCAGCGAGCTCCATGCAATTTGCTTGTTGGCATTGAGAGGAAGGCAAGTGAGCACTTGAAGGTATGGTGATGGGGAGGAGGAGGGCTGGGTGTTGGATCAGTGTCTCAATGACTGGGGACAGAGGATAGAGAGGGAGGTGTCACACAGCCATCAGAGTCCAGAGGAGATGGGGGCTTTGTGCTGGAGGATCTGGGGTGGGGAAGGAAGGGGAAATCAATCTGCCTGAAATCATTAGAGTGGAGGGGAGAGGGTGTCTGAGATCAGTGGAGGGAAAGGGGGGGGGGCCATTGTCATTCTGCCCAAGATCAGCAGGGGGAAGGGCTGTCCACTGCACTCCACTTGAGATTGGTGGAGGGAAGGAGAGGAGGGAGCCATGATCGACCTGGATGGTGGGTGGGTGCAGGGGATCAGGGAGGTAAATAATGTTGTGGAGATGGGACAATGTCTGCGCGGATCGGGGGAGGCATTATCTGACCTGAGAAAGATGTGGCAGAGAAATGTTATTCTATCATATTTTTTCTGTGCTGCGCATTGGAGTTGCAGGGTTTTGGGTGCATTAAGCCCCACCACAGGTTTGTGCAGCATGATTTTGACTCACTGATATGCATCCTGCTGCAAAAGTATCAGTGAGTCAAGAGTGCATATGGGAGTGCCTGAAAACAGGACTAAAAATCACTGAAACACTTCAATTTCAAGCCTGTCCATCACTTAACATCAAAGTGGTAAAATAAGGTCTGCAGAGTTGTTTCAGGAACTCTGCAGCAATGTTGTCATATTCTGCTGCTTTTCCACATTTCAGGTCCCTTAATGCTTCCTCCAGTTTTGTGATCTTGAAGTGATCAGGGCTGTCTTGTTCAGCATATTACTGGCATTTGTTTTTCCAATTCATTCCGGGTGAAGCGCTTTATTTCATTTTCCAATGATGTCCATTGAGCAGATGGCTGACAATGTGTTTCTGAGTGATTGGTGGGTGTTTTAATGTTGGTGATTTTTGGGTTGCTCCAGGGTGACAAGTGAAGCTCCAACAATTCCGACTGGAATGGGTGAAATTGAGCCCTAGTACCATTTCATAGAATCATAGCATCATTGATTCCCATCGAATCTGCACCATCCACAGTCCTACCCAGGCCCAACATCAGAGCCCCATGCATTTACCCTAGCTAGTCTTCCTGACATTAAGGGGCAATTTAGCATGGCTAATCCAACTAATCCGCACATCTTTGTACTGTGAGAGGAAATCGGAGCTCCCAAAGAGAACCCAAGCAGACACAGAGTGAATGTGCAAACTCCACACAGACAGTGGCTCAAGCCGGGAATCAAACCTGGGTCCCTGGCACTGTGAGGTAGCAGTGCCACCCTTCAGGCATGATGATTTGATGAAGTGATCTGCTGTGGGGTTAATGCCGATTCATACTCCTTTACTCTCTGTATCACAGCATATGATGTAGATGTGTTAATAGTCACGAAGCATGGCTGTACAAGCAGTTTTGTGAATGGCACCACAAAAGTGATGATATGTCTCTTCTATATTGTGAATAGGTACACAGTGAAATCTGCCATTCATGGGAATTACATTCCTGTAAACCTAACAACCAGTGAAACTGTGAACAATGAACATGTATTTCAAAAGGATTTAGCCTGATAGGTTCCTGTCAGGTGAAGGCAGCATTGTTTCAGGCAAATTGACTTATAATGCCTGTATACAATAGATGGGGGAGCCTCTCAGCAATAGTGTACAGGGTGAAGATTTCAGTGTTATTCAAGCTGCACTTCAGCTCCCAGAATAATATCACCTGACTAAACAAAGTATCATATTCTTTAAAAATAAGGAGCATAGGTGAGAACACAAGTCTCATTTCATGTCAGGAAACTTCTCCCTGCTAGATCAACTTAGCACCAGCCCTTTCTAAAAGAAAGTCACATGAGCATTTGTCCATATCATGTGATCCTGGTGTTGGAATGCAACCAATACAGGGAGAAGAAAACGCAGAAGACTGAACATTGCTAACAGTGCATGATATAGTATAAAAGGTGCAAAGTGATGGTAAATGAAAACAAGAACAAGAAGTTGCTAAAGGCACACTTTTCTGTAGTTGTAATGCTGCAGTCCAAGATTTCAGTGCATTTTAGCTGATCTGCTTTATGGAAGTTTCATCATATCTTTCTTTCACTGTTGATAGGAAGGCAAATGTGAATGAGTGATGATCAAAGTTGACTATGTGTGAAGATGCTATGCTAGTAAAGGGTGACAATGAAGGTAACTGACCAACACAGCTTAGTGGAGTATTTCTGACCCTTTTAGCTGAATGGAATTACCCATGTTGACTGGGGTTGTGTATCAGAGTGAAGTCATTTCTGGAGTCCCACTCTAGGAGCTATTCACCATCACTGAATGTTTGCAGCAACTCCCCAAAACTCCTACACAGTCCATTGTGCTTCCACTGGTCATGATAAAGCAATCGTAAGTCAATAGCACCTCACTTAGAAAAGGGCAACTAGTTCTTTGTTTTGTGCTGGACTGGACATATGCTGATAATTTTTGCTGGATTCCAGGTGCCATCAGTGGGGTTTTGGACTCTCTCTGATTTTCAGCTTGAATAGTCCATTGCCTGCATGCCAGTCATATGCATCTTTCACCTTCCCATATTTTTCGAGTAATGCCTCCCATTCACCTAAGCATATCGATGAGTGATAACTGGGGAGGTTTGCCCTCCCTTGTCTGCCAAAAAGTAATTCCATGTTGGTTCCACAGTGCAATGTTTGCAAGTTTGTGTTTGGTTGAAACAGCTTTGTGCAGCCTGTTGTCTGATGATTTGCATTGCGATTTTTTTCCCAGTGTAAAGGTAAGATATGTGAGGGTGTTCCTTGTGGTTGTTGGTCTCTGCCATTGTCTTGGGGATCCCATGGATGATGATGAAGGACACAGGTCTCTGTATACTGGGAGAACTGAAAGCACTAGACATATGGTGTCCACAACATGATGTACTTGTGGTGACCAAGATGAGTTTTGGATCCTAGGGATGGAATCTCTGAGGCATTGTATGCAGTGAATTTGGCAGTGGTTGGTTGAATCACCTCTTGCCACTTCTGTGTATATAGCTTTCACTGTGTGAAGTGAAAGAATATCTGCACTGCATCCCTATGAATTACGTCGATCTCTTATCTGTGTCTATATAATCTGGATGGTTGTAAAGGTTTCTGTTGGTAACACAGTGCCAGTGCATTCTTTAATGTTCATCATGACAAATGTCTGCATACTTTGTGCATTGATGGTCTGGTCATTCTCATCACCTGAGCACATAGCTTGGCTGGACATTGTATGTATTTTGTCTTGATGATATTTGCTATGTGCTCCTGATTGGTTTGAATGCTGTACCTCAGGGTCAGTCCTCTGTTGTGCCTGCTTATGACATAAAATCATTTATTTCAGCTTTTGCTTTCTGCATTGACACTTTCTCTGGTGCTACATGCCTTAAATATAAAGTTAAAAACTGGGAATTTTCTGGGTGCTGCATGCAGCTACACCACTAACTTTGTGGGAACAAAATAAATTCAGAGATTGACTCCTTTCAGATTGAATGTGGAAATGTTCTAACATCTTGCAGGATTTTTTAAGTTATCTGAATCGTTTGACAACCATTCAATTTTATTCCAGTAATTCTTGAGTTAATTTAGTTTTGAGTTGCAGTACCTTTAGTGGCCACTGCCTTAGCGGTTCATAGGTTACTGCACAACTGTCATGGTAGTGCTGTTTTAGCTCTAAACTTATCCACATAATGAAGTTCAGGCAGGAAAGTGAGACCTTCGCAAGTGAAATTCATTACTTTGAGAAATAATTGAAAAAATAGGGTGGCACAATAGCACAATGGTTAGCATTGCTGCTTCACAGCTCCAGGGACCTGGGTTCAATTCCTGGCTTGGGTCACTGCCTGTGTGGAGTTTGCACATTCTCCTCATGTCTGTGTGGATTTCCTCTGGGTGCTCTGGTTTCCTCCCACAGTCCAAAAATGCGCAGGTTAGGTTGATTGGCCATGCTAAAATTGCCCCTTAGTGTCCTAAGATGTGTAGGTTAGAGGGATTCGTGGGGAAAATATGTAGGGATATGAGAGTAGGGCATGGATGGGATTGTGGTCAGTGCAGTCTCAATGGGCCAAATAGCCTATTTCTACACTATAGGGTTTCTATAATTCTATGAGATACATTAAGGAAGGTGCTAGGCAAGAGAGGAGGGAATAGAAGATCATAATACAATCACTACAGTGCAGAAGGAGGCCATTTGGCCAATCAAACCTGCACTAACAATCCCACCCAGGCCCTATCCTCATTTAAGCCCAGGTATTTACTCAGCTATTTACCTAAGTCAATCAACCTAACCCGCACGTCTTTGGACTAGGAGAGGAAACTGGAGCACCCGGTGGAAACAGACACAGACACAGGGAAAATGTGCAAATGCTAAACAGATACTCAAGGCTGGAATTGAACTTGGGATCCTGGTGCTGGGAGTTAGCAGCGTTGTCACTGTGCCACCCTGATAAATTTAGATGAAGAAAGTTGGGAGGAGGGTCAAATGGAGCAATAACACCAGCATGGGCTCATTGGGCAGAATGGCCTCTGGATATACTGTATATCCTGTGTCTATAATCCTGTTTATGAAGGGACCCTTGTGCTACTGAATACACATTTGGTTAGGAGGAATTAACACAGGTATTCAGTGTACGTTCACAGAGCAAGTTTTTAAAATTAATACCATATTAGCTGAAATAGTTGTCTGACATCAGGCTAACATCTTTTCTATTGCTTTCTTTTGCACTTAAGAGATGGTGCCATTCCTAAAATGGGAAGTGCAAGTTGTTCTTCAGATGTTTCCATTAAAAGGGTATCCTAATAGCATTATAATCAAACATTGGTTAAAAAAAACTAAAAGTCAAGGATGACAGAAAGTCTCTGAAGTACGTGGTGCTACTGCAGCTTTTAAGCCAGCAGAAAGTAAACACTGCTGTCATTCATCCAAGAATTTAAGAGATTATCTAAATATTTTTTCAATACTAAATAAATATCATACCATCGTCTAATATTCATCACTGTGTTGGCATAATTTGATGAGCAGGATTCTCCTCTTCAATGCCTCTTCTCATAGGACTATCACTAATTGGTTTTTCCTTACCAAACACACAAAGAAGATCAAGACAGGGGGATTTTCTATCCATGCACCTGTGTTGCTGCTGCAATAGAGAAAGCAATAACAGGCTCTGCAAAATTGTGGTAGTACCCTAGCGATCCCCTTATACAGGTCCAGTATCTCGTATCCATTCTTAACCCCAATGACTTTGTAAGCTCCAATTTCTGCTGTGCTGATCTTCAGGTTGCGTCTTTTGTATTAAATGTCCATGGACATCTTTTCTGGCTATGCAGCACAGGGATGTAGAAACATGGGAACAATGTGTTCCCACTTGGTGGCAGGAATGCACCAGCAATAGCCTCAGATCAGAGAAAAACTTACGATAAACTTTTTCTATTCTAATATTTCCTGGATGATGTGCTCTTTATTTTGACTGTTATTTAAAATGAATCTGGCAAGAGATTTTCATATATTAACATGCATGTAAGCAATAAATGATTGGATGTTCGATTAATAGTTTTCCTAATTTTTTTTTGTCTCTGCTTTTTTCACTGGTGACAAATTATTTTTTCTGTTGACAAATTGTGTGTTTGTGTATAATAAGTTTATAGGAAATAACCTTGAAAAGATATGTTTTAATATTTTCTTCTGAAGAAGCATTAGAGTAAAACATCACAAGGGCCTCATAAACTTGTAAAACATAAATCTGTAAATGTTTAAATGAAACTTAATTTAAATGTATTGCTTGATGACAATGTTCTGATTGATGCCGTCATTCACATTTTACAAATATTGGGATATCCAGATGTGCCAGCAATTGCCCAGATGTGCCAGCAATTACAGAGTGGTCATTATTTTTGCATAATTAAATAAATCACTCTTTTTATCAAATGGGATTTTCCAGCATTGTACCCGTGTTCAGGTGGTGTTGATGGAGACATTGGTGGGGAGGTGAGTTGTATTCAATTATTGAGTCCAGTTTTGGTTTATATCGCAAAGGTGACAGCAATCACTCTTATCCTTTCCAACCGTTGAGCAATTTGCAGTAAGTCTCTTTCAAACAATGAGAAACTCTTCAAAGAAGCAGCTTTCCAAGCTGTCAGGCTAAGGTTAAAAATGTCAGTCTAATCATTTTAAGTAAACCTGCAACACTTGAGTTCCTTTAGTTTGGACCCCAGGGAAGGTGCAAAGTGGAATTGAAACATTTTTCTCAAAGGAATAGTGAGGAAATCTGAGAGATGTAACTGCAGCTCACCATACACACTCCTGCTGACAAGTTTAGGAGACAGCATTGCCAGAAACCTGCATGATGTTGATCAGTGAATGGTGGATTTGTGGAGCAGAAGCCCAAATGGAGAAAGGAAATTGTTTATTAAATGCATTGGTAGCTTAGATACAAAATTGGCCAGGGGACAGAATGCAGTGAATCATGGTGAATGGCTGTTTTTCAGACTGGAGGGAAGTATATAGTGGATCACCCTCAGTAATTCGTAATGGTGTTATTACTCCTTCTGATATATATAATGATCGATAAATATATAGGATCTATGTGCACTTAAGGGATAATTTCAAAGTTTTCAAAACTTGGAAATGGAATATTCAGTGAGGAGGGTAGTATCAGACCTCAGGATAATATGGACACATGGTGAAATGGGCAGACACACTGCAGATTAAATTTCACTCAGAAAAGTGTGATGCGATTTATTTTGAAAAGAAGAATGAGGAGAGGCAACATTTGCCAAATGATACAATTTTAAAGAGGATGTAGGAACAGGGAGATTTAGGGGCTGATGGTGGGGGGGGGATGTGGGTCATATACAGCAATCTTTGAAATTAGTGGAATAAATTATTGAGCTATTAACTAAGCAAATGGAAATATTGGTTAGAATTTTTCGGCTGTTAATGCTGGTGGGACCTTTTGGCCTTGCTGACGTGTACCCCCCACTGTAGGTTTCTCAGCAACACGAGCGCACTCAATTGGAAACCCTGTTGACAACAAAAGTACAAAAGCAAGAAAGATAAGATAAACCTTTACAATTTATCTTTGGGCTTCTGCTGGAATATTGTTTCTATTTCTGGGCATCACACAACAGGAAGGATACCAAGGTCTTAGAGAGGGGCTGGGGAAGTTAACCAAAATTACACCACAAATGAGGGATTTCAGTTATATGGAGTGATGAAAGAAGCTGGTATTGTCTGCTTAGGGCAGCAAATATTAAGGGAAAATTCAGCAGAGGCATTGAAAAGGCATTGAATAGACATGGGGAATAGAGTAAGTGTGGAGAAACTTTATACTGAAGGGTGAACAAATCCAGACAACACAGATTGGAAATGATTGCCAAAAGGGATGAGAAGACTTTTTTTGTCATCTGGAGTACATTGTCTGTAAAGGATGGAGGAAACATGTTCAATAATAAACTTCAAAAGAGAATTGGGGTAAGAGTAACTAATTATCTTTGGAGTCAGTACAGGTGTGATGGACCAAATGATCTCCTTCAGTATTTTAATTTTTAATTTCAACTTTGAGCAGAATAAATAAATAGCATATTAAAATAGCTGAGTGGATTACAGAGGCCATTGGAATTGTGCCTGTAGATGACACTGTGAGGCCACATTGTGTGAAGGGCGAGCTACAACGAAAGTCAACTAAGATTATGGAACAATTTTAACCCTTGGTGGGAAGAAATCAACGTTCAAGAGAAAGGTAAATAAAAACAGCTGACTAGAGGCTGAGTAGACAATCATTAAATTGTCAATCAAAGCCTTTTTTAAAGCACTGCATTATGAAATTGAAAGCTATCAAAGGTTTTCAATGAAACAAAGAAGGTTTCAAAGCACTTGAGCTTTCTAGGAAGCTCTGTGAATAGATTGAGGTTGACTGAACAGCTGTGGAGAAGGGGATCTCCCCACTGGTGAAAGTGACATCGCCTCTCTATCAGGGGACTTCAAAGGGGCTTGTTCACACCTGCACTTCTAATCCAGAGAAAGGGAAATCCTTGATGCAAAATGGAGTGCTGTTAAAAGCCTAGTAAGAAGTGTCACAACACTAGGTTAAATTCTGACATGTTTATTTGGCAGCACTAACTTTCAAAGTCTTGCTCCTTCATCAGGTGATTGAGGACTTGTGTTGACAAACAGGCATATACAGACACAAACTCAATTCACAAGATAATGGTTGGAATGTATGTCTTTACAAGTAATCAAGTCTTAAAGGTACAGACAATGTGAATGAAGTGAGGGCCAAGCACAAGTTAAAGAGGTGCATATTGTCTCCAGCTAGGACAGTTAGTGAGATTTTGCAAGCCTAGGCAAGTCATGTCGGTTACAGATAGTGTGATACGAGTCCAAGATTCCAATTGAGGTCGTCCTCATGTGTGCGGAACTCGGCTATTAGTTTCTGCTCAGTGATTCTGCGTTGTCATGTATCATGAAGGCCATCTTGGAGAACACTTACCTGAAGATCAGAGGTTGAACGCCTGTGACTGCTGAAGTGTTCCCTGACTGGAAAGGAACATTCATGCCTGGTGATTGTCGTGCAGTGATCATTCATCCATTGTTGTAGTGTCTGCATGGTCTCCCCAATGTATCATGCCTTGGGACATCCTTTCCTGCAGTGTATCAGATAGATGACATTGGCTAAGTTGCAAGAGCATGTACTGTGTGCCTGCTGGATGGTGTTCTCATATGAGATGATGGCACCCATGTCGATGTCCATCTTCATCAATGACATGTTGAAAGCTCCAGGGATCCTGTGCATATGAAGGGCTTGTCCATAGAAGATGGCTTCTTTAGTGTCCCTCTGGATCTGCTCAGATGAGGAGGATCACAACTGACACCGACAGATGCTGAAAGACGCCCTCATAAGAATAGGATTTGGCATTTGACTCACCGATGGATAGTTCTGATATGCCACACTGATCTCTTCAGAAGACAAACATGGGACACAACGGACAGAGTACCTTCTGTTGTCCAGTACTTCCCTGGAACGGAAAAACTACGATATCTTCTTTGGAGCCTTCAACATGTCATTGATGAAGATGAACATCTCACCAAGACCATCCCCATACCCCCACTTCTTGCCTTTAAGCAACAACACAACCTCAAACACACCATTGTCCACAGCAAACTACCCAGTCTTCAGGAGGACAATGACCATGACACCACACAATCCTGCCACAGCAATCTCTGCAAGACATGCCGGATCATTGACATGGATGCCATCATCTCATGTGAGAACACCATCCCCCACCAGGTACATACTACATACTCTTGTGATTTGGCCAAGTTTGTCTACCTGATACGCTACAGGAAAGGATGTCCTGAGGCATGGTACATTGGGGAGACCATGCAAATGCTATGACAACGGATGAATGAACACTGCATGACAATCACCAGGCGGAAGTGTTCCCTTCCAGCCTGGAAATACTTCAGCAGTCACAGGCATTCAGCTTCTGATCTTCGGGTAAGCATTCTCCAAGGCGGCCTTCACAACACATGACAGTGCACGATCACTGAGCAGGAACTGATAGCTAAGTTCTGCACTCATGAGGACGGTCTCAACCAGGTCTTGTGTTCATGTCACGCATTATCTGTAACTCATGACTTGCCTGGGCTTGTAAAATCTCTCTAACTGTTTTTGCTGGAGAAATATACATCTCTTTAACCTATGCTCAACCTTCTCTCCACACATATTGTCTATACCTTTAAGGCTTGATAACTGTAAAGATTCATTCCAACCATCATCTTGTAAATTGAGTTTGTGTCTGAATATGTTCTGTTTGTGAACACAAGTCCTCACTCACCTGATGAAGGAGTGAGATTCCAAAAGGTTGTGCTGCCAAATAAACCTGTTAGCTTTAACTTGGGTTGTGAGACTTTTTACTATGCCTACCCCAGTCCAACACTGGCATCTCCACATCATTTAAAAGCTTGCCAGGTGACCAGAAGACATGGAGATTAAAGTGACAAGGCTACTTTAAAACTTTCACCTGTCAGGAGGGAATGAATATGTTCATCACAGAACTGCCTGAATTCACCATGCCAGGAGTGCTCTACAGGTTTGCCAGGATGAGAAGAGGCAGTACAGCCAAAGGACCCCCATCCCAGGGGACAGTACTGTGATCAACCACTTGGCCCCAAACTGAGTCCACCCAAACCCCCAGGGCACTTGGGAGATCCTTCCTCTGCAGCCTGGCAGTAGTAGAAGTACAAATGGCCACTGAATCTATCTTTGTGATTCCCCCGCCCCTACCTTTTGTGGTCCAAGGCACCAGGCCAGGGTGTCAATGCAAAGGTGCCAGGGGCAGTGCTCCGTTGGCACTCCCAAGGCAGGTGATATGAACTGGGGCTTGAGTGCGCATTTGATGGAGGAGGGGTCCTTTATGACAGTTTGAAGTTGAAAGAGAGCTAGATGGGGGACCTGAGGGTGGGCTTAGGATGGTGGTTAAATTACCCTCATGCCTGTGTATTGTGGGGGAGGGTTTGTGACCCATTATTTGAGTGGTAGGTGGAGGATGCCCCTTCTGACTGAGGAGCTGGCAGTGCTCCCCTGGTTGGCGGGGTGCGGCATCATTCTATTTTGAAGGTGGGGGATATTTCTATGATGGCAGAGATTGGGACATCCTTTAAAAAGAGTGCCCAATCTCTGAACAGTTGGTCTGGCTGGTATGTATTGCAGAATGCAGGAATGAGCATCCATCAGGTAGGTGAATTCCACTTGATAGATGTTGCCAGTGGCAGCAGGAAACATTCCAGTTTCCCTGCTGGTGCGAGCACTTAGTCCTGTCTCAGGAGAATCGTGCCCCATTATCATTTAACATGGATGTCTATTCTCATGAGTAGGGTATTGACTAACACCACTTGTGCTCTCATTCAACTCATGTTTTTTATATGCAATATTGATGTTGGATCCAATGTTTATGAATGCTGCTTTCAGTGTTTTGAAGAATGATGCATTTAATGTGATGATTTCTGAACCACACCAAGCAGTGATCATTGATTCTTTTGTGTTGGTCACAGCAAATGGTTAGAAGTCATAAGGGATTTGTTTGCTTTCTTACTTGACTATCATATTTTAAAAGCACTTTATTTCCTGGATTTAAAGGTGTAACCTTAAATGTTGTGTTTCACATTGCTTTGACAGTTATTCGATCCTTATGTTGTCAATTGCCTCCATGTTGACCATTAGTTCCATGCAGTAGCCCAGGAAGAGGTGTGTGTAAGATGAGTGTGGCTGGAGGCTTGCAAGTAGTTAAACCGAGAGTCATTCTGTTCATGACTTGCTCCCAGCTGCCACTAACTCATCACTTTTCTCACGGCACGCATATATCGTCTTCATTATCTCTTGGCCAATGTGATGCGATCTTTAGATACCTAGACAATTCGTGAATTTACTGAACTTGTCATTGTTAAAAAAGGGTTCCTTTGTTACTTCTTACTGTTTGAGAGTTTCTAAACAAGGTGAATATCTTGTCAGGCATTGGGATGTCTGCTTTCATTGAAGACAGTGTAATTATTTCCACAATTGTAAATCTGCTATAGGCGCTGGTGATAACAAATAAGTGTTCACCAGTGTACAAAGTCTGCAAAATCAATGCTAAACTCAATCCATGGTGTTGGAACTCGTTCAGACAACTTGAGCGTATCACGAAATTCTGACATTGTGTTTGCTTGATATGATGAACACTGATTTTATGTCCAACTATGTGATCAATTCCTGGGAACCATGGGGACTGTTCTCCCAGTCCACTATAGTGCTCAAATTGTGCAGCTGGCTGGGCGACACCAGTGGGGCATAATGGCTTCCAACTGGGCGTCTCCAATGCTAAGTTTTTTTCACATAATTACCTCCGTGCCAGGAATTGGCACAAAGTTGATTAAAATATGGAAATCTTCATTTCCATGTGATTAGCAGGCCTGGGACTGAATTGTCTCGCCCTTTAGCATCTCCGCCCCACCCCTGTGCTGTGAATGGTTCATTCCAGTGGGGTTTACTCTTGCTCTCCATTAACAGGAAACAGGAGGCCCAAACCTGCTGGAAGGCAGAGAGGCCATTGAGGCTCCTCCGGGAGGTCAGAGGTAAAGGAGGAGTGCCCTTTAGGCAGTGTCAGCCTGGCACGTTGACACTACCCAAAGGGCAAACTGGAACAGTCAAAGGCATCTTAACACTGTCACTAGCATTGGGCAGAGCCTATTTGGAGGAACAATTTGTTGGGGGGAATAACCCATGGCCACTCTGCACTTGGGATACTAGGCGAGGGAGGCAGTAAGGGTAATTAGGGCTAGCCATCTGGGTTGAATGGGGGGACGGTCAGGGCTGCCGGGGGCTAGGGGGTCAGGGGCTGCCCTGGCGATGAGACATAGAGGCTAACTCAAGGAAGTCTGGGGAGCCAGTGATCGAGGAGGGGTGTGGAGGCAGGGGTGAGGGGCAGAAGGTCAACAATGGGGTTTGAGGAGCTGGTTAGCAATCTGGAGGCCATCAGTAGGGTACTGCTGCACATGCACCAATCTCTGTGCTGACAGCTCCCTCAGAGCTATGCTCCGGCCTTTCAGCAAGAATAGGCTCTGCTCCTTGATTTTCAGAGTGAGTCACTCTGTGATGCACTCTGTGCTGCACAGAGTGTAGTAGATTCATTCTGGAAATCATGCTAAAAATACCAGTGTGATTTACTCCCATTATCCCACATATTGGGAACTTAGAATTTTTTTGAAGAATCCTGGCCCATGTCTTTTCCCTAGGGAGTTTGGCTCTGACAATTCTCTGGTGACCTTCATGTACTGTATCGACAACACATTCCCTCAATGAGTGTGGAATCACAATGCAGTTGTTGTGTTACACCAAGATCAGATGTGGTTGAAAGAATGAGCTAATTTCTAACATTTGAAGACACTGTAGTTTGTGAGCAATTTTGTTTTTAGACACTCTTTGAATACATCTTTCCATTTCATGATTCCATTGCCATCATATCAAATTATAATACCTTATCTTGTTAGTTGGCATTTTGATGTCAGCTGGTTTTAGTGATTTTTTTTAATGCTGTTTTTAGGCTTGTGTAGTTAAATTGTATTGAGCAAGCTTTTTCTTCCGAATGATCAGACTGATTGTTGGCAATGGATGTCACCGAAAAAAATCTGCTGGATGAGTTTGCCTGGTTGATTCTCAATGTGGAATTTGTCCTCTTATAGTTTGAGAATCTAACACTCTATTCAAGTAGATGGCTTGTTACGTGGATTGTTGAATAATAATTTATGATTGATCATCACTTCAGATTTGCTTTTGTATAAATAGAGATGAAAATGTAATATTCCCTGTGTGATTGAGAGTAGATCCTTTTGTGCAGATAATATTGCAGCATACATGTGTTTGTGATCTGCTTGCCATGCAATGTCAATGAGTTTGTTACCTATATCTTTTTACAGCTAAGCCAACTGGGCTTGCATACATGACAAGATGAGTGGTTCACTCAAGGTTGAGATAAGCATTCATGCAACTTGCTGATAACTGTTGTTGGATGTGGTGTAAAGCCTGTTTGTGTGTCCTATCCCACTCCCACTTGGTGGTCTCTTTCATCAGATTGGCTTGTGTAGCAAGGCCAGGAATGAAGGGACTACAGCACGTGATGTTCTCTAGCAGGGTCTAAATTTCCTACACATTTGTAGGATCCACAGCGTTTGTAATCGTTTCAACTTCCTGTGGACCAGGTGATACTCCTTCACTGCTGAACACATGACTGAAAAATTTGATTCTTTTTTCATTGACAAACTCTTTTTTTTTCATAATGAGATTACATTCTTAATATGTTGTAACCAAGAATGTACTTGTGTCATTCCCTACAGACAAGCCCTCCGTATGCATAGGATCTGCTCAGATGAGGAGGATTGCAACAGACATTTCCAGACGCTGAAAGATGTCCTCATAAGAACAGGATATAGTGCTCCACTCATTGATTGACAGTTCAGACACGCCACAGCAAAAAACAGCACTGACCTTCTTAGAAGACAAACACGAGACACGGCAGACAGAGTATCCTTCATCATCCAGTGCTTTCCTGGAGCAGTGAAGGTACGACATCTTCTCCAGAGTATTCAACATGTCATTGATGAAGACAATCATCTCACCAAGGCCATCCCCACACCCCCATTTCTTGCTTTCAAACAACTGCACAACCTCAAACAGACTATTGTGCGCAGCAAACTACCCAGTCTTCAGGAAAACAGTGACTACGACACCACACAACCCTGCCACAGTAACCTCTGCAAGACGTGCTAGATCATCGACACAGATGCCATCATCTCATATGAGAACACCATCTACCAGGTACACAGTACATACTCTTGCAACGCGGCCAAAGTTATCTATCTGATACACTGCAGGAAAGGATGTTCCGAAGCATGGTACATCGGGGAGACCATGCAGACACTACATAATGGATGAATAAACACCGCTTGACAATCACTAGGTGGGACTGTTCTCTTCCTGTTGGGGAACACTTCAGCAATCACTGGAAGTCAGCCTCTGACCTCCGGGTAAGCATTCTCCAAAACGGCCTTCAGGACACACGACAATGCAGAATCGCTGAGCAGAAACTGATAGCCAAGTTCTGCATACATGAGGACGGCCTTGGGTTCACGTTACACTATCTGTAACCCCCGCAACCTGCCTGGACTCGCAAAATCTCACTAACTAGCCTGTCTGGAGACAATACACATCTCTTTAACCTCTGCTTAACCCTCTCTCCGCTGACCTTGTCTACACCTTTAAGACTTGATTACCCGTAAAGATTCACATTCCAACCATTATTTTGTAAATTGAGTTTCTGTCTTTACATGCCTTGTTTGTGAACACAAGTCCTCACTCACCTGATGAAAGAGCAGTGTTCTGAAAGCTTGTGGCTCGTGCTACCAAATAAACCCGTTGGACTTTAATCTGGTGTTTTGAAACTTCTTAATGTGTGAGAAAGTCAGTTCAGTTCACTTTTTATATGGCCATAGACTGATATTCAGAATACCTTCAAGTCCTTCATGTGCTGAAATGTCTCAGCTATTGAATTAATTCCAAAGTTAAGCCTCTGCAAGATACCTCAATTCTTCTGCTAGCTTGATTTGATTATCCTACATTGAGGTCAAGCTTAGCCAAGTGTTTAGCATCAGGATCCTTCTCTATAGTGTCATCAATTGTTGGTACCATGTGTATTTCTTGTGTATATCTTCATTTGGTGATTGAATATCAATGCAGATTCTCACATGTAAGAAGTCTCACAACACAAGTCCAACTAGTTTCTTTGGAATCACGAGCTTTAGGAGTGCTGCTTCTCATCAGGTGATGAAAGATTATCTGATGAAGGAACAGTGCTCCGAAAGCTAGTGATTACAAATAAGCCTGTTAGATTTTAGCTTGGGGTTGTGAGAATTCTTACTGTGTCCACCTCAGTCCAACTCTGGCATTTCCACATCATGATTCTGATATGATTCTTGCTTTTAGGTTTCTTGACAACTTGTACGGGTGAGACTTAAAGGATAGGCTCATTCCCGACTTTCACAATAAAATCAAGGTCATGTAGATGCTGAATTTCCTTCTCAGTCCACATCCTAACATGAAATGGTATTCACAGCTGTTGATCTTGATTGGGGGCACATTAAATTCAACATATAACATCTTTCAGTTTCTTGATGATACCAGTGAAACTGTAGCATGCAATTCAAGAATGTTGTTAGTATGCATAGGAATCATATAATCATGTACAAATCTGATGGCATGTGGAACCTGATAAGTGTGTCACATTCCCTACACATAACATAAAATGCAACATTTGTTTTGGCATCTATGAATGAGATTGGCATTTCAACAGTCCTGAGAATTTTCAGTGGTTTGTCATTGTTCTAAAGGAAAATTTTTGTATTCCCTGGTTTGCTGGGAATGGGACAGTCCTGAATTCTATTGAACATTTTGTCTCCTATGACTTTAATAGAGGCTCCTGTATCAATGCCCAATCTATATCGATGATCACTGTGACATATACCTGGTTGCATGCTTCAAAGCGAGAACAGAAGTATGCTCAGAGTTATCTGCCTGTATTTTGGCTACATTCCCATGCCCTTTTGCTGTGGTAGGCACATATGTCACCTCTCTGTTGGCAGTGGTCTTAACTATTGACTTTGCTGATGAGTGACAAACACAAGCAAAATGTTTGAGTTTTCCGCAAGCTTTACACTGTTTTCCAGTAGCAGGACAATCTGCCTGGTGTGAATAAACAGAATCACAGTGGAAATATTCATTAGACAAATTGCAACACTGTTTCTGAGATCGTTGTTGTTGCTTTCTTGACAGGTGAACGATGAACAGTTGAACATAGAGTATGGTGTTTGGCAGTCTCAAATTCAGTAGCTCTGGACTCTGAAAACAATAATGATTTTGCTAATTCAACAGTTCTGATAGCTTTTTGTGTTTCCCAAATGCTTTTTGCCCTCAAGATAATTTTTGATTTTTTTTGTGTTATAATTACACATTATAGAATCCCTACAGTGCAAAAGGAGACCATTCGGCCCATCGAGTCTGCACTGACAATAATCTCATCCAGGTCCCAGCCCCGTAACCTCAGAGATTTATCCCACTAATTCCTCCAACCTATGCATCCCAGGACTAAGGGGCAATTCAGCATGGTAAATCAAACAAGCCTGTAGATCTTTGGACTGTGGGAGGAAACCAGAGCACCTGTAGGCATATGGGGAGAATGTGCAAAATTCACACAGACAATGACCCAAGCTGGGAAACAAGCTCAGGTCCCTGGAGCTGTGAGGCAGCAGTGCTAACCACTGTGTCACTGAGCCACCATTAAACAAGTTAATTCTCACCAAAGTCACATTTGGTTGCTGATTGCTTCAACAGCGTATAATATTGATTATTTGACTTGTTTGCTGCTTGCTTTATCCATTGCAAGATAATTGTTTTACATTTTGCATTTGTCTTGGGTGTGAAATCAGATTTGTCTTGGGCATGAAAATGCTTCTGGACTTGTAGCTGCCATTTTTCTCAGGTGTAAGTCTGTCAGAAGTATCTTCCCATTTTTTACTGTCATTGTGAAGAAGTAAGACCTTTCTCCTTTTGTCATCTGTGATTGCAAAATTGTGATCAAACCTTCAAAACATCACAGCCACTTCTTGCAATGTGGGAATACAAATGATGGATTGAAATGTCCTTCAAAAAGTTATATTTGGGAATAGAAACTGCCAGATGCAGCAGCAACATCAATGAACCTTATCTGTAAAAGCTTTCTTATTTACTTGATCCCAGCTTATGTGCATTTGACACAGCCTGAGTATATTTCAGCTTGAAATGTTGTCTTCCTTACAGAAAATAGGCAAAACCCCTGAAAAAGATTCATAGCTGGAAAAAATGCTTTGTATTTTGCATTATCCTCATTATGCAAATTTATTGAGACATAAAACAGAGTGAATTTATTGGGACATAAAACAGTCAGAAACACCAGATGTAAAACTGTACGACCAACACAATAGCTTCCTTCATTATTTCTGCAGACTCTTTCTGCTGGTAAAAGTATGTATGGGTAACTTCAAGTGACAAAAGTGAACATTGCATGTTCGAAAACACTATGCACTACACATTCTACTATCATGATGGAGCCACTGGGCTAGCACTACATAGGAGCACTAGGACAGGCAAAGGCATAGCGAAGACAGGCATTAAAGCGATGTGCAATGCTGAATATTTGACTTCTGCGTGAAATACTATATGGTTTGTTTTACAAACTTGATTTGGAATGTTAGTTTGGTGGTACATTTTTGCATTGTGGCCAAGGAGATGCTGTAATGGTCAATATCAGAGGGAAAGTAAGATCAATATCAGAGGGAAAGTAAGATGTGAGACTGTTAGTGAATGAGTATTATGTATTTTAAATAGTTATGTAGTTAGTCAAGTGACATGCTGTGACATCACAAGAGGAATTTATGAGTTTTTATCTTACTTCCATGTTGGGCAATACCTTGTAAATAAAGCTCCATTTGTTTGTTTATGTAGCCCACAGTGTGGCATCTCAGAAATTCTTTGCCCTGTCCAAGTGGTCAGAAACAATTGCACATACATAACAAGAAAAAACTGGCAACAAAATTGGTTTTACGCCAAAATTGACAGGATTCTGAAGTTTTTCTTCTCAGTTGTGACGTTGGCGCAAAATGGAGCATCGATGTTGGAAAGACAAAAAAAAAATTCAGAGCCTTCCCTCTGAACAGGAAGAAAAACCCTCCTCTGCAAGTAAAAAAGCATGAGTAGTTTTGAAACAAATGAGTTTACTTACTGTTTAGAGGCTGGGTATAGGGGTTGCAGCAACAGGGTTCTCCCACTCATTGATAAGAGAGATTGGACCTATACATTCTAAAAGGGAAGCTAACAGTTCAAATAAAACAAGGGAATAGAAGCCCACCAAAGAATAGTTTGAAAAGTTTTCTTTTCCCCAAACTACAGATACAACTAAAATAAAGCAACAAAACAAACAATACAAATTAATAAAGAAGAAATGATAGAAGAGGAAAATAAAGAAAGTGTCATGATTTAATAACTGGAACTGCAATGGTGGGCAAACTTGGTCCCACAGAGGCATTCTAAGGAAGCAATGACACACGCGTGGGAATTTTCCCACTGATTCCATCACAAGTATTGTAGTGGGTTGGGGTGGGGGTATGGACCATGCAAAGGTCCATTGATTTCAAATGGAATTTTCCATTTTTGGGGCAAGCATGGCTGGAAAATCCCACCTTTGGAATGCTGACAAAGAGACATTTCAATGTTATCTGGCTGTGAACATGGTTAACTTAAGATAATCACTTTTTTAAGCATTGTAGGGTGTAAAACCTTTACATTGTTCATCCTGAACAATGTTCATCCTAAAAAGACCTACAAGGAACTAACCAAGATTCTCAAAATAATCTCTTATTTAAGCCACTGGTAACTGCTGAGACAGAGCCAACAAGAGAGCAAAAACATATTGTAATTCGTTACAAAACTGAGAAGGTTACAATGGTACCAGATCACACAACCTATCCTGGATCCCCCATGCCAACACTATACTTAAGAAAGCCCACCATCCACTTTCTCAGAAGACCAAGGCAATTTGGCATGTCAGCTACGACTCTCGCCAACTTTCACAGATGCACAATAGAAAGTATTATTTTTGATTGTATCACAGGTTAGTATGGCTCCTGGTCTGCCCAAGACTGCATGAAACTACAAAAAGTCGTGAATGTAGGCCAATCCATCATGCGAACCAGCCTCCCATCCACTAACTGTCTACACTTCCCGCTGCCTCAGCAAAGCAGCTAGCATAATTAAGGACTCCTCGCATCCTAGACATACTCTCTTTCACCTTCTTCTATTGGGAAGAAGATACAAAAGTCTGAGGTCACTTACCAACCGATTCAAGAACAGCTTCTCCCCAGCTGCCATCAGACTTTTGAATGGACTTACCTTGCACTAAGTTGATCTTTTTCTACATCCTAGCTATGACTGCAACACTACATTCTGCACTCCCTTCTTTCCTTAACTACAAACAGTGCGCTTTGTCTTTACAGTGTGCAAGGAACAACATACTAATACATGTGACAATAATAAAAATCAGATCAAATCAAGTTATTAAATCTAATGGTTCTGTACATATCTGTGGGTACTTTAAGATGCTGATTAATCGAGTACTGTGTGTTGACCAGTACTCCTTGCCCCTAATTGAGGATCTATTCACTGGATTAGTTGGAGGCCAGTGGTTCAACAAGATAGATTTGTCCCAAACATACCTCCAGATGAAGGTGGCAACCATTGCTAATGATTTTTAGCCACAAGATATCATGGCTAATCATCAAATTCAATATCCTGATTCCACTTACTCCCCCCAGTTTTTCACAGTCACTCACTCCTCTGGCCTTTAGTACATCGGAAAAAGTAAAAGCCTGCCTTCTTCATCTTTACACTCTTCCCCAAACTCTTTTCTCTTTCATTCTTTTGTTTTATTCAGTTCTTATTTTATGTTTTTCTCTATCTCTCTGACTTCACTGTATTTGTTCATTGTCTTCTACTTCTGTTTCTTGTTCCCCTCCTCACTTTCATCTCTGTTCTGAGTTTACTACCTAGTCTGGCTGCATTTTCTGAAAATGCTTCATACTACAGTAGTAGGAGCCTCGGGCATTGCAGTGCTGCTTCTCTTTGAAGTAGTTATAGAAAATGGGAAATACAAATGACATGTTGCTCTGGAATATTTGTTGTACATTTGAGGTCTTTGATTTTGCTGCCTGAACACACATTCAATTCACAGCTCCCATGAAATGAAAGAAGGCAAGTTCAAAGGTCAATGATGGGAATAGTTAGGAAGGATATTTCAATAGCTTACCTAGACGTGGATCTGGAGAAGCACTCAATTTTTAATGTTTTTGTCTCTTGCTTATCTCTCAAACAAAAGTAGTGGTTTGCCTGATGTTCACTTATCGCTCGTATCTGTGAATACAATACCTAAGGACCCCTCACTATTGTGGGGGAGACTTCCAGTCTCGTTCTAGAATCTCACAGTTTTGGACTCTAATTGCCCTTTTGTGGCAGAAAATGGGAGACATGAGCATTATCTGCTGGAGACTTGGTTCTACGGTATACGGGTCACTCAAGGCTGAGTTGATACCATATATGGACCCCTGAAACTCCTGGACCCCTTTTTGTGTTTTCATGAGATAGGGTTAATTCTATGGTTTTCTTGAGATCTAATGTTGATCCCGTCAGTTGCCTCTTTGGGCAGTAATGTTATTATTCCCACGTACTAAATGATTCCTTCACATTTTCAGAAGTCTTTCAATATTCCACAGTCTTACCAAGAATTTCTGCAGTCTTGTCAAGAATTCATTGACTGCTTTCCCAAAGAGTCAATTTGCCATGTTAACCTTATAACATTGCAATATAATAGAGGATTTATTGTCATAATAGTCCAATGCTGTATCTATCAATTCATCAAAAGATTTTGAATCTGGGTTGCAGTTAGATTAAACTTCTTATGAGGTTGAAAGTCAGACTTCCACAAGTGTTCAGGAGGAGGACATTTTGCTAACCATCTTCTTTTATCCCATTTGCTTGAAATAAATATTTCAATTTTTGGTATACTAGGGCCAGTCCTCCACACCCATATCATGGGTTTCAAATTACCCAAACAATGGCAATTTCAATATCTCCCCTTTAGTATCTTACTGGGTTAGTTGAAAGGCAAGGCAATCTGAAATTTTTCTTGTTCCTCATCTCCAATGTAATAACTTAGGAAGTCCAATTGGAAAGAAACATAGCTTATTACAAAATACAAAGTAAAACCACAAATTGGTATGCACACACGAGAATCCCTGTCTGGGATTACCATTCAGCTGGCCCAGTCCTGGCCCTGCCTTGTAAAAGTTCAAGTAATGAGTTCCACTGGGCAGACCATGGCCTGGTTCCAGGAGAACTCATGCTTTACAAACCTCCACAGGAAGATCAATCAGTGATTCCCAATGGGACCTCACGGTGGTTATCCCGTTGATACAGAATGATGTTCAGGCATTCAGTAAATAAATGCCTGTGCCATTTCACAGGCAACTCTGCTGCTATCGGTTTGCTGCAAACAGTTGCACTGCAAACAATTTTCCATGGAGGAACTGGGAAGCGATGTTGGCTTGGCTGCCAGAACATCCCCTCGGAGCAAAGGGCAACCCAAGATGAAGGGAAGAAGATAAGAACTAGGAGCAGAAGTAGGAAAGTAAGACCTCTGAGCAACTCACACACTCCCCAATCCCCAGAAATTCTGGATTTTTTCTTTATATTTCTGTCTCCTTAATCAGAAATGTGAGCAGATCAAAGTACTGTTGCTGATCCTTGCTAAATCTGCTATCCACTAGTCTACAATCATCACATTACCAGTCAGACCAACTCTGACTGTTTGTCCATGAGTTGAAATCTGATTCACATGTGAACAAAACTCAGTTTGCAATACGTATTGTTTACTTGGTACTTTCTGTGAATCGAGCACTGAAAAAAAGAGTGAAACTCTATAATTAATTGCCGCAGGCTAAGCTTTTCCATTGTTCTTTATTTTCTGTTTCCAGTTGCCAACTTAGTTTTCAATTCAAAAAGTTAATTAATTTTGTGAGTCTTTTTTTTCCAAAAATGAACTTCATTAAATGTCTTCTGAAATCTTTTACTGCAAGAAAGACAAGACAAAGAATTTTAACTACTCAAACATTGCACATAATTTTGGAACATCTCTATATCAAGAAATGTTTATCATTGCCCAACTTAATGTGTATCCTTGAGAATAAAGTTCTTATAATATCTCCAACTTTAAAACATGTTTTAAATAAATTCATAAAATGTATAGTACATGACATTTGTGAAATAAATAGAATAGAAAATGATATGGAGTGACTGAGAGAAAAATAATGTACCAGTGAATTGGGCCTGTAGTTTTCATCCATCAAGATCATGATTATTTTGCCCAGTATCACCAAAATTATTAAAAACTACAGTCACTAAGCATGTAAAACAGTAGGTGGAATTCTCTCAAAATTTGTAAGAGGACTGGATCCTGAGCTCGCATTCAGCATCCAAGGGAATGACAAGTTCAAAATGCCAAGAGTTCGCAAAAGCGTGATTCTTGCTAATGAGGTCGCATTTTCCGATTTTTGAGCTAATCTCACCAATGGTGTAGTATGGAACATGCCAGGGAAGGATGCAAGCTTAATTTGGATGCAACAGCATTTCATCAGCGGGCACCCATACCAGATATTGAACCTGCAAAAAATATTCAGCTGGCAACAGTGTGACATCATACTGGCACCATTTACAATAGCTCCACATAAGCATGAACCTGGTGTTGTCATCTCTGAGGGGAATATTGGAGGTAAACACTCAAGTGGCCAATACTTCGTGGGCAGTCCAACAAGTAATGGGCACTAAGGAGAATGCTGAGAACCCACATAAGTGCAGTTTAGGGCTTGGGTGAGGGTCACTGTTGCCATCGGGAGATGGGAGATTGGAGAGTGTGTGGGTCACTCAGAGGTCTTAACTTCCCTTCATTTTGGGTTGCCCTTTGCTCCAAGCTCCAAAGAGATATGCTGGCTGCCAAACGGGTATTGTTTCTCAGTTCCTCCATACTGGGTTACTGTGCGAACAGTAGCTGGGTGTGTGTCCTTCCTTGTTGGAGCTACAAACTGGGTGGAGGTGGCCACAACAGCCTAGGGGCCCAGCAGAGTCCTGGCCTGTGGCATCCGTCCAGTTGCAAGTTCCCTGCAATATCCCTGCTGCTGCCTGCTGTGGATCTTCAGCTGTGATGTGCTCACCAGTGAGTGACCAGGAAACCTGTCCACCGAGTGTGGCACAGTGGCACAGTGGTTAGCACTGCTGCCTCACAGCACCAGAGGTGTCAGTTCTATTCCCGGCTTGGGTCGCTGTCTGTGTGGAGTTTGCATATTCTCACGCGTCTGTGTGGGTTTCCTCTGGGTACTTCAATTTCCTCTCACTGTCTAAAGATATGTGGGTTAGGTGGATTGGATATGCTAAATTGCACTTTAGTGTACTGGGATGTGTAAATTAGAGGGATTAGCAGGGTAAATATATGTGGGATTACGGAGATAGGGTCTGGGTAGGAATGCTGTTAGTGCAGACTCGGTGGCTGAATGACCTCCTTTTGCACTCCAGGGATTCTATGGGATTCCATAGTGAACCCATCAAGGAGTGAGTATCTGCACTGAGTGAACCTGGCAATTGTTATGCTTCTTCAATGGGCTCTAAGAAGTCTCCCTTGGAGCTGTTCAAATCTGATGGGTCTGGGGGCATGAGGATGAACCAGTTGCTTTGCCTGCAAGACAATAGTGCATTGCAGGGAATAAAGGACGGGATATCGATTACTCACTTGAGACTTGAGGAAAGATAGCATGTCTCAAAGATACTCACATTTGTCTCCACTTCACCATTAGTGCAGACATGTTCTTCCTTCTCCCCAGCCAATGTAAGGGCTGTCTTCTTAAATGGTGTAAGGATTCTGAGCTCTGGCATTACTCCAGCTGGACGTGCTTGCTCATGCTTGTTGTGGTTGATTTTGTCCTGCAATGACACAGATATGGAGACTGACATTTAAGATGATGATGAGGTACAGCAAACATAGGTGGAACCTGGCGTGTGAGGAGCGTGGAAGCGAGTAGGGAGGAACATGGTAATGGGGGGGAGAGAGAGGAGAGCTCCTTACAGGTGTTTGCAAAAGTCAAAGTGTCTAGATGAGAAATGAATGTGGAGGTGGGATGAATTTGTGACGGAGTCTAGCAAAAGGCTGCATGAAACTCACTTATCTTGACTGAGTGCATGAGATTGTTCATATTCTAGTGGCACTGCTACCCTGTTCTCTTCTGAAGCGAGCTTGCATTCACCAGCGCTGCCACTGCACCTTAGAAGGGGATGGTGATTTTAGTGGGAGGCCTTCTGGAGTGGGATAGTTTGCATCCTGCCTCTGCTGCACTCAATCCAGGTCTGGTCAGGGCTCCCTCTAAGAATAATGGTGCATTGTTGCTGGTTACCATTCCCTGCAGTCGCTGTGGAACAAGCGCTAAGGAGCCTTTTTATGCAGCTCCCCAGTGATTGGTGCAATTAAGTTCAGCTGAAGTGCATGAATCTGAGGGAGGACATTACGGGCAAGGTATTATTCTTGTAGCCATAAAAATTTTTGTCAGTGAGGCTCAACATTCAATCAGGAATTAGGCTGGAGCCATCGGTGAAATTCATTGTGTCTTTTTTTAACCAGAACCAACTTGCTGAGTTCAGGTAAGAACTCTCCCCCCTCCCCACCAATGTCATGGGCACTCTTTCCCTGCACCGCCATGCTCCTTGTCCCTTGCCCCTTGCAGGTATTTGTGCTTTCTCCTCTCCTCCCCACCACGCATAAGAGGAAGTCCCCCAATAAAGGCAGGTTACTCAACAGCTAGAGCTCCCTTGGCAATGCCCCTAGTCTACCAGGGTTAAGGCCCAGCCATATCCCTTAACCCCCTGGGTATCCAGGAATCTCTGCACCCCCAGTCATCATGACTGGTTTTTACTTTTGATGTGCTATCATGCCACGGGAGGCAGGAGGGAACACAACATGGGTGTAGAATGTAAAGCCCTTTAATTATACTAAGATGTGAATCAAGTTCACACACTGATCAGATTACCAGCAGATTGGGCATGGGGAAGACCTCAAACCAAAATCTTGCCAGTACAAATCCCATTCTGGCCCTCTCATGAGATTTACCAGCCATAACAAGATTTGTGCCCACAGTGCATGGGGCCGCAAGATCACATCTGTAATCAGCCTTATATTTGGAACACAAAGTACTTAATAATGTCTACAGCCCAATATAATTTATTTATTAGTGTCACAAGTAGACTTACATTAACACTTCAATGAATTTCCTGTAAAAGTCCTCTAGTCGCCACACACTTTGGCACCTGTTTGGGTACACTGAGGAAGAATTTAGCAGAGGAAGAAGGCCCAATCATTCTCTGGTATGGGGGGAGGGAGGCCAGATGGGTCTCTTGTGGGGGGATGCAGGGGGGATAACTGCTACCACTTTGCAGGCAATTGGTGGGGCGGAAGGGGGCAGAGAGTCATGATTGGTCTGGGTAGCTGGGGAAGGGTGGGTGGATAAGGGGGACAGTTATGTTGTGGGGATGGGACAATGTCTGTGGGGGCCATCGCTCCTCCTTTTTGCTCCCAGGCTTTATTGCTTTTTGCAGCCTTTGCGACAGGGGGGCATTTTTCAAATTGTTTTCCCACCACGTGTGCGCAGTTGAAGGCTCAGATCGGAGCTGCGGCATTTCAAGTGCGATAAGACCCACCCACAGCGCAATTCAGACCCATGATCTTTTCTTCAGGCTGAGCACACATGGGGACACCTGAAAGCAGTTTTCCAAGTCAGATCTGAATTGCACACAGATTCAGCACTTAGAATCAAAATGGTAAAATCAGGCCATAGTGTTCAATTCTGGTTGCCATATTACCAGAAGAACGTGGAGGCTTTGGAAAGGATATAGAAAAGATTTACTAGGATTGGCCTGGTATGGAGGGCATTAGCTATGAGGAGATGTTGCAGAAACTTGTCTTGTTCTCACTGGAATGACAGAGGTTAAGGGCAACCTGATAGAAGTCTACAAGATTATGAGAGGCATGGATAGAGTGAACAGTCAGAAGTTTTTCCCAGGGTGGAAGAATCAATTACTAGGGGCATAGTTTAATGCGTGAGGGGCAAGATTTAAAGGAGATAAATGAGGTAAGTATTTAATACAGAGGGTGGTGTGTGCCTGGAATTTGCTGTCTGGGGAGGCAGTGGAAGCAGATACAATAATGAGTTTTAACTGCATCTTAACAAATATATGAATAGGATGGCAATAGTGGGATATAGTCCCTGGAAGGATAGGGGGTTTTAGTTCAGTTGGGCAGCATGATTGTGCAGACTTGAAGGGTCTATTCCTGTGCTATAATTTTCTTTATATTTTTGTTCTTTGTTATTATTACAATAAATAAATCATTCATTAAATTTGAGAGTTTAGAAAAATCCTAGGTCAACCCTTAAATATCATTTCCAAAGTATATTGAAAATGTGTTGAATCCAGAGGGAGTACGGTGAACCAAATTGTCCTTCATTTTTCCTTAATTGAATTTCTCAAAAATAAAACATGGAAAAGTGTGTTGACACCTGCTTGCAAAGCTACACATCTAAAGTTTACATTCTAATATGGCAAACGGTGGAATGTCATCCCTTTCATTCAATTGTACGCTATACCTTAATTTATCCTCCAGTCCTTAAATTAGTATCCATTTTTTTCCCTTCAAAAATCACTTTTCTAAGCCGCAGGAGAGAGAAACAAACCTGATGAGCTGAAATGGATGGGCACTCTCACTATATATTATCCGACTTATGTTGCGCTGACCTCTTTAATGGCATATTATCTTCCCTGAGATGGATGATTGTTTTGAGACACAGACATGCAGTCCTGTTATCAGTTTAATAGCTTATGTGGCAAACTTAGCTCTCTGCCAACACTTTAGTTTTGACATTAAACTCTGATGACAGGTGGAAGTGGGTCAGTGGGGTCAATGCTTCTCTCTTGGTGCTATCTGAGAGCAATTTGTACGCAATCCACTCAAATTAGATGCAGTTATGCCATTATTTTCAGTGCCAGAAGAACTGAGAACTCATTCTGATGGAGTCAGTGCCCACTGGGAGAAGTGTTAACCAGGTCAAAGAGCAAGTCTGAATGTTGTCCGTGCCTTAAAAATCCCAGGATCATTATAAGGGTAGGTAAAGTTAAAGTCACGTTTGGAGAGCCAAGAGAAATGTTATTTTTCAAGTAAAATGCAGATCTCGAGTTTTTTAATTAGAAACTTGGATGCTTATCATTTGATTTATATGTTGTCAAAAGTTGTGACATGCATGTTAATGCTTTTCATGTATGTTTAAATCATTTTAAATCACATTTTATCTACGTTCATGTGTGAAAGGTTCTATTCCCTGTGAATCAGTTTCATCCTGCTCTGTTATGGTAGCAGCACCCAAGATGAGCTTGTAGACGGAGGATACTAGTAGGAGGTTGCATTGGTGCAGGGAATGAGGAAAAGAAATGTGGATAGAAAGACGGATGGGTACAGTGATGTAAGCAAGGTGTTGGTTTGACCCCTATTTTTATTTTAAGTGACCTGGAGCAGGCATGTGATCAGGGAAAGAGAGATTCCTGGGAATCAGATGTTAGTGGGTGAGGAGAGCACCAGGTGAGTGACTTCAGCAGCTGTCAAGAGGATTTGAGATTGTCTCCCATCAAATGTCTTTAAATAAAACATTGATCAAAGGAGAGATGGTGCAGAACAAAACACGGTCTCCACCATTAAGTGGAAAATACCAAGATCATATTGTAATCAGCATTATAATGAGCAAATTAATGACTTAACTCTATGAAGAACTATTTTTCAACACAAAAAGATAAGCTTTATGTTCCACTGTATAGCGCACTGAGCAGCAGCCCAGATACCAGGTTGCTTTGAGGATAATTTCCTCTTGAACTGCAACTAATATTATTGTGGAACTCTGCCTGCAATACCGTCTGACACTACTTTGCAGCAAACTCATACTACTGAACACTTTTCAGGTACAATCATGTGAATCAGTGGAAGAACAAGAGAACAATTTTGGGCACAAGATGGTATATTGTCCTTTGCATAATATTCACTTAATTATAGAAATTAGCAGTAGGAGGCCATTTGGCCCATCGAGCCTGCACTGACAATAATCCCACCCAGGCTCTATCCCTGTAACCACCTCGTATTTACCCTATTAATCCCCCTAACACCAGGGAAAATTTAATATGGCCAATCAACCTAACCCATTCACTTTTGCAGTCTGGGAGGAACCAAGTACTCGGAGAAAACCCGCGCAGACACAGGGAGAATTGCAAACTGCATACAGTAACCCAAAGGCATAATTGAACCCGGGTCTCTGGCACTGGAGGGCAGCAGCGCTAACGACTGTGCCGCCATGTCACTTCTTGAAAGTTATTTCAGAGCCAGGAAGAAATGTAGTCATCCACAAGCTGGTGGATTCTGGAGCATCCAGGGAGTTATTGGTCGTGCTCTGCTGGTATCCTGACAAGGCAGCTGGAACCTTTACCAGTCACAGTTCTTATAGGTTTCATCTGTGTCAAGCAAAGAGTGATCTTTTACATACTAATATCACAAGATTCAAACATTAATGTCTGCTGTTGGGTAAGGATCACTTTTTTTTGAATGACGAGTGAACAAAATCAGTAAAACACACATTTTTAAGGAGAATAGGTTAGACAATCTGACAACAATAAATTCTCAAATGTGTTGATATTTGAATTAGAGTTGTTAATTAATTGCAAATAGCTTCTGTGATTGATATCTTAATTTTTTAAAGATTACATTCTTTAATGATTTGATTTGACTTATTATTGTCACATATATTAGTGTACAGTGAAATTGTTTTTTTGTGCGAATTATACACAAGGCATACTGTACATAGAAAAGAAGAGAGAACAGAATGTAGTACCATAGTTATAGCTTGGATGCAGAGGAAGATCAAACTTAATACAAAGTAAGTCCTTTCAGAAGTCTGTTGGTAACAGGGCAGAAATTCTTCTTGAGTCAGTTGGTAGTCCTTAATCTTTTGGAAGATGGAAAAAGGTGGAAAAGATTATGTCCAGGATGCATGGGGTCCTTAATTATGCTGGCTGCTTTTCTGAGGCAGCAGGAAGTGTAGACAGTATCAATGGGTGGGAGGCTGGTTTGAGTGATGGACTGGGCTTCATTCATGACTCTTTGTAGTTTATTGCGATTTTCAACACAGCAAGAGCAATACCAAGCTGTGATATATCCAGAAAGAATGCTTTCTATGGTGCATCTGTAGAAGTTGGTGAGAGTTGTAGCAGACATGCCAATTTCCTTAGTTTCTTGAGAAAATAAAGCCATTGGTGGGCTTTCTGAACTATAGCATCAGCATGGAGGGTGTAGGACAGGTTGTTGGTGATCTGAAACCTAAAAACTTAAAGCTCTTGACCAATTCTACTTTTAAAGTGCAACAATTGCACATAAGTCAAATCCAGCTTCAAGTGGAGATCACAGGGTTTCATAGCTGATGAAGCAACAGTTATCAACAAGTATGCACAAATGCCTATTTTGATCTTTGGAAAACCATCCAGCCTGTAGGGAATAAAAGCATGGTGCACTTCTGGGCAGAAACACAAGGCCTGCAATCATTGTGAAGACACCTGCAGAGCAGCCAGAGCTTTATTCACAGCTAAAGAGAAACATTGTCAATTGCATGGGGTAATTTTCATTTTCATCACTACTTGTATAGAAATGAGTTTGAAGTGATAGCCAATCATAAACCACCAGGTTGACAAGGTCTTGCTGCATTTAGGTACTGACTGCTTGAACATCTGAGGAACTGTGAGTGATGCTGAACATTGTGCAAACTTCAGTGAACATGTCCACTTCTGACTTTATGATAAAGCTGCTGAAGGTAGTTGGCCTACAACTCTACTCTAGGAAATTCTGCAGTGATGTCCTGGGATGATTTACCTCCAACAATCATGACCATTTTCTTCTGTATCAGGTCTGTCTCCAACAAGTGGTGAATCTCCTGCTTGATTTCGTGGACTCCAGATTTGTTAGGGGTCTTTAATTCCACATTCAATTAAATGCCTCCTTGTTGTCAAGGATAGTCACTCTCACCCCACCTCTAGGGTTCAACCCTTTTATTTATATTTGGACAAGAATGTATTGATATCTGGAGCTGAATGGTGATGGGGCAACTTACCTGATTTCTCTTGGTCCTATAAATATTTTAGTGTTACAATTTATGAACCTTCTCTGTTATCTCCCCAAAAAACTCCAGCAAATTATTTAAATATGATTTTCCCTTAATTAATCCATGATGGTTTTTCTTAATTATCCTATGCTTGTTTAAGTGGCTATTGATTTTGTTCCGACCTATAATTTCCATTAATTTTCCTATCATTGAAATCAATAAATCCAGGATGCTCTGAAGATAGACAGAGGTGAAGATAAAGTACATCTCCAACAGATGTGGTATCAGATTGAATAGTCTGAAGTTGCCAGATTTATCCTTGTACCCACTTTTGAACAAGGGTGTAACATTCACAATTCTCCAGTGCCAGGGCACACACACATATGGCTAAAAAAGATTGGAAGACTATCACTAGTTCTTCTGCAATTTCAACTCTCACTCACCTCAGAACCCTTGGATGCATCTCATCCAGTCCTAATTTACCTATTTTAAATAAAGACAACACCTTCCCCTTACACCTCCTCTTTCTCAATTGTAAATCCCTTGAGTATACCAGATCCCTCCTCACTCACCTTGGCCTGGATAACAACTTCTTCTATTGTAAAGACAGATACAAAGTACTAACTTAAGTCTTCCGCTACTTTTCCTGTTCTTTCACTTCCCTCTGGTCCTTCCATATTCACAGTAAGAAGTCTGATAACACCATGTTTAAGTCCAACCAATTTATTTGATAGTAAACTCACTATTACTATCAAATAAATCGGTTGGACTTAAATCTGCTGTTGTCAAACTTCTTACTGCATTTACCCCAGTCCAAAACTGGCATCTCCACATCATGCCTTCCACATTCAGCCTGATACAACATCTACCTCTTCCTTTTCACCTTCATCTCTGTCACACTCCACTCTGGATTTTGTTTTTCTCCATTCCCCCAACCCCGCCTCATTACCTTAACATTGCCTGCAATAATTTCCCTTTGAAGATAGCCCAATGTTCATCCACCATCTTTTCTATCAACATTTGGTTCCAATGCACTCAACTTAGATGCACTCTCATCCCATTGACATCGCTTTCCCCAATTAATTATCCTTACTCTGGATTGATCCTTGTCCTTTCCCATGATCAATCTAAGCCTTATTAGACAATGTCCCCTGAATGCTCGCCCACTGTTATTTGATCCATTTGGGCAACTCATTCCCCAAAGCCAGATCCAACAATACGATACTGTCATACAGCTTCTAGTAGCCATTGTTGCAGCTTCAACAGCAGCATAGCTGGAAGCTACCCAACATCTCAGTGCTGCTCTATGTCATGCAGATTCAGACTGGCTGCAGATCTCAGTGCTCAAAGCGGCATGCAGACCGTCGCAGCAATCTAGCAATCTGTCTTCTATCAGATTACCAAGATTGCTGAAGCTTTACACTGGGAGATTGGCAGTGGCACAGTTCTCTCTCAGAATGACAGCAGTCACATTCTCACTGCTGCTACTCTGCCAGTGCCCTTGCTGGTGGCTGTCAATGAGTCAGCCCAAACATTTGCTGCCCATGCTGAGATGGTGCAGTCTGCAGTCGGGCCCTCAAGCACAGAGCTGCTAGAGGGCATCCTGATAGCCAGCCGCAGTCTCCAACACCAAAAATCTTCCTCCAGCCATGCTGCAGCCATTGGGATATTATTGATTCATGGCACAGAGGCAAAAGCTACGAGAATGCACAAACAGTGAATAGTTTGTTTCTGTTTGTATGATTGGATGTGTTGTTGGATAACAATGTTATGGAAAGGTTTTTGTTGGTGTGTTTTATTACAAAGTCTGGCCAAGTGGACACTATAATGGGACATCAAAAATGGATGGAAATTGTGGAATAGTGCAGCAATGGTGAGGAGAGGATGACCTCTGCAGATAACTGGAGTCTAAGCAGGTGATTACAAAAGTGTCCACCCAGAATGAACAATTCCAGGATTCCTCTTCCTTCTCCCACTCTTCTCCCTCTCCTCTCGAGCTGCCCTCTTATACCAGGTGGCAATGACTGTGCCTCATCATGGTGAGATTGTACAGAATGCAACAGGCAATCATAAATTTGGAGTCATGCCCCAGAGATATTGCAGGGCTCCCTATGAGCAGGAGAGCTTATGCTTGGAGATGCTGACTACCTGATTCTGGTGGCAACATGGCTCTCCCTCATGGTTGTCCTCAAGTAGTCAGATGATGAGGGAGCATGGGATAATCCTGCACACCTGCTTTATCCCATGTCTCATGTTGGAGGCCAATTTCCGGCTAAGTACCTGAGTAAACATCTTGGATTTCCAACATAACTGAGCTGAGCAAAAATGACTCATCGCCATTGCTGAGATTTTCAACACCCACTTTCATCAGGTGGGTTTGGTGATGGGAACAGAAAATATTGTGAGAAATGCAAAGCTGTGATTTATGTCTGTGTAAAAACTTGATTGCCCATTCTCCCCATCAATGACGGCCATGTCTCCCAACTATCAACGTCAGGAACCTCGTTATAATAATTGAACATATCATTATCAGGCCTCTAAGCCAGAATCAACCTCCATCAAAAAGTCTATCCAAGCTGGCGTGATGTAATGCGAACTCAGTAAGAATCTAGCAACATCAATTTTAAATCCAACCGATTTATTTGATAGTAAGTCTGCGAGCATTTGCCTGATGAAGATGAAAAGGTCGAAAGCTCGCAGATTTACTATCAAATAAATCGGTTGGATTTAAAATTGGTGTTGCTAGATTCTTACTGAGTTCTTACTACCCCAGTTCAATGCCGGCATCTCTACATCGTGATGTAGTGCAGCATGGAGTATGCCTGGTCTCCAAAGGCATGCACCTAGTGAGAGTACTCTCAGGGAAGCTTAAGTGAATGCAGTACTTCAGGGAAAGAGGGTTATGCCTAGATAGTGCCCCTGCTTCAAGCTAATGCCCAATTGGCATCTCCTGGCACTATCCAGTAGTGCTTACATAATGTCTGGGTAGTGCTGGGGGAACAAGAGGGTATTGCAGTAGTGTGTTAGGGTATTGCTGGAGAAGGGGTGCTATGAGTGCACTTGGGTGAACTGGCTTGTTCAATATGTGCTAGAGGGCCTCTAAAAATCTGTCCTGAGTCAATGAGTCTCTAAGATGATAGTGGGAAGGCAAAACAGAAGTCACCCTGCCAGAAATATATTGTGGGATTTGTGACTTGAACTTCTTTTCCCCTACATGACAGTGAAAGCCACCATTGCCTTTGGCTTCAATGCCACTTTACCCACCCAACATCGGCCTTTGCTGATATTGGGGAAACTCCTCGCCCAAATGTTGTTTAAAATGGTATTATCCTCATGCTAAATGATATTTCTTTTTGGGTTATCCATAGTTTCTTTGTCTTGGGAAAGTGCACAGCATACCAGTCAGTAATGATTTCATAATGCACTGAGATTTGGAGATGAGAAAAGCACTCAAACTTTGCTATGAAAATTTTAATAAAAATAAGAAAGTCGATAAAGGTGTTTCTTCAACAGTGTTAATTGAAATGTTATGAAATTTCAGGTAGATCAACAGAATTAATGCTGCAAGGCCCGTAGTGGGATTAGATGGAGATTGTTGAATTTTTAGAGAGAAAGATTCATAATCATTCAATTCAGTAAGGCAGTGACATATGTAGAACTCAAACCTAGAGCAGCATGGTGGCACAGTGGTTGGCACTGCTGCCTCACAGTATTAGGTCACTGCCTGTATAGAGTTTGCATCTTCTCCTGTATCTGTGTGAGTTTCCTCTGGATGCTCTGGTTTCCTCCCACACTCCAAAGATGTGTGGGTTAAGTTGATTGGCCAGGGTCAATTATCCCTTTGCTGCAGGGGCTAGGATGGTATATAGGTGGGGCTGAAGGGATATGGCCTGGATCGGATGGTAGTTGGTGCAAACTCGAGGGGCCAGATGGCCTCCTTCTGCACTGTAGAGATACAATGAACCTTTGATCTACAAACTCATATGTTAACTTTACATAATAAACAATATTTTGACTTTCTTGATAATAAATGACCAGCTACTAAATATCAACGTAAGACTTTAGCAAGGTTATCATTTAATAAAAAGCCATTTACTAAAGAATGCATTTGTAAATTTATTAACTTAGTATTTTGTTTTTAAATGCTTAAAGGTTAAAAACATAAATTGAAAAAGCCTCGTGTATTAGTATAATGTTAAACCAGGACTGGCAGGAAACTGAGCCTGCCCTGTGCTGTGAACACGTTACAGAGTAAATCATGCTGTCATTTATAATTAAAATCCCTTTCTTTGATGGAAGCAAGGCTTTTGGGAAAGTTTCACATAACATTGCTCGTTAACCTCTAAAACTGTGGGGATTCTGCATAATCCATGGGAATGGATAAGAAGTTGGCTGAAAGATCGAAAATAAATGCTCCTCAAAGGAGTTACTTCAGAGTACGGGAATGAGTTGGAGGCTCCTGGGATTGGTATTAGGACCACTACAGCTCCTAGTGTACTGAAAGGTACATTAAATATGGATTCAAGACCCAAAGCAAAGTGGCCACATCTGGAGTATTGTTATCAATTAATTGCCTAATTTTAGAGATTAATTTCTTTAACACCTATTATTACAGAAATTAGTTACAATTAATTGACATACTAATTAATATATAAATATATAGATACATATTAATGAACTGAAAGAGAACGTAAATTTCAAATTACATTAGGTATATTTTGTATTTTGACTGGCCAGCCCTTGTGATACAGAGCAACCACATTTCTCACTATCGGAGGAGGCCTAATGCATTCTGTTTTGCAGTTCATAGATGAAGATAAATAGCCACCTTCAATATCAGTCACAGTTTATCACAGTAAGATGGGCAAGATCTTATTGCTTGTTCTGGATATAGCAATTTTCAATCATTTGGTTTCTTTCAATAGTTTTTATTCTTTCTTGTCTCTAAACGCTTTGCGGTAATGTCCAAACCATACAACATCCTTATCATTTACAAATGCATGTCAAACTAAGATTAACTGAGATGAACATTTTAAATTGCAAAATTAACAGTGCTTTATTAAAATTGATAATCTGACTGTTCAGGGATCTGTTATGCATGGTCTGATCATTCAAGTGAGAAGGAACTGTAAACATTGGGAGCGATCTTAATAGAATTTGGCAAAGTGTCAGTTCTGGGGAGAAAACTGGCACGAAGCTCTTCAATTCCACTGACCAGATTTCTCTCCAGATTTTGAGTCTCTTCATCTGAAAGAAAGGAGTGGGCGTTGTTTGATCGGTCATTCTGGCGAGATGGGGACTCTTAGAGCCAGAAAGATAATTTGCACTGCGATCAAGGTACCATCTTTAATGCCTTGTCTCTCCCTCCCCCGCCCCCATTTCTGGCATTCACATTGCCCCTCACTCTCTGCAATGATCACTGGCATCCCCACCTTCCCACACCGCCACAATCATTGCTGTTATTCATATTGCCCCTACCGTACCCCCTGCAATATTCACCTTCATTTCCAGCACCCACCCTGCTCCCACAATCATCACTGGCATTCACGTTGCACTCCCCACCTCCTGCGATCATCACTGTCATCCCCTCCACCACCGCCAGCCCCTGACCACCCACTGCACTCTGAACCGCCGTACAATCATCATGGGCATTCACATCCACCCTCTCTCATGATCATCATCAGCATCTTCACCTTGAAATCATTGCAGCATCCCCATTCCCCTCCCCCCACCTCCCCACAACACTGATCATTGCCAGCATCACAGTTCCCCCACCACCCCACTCACAATCATTGCAATATCCCATTCCCATCCCCCTCATCTTTGCCGGCAATCACAAACTTCCCCGCACAATTTTCTCCTGCCCTACTACAAATGGATGAGCCTCCCCAATAGGGCTCACTCCTGGCACTGCCAACAGCGTTAGGGCACTGCTCGGCCATGTCCTTCTCTCCAAGGAATCCCTATGGGAGGTTTATATCTGGCCAAACCAAATGTACACTCTGACTTTTATATAGAATCAAAGAGTAATAGAGGTTTACTGCATGGAACCAGGTCCTTCAGCCCAACTTGTCCATGCCACTTTTTTTTTAAAACCCCTAAGCTAATCTCGTTTGTCCATATTTGGCCAAATCCCTTTATACCCATCATACCCATGTAACTTCTAAATGCTTTTTAAAAGACAAAATGTATCCACCTCTACTACTAATTTTGGCAGTTTGTTCCAGACGCTCATCATCCTCTGTGTGAAAAAAATTATCCCTCTGGACACTTTTGTATCTCTCCCTCTCACCTTAAAATATGTTGATTTATTGTAAATATTGGGTAGATTGGATGCAGTAGGCACAGCAACACCAAAGGCCATGTAAAAGTGTGATGTGGGCATGCCCAACTTTCACTATCACTGATCAGTTGCCAGCCCATTAGGTTCTCTACAGAACAAGATTTTTGCAGTGTCAAAAGAATGCTAGAATCATTTAAAAATGGCAGACAAAACTCTCTTCCAGAATTCCTACCACCACCGCCCCCCAGCACCCATAGATTTTAATGGAGCAGAATAAGTGTGTAGCATGATGAAGACAGAGCAAACTGCTTAAAAATGCAAGGCCGCACCCAAGTGAAGATGAGAAACAAACAAACCAGCCCCCAGGGAGCAAGAAGAACAAATTGTTTTCTATAATTCAGCCACCCATCAAAATCGCAACTGTCTAAGGAAGAGGCATTAAAAATGCAAATTCCTGGAGATTGAAGCAATGGCTGGCACAGACAGACCCATCCAAAACCTGTTAGAAATATACAATGGGTGATGTTGCCCAGAAAGCCTTTAGCAGAGGAAACAAGCTTAGACCTATCCCTTCTCTTTTTCTCTCTCTCTTTTGGAGTAAGCATGTTGCTTGTTTTGAGAAGCCAACCCTACTGGAAACCTGCCAGTGAACAGAGATCTCTCATTATAATTGTAAAATTGTCCACATCTAACTGCATTCAAGAATTCAGCTAATTTGAATAGGTTGCAATGTTTAAAATAAATGTCTCACGGACAATCAAAGGATACTTAATAACATATTCTTTTACCTTTTACCTTTTTTAATTGGACTCACACTCCTTTTCTTTCTGATACCCAATGTTTGTATGCATGTATGTGTGTTTGTACATGGGTGCACGTTTGTATGTGTGTGTATTTGTATGTGTGTGGATGTTTGTATATGTTTGTGTGTTATATGTGTGTGGATATTTGTACATGTGTTTGTTTGTATGTGTATTTATATACATGTGTGTTTGTATGTGAGTATGTTTTTGTCTGTGTGTGTGTATTTGTATGTGTTGAAGAGGTTCTAATGACTGCATGAGGGCCAATGCTTGATGTTGCATTTTTATTCTTTTTCTTGGATTTAGTCATTAACAAATTTGTTCTTTCTTTGAGTCAAGAAAATGTTGTTTAATTGGTTCTTTATTGCTCACAGCTTAAATGATTATATACATTCTGGTTAGGAAAAGACTTCTCATAAAAATAACCTTAAACCTTTGTCGTGAGCAACAAAGAAGTCCAATAAAGAAATGCCAGTTCATTCCTTCTCACATGGTCAGAACAGGAGTTGTAACAAGTTATATTTTCTGTAACCGTTTTTGTCAATGTTTCAATGTTTATTTCACATCATTAAGAGGCATGAAATTTTTAAAATTAAAGCTTAGTTCATACTTTTGATGAGTAATAGAAACAGTTGTTTTTTTTTCAAAGAATGATGAATAAGTGCTTAGTTGCTTTTTTAAGGAGTTTCACACATGCCATTCTTACTTTACTGTTTGTGGGTTCTGTCCTTATAGTATACTGGATGATTGGGCATGGAAGGACCATGAGGTCTCACGGAGAGTATGGAGGGGCCATGTGTTGGTGGGAAGCATTAGCTGACATTGAGTTGGCACAGAGGCATAGAGATGGAATGGAAAGTGAGGGAGGTCTGATGGAGTGTAAGGGATGAAAGTTAAAGAGCCTAAAATTTAGCTAAATAACTGGGACAAAGGCAGTCTTTTAGCCAACCAGGCTCAGCACTCAGCTGCCACTGCGGTCACCACTGAACTGCTTCTGGGCTCATAAGGCTTGACTCTATCCCACATCCTTTGTTGTTCTGGGCACTTTCCCCTGAGGTGAGTGCAGCAAGCCAGGAAAGTTCCCGAATTGAGCTACCTATCACTGTAGTGAAAACCATAAGAAGTCTCACAACATCAGATTAAATTCCAACAGATTTATTTGGTAGCACAAACCTGACTTACCTAATGAAGGAGCAGCACTCTGAAAGCTAGAGGCTTGCACTACCAAAAAACCTCTTGGACTTTAACCTGGTATTGTGCGACTTCTTACTGTGTTTACCCCAATCCAGCACCGGCATCTCCATATCACTGTAGTGAAACCCCAGACCTAACCCAGACAACACTGATATACAATAGGACTTAGGAGGTAACTTAATAGAGCAATTTTTCAATTTTTTTCTACTCAAGAGTACCTTAGGACTTTGGGACATTCTATTAATTATAACACAAGGTGCAATACTGTCTACATGACAATATTTCTTTGTTTTTGTACTTATCTGTAAGGAACACCATAGAATTATTAATTTATCTAATTTTGTTGGGCTTGGGTTACATTTATCATTTGATATTCCATTTATTTATTTTATTACCAAACAAAATGTACAATCCAACTGTTTCTTTAATACTTACATTTTCTTCCTGCATCTCGAATGGCAGGAAATTCATATTATTGGCATTATGTTAATTCTTTCTCTTTACAGTCTGGTTTAATATTCACATGATACTGTCTCAGATGAATCTGAATGCATTCTCATTTCTAGAGTTTTTTGCTAAGCAAATTGGCATCTTTCAGAGTCATAAACTATGGAGAATAGCTGGATTATACTCCGAATGGCGTTGTCAATATTTTTGCTGTCAGCACTACCACATTTAAAATTAAATATGTTTTAATTTAATTTATAATACAGTGATAGTAATCAGTCATGGTAAACCTTTGATGTATTACAATGCCATCAATGTTGCATATTTCATAAAGCTCCTCAATCATTAACATAGTATTTCAAAAAGTCTTGCATCTATACAGGACGATTCAATGTCATTAGACATTGTAAACTGCTTTATAATCAATGAAGTGTTTTGGAAGTGTAGTCATCAACACTCCTTCTAATTTCTTTGTAGACTCCAGGTGATTTAATTAAGTGCATAGATGCTCATTTTGGGTTTTGCCAGGGTCATTCAGCTCCTAACCTCATTTCAGCCTTGGTTCAAACAAGGACAAAAGAGCTGAAGTTCAGAGGTGAGGTGAAGTGATTGCCCTTGGCACCAAGGCAGAATGTGACTGAGTGTGGCCTCAAGGAGCCCGAGCAAAACTGCTGAGCCAAAGGGGGTTGCGGAAATCTCCCTACTGGCACAAAAGAAGATGTTTGTGATGGTTGGAAATCAATTATCTCAGTTCTGGGACATTTCTGCAGGAGCTCCTTAGGATAGTGTCCAAGGGCCAACGATCTTCAACTGCTTCATCAATATCCTTTTTTCCTTCATATGATTAGAAATGGGGATGTTTGCTGATAACCATACAATGTTTAGCACCGTTTGTGACTCCCCAGACACTGAACCAGTTCCTGTCCAAATACAGCAAGACATGGACAATATATAGACTTGGGCTGACAAGTTACAAATAACATTTGCTCCACACATGTGCCAGGCAATAACATCTCAGCAAGAAAGAATCTAACCAATTGCCCATTATCATCACTGAATCCTCCACTTCAACATCCTGGGTGGTACCATTGACTAGAAACTGAACCGGATTAGCCATACAGGTCAAAGGCTATGAATTCTATGGCAAGTAACTCACCTCAAGACCACATTCTCCAAGGCCTTTCCACCATCTACAATGAATAAGTCAGGAATGCCTTGCCTGAATGAGTGCAACTCCAACAAAAGTCCAGAAACTCAACACCATCCAGGACAAAGCAACCCATTTTACCACTGACAGACAGCGACAGCCATTCTGTACCACCTACAAAAAACACTGCCAGAACTCATAAAGATCTTAGGCAACATCTTCAAAACCCATGAACACTACCATCTAGAAGCACAAGAGCAACGGATGCCTGGGAACACCACCATGTGGAGCTTCCTCTCCACATCACTCACCATTCTGAGTTGGAAACATGTCATAATTCCTTCACTGTCACTGGGACAGCAGTGGTTCAAGAAGGCAGCTCATCATCACCTTCTGAAGAGGAATTAGGGATGGCTAAAAAATACTGGCCAGTGATTCGCACATCCTGTAAATGAATAAAATAAATGTGATAAATGGAGTGGCATGGTGGTACAGTGGTTAGCATTGCTGCCTCATAGTATCAGGGACTGAGTTTGATTCCCACTTGGGATCACTGTCCGAGTGAAGTTTGCACAATCTCCCAGTGTCTGTCTGGGCTTCCTCCAGGTGCTCTAGTTTCCTCCCACAGTCCAAAGATGTATGGGTTAGGCTGATTGGCCAAGCTAAATTGCTCTTTTGTATCAGGGGGAGTAGCTAAGATAAATGCATGGGGTTATGGGGATAGGGCCCGGATGGGAATATGGTAGGTGCAGACTTGATGGGCAGAATGGCCTCCTTCTGCACTGTAGGATTCTATGATAACTTGTATCATCTTGTACCTGACTGGGCAGCTTACAGAAGACATTAGCAGTCACCGTTGCAATGTCGGAAAATCAGCAGCCAATTTGCACATATTAGTATTCCAGAAACATTAATGTGACGATGATTGGATAATCTATTTTGGTGATGTCAATTCAGGGAAAAATATTGGCAGGCCACCCGTGACAATGCCTCTATTTTTCTCCAAGTTGTGCTATAAGATCTTTGAGATCCATCTGAGTGGCACAATGGCATTCACAGCCCCTGTGACCTGGGTTCCATTCCAGCCTAGGGTGACTGCCAGTGGAGTTGTATTTTCTCCCCATGTCTGCATAGGTTTCTTCTGGATGCTCCAGAGGAGTCATGATGTAGAGATGCTGGCGTTGGACTGGGGTAAACATAGTAAGAGGTCTGACAACACCTGTTTTAAATCCAACCGATTTATTTGATAGTAAAATCGCTAGCTTTTGGCGTTATGGCCTTCGTCAGGCGAATGAGGTGTTCTGGTCTGCAATAGCACGCGTAACAGCAGAGACATCTGCAATTTGGGATTCTCTGGTTCTCAGAGGCAGACAGGGCCTCAATTTAATACCTGATCTGAAAGACAACATATCTGACAATGCAGCTCTCTTTGAACTGAATTGAAGTACCATCATTAACTTTGCTTAAATCTCAGAGTGAGCCTTGAATCCAGAATCTTCTAATCCAGAAATTAGAATGATACCAATTTAGCCACAACTGATATGAATGCTGCCCCCACCCTGTAAGGTGATACATTACATGCCAGGTGCAAAGGTAAATTCAGATCAAAGTGTGTCAGGACTTCTGACTTTAGTAGTGCCTCTTCAGCTTTTAAAAAAAATTTCATACTGGCCCACTCATTTTGTGACACAATTGCTGAAATTTTACCATCTCACCTGCCACAGGAATCGGGCGGGATCTTACGAACCTCGGGTGAGTGAGACAGTACAGTTCCAGCAAACAACTGGAATTTTACCACCCCGCCTGCCACAGGAATGGGAACAGGCAAGGGGCAGACAATGTGAAGGTCCATTAACCTTGGTCAGGATTTGGAACTAGCAAGGCAGTAAAATCCTGTCAAATAAATTATGTAAATATGTAAATTTAAAGTTAGTTGTAGATTAGGGACAAACATTCCATAATAGTTTAATAAGCCCAGAAAAGAACACAACTGATTGATGTTTTCAACTGCATTTGCCTCAGTGAGAGCTTGACTTTTGAAAGTGATTTGTGCAGTCCTTTTGCATCTATGACATGACCCAGATATTACTTTGAGGATTAGAAAAAAATCACATTTATCTCTCTATGCTGTTAATCTGTAATCTACTAGTTTCTGCAATGTGGCATCTGTGTTGTGGAGATGTTCTTCCTCATGCCTTCCAGTAACCAAGATATCATCTAAGTAATACTAGATTCCATTAATCAGCTCAGAATTTGATCCATGTCACATTGGAACAATGTAGGTGTAGACTTGATGCCAGTTGGAAGTCTTTTATATCTAAATAGCCCTTTGTATGTCATAATTGTCAAATATTGTTGTGAATCTGGATCTAAATTCATCTGGAGATGATAGACTAAGGTCAATTTTACTGAAGTGTTGGCCTCTAGACAACCCAATAAATAAATCATCAATCGGGGCAGAGGGTACTGTTCTACACACAGTACTGGACTGATTGTAATTTTAAAATCACCACAAATGCATATCTATCTGTCCTTCATCACTGGTACTATTATCATGGTCCAATCATTCATATTAACATTTCAAGGATTCTCACCTTCACCAGCCGTTTTAATTTAAGCCTTGACCTTAGGCTTATTGTATATGGCATTGACCTAGCCTTTAAGCATTTTGCTTGACTTTCATTTTTTATCTTTAATTGGACTGTGATCTCCTTCATGCTTCCCAGCTGTCCATTAAGGACAATGATATGTTTCTTTAAAATCTTGACCTGCTTTGGAATCTGGTGAGATTCACTTCAGTCCAGTTTAATTTGATCTTCTTCATCTGGGCTGTCCTTGTTAGCGCTGAATAGTTTGTTTAACAATGTGTAGGGATAGATCTGCCATCAGTCCATTCATGTTTGCATCGATATGGCTTCAATAGAATCACTTCTTCAGAATAGGTTTTTAATGTTACCTTCAAGCATTTCAAGGTAATATGTTGTAGCTTTCTTAGTAAACAATTTCAGGTATTAATGAAACTGCTTTTCCAGTGTCCACTTCCATTTTCATTGATTGTTCATCCAGTAAAGCAGTGATCCGAATTGGTTTGTTACACGTGCAATGACCATTCATCTTCTGACTGTGACTCTGGTACATTCGGCACTTCCTTTTTATAGTTCTTGCTTGGAATTTCTTGTTCCTTTCTCCAATAAATATGTTCGATGTGCCCTTTCTACCATGATTTCTGCACTTTGAGTCTTTTGCTCCAACAATCTGAGCTGCATGCCCAACTTTTGCACAATGGTAGCAAGTTTGAACCTATTTGGGCGTCAGCTGACATTTTATGGACTGTGGTGCTTGAATTTAATTGTTGAGTTCCCTTGGTTGCCAATTCCATGGAGACTGTGAATTCTAAAGCCCTCTTTAGGTTTAGGTTGGGTGGCAGTGTGGCACAGTGGTTGGCACTGCTACCTCTCAACACCAGGAATCTGGGTTCAACTCTGGCCTTGATGATTGTGTGAAGTTTGTCCATTCTCCCTGTGTCTGTATGGGTTTACTTTGGATGATCCAGTTTCCTTTCATAGTCTAAAGATGTGCAGGTTGAGTGGATTGGCCCGGCTAAATTGCCCCTTAGTGCCCAAAGATGTTCTTTTGGACAGGTTGTGCAAACTTGATGGATCAAATGGCCTCCTTGTGCAACGTAGGGATACTATTGTTAACAACTACTTTTGGATAGTTTCGCTTTTTAACCGACACACTAGTTTGTCTCTAATAGTGTCATTCAAGACAACCCCGAATTCACACAATTCAGCTAATTTCTTCAGAGTAGCTATCAACTGTGTGATTGAGTCATCTTCTCATTGGTTACATTTATGGAACCTGAACCTCTCGACAATGGCCAAAGGTTTCGGTGAATTGTGGCTCCTGAGCCTGACTTTTCCGGCTGTACCAGACTTCTCAGGACGTTGAATGTTTTCCCTCACATTGTACTCAGGAAATTAGGGACCACACTATCTGCTGCCATTTTAGTTGCTTGAACAAAATATTCAAATCTTACAGTGTACAGTTCCAAGGCATCAGTAGGCTTTAAAATAGATAAAGGTAAGTGTAGTCCTCAAGATGCTAAATTGGGGGAAGGCTAATCACAACAATATTTGGCATGAACTGAAGAATGTAGATTGGAGGCAGATATTTGAGGCCAAATCAATATCTGGCATATGGGAGGCTTTCAAGTGTAAGTTGATAGAGATTCAGGACTAACACATTCCTGTTGGGATGAAGGATAAGCATGCAAGTTTTGAGAACTTTGAATAATGAGACATGTTGTAAGCTTAGCCAAAAAGAGAAAGGAAGCATTTATCAAAGCGAAGCGGCTGGCAACATATGAAGCAAATGTGGGATACAAGTAGAAAGAAAATTAAGCGAAGAGTAAGGAGGATTAAAAGGAGCCACAAAACATCATTGGTCACTGGATTAAGGAAGGCTTTATAAAGAGCAATGGAGTAGCCAGGAAAAGCATTGGCCCATTCAAGAACAGGGGAGGGAATCTACGTGTGGAGCCAGAGGAAATGAGTGAGGAATTAAATGAATATTTTGTATCAATATTCATCAAAGAGAAGGATTTGGTGGATGATGACTCTGGGAAAGGATATGTAGATAGTTTGAATCATGTTGAGATTAAAAAGAAGGATGTATTGGAGTTCTTGAGAAACATTAAAGTAGACAAGTCTCCAGAGCCTGACGGGACATACCCCAGAATATTGAGAGAGGCAAGGGAGGAAATTGGTGGGGCTTTCAGAAAATCTATGTATCCTCACTGGCTACATGGGAGGTCATGATGGAGAGATGCTGGCGTAGGACTGGGGTAAACACAGTAAGAAGTCTGACAACACCAGTTTTAAATCCAACCGATTTATTTGATAGTAAACTCGCAAGCTTTCGCTAAGGCCGTAGAGCCGAAAGCTTGCGAGTTTACTATCAAATAAATTGGTTGGATTTAAAACTGGTGTTGTCAGACTTCTTACGTGGGAGATCCCAGACTATTAGAGAATAGCCAAAGTTGTTCCTTTGTTTAAGAAGGGTAGCAAGAATAATCCAGGTAATTTCAGGCTGATGAGCCTTATGTCAGTGATAGGGAAATTATCGGAGAGGATTCTTTGAGACAGAATTTAGTCCCACTTGGAAATAAATGGACATATTAACTAGAGGCAACAAGGTTTTGAATAAGGGAGATCGTATCTCACTAACTTGATTGAGTTTTTCAAGAAAGTGATAAAGATGATTGATGAGGGTAGGTCTGCGGATGTTGTCCAGATAGACTTTAGTAAGGCCTTTGACAAGGCAGACTGGTACAGAAGGTGGAGTCGCATAGAATCAGAGGTGAGCTGGTATGGTGGATACAGAACTGACTCAGTCATAGAAGACAGAAGGTAGCAGTGAAAGGGTGCATTTTTGAATGGACAGCTGTGACAAATGGTGTTCCTCAGAAATCAGTACTCGATCAATATTATTTGTAATATATATAAATGATTTCGAAGAAAATGTAACTTGCAAGATCACCAAGTTTGCAGACAACACAAAAGTTGGTGGATTTGTGGATAGTGATGAGACCATCAGAGGATACAACAGGGTACAGATCGGTTGGAGACTTGGGCAGAAAGATGGCAGATGGAATTTAATCCAGACAAATGTGAGGTAATGCATTTTGGAAGATCTAATACAGATAGGAAATATAGTAAAAGGCAGAACCCTTAAGAGTATTGATAGGCAAAGGGATTCGAGTCACTGAATGTAGCAATGCAAGTGGAGAAGGTAATCAAGAAGGCATATGGCATGCTTGCCTTCATTGGCTGGAACACTGAGTTTAAAAATTGGTAAGTTATGTTGCAGCTTTATAGAACCTTAGTTAGGCCGCACTTGGAATATAGTGTTCAATTTTAGTCGCCACACTATCAGAAGGATGTGGAGGCTTTGGAAAGGGTACAGAAAAGATTTACCAGGATGTTGTTGCATTAGCTATGAGGAGAAACTTAGTTTGTTCTCACTGGAATGACGGAGGTTGAGGGACAACCTGATACAAGCTTACAGGATTGTGAGAGGCATGGACAGAGTGAATAGTCAGAAGCTTTTTCCAGGGGCATAGGTTTAAGGTACAAGGGGCAAGGTTTAAAGGAGATGTATGAGGCAAGTTTTTTTACGCAGAGGGTGATAGGTGCCTAGAACTCACTCCCGGGGAGGTGTTGGAAGCAGATACGAAAGTGACTTTTGAGAGGCGTCTTGCCAAATACATGAATAGGATGGCAATGGAGGGATATGGTCTTCAGAGGGGTAGAGGGTTTAGTTCAATCAGGCAGCATGGTCGGTGCAGGCTTGGAGGGCTAAAGGGCCTGTTCTTGGGCTGTAATTTTCTTTGTTCTTCAGTACCAAATATTCTGACAATCTTTACAATGCAAATTGTTTGTGTAAGCATGATGTGCCACAAAATTTGTTTAACAATACATTGCTTCCTTTTCCAAACAAGCCCTGAGTTCAACCTGTTTCCTTTCATGTTTTGCAACGCTCTTAACTTTAAACCGATCGATGCAGGGTACTTGCTATTCACAGAGCTCCCTATACTGTTCCAGATCCATCCAAGTAAAGCATGCGGCAAAATTCTTTTCAACATCATTCCTCCTAAATCTTTGTTTTAATTTTGGTTCTTTTCATGGCTGCTATCAATATTTCGCACTCCTCCATCGCCAGCTTTGGTGCATGATTTTTAAAAAAAATTTCTTAAGTCTTTATCTGCAGTATGGATCAATGATTTTTCTCTCTAATACTTTTTCAAATGATGGCAATGTGGACCAATCACCTTGTCACCAGCTTTTTTGTGTGGTATTTTTAAAGGATAGGTTTATAGACTACTAAGGTACAAACAAACAACTGCCTCTTCCATTTGCAGCATGCAGCCAACATGTCAGGTAGTTATTTCATTGATCTCACTGCACTTGAATAAAAGAATTGTATTTTCAGGTTCTGCCATCCACATGTGTTGTGCAATAAAGCTGTATGATACCATATATTGACAATGTCTCTCCATAGCCTCCTTATCTGTTCACATTGGCAGAAAACAAGCTATCTTTCAACAAACTAAATCTTTCTCAAAAGATACTCAATCTCACAGCCTTGTCCTTTTCCTATTCCAAGCACTCTTCATGCACTGCTAGTATATTTTGGTGCATGTCCCTTATCTCTGTAGGTGATAACACTAATGTCAAACAAAATACTTTCCTTATTTTAAAACCACTGCCATAAACAAGTTTAGAAAGGGTCAAATGCAATACAGAGCACCCATTGTATTATGAGTCTTTATATAACTATTCATAGAACATAGACAGATATTTTTCATACATAACTGGAGTGCATCTTCTGTGTGGCAGAGCTTCCACTTACCTCAAGCAATTTTATAGCCTTGACATATTTAAATATTTAAAAGGTGTTTACTCGACAGACTGTTAGGATAAGTGTCTGTTTGCCTGCATAAAAGACCAAAGACATCATCAGGACATGAAATGAGCGGTCCCTTAAAGTGCTCTTGTTCACTAGGGACAACATAAATACACAATGTTGAGGATGATGTCAAGTTGTTTTTTCTTGTTGTTGGTTCCTTGACCATATGCCGTGGACCCAGTTTAGCAGCTATATCCTTTAGGACTCTTCCAGCTTGGTCTGTAGTGGTGCTACTGAACTATTCTTGGTGGTGGATATTGACATCCATTCGGTGGCCTTGCCATCCTCAGTGCTTCTTCCAAGTGATTTTCAACATTGAGGAGCACTGATTCATCAGCTGACAGGGACGGTGCATGGTAATCAGCCGGTTTGATTGTCCATGTTTGACCTGGTGCCCTGAGGACTCCCAAGGCAACTTCCTCTGACTGTATACTGCTGTGCCTCCATCTCTGCTGGGTCAGTCCTGCTGCTGGGACAGGGTGATGACAGTGTTGTCTGGAGGTCAGTATCTGTAAGTTATGATTTCTTGAGTATGACTATATACATCAAGCTTTTCTTTGACTAGTCTGTGAGACAACTAAACTGTTTTTAAATTTTCTAAGATGTTGATTGCTTACCTTAAAGAAATGGTGCTGTGTATTTTAAAAAAAATCATTTTCAGTAGTTAAAAAGTAAATGATTCATAGCTGGTGGAGTGATGCTGAATAAAATTTTTTCTATGATTAAACCCCTTTTCAGCTTTATAAATCAAAATGAGCTTAGTTACTCTTAAACAAATCAGCCGCAATTTTTCCGTGAATCGGAGCAGGTGAGGGGCAGAGCATGGCAAGGTAAGAATTTACGGTTTCAGGACAAGCAAGGCCTAAAATCCTGTCCATTAATTAATATTTTGAAAACAAAAGCTTTACTTCTAAATTAGACTACAAGACATTGGGCCCGATTTTACTATTACTTTGCACCATTCTCTGGAGTAAAAACTTGGTAAAACTGGGCATGAGATGAGTAGCGTGATCCGCACCTGGTGCTGTGCTTGTTTTCCCTTTATCAAGGCCCAAAAATGGCTGCAATCGGGACTGTGCCTGAATTGGACATTTACAAGCATTTGTATGCATTCAGATTGACTTAATGGGCTGCACGCCCAAACTTACCGGCACTTCCCCTTTACTACAGTGTTCTTCCATGCAGAATTGGTGTTAAATGGACATGTTCCAAAGAAGCCTGATTCAGATGCTCGAGTTAGTGCAGAGGCAATGCCGACCATCCGACGGCACTTTGCTTGAGATTGTTGGGGATGGGGGGGCGGGGGAGATGGGTACACTGCTGCTCTGCTTATGATCAGTGGGAAGGGGGGTTCTGCTACCACTCTGCCTGTGATCGGGGGGGTGGGGGGGTGGGGATGCGCTGCTACTCTGCCTGAGATCAGTGGGTGGAAGAGGGGTCTGCTGCCATTCTGCATGAGATCGGTGGAAGGAAAGGGGGTAAGAGGCCTGCAATCAGGTCTGAGTGGCGGGGGTTAGAGGGATAGGGGGTCAGTAATATTGTGGGGATGGGTCAATGTCTGTGGGGGCCAGGAGGAGGCATTATTTGGCCTGGGAGAGATGTGGCAAAGCATTCAATCACTTTCTTTTCTGTTGGAGGCGCTGATTGGAGCTGCAGGATTTCAGGAACATTAAGCCCTGCTCACAGGTTGGTGCAGCCTGATTCAGAATCACTGATATTTTTGCAGGCAGAGTGTGTACGGGAGTGCCTGAGAATGAGTCTAATAATTGGATCTGAAACATTCCCAGTTTCTAGTCTACCCAGTACTTAGAATCAAAATGATAAAATAGAGCCTTATGTTCATTTACATCAGTTCATGATAGATTTTGTGATATTCAAATCAGTTTTAAATGAAACCCGAAGAAACAAAACAATTCTCAAAATGGATACAATTTTGTAGACAATTTATGCTCATGTGTCACCTGATCTCAAAACAAAAACTCATCACTCGCAGTTCTATCTTTCTTCTCAAGCTAAACAAAATTTAAAGTGGAGTTAAAATTAACTACTTGGCTGACTTCACACAATCTTAAGTAACTTATTTATTTTTTTGTTCTGACATTTGCTTTACTTTTGCAATTAAACATAGTCTCAATTAGTTGTATCTACCTTACTTCTTGTATTCCAGATGTCACCTTACCCTTCTAAAGAAACATAATAGAAGATTCGTCAAGGCTATGTTAATTGGAATAAATTCAAATCTTTCCTGATACTCTGAATATATTACCCAATGACCTGGTGTTACCAGGGAGGATGTAATTGCAATTCATTGAACAATTACCTGTGAATGTGAATAATTGGTTTAAAGAGGCACTTGAAGTACTATAGAATGGTTAAATACGTTTGATTTTCTTCTGTTTTCCCCTGGAGGGCCGGAATTATCTGAGGCAACTACCTTTCTTCTAGTTGCCACTCAGCTGGCCATTTCTTATATGCACACTTAGAAGTGAATGATTCTATGTTATTTGACTAAAGGAGTCTTGACTTCTGTATTGTTCTTGACATTTAAAAGCACGCATTTTCTATTGAATAAAACACAGTATTATGAATCATTTCCCTCTCCTTACATCAGGGACACTGAGACACATTAAAATGTCCCTGCACCAAAGCCACAGGTTAAACCAATCGCTTACCGCCAATCAAATCTCTGAATTTCCCTTTTTTGTACAATTCTATTCTACTTAGGACATTGTATTCAACAATATCTCATTCTTGAGAAGTGTGGCTCACATATTTACTTTCACTGTTCCAGAGGCACTTTCAGACCTGAATTGTTTGTAGAGTTGCCAGCAGCAATAAAGTGCTGATTTTTAATTTTGGCTGGTACAAAATATGCACTAACAGTGTATCAATTTACATAATCTATGTACCCAATGTAGCCATAGATTAGACTGTTGTTTCAAAACAAATTCTAAGGTCAATGCCACGTGGACTTGCCTTTTTGGGTTAGTGAATGGGTGCTTGTTGGGAACAGGTGAAAGCCCAGTAGTAAATATTATAACATCTTAACCATAATCTAGTTCTAACCTGGGTTGTTTATAATCAACAGGGGAAACTTACCCTCATAGCTCTTTTAAAGTTATCTGAAAATGGAGATAGCCATGAACTTGCTCATTTTGCAAATAATAAGCAGTGTCAGGTTAAAAATAACTTGTGCACAAATAACCTGTGTATATTGTATATAATTATGAATACAAGCACATTTGCTCAAACCCTTTCTGTGTTTATTCAGAAAATTCGTTTACCAGCATGAATAAGATAGCCTTTGTGTTAATTTACATAAGGCTTGACTTTCTTGAAGTATTTACTCATGGAGTTTCTGATCTCATAGCATTTCATAATCAGCTTTGATTTTGGAGTGCTCCAAGTGCTCATTGTGGCATTGGTCTTATTTGGTTTGTTTAATGTTGTATTCATATTGATTTGATGTCCTGCTTCCTGAGCCCTGCAGTGCATGAGGCTTTCAGCTACTTATAAATTTTAAATAAATGTCAAAACTATCCACAACATATTATGTGAAACCTGTGCTGAGTGGAATGGGCTCACCCCCTACTTAGCAGTATCATTGACATTAAAAGCTTTGAAGATGACAGCAGCATAGCAAAACTAACACCTTATTCTCATTACTGCAGAGATTACCGTGCATCAATATCATTAAAATGAAATTTGAGAATTATGGCAGCTAAAAGTTTGAAACAAATCGAATTTTGGAAGTCTCGATACACTCCTTGGTTAAATGTCTGCATTTGTTCTCAGAGGCCAAACAGAATTATTGTTTACAGTTTTGAGATTTTTAGTTGTTCTGACATGTTTTTCTCTCAACAGATTCATAACAGTTAGTGTAAGTAGATCTTTCCCTTGCACTACGGCAACTCTAATTTTAATTGATTATGTTGTGCAGTTTTTTTTAATTCCAGAGCTTGGCCTTATAAATGGAAACAACTTTATCATTATTTATTTTGATAATTGCTATCCTGATAAGTAATGTGATCTGATTAAGAATGGTTGCTCATAGATTGGCTTCCAGAGAAATCAATAATGCTTGAGGACAATACTTTTTAAAACTACAAGAACCTTTCCACAACATCTAACTAAATACAACATCCTACAGAACATACATAGCATATCTTCATATGATTTGCATGTCACAAGATAAACACATTAGATAAGCTATCATTTTATTCAGGATACAGAAACAATCCACTCCTTTCACCATTTCGCTGTTTGAAAGGCAGACAGATTCTATTTCCATCCTACTCTACCTGAACAAATACAGGAGGACACCGGCAAAAGATATTGAAATATGTCAAGACTAGAATATTGCTTGAGATAAGTGGAAGTCCTGCCACACTGAAGATGCACTCCAATTATATATAGTGAATATCTATCTATAGTCTATGGATAGTCAAGTGATGACTCATAAAAAAATGAGTGTTCTGCAGTACATTTGACCCTTTTTAAGCTTGTTTGTGGCACTGGTTTGAAAATAAGCAAAGTAGTTTATAGTGTCATCACCTACAGAGATCAGGGACATTCACCAAAACATAAAAAGCTTGGAATAGGAAAATGACGAGGCTGTGTGACTGAGTATCTGTTTATTTATATAGATATAGTTTGTTGAAAAATAGTTTGTTTTGTGCCAATGTGAACAGATAAGCAGACTATGGAGAGATATTGTCAATGTATGGTATCATACAGTTTTATTGCAGTGCACGTGTTGATAGCAGAACCTGAAAGTACAATTCTTTTATTCAAATGTAGTGCGATCAATGAAATAACTACCTGACATACTGGTTCCTTGCTGCAACTGGAAGTAGGTACACAAAAATATAAGATGTTAAATGCTGAGATCAGCATTTGTCTAGCCAGCAAATAAAAATTTAAATTACCCACATTGTTCTTGCTGCAGACTGTAACATTTATCATAGAGGTAATTTAACATTGACATGTCAACAAGAGGCAACACTTTTTTGGCCGTAGAAAACACCATCTGTCTTTTTGTTTATTGCACCCAATGTTGTGTGAGAGAGGAGGAGTATTCTGCAGCTTCTACCTCAGGCTAGGAATATTTCTTTCTCAAACAGCAAATATATTTCTATGGTCTTTTCAATGCTCTGGCATTCAATAATTTTTCAACATTGATATAGAACATAGAACATAGAACACTACAGCACAAACAGGCCCTTCGGCCCACAAGTTGTGCCGAACACATCAAAAACCTACCCAGCCATAGACCTATCTATAACCCCCAATCCCATTGGATCCTATATACTCATCCAGAAGTCTTTTAAAAGACCCCAGCGAGTTCGCCTCGACCACCACCGATGGCAGCCGATTCCATTCACTCACCACCCTCTGAGTGAAAAACTTTCCCCTAGCATCTCCTCTGTATTTGCTTCCCTGCACCTTAAATCTGTGCCCTCTCATCGCGACCGTTTCAGCCCTGGGAAATAGTCTCTGAGAGTCCACCCTATCTATTCCTCTCAACATCTTGTAAACCTTATATGAGAAACCTTGATATCCTAATATTTTCTCCTTTGCTACATTAACTTATTGCTACACTGGGGTACACCAACCCCTGAAAATGTGCATCCAGCTCATTAATCTTATGTCTCTGTACATGACATAAAAATTATTGTAATGTACTTTTCTTCACTGTTTAGGTACTCCAATGTGATGAATTAAGAAGTCAAATTGGAACAACATGAAAATGGAGCTGAATTTTCATCTGGATGAGAAGTGTGAGTGAATGGCCACACTTAGGGTTGGATTTTATGCAACGTTGCTCGTGAGCATGGACGGTGGGGTGAGGTTCATAAAATCCAGCTTACGGCCTTCCCACTCACCCTGACGTGAATTAAATTTTACAGCGGAACAGTGGAGGCTTCTGGTAGCATGCTTGCCTTGGATCAGTTGGTTCTTACATGGACAGTTACTCACCACTTCAGGATCTAAGCCCATCTTGCTGCCATTTTACCCATGGCAGGAGAGGCTCACATATCAGCACAGTCACAGATTGCTGATCAGCAATCAGCAATCTGTGACTGTCTGTGCTGATATGTGTGCTATTGCAGACCAGAACACTGCATTTGCCTGATGAAGATGAAAAAGTCGAAAGCTCGCAGACTTACGATCAAATAAATCAGTTGGATTTAAAATTGGTGTTGCCAGATTCTTACTGAGTTTACCCCAGTCCAATGCCAGCATCTCTACATCAGGAGAGGCTCATGCCAGGTGACTAACTTAGCAGCTCTAGCAGTGTGGATTGGTGCCAAACAAGGGGTGAAATGTTCTGCTCCAGGAAATGAGGGGAGGGGGTGATTCTCCCGCCTTGCTGTGCTAATTTTCTAGTGCAGCAGAGTGGGGGAATCTCATGACTGGACATGGGCAGAATTCACACATGCATTCCTGCCACAAGTGCATCTCACAGCGCTGGCACTGTAAGATCCATGCTGGAAACCAACTGGAAGACTTGGTCCCTAGGTCCTACTCCCTGAAATTTAATGATATTCACACCGATGGCCTCAGCATTGCATAGAGTATGGGAAATTCTAGTGTGAACTCCCATCGAAAAGACCGGTGTGAATTACTCCAGTTTTCCTGCGAATTTGACACTTAGATTTTTTGGGGGAGAATTCCAGCCAATGAGTGTAGTATCAGGCAGGAAAGTCAGCATGGCTTCTGCTGACTAGTATGGGTTGCCATACTAGAATGTCTGCTTTTCATCTCTTTACATGTGAATAAATGAGCAAACTATTGCGTCTCATGGTCGGGCAATCTGGAATTTATGCACCTTGCTGGTAGATTGTGGGATCAAAGGGCTGGGTACCATATTTAAATACCATTACATTCTCCAGCCTGGGATTTGTCATGGCAAACACCTAAATAGCCCTGAGAAAAACCAAATCATCTGCCCCGAAGTTCACTGCCAGGTACCTGAAAAGACTCCTCCAGAACGAGCAAGAGGATTTCTATGCTCATAATAGGAGCTGGAAGTCTGCAATGCAGGTTTGAAAGGAGGTCATCAGTGAGATCAGGACCCGCAACTCAAAAGTGGACCTCTCTCAGGAAGAGATTGAATGGTCTTTTCCACTCAGCCAGGGTAGGTCAACCTTCTCACTCTCAACTCACTCTCAGAAGGCCATTAAGAATTCACAAGATTAAAGTCTACGGGGATCTCACACACTAGCAACACAAGAGACATCATCACTGATTCTCTCACACACACTTTAACATATTGATCTCTTATGATATCTTCAAACCCTTGCATACATCACTTCAGCACATGAATTCATGCTTATCATCTGCCCTAGCATCTGCCCTGCTCACAGTCCATCCATTCATCTTTGTGCAGAGCAAGTTCACCTTCAATAAGAGGGAGAGACCCCAGACAAGCTGGAGGACACTGGAGCTCAGGACACTCAATCTCTTTGAGGAGTAAGTCGCAGAGCTGGCTGGCAAGAACAGCACCTTTTTTGGATCGAAGGTGAGATTGTCATCTTCCAAGAAGCCATTGAGGGTCCACTAATAAACATCACCTACCACCGACAGTGGGAGTGCAATTTAACATAGGTGACTCACAAGTCAATCATTAATTACCTTCTCTCTATACAGTCACCAGAAGGAACAGACCACAGGAGGCTGCTAGCCAGCCCCAAAGCACCTCAGATGAAGAAACTGAGGAAGCAGTCAAAGAAGACCCATCACTGCGTCACCTACAGCCTCTGTGAATGCAGAAACATACACCTCAGTGGTCTGTGTTTTACGGCAGATCTTGGGGTCACCATCTGGTGAGCACATCACTGAAATATGTCCGCAACAAGTGGATGCAATGACAGCTGAGGTTTCTGACACTCGGAGGACTGCTGGAGACCAGGCTCCCACTAAGTGCAAATCTAATAATGAGCTTCTGAAACTGGCCCTCAGAGAAATGTTGGATCCCCACTGATAGGCAGGGATGCAGAAGGAGCAAAGAGAGATTTAACAGTCAATAGTACAGCAGGCAGGGGCATAACAGACAGTGGCACAGCAGTCAGGGATGGCAGAGGCTGTCACCAAATTAGAAGAGAGGGTGGAGGAGCCTGTGTATGTTCTGTCTGATGTTGTGGCACTGACATGCAAGTGCATCATGGCTAACTTTGGAAGGGGTCACATCTGCCATGAAGAGACTAGTCCCCCAGTTTGTGCTGGATATGCATTCAGACCTGCATAATATCTCTCTAGTCATGATGTGGAGATGCTGGCATTGAACTGGGGTAAACACAATAAGAAGTCTCATAACACCAGATTAAAATCCAAATAAACTTGTTGGACTTTAACCTGGTGTTATGAGACTTTCTACTGTAATATCTCTCTAGCCATGAGTCGGATTAATTAGTGGTAATGTGAGAGGGGACAGGGCACCTCAATCTAAGCCTATCCTCCTCCTTACAAATAAAGGAGGAGCTCTCAGGCCCCATAGGGAGGAGGAACATCAGCAAGACACCCTGGGGCAATCCACCAGGACCCTGGAGGGTTGTCCTGATATTTCAAAATGCCGCCGCTGTGATGCCAACAACTGCAGCTACTCAGGTTGTGGAAGGTGCACCTGCCCCACAGGTCTTCCTTTACCTCCACTTAAGCCAAGAAAAATGTGCTCAGTATCTATAGTTCAAGGAGAATATACTCAAGGAACTCAGCCACTTTCTAGAATCGTACTGACAGCCTCAGAGCAAAGCTGTCAATGACACTGCATACTGCCTTTAATTTCCCTGTTTTGGATCTTTCCAGCTGAAGAGATGCATGGCTAACATCTCCAGTTCACCATCATTGCTGCATCAGAAAGGTGATAGAGGCTGTTTTTATGTCAGGACAGCATGATAGAGAATGGAGCATGCATGTAGCTTTGCCAGGATTTTGGGCTTTCCCACGGTGCAGGTGATTTTAATTTGTTTTGAGGGCCTCACATTTCAATGGCAAAACAAACCGAAACAGCATAGATTAGTATTTGTGCAGTTGGTGTGCTATCACAGTCAGCACATCATGATGGTGAACATCAGCCAACCTGACAGCAGTCACAGTGGCTTTATTCAGAGTCTGCTGATGCAGCAATATTTCAGTCACCACAAGTGAAAGAGTGGCTGCTCACTTGCAAGGACGATGTGTTCTCCACAGCTTTGTTCTGCAATTCAGTGATATGTGGCCACGTAATGAGAGCCATTCTGCCATGAGGAAAAAAATCAGCTTGGGTGCTAACTCAGTGGTTCTGCTGTTTGGCCCACTTTGGAAGAACCCTCTCGTACTTTCAGGAGATATTGTCCTGATTCATGATGGTGTGTTGCATTCTCCACAATCTGGTCACTATAAGGGCACAACCCATGCCACCAGCAATATAGTGAATGGCACAGGAGGAGGAAGAGGAGAAGGGGAATGAAACGAGTGAGGAGCTGGGAGAGACATGTTGTGGACAGGTTGTCTGTGAGTGCTTCAGTCAATTCCCATTTCTTTGAATACAATTCCAGATCCCATCTTTGAAACTGTTGCAGATATTACCTTCACATGATCACAGCTTCCTCTTGGCCACAATCATGAAATTGAAACTGTTATTCCCAATTAACATTGTTCAACAACATATTGAATCCAAGTCCACTAATTGCTCTTGTGCATTTCCTTAGTGTCTGTCTGCTTTTGCCTGGTCTGGTGCTCCTATGCAGCGCTACACCAGTGCAGCAGCATGGCTGATGGAAAGCTGCTGAATTTCACTGGAGGGGACTGCACATGACCGGATGAGGTGTGGGAGCAGAAATGCAGTCGTGCTGAGGGAGGACAGAAGGCTCATGATTCATGGATCTATTGCCAATCCCCTTCAGTAGGACGGCTAATCTGTTGGTATCAAGTTACTAAGCTGCTTTGAAACCCTGGAAGCAAATTTGAACACTGATATCTGCAGATATGGCAGCAGTCTGAGCCTAGGAGACACCAAGCACAGGTTGTCTCACCTGGTAGATGCTAATTCATGAAAACAGACAACCCACCAGCCAGCCCTGCTGTTTCGAGACCAGGCTGCTGTTTTTAAATGGTGATCCGATCTCCTCGCTTGGAAACAAGCCCCCTGCATGACCAGAGAGCAACTCCAACTCCTCACCAAAGAGGGGGGTATCGTTTCCCCAGCCCGCCTCACTTCACTCAGGCCTCCTTTCCCATTTTTCCTTCCCAATTGCAAACCGTTTCAAAGCGGAAGATAAACAACAAGCTGTTAATCAGAATTAGACTCTGATTACACTGCAGCCAAAATCAGAGGGATGTTTGAGGTGTATTAGAGCTGAATTCATCGTTGTGCAGTCCGAAGCACCTCTTTCCCCAACAGGTGAAATTGACATCTCCTCTCTGCCAAAGAACTTCAAAGGGGTCAGTTCCTACCTGCAGCTTTTGACAAGGAGAAAGAAAAATCCCTTTTGCAGAATGGAGTGCTGCAATGATGTAAAATCCTGCCAAGTTGACAGGCAGCATGGAGGTTAAAGTGATCAGGCCACTTCAATATTTTCACAGCTGACAGACAGGAATGAAGATGTTGATCGCAGGGCCTGCCTGAAATCACCATGAATTTAGCAACACCAATTGTTAATCCAACCGATTTATTTGATAGTAAAAAAGCGAGCTTTCAACACTCCCGTGTCTTCATCAGGCAAGTGCAGTGTTCTGGTCTGCAATAGCACACATCAGCACAGACAGTCAGAGATTGCTGATTAGAATGCGAATCCTTACATCTAACCTGCTATTCAAGTGTTAAAGTGGCTAACAATGTGTGTGAAGGGAATCCTGAGCATTGGTTAGAGAATTGTGTATTTTCTCCAGACAGCACAGTAAGTGAGGTTTTTTGCTAAACCAGGCAAGTTACGGGGGTTACAGATAGTGTGTCATGAAGCCAAGATCCCTGTTAAGACCGTCCTCATGTGTGCGGAGCTTGGCTATCAGTCTCTGTTCAGCGACTCTGCGCTGTCGTGTATCACAAAAGCCCCCTTGAAGAACATTTACCCGCAGGTCGGAGGCCGAATGCCCATGACTGCTGAAGTGTTCGCCCACAGGAAGGGGACTGTTTTGCCTGGTGATTGTTGAGCGATGCTCATTCATCCGCTGTCGTAGTGTTTGCATGGTCTCCCCAATATACCATGCTTCGGGACATCCTTTCTTACTGAGTTCTTACCACTCCAATCCAACGCCGGCATCTTTACATCATGACTACTATCGACACCGCATACTGCCGGATCCAAGTGGAGAGGATCTCCAAGAGGATTGCACATATCGACACAGACATCAAGTTGCTACAGAGATGCAAGAAAGCAGACAGGATACCAAAGGGACTACAGATCACGAACCCACTCAGGTCAACCTATAACACGGACTACGCTGAGAGGCTTTGCCGTCGCACCTCTCTCACACTCCTCAATCACCTCATACACCAGCTCTATAGCAAACGCCGCACCCTGGAAAGTAAAATGGAATACATATTCTCAACTTGCACTCAGGACGCAGACCAGCTGCGAAACGTTGCCAAGCAGATGAGACAAAGAAACTACACCATTTACATGCACACCAAGAACAGGAAACTTGAAAAACTCGGCATCGCCACCAGCAACAACCAAACCTCCCTTGGCACCACAGTAGAAAACAACACTACCGCGGGGAGGTCCATTGTTAACTTGTCGGACTACACACTTCAATCAGAGGAAATCGAAGTTCTCAGCCGAGGGCTCAATTTCTGTCCCACCACCAAAATGGATCCCATCAGTCTCGCAGCAGATACAGAGGAATTCATCAGGCGAATGAGGCTGCGTGAGTTCTTCCACAAACCCCAAGAGGCCAATAGCGGACTCAATGAGATAGCGAATGAACCAGAACAGCCGACAGAGGGATCCGCAGTGCAGCAACCGAAGAGGAATGAATCCAATTGGACTCCTCCGGAAGGCCGCTGTCCCCGACTGGACATGTATGCCCAAGCCATCAGGAGGTGCGTGAACACCAGATTTATCAACCGCACTTACAAGACAGTCCCGAACATCACCCAAGTATAACGCAAGGCCATCCGTGCTCTCAAGACCAACCGCAACATTGTCATCAAACCAGCAGACAAAGGAGGCGCCACCGTCATACTGAACAGAACGGACTACTGTGAAGAAGTGTACCGACCAACTAAACAATGAGAAACACTACAGACAGTTACCAGCAGATCCGACCAAAGAACACACTCGTCAACTCAACACTCTGATCGAAACCCTTGATCCGGACCTTCAGAACACCCTCCGGGCTCTCATTCCACGTACTCCCCGCATTGGAGATCTCTACTGCCTCCCAAAGATACACAAGGCAAACATACGGCCGTCCCATCGTATCTGGCAATGGGACCCTGTGTGAGAACCTCTCCGGCTATATCGAGGGCATCCTGAAACCCATTGTACAAAGAACCCCAGCTTTTGTCTTGACACTACGGACTTCCTACAGAAACTCAGCACACATGGAGCAGTAGAACCAGGGACACTCCTTGTCACAATGGATGTCTCGGCGCTCTACACCAACATCCCCCACGACGATGGTATTGCTGCAACTGCCTCAGTACTCAATGCCAACAACTGCCAGTTTCCGGATGCAATTTTACAACTCATCCGCTTCATCTTGGACCACAATGTCTTCACCTTCAACAATCAGCTTTTCATCCAGACACACGGAACAGCCATGGGGACCAAATTCGCACCTCAGTATGCCAACATCTTCATGCACAGGTTCGAACAAGACTTCTTCACCACACAAGATCTCCAACCAAGGTTATATACTAGATACATTGATGACATCTTTTTCCTTTGGACTCATGGTGAACAATCATTGAAACAACTGTATGATGATATCAACAAGTTCCATCCCACCATCAGACTCACCATGGACTATTCTCCAGAATCAGTTGCATTCTTGGACACACGCATCTCCATCAAGGACGGTCACCTCAGCACCTCACTGTACCGCAAACCGACAGACAACCTCACAATGCTCCACTTCTCCAGCTTCCACCCTAGACACGTTAAAGAAGCCATTCCCTATGGACAAGCCCTCCGTATACACAGAATTTGCTCAGATGAGGAGGATCGTGACAGACACCTCCAGACACTGAAGGATGCACTCGTGAGAACAGGATATGGCGCTCGACTCATCGATCGACAGTTCCAACGTGCCACAACGATAAACCGCACTGATCTCCTCAGAAGACGAACACGGGACACGGTGGACAGAGTACCCTTTGTTGTCCAGTACTTCCCCGGAGCGGAGAAGCTACGACATCTTCTCCGGAGTCTTCAACATATCATTGATGACGATGAACATCTCGCTAGGGCCATCCCCACCCCCCCACTTCTTGCTTTCAGACAACCGCACAACCTCAAACAGATCATTGTTCGCAGCAAACTACCCAACCTTCAGGAGAACAGTGACCACAATACCACACAACCCTGCCACAGCAACCTCTGCAAGACATGCCAGATCATAGACATGGACGACATCATCAAACGTGAGGATACCATTCACCAGGTACACGGTACATACTCTTGCAACTCGGCCAACGTTGTCTACCTAATACGTTGCAAGAAAGGATGTCCCGAAGCATGGTACATTGGGGAGACCATGCAGACACTACGACAGCGGATGAATGAGCATCGCTCAACAATCACCAGGCAAAACAGTTCCCTTCCTGTGGGCGAACACTTCAGCAGTCATGGGCATTCGGCCTCCGACCTGCGGGTAAATGTTCTTCAAGGGGGCTTTCGTGATACACGACAGCGCAGAGTCGCTGAACAGAGACTGATAGCCAAGCTCCGCACACATGAGGACGGTCTTAACAGGGATCTTGGCTTCATGACACACTATCTGTAACCCCCGTAACTTGCCTGGGTTAGCAAAAAACCTCACTTACTGTGCTGTCTGGAGAAAATACACAATTCTCTAACAATGCTCAGGATTCCCTTCACACACATTGTTAGCCACTTTAACACTTGAATAGCAGGTTAGATGTAAGGATTCGCATTCTAATCAGCAATCTCTGACTGTCTGTGCTGATGTGTGCTATTGCAGACCAGAACACTGCACTTGCCTGATGAAGACACGGGAGTGTTGAAAGCTCGCTTTTTTACTATCAAATAAATCGGTTGGATTAATAATTGGTGTTGCTAAATTCTTACTGAGTTCTTACCACTCCAATCCAACGCCGGCATCTTTACATCATGAAATCACCATACCAGAGATAATCTTCAGGTCTACCAGGGCTAGAGGAGCAGTCCACATAGATAGCCCCAATCTGTTAGAGTCGCAAGATTAACCCCTTGCCCCCAGCCCAAGCCCATACAACCCCCAGGATCCTCAATGGATCACTCTTTACAGCCTGATAGTAGCAAAGGGGCAAAGAATTATTGGACCACCTCCTTGAGTCCCCTTAGTGCAAAGCCAGAGTGTCGATGCCAGCGTGTCAGGGGAAAGTGCTCTGTTGGCACTGCTAAGGCATGTGGCCTAAAGAAGGGCTAAGTGGGATATCCGAGGGGGAAGGGGAACTGAATGGTTGGTCTGTAAATGAAGTGGGCTGCATGACGGATCTGTGAGCAAAGGGAAGCTGAGTGGGACATTTGTGAGTGAAGAAGGCTGTGTGAGAGGTCTTTGAGTGAAGGGGGGGCTGTGTGTGGCAAAGGGGGACTCTGTGGGTTTTGAAGTGAGAGGGGGGTGTCAGGTCAGATAAAACTCATGCCTGCGTGGTGCAGCAGGGAGAATGCATCTTATTGCTGAGATGTTGGTGGTGGTGCTTCCCCAACCCTCATGGTCTGACATGCCAGGTCCTTCTTTGTGAGACTTGTACCAAAGCTACCGATCCTGTTGAAGAAATGGGTGAACACTGGGAGGTAGTTAAATCAGGTTTCAAGTTTGTTAATTATACTTAAACTAGTGAATTTGAATATACGGTACGTGTCTGCCTGCTATGGGTGGGAACCTGATTGGAGGGACCTGGCCAAGAGCATCTCAATGGGTTTGATGCCCAGCGCAAAACACATTTTTGTACTGACGCTGGATTTTCCAGGCCATCGTAATCTGCGATCAGAGCTAGTGAGCCTGGAGAATCTCTCCCTTTAGGTGGTGCTAATCTTACATAGAGTTTGGGATCCTTGCTGAGATGTGCAGCCAATCAACTGTGTATCTAGTGCTGGACTGCACAGTATACTTTATAATGAGTTGGCAGCAAAAAGCTCTCATTTTATGTGCATTATTTTGAATGGGCGTGGGTTAATCATGTATCATGAACCTTGTTGTGCACTATTTCAGGATTATTCCATTTCCCTGCACCTTTTCACAGAAATCATAGAATCCTTACAGTGCAGAAGGAGCCACTTGACCCATCAAGCCTACACCAACAACAATTGCACCCAGGTCCTATCCCCGTATTTACCCTGACAATGCCCTGACACTAAGGGGCAATATACCATGACCAATGCACCTAACCTACATATCTTTGGACTGAAAAAGAATACTGGGACACCCAGAGGAAGCCCACACAGACAAGTGAGAATTCCATACAGTTATCTAAGATTGAAAACATCCCATTTCCCTGGCGCTGTGAGGCAGCAGCAGTGCCAACCACTGTGCCACCGTACCACCCTTTTCTCAGTAGTATGTGAATGGAACTGATCCACTATGTCTTGGTCACCATTTCTATTGAAAATATTTCTCATCAAAATTCTCCAAAATACACTTCAATATCTTTTAAAACTAAGTCTTTTGTTAAAATTTCTGCAGTACATCAACATGCAACATCAGTAATTCCTCTGAGAATAGAAACAACCATGAAATCATCTCAAGAACCTATTTTGCACAAATTTTAATGCCATAACACAACTGTGGTGATCTTACAGTATTGAACTGTAGTAATTTAAGGAAAATTGTTTTCCTATTCTGCAGATTAAGAAAGAATTCATCTCAAATGGAAAATAAAGCAATTAGATTGATGTGTAAACATGATTTTCATTTCGAATATTCACTGGAAATTAGGCTATATTTTTGAAACTATTGATTAAAGGAATAAAGCATTTTTGGTATGGCAATTATATACATTCAACTGTGTCAGTAAACTATAATATTGGTTTGCATAATTCACTAAATCTGCACACAAATGATCCCTGCAAAGAATCCTCTCATCCTTGAAGTGAATGTGATTAATTAATTTTGTTGACTCAAGTAAGTTTATCATAAATCAAGCATCTGTACGGGCAAATGTGGTACATTGCATGCACAGAATTTAATTGACTTAAACTTGAAAAGTGTATGTGCTGTTTTCTTTTAACCTCATGTGTTGTGTTATCATTTCATTTAGATTTTGTATTATTTGTACAAAAATCTATTTCCCTATCACATTTACTCAATATTGTATTTAAACACATTTTTAATTGAGAATTTTACTCAAACACTCTGACTGCCTCAAGATTAAGAGGGTAAGAAATAGGAATACAAACAGGCCATTCAACCCTTTGAGCCCACTCTACCACTCAATGAGATCATGGCTGATCTTCTATTTCATTTTTGTGCATTACCCCTGTATTGCTTGGTGTTTTAATATGTAGAAATCTATCAATCTTGAATATACTCAACAATTGAATCTTCACGCTCTCTGGGGTAGAGAATTCCAAATATTCATCACCGTTTGAGTGAAGAAGTTCCTCCTCATCTGGTCCTAAATAACCTCCTCCTCCTCTGAGAATGTGTCCCCCAGCTCAAGGCCATCCCCAGCCAAGGGAAACTCCATCCTGCATCTATCCTGTTGAATCCTGGAAGAATTTTGTCTGTTTGAACGAGATCACCTCTCCCTCTTCTAAACTACAACGAATAAAGGCCCAGCCTATTAAATCTTTCCTTATAGAACAATTCCCCCATTCCAGGAATTAATTTAATGAACCATTGTTATACCCTTTCTATGGCAAATATATTTTTCCATTGTACAGCTAAAAGACAGAATCAGAGCACAGAGGTCTGTTGTAAATCCTCATTGATTGCAAAGAACCCAGCAAGCGTGAGCCAAAATTCAGTTCTAAGACTGAGCTAGCCTTTAATCAGTTATTAATCAGTTAAAGCAGTCCATTTCATTAATGAGCATGGCCAGCCAGAGTTCTGAGTTAGTGCCATTGCACGCAGTAGCCATGCTGCATTGGAAAAACATCAAACTTTCAACACTCACTCTTAGAAGAGATGGACATGAATTTTTTAGATGGCAGGGGCTTGAATCCTGCCTTACTCTTTCAGGCCCATCATTATTTAATGCTCCAATAAGCATTGATTGGCAGCAGGTAGGGCTTCCATTCTTATTTGTAAGGAGATCCTATCTTAAAGAACTGTTGACCATTCTGATTGCCTGAGAGCTTTCCAGTCATTAAGGCACAGCGCTGTAGTATCTGGAATAGGCACTACAGTTCAATGCCTGTGACTAAGTGTCAGGATGTAGAGTTGCCGGCGTTGGACTGGGGTAAATCAGTAAAGTTTTACAACACCAATTTCAAATCCAACCAATTTATTAGATACACAATTCTCTAACCAATGCTCAGGATTCCCTTCACACACTTTAACACTTGAATAGCAGGTTAGATGTAAGGATTTGCATTCTAATCAGCAATCTGTAACTGTCTGTATGGATATGAGTGCCTCTGCAGATCAGAACACTGCATTTGCCTGACGAAGGCACATAGTGTCGAAAACTCGCGGATTTACTATCAAATAAATTGGTTGGATTTAAAATTGGTGTTGTAAAACTTTACTAAGTGTCAGGTCATGGAGGCCAGGTAAGTGGTAGGCTTGCAGGTCGAGAGGGAGATATGGGACACATGGGGGGGTTGTAAGTGTGATTATTGTGTTACTGGGGTATAGGCCTGGGGATGGCAATGTGAGGGAGGTCCAGAGGTGCCCAGTCCTTAATGGGAGGATGCCCCCAATCAGAAAGGGGCTTCTGATGGAGGTGAGTACCCCACCTTCCTATCTAGATTGAGGACTGAATTTTTTTTTTGTTTTGGACATTCTGCTACCAGCCAGCCTCAAAATTCAGGACAGGAAAGGTTCTGTTTAGGGGCCTTAATTGGGACAAAGGATGGCTTTTAGTCTGAGACCTCGTCTGCTTCATCTTAATATCATTCTCAGATGGAATCTGATCCATGTAATTTCACACTACCAGGGTCTTGGGGGTGGGGGAAGTGTAAAATTCAGGCCATGGTCTTTACTTACCATTTACATGTATGTTGTCCCAGAGAGAACAGTGAGACAGCATGGTTGTGCTGTCAGAATGGGCCATTTGCATTCTAAAGAAAATTGAAGTTTGATTTTGCAGAAATGGAAAAAAGTCATTGGTTGCTGAGTTATTTATCTTTTCTCTTTCTATAAATTTATTTGTTCAAATCAGGACCTAAAAATGGATTGGGTTGATAAAAGATAAGAAAATAAAAAAGCAGTGATAGACATTTAAGGAAATACTTTATATACCCCAACAAAGATATATTCCATTATGAAAGAAGCACTCTATGAAAAGGATGTATCATCAGTGGTTAACAAAGGAAATTAAGGGTAATATTAAATAGAAAAAAAATTGTATAATATTGTGAAGGCTGATGGTAGGTCAAAAGATTGGACAGATTCTAGAAATCAGCAAAGAATGACTGAAAAATAGGAATGAGAAGTTATAGTTTGAGAGAAAGTTAGCTAGAGTTTTTGTAGGTATATAGAATCTAAAATGAGAAGGTGAAACTGGAATTAATGATGAGAAACAAGGAATTGGCAGAAGCATTGGACAGCTATTTGTTTCAGTCTTCACTGTAAAAGACATAAAAAGCTTTGCAAAAATAGGTGAAAATCAAGAGAGAAAAAGAATGGATGAGCTTAAAACAACCATGATCACCAGGGAAAGGGTACTGGGAAAACTATTGAGTCTAAGTAAATTGCAAAAACCCAGTATGCAGGTGCAGCAAGTGATCAAGGAGGCAATGGAATGTTGGCCTTTATGGTGAGGGGGATAGAATATAAAAGCAGGGAAGACTTGTTGCAACTGTACAGGGTACTGCTGAGGCTGCAACTGGAATATTGGCCTTGAAGGGAGTACAGAGAAGGTTCACCAGAATGATACCGGAGATGAGGGGGTTAGCCTAAGATGAGAGATTGAATAGACTGGGTCTGTACTCGTTAGAGTTTAGAAGGCTGAGGGGGGATCTTACAGAGATTTACAAGACAATGAAGGGGTTAGATAGGGTAAAGGTAGAGAGGTTCTTCCTGCTTAGAAAGGATAGCAGAACTAGAGGGCACAGCTTCAAAATAAGGGCAGTTTAGATCTGAATTGAGGAGGAACTTCTTCACTCAAAGGGTAGTGAGTCTCTGAAATTCTCTGCCCATTGAAGTTGCGCAGGCTATCTCGTTGAATATATTTAAGTCACAGGTAAGCAGGTTTCTGATAGACAAGGGAATTAAGGGTTATATGAAGAAAGTGGGAAAGTGGAACTGATCCACTTCAAATCAGCCGTGATCTTATCGAATGGCGGGGAGGCTCGAAGGGCTTGATGGCCTACTCCTGCTCCTATTTCTTATGTGCTTATGTTCTACGGACTGACAAGTCTCCTAGACCTGATGGCCTACACTCTAGGGTCTTAAAATAAATGTCTGCAGAAATAATAGATGCACTGGTGGAAATCTTCTAAAATTCTCTAGATTCTGTAAAGATCCTGATCAGAATTTTACTACCTTGCTCACCCCAGAACCAGAGCATTCCCTGTTGGCCTTGGGTGGGATCTTACAAGTCTTGGGCAGATGAGGTGGTAAAATTCCAGCACTTAAATTTGATGCATTATTTTCTGATAGGTCATGTTTAGTCTAATTGGGTTTTAGTTTGTTTGTTACAGTAAAAATCTTTAAATCGTAGGTGATCTTCTCTGTTTAGTCATTGGGAATTTCTTTTCTTAAGTTTCCAGATTCTAGATGGTTCATAACAAATGGTTCATATGGTAAAGTGCATCAGTATATGTTTTGTCATCTGTCAGTGAAAGATGGAGAGAAAAAAAAAGCAGCAGAATATTTCCACAAGCTGGGGCCAATCCTCTTACTTCACCAGCTCCAAATCTCTCTACAGTTCCCCTTCCCAGCAATGATTTACTTCTCATATAGAGTGAAAAGAATAAATGTTAGAACATCCTCTCCTGTTTGGGTTTTCCCTCTTCTGGATATCAATGGCTGGATATAATGAGGCATCAAGGCATCACAATCACAGTTTAAGAGTGATTAAGATAAAGTTTGACCATGACAAGTCCAAATAAATAAATTGGTTAACATTGATTTTAAAGAGATGAAAATGAAACTAGAGTTAATGAACCAGAAAAATGTATTGGAGAACATGGCTAAAGAACAGCAGTGGAAACGTTTAAAATGATGATCCAATAGATTCCAATTGAAATATATCCAACTAAAAAGCTGTAATCTAGATAATTCCAAATATGAAGAACTTGAATAGTTTCTCCAGTACTCAATGCCCTCAAGTTGGAATTACAACATATTTTTCTTCCAAGATAATTGATATATTTTATCAAAAAATTAACAGCACATCCAATTCCATGCCACCTACTGCCAACGATAAGAGTAGCAATGCCATTCTTCCTGTCAATGCAAATAATGTGCAGAACTGCATGTGGTCAATGCAGGACTGAGTGTGTTGTACCAAAATGTGCATAATATAAGGAACAAGGTGAATGAGCTTGCTGCGCACATTTAATTTGGCCAATATGATATTTTGTGCATCACAGAAACATGGCTGTAAGGGATTCAGGGCTGGTATCTAAATATCCAAGGGTATGTGTCCGATCAGAAGGACAGGCAGATGGATAAAGGGGGCGGGGGGAATTGCATTGTTAGTAAAGAATGAAGTTAAATCGATAGTCAGAAGTGATTTCAAATCAGAAGGCATAGAATCTCTGTGGGTAGAGTTGAGGAATTGCAAAGATTAAAAAGACCCTGATGGGAGTTATGTACAGGCCCCCTAGCAGTAATCAGGATGTGGGATAGAAAATAAATCAGGAAGTAGAAAAGGCAATATTACAATAACACAGAGAACTTCAATATGCAGGTGGATGGGGAAAATCAGAAAGATAGTGGATCACAAGAAAAGGAATTTGTGAAATGTCTAAGAGGTGGAATTTTTAGAGCGGTTTGTGACAGAACCTACTAGGGGACAGGTAATTCTGGATTTGGTGATACTTAATGAAGCAGACTTTATAGAGAACTGAAATTGAAGGAATCCTTCGGGAGTAGTGACCACAACATGATAGAACTTACCCTGCAGTTTGAAAGGGAGAAACGGGAATCAGATTGCAATGGTATTATAATTAAATAAATGTAATTACAAAGACATGAAGGAGGAGCTAGCCAGATTGTTGTATGAAGAATAGTTGAGGACTCTGGGTCTGTACTCATTGGAGTTTAAAAGGTTGAGGGGGTATCTTACTGAAACAAGGCCTGGAGAAAATAAACATGATGAGGATGTTTCCATTAGTAAGAAAAACTAGAGGCAGAGGGCACAAACTCAGGCTAAGGGAATGATCCTTTACAACAGAGACGAAGGGGAATTTCTTCAGTCGGAGGGTGGTGAATCTGTGGAATGCTTTGCCGCAGATGGCTGTGGAGGCCAGGTCATTGAATGTCATTAAAACAGAGATAGGTAGGTTCTTGATTAATAAGGAGATCAGGGATTATGGGGAAAAGGCAGGAAAATGGGGATGATAAAAATATCAGTCATGATTGAATGGCAGAGCAGTCTTGATGGGCCAAGTGGCCTAATTCTGCTCCTATGTCTTATAGTTTTATGATCTTATGGTCTTAATTAACTGGATATAGGATTCCATTCCCTCATTGGCCCAATGTTAAAATCCTGGAATTGCCCCCTAACAATATTGTGGGAATACCATCAGCGCAAGGGTAACAAAATCCATGATCTTCTTGTTGGATGACCAACGAAAACAACCTTGATAGTGCCACATACACTCTAAGAATAATTTTTAAACATTGTGCAAAGCAGTAATGATAGACACCACAGTTGAACAAAAGATTGATAATAACAAAACCATTCATTAGAATAAACCAAACAAAGCTCATCTTTTGTGAAATCTTTACAATGAGCCCAAAGTGCCAAAGGAAAGATAAGTTATGGAAAGCAAAAATATTTTGTCACAGGTGACTGCAAAATATAATACAAAACGTCCAAGAATAATCCAAGTGTCTGGAAGAATGATATAATGAATTAGGAGAAGGCGTAAAACACTTATGATGGTGCTGGATGCAACTGATCATAATATACTGACTGGTATTATTGCATAATCACTTCACCATCTCTAACAACTTGCTGATTTATATCCAGTGTAATTAGGGCTAAGTACTAGATTTTGTTTCTGTCTGCAAATAGTAGTTTTATTTGTCAAAATAAACATAAACAGAGAAATCAGTTTTGATATGTTATATATGAGTTTGAGTTGCAGAACTAAAGAAATAGCTTTTTTCTTAAGTGCATTATGGATTTGTGTTATATCAAATATAACACTTTATAATGTCATCCCCTGGACACATACACATACATACACACTGACATACCATACATATACATAAATGCTGAACTTTTTGAAAATGACATATTTTGACATTAAAGGACACTGGCCTTCAACAGCTATTACGTTGCATTTGTAAACAACACAGTATGCTTTTTGGAGACAGAGTATAAAGACCGCTCAGAGACAGTGGCTAAGTCAGCCGAGATTGATGATGATATGATGATAGGTAGAAAAGTAAATTGTGAAGAGAGTGAAGAGAACATGAGGAGGAATCTTAGGTTAAGAGAGTGGGCAAAAATTTGGCAGATAGAATATAATGTGGGAAAATATGAACTTCTCCACTTTGGCAGCAATAATTGAAAAGCACTATGCCATTTAAATGGAGAGAGGTGGCAGAACTCTGAGCTACAGGAAGATCTGGTACATGAAATTAATATGACGATACGGCAAATGATTAGGCTCGGAAAGAAGACAGAGGATAGCACTGGAAGAAAGCATTTCTGAATGGAGGGCTGTGACAAGTGGTGATCCTCAGGGGTCAGTGCTGAAACCTTTGCTGTTTGTGATATAAATAATGATTTGGAGGAAAATGTAACCCGTTTGATTAGTAAGTTTGTGGATGACTCAAAGGTCGGTAGATTTGCAGATAGAGATAAGGAACATCAGAGGATACAGCAGAATATAGATCAGTTGGAGACTTGGGCGGAGGATGGCAGTTAGAGTTATGCAAATGTGAGGTTATGCATTTTGGAAAGTCTAATAGAGATAGGAAATATACAGTGAATGGCAGAACCCTTAGGAGTATTGATAGGCAGAGGGATCTGGGTGTACAGGCACACAGGTCACTGAAAGTGGCAATGCAGGTGGAGAAGGTAGTCAAAAAGGCATATGACATGCTTGCCTTCACTGGCTAAGGTATTGAGTTTAAAAATTGGCAAGTCATGTTGATGCTTTATAGAATCTTAGTAAGGCTGCACTTGGAATATAGTGTTCAATTCTGGTTGCCACAGGAAGGATATGGAGGCTTTGGAAAGGGTACAGAAAAGATTTACCAGGATGTTACCAGAATGGAGGGCATTAGCTATGAGAAGAGGATGGAGAAATTATTTTGTCCTCACTGTCGCAATGGAGGTTGAAGGGAGATTTGATAAAAGTCTACAAAATTAGGAGAGGCATGGACACAGTGGAGAGTCAGAAACTTTTTCCCAGGCTGGAAGAGTCAATTACTAAGGGGCATAGGTTTAAGATGTGAGGGGCAAATTTTAAAAGAGATGCACAAGGCAGATTTTTTTACACCGGTGGTGGGAACTCGTTGCCAGTGGAGGTAGTGGAAGCAGATACAGTAGTGACTTTTAAGGGGCATCTTGATATGTACATGAATGAGATGGGAAAAGGTGGATATGGTCCCCAGAACTTAGGGGGGTTTTAGTTAAGAAGGGCAGCATGGTCAGTGCTGGCTTGAAGGGCTGAAGGGCCTGTTCCTTGCTGTAATTTTCTTTGTTCTTTTGAAGGCAAATAGAATGCAATAGGCCAGAATTCTCCAGCTATTCACACCAGGAAGATTCTTTGGTCCTGCTCTAGTGAACAGAGATTTGGCTGAGTGCCATATCCTCCATCCTCACTTGCAGCAGTGGCAGCATGTGAACGTCTGGAGAATTCTGGCCATTGTTTTGTTGCAAGGGGAATAAAATATAAACATTTGCATGTTTTACCACATTTGATGAGTTCGCCTCTGAAAAATTATGTAGTATTTCAGTGTGTGTTGTTTTTGCACTGATGGGTACTAGGACACACTTGTAAATTCTGAAGCTCTTATTAATGATTTCTGCCTCTTTGTCTGAATTTTAGCAATAAACTTAGGGTGGAATATCTCACCGTGCTTGCAGCTGGGGTTCTCCAGTCCCATGCAGCAAATGGCGTTTTGGCTGAGCACCAAGTTTTCCATTCTCACTAACAGTGCCAGTGGGTCATGAATGGCTAGAGAATTCTGGCTTTAATTAATTTAAAGAACATAGCCGTCTTATTTCTTACACCATTGAAATGACCATATCCTCTTAAAACTCAAGCTGTATAAAATTAACCCAGGAATCGGACAGAGAGAGGAATGAGTTCACCCTCTCCAAGCTTGGTCATACAACAAGGAAACCTTTTCACCAAAGTGTAGTTGAAGGTGTTGCAGCTTATTTGCTCTCATTACAGTGCATTTACAGCGTAACAGTGTCAAATCTACAAGGTCTAAGTCACTGTTGAACCAAGCCTATGCCAGCAGCCTATGTGCACCAGTCATGGAATAGGAAAGAGAGAATGATGACCTGATTGGCGTAATGTCTCTAAGCAGTGCTACCCCAGTGGCTGCAGCATGGCTGATTGAAGGTTGCACACTTTCACCAGAAGACTGCAGATAGCAGAGTAGAATGATGTTGGGTAACTCTGGGCCATGTGAACCCAGCTTCTGTCTGCACTATGTCACAATGAACAGCAGTAGTTCAGACTAAGGCACCAGCAAAAGCACTAGCATAGTGTCAGGGATAGAAACCATAGAAAATTTACAGCTCAGAATCAGACCTTTTGACCCTTCTTGTCTGTGCCGAACCATTTTTTGCTTAGTCCCACTGACCTGCACCTGGACATATCCCTCCACACCCCTCTCACCCATGTACCTGTCCAAGTTTTTCTTAAATGTTAAAAGTGACCCCACATTTACCACTTTATCCGACAGCTCATTCCATACTCCCACCTCTTGCTGTGGGAAGAAGCCCCTCCAATACTCCCTTTAAACTTTTCTCCTTTCACCCTTAACCCATGCCCTCTGTTTTTTTTCTCCTCTCACCTCAGTGAAAAAAGCCTGCTTGCGTTCACTCCATCTATACACATCAAAGTCTTGTACATCTCTATCAAATCTTCCCTCATTCTTCTACACTCCAGGGAATAAAGTCCTAACCTATTCAATCTCTCCCTGTAAGTCAACTTCTCAAGTCCCGGCAATATCCTCATGAACCTTGTTGCATTCTTTCTACATTATGTACATCCTTCCTATAACTAGTTGACCAAAACTGCACACAATACTCTAAATTCAGCCTCACCAATGCCTTATATAACCTTGTAAGAAGTCTGACAACATCAGGTTTAAGTCCAACCAATTTATTTGATAGTAAATTCACAAATTTTCAAAGTTTCCCTTTTTGTCAGATGAATGAAGAATTCTGGCCTCAAGAGGAAAACCTCAAAAGCTTGTGAGTTTACTATCAAATAAATCTGTAGGAGTAGGCTGATCAAGTGTCCCAGATCTTTTGTGACTATTCCTAGTTTGCATCCTCCCACCTACAACAATGTCTATTGGATCTGCCAACATGTTCCTGATCCACCAATGGTCCTGCCTTTCAGTGGGGACCTTCAGTTGAAAATTCCATTCAATATTTCAGATTGATGACCTTCCATTAGAACTAGAAGTGAATGGAGATGTAACAGGTTTTAGGCTCAGATACAGAGGTAGGGAAAGGGAGAGGGTGAAGAATAAAATGGAGTGTATGAAAAACAAGAGAGATTAAATAATAGGGATGTTGTCATAAGCCAAAATAGGACAAAGCAGAGGATTGGTCTAGAAGAGGTATAAATAGAATTTCACCATCATCTGCCACACTTCAGTCATTTTGAAAAGTTTCTTGGGACCAAGAGGTTTCTGTTTTGCACAGTTCATGAGGCATTTCAGTGTACATCCTTGAGTTGGCTGTTGGAAAGGAGAAAACTGCAAAGCTGATGTCTTGAATTTGAGAAGGAATTAATTTCAATAAAGTGCAAAATTAAATAAGGAGAAATAGTAATTTCTTGTTATAACGATGTAGGTTTTGCAGATAATATGTATATTAACAGATATGATTTAGTAACTTATGAAGCAAGGAAAATTCAGGTTATTCTTTGCCCAAAATGATGTTCAACAAATGCATATAAACCTTGAGAAATTGTATATTCCAAAATTAATGTGACAATGACTGAAAGCTTTACGATTTGGGAATTGTTGGCTGGATTTCTATTGAGAATTCTTTGCAAAAATACTGAAATTAAACTTTGAAACGTGAACTCAAGGATCTTTTGAATTGCTTCTGATAATGCAAATTCTGAATTTGCATAGAATAAAGAATAATGTAACCATCTCAGTGGTGTCTTGTATCTCCAATTTCACAATACAAAGTGGAATTCTTGTTCTCTCTGTGAAGGCAGCCCAGGAAATTTGTTGCCAGGGAACTCATTCCTTCAGTTTGTTGTTTAGAAACTGGTGCATTATTATGTGTTGTCATTCACAAGCTGAAACACAAATCCTATTAAAGAACCCACTGAGAAATATTAACAAAGCAAAAGCCATTTACCTTCCTTAAAGAAGCATTGTTTGTTATGTGTAATGTCGTTTCCATCTCTGCTTGTTAATTCTGACACAATAGGATTATTTAAACATGTAAAAATGTGTGCATAGATGCCAGGTGAGATGTAGAAAAAAATTTAAATCTCAAATCTGACTCAAACACACTACCACTTTTGGATTTAATCTAAATGGAACAACCAATCTATTCCCAAGAGTCAGTTTTATTTCAAAAAGATTATAATGGACTAGGAACCTTTAACCTGACTTACAGGCTTAATCCTAGAGAACTGAATTTTTATAGGTCTCAGAAAATCCAGCAGTTTAAAAGAGGCAAAGTCATCTTAAGGGAAAAGCTAAGTACATGTGGACCAGGCAGTGCAGGTGAGCTATCTCCAGGTTTACCTCCTTTCTAGTTATTAGACCACTGCACCCCCCAACAAAGGTTAGGGCATTAGACTTCCATTTTCTCACTAACTCAAATGAATGTTCCTTACCCACCAATGTTCCTGAGTCATCCTCGGAATGCTTGCCACCCAACAGAAAGTCAAGCCTGTCAATCAGGCTGTCTTCTGAGTGGGAATCCAAAAAAAAATTTCCAGAGAATGCAGCAAAACCCAGATTCTAGACTGAAACTCCTCTTTCCTGCTTATGAAATCCACTATGATATCAGAGCCAATATTATGAAAAACAACTGACGCCTGAAAGCAAGGACGTTCCTTAATAGAACAAAGCCTGTAATCCACAAAACATTGGCCAAAGATTTTTGGCAGTCCCCTGGTGTGATCTTCCTGTCCTACAAACAATGACCCTCTGTTATGGGGGTCAATGACAGCAGAGAGTGCGAACAACAGATAAACCAATTAAGAGTGGTAGGACCAGAAGATCCTGCTGTTGGCCAATTTTGGGAGGAGGGAAAGGAGGGAGGTGCAGGGGGAGGATGGTGGGGGGGGAGGGGGGAGCATGTGGGCACCTCCATCACTGCAAAGCATGCCACAGTGGGGGAGCTAGAAAATTCCATCCAATATAAATAACAAATATCTATATTTATCATGCAATTCCCTTCCAGAACTGTGTTGAGATAAAATAATCTAGGAATAAACATTTTGAAACTCAACCTGATCTGCTAAAAACTGTTCTGGAACAATTAATTTGAGAACTTATTTATTGACTGTCAAAAATTAAGTTAACTAAATATGCACACATTTCCATTTACAAAAGATACGGTGAATTGGCTTTGATTTTTATGACTTCCTGCCCAATCCTACTGTGTTCATGTGTGTGTCTCACAGTAAATTTAAAAGGTGATTTTTAACTCAGCAGGAATGAAATGCTGCTTTTTTCCCACTTCATCCCGAATGTTAACATTACCATTTTTTTCTGGCAGAGAAACTATCTGCACACCCTGATCAGAACCTCATTAATAAATATGAATTGTGGTTCACTGTTGTACGGGCAGTATAATCTGTTCCTGAGCAGTGTTCCTGAAAAAGCCCCCAGATGAACCTATCAATATGTCAGTGAGGCACATTCAAATAAATTAATAAAAAATATCTTTAGTGGGGCTGAGAAAAGCAGGAAAGAATTCATAGGACTTTGTTGCATTGGGATTCCCCTTCAAGACACAGAAAACTATGTGCCCTGTTGCCAGCAGCAACATTTTCTGAAGCCTGGCTTCCAAGCTACACAATACCATCCTTCTCCACTGGCCAGCTGCCTTGTCCCACTGAGCAGATAAAGGCAGGATTCAAATGTGACCTGAGGTGTTCATCTGCTGGTCTTTTGACTCACAGTCCCATGAGGGTATTGGCGTTCACTACTGCCTGGAAATAAAATCAGCCCTTAGTATTTGAACCTGAGATTCAGTCAATAAATGTAACGTAAGTGCGTAAGTAATTGGAAAGTTTTCCTTCGCAGCACATTGAAGTCTTTATTGTTGAGACAAATGCAGATTTTTTGAATTGAGTTTGATCTGCATCAGTGTTATTCAGCAAGATGCTAACTATTATACTATTATATGTATCTTTGGCTACCCAAAGATACGCTCAGATTCTTCTCAAAAACATGATATATAATAGGAAAACTTGCTACATAGATAAATGAATGAAACATTCATGTCTCCAATGTAGAGTTAATAAACTTGAGCTAATAAACATGTGAATGAGCCCATGATGACATTAGTGATGTAAGTATGATGTCAATTGTCAGATGATGAGAAGCTCCATGAGAACAAGGAGCAGAATAGTCTATCTCCTGCTGTAATGCATTTAATGTAATTGGCATCTCTTCAGTGTATACAGTCATATAATCTGTAGTGATGTAAGCAGAAATATTTGTGGGCTTTTATGGCTCTTTCATCTGAGTTGCTTCATCTCTATTGCACTTGATCTGATAAGGCCATTCTCCAAAATGGCACTGCCAATATGTCTTCCTTCTTCCTTAATTGTGGTTTCCCCCTGAGCTTGACAGAGTTTTCAATGTGCCCAACATATCTCCCATGCCACCTCTCTCACCCCCTTTCATCCATAGAACTCTACAGTGCAGAAAGAGGCCCTTCGGCCCGTCGAGTCTGCATGGAACACAATCCCACCCAGGCCCTACCCCCATCTCCCTACATATTATCCCCACTAATCCCTCTAACCTACACTAAGGGGCAATTTCTTAACATGGCAAATCAACCTAACCCACACATCTTTGGACTGGGGGAGGAAACTGGAGTACCCAGAGGAAACCTATGCAGACATGAGGAGAATGTGCAATCTCCACACAGGTAGTGACTCGAGCCAGGAATCGAACTCAGGACCCTGGAGCTGTGAAGCAGCAGTGCTAACCACTGTGCTACCGTGCCATCCCCTTGTCCTCACCTTTCACACCATCAGCCTCTGCATTCAAAGCACCATTCTCCAATATTTCCACCAATGCCACTACCAAACACATGGTCCCCTCACTCCCCCAACAGCATTCCGCAAGGACCATTCTCTCCAGGATACACCGTTCCATTCCTCCAACACACCCAACACCTCACTCCTACCCACGGCACCTTCTCATGCAATCACAGAAGCATGATACTTGCCCCTTTACCTCCACCCTGCTGACATCCAAGGTCCTAAACACTTATTTCAGGTGAAGCAGCAATTTACATGCATCCCCTTAAATTTGGTGTATTGCATTCACTGCTCCCAGTGCAGTCCACTCTACACTGGGGAGGCCGAATGCACACTGGGTGACCACATACAGAACACCTATTATCTGTGAGCAACTATGACCAGACCTCTTCGTCACAAGATATTTCAACACACTAACCTAGTGTGTTGACTCTCATGTTGACACGTCCACTTTGGCATGTTGCAATGTTTCAGTGAAGCACAATGCAAACTGGAGGAATAGCACCTCATCTTCCGATTAGGCTTGTTAAAGCCCTCAGGACATTGAGTTCCACAACTTCAGATTGGAAATTCCATTTTCACCCAAATTCCATTTATTTTATTTCATTTCATCTTATTTATTTGTTTTAAATTTTCAATTTTTACATTATTTCATTTTTCCACCTTTTTTAAAATGTCAGTCCATATTTTTCCACAACCCCTGTCTCCATACTCCCTCACCTCCCCCCTCTCTTTCTTTAACTCCACAGGGACATCTGTTATACGTCTCAGTTTGTCACCTCACACTCTGCTTACCTTTGTTCTGGTAAGAACTCAGTAAGAATTTAGCAACACCAATTATTAATCCAACCGATTTATTTGATAGTAAAATAGCGAGCTTTCAACACTCCTGTGTCTTCATCAGGCAAGTGCAGTGTTCTGGTCTGCAATTGTTCTGCCATTAGCACATTCTGATCTGTTAATGGGCCATTATCAGCACCTTTCTTATCCATGATCACGACCATTTGCACTCCCTTGTCCATGATATCTCTGTCAATGTCCCCTCTCACCCTAACAGTATAAATATCACCCTATACTCTAATACCTTCAGCTCTGATGAAAGGTCATCCCAAACTTGAAACATTAGCTCTATTCTCTTCCATAGAAGCTGTTGAATCTGCTGTATTTTTTCAGCAATTTCTGTTTTTGTTTGCTTATCTGCTAGCTGGTACACTCCACCCTTTCCATGGAAATGGGTAAACAGAGGTTACATTTCTTCCAATCAGTGTCTGAGTACTAAGTGTGTCCATTTTATTGCCTCCACACACATTTAAATCACTAAGTCTAAAATTGTAATCTAACAGCACACTTTTATACATTTGCCTTATTAGAACAAGATCCTGGAGTACCTGTTTTGATCCTTTCCCCAAAATAATCTCCTGTATGTTCATTTCTCGCTAACTCAATTGTTATCAATACTGATTGAGCATTAAGATTGTTTAAAGTTGAACTTACGGAGGAAATACCACTGCTGAGAAAAACTGAAGAGAAGTGGTTACTGGATGTTTAGGGGCAAGAAAGCTAAATGGACACTTTAAATCGCAAACCTCATTCAAAGTCAACGGATTCAGAACTGTTCAATATGTACGCTTATCTCCAACCATAACCCCTTGGATCCAACCTGGGGTGACATAAACAGACATCAGAAGCAACTCACACAAAAACAGAAAATGGTGGAGAATCTCAGCAGATCTGAAGTATCTATGGGAAGAATAGAGCCAATGTTTCGAGTCTAGATGACCCTTCACCAGAGCTGGATGGTGACTCAGAACATTGGCTCTACTTTCTTCCACAGATGCTGTCAGACTTGTTGAGATTTTCCAGCATTTTCTGCTTTTGTTTCAGATTCCAGCATTTGCAGCATTTTGCTTTCATTAGAAGCTGCTTACCTTCTTTTTAACCAAAGATTGATACATCAAGAAAAAAATAATTAAAATGGTAGAGGATGGTTTGACTGACACTTTGAAATTCCCTGTCAAATCTGTCTTCTCACCTTCCTCAAGATTTCCTGAATTTAAGCTCTTAAATCTTACTTTGTTGACAAAGCTGCAGATTATGCCTCCTAATCTTTCATTCTTTGGTCCAACATTTGTTTTCCTGTGGAATTTTTTCAATATTTTGTTATTGAATCGTGTTTTTTTTGTATTTTTTTTAGACAGGTGCAAACTGGAACAGGAAACTGAAAAAGGAAATTGGGGGTCTAAGGAACACAAAACTGAAACCAAAACTTCTGAGAAGACAGGAATTGATTAAGACTGTATAAAAAATCAAGGAGTTGTTCAAGCTCAGTTGTTGGAGCTGCTGATTTTAGTGGCGTAGTGGCTAAGCTGAAAGACAGAGTTCAGACCGAGAAGCTGAGAATAAGCAATTGTAGCAGCTGTTTCTGTTATTTGAAGATAACACCGATGGACCTGTGCCATTCAAATCAAGTTGAGAACTTTCCGTTGTACCATTTTTGGTACCATGGAACTCAGGCTGGTTGTGCCCTACTGTTAGCTGGGGGTCAGGCTGGCTCAGAGAAGGTGAGGAGCTGAAATTCTTCATGAGGAAGACAGAATTGTGAAGGACATTGTGGCTGAGATTGACATCATTTGTACTGTCCGTTGTTGAGGCAAGTGAAGAAGGGACTTGGTAGGGCACATCTCCTAAAACAAATGGATCCTTTAAAAAATGATCCAGGATCTGACTCCAGGTATGCAGCTTCATCAAAAAATAGTAAGTTCTTCCTTGAATCATACCCTATCTGTGCACCAACTTTCATTGAAATCTGTCCATTAGTTTTTGAGAACATGATTCTTCTCATTTGAGGTAATCAATGTCAACTTCAAGCAAATCTAAGTGAGGTGAAATACAATAGGGCCAAATGGGGGGTAAAGTTCTTTCAACTCTGCTCATCTTGACAAGGAAACTATTGTGTCAGATGACAATTTTTTCCATTTCTCCTACTAGCCGTAAGGTGATTTTCTGAGCAAGGTTACCAATTAATGCCAAATTAGGAACAGCTTAGTGCAGCAAATCCATGACCACTGGCAACCAGACTGAGAATCTGTTGAAATTAATTTGACATTGTATCCTTGCAGTCAGCAAATGAAGGACAATTTCATCCCATCAATCTGAGTTGTGTTTGAATCTAGCCATTGCATCTATCTCTTCCTGTTAATCTAGATTATGATGATGCAAAATAAATATTTTTTGATAAATTCTCAGCAGGTGGCAGCAAAATTGCGGCTGAAAATCACTGCATTGCTACTGTCATTCTGCATTGTGGTCTTTTGTGAACATTTAATGACTGCAGGTTATCTTAAGAGACTGAACACAAAGCTTGCCAAATTCTGTTATGAGATGAAAGGATGTGCTCCAACGCACATTTCGATTATTTGATATGCAGCCAGCATATCAATGCCAAAAACATCCTGCAAATTTGCAGATTTAATATCTGACAAAGCAGACCTGGTAAAACTTCACTATTTTCTGATGTATAAGGGCATTTTGACACCTGTATTTCAACATTTTTTAAATTGTAGATTCCATGTAAGATATTAAGCTTAAAAAAACAGCTTTTGAGGCAAACCTTTTCACTCAAATACCATACATAGCTTTTTTATGTCTTCTGCTAAATTTGATTATCAGTTCATAGTGATGCAAGTATACCCTCAGAGTTAAGTTTATCTGGATCAACTTAAATATAAAGGTTTACCCTGGCTCCTGCCACGTCAGTTGATATTTTGTGTTTGCTAAGGCTTTATTAGGGTTACTTCAGAAAATATTAATTGTTCTTTTGAGTATAGAGTCTTGTGACACGAAGTGGATACTTTCCTTATTTCTGGGCCGAATCTCAAAGTTCAAGTCCCAGAACTTAATGTCCATTAACTCTGGGGTTTAACTTTCATCAACAGAAAGATGAGTTCTAACCTAAAGATTATAAAATCGACCCAAGGTATAATTTCTATTTTTCTTATCACTAATCACCACAATAAGAAATCTGGAGGCTGAAAGAAGAAATTACCTTTTCCAAAATAACACATGGAAACAGGGGTGGGAATCTATATGCATATTTCTCCATTATTGGAGATTTACCATTGCTGTGTTAAGTTATTTTCAATTTAAAATACATGCATTATTCCCATGATGGTACATCAGAATAAAAAGTAATATGTTAAAAACATATTAAGAAAGAAATCCTCCTCTTTCTTCAGATGCCAAGCCCTAAAGGGGGTGTTGGTGATCGTGGACTTCAACCAATTGGTCCTTGGTTATGTTTGGCAATGTGTTGCAGTGGTTTGCCATTGTTTTCTGTAATATGGCTGGATAGGAAATTCTCCCACTCTTACCACCTATTGTCAAGCTGAACCTGTTCAAGCATGTCCTGAACACCAGTGGAAGAATTTCCTATCCAACCATATTACAGGAGACAATGGCAAACCACTGCAACACATTGCCAAGCATAACCAAGGACCAATTGGTTGAAGTTCCATGATCACCAACATCCTTTTTAGGGCTTGGCACTTGAAGAAAGAGGAGGATTTCCTTATTAATATGTTTTTAATATATTACTTTTTATTCTGATGTACCATCATGGGAATAATGCATGTATTTTAAATTGAAAATAACAAACACAACAATGGTAAAACTCCAATAATGGAGAAATACACATATAGATTCCCTTCCCTATTTCCATGTGTTCAACTTATTTTGGAAAAAATAATTTCTTCGCTCGCAGCCTCCAGATTTTTTATTGTGGAGATCAGTAATAAGAAAAATAGAAATTATACCTTGGATCAGTTTCATAATCTTTAGGTTAGAACTCATCTTTCTGTTAATGAAAGTTATACCCATCTGTAAATTAATATGAAACATATAGAGACATAGAAACTAGAACCAGAGGAGTAGGCCATTCAGACTTCGAGCCTGCTCTACCATTTATTTTGATTGTGGCTGATCATTAAATTCAACATCCTGATTCCACCCTTTCCCCATATCTCCTGATCCCTTTAACCCCAAGAGCTATATCTAATTTCTTCTTGAAATTATACAATGTTTTGCCCCCAACTGTTTTCTGTGGTAGTGAATTCCACACATTCACCATCCTCTAGGGGAAGAAAGTTCTCACCTCAGTTCCAAAAGTGAGTGCAAAAATATGTGGGTTAGGTGGTTTAGCCATGCTAAAATTTCCCATTAGTTGTCACAAGGACTAGCAAGGATAAATGCATGGTGGTTATGGGGATAGGACTTGGATGGGATTGTGGTTGATGCAAACTAAATGGGCTGAATAACCTCCTTCTGCAATGTACGATTCTATGATTCTATGAAAAGTTTACCCCTTATCCTCAAACTATGACCCCTATTCTGGACTCCCCTACCATTGGGAACATTCTTTCTGAATCTATCCTGTCTAATCTTGTTAGAATTTTATAAATTTCTATGAGATCCTCTCTCATTGTTCTAAATTCCAGTGAATATAATCCTTGGTGATTTAATCTCTCCTCATATGACAGACCTGCCATTTCAGGAATCAGCCTGGTAAACCTTCACTACACTTCCTCTATAGCAAGACATCCTTCCTTAGATAAGGACACCTAAACTGAACACAATTATGAGAGGAGGAAAAGCATTGGATTTTATTCTTAACATGCAGGCAATAATTTGGTGTCACAGCTCACCCAGACATTATAGAATCTGCATTGTGTGTCTTCCATAATGAGACCAACAGTTCCCTCCATCTGATTACAGTCTAGGTCCTAAAGACAAAAATCTATTTAATTGCCTTCAAAGCCCTCCCAACTCAGATCAAAAAGTCTATTAGGCTGTCATCTAATGCATTTGAAATTCTTAATGCACTAATTTTACCTTCTGAACATAATAACCAGTCATATTTGTTGTCCATCTGTTCAGCCCTTTTAAGCCCAATACTGGATATGCATGATATCATAAAGTAATATAATTGTCAGCTTGACTTGCACATCTCTGCCAAACACTTGTCTTGTTCAGATATTCCACTCATATTTTCACAAACAGAGAAAAAAGCAATTCAACTGGAAAAAAAGGTCCCAGAATCCTTTTCCAGTGTTTTATTTTCTTGTTTTCATAGATTATATTTTAATTACATTGCACATTTTCCACAAGGATTGTCCAACATGTAAAAAAAATGATTTTGAAACATGGATCTTGAAACCAAACCAATACATGAAATCAGATTTTAGTCAATCCATCTTATTTTGAGGGTGGCATGCTACCAAAGAACTGTTTCATGCCTTTCTGTGTTTGCAATGATGTTTAGAAATTCACAAAAGATTGGTTTTATTGCAAGCTTTTATTTAGCAGGAACAGTGTTTCAGGAGGTGAGAAAGTAATGTCTTCTCGAGGGGTTAACCAGATATTTTGCTTAGGATCAGAGCCAGGCGCATTTTATCTTCAGCAGAAATCAAGTTGTAATTTAGTTTATTTCACTCCAGTTCCTCTTTAAAACCAATTAGGTGAAACACAACCACAGCAGCAGAATTCCTAATAACTGGAGGCTGCATTGTCAGATGTGTAAGCATATGAGCATGTTTAGTTAATGAGTACTTAAAAAGTATGTGGGAGTACATTATTAGCAGTTGGATGAAATCTGGTCCAAAAAATATAAATTTCACTTGGCATATTAAAGGAAATGAAATAGGTCATTCTTCAAATTTCTTCAAATGCACCTGGCGTAAGATGCTTTAATGCTGATACTATAATAGCAACAAGCCTACAATTATATTTGAAATTGATTTGTTGGATGCTAAACAAATTAGAATATGCACATGGGCAAGACAAACTAAAATCCTTAAGCAAAGAACAGCTGAAGAGATTTGCTGTGTTCAGGTAAAAAATTGTCCTTCTTACTTGTGACAACAATGTGTAAATAGCAATGAAGTAAATGGTGTGGCAGTGGAGAATAAAACCACTAATCCCCCATAGAGCCAGGCAAGTCTTGGGCAAGTACATTTCTTTTATAGCCAGTATAAGTTGGAACACCAAAAAGTTTTACAATGGAATTCCTACATAGTGACAGAAAGTAAGAAACCTATGAACCACCTCAGATCATTATTCTACTACTTCTAACCAACAGGCTCAAAAAGAATGTGAGCAAAGAATTACAGCGTTAATAGCATCACTACAATGATGAGTTGGGAAAAGCATCTTGCTTGTTATGATTGGATATTCATAAAGGACTCATAAAATGTACGTGAAATGGAAATTACAGTGCACATGGGGCAGCGACCGCATAAAAGATAAAAAACTAGCATAATCTGGGAGTCAGAAATATCTAAAACCAATGCTGATCACACAACTTCCAATGAAGTAAAGGAATAATTATTAAATAATAAATTGGAGGAGGTTAGTCACTTCAGTAAAGGAAAATGAAATAACTTATAAGCAAAGCTTCCCATAACAGAATATACATGGCAGATAAAATGAGAACGCAAACTCAGACCAAACACAGTTGATCCAGGTTTGCTAAGTGGGTGGATGGATGGGGGGTTATGCATAGGATATTAGGACACTGGTGGTTGGGGGAGGGGATTGAATATCAGGAGGGTTCAGACATTGGAGGCTTATCAGACATCAGGAGGTTTGGACATCTGGAAGGATTGAATAAGGGGGTATGGAGACAAGGGGAGATGTGGGGCTGGGCAGGTTATTGGCAGGGGGACCTGTGGGAGTGTCAGTATGGGTCTTCACAGTAGTCACCCAGGAGTTAAAAGAGGTTTAAGCTATTTGCAGTAACACAGTTGGAACCATCTGAAACTTGAGACTTAAATCACATTTGCAGATGCTCCCAGCAAAGAACATTTGCCCACAGGAAGTTTACACTTCAGGGAAATTGCTATGCAAATCTTTACCTTTGAACTTCCAAGAGGGATTGTCACATACGACAGCTGTGGCACATCACCTGTCATGCTTTAATATTTAATTAACCACTTAATTATTTGATATAATTCATTACTTTCCTTCTTATATATTTAATTAACCTTACCATCAGTTTGTGCATTATTTTAAACCTTAGGAAGAAAACAGACATTTAACCATTTGCCAGAAAATCATTGATGCTTACTTCTTCCCCTGTAATAGACTCAATCTACAGCGTGATAAAGTTAGAAAACCCAAAGTAGTAACTTCTTCCTGTTTTCGTTTAACACCTCACTCACCCAAATCCCAATACTCTGTTTAAAGCCATGGTTAGATGGTAAATATACAGAGTACTCAAATAAATTAGGAAAGATTTGTTGTGCATTGAAAATCATTAAGAGGGAGGATATCAGAATACTGGAAAAAAGACTAATTTGTTGCAAATATTTAAAAAGGTGTGAAAGCAGAGATAGAAAACCATAAGGCCCAAAACACTTACTTGTATTCCATGTAAAATACTGTGACTAATTAGCAGGTGTAAGATAGAAGTTTATTTTTACATCAGTGACCCAATTAATTACAGTCAACATTGATTTGAGAGAGGAAAATCTTGCCTGAACATCTATTGAGTTTTTTTTGAGGAAGTAACAACTAATTGAACTTTACTAGACTAATCCCTATGATATGGTGTGCCTTGATTTCTAAAAGGCTCTAGTTAAAGTTAAAAAAAAGCCAATTAATTAAATCCAATTCTGTAAAGAGTCACAATAAACCTTGTACAAAGGGCAGGAATGAAATTATCAGCAGCAGAATGATATCATGGTTATGTGGGAGGGTTGGAGGAATGTTGGTGAAATTGGCTCAGTGCTGGAATTTGTACCAATTGACAAAAATGATACAGATTTGGAAACTCCATGTTAAATGTAGGAACTTGTAAATAATGTAAAATAAGAAGGATAATGCAATTAGAGTGGGGTGGTGGTGGGTTGAAGGGATGGGGGGGTGGGAGCGGGACTCAGAATAAATTGGACAAGATTGCATTGTCTTGGATTGTTTTCTTTAGAGTAAGGAAGGCTGAGGGGGGGGGGCAGAATTGAGATGTATAAGATTATGAGGTGTTTGGACAGGGTGAATAGGAAGCAGATGTTCCCCTAGGTTAAGGTGTCAATCACAAGTGACATCCTTTCAGGATGATGGGCAGGAGATTCAGAGGAGATTTGAGATAAAAAGTTTCCACTCAGAAAGTGGTGAGAATCAGGAAAGCACTATCCTGGGAAAGTAGTGGAGGTTTGAAGCCTTACTATCTTTAAAACATATTTGGCTGATCACTTGGAATATCATCATTCTAGGATATGGGCTAAATGCTGGAAAATGGGATTGGCATGACTTTAGTGTAGTTATTGCAGTCTCAACAGGCCAAACAGTCTTTTCTGCTTTGTATGACTATAGTGGGAGGTAATGTATTCTAGTTGAAGGATAGGAGAGATCATGTACATTAAATGGCACACAGCTAGTGTGGAGGAACAAAAATATCTCGGGTTCTTGTGCATTGACATACTGTGAGAGTAATTAGAAAAGCACATTGGATTTTGAGCTTAATATGAAAGATGGAATGTTATACTGAAACTTCAAGCTCTGGTTTGGTTACAGTTGGAGAATAGTGTACCTTTCTAACCACCAGTCTTCAGGAAGGATATAAAAGGCCTTCAGAGGGTGGAGAGGAGATTTATCAGTGTGAGGGATTACAGCTTCAAAGTTAGATTGAAGAACATGGAATTATTCTCCTTGGAGCAAAAGTGAATGAGATGAGATTTGAGAGAGAAATAGGTTTATGACAGGTTAGCTGTGGTAGAGAAAGAAACATTACTCCCATTAGTTGATAGTACAAGGACTAGAAGGCACAACTTAATGTTTTGGGCAGGTGAGATATGAGAATGAATATTTTCACACAATAAGTCTTAATGGCCTGGAACTTGCTACCCAGAAAGATAATGAAAGCAAAGAGGGTCAAGGATTTCAAAAGAAATTAGATGGGCATCTGAGATAAATAAATCTGGAGAGTTCTGTGGAGGAATCAGGGCAATGGGATGGAGTGGATTGCTCCTCTGAGTTAGCATAAGCTTGATGGGCCGAATGAGCTACTTCTAAGCAGCAATGACACAATAGCCCATGAACCGTACCAAAATAGCTGCGGATGAAGCTGAAAAGAGTTTTACCAGGCATAATGTTAATTATACCCAACAAACGCCATGCTGAAATCAGCAGAAACCACCATAAAATGCATCTGATAAAGTAGTGAGCCAAAAAATTGTGCAAACAATTCGATAGACAATTACGCATCCCAAAGATTTCTTTGTGTGGGTGAATGAAGAATGGTGAAATGATCTTCACCATCTGCAACTTCTGTGACATCTCCTAGTCTCAGTACATTTCTTCATATCATCTTTGCTTTGTGTATCTCACAAACTAAAGCTAACAATGATCATTCCTCTACTTTAAAATGTGACAATAATTTATACAGAAACACTCTTGATATTTATCAAACTGGTGATGATGCAAAGTAAGCTTCTTAAAATTGATTGATTACTTCAAAACATTCCCAGGCACTCAGGGCTTTCAGTTTTAAGTTGTTCTGGGAAAAGATCAAAACCTTCTAATGCTTTGAAGTCACTGTCTTGCACATCACACTTATCCTCCACATTGGTTTATTAAAGCTCCATTGGTAGCATCTTTCCGAGTCAGCAAGTTTGGGATCAGTCACGTCATTTCAGCTGCTCCGAGGTCTAAAAAAATACAAATTCATAATTACCGTGGCATTATTTTGGAACAGCTTCCTGCAGTGCCTTTAAAACCTGCTGTTTAAGCCATTTAACAATGGATGCAAGTAAGCATTTACTCTGGACATTTATACCTGATTTGCTGAGCTAAGCTGCTTTACATTTGTTTCAGATGAACCTTCAGCCAAAATGTAGTTCACTCCAATTTTTAGGAACAAAATTGATATCAATGGGAATGATTTTAAGCCCTCTTTCTCCATCTACTGGAATGGTGGCACATACTGGAAATCTAGAGGGACATAATTCACTCTGGTGAGTTTCCAAATTCCGATCTTGCAGTCCTTTTGCTGGCGGATCAGCATGAAACATGCTGCGGGATCCCAGGAAGCTCATTTCATACTTAGGCATATCATTAGTGAGCAATGTCTCCGGAACATCCTACACTCACTGGATACTCAGCGGACACCGGCATGATGTCACATCATGCCATTTACAACATCTCTACATAAGCATGAATCTGGCACGTCCACTTCTGAGGGGGATTTTGGAGCTGAGCACTTAGGCAGCTAGCACTCGATAAACTGCTCAGGAAACACAGGGGGGGACTTAGAGAACACTGGTAACTGCAGCATGGGGCCTGGAATGAGGGTCCCAGAATCCCCATATCAGGGATAAGGGTTGAGAAGGATAACTTGCAAACCTTATCTTCCCTTCACATTGGGCACCCCTTATTTTAAAGAGGATGTGAAGGTTGGTATGCTGGCAGTGCTTCCTGTTTCCTCCTTCCTGGGTTTCTGTTCATATCACACCTGAGGGAGTGCCCTTCCTTAGCGGGGACTGGTCAGAAGGTGGGAGATCCTGAAAATAAGAGGTGACGGTGAGTTACTCAGATGGGTTACTCTGGTCTGACAGCCCATGAGAGGTTGGGCTGTCAGGGCAAAGAGGGGATTCAGGAATGATCTGAGTCTCCCATCTTGCGCCTAAAGGACCTTGCACTCAGGAGGATGATAGCAGTGAGACTGGGACCCACACTCAGGCAACAGTGTGAGAACAAAGAGCAGACTGCCCAGAAAGCAAAAACCAATTGTCAAGGGTTTGTATGTGTAAAACGACAGATCTCAATGATTCATGGAAGGCTACTCAACTTTTGTGACCTGAGAGAAACAGGATGCTGTTTGGAAATACTTTGGATAGACGATTTACTGGCCTCGCGATTGAGCTGTGTGTCATCTGCCGTAATGGCAGACATTTGACTGAACAGCCACCCCGACCTAGCCTTAATAGTGTTTATGCCAATAAATGGTGTGCAGCTAAACAGCACAGCCATTTAGTGGAGGCTACCTTTTAATCCTTTGTATGTGTACGTTCCAAGTATTGAGCTGATATACTCATAAAGGCTGCAACATCACACAGATAAAACTGATGTACACCCCCCTGACCGCCATGCAAAGTGTGATAGTGATGGCTATCATCACGTATTCCATTTGAGATCATGACAGGGTACATCGGCGAGGCCTCCCTATCAGGATGGGAACAAACGCAGTCACCTGACTGCCTGCTAATGTGACATCAGGTTTCTTTGTGGAAGTTTGGGGGCTGGGGGAATGCAGCTGCGCTGTTGGTGCCAGAAATCTTGATGGTCCATGTGCTGCATCCTGCTGAAGTTGATGTGGATCAATTGGAGATGTGGCTATAGTGACCATGTGGAGGGTATCAGGGGTGGCGTTGAGGCACCTACTGAGTGTGCTGTGATTGGATGGTAGTCCCAGAGGAATTGAGGGACAAGGGTTGGGACACTCTGACAAACCCTTATCACCCATTGTGATCTCTTCTTTAGAGTATATGGTCTGGAGGATCATGGCACCTTTCGAATTGGCTATCTAATTTATTGTCAAGGAGAAGCAGCAGAGACGCTGACATACTGTGGCACCTGGTCAGGGCCAGCATCCTGCAAAGGAAGAAAAGGTTGGGCCTCTCACTGTTCCGGGAATAGCACCACAGATGTGTAGGTACCGGCCCAGGATATTCTGACATTGTTTGTATAAATTTTCTTCTGCACTAAAGACAGAAAGCAAAGAGAAGTGATTGTTCCCCAGGCTGGAGGAAGTGTGCTATGGAGGTTCCCAGAGGCCATTGCTCTTGTTAATGTATATTAATATCTTGGACTTAAGTGTAGAGGCAGAGATAGAAAGAACAATTTGATCCTGCAGGCAGAATTTAGGGACCTGGGTAGGAAATTAGCGAGCAGAAGCAAAAGAGTAGTCACTTCCACATTACTTATGGTGGCGTGCGCAAAGAAATATTGGAATAGAAGGAAGCAGCAGATGAATACATGGCTGGAGAGATGGAACAGGAAAGAGAGCTTTAAATTCCTGGGACACTAAGATCTGATCTGATGAAAATGGGACCTTTGCACACTGATGGGCTATACTTGAGTAGGGTTGGGGGGGTTCATCTTTCCATTGATGGGGATTGGTGAAGGGGCACCGGGGATTGGGTGGGTGCCACCAGAGGCAGTGCTTTCTTACTGTGTTGCTACTGTAGGAGGGACATAACTCTGCCATTCTCACACTCCGCAGGGTTGAGGCGCTGGGTGAATGCAGTGGTTCCCCCATGTTTGGGGGCAGGAACAGACAAGGTGGAGGCTTTGTGGTGAAAAAAGTGAAATTTCATGACAAACAATCGGACCAAATTGGTGAACAAACTAGTAACCATATTCACCCATGCCCACTAAATGTCTATGGTTTCTTAATCTTCCTCAACCTCACGCTATGGCTAGGTTCTCCCTGGGATCCACAACTGAAATTGAGGAGGTCTGTTGCCAGAGATGACCTTGGCAGATATCCCCAAGCAGGTGCGACCTGAAGGATCCAGATCTGTTTTTGGGCAGTACGGATGTTTGACTGCTTTCCTCCTTATTGTCAGGGTCTGGAGGTGCGTTGCTCAGAGGAAGGGTGTGTCAGATGGACTGGGGACATCTACGGTCTCCTGTACTTCAGCCGATGCTTTTCCTTTCAGCTTCCCAGACCTCCTTATGCCCTACCATGGATAAAAGGAGAAGAACAGTGAGATCCAAAAGCCCCGCTCTCCTCTGGTGCAGACACTCAGAGATTTCTACCAATGCATGCACTATGCAGTTGAAGCCCTGAGGAGCTTATGCCCTCAGACACAGAGATGAACCATGGTGTGGACATCTCCTCCCATAGAGTGCACGTTCTGCACCAAGGTCTCCACTGTGTATTCCACACTTGCAGTGTTGTGCTGAAGTGATGGCACCATCTCCTCTGACAGAAGGTGATGTAAGTCCTCCAGTCAGCCTTGCAGTGTGAGGAGGGATGCTCTCAAGGCTTCCTGGTGCTCATGACTGTTTTTGCAGCCCCAGAATGACCAGGCCTGGGGACACATCATCGGCCAGAGGTCCAGCAATGTCCTGGACTCTGGCACCTCTCTGAGTTCCAGCTTCCTGGGACATCATACCTCCACCTCCTGTAGATCTTCAGCTGTGCGGTGCTCACCAGTGAGTGACCCAGAAGCCTGTCTACTTAGCGATCCCATCAAGATGTGAGTATTTGTGTTGATGCTGGGTGTGAGTGACATCTCTTCCACGGGGAGTTGAAAAAGTTTCCCTTGAAGCTGTTCATGTCCAGTGTGTCCAGGGGGTGCGAGGATAGAACGGAATCCCTACTTTGCAGAAGGAGGCAATTCCATCAATTCTTTTCAAGCCTTATCCCTGCAGTACTATATACTTATCCTGCTAATCTGCCTGACACTAATGGGCAACTTGGCATGACTAATCTACATAACCCCGACATCTTGGGAATTTGGATGGAAACCAGAGGAACAGAGGAAATCCATGCAGACATGGGGAGAATGCGCAGACTTCATACAGACAGTTACTGAGGCTGGAATTGAACCTGGGTCCCTGGCATTGTGAGGCAGCAGTATGGGTGGTTTGTGCGAGGGGATCCAAACCTGAGCAAAGAAAATTGATCTTCTGACGATGAGTGGCAGTCACAGCTGAAGTGCGCTGTCACTCACGAAGGATACCATGGCATCCCTGGAAGGGTGGTGATCTTGCAGGATTGCCTTCTCTTGGAGCGGGATTAGAGTGTATCCTGCCACCTACTCCAGTCCACCCTGCATCTGTATGAGGGCTCTCTCCGAAAAGCAAGGTGCGCACTTCTTGGCTGTCATTCCCTACAGTCACTCTGGAACAAGTGCTGGGGAATCATTTGTATGGAGCTCCCTAATGCCTGCAGCAGTTAAGTTTTTTAAGTTGTTGTGGGGCAGGTAAAACCATGAGTCAGAGAGAACATGTCTCAGGTGCAGAGCGAATCTTGTGGGCATAAAGATTTTCACGAATGAGGTATAAGATTTGATCCAAAATCATGCCGGTGCCATCAGCAGGAATCATTCCATTTTTTGTACCAGAACAAACACTGCCATTTTTTGGTAAGATTTTACAGTGTAAGTTACATTGTTTGTATAAATTTTCTTCTGCACTAAAGACAGAAAGCAAAGAGAAGTGATCGTTCCCCAGGCTGGAAGGAAGTGTGCTATGGAGGTTCCCAGAGGCCATTGCTCTTGTTAATGTATATTAATATCTTGGACTTAAGTGTAGAGGCAGAGATAGAAAGAGCAATTTGATCCTGCAGGCAGAATTTAGGGACCTGAGTAGGAAATTAGCGAGCAGAAGCAAAAGAGTAGTCACTTCCACATTACTTATGGTGGCGTGCGCAAAGAAATATTGGAATAGAAGGAAGCAGCAGATGAATACATGGCTGGAAAGATGGAACAGGAAAGAGAGCTTTAAATTCCTGGGACACTAAGATCTGATCTGATGAAAATGGGACCTTTGCACACTGATGGGCTACACTTGAGTAGAACTAGGACCAGTTTCCATATTGTTAATGCTATTGAGAAGGACATAAACTAATTTGAAAGGGGTGTAAGAACCAGAAGGTAGGTGCCACAGTGCAAAGAACATTGGGAAAGACACAAAATAATAGAGTTGGCAATAGTAAGGCAGGTTCAGCATAAGAGTGAAAGCGATAATGTCTAATTTAAGGTTACAATGACTGTATGCGATGCATGAGTGCGATAACTAAGATTGGTGCATTACAGTTGCAGATAGTCACATGAAAATCTAGTTCATAGAATCCCTACAATGCAACAATCCCACCCAGACCCTATCCCTGTAACCCTAGCTAATCCCCCTTACATTAAGGGGCAGTTTAGTATGGCCAATCCACCTAATTCACACATCTTGGACTGATGGAGGAAACCAGAACACCTAGAGGAAATTCACGCAGACATGGGGAGAACATGTAAACTACACACAGACAGTGACCGAGGCTGCAAATGAAATGTGAGGCAGCAATGCAAACCATTATGCCACCGTGCCATCCATGGTGAAAACAGTGATCTGTTTCAAAGAAGGCAGAAATGAGTGTTAAATATTCCTTGAAATGAGGAGTTCAGGAAATATACGAAAGGAAAGAAAGATGCAGGGGTGGTGATTTGATTGAGGAGAACATCATAATACTGGAGAGAGAAAGGATGCCTCTGAGGGAACAAGGGCAGAATCTGTTTGACTATAGCTAAGGATGAAAAAGATGCAATTACACAGTTCAGTTTTGTCTGTAGGCCAACAAATAATGGGAAGGATGTTGAAGAATTAATTTAAAAGGAAATTAGAGAAGTGCAAGAGTTATAGAGTAGTTGGAATGGGCAACTTTAATTATCCCAATATAGATGGGGAGAGTAATCGTGTGAGGAGCAGAGAGGAAGGATTCCTAAACGTGTCCAGAGAATTTTCTACAGCAGTATCTTTCTTGTCAAATGAGATCAGAGGCAGTGTTTGGTCTTATTCTTGGGAATGAAGTAAGGCAAGTGGATTAAGTGTCAGCATGAGAGCATTTCAAGGGTAGTGATTATTGCATCATAAGGCTGAGGTTTGCTATGGAAAAAGACAAGGAGCAGTAAGGAGTAAGAGTAATTAACTGGGGAAAGACAACTTGGACAGGTATTTTCTAAAATTTTTCAATTTTCCTTAGATTGAGTGGAGAATTGAAAGTGTTCATCCTTGTTCAAAAAAAATTGTGCTAAGCCCAGCAACTACAGGCCAGTCAGTTTAATTTAGGTGGCAGGGAACATTTTAGAAATGATAATGTGAAACAAAATTAGTAGTCATTATGTAAATTTTGATTAATGAAGGAAAACCAATGTGGATTTGTTAAGAGCAAATCATGTTTAACTAATCTTTACTTTTGAGGGGGCAAAGAGATTTTATGAGGGTAGAGCTGTTGTTTTTGTGTTCATGGACTTCCAAAAGACTTATGCTGTAAGAAGGACTATAGCAACATAATATAAAATTGACCAAATGAAAGGAAACAAGGTATAGTGGTGCACGGCTATTTTTCAGACTGGAGAAAAGATTAAAGCCAAGGAATAGGTATAGGGCTCCTGCTCTTTCTAAAGTATATCAATGACCTAGATCTTGGTATGCAAGGAACAATTTCAAAATTTGTGAATGATACAAAACTTGTATCATCATATTGTGACATGAGGAGGACAGTGTAGGAAGTCAGAAGGACATAGACAGATTAGTCGAATGGGAAGACAATTAGTAGATGAAATTTAATGATGGGGAGTATAAAATGATTCATTTTGGTACGATGTATTAAGATCACAACTAACGTTAATACTGGACGAGTCAGATCCCAGGGTGAAAACTGTTTTGTTATTTCTTTAGAGATCATAGAGAAAAGTTACTGAAAAATTTCAAAGACATTTGCTGATGAGCATTTATAACAAATGTTATTAACAAATGAACATTGATGAACAAAATATGAAATATTTATGAAACAAAAAATGAACTATAAAAGCTCAATACCAACGTGAGAAAATGATTCAAACTCACACCATCACAACATACCTCTACAGGCAGGTAAAAATATAGAAAGATATAATGGTGGGATTCTTATATGATTTTCCTCGTGGTGAGTGAAGGCGAGTTGTTGACTGGTGGTGAGATCTTCTAGTCATCCATTGTCAATGGGACTTCGCATTGACTCCGCCCATTCCCACTGGGATACTTACTTCATGAGAGATTCCAATCTCCATATCTGAATAACTCATCTTGGAATTCTCTTCAAACATTATTCCCACTTGGATGAATTCAACAAGGAACCACTATCAATCTTGCCTCACAAAATTCCTTTTTCCAGATCTGTGAGTACACTCAAACTTCACCTTCCAAGCATAATTTTAGATCTTTCTCTGTGCCGAATAGCTCATCAGTATTCCAAAGCAGTATCTTTGTCCCTAAGGCCAATAACATGGAGGCATTAACTTTAGATGCCCTCTCACATCTTCTGGGCTGCTCTTGAGCTTCAAGTCTATATCCCAAAGCTCTTTCAGTTCAATTTGGAGCGTACTTCTCTGCTCATTTCTTTCAATTTTACTTTTGGGACCTCTTTCCATTCTTGTCTTTGTTCCTGCCTGGGACTTTCTTCTTGGATCTCTCCCTGTCCCCGTTGATACGTCAGCCTACTTGGGACACCATCTCTGGAAAGGCGCTCTGGTTCAAGGTCACTGACCTGAATCTTTGCATCATTTTCACTTATTTCCTTTCTTTTCTGTGTGTGTGTGTGTGTGTGAGTGTGAGTGTGTGTGTGTGAGTGTGTGGTTGTGGTGTGTGAGTGTGTGTGTGTGAGTGTGAGTGTGTGTGAGTGTGAGTGAGTGAGTGTGTGTGTGTGAGTGTGAGTGTGTGAGTGTGAGTGTGTGTGTGTGAGTGTGTGTTGAGTGTGAGTGTGTGTGAGTGTGAGTGAGTGTGAGTGTGTGTTGTGAGTGTGTGTGAGTGTGAGTGGTGTGTATGTGTGTGTGTGAGTGTGTGTGTGTGTGTGAGTGTGTGTGTGAGTGTGTGTGTGTGAGTGTGAGTTGTGTGAGTGTGAGTGAGTGTGTGTGTGTGTGTGTGTGTGTGTGTGTGTATGTGTGTGTGTGTGTGTGAGAGTGTGTGAGTGACTGTGTGTGTGTGTATGTGTGTGTGTGAGTGTGCGTAGGGCCAGTTCCAGGCCTAAAACATAAAAGCTGACAAACTATATGTGTGGGCATTTCCAGGTCGGTACACATGTAGAAGATCAGATGTCCACTGGAGATGAACATACAACTTTAAATCAACGTAAATTTTTGCGTTTTGAGTTTTATCATACTGCTCATAGAAAGAAAGAATTCTTCACAACAGCGAATGTTTCTTTACAAGGGTTTTACATTTTCTTTACATGTACTTAATACTACAAATTTCTAAGAAAAAGCATATTACATTCTATACAATTACATTTTTTGAATGATTTCACAAATGCACAAACTTACAAAGGTTTAACCAAACAAAAGCCAGTGCGTGCAGCAAGTACAATTGGCAGAATCGAAACCTTATGGAATTATTATAACAGGTTACTTTTTATTTTATTTTTTTTTATTTTAGATTTTGATTTTTGATTTGATTTATTGATTCTCACACGTATTGGTATACAGTGAAAAATATTGTTTCTTGTGCACTATACAGACAAAACATACTGTTCATAGAGTATATAGCAGAGAAGGAAAGGAGAGGATGCAGAATATAGTGATGGCAGCAAGGAAGGAGCTGTTCTTGAATTGGTTGGTATATGATCTCAGACTTTTGTTTCATTTTCCTGATGGAAGAAAGTGAAGAGAAAATGTCTGCAGTGTGTGGTTATAATTATGTTGGCTGCTTTTCCGATCCAGTGGGAATTGTAAGCCAAGAACATTTTGGATCTACATCAAAATTCTTGATTCAGGCTGTTCCACCAGTGTTCCCTGTCCTGACCATTAGTAGATCCCACTTCCATGCTATTGTCTAAACTATGTACGCTGTCAGTATTCAAACTCATGGTTGGGGGTTTGGAGTGGAGTGACAATATATGCTTCTCTTCTTGTCACGTTTCTCTACTGCCTTGCTGGGTTTAATTTCTTGAGTATCTGAAAGCAGAAGCTTGTTGTTACAAAGAGTTGGGGAATGGGATATGAGAGCTATGTACTTACGCGACCTGCAGCTTGTAAATCAAAAGTGTTTGTGGGATGAGGAACATTAGATTTCGTAATGTTATTGTTACAATTGTTAATTACAAAGCCATATTTATATTATGTAGAAATACATTGTGATCAAACAAAAGAACAAAGAAACTTGAAGAGTTATTGTATACAGAAGAATGATTCCTTTAGTACATCGTTGTAATGGAATCATAAATATATTTATAAAAAATAGATTAAAATCTTGTGTAAAAAAAAATTCCCTCACATTTTCTCTGGTTCCATTGTCAATCACATTAAATCTTTGCTTTCTGGCTACTGGCCTCTCTGTCACTAGAAACAGTTTATCCTTACTTTTTTCAATCAAAACCCTTTATAATTTTGACACCTCTATCAATTCTCTCCTTAATGTTCTCTGCTCTAAGGAGAACAGCAGCAATTTCACTAGTCTCTCCATGAAACTGCAGTCTTTTGCCCAAAGTATGATTGATTCTGTGGAAAACTATCAGAGTAATTTCTCCCTCCATGACTGTGATTCCCCATTGAAACCTGCAAATTTTCTGACAGATTGCAGTGGGAGATGGATGTCGCTGGCCTTGTACCGGGATTTGGGAATGCACCGGGAACACATGCGCATCTCCAGAGCCGGCGAATAGTCACCGGCCAGATTACACTGGAAACCGGCAGGAACACGGTAAAAAGTCTCACAACACCAGGTTAAAGTCCAACAGGTTTATTTGCTAACAAACATCACTTGTTTTCGGAGTACTGTTCTTTCATCAGGTGAATGGGGAGTTCTCCAATCGCAGCCCCTACGACAATTCCCAGGCCAATCCTGACCCCACCATCATCTCAGAGCAGCCTGATGCACAATCTATCCCTCCCCAATCCCCTCACCCCAGCAGACTGCCCCCCCCAAACGTGCCCCCCCTTGCTGACCCTCAAAGGGTCACAAACAGTGCATATAAAGGCACACATTCAATTTACAGAATATTGATTAGAATGCAAGTCTTTACAACCAGTCAAATCTTAAAGTTACAGATAATGTGAGTGGAGATAGCATTAAGCATAGGTTGAAGCGATGTATATTGTCTCCAGACAGGACAGTGAGATGTTGCAAGTCCAGTCAAGTCATGAGGGTTACAGATAGTGTGACATGAATCTAAGATCCCGGTTGAGGCCATCCTCATGTATGTAGAACTTGGCACTCGGTTTCTGCTCGGCGACTCTGCGTTGCCATGAAGGCCTCCTTTGAGAATGTTTACCTGAAGATCAGAGGCTGAATGTCTATGACCACTGAAGTCTTTGTCACCAGGAAGAAAATAGTCTTGTCTGCACTTTTCAAAGTTGCCTAGCTGCAAAGATTCACATTCTAATCAGTATTTGTAAACTAAGTGTGTGCCTTTATATATGTATTGTTTGTGATCAGAACTCCCTACTCATCTGACAAAGGAACAGTGCCCCGAAAGCTAATGGCATTTGTTACCAAATAAACCTGTTGGACTTTAACCTGATGTTGTAAGATTTCTTACTGTGTTCACCCCAGTCCAACGCTGGCATCTCCACATCATAACCAGCAGGAAGGCAGGGAAATAATTTAAATCTATTTTAAATGTATTTTAATTAGGTTTACCAGTTCATTTTCAATTCCTGATTGAAACTCCCACTCTATCAGGAGTACTTTATTCTGGCAGGGTTCAGACCAGCTCCCTAAGTTTGGGGAACTATCGGGAGACCCCGCTGGAATGAAAGGGGGATTTGGCTGCTGCTCTGCATAAAGGATTGATCTGGGCTGGAGGAAAGGCAGCAATTGGGGTGGGCTGGGAAATTGGAAGTGGTCAGCCAGTGGAGGTGGGGGGGGCTGCTTTTCAGAGTGGGGTCTGACCCTTGGGGATCAGTAGGATGGTGTAGGGGGGCAGTCTGCCAGGGTGAGGGGATGGGGGATCAGCACTACTGGGAGGGTGGGGGAGGGCGGGGGAGAAGTTGTAGGTTGTACATCAGAAAGTCTAGACCTAACTTACTCAGCTTTTCATGGAAGGATGGTCTTTGCACTCCAGGGCCAATCCAATGAATTTTTGCTGTAATGCCTCTGATGAGATATATTCATCTTTAAAAATGTAAACCAAAGCTGCACATAGAAACTAAGGGCCGGGTCCTTTGATCTTGTCTGTGGCTGTCCTGCTGCAAGTGAGAATGGAGAATTTGATGGTTCAGCCCAAACTACACCCACTTCAGCAGCACAAGAAAATCCCAGCCGTAACCGAGGATTCAGGTGTTTGGTGCAAGCGTGGTCTCATCGAAGCCCTGTGTGATTGGAGAAAACCTTTTTATTCTTGTGCTGCAATCCCATTGCAATAAAGGAATCTAACTTCCAAATTGCTTACTATACCTGTATGCTAACTTTCTCTGTTCCTTGTATAAGTCTGTCTGAAAATCAACAATTACAAGTTTCATGCTTTGTAACAAATCTGCTTTTCTACCCACAATCCTTCTCTTTCTCATTTCAACGGTTTTATTTAGACAATAATAATAGTGGGCACCATGAACTTGCTGCTAAGTTCCCAGCAAATTCTGGGTCAATATATTTTCACCTAAAATTTAGAAGAGTAATTATACTGCATTAACGCGACATTTTTATTTCTCTCTTCAGACATTTAGCTTTGATCTTTGGATCGTTATTATCTACAGGAATAGTGCCAGAAGACTGGAGGCTAACAAACGCTGTCCTCTTGTTCAAGAAGGGAAGTAGAGATTAACCCTGGTAATTATAGGCTAACGAGCTTTACTGGTTGTGAGCAAAGTTTTGAAAAGGATTATAAGAGCTAGAATTTATAATCATCTAGAAAGGAATAATTTGATTAGAGATAGCACAGTTTTGTGAAGGGTAGGTTGTGCCTCACAAGCCATACTGAGTTCTTTGAGAAGATGACCAAAGAGGTGGATGAGGGTAAAGCAGTTGATATGGTGTATATAGATTTCAGTAAAGCATTTGATAAGACTTCCACAGTAAGCCATTGCAGAAGATACGGAGGCATGGGATTGAAGGTGATTTGGCGGTTTGGATCAGAAATGGACTAACTTCAAGAAGACAGAAGGTGGTGGTTGAAGGGAAATATTCATCCTGGAGTTCAGTTACCAGTGGTGTACTGCAAGGGTGGTTCAGTGTGGATTAAGTTGGTGAAGTTGTGGACAGTGCAGAATGATGTTGCAGGTTACAGAGGGACATAGATAAACTGCAGAGCTGGCCTGAGAGGCAAATGGAGTTTAACGTGGAAAAGTGTGAAGTGATTCATTTTTGAAGGATTAACAAGAATGCAGACTACTGAGCTAATGGTAAGTTACTTGGTAGTGTGGTTGAACAGAGAGATCTTGGTGTCCATGTGCATAAATCCCTGAAAGCTGGCAACCAGGTTGATAGGGTTGTTAAGAAGGTATATGGTGTGTTAGCTTTTATTGTAGAGGGATTGAGTTTAGGAACCATGAGGTCATGTTGCAGCTGTACAAAACTCAGCTGCAGCCCCACTTGAAATATTAAGTACAATTCTGGTTGCCGCGTTATAGGAAGATGTGAAAGCATTGGAATGGGTGCAGAGGAAATTTACCAGGATGTGGCCTGGTATAGGAGAAGATCTTAGGAGGAAAGGCTGAGTGATTTGAGGCTATTTTTACTAGTGATAAGAAGGTTAAGGGATGACTTAATAGAGGCATATATGAAGATCAGAAGATTAGATAGGGTGGATAGGGTGAACCCTTTTCCTTGGATAAGATGGCTAGCATGAGGGGACATAGCTTTAAATTGAGAGGTGATAAATATAGGACAAATGCCAGAGGTAGGTTCTTTACTTAGAGGGTAGTAAGAGCGTGGAATGCCCTGCCTGCAACAGTCGTGGATTCGCCAAGATTAAGAGCATTTAAATGGTCATTGGATAAACATATAGATGATATTGGAATAGTGTAGGTTAGATGGGCTTTAGATTGGTTTCACAGATCAGTGCAACATCAAGAGCTGAAAGGCCTGTATTGTGCTGTGACGTTTCATGTTCTATGTTCTATCTGAACGATCTTATGGATAATACGATCAGTTTGGTGCGGTTTAATGCTACATGCTATAGTTTTCTGCATTCATTTTATACCCTTGGGAGATGGATTCACATCGACAAATTCATTTTGATCAGGAACCCCTTAAAAAAAATCTTCATGCTATCATTCTGAGATTTGAAGCAACAATGGAAATAGAACTTCTGCTTTTAAGTGCCATCTGGAAATAGCAGCCATAGTACACCTGAAATTATACTGGTAAGGGTAAGACTCAAGTTTCTGCTGAAGTTCATTTAACTAATCACAAATGTTAAATCTTCCATGAACTAAAATAATAGGACAGTGAAGTGGAATGTAATTGATTCTCTCTTCTTTCCATTGAAAAGCATTTCTTGAAAAAAAGGCTTCCCAGAAAAACTTAATATTTCAAATAAAAGTATCCATCCTCCACTGTGAGTATCTAAAATCACTGGAAATTACTAAACTTACTATCTGGAACCATTAATTGGTTTAATTGATGTACATTTGTTGGTTTCTTAGTAAATTGAGTATTTTCTGATAAGAAACAACTTTTAAAATGAGGACTATGTATGCATCATAGTGAATGCAACTTGAAAAGCCCTCTCGAAGCTGCATAATAGGGACTATCTTCTGATCAGAGACATGACCAGTTATGTAGGTCTGGCCTGATTCAAACAAATTGAATCTTAAATCAGCTGTAAAGATCAGTAAATGTAGGGGCATAATCCACATGCTAAAACTTCCTTGATCTTTTTGCACTGGTTCAGCTGAAATTATGAATGGTAACAATCAAGAATTTCACTCTACTAAGGTTACTTTTTGCACCATAAAAGCTTATTGGAAGATGCACCTGATTCAACATAACTTCTTAAAACAGTATACAAAAGAATGAAACTTCTTTGGCATTTCTGTGGATGGGTAGGGAAGGAGTTGATACCTTGGGTCGAGACTTAGTGGTAGTGGGATAATCTGCAAATTAGGTGTTCAATCATTTTACCTGTTCCATTACACAAATGTTTCATCTTTTCCATTCAATGTACCTGTTTCCTTTATCAAACTATGGAGCCGATTTGAACTCATGCTGCACGTGCAGGCTAATGTGCTCAGGAAGTTTTTGACACAGTGCGATATGAACACTGCGGGGAGAGGGGGATGAAATTATACTGCTGAGTGCTTATTTGCATGGCTTAATTCAGTCCAAAACTAGTAGACAAAACATCACTGTCAGCAGGCGGGAGCCAAAATTGGCAGGAATGGAGAAGAAGTGGCCAGATTGCTATTGGGAATCCACTTAAAATATGTCCAGCTAAATAAGTAGAGGTTGGTGGGATCAAGTCTGTGATCATGAATGTGGGGAAGCCCAGTGCAAGAGAACATTTCTACTTAATTCCTACTTTTAAAGGTTCATTCTGGTTGCTGCCAGCCTTTGTTAATGGGTTGAAAATAGTGCAGACTACTTTTGAACCTATGATTAATCTTATTATGCCACTGGGATATGGCACTTGCAATAAAATTAGGCCCTGTCTCATCTGGGTCAGGTCAATGTTTGAAGCCATGTTAATTAAAAGGATGTGGCGATGGTGAAGAGTGGCATGTTGGCATGCTGGAGAATATAGCCACTGCGTGATATATCTCTGATGTATTCTTATTACTGTTTCTCCTTGTTTTTTTCTCTTTTGCTTTTATCCCTTCCATTTATCTTATGTTCCTCCCTCTCTGTTTGCTTCTTTGTCCGCTTTGAGTTTTCATTCTTTCATTCATACAGTTTGATGGGAGGCAGTCCTATATATTGTGGTGGGGAAAGGAAGTAGTCTTGCCAAAGGCTGCATAATGACAACCTGTGAGAAATTGTGGTCATCAGTGAATTGCTTCCCGTCTTCTTATCCACCACTACAGCTTCCCTCCATCTCCTCAATCCCCTTGTATACCTGCCTCTTTTTCCACCTTTCACGATCCCTGTTTTATTCAAATAGATTGTGCTGATAATTTGATGTTTTGGTATGGCACTTATAAAACACACATAAAAATAAGAAAAACAAACTGAATTATTAATAAATTGTGCTAAGAAGAAACTAACACTGAGCCCTAAAGGCCTAGTGGTATTAAGGCTCGACTATTAATCCAGGAACTCAGCTAATGTTCTGAGGAGCTGAGTTTGAATCCTGCCCTGATGGGATTTGAATTCACTTAAAAATTCCTGGGTTTAAGAATCTACTAATGACCATGAAACCATTGGCGATTGTTGGAAAAACCCAATGTTCACTAATGTCTTTAGGAAATCTGCTGTCCTTACCTAGTTTGGCCGACATGACTCCAGAGCCACAGCAATGTGATTGACTCTCAACTGCCTCGAAAGGCAACTCAGGATGGGCAATAAATGCTGACCAGCCAGCGATGCTCGTGTCTCATTAATGAATGAAAAAAAATTCTAGCTTGAAGCTAAATTTGCATTTTGAATGGGGATTAACAAAACCCAAACAAACATTTCTAACATGTTAAATCCTGACAATCACAATCCCTTTAATGTTTTTTCACCCTTGTCTTTACAGGAATTTAAAAACCAGCAGCAGTTCTATTTTTCACTTATTAGTAAACCTTAATAGAAGCTACATTAAAACAACAAAGAATTGCTAACCTTATTGATTAAGAAGATCATCTAGGCAGTAATCAGTAGTTGCTAACACAGTCAATAATTATTCCCTCCATTGTAAAACTAAACGCCAATGTGGTGTTAAAAGTAAATTACTGCAGATGCCGCAATCTGAAACAAAAACAGAAAATGCTTCGAAATCTCAATAGGTCTGACAGCATCTACGGAGAGAGAACAGAGCCAGTGTTTTGAGTCTGGAAGGGTCATCCTCGAGTCTGGAAGGGTTAGCTCTATTTTCTTTCCACTGATGCAGTCAAACATTGTGAGATTTTTCAGCATTTTCTATTAATATGATATTCCCTCATCAGTTCCAATTGGATAAAATGTTTCTTAGCCGCTCGCAATAAAAATCTATGGTTGGGGTTTATTCTGAACAGATACAAATCTATTAAACACTAAGCTGATGGAAAAATTGCTTTTCATATTAGCAGCAATCTTCTTTACCACACTGTCCTCAATAAAATACCTCAGTCTATTGCATTGCTATTTAATAAGCTTAGGAGCTGCTTGACTTATACAAGTAAATAAGTGAAATATTAGTTGTTGAGGCACTTTAGATATATATATATCACCAGAACACTAATGCTCAATATTTGAATAGCTACTTCTGCAATTAGTTAAAACATATATGCAACCGAATAAATCACAGTTAAGTAACTAAGTGGGGTTAAGTTCAACTTATCATTCCTGAAACCTTTTGGTACCCTTTCATAACAAATAGACTCAAGATGGAGGGAAAATAAAAAAAAAGCACCTAATTTACATATTATGTACTCTACAAATTGCTGAAATCACTTTTTTTAGCTGCAGATGCATACACGTCCATCCTTCACAGTCCATTATTTTGTATCAGTGTAAAAACAGAAGCAGACAGATGGCTGAATTTTGTTCTTGTTGTGGGGTTCTAGCAATGGGTAAGAAAGTTGGGGCAACACCAACTTTGGCTGTTAGCATTATTTAAAGCTACACTTTATAGGGTTAGAAAACAAATTAGTTCCTACTGGGGCTGAAGTCCTTTTAAAGGATGACTGACCATGCCCATGGCAGCCAATAGGAGGGCCTGCAGCTCAGCAGGGTTACCGGTCATTGGGTCAGAGAGTGTTTTATTAGGAGGAATCCATAAATCTATTGAGAAGCCACCAGAATCCAATTGGCAGTCTCCTCAAGCAGCGGAGAGTTCATTTCCCTTTGAAAAATTACCTGCAGCAGAAGGAAGAGCCCATAATTGGCCACATCAATGCTTCAGTTGAACAGGAGGGCCCTTCACTTTCCTCACTGTTGGTAAAGACAATGGGTATTCCACTCTGTCCCTCAACATTCCCTGCCCTTTTACTCACTCTCCCAAACCATCCCTGAGGGCTTGTAAAACCCAATCCATTGAGCAAGAAAGAGCCATTTGTCTCATCAAACCTACTGCTTCTTTCTATTAATTCAAATATGATTTTATTTCTTCTGATACAATGAAAGCCATGAAAAGAGACAGCATGTCCATCTAAACTCACATCATTTATCTTGAATGATTATTCTCTATATATTTCTATATACAAAACTGAGTAGGGATCAACTTGTTCCATGGCATATTTGCTCACACTCAATTGCACATGTGAAGTTACCTGACACTGAAGATGTTGTACTGTGCAGTGTAACAAATGAGAGAACCTCAGACCAGAATTTTCCCCATGGGTTTCAGGACCCCAAGGTTAGGGCCAAATGGGCAAAACTGTCACTCAATGATTTTCCCCAAATTGTCCAATTATCGGCCAGAGAGACAAAGCTAACAGAGCTGGAGGACCACCAAAAGTGATGAAGCAGCAGTCTTCCTTATATTGTACAGGGAAGGGTCTAAAGATAGAGGCACCTCTTTTCCAACTTTTAAAAGTTTGAAATTAAAAAAATACTTTTCACAACTGGGCCATTATTGTGGAGATGGGGAAACAGCCAGTCTATTTTCAGGATGCTATCTCAAGGCATCTGAGCAGTTCATTGATGCTTCTGTGGACCTAGGGACTGCCAGCAACATTTCAGTTAGCTTCTGACAATAGAACTGAACTGATCTTAAAATAGAATTAATTGTCAAACAGCTGCTTGCAGGTGGGTTGCTTTGCCATCTCACATCTTGGGTCCAAGAAAATAGCTTGATGGCAAGATGCTGCTAGCAACTGGTGCACTTGTTAGCAGAGTAAATTTCATGACCATTGGGCTCTACATTCAAGCCCATCAAGGCCTAAAACTTCCATCCTCTTTGTAGGTAGAAGTGTCGCTTTTTCCTTTTGGCAAAGTTATTAGTAAACATATGTTTTGTCAAAAGGAAAGACATTGGGGTGACTGTCGGATTTATTCAATGTTGTTTTGCGATTGGAGATTTGCAAAAATGATTGTAAATATTGATAGTTTTGCTAAAAATGAACTGGATGCTCCAACTCACAATGGAAATTAACTTTGTTCTATGATCAAATTAAGAGATTCAAAAATTCAACAACATAATCATGATATTTAGACTATCCTGATATAGGTTTTTGATACGGGTTTTGGTCCCCATGTCCCTATGTATACGTTAAGCAACATGGAAACAAAGCAACATCACAAAGCAAATATTCTATCTTAAATAGAAAAAAAATCAAGTTATAATATTTGTACGTAATGCAATAAGATAATTATGAACAGTATTAGCATGTGTATTGAGAAATATTAGATGTTCAAGTGTATCTGAAAAATACCAGTAGTCCACTGACATGATTTCATTTGATGGCAGTGAAACTTGCTGAGATTTACAATTGTCAACCTTTTTCTCTAACCTTCTGCTCTAGAAGCAGCGAAGACAACGCCAAGCCTGCATGTTTGTCATATGTAATTTTCATTTTCCCTTGTGCTTTCAATAACTTTTCTGACAATCTAATCAAATGAAAACTCGGAAGAGTTGTCCTGACTTGTCTTCCAACATAATCACTGTTGGGGATGGTATTGCTGCAACTAGTCCTGCTGCTCATAGGTGAAATATTGCTACTTGACTGGTTTCCTTGCAATTCAGAATCAGTGACTTTACCACCTGCACCATCCTTTCTGCTAACTCAGTTGACCTCAGACTGTGTAGGGATGACATAATATGGTTTACAGCCCACTTTGCACACAATATACAGCTGTGCTGCGGACCTTCATCTAACACTACCTACTCCAGGGAGGCAAAACACTGAAAATTATGCTCATTGTGTTTACCAATGTATATGATGTATCTCTCAGTTGGTGAATGATAAGAAATTTGGAGAAATGGCTGGCAATGAGTATTTAGGTTCCAGTTAACATTAGTACAGACAAGTCAGATCCCACAGTCAAACCAGACTTGATAGATCATAATTTTTGTGCTACTTAGAAACTGTTGAGGTCATTGACTGAACAAATTCACTGGAGCCTATCTCATATGAATTTTTGACGCAAAGAATTAAATATTTATTGGACAAGAAAATAACAAAAAATATTCCACTGGACATGTTGAAAAGATCTCAATAGAAACACAAGAAAATTATTCAAGTATTTATTATTTTTGCAAACAAGCTCTAACTTTACCGACACATACAAATTCAGTAAAACAATTTACACCTCCCTTATGATGCCCATGAGAGACTTGCCTCTTCACATTGAGTAAGTTTTTTTTAGATGTTTTTAGATTTTCTTACAAAACAGGTATGTGGCCTCATCTTTCAAAAACTATTGCCTACTCGTGTTTTATACCATTAATCTTTGGAATTAATCATAAGACAAGGACTGTAGCTGTTCAATGAGAAGACCCACAATCGTCTTCTCAGGGTACCAGGACAAAGGAAATAAACCTGCCATGCCCAACATTTGCTAAATGCTAATAACAAATAACCAATCTGAGTTATCTTAGCACACATCCATCAAACATATTTTAACTTTTTTACATTATAGAAGTATTCCATTTATATGAGAATTATACCATCTTGTCTAGCAATCTGCACCTTGCAAAATATAACCTGTACACAGTGTTATCAAGTGTGAGTCATTAGTAGAGCTTTGTAGAATCTGATCTGTCATAATGCTTTAATATACCTTTTATGTGTGGCATACTCAAGCTAATGTAATCCACCTACACATTCAGCTAAATTAGTAATTTTGGCTCACTAGCGACAGTCATAAATGACTGCGGTCAAATTTATATCAGAATGTGTGCAGCACTTTTCAAAGTACCCTTGCTTAGATTGCAAAATTCTCCCTAGCTTCAATTGGGCAATAAAATTAATGTTACTTATAATGTCTGCTTCCTGAACTAGTATATTGATCTCAGTCAAATATTCTACTTCACCACAATATTTGATCAACAAAACGTTTTGAACTCTACAACTGCGATTCTCCCAAAAAAATGTAGAATACCATGCCAGGTCCAACTTCTCCACATCCATGGACATTACAACCCCTACCGCCATAGATAAGGGGAGAACCTCAACCCTTCATGAGAGGGATGCAAACTACCCCCCACTGCTAATTTTTTGAATAACCCCCTCCACCCCTTCTTCCCCCCGCCATGCAATGCAGGTATGAGAGTGTCCCAACCCTTAACCCCTGTCAGAGGCCTCATGCCAATCCCCACCCAATTCAGCCACTTCACTCTCCCAAATAGAGAGAAGCTCTTATAAGAGGGCAGAAAAGGCCCACACTTTCAGGTCTCACCTTAGCACCATGCCAACCTGGCACTGCCACTGTCGCCCTGGTGACACCCTAGTACTGACATCCTGGCAATGACCACTGCGTGAATGCCACTGCCAAACTGGCATTGGCAGAGTGGCAGGGGGTTAAGTTAAGGCACTGTTAAACTATGTACATGACCATCTGAGCACTCCAAAGGCTTTTGAGTCCCTGGGCATAGTCATAATGCCTATTCAGGGAAATAAATGATGGCTGGTGGGAGGTTCTCAATGAGGGCCCTATGGAAGATAATCTCTGAGTTGTGTCAGTTTCATCCAGTTTCTTCTCACAGTCGAAAGATGTACAGATTAGGTAGGTTGCCCATGATTAAAAAAAATTGCTCCTTCGAATCACATGGTGTGTAGGTTAGATTGATTAGCCATGTAAATGTGTGGGGTTACTGGGTTAGAGAGAGGGAGAGGGTTTGGATAAGATACTCTGCCAGAGTCAGTGCAGTCTCAATGGTCCAAATGGCCTTCATCTGCATTGTAGGGATTCTGTAATTCTATGATTTTTCAATTAGAAAGGTTTTAAGCAGCTAATGTAACATCTGATCCTTGTGTAAACAAACATTTGCTAAACCTCTTTGATCTGCTTTGCAACTGTCAATTAAAGCTATTATAAAAGTTTAATAAGCTGGGGCTTATTAAAGCTAGAAAAGGGGTTCTTCCTAGTGAAATTCAAATTTTCTTTCAATCAGAATGCTTCAAAAGACTTTCAGAGAACCTGGCACTTATGAGAGGCTGGAGCTTATGAGTGACCAGGCTACTTCAAAGGTTTTACAGCGTACGGACAATAATAAAGATTTTAACCAGGAAAGTGTCTGAAATAATCATCCTTGGAGTAATTTCCACATTTCCCAGGGTAAAAACGAGAAGTCCAGCCATGAGATCCATATGCAGGGAGAAGGCCCCAAGATCAATCCCTTTCTCCAGCCTGAACACTACCAAACCCCAAGTTCCTTCCTCTGCAGCCTGACAACAACTAAAGGGACAATGGGCATAGCTTGAAGCAGTGCTTACTCCTTGCCACCCTCTCGGCATCCACAGCAACTGATGCCCGCTTGTCTGGGCCGGGAGAAATTGACACATAGTGGATTTCCTGCTGTAGTTATATTTAAATGTATTTAAAGAAGGAGCGATTAGGTTCTCACCGCTCTAAACAAAAACCTAACTGGGATACTGTACTGGGAAACTCACAACAGGTTGGATGCCGAGCGAGAATCCTGATTTGACCTTCTCACATGATTCAACAGGCCATCAGAATTCCTGGTTGAACTATTGCTCTGGAGAATTGCCCCCAATTATGTTGATCATAAACATGAAGAAGGAATATATTATGTGATAAACTATATTAAGCAATTTAAGAGTAATGCTAATCAGTTTTAGGCATGCTTAATAATGACAAAGACAATGTAGCTTTTGAATATCGATATGTTATTTGCATCACATGCTATCATCTAAAAACGCAAAGCTAGACTATGTACATGATTTCTGCAGTTCTGTTTTGAACTGTTTCCTTGTAGTTCTGTTTTCCTTAATAATCACTTGGCTCCATGTCAAAGCCTAAGTAGTTCATTTAAGTCTGACATCATTCTGCTTAGCAACCACATACACTATTTGTCTTCCTGTTCCCGAAAGCATGACCTTTAGTTAATTTTTTTCTAAGTTCTTTCTACACTGAGGTTCTTTGTCCTCACATACGTGATTAAGACTCTACCTAGCCTCAGTAATGGTAATTTATTTCATCATATCTGCCAAGGCACTACGTGCTTTCCTGTTGGAGTGGGTCATTCTTATGTGTGTTATTTTGCTGAGTTATCTTGATGCTTTGTTTTATGCTGACTTATCTTGAAAGGTCACTTAACTCTGATTTAATATTGGTAATTCATGTAGAAAACTCAGTGTAAGACTTCACGAGACAGCTTCAAAAAGAGAAAATGTCTGAAGTTTTAAACTTACCAGCTTTTAAATCATCAATGTAACTGTAAGATTTGTGGATAATGTAATCAATCCTGGCAATTACAGTAAATGCACTTTTTGGTTATTTTAATGTGCTCATATATCTTTGGCTTTTTTTAGTGAGTATGCTAAGTGACAGTTTGCGTTTTTTTCTAAATTTAACTCAAACAGTAAATATTCTTCATTCATTCTTCAGAATATTCAAAACTTTGTCTGCAGTTTCTTAGATACTGCAATTCTGGATATTGAGTTGCAACTCACTTTCTGCAAATGAGTGTTAAGAAGTTACACATGTTACTGTGAGAGTGTCTCAAAGCCAGAAGGATAGCTTGAAACATTGGTTCTTAGGGGTATATATTCATTTGGAATAATGTGAGGAACCATATATAGTTCAGTGAGGAACCAATCCAGTCATTGCATAAACAACAAAGGAACAGAAAAACATATAAGAATGATTAATATCTACTTTGACATCTAAGTATATTAATAACTAAACACACCATTTTATCTGAAATTAACATTGTTCCCAAAATACACCCATGCTCCCTGAACTAACTGAGAAACAAGCAATATATAATTTAATAGCTTTGCAAGTCAAATCCAGTCAATAGTTACCATGCCATATTGCTTCAGTGTAAGTACAAGACTACGTCTTTTAGATGAGAATATCTGTAATTTTCTGTGGGTCTAAAGATTAGATGGAACAGGCCTTCTTCTGACTGTTAGATGGAAAACTGGCCTCCTTCCCCAATGAAGGCACTTGCAATCACATTGTTCAGTTTCTCTGATATTCCACCCTGTAGATTTGACTATTTACCTCTCTCAAATTCTTTCCCTTTAGAAGTAATCATTTGTACAGTTCCACTGACCGCTTGTAAATAGCTTTTCTGAAGTGGCAATTTGCACTTCAATTTCTCTATATGCCTGCCAATCTTATTACTTGGCAAATCACATCTTAGTATTCCTCTAGGCACCTGCCAAACTTGTCAGTTGTATAATATTTTGCTTTCATCTCAACTTCAATAGTTAACCTTGTTAACTCCCCAAATTCCTAACAATGAGATATTAGTAAAAGAGATACTGGAACAATGACAGAAGGAAACAAAGGCTTGGCAACATTTGTTTGATATTTTAGCTTGTATTATTTCACAATCAAGAAAGAAATAGAAAAGAAAATTTGGAAGCATGGGTCATAATTGAGGTGTCACAAGAGGAATAGCTTTATGGCAAGTGGAACCTTGCCTTGGTCTGAAGCTATTGATACAAATTCAGATAAATTATTTTGGCATAGGAAGAAATGGAATGACATTAGAATTTCCTTAAGATATTACATAACAAAGTGTGACAAAATGTGAGGAACAAACAAGGGGAGATTGCAAGAGGATGTAGACAGTTTAGTAGATTGGTCAGATGAGTTGCACATGCAATGTAAAGAACTGTATAATACATTGTGTGAGAAGGACAGTGACAGAAGTATGTCCTAAATAAAAAAAAACCTCTAAATAGAATTACGAATGGCAGAATAGGAGTGGTACATTGACCTCTAAGCATGGAAGCGTGGGTAAAATGGCAAATGAGATAATGAATTTTATTTATGAAGCCTTGAATTTACAGTGTAGAAAATATATTGAATATGTAAAATACATAGGTTAGGAAAGAATTTCAGCATTGAATACAGGTCTGAGCAATGATTATTGGAATATTCCTTCAATGGTCAGAATTCTGAATTCTCCTTCAGGCCTCCAGCTCTCAAACATCACCTGTCATGCTGTATATTGTACTTGCCTTCCAAAGTTTTCATTGGAAATGTGATTAGAATAAATAGTCCCAGTTGAATAGTTAGTAGTAACAATGGCATGGTGGCTTGATTGATTTCAATAGTGAAATGTTATGACTCTAAGAATATTACACACAATGTATGTGCAATGATGACAAAGTAGAATATGACCAGAGATTGGAATGGGATTAGCAATTGTTCTTTCAAAAACTGGCACAATTCCCCGAAAGAGGATGGGAATCAGGGTCAGTGCTAACTGGGAAATTCAAAAGTCATTTAAGGTGATAATATAGATGGTGCTTTGAGGAACAATGATTTGGGATAGAATTAGTAACAAGGATCAAAGAACAAATAAAATTACAGCACAGGAACAGGCCCTTTGGCCATCCAAACCTGTACCGACCATACCGCCCAACTTAACTAAAACTCCCTGACCTTCTGGGGACCATATCCCTCTATTCCCATCTAATTCATGTATTTGTCAAGGTGCCCATTAAAAGTCACGAATTGTATCTGTTTTCATTACCTCCCCCAACTGCAAGTTCTAGGCATCAATCACCTCTGTGAAAGAAACCTACCTCGTACATCTGCTTTAAACCTTGCCCCTCGCACCTTAAACTTATGCCCCCTAGTAATTGACTCTTCCACCCTGGGAAAAGGCTTCCACTTTGTCCATGCCTCTCATAAGCTTGTAGATTTCTATCAGGTTGCCCCTCAACCTCTGTTGTTTCAAAGAGAACAAACCAAGTTTTTCCAACCTCTCCTCATAGCTAATGTCCTCCATACCAGTCAACATCCTAGAAAATCTTTTCTGTACCTTCTTCAAAGCCTCCACACCTGTGATGAGCAGAATTGAACACTATATTCCAAGTGCAGCCTAACTAAGGTTCTATAAAGCTGAAACATGACTTGTCAATTTTTAAACCCAATATCCCAATTGATGAAAGCATCCTTTGCACTGCCCTGAGCCTGGTGGGTGGTACCAAGCTGCCCTCTTGACATGGACACTTTGCTCCTTAAGCAGTGCCAAAGGATGCAGGCTGGCACTGCCAAGGTGCCCATGCCCAGGATGCATCACCCCCCTGCCACTCGACCCCTTGGGGAGCCTGGATTGACCCCCCCCTTTATTCTGGTGGAGTCTCCTGCTAGCTCTCCCAATGTGGGGGGCTAGTCTGAACCCCACCGGAATGAATACTCCTGGCAGGGTGGGAGGTTGAATCAGGACCTGAATAATATGTTAACTAATAAACATATTTAAAATATATGCAGAAAAGATTGAAATGACCTACCAGTCTTCCCACCAGTTTCCAGAGAGGTCTGGCTGGAGACTGTTCTCCAGCTCTGGGAGATGCTGATGTCCTGCTGCCAGACTAAGGCCGGTAACTCGCATCTACCACTGTGACCCGACAGAAAAGTTCCAGGTCACAATGGGGGAATCGCGGCCATAATGTGAGAAAAGTTTCTTTCAAAAAACAAGTGATTCAGATCTGCAATGCACTACCTGGAAGAGTGATAGAGGCATGTTAGATTGTTATTTGAATAGAAACAATGTGCAGGGGTATGGGGACAAAGCAAGGAATAGCACTTAGTCATGATGCTCATTTACAGAGCTGGTGCAGACTCAGTGGGCTGAATAGCCTCCTTGTGTGCTGTAACAATCCTGTGATTCGCTAATACAGGTCCACATTCAATGATGCTTTTTAAAAGCAAAATATCAATCTCCCAATAAGGTTTTTGTACATATGATGCTATTATAACACTATAATTCAATAACCTTCTATAAGAATCCACAGTAACTAAGCAGAAGTGAAGCATTCAGTTTGGGAAACAAATCAGGATTTGGATATTCGGGATCCTGGCCTGCATTATTAAGTTTCTGGGGAACCTTGTTTAGTACAAAACTGACTGAAATTGGAACAGCTCTTTGGGGACCAAGGCCATGAAACCCAAAAGGTCTCGAAGTGTAGAATGCAATTGAATTGGAAGATCTGACTTCTCCCTACTCTGTGTAGCTGAAGGCTGGATTTCCCATAAGCTTAATGAAGGTTGGTACCTCAGATGCACCGCGAGTAGCACAAGTTTTTGCTAGTTCATGTTAAGCAGATACTAGGACGAAAAGCAGAGGGTTCTGGTGAGCACAACTCAAGCCAAAGTAGTAGGGTGGCTGGTCCATGCTCTTTATAAAACTTAATGTCTCCTTGATCAAATATTTATTTTAATCAAATGGCCCTATTCTTTACTAGATGAGACTTCTAAACAGAAGGCATGAAGTTCTGGAAATTCAGAAGTCTTATTTATTTGTGAATGTTGTGGAGTATTAGTTAACTTCTTGTCTGGAAGATTTACATGGTTCATAAGCTTGATATGCTGTCGGGGGAAAATACTGAGAGAAGCCACAAACCAGAAATATATAGCTTCCCTGCTGCTCAGGTTAAAGATTGCAAGTTTGGGGTGGTTATGGCATGTCTTGGGAGGCTCAGACATGATCATGGTGATCTCAGTGATACTGGACACAAATATGGGGTTTGGAAGAGTCAGTGAGTGCAGGGGACCAATAATCCTGAAGGGTCTCAATTAGAGGAGATTTCATTTCGGGGTGTCAGATCACAGAAGATGGAAATTGCCCAATCATGGATGGAGTGTTTGATCGTGATGAGAAAGGTTCCAATTGCAAGAATAGAAACAGTTTGCATGGTCAATGGGAGCATTCAATTTTGTCAGCCACAATCAGTGCAGGAAACTGAAAAAAATACTTACCTTCTCCTGAGAGCAGTCCATGTCTCACATTAACAGCTGGTTTCCCAAGATCTCGAAACCAAACAAGCCAGTGATAAAGCTGGATCAAAGAAAAAAAATCAATGTATGTAACAAGGTTAAATATTTAAGAGAAAGCGGTTTCTTGGGAACAAGTTGGTCCCCTTCCCAATCCTACCTTTGTTAACAAAGGAAGTGAATGAGTTGGCAACGGATTGGGTTCAGCTTATGAATTTAAAAATGTTAACATCCCACCTGATGCAAAGCCATTCCTTTCTCATGATGAAACTTCTCCGTTGCATTGTTTAAGTAATACATTTTGCTTTCCTGATGACTTTATGGGTTAAAACCCAGGTCAGAAGGTCTCAGATTCAGTTTCTAGTCTGGTCTTAATGAATGTCAGTAAAGACGGAAATATGGATCCCAGGGTCTGGTACATTCTTCCAAATCCTGATTGCCATCCAGTAATCTCAACCTTTAAGTATAGGATTGAGTTTAACTGAAATTATTGATTCATGATTGAATAGAATCTATCTTCACAATTCCAGACCCACTCTGCAGTTTAGTTGTTTTTTTTTCCTTAGATTCTGATTAACTGTACTCAGAATAATCATTTTTCTGACTTTCTCTGTTCTATTAGGCTAGTTTTTCTTTTCCTTTCCCAAAGCATGCAACCAAACAAGCCTGGCCAAATGGTCCACTAATTAAGCAGCTTGGTTGTTATGATCAGGAAGCATAAATGGTTCACACAGAGCTTTAAAAATTGGTTCATTGTCATTCTTCTCAATTATGCGCATGCTGGGTGGGCCTTAATGTTTGGAGTTGGCTTCCAGCGCACAGGAAATAGTAACTTGCATGCCACATTATGCCCCTTCTTATGAAAAAGAAATTAGATATGTGCTGTTCTTAGATTCAAACATAGGCCGGATTACTTGTTTGCCAACTTTGCATTTGTTTAAGACACAATTGAGCAGCTGGCCATTCAAGCCTTCTTATGAAATCTGACCAGTACATTTGGAATGTAGAAAAGCTGTTTTAGTTACCACCACAGCACCATTTAACTCAGAAGAATGGTCTTGAATTATCAAGGTTACTTAAAAGCAACAGCAAGTTGGAATACAGCAACTGGAGATTCATTAATCCCCAAATAAGGGGAAACAGCTTTTCCATTTTTTGTGTGGGTGTAGAGCAGAGGTTCCCAAACTAGGCAAATTATTTAAGAAGGCACAATAATGTGCTGGTCTAGAATTTGAGCTGTCTTGACTGCCACGTGGAGGTATTCACTTCTGATTATACATTACAGAGATTGGCCAAAGCTAACAGGACAACATAGTGAAGGTATAGTGAAAGGTCATGAAGCTTATTAAGAGCTGTTATAGGTACTGTTGACAGAAGAACCCAACTGCTATATCAACCTCCCTTTCAATCTTTCCAGGCTTCACAGCACAGTACAGACTCCAAACTGAAGGGAGCTGCATACACTGGCTCCAACTAGTTCATATCTAATTTGGCTAATCAGAGTCCTATATAGATCATACGATTTCCTTGTATAAATGGGTCTTTCACCTGAATCAGACAACAAGTGCTTTGGATAGCTGATTATCAGGCCCTTTAAAATAGGGGCATTTGCAAATCTAAACTGAGAGCAGAGACCATAACCAGTTTGACGGGGAGAGGGGAGGGAAATCCTAATGCGGTGAGAGAGAAGATTTCCTAATTTAATTTGAGGGGTGATATTCGCATCATGACTAAGGGGAGATCCTAATCATGCCTATAGGACCAGAGATCCTAAGGCAGTCGGGGGTAAGATTGTAACCTTGTCTGATCTTTGAAATCCTAAACTTGCCTGGGTCAGAGATCTCAATCCTCCTTGGGCCCTTTTGTGGACATTGTAACTCTAACATAGAATATAACTCTGAGAGCTCCCGGCCACACCTAGGATATTGTGTGCAGTTTCGACCTTATCTGAAGAAGGATGTTCTTGCTTTAGAGAGAGTGCAGAGAAGGTTTTCCTGGGATGGCAGGAATAATGTATAAAAAAAATTGAGTTGGTTTAGATTATATTCACTGGAGTTCAGAAGAATGAGGGGGGAATTACTTTGAAACCTACAAAATTCTAACATCATTTAGATAGGATATAGATACAAGAAAGATGTTCCCCTTGATGGAAGTGTACAGACCAGAGGATTGCAGTCTGAGGACACAAGGTAGACCATTTAGCACAAGAAACTCTCAGAGAGTGGTCAGTTTGTGGAATTTGCTACCATAGAAAGTAGCTGGGGCCAAAACATTGGGGCCAGAATTTTCCAACCACTCATGCTGACATGGACTACTGGAAAGTTCCAGCCTGTATGTTTTCAAGCGGCAGTTTGATATAGCACTTGGTGCAAATGGTCAGTGGAGGGAGTGGGGGGGGGGGGGTCAAAGGATCGAAGGAGGAATTAGGCTAGTGAATTAGATGATCAGCCATGATCATGATGAATAGTAGGTTAGGCCTGAAGGGCTGAAAGGTCTCCTCCTACTCCTTTTTTTTGTTTCTATGAGAGCTGTGATCCCACTCATTGAGACAAAGACAAGGCAATCAGTGTTCATGTTCAACCGTATAGTAACAATGGTGTGTAGTTTTCTATCCCAAGCAATACATTAGCCAAAATACAAAATAATCATTGAAAATATTGGATCTTAGAAAGAAGCAATCATGGAGTACAAATCTCAAAACAAAACATTAGACAGTCTCTGTGTAGGTCATGCTGTGTTGTTATCATCTCTGTGCAATTTGGCCTTGTCATTTCACATTTCGTACAATTGTCACCTAAACACAAGCATTTGCCTTTCCTTTGCTGTGGTAAGTGCTATCCTGTTTGGCTCACAGATGTCTGGCTCTTCATGCACGCCCAGTGATTAATTTGCTCAACAGATATGTCACAATGGATCTCTGTATAATTGTGCTGATAACCATCAGCTCTCTTTCTTTCCCAAAACTAACTCTCTTTCTAAAAGGAATATAGTAGGGTACTGAGAACACAGTGGTGGTGGTAATCTCAGTAGGGATACAATCCATAGAGATTCACAAAGTTTCTCATTTCAGCTTACCATTTGTAACACTTTAAAATCTGTGCAGTCTAAAGACATCACAGCATGAGCATAGATAGTTTCTTGTCTTCAATATCCTATAAGTGGTGGCTTTTGACAGCAATAGCCAAAGTGTTCATTGAGAAACTAACATGAATATGTCCACTACTCCTCTTGATGTCGCAGTGTTTTTCAACACCTGTGCAGAATTCACTGCAGAGTTTTTTTCCACAGGCAGCAACTCCTAACAGCTTGCTTCAGAAACAGGGGTGCAATTGGTGAATTTTGTTGACCGTCACCAACTGCATCTTTTCAGTGACCATCCATCTAGAATAATGTGACTTACAGTAATACCTTTCATTATTTTAAAGTTAAATGTTAACCAATTGTGTTGTGCTTTGTCTGCTTACTTTAAAAACTGTGTATAATTTTGTTCCTTTTGCCTGTTCATGGTGCAATCAGTTTGTTTCTGCTGTTTGCCTGAATTGATGGGATTCCTCACTCTAACAACACTATTTGCAATTCATTTCACACTCCTGAAGTCTTTCTCTCCCCTCACCATAACTGGTAACATATGAGATGTGCAATATGAAGTCACCTCAAGTGGTGCTCAGATTAGTGAAAAGCAAGACTCCCATTTGTTATCTGTTATGGTATCTTATTTGTCAAATCATCATCACCAATTCCAGTTCATAGTTTTCCTGTAATGTTGACCATTCCTGGACACATTTGACTTTAGTGTAACATTCCTTTGTGAAATGCTTGAAATGAGCTTCCTTTCCTTTCATGCAATAAATGCGATTGAATCTCTATTTTCCAAAATTTGTCGAGCCACCAATTTCTAACAGACCTACTAGTAGCAGCATGTGTTTAATTTCTGCTGCGTCACTGAGAATAATGTGACCAATTGTATTCAGAGCAATGTGTGCATTAAAATCATTCTTTAGCACCTACTCACAAGATTGTCCTGATCGCAGAGTTAATTTGTTGAGATTTGAACAACTACAAATGATTGGAATTATATGCAAACAGTGGCCAACAGACTGAGAGTGAAAAGGAGAGAGGGGCGAATAAATATCCAGATCAAAGTTTGTGAGAATGGGGTCTTTATTTTATAAGATGATTGATTTTGCCGTTGATAAAAACAGCAATGTAGATGTAGCTGCTACCTAAAGATGCTGTGTTGATGTCATCCCTATCCGATTTGACCTCACCAGACAATTGTCATCTGAACACTGGCATTTGTTTTCTCTTCGCTGTGATCAAAAGCGTGAAAGTGAAATTGAGGGATATGCAAAGAATGAATGTGAAGGGATTGTGAATTTCACTTTCAAACTTTCTTAAATTTGCTCTTAACACAATAGCAACATAGATTTAGAAGCTAACTAATGCAAGAAAATGTTGAACCAGAATGATAGGGGGAGTGGGGTTAGCTTAATCATGGTTTCAGAAAAATCTCGGCACAACATCGAGGGCCAAAGGGCCTGTAGTGTGCTGTAATGTTCTATGTTCTAGGTTCTTTTGATGGATCACAAGAATTAGGCAGGTAGATTGTAAACTGTAATATATTCCATCCAATGTTTTACCATTCTTATAAAAAGCCATCTATTTATCTTTCTATGACTGGCACATGGGAATCACATGACTCAGGGTAAGTGATGCAAGAAGGTGAGAAGAACATTATTGACTTACTAGCTGATGGAAAATGAGCCCACTTGGGATTCTAGTCTTGGATATGAGGCTGGTTTTGAGCCTGAAGCTTCAGGAAACCCTGTTTACCAAAATCCTTGTGGAGTTCCTGGTAGGGCTCCACACCAAAATGTTACCCCTTTAGATATTTGGGGCCAATTTTATTTCTATTCCTTATATATTAAATTTAGTACATGGATTGCACATTGTATTTAAAACTCATTATGAATACCTGCAATTCATTAATCCTGTGGACTGCAATGGGATTGTATTTTTACTATTGAAGACATTACATTTCAGCATTTTGAATTTATAAAACATCTTTGATGTAACAAAATGTCCCAATTGGCATTGAAAAGCAAATTTTATCACCAAGCCTTATAAGAATATTTCAGGGAAATGACCAAAAACTTGATCTTAGAGATAGATTTTAAGGAACATTTTAAAGGGGGAATGAGTTTGCAAGCTTTAGAGAGGGGAAGAGCTTTAAGTCTTGGCAGCTGAAAACATGGCCAGCAATAGTGGAATGATTAAAACTGGGATCCACAGCTACCTTGATGGGCTATAGGGCTGGAGAAGATTACTGGTAGGGAGGGCCAAAGTTGTCATGGGATTTGAAAACATGAATGAGAATAATAAATTAGGGAATTATTTAACTGGAGCCTATTCTAGGTTAGTGATGTTTGATGGGGGCGAGATTTGAGCTGGGATACAAGCAGCAGAGATTTGGATGGCGTCAAGTTAATGGAGGGTGGACAGCAGAGAATCAGGCAGGAATGGGCTGGAATAGTTAAGTTTAGAGGGGACAAGAATGTAGATATGGTTTTCAGCAGCAGTTAAGCTAAGGCAGGCATGATATTGAACAATGTGGTGGAGGCAAAAATAGGCAGTTTTAGTCATGGTGCAACTATATAGTCAGAAAGTCATCTTTGATCAAATGTGCCACCAAAATTGTGTAGAGTCTGGTGTGGTGTGTGACTGTTGTCAAGGAGATGGATGGCGAGGGAACAGGGCTTCTAGCAGGGACCCAACAAATGCCTTAAGCCTTCCCAGTATTTAATTACAGGAAATACTGCCCTTCCAGTACTGGATATTGAACAAGCAGTCAGACAATTAGAGGCAGTGCAGTGAGTGAGAAAAGTAATAATAAGGTAATATTTGGTGAAACAGCATATATATGAAAACTGACACACAGGATGTGATCTTACTAACCATTTATGTCATGCTCCCACTGCAGCCAAGTTGGAGAATTTGGTGGCCAGCTAAATCTCCATTCATTGTGGTGGATGGGAAAATCCTGCCGGCATGACTGGTGCAGTGCTATTTTACTGTGAGTTTATCACTGTAAAGATATGATCAAGTTTTTCTTACATGGCTTTGGAGTGGAATTTTCTTCACCTATAATTCTTTCTTATCGACTTTAATTTTAATATCCAAAATAAGGATTTAAATAAGGTGCTTAATGAACATTTTTAAAATGACAATCCTATAATGTGATGTAATTTATTCACTGAATTTTCTTTTGAGTTTTTTAAAATTCCTTTATTCTAATTTTTATTTGAAATCCTCAGATATTTCAAAAAACCTAGGCTTGAAATTTAAATCTTTGCCCAGAGGTATGAGCTGAGTTTCAGCATGTGCAGACTGTTTAACTTTATCGGATGCATTACTATTGTTCAGTCATCTGTCCTAAGGAGATTATTCTTTTAGCCTTTTTCAGTTGCTGCTCAGTATCTTTGCTTCAAATACTTTTGAAAAATAAGAGGACAAATTTCAAAAACTTTAATAAAATGCAGATTTTTTCAACAAAACCACACATATTACCAATTACTCCCCACTCAAAAACAAAGGTAGAGACAGGAGCAGCATAGGATATAGAGAGAAACAAAAAGAAATGTTAATCGGGGAGAGGGATCACAGAGTAAAGAGTCAGAAAGAAATAAGATAGTCAAAGACAATTGATAATACAACGACATCAGAGACAAGGGAACATATTTTCCATCATGCAGCATGTAATGGCAAAGACAATTGAGTAGTAAACTTAATAAGCTTTTGGAAAACCTTTGTAAGCACTGTCAGTGTAGTGCACTTACAGCAATATTAGTCTGTTTATGAGAATCCACTCTGTTCATCCTGATCTTTCTAGGTATCAAGGTCCATTCAAACTGAAGTGACAACCTAATGGTCTGGATGAACTGAGGCAACGGATGGTGAATTTCAATCGGGGTTTTCCCTGAGCTGTGGAAACATCAGAAAACCAACATGCATGTTTTGTACATTGTTTTTTTTGGAAGTGTTTCCATGGCTATTTTACCAGAGTTGCAGCAGATGAGCAGAGCTGGGCAGCATGCATCATTCGGTGCATGATTTAGCACCGAAAGCTTCTCTGGAAAAGTTACTTCAGAACAATAGCTGGCTGCACCTTATGCTTCAATATTAGCTTGAGAGCCAGAATTGACACTGAGGTCATGAGATTCCTGAGTGGATTTTGGAGACTATGAAAGATAGTTTGGCATTCCTGTGGTCATTCATATCATTGCGACTGCGTCAACTCCATTCATTTGAACTCAGGACGAATCATTGTCATGTTAGGTTGATGGATACCGCTCTTGAGGAGCAGACCATTCAGTTTAACTAAAACTGATACTGAGTCAGGCTTGTAAATTATTGGATGGAACCTTATCAATCTGTGGAGTCAGCTGTGAAGGCAGGACAATAGGTAATTTCTGTAAGTTGTATTCAGGTTGCCAACCCGATATATTGTCACTTCCAAGTTTTTAACAACGGCATGTCAGTCTGGCCCCAAATATCCAGCAGCAGTAGATCACCAATTAGGATCAATTAAGTGCCCAAGTAGGGGAAAATTTGTGACTGGAATTCTCCAAAAAGCCAATAGAACTCCTGCTAGAAGCAAAGACTAACAAATGTTTGGAGACAGCCTCCCAGTGGCAGGACCAAGCCTATCAAAATTTTCCTTAAATCTCCCATCCCAGAACTGCATACTATAGAGAGGGCTTCCCCTTCACTGATGGCCTGGTGGCACTTCAGTTTTAAGCATTCCAAAGTCTTCAGAGAATTAGGTACCTTGGCAGTCTCACCTACGTTGGCAGAGCCTACCTTCTACAATGGGACAGTCAGCACCCCTCAGACTCCCTTGGAGCTCTGACGGGACCTCTCACCTGCACAGTGTTCATCTTCCATAATGGATGGCAAGTGTGGAGGCAGCTTCTAAATTGGTCATCTCAGGAAGATCCACTTAGGTGATGAGCCTCAGACATTGCACAAAGCGCAGTCACAGAAATGGAGCCGGACCATATTAAGACTCTGCCAAAGAGCGTTGCAAAAACTGGGGATGATCAGACAGCAAAGAGCTAAGAGAAACATAGAGTTCAGGATGTAGGAATTAGAACATTGGCTTTAGGTGAAACACAATGGCCCATCAAATTTGGCTAGCACAATATCATCCACATTGTTAGGTTTTAGAAAGACAATCTGGAAGTAATTTTCACTTTTGCAGCAAACAAACATTGCCTGTCTATTGCACACCTCAGAATTTCCCTTGGAATTACCTAAAAGGAAGAAAAGGTTCAATAGGCTAAACAGCCAATCCACAATGGCCAGTTTCCTGTCCTCCATCAAGGAGAAAATTATACCCAGTTGAATTGATAGCTAGAAGTGAAATTATTCTTTTATTTTTTAAATTCTTCTTAATGTGGAAAAAAAAGTTCAACAATCAGGGTCAATCCTCCCCACAACTACTGCTCACCAGAATTCACCATCAGGGGAGACTAAAGAAATAATCCTGCGATTGACATGAGTGCCTGGTCCCCAATACAAAGGGATGCTACTGTTGGCCTCCTACAGGTAATACAGAAGAGGACAAATTAGCCCCCATTAAAGTAAGACACTTATCTAATGGTCTGATTTTCCTTCTAAGATGAGGTAATCCATCCCTGGGGAGAGGTGGCGTGCAGAGTGAAACAGACACAGACGCTAATTTTCACAGTGGCAGGCTGTTAAACGGTTTGAGATTATTGGGGGAGGGGCGGTGGGCAAGGGGTGTGGGGGTGTTAGGGCAGTGACAGGCATTGGTTGGGGGAGGGGAGGGGAGGGGATGGTGTTGTTTGTTCCAGGATCTCATGCCATTTCTGAAGGAACATGGTGGCATGAGGATGAACTGCAAGGGTTGCCACTCCCTCAATGTGCAGATCTTCTGTGGATATGTGAAGCACTTATGCAGTTGTGTGCCCGTTTCCCATGCAGCATCCACTGCAACTACATTCTCAGATGCTCACAGATCCTGGCTCTCTTTGAGGGAGACCAGTAGTTAGAAGGCTGGCTTCTCCAAGTCAAAGGGTACCCACTCAGGAGGTGGTTAATAATGCCATAATAGAGGCCACAAATACAAATTGAGATCCCATACAACGTGGCTGATGCTTCAACATGTGATTAGTGGAGCAGACGCTAGATCTTCTGAAGAAGTGGTTCTGGCGCTCAGACTAGTTGGTGGTGTGGAGGGTGTTTGGGTGGGGAGTCCTTCAGTACAACGTCCAAAAAAATCTTCCATCATGTTGTGCTGTGTGCTGCAGTTTGCCCAACCTGGAGTTGCAATGGGATGAGAATCTGGATGAGGAGAAGATGGAAGGGCACCACATCTCCCCAAAGGAGGATAATCTTGGGGAGGGCAAGGGGCAACTCCTGCAGAGGCAGAGGAAGGATATTAGGTGATGGCCAGCGCTTGAATGAGGTGCAAAGCTAGAGACATTCTGGAAACCTCTCACTTCGGGAGAACTGGAGTTAAGATGGGCAGATATCCCACAGGGTGTGAGACCACCTCATTTGTTCCTATCTGCGAGATGTAATCATGTTCATCACTCCTTTCACAGGCAGGGTGCAAAAATTCTCTGACTGAACATTGCAGGCGAATGATGATGATTATAATGAGGACACAGCGATGCTCCTCACCTTTCCTGTGAATGTCTGACTGTTGCTTGACACAAACCTGAGTGTGATCACAGAACAGGGCGATCTGTGGGCGATGAGATGCTGACCTGTAAATATTCGGCAGAATTTGCTGTGTATTTTTGTTGCCTTTGTTCTTTTTCATATTCTGCACAATACCTCATTTAAAAATTCATTTGACAAAACATTGCAGGGAAAGATATTCCCTATGCAAAGGTTGTGCTGGGACATATAAAGAACTACATATGAACGTGTTCATTCCAACAGCAAAAGAAATTGAGTGTGATTGAGTCAGAACAAAATTGACATTAACTTTAAATTTGACCTGAACTTACTTGTAAAAACCAGAATACGAGCACTTCTTTTAAAAACCATGCAATTTCTGCACCTAACAAAAAGTTTGTCTTATTAAAACTTTGCAAAGCACTATAAATTTTTGAAAAACAATTCAGTTCCTTCATTGTTGCTGAAACTGGGTAGAATTTTGCATCCTTCTGGAGTAATTTCTCACATAAATACACAGCTCAAAGACAGCTTATTTGTGTCTCACAGTTCAGCAATCTGTCTTGAGTGATTCAATGCAAAGATGCACAGCATTTTATCTCTGAGTGTTTCATACCGTATGCAGCAAGGCTGTCTATCTTGACTGTTTTCAGTTGAAATCCACTTACTTATGTCTGTTACTTTATTAAATATTCATACTCCTGGATTATTCCATGTCTGTTGGAAATTAGGTCAAGTTTTTCAAATAGGAATTCTGGTCCTCTATTAAAACTCTAAATGCAATCAGGGGACAGAAGATTTTTAACCCTCAAAGGGCTAAGCATGTCTTCTGCTCATGCAGTGTGCACATTTAGCAGTGTAAAGGTTAATAGAGGAGAGCTTAATGTTCAGTTTTTATGCAGTTGGAAAGCTGTGATCAAGAATTGGCATTCAATGTATTCATAAAAGGTGGCTTAATGCTAGTTAAACTGCACTGTAGGGGATATTTGGAAGTGAAAATGAATGTTGACATATCTTTACATTATAGTCCTTTCGATGACCATGTATTAGAATCAAAGAACAAACTCTCAATACAGATTTGCAATATTGGAATGAGACATTCAAACGAAAAATATCAGAATAAAAGACACATCTCAGCTGTTACCCAGGTTTAGAGACCCAGGGTATGTCAGCAGCTATTAAGCAGCAGGTGGACAGAATCTCACCAGCTTTCAGCCAATGGCTCCCTCATGCTGAAATAATGCTGCAACAGATGAGAGGCCTGTGCATTGCCCTGGGTGTGGGTGCGGGGCACCGATGGGGGGCATTACCAGTGTCACACCTGTACGACTGTTTTGTCACAGTGGGGGAGTTGGGGAGGGGAGAAGAACCATTGAGTTGCCACCCTCAGAGCAGATGGAGGATGGCTGATATTGAGTGGGGACTGGCTGAGCTTGCCGCAATGAAATGAGAGCAGGGAGGCACTTTAAGGTTGCACAACATGACTTTTATTACCTTTATTGGTGCTAATACTGGTGAATATTTTCTATTCATGCCCAAATCCATCATTGCCCAGGCTGTGACTATTTTTCTTAACTTTCCTTCCACTACACCTAGGTGTTTCCCCAGGATCCACAAGTGGGGATGAGGCACCCAGCTGACTGCCACGCATTATTGCCTGAGATTACCTTCGCAGATACCCCGTAAGGGCCGGAACCTGGAGGCTCCACGCCTACTTTTGGGCAGCATGGAGATCTGACTGCTTCCCTCTTCAGTGGCAGTGTGTCAGTCATGGGGAGGAGTGGGACACAGATGAACTTGAAACCCCAAGCTCTACCTGAGTAGAAGATCCTGAGCTGCACGCTGATGATCCTCTTCCCTGTGCACGCTTTGGGGCGCCTGGACTCCTGTATGGGTCTGGAGTGAGATCGAGATGTCCCCTGTCCTCTGGCACTTATACTCGTTTATGCCCAGAATTGCCTGCACCATGGAGCTCAGCCATGGAAAAAATCAAGGGAACATGTTTCACACTGTGATATAGGGGGAAGGAGCCTCAACATGCCAGCAGCACCCGCCTGCACTGAGATTAGGGAGCCTTCTTTAAAAGGTGCCCTGATCATAACAGGAATAAACCTCCCCACAAAGATCTCATAGTCTCCTCTCTGCACCCTTGATTGGAGTTGGTACTTCTCTCCCCCAACTTTACCCTGGCCTCTTTTCTCCGATTATCAGCCCGTGTTTCCTTTCCCTACCCCGATCGTCTGTCTCTTTACAACCTTTCCCCTCAAAGTTGGAGCTGGCACCGACCATAAGCTCTCCCCTCATCTGTCATTAATTGTGTGCCCTGCTCCTTCATGCTATGCCCTATAAGCAACTCTGAATGAATCCATGCCCTTCCCTGCCCCCTCCATGTGACCCCCACTGGGGCCTATCCCTTGGCTCTGCCAGAGTGGTACTGCCAGATTGGAATTGCCAGAATGACATGGCTAGCCCTCTCCACCAGGGTCTATATTGACCTTTATGTCCTGGAGAGACTCCCACAACAGGTTCACATTTAGATGAACCTGCTGTAAAGTCACACCAGCGCCCACTAAATATCTAGTAAGGGTGGATGTCCCTGGGAGAATGGTTGCTAATGACATGCCAATGGGATCCTGAGGTGTGTTTTATACTACTCTACTAGCAGGGGGTTCTGGAAGATCGGAATTCAGTAACATCTCAGCATGAATGGTGCTTTCTGGACTTTGAACACATACTGCCATTCCCACAGATCGAGAGTGCGAGCTCAAAGTCACCCCCACAGATTTTCATATTTACATGCTTTATGTTGATCTATGGCACAGGCTTTAAAAATAACACATAAATGTTGCTGCTGTATTGTTTTATTGTTATTGTTAGTATCTGGGGTCACATCAATTTTCAAGAGCTTTTTTTATATATCCATTTGTGTAATGTTGATGTCACTAGGTCAGATTTTGTTGCTCATCTCTAATTGCCTTTGAGAAAATGGTGGCGAGTGAAAATGGGGTCATATTTGAAAATAGTTTTGCAAACTGCTGCTATAGTCCTTTATTCACATCACATGTATGTAATCTAACAAGGCCGTGTTCCATTGTTATAGACTTCATCCTGTTTGACATGCACTAACTGAGGTCATTGGCGGTTTTATGAAAATGCATTAGTCCACATTCCTGATATAGCAGAAGGTAAACAAAGGGAAACTAATGTTTTTTACCCCGTGGAAGTCTAAATATCCCACCCATTTGAAGTGACCTAGAGGCATTTACCTTTCATCACAGGCCATAAAAAAATAATTAATGACATGATTCCTCATCACAAAACAATTCCAGAAATTCTGCCTGTGACCACTCTCACTTCTAAAATTCATGAAATACAGATTTTTCAAATTCATGACTGAATAAGCATCTTGTTGATTCAGGGAATGTATCATTCTGTATCATAACTGTGTCAAAGTAATATCACGCTAATATATTGAAAATGTAAGTAACTGCATTTTATTATGAATGACCAATTAATGCGTACACCATGTGGTATATATTAATCCAAATTACAACAGACACAGTATATTAAATAAAACATTCAATTGGTTCATTGAGCTTTACATTCAATAACAAGATTCATTTTTACAGTAAAAACCAGGACGTTTCACGTTGAAAGAGTTAAATCATAAATTCCAGTGGTGCCTGCTGCAGTAGCCAACGCTCCCATTTACTCTGCATTTAACCCAATATCTCAAAGGTGAGATTCAAGAATGACTGCACTGCAGGTTTATGTCTATTGAGAATTGCTTTGAAAATGACTACTCAATTTATAAGACTTTTATCAATCGCAGGGTGAACTTGTAGATTCTCCAGGAGAGAATGTAACCTTAACCTTTGGTAAGAGTGAATTTTCAATGAATGCACATTACATCATTTGTAGAGGTGGGGGAGGGGGGTCCAGTTTATGAGAAACTAACATTGTTCAGATGACATCCTAAAACTTTTTGAGAACATTTGCTCGCCTCCCACCCCCCACAAAGATATAACTTCTCAAGCCTTTCATCTACGCAACTAGAGAATAAGTTGCACTTGTGTTGCTATTAATTTTCATATTGATTTTGTTTTGAGAACTCAAACAATTAGAAATCAAGAGCTGGTGCAGTGCGCTGAAGGGCTAGGTCACGGTTCATATTATTGATTCATTGAATTTGCAATCGCATGTGTTATCACTGAGTGGTGTTGAGTGATGTAAGGTGATTCCCCATATATTATAGAAGATAATCAACTAATAGTTACTCAGAGCTGCATGCCAAAATAACACAACACATCCCAGTGGTTGGTTATACTTCCGACCTCAATTGGCAAATGTTTCAGTGACTTAGGACTGGATTTTACACTCCCTTGCCAGCAAGGTTGAAAGTGGGGGAATCTAGTAAAATGCAACATGTGGCCTAAACACTACCTTCCTGCCCTTTCCCACCTGACTCCCATTTTACAAGGGGCAGGGTGGGAGTTGGGTGAAGAGCAGTGCAAATGTCAGGCAGCCCATCCACCCTTGGGCTTATTGAGAATTTTAATCAGTTAATCCCATCCCTAACACTATTTTACCTGCAACTGGAGAACATGCCAAGTGGGTAGCCCAGCAAATATTACTGGACAGGATGCTGTCAGGCAAGGATCCTTCTCTTGGGATCCTCTGCACTCAATGGAGGCAACCTCTCCTTTGTTCCATTTCCCAAACCACTTAAATACCACCTCCCTCACTTCTCTTGGTGGGGCCTAGCAGTCAAGCCCCACTGAATCCTGGACTTATCTTCAGTCTACTTCCCTTATTTTCTCTTCTTCAGGGGCTGACCATAATCTCAACAGGGCTCATGACCCAAACTTGGCATTGTTGGGACTGCAGAACTGCTGGTTGATTGAGTATAAAATAACTGCAGGGCAATTGGCTTTTTATGATGGACTACTGACTGATTTTTTTTAACTGGGTGGGGGGAGGAACATGCCCCATAAAATCCAGCCCAGAGAGATTTATACAAATGCATAAAAAAATTAAAGCACACGGATTTTAAAAAAACACCTTTACTCCTTATATTGGAAAAACAATTATATTATGAGCAATAAACTACATCTGTTCTTATCTTAGAGATCGGTTATTTGAAACCTAATGAAGGAAACCTGCATTTTATTTCACTGTTTCTTCTTTTCATCTCATTCATCCATTTTTACCATCCTTCCTTCTCACTTTCATTTTCCACTTCTCTGTTTCCACTCTCCTTCTGCCCCCTGCCCCCCCACCCTCCACCTCACCACCATCACCGCCACATTCCACCCCCCCCCCTCAACTTTCAGTCCGACTACCTGTGTCACTGTTCTGCCATTTACAAATTGTGATCACTTAATGGGAACTTCTAGCACCTCTCTTAGCCTTCTGTACACTCATTTACATTTCCTTTCTCCGACTACAGTTCCCCCAACCCCTCCCCTCACCCTATCAATCTTTTCTGATTGTATTTGCTCCTGTCTCCGACAAACCATCATCCAGACTTGAAATGTTGGCTCTATTCTTTCTCCAGACCTGCTGAGATTCTCCTGTTGTCAGACTTATTAAGACTTTCCAGCATTTTTTGTTCTTTTGTGTGAAGTAAACCTGCATCCTGACACTTTGTAACACTATTGTGGCAACACGTTATATATTAATATTTACTGTGCATTTTTTTTACTTTTATAATTCGGAGCTTTTGCACAGGCATAATGGGTAAACTTGACCATCAAGTCCTTTAGGAGGAATGTGTGTTCACCTGTACAGGCAAGTTCCATGAAATCTATTCAATTCCACAGACAACACAATTGAAATCTTTGTGCTGTGATTGAAAACCACACTTTCCATTATGAAAGGAAATGTAACCTTAAACGTATGCAATGTGCATATTATCCTGTGTATACTCTTAGAGTAAAAAGACAATTCTAAAACATGATAACACATATAATCCCAATTGGATGAAGCAGCATACATTTAACCCTGACCAAAGCAATGAAAGTGAAAGTGCCTTGCTGGTCTCTCCCTGCATATCTTTCAGTCAGTGAAGTGCAGACTAAAGATACAAGTGTCAAAATATTTTCAGGCCACCCAAAGAAAATCTATTCCCAAACATACCAATAACTTGTCGTCATATGAAATTTGAAGTGAAGCTGATAATAGGACAGAGATTAGAAAAGCACAAAATGATATGAGAGGCATTACATATGTTGGTATTATCCATTACATTGTAACACTCACAGATAAGACACAAATTCTTAAATCCTCAAATACAAGAAAGAAGCTGGACTTTGTAGAAAATGTAAAATGCAACACCTAGGAACTTTATAAATAAGAAAATGAAAAAGAGAGTTGAAAGATGGCTGCCACAGTGGGTGACTAAATCTATTAACCAAATCACAATTCCCAAAAGCTGTCTCTTTCAGATAAACAGAGTATTTTCATTTTATTTCGAAACTTGGTTGCAAGTGCACTGCAATGATGAGATACTTTCATATGAATAGATACACTGGGAGCTAAAATGTAGAACAGTGTTATGCGATTAATTTGTGCAATTTGATTGTGATGAAGGATGTTACATTATTGTTTAAATTGAGAGCTGTGTGCAGCCAACATTACAGGTTGGGATAATGCCAGGATCCTGCACAGTGAGGCACTGACGCTGGCGCAGGTGTGCACGAACAAGATGGTGGTAGCAGTGGGGGGAGGCAAGAGTGGGGAATGGTGGGGAGGCGGAGGGGGCATGGTGGAAGGTTAACAACAGGAGTCAGTTCACCAAAGGTGATGTCAAACACTATGACTTCTGCACAGGAATTGAACAAGACCTTTCATGGGCTGTGCTACAAAATAAACTTATGGTATACTCAACCAAATGTCTGGTACACTGGAAAATCTGAAAGAAAGCCTACATACAATGTCAACAAGTGCAACAAATTCAACAGCAAATTGCACAGGACTGTTCTCCATCTGATCATAAGGATTGCAAAGACACTGCCATAGGATTGACTCCATGCAACATAAACCAATTTCAATGTCAATGAGCGTAACAAATCCAACACTAAATTGCACAGGACTTTACACAGAGCTTGGAATGCACCATTATCAAACTAGAATGAGTAGAGACATCCATCAGTGAAATACATCACAATTCCTGCCTCGGGTGAGTGTATTTGTGGAGTTTGCACGTTCTCCCTGTTTCTGTGTGGGATTCCTCCAGGTGTTCTGGTTTCCTCCAAAGTCCAAAGATATGCAGGCTAGGTAGAATGGCCTTGGTAACATTGCACTTTAGTGGCCCAATATATGTAAGTTAGAAGGATTAGCCATGGTAAGTGTGTGGGCTTATTGGGATTAGGCAGGGGAAAAGGCTTGAGTAAGATATTCTGTCAGAAAGTCTTGCAGATTCAATGAGCTGAATGGCCTCTTCTGTACTGTCGGGATTTTATGATTCTATTTGATGATTGATATCACAGCTTCTACTGCAACATCGGTCAGCTGTGAAAATTCAGACTGCTGCCATTGTGACCCTCGATTCCAGTGATCATAGGACTTCCATATCAATCTGGTTTCCATCAGATCACTAGGATTGTGAAGGCACTGCCTTAGGAGTGATTCCATACGACGTAAACCTTTCTCAGAATGACAACATTCTTAGTCTCACCACTGTCACTCTGCAAGTGCCACTGCTGTTGCCTACACTCAACCCAGGCTGTTGTAATCCAGGCAGAGATAATGCGCTGTGTGACAGGAAATGAGAGAAAGAGAGAGAGAAAGATGAGTCTATATGTGTATATGTGCAAGAAAGGATTGAGTGTGTGTGCGTGCATGCGTGCGTGCGTGCGTGCGTGTGTGTGTGTGTGTGTGTTAAAGAGGTGAGCCTGTATGTGTATGAGAGAGGGATGAGTGTGCACATGTGTGTGTGTGTGTGTGTGTGTGTGTGTGTGTGTGTGTGTGTGTGTGTGAGGTAAGTGTGTGACTGCATGAGTGTGGGAAAGAGTGAGTGAATGAATGTTTGATTTGATTTATTACTGTCACATGTGTTAACATACAGTGAAAAATATAGTTTTTTGTGTACTATACAAAGTATACCATTCATAAAGAAGAAAACGAAGAAGTGCAGAATGTAGTGTTAAGGTCATAGCTACTCCCTCCGTAGTCATCATTTAGTAGGAGACCCAGCACTGATCCCTGTTGTACACCACTGGATACTGGCTTCAAGTCACTAAGGCAGCCTTCTGTCATCATTCTCTGTCTCTTACAACCGTGTCAAATTACTCTATATCTGTCTTTTTTATAACTCTCTAATGTGAGTGTTTAAGGTGCTGAATGGGATGTGGATCGATTTAGTTGCTTTGTGCAGGATGGAATCAAGCTTCTTAAGTGTTGTTGGAGCTGCACTTATCCATGTACATAGGGAATATCCATCACATTCCATCATAGTTGTGCCTTGTAGATGATAGAGAGACTTTGGGGAGACAGGAGATGAATCATGCCTATTTTTATATCATCTAATTTCTAGGCGAAAATTTCCAATGTTGTTCATCTAGGTGAGGCAAATTGTTCAGAAATTGAATCATTTTCCATTTCAAGCATTTGGGGAATGTTTTCGCAAAATTCCACTTTGGTTCTAAGCTTTGCTAGTATCAAACACAGATTACACAGATTATACAATGCCCATCATTGCAAAGCTCCACTTCAATAATGGATTCAATAACAAAATTGCCTGTGCATTGCTAGCACTGAACACTCCCAGATTATATAATTCTTTTAGCACGTTCATAGCCACAGAGCCAAGACATACCCTTGTCAGTGGCTGGCTGGAGTTTTTTAATCAATCCCTGACACTGGGCCCGATTTTACCATTGTGTCACATCCGTTTTCAGGTGTGAAAACATGGGGAAGTTGGGCGTGACGCCATTAACGTGATCTGCGTCAGCGCAGATGGCCACTTTACCAAGGCCTAGAAATGGCCACGATCTGATCTGCGCCCGACACAGGTGCAACGGCGATTTAAATGCATTTGCATACATTTCAATTGAATTAATGAACTGCCCGCCCAACTTTACAGCACTTCCTCCTTTACCACGTGTTTGCCAGTCGGAATCAGGCTGAAATGGACATAAAAGTCTGTTTCCGGCACTCCAAAAGAGGTGAATTCAGAGCTCCCAAAGATTCTCAAACTCAGATCAGTAATGGTGTTCGGGGGGGTGAAGGGCCAGATCATTCTCTGATTGAGGGAGATGAGACAGGAGGAGGTAGGCAAGATTGTTGTCCGGCTGGGGGGAGGGGGAGGGCGAGGGGAGTGAGGCCAAATCATTCTCTTGTTTGATGGGAGGAGGGAGGAGGGAGGCCCGAATGCTCACTGGTGGCGGTGGGGAGGCCTGATGAATCTCTGGTGGGGTAGGGGAGGGCGGGGGGATCTACTACCTCTCTGTGGCCGATCGGTGGTGGGGAGAAAAGGGGGCAGAAGGTCGCGATTGGTTTGGATAGTGGGGATTGTGTGGATAAGGCTGACAGTTATGCTGTGGGGGTGGGGCAATGTGGGGCTATCGCTCCTGCTTTTTTGCTCCCAGGTCACTTTATCTGCTTTTTGCGGTCTGGGAGCAATCTGACATGGGCGCACTTTTTCAAATCTTTTTCTAACTGCGCATGCTCAGTTCAGAGCTCCAATCGTTTCAGGTGCACTAAGCCCCACCCACAGTGCGATTTAGACTCGCGATTTGCTTTTCAAGCTAAGTGTTAATGAGGACACCTGAAAGCAGATTTTTAAGTCAGATCTGAAATGCACTTAGATTCAGCGCTTAGAATGAAAATGGTCAAATCGGGCCCAATGCGTGTCTGCACTACAGCTGCAGCCTAGATGGTCCTTGTGGCACCATTCATGTTGGGTGGCAACACAGGAGTTTTGGCCAAACCTGAAATGATTTAAAAGGGCTCACTGTCCCGGTGGAAGATCAAAGCTGTATAGACAAGTAGTGTGATCTGCAATGTGAGTGATTTCTTCTAGACATTTTCTCCTCCCAATTTTCTCCAACAGGTGTCCATCTGTAACTCCTTAGAGTAGTGAATTTACTTGTATGGAATGGATTGAGGGATGGTATATTGAACATAAGAACATTAACATAAGAACATCAGAAATAGGAGCAGGAGCAGGTCATCTAGCCCCTTGAGCCCACCCCACCATTCGATAACATCATGGCTGATCTGAAGTGTATCAATTCCACTTACCCGCCTGCTCCCCATAACCCTTAATTCCCTTATCAATATGAAATCTATCTATCTGTGACTTAAACATATTTAACAAGATAGCCTCCACCACTTCAATGGGTAGAGATTTCCAAAGATTCATCATCCTCTGAGAGAAGTTCCTCCTCAACTCTGTTTTAAACTGAAACCCTCTCCTTATTTTGAGGCTGTGCCCTCTAGTTCTGGTTTCCTTTCTAAGTGGAAAGAATCTCTCTACCTTTACCCTATCTAGCCTCTTCATTATTTTATATGTCTCTATAAGATCATCCCTCAGCCTTCTAAACTCTAACGAGTACAGATCTAATCTATTCAATGTCTCCTCATAAGCTAACCCCCTCATCTCCGGTATCAACCTGGTGAACCTTCTCTGTACTCCCTCCAAGGCCAATACATCCTTTTGCAAATAAGGGGACCAAAATTGCACACAATGCTCTAGTTGCGGCCTCACCAGTGCCTTGTACAGCTGCAGCAAGACCTCTCTGCTTTTATATTCTATCCCCCTCGCGATAAAGGCCAACATTCCTTTCACCTTCTTGATCACCTGTTGTACCTGCAAACTGAATTTTTGCGATTCATGCACAAGAATCCCCAGGCCTCTCTGCACAGTAGCATGTTGTAATTTTTCACCATTTAAATAATATTCCATTTTACTATTATTTCTGCCAAAGTGGATAACATCACATTTGTCAACATTATACTCCATCTGCCAGATCCTCGCCCACTCACTCAGCCTATCCAAATCTCTCTGCAGACTTTCCGTGTCCTCCATGCAATTCGCTCCCACTCACCTTCGTGTCATCAGCAAACTTTGTTACCATACACTCAGTCCCCTCCTCCAGATCATCTATGTATATTGTAAACAGTTGAGGCTCCAGCACTGATCCTTGCAGCACTCCACTAGTCACCAATTTCCAACTAGAAAAGCACACATTTACTCCAACTCTCTGCTTCCTGTTAGATAGCCAATCCTCAATCCATGCTAACACTTTACCCCCAACTTCATATACCCTAATCTTCTACAGCAACCTTCTATGAGGCACCTTATCAAGCGCTTTCTGAAAATCTAAAAACACCACATCCACCAGTTCCCCTCTGTCAACTGTGTCAATGCTGTGGGTGGGTTGACGAGGTCTTTGAATAAAGGCAGGGGTAGGTTGGAGTAGACCTCCAGGAGCTTATCTCTTGTCATATCTCGCTTAATGTTGGGAGGGGTGCAATATTTCTCAGGCTGAGAGTCAAGGGAGGTGGGTTGATTGCAGATTAACTGTGATAGTGCATTTGTTCAGTTGAGATCAAGTAATAAGAAGTTTGGATTGAAGGTAAAGGTGATTTGTTCTGCTCCTTTTTTTGTACTGTATATCCATAATTACTGACAATTAATTGGACACTAACTCATCAACTTCTTAAGTTGGCAATCAGTATTTTAGCCTCCATGTCAGCATTTTATGAGAAACTCATAATGACTAACATTTAGAAGGACTGGGACAGCATGGGAACAGAACTATTTGCAAGTTCCTGCCCAAGTCATTCATCATTCTGAAAGGGCAGCATTGTGTCTCAGTGATTAGCACTGCTGCCTCACAGTGCCAGGAATCCACATTCAATTCCCAGCTTAGTCATTGTCTGTGTGGAGTCTGCATATTGTCTCCATGTCTGTGTGAGATTAGGGCCTGGGTGAGATTGTTGTCAGTGCAGATTCAATAAACTGAATGCCTCCTTCTATAATTTTATGATTTGAAGCAGGATTCATTGCTCCTCACATGCTCTTGTAGCCATATGATTTAGATGTCTGATCCAGTGCAGTTTCTGGTAAATCATAGGACCAAAGTTGTTGATGTTGGAAGATTCAGTGATGGTAACGCTATTGAATGTCAGTGTGGTATAGTTAGATTCCCTTTTGTTGGAGAATGCCATGGCCTGGCACTCGTGTGGCACTAATATTCCTTGTCACTTATCTGCCCAAGCCTGAATGTTGTCCAGGTCTCATTACACTTGGCGTGGACGGCTTCTATATCTGATGAGTTTGAATAGTGTTGAACACTATTACACTACCTTGAGGACCTTGTGCAATGATCTCCTGGGCCTGAGAGCATTGGTTTCCAACAATCACAGCCACAATAATAGTAACATCTCCCTTTACCAGGTATGATTTCAACCAGTGGGGGAATCTCCCCTGACTTCAGTTTTGCTAGAGCTTCTTAGAAACATAGAAAATTACAGCACAGTACAGTACAGAAGGCCTTTGGCCTTCAATGTTGTGCCGAACTATGTCCAATCCCAAGATCAAGCTATCCCCTCCCTATAATTCTAGAATGCTCCATGTGCCTAGCCAATAACCGTTTGAAACTTCCTAAAGTGTTTGACTCCACTATCACAGCAGGTAGTATATTCCACACCCCAACCACTCTCTGAGTGAAGAATCTACCTCGGACATCCCTCCTATGTCTCCCACCATGAACCTTATAGTTATGCCCCCAGTAACAGCGACATCCACCTGAGGAAATAGTTTCTGCACTTGAGTGGTAACCTTCAGAAATCTGTGGATATGAACTGCAAGATCTCTCTGTTCCTCCATATTCCTTAGAACCCTGCCATTGACCCTGTAATCTGCATTCAAGTTTGTCCTACCAAAATGAATCACCTCACACTTGTCAGGGTTAAACAGCCCAGCTCTGCATCTTATCAGTGTCTCTTTGCAGCCTGCAAGAGCCCTCCACCTCATGCACTACTCCACCAATCTTGATGTCATCAGTAAATTTACTAACCTAGCACTCAGCCCCCTCTTCCAAGTCATTAATAAAAATCACAAATAGCAGAGGACCCAGCACTGACCCCTGTGGTACACCGTTGATAACTGACCTCTAGTCTGAACATTTTCCCTCCACCACCACCCTCTGTCTTCTATGATAAGTCAGTTGCTTATCCAATTTCCCAAATTTCCTCCTATCTCACACTTCCTCATCTTCTTCATGAGCCTACCATGGGGAACCTTATCAAACACCTTACTAAAATTCACGTATACGACATCAACTGCTTCACCTTTGTCCACACAGTTATCTCCTCAAAGAATTCGATCAAATTTGTGAAGCAGGACTTACCCCTCACAAAACTAGGCCGACTATCCCGGATTAAACTGAATCTTTCCAAATGGTCATAAATCCTATCTGTCAGGATACTTTCCATTAACTTACCAACCACCAAAGTAAGACTAACTGGTTTAATTACCAGGGTCATTCCTATTTTCTTTCTTGAAAAGAGGAACAACATTTGCCACTCTGCAGTCCTCTAGCACTATTCCTGTGACTGTGAGGACCCAAAGATCAAAGCTAAAGACTCAGCAATCTCATCCTTTGCCCCCCAAAGTATCCTAGGATATATCCCATCCAGCCCAGGAGACTTATCCACCCTCAGGTTTTTCAAAATTGCTAAAACACCTTCCCTTATCCTACCTCCTCCATCCTACCAGCCTGTATCACGCATTCCTCTTCAAAAATATGGCCCCTCTCCTTAGTGAACACTGAAGAAAAGTATTCATTCAACACCTCACCTATCTCTTCTGACTCCATGCACAAGTTCCCACTACTATCCTTGACTGGCCCTAACCTCACCGTGGTCATTCATTTATTTCTCACATAAGAGTAAAAAGCCTTGGGGTTTTCTTTTATCCGACCTTGCAAGGACTTCTCATGCCCCCTCCTAGCTCTCCTAAACCTTTTCTTTAACTCATTTCTAGCTACCTTGTAACTCAAATGACCCACTGAACTTTGTTTTTTCATCCTTACATACACTTCCTTTTTCTTCTTGACAAGACATTCAACCTCCTTTGTGAATCATGGTTCTCTCATTCGGCCATTTCCTCCCTGCCTGCCAGAGACGTACCTATCAAGGACACTCAGTATTTGTTCCTTGAAAAAGCTCCACTTTTCATTTGTGCCCATATTACTATATGATATCATTACAGTATTAGTCCAAACATGGAGAAAAGAGCTGAATTCAAGAAGTGAGCAGAGAATGATCACCCTTGACATCAAAGCAGCATTGGAACAAATGTGGCATCATTTTTGTACAATGTGTGCAGGAGAGTTTCCTGACACAATATGTGGATGAGCTGACAAGAGGTGGGGCCACATTGGACTTGGTACTGGTAATGAACTGGGCCAAGTGTTAGATTTATTTGTGGAAGAGCATTTTGGAGATAGTGACTACAATTTGGTGTCCTTCATTATTGCAATGGAGAGGGATAGGGTCACAGAACAGGACAAGGTTTTTAATTGGGGCAAGGGTAATTATAATGCGATTAGGCAAGAATTAGGGGGCATAAGATGGGAGCAGAAACCTTCTTTTACTAGATGCCAGGAACTGAATGACCCAGGTAAAAACCAAATTAAGCAAGTTCTCAGTTCTGAAGAAGATTTATTTTGGACCCAAAATATTAACTCTTCCTCTCTGCATAGATGCTGCCAGATTCTGGGTCTACAATATATTCTATTTTTGTTTCAGTTTCTAGAGTCTTCAGTGTATTACTTTTTTTATTTCAGTGAGCAGGTGGTTGCTGTCTAAGTGCTGCTTGGTAGAACTGTCAATGACACCTGTCAGTTGCTGATGCTTGAGAGTACATTGATGGGACAGTAATTGGCCACATTTCATTTGTCCTGCTTTTAGTGAACAGTGCATACTTGAGAATTTTTCCATATAGTTAGCTGATTGCCAGTCTTGTACTGGAATAAGTTATTGAAACTGCTTGGCTAGGGCCACAGCTAATTGTGGTGCACAAGTCTTCAGTACTATTCCTGGAATGTTGTCTGAGCTTATAGCCTTTGCAGTATCCAGTGTTTTTTGCAATTTCTTTTTATCACATACAGTGCATCAGATTAGCTGAAAACTGACTAGCATCCGTGATGCCAGTAACTTCAGGAGAAAGCAAAGAGTGACCATCCACTCAGCAATTCTGGTAAAAAATGGTTTCATCCAAATTAATTGTATTAAATTGTACATAGATGATCAGCATTGGCTGGAGATTCACTTATTCTCCTTTCACCAAGAACAGATTGTGGTGGCTGGGTTAGGAAATGTATGTTTGCACTGTGTATTTCTATAAATAAAAATATGGCTCAATTCAGGCCTTGCAATGCCGAACACATTTGCATAGAATTGAATAAATGATGGATCTTCACACAGGTGTTACTTAGGTGAACATTGGTTCAAGAATCAGATGAGTAGACTGTATTCATTTTAACCCAATTAATATAGTTCACAGGAATAATCTTAACTTGCCCAGAATCAGCATTAACAGGGGATAATAGCTTCAAAATGTGGTTAGCTCTCTACTAGGCCAATACCATTGTTCAGATACCATCACTTCTAGAGGGACCTGCTGCTAGGTGGCTCAGACTTTAAAATAGCTGTGCCCCATCACCACAAATTGACTGTCCAAAAGTTAAAATCTAATCAATTATTTCCCAGTGACAGAGTTAATGGAGGCAGAGAATTCTTGTTAAAAGGATACAAATCTTACTAAAATACCAGATTGAAATCAAATCTACTGAACTGGTTGATTTCTCAAGTTTTGTTGGTAATGCCCTGAAAATCTTCTATGCATAATCTTTTTGGTGCTCGAAGGAAGTTGAGATTTGGTTGTTCTAAGTCTTTTTCTTAAAAGTGATGTATGTTGAAATTGCATTCGGTTATTAGTACTTTTTCAAATGCTTTTATCAGATTTTTACTATCATTACTTCCTGTTTTGTTTTATCCTTTTAGAATTATGGATGCCAGAAAAAAATCAGCCTTCACTACCTGTCCTTCATGAGAAAGACAGAACTGAGTTATAATGCCAACTCAAACAAGACCAACATAGAGAAGAGTACGCTGACAGGCTTGAATTTCTACAGATTGTTCTGAGCCATCAAGTCATAACACTAAAGACAGTTTACTGACTTGCATGTACCAAATAGGTGACAGAAATGTAGTTTGCTGGGGGAACATTTCCATTACTTTTTCCACAGATCTACATTAATGATGGAAAAGGCCAAAGCACTTTTGCTTACTACTAAGATTTGTTGAAGTCATATGTGGCACATACATGAGCAGCTGGATTGTTCAAGAACGTGCTTAAATTAATATATAGGCAATAAGCACTGAATAATGTAAATCAATGCTTAAAGCAGTTGTTATGGAACCTTCATTTTATGCTATGTGTGGCTGTAACTGATAATACCTGTAAGTATAGTGAAAAACATTAATATAATGAGGTATTTGTATCCCCCAGCAGAACTCCAGGGGAACATTACATTGGCATATTAAACCAGATGCATATGTTTCAACATTTTAGTGAATATCCTGAAGTAAAATCTGTTTGATACCTTTAAAACAATAGGATTGTATTGAATTTTGTATAACTTCATCAAAGAAAGATTATTCTGTGTCGTGAGGCATGAAACTCATTCAGTGCCATTGGCACGTTAGGACAATAAAAATAAGGCTTATGAAATGGAAAATGAAGCTGAATTGTAGTAAGGAGGACTATTATGTCAATCTCTTTTTAACAATTCTGTGAATTTGTGCACACTGCATTGGCTCAATTAAAATCCTGACCATCATCTTCATCCTCCGGCTGCTACTATGCGTGTGGGCTATTCATCTAATGTAACATTATCCTGCTCCCTTGGAAATAAAGTTTTATTTTAGCTAGTCCTTCCCTTGGGTGACAATGTATGACACAAATCTTCTACACTTAATCTATTGGCCCTTTGAGTTGATTCCTCAGTGGGAGGATTAAATGTAATGTCTGATAGCTTTTTGATTGTGAACATCTCTTGGGATGGAGATAGTTGCCAATTATTTTATGCTGGGTTATGAGATAGTCCTGAAACTGCTGGCATCTTATCATACTGTAATATGACTTGCATATTTTCTGTCATATGTTGGGATAGAAGAATAGAACAAATGAGACCTTACCCTGTAAGGCATTGCAGCACTGAGCAGTGTGAAGCTGTACCTCAATTATTTTTAAATTTGTTCACGGGATGTGGGTGTTATTGGTTGGAACTGCATTTATTGCCCATCCCTGAGGGCATTAAGAGTCAACCACATTGCTGTTGATCTGGAGTCACATCTGGGCCAGACCAAGTAAGAATGACAGATTTTCTTCCCTAAGAAACATTAGTGAACTGGATGGGATTTTATGACAACCGACAATGGTTTCATGGTCACCTTTAAACTTTCAATTCTAGATCTTTATTAAATTCAAATTTCACCATCTGTCATGGTGGCATTTGAACCCAGATCATCAGTGCATTATCCTGAGTAATACTCCCAGAATTTTAATCCAGACGTTGGAACCCAAGATCTCATTTGTCCCTGTCAAAACATAAAACATGACTGGTCCTGAAACATCTTTTACTGGAGGCTCAACTGCAAATAACCAGAGTTACCTTATTTCCCATGCTAATCTATAGTTCTACAAGGACACCACTGTATACATCTGAATAATAGATTCTTTCAAGCTCACTTTGTCAAGTACATTGTGTAAACAGCAGCCTTTCCTACATGCAGATCCTGGAAGGTATCCATCCCTGGTTTTGAAACACTACATAAAACCATCACAAAAATTAGGCCTGAAATTTCCTTGCTGGCTCTTCACAATCTAAAACAACCGTACTGCACTGCTTTCACTCCATATTCACGTTTTACACTGTTTCAGATGTTTTACTCTTCTTCCCTGAAATAGGATGAGTGGCATAGTATTTCTTGATTAAGCATTCCCTGCTGTGTAAAGCAATTTTTCCAAAACACTCTCCTCATTCTCAATAACAAATTTAAATTGACAACCTCTACCCACATTTAGTCCTACTGCTCCAGTAGAAGTAGTCTCTGATCACTACTCACTATGGTTGCTCATCCCTGGTACCATCCTAATGGATTCCCATTGCTTTATTGCTTTTCCTAAGAAAGAATGAGTAAAGTTATATATTCTTCCCCGAGCCTAAAAAAATGTTTTCAACAAATGAATCATTACATCTTTGCTACATTTCATTATTGTTTCTTTCTTTTAGTTATGTCCCCATTTATAAAATCTAGAACGCCAAAACTTTCTCTTTCTGTCTTACTGCACATGGATTCAAGTGTTATTAACTGGTGTAACACCACTAAGAGAGGTGTGTTATGTTAGCATCAGATAGGCAGGGAGTTCATGCACACTTTAACACAGGAATTCAAATAAAAAAGCACAATTACTGTATATTTACTGTTGCAAAAGTCTGTTTCAAATAAATGAGGCACTTCAAAATTATAAGGACATAAAACTCATGAGTGCTATCTTTATTTTGATTATTTTCCCTATATATTTAACTGGATAACTAAGATATTTATTGATGTAATCCAACCAAAATAGAAAGAGAGTCTCTTTCTAAGTACTTTTAGCAAGTTAAGATCCTCAACCAACCTTAGTTGATATTCCAAGTTGAGGTTGCAAGTCAATCAAAGTTCAACTCTAGATAGTCAAACAATTTTTTCTCCCAGGTTGCTCAACAGCCATTCTCCATGCCCATTTCCCACTGAAGACATTCAGACGGATGATTCTGTTCGAGTCCCCTCTTTTATTGCATACCTTCCCCAGTTCACCTGTGCCTATTTGTGATTCAAATGTAACACTGTAATGACTCAGGAAGCCTGACTGAAAAGGAACATGGTTTATTTTCCCCAAAAATATACAGAATGCAATGTAATACCACAACTATGATGTACATACACTTGCCCTTGTCTGGGACTACAGTTCAGCAGGCCCTGTCCTGTATCTGCCTTATGAAAGACTTAGGTAATGAGTTCCAGATGAGAAGGCCACTGCCTGTTACCAGGGGAACTCATATACAACCAACCCCACAGGGTGATCAATCAATGATTCCCAATGGGACTTTGTGGGTGTTATCACAGATATCTTCTGAAAAACTGCCGTGTAGTTCCGGCTGGGAGGAAATGAAATACGTGCAAAGAGGTAACATGCCTCCATGAACCTGCCCAATGCTGTGTTACACTGGGTGTCTCATCTTTTTACATTTTACTGTGGTTCTTTATATTTATTTTTGTGATAAGAGGTCTTCAAGTCAATTATACAGCAATTTGCATAGAACAGTAAATTTCACCATGTACAAGCTCAGGGTTTTTCAATTACAGCACTTTTAGTCATTGACAGCTTACATTCTTGACAGATTATCATACATCTGTACTTAAGAAGTTAAAAAAATCATGCTTATTTTTATAATTTCTTATCTAATTTCTTGGTGAAAATTTCTAATATTGTTCATCTAGGTGAGGCACATCATTTAGAAATTGAATCATTTTCTACTTCAGGCATTTGGGGAAAATTTAGCAAAGTTCCACTTTGATTCAAAGTTTTGCTGACATCAAACACAGATTACGAAATGCTCATTATGGCAAATCTCCATTTCAAAATCAGAGCCTACAAAATTGCCCATACATTACCAAAAATGGGCACTCCATAGTTATATGATTTTTTAGCATGTACCTAGTCACAGAGCCAATAAATAGCTTCATCAGTGACTAGATAGAGTACTTGAATCACCCTTTGACAACGTCATTGTTTGCACTGCACTATAGCTGCAGCCTGGATGGTCCTGGTGACATCACTGATGTTGGGTGACTACACAGAGGCTTTAGCCAATCCTGAAATGGTTTAAAAGGGCCCACTGTTCCTATGGAAGATCAAAGCTGAGTAGACAAGCAGTGTGATCTGCAATATGAGAATGATTTCTAGTAGATGTCTTCTCCCATCAAATTTCCTCTATTAAGCTGTTACTTCTTGGTGTGGTAAATTTATCTATGTGGAGTGGAGTGAGGGAAGGCATTCTGTGGGTGGATTGATGAGGTCTTTCAATAAGGGCAGGCTTATATTGGAGTAGACCTTCTCCAACAGTTTATTTCTTACCATTTCTCTGTTGATGGCGGTGGGAGTGCAATGTTTCTCAGGGCTAGGAGTCAAGGAGGTAGGTTGATTGGAGAGTTTTTGATAATGCACATTGTTCAGTTGAGATCAAGTAATAAGATGTTTGGATTCAAAGTAAAGATGATACGTTCTGCTCCATCTCTTTTTGCACTGTATACCCATAATTACTAGCAGCAAGTTGGACAGCATTTGACACACAATTCATCAACTTCTTAAGCTGGCAATCAGTATCTTAACCTGCATGTCAGCATGTTATGAGAAACCCACTAACATTTAGAAGAAGAGGGACAGCATGGGAATACCTGCAGGTTCCTGTTCTGTGGGTATACATACCACATAGACTGCAGTGGTTCAAGAAGGCAGCTCACCATCTCCTTCACAAGCCCAATTAATGATGAGCAGTGAATGCTGGCCTAGCCAGTGGTGACCACAACCCTCGAATTAATTTTAAAAATCCATTATTTTTCCATTAGAATTAAAAGTTGCCACTATCAACCAATCAGGTTGAGTGACAGGGATAAAAACCGTTAGAAATAATCAATCAATCCTTATTTTCTTCCAGTGTTGTTTGTACAAGGATATGAAATAAGAAAGCTTTCAAATGAATTATTCTGTTTTTCAATTTCAGATATGTTTATTTAGTGTTTCTCCCTGAAGGATTATATTTAATAAATGCAGAAATAAGATGCAGCAAAACAATATCATTTTTTATAGGAGAACTTCATGGAAAATATTTGACTGTTTACATGTGAAGTTTCATTTTGTTCAAGTCAATTGAAAATGCTATTTTGAGATAGTGAGGATGATTCCTGGTGTGAATGCAATAACTGGTTTTACTTGACCTTTTATGTTGCCTCACTTTTCAATATCGCCAGATTTTAGAAACAAAGCGTGGAGAAAGTTGGAGTGAAGAGTGCTGCTTAATTTTTTTAAAAAGCAGACTCTCAGATTCCCATGATATATGGTGTTGACAGTTAGCCTGGAAATATCTGTGTTTTGTGCTTAGCTTTGTTTCCTATTATTGGCAGTTATTTTTAGTTTGCTTATTGGAGATTTTTGTATTGCTCTGCAGAAACTGAGGAAATTGCAAACACCAATCTTATTAAAGCAGTCAACATCTAAAGGTGAATGTGATAGTTGCATTAATACTCAACAGTAAAATAGATGGTAAAACTCAGACTGTTGGTCATATGCAGCTGAAAGCAGAAAATTCAGTCATCATACTTACAAAAAATGGGCAAAATTGGCATCAAAAATGATGCGACACTGGAACTCAGAAGAAATTTCACGGTTGGGTGGGCAGGGCCCCTGGGCAGGGTGCCCATTCTTTCACCTATTAAGGCTCTTAAGAGGCCCCTGTGATAGCCAACTCAGGACCTTTTCAATCCAGCCTCAATTTTAAGCTGGTGGAACTGGGTGCAAGTAGGATGGGAAGCGGAGGATTAAAACTTGTTTCCATTTGGCTACGAAGAATGATGGTGTCTCAATCTGAAGGCTTCTTCGGAGTTGGGACACCCTTTCTTCCTGGACCTTGGAGCTCTGGCTCTTACTTCCCACAACCCATAGCTTAACCATATCCCCTCCACCCAATGCCACAATCACACCCTTTCTAACCCCTGGGCATCCCCTATCCTCCCAATCTCTGGAGCCTCAATTTTAAGCTGGTGGGAATGGGTGCAAGGAGAGTGGAAAACAGAGGAAGAATGTTTGTTTCCATTTTGCCTGTGAAGAGTGACAATGTCTCAATCTGAAGGTTCCTTCAGAGTTGGGACACCCTTTCTTGGAACTCTGGCTCTTCCTTCCCCCAAACCATAGCTTAACCCCCCATCCAATGTCATGATTATACCCCCCCCTCCAATCCCTGGGGCATCCCCTATCCTCTCATCTTCTGGGACCTCTTGGACTTAGTTCCAGGCAGTTATACAGCAGTACCACTTCTGGCCACTGTAGCACTAAGCTTGGTTGGGTTGGGGAGTTATTGGCTAATCTGACAGCCAACAACTCTAACATGTCAGGTTGATAGAAGTCCTGCCCACTTCTAATCAATGCTCAAGTGAGTGTTAAATGGTAATGGGCCTCCAAGAGTTGACAGTAGCTCATTATGCATCAAATTTCAGGATGATGAATGGGGGCATGAAAGGGATTCCTGACTTTGGCATAACTATAAGGTTCATGGTGGGAGATATAGGAGGGATATCCGAGATAGATTCTTTACTCAGAGAGTGGTTGGGACGTAGAATGCACTACCTGCTGTGATAGTGGAGTCGGACACTTTAGGAACTTTCAAGTGGTTATTGGATAGGCACGTGGAACACACCAGAATGATAGGGAGTAGGATAGCTTGGCACAACATCGAAGGCCGAAGAGCCTGTACTGTGCTATACTGTCCTATGTTTCTATGTAAGTGAATATAGACTGGGCATGGAGGGTTATGGAAAATGCATGGGAGATATAACTGTGAATGAAGGGGATAATGGGGGCCTGGATGAGGGTGGGAGAGGTGAGGGGTAGAGTCATTCACAAAAATGGACCAATGTCCCAGTGAATGAAGACAAGGCTTCTCATCCAATAAAAATAAAATATTGTGGATGATCGAAATCTGAAATAAAGAAAGAAAATACTTAATAAACTTAACAGTCTGAGAGTATCTTTGGAAAGAGAAACAGAGTTAATGTTTCTGTTGAAGGGTCAATGGGCTTGAAACTTTAACTGTGTTTCTTGCTCCACAGACTCTACCTGACCTCTTGAGTTTCTCCAGCATTGTCTGAATTTTGTTTCAATATTTTTAACCCATTGGTTTTGGTATCTGCCTGCCTATATTCCCATTTCAGGCCTGCATCAGGAGTTGGCAGTCCTGATCCAGCCTGACCTCAACTCTTTGGATGAAGACTGCATGTGTACCCAGGTTCAACCAGAACTGGGAAATGTGGCATGGGGAAATGACCTAATTCACAATTCTCAAAACAGTGAAGAAAATTTGGCTCAGCATTTCAGGTTGATGACATTTCTTCAGAACTGGAAGAAGTCAGAATTGTAATAGTTTTAAACAAGTGGGAGGATGATAGTGGAAAAAGAACAAAAAAGGTCTAATAGGGTGGAAAATAGGAGCAACTAGATGACAAAATTGATTGCTAATGCCAGATCATTAGGAGTAGTAATGAGACAAGTGAAGAAATAAAAAGTATTTTAAAAAGAAGTATTGGTGGCAGAATGACTTCTGGACTCAAAATTCAGTTCATCAATTTCAAGCAGTAATCTCTGGCCACATTTGTTTCCTCCTCCTTTGTACCTTTGGTTTCATTGTCTTGCTTTCATTCTTCTTTTGCTTTTGGCAGCTGCTATTCACCATTTTTTCATTCACATTTCCTTCAGATAAATATTTTGATTCTGAACTTGTCCCTTAATACTGTCCCAACATTTTTGTTTCAGACTTTCGGCATCTGCAGTATTTTGCTTTTATAATAGTGAATAAAATGGTGCATGGGACACTGCACCTCCAATTCCTCAAAGTGTGATCATAAATAACCAGGTTGGAATCCGTTGGCACCTGTGAAAATGATAATACTGCTTTATTAAATAAAGAACAAAAACTTGGGGAAAGAACAGTACCTTTCTGAAATTTAGAACATATCAAAGTGCTTCATAGCTAATGAAGTAGTTTTGTATTGTTGTAAAGTGAGAAAATGCAATAGCAAATGGTGCAAATCAAAGCCCATAAATATTTGTGAAATAGTAAATACCTTTTTTAGCCTTGCATGTCCCACATTATTCAACGGTCATAGAAAATTTAAGATGTAGTCATTATTTTTACACAGTAAGATTCCTCCAAAAGCAGGAGATAATTGCTCAGCTAACCATCTATGGAGAAGTAGGCCAAGAAATAAATGTTGGCAAGAGCACAAGGAAATCTCTTCACTCTTCTTTGAATCATGCTTGGGGATTGTTCAAGTGCACATGGGAGGGGAAAGAAAACTCAGTTTATCATTTCATCTGAAAGATAGGTAATTGTTTTTTGACAGTTTTGATTGAGAGATAAACATTGACAAGGACATCAGGAGAACTCTCTTGCTGTTGTTCATGTGCCAGTGCCCTCGGATCTTTTATTGGAAGTGCTCTGGGATCTTTTACATCTGCATGAGAAGGTCTCAATTTAATCCCTCATCCAAATGATAGCATCTCAATAATACAGCACAAACTCTATACTGAACTAAAGTGTCATCCTAGATTATGTACTCAATCACTCCACCATGCATTATAGAGTGGCACTGCTGAGTCAAGTCTGGCACCATAGTGCACTGTTTTATTGATCAATGAAGGTATTCTGATAATGGCATTTTGTTTGCCCAATAATATTGAACATATGCTTGATATATGCTTTAATCAACATATGTTACATAATGTTATGACTGAAATGATCTGGGACTTTGGAATGCTACCAGCTGCCTCTGCTAACTGCAACATCTGGTCCAATCCAAGAATTAAAGTACCAAAGCAATATGCCTACCAAGTTTCTGATCTCTCACTGCAAGCATTCAAACACTATTACTGATGACCTTTCATCAATGATAACATCCAACAAATAGATTGTTTGATGACCACTGTCAGGAATGCTGCCAACGCAGTGATAGAACATCTTGCTCTGGCACTTTTACAACATATTGCAAGTGCAAAAAAAACTTCTGCATTTGTACAGCTCTTCTAACACAGTAAAATGCCCCAAAGTACTTCAAAGGAATATTATCAAACAAAATTTCCCATTGAATTACATAAACAGATAGTAGGGCATAGAAAAAGTCTGCTGAAAAAGGTATGTTCCAAAGAGTGTTTTGAAGGAGCAAAGAAGGTTTTTAGGATAAGAATTGCAGAACTTAAGAGTTTGGCTAAAGGTAGAATTCTTTATAGGAAATAAAAGTGGTTCCATTAGTGGTTCCATTAGATAGTAACAAATTCTTTGAGCTCTTTCATGTATTCTATGGAAGCTTGGATGACTATTTTCCTCTTAATAACTTTTAATAGCTGAGTGAAAACAAAGATAGGAAATAGTTCTGATTCCCAACTCAGCCAAAATTGTGCAGCCAGACAAATCTTCAGTAAATGCCCAGTGGCAAACAAAGTTTGCTAAAGATTATAAACACCCATTATCAAGGGAATTGTTTGGCAATTTTGTGTTGGAGACATTTTAGCTTTTTATTATGCTATATACTATAGTTAATAAAAAGCCTTTTAGTCAAACATTATAAATTTCCATGAAAAGAATGTTTCATTGATTGTAGCATTTATTCTGTCGCAGTCTTTTAGAATGAAATTCTATTAAGTGCTAAGTATTACCTTCTCCAAATATATACATTACAAGCTAACAAAAGTTACCTGGCTTTGTAAGAGCTTTACGTGGTTCATAAGAGTACAACTCAATTGTGCAGGAGTAATTTTAATATTTTTCTTCTATCATGCAAATAGAAAATGGTATAGGCAGTAACAATTTTCTTAAATGCACATTTTTGTCCCTGTGGTACATTTAGATTTAACTCCCATGAATTATTTTACTGCATTTTTGGATTGTTTGAGTGATTAGGCTGAATAATGCATTGTAGACTGCAGAACTTATAAGACTTCTGCATTCTGACTCATACAATTACAGTATGACAGATTGTCAGGAATGAAAAACAGCCGTTTCAGGAAGGTTGAAGCCAGTCAGTAATTGAAGCCACTACCATAACTTATACTCTTCAGTTCTTCTTTTACTGCTGTCCAAGTGAATAGGGCAATCTGAGAAGATTGTTTCCTATACTTTTAGCTGACTGTCATTGTGCATAGGCAGAGCAAAAATAAAGCACACAAAGCAGCGCATCTTTTTTGTTGGTAGTGTTTTTAAATCATTAGTGGTGCCATATGACCTGATGAAAACCATATAAGCATATGAACATACAAATTCAGAGCAGTCTAGGCTATTTGGCCCCTTGAGCTTGCTGTGCCATTCAATAAACTATGATCTGATCTGATTGTGACTTCAACACCACATTGCACCTCTCCCTGATAAGGTTTGACTTCCTTGCCAGTCACGAATTAATCTGCCTCCGCTTTAAAAATATTCAGTGGCTCTGCCTCTTCCATTCTCTGGAGTAGATAGTTTCAAAGTCTCAGAACCCTCTACGAGAGAGAAAAAAAACTTCTCACCTCTGTCTTAAATGAGTCAGCCCTTACTTTTAAACCATATTCCCTAGTTCTAGTCTTCCTCAAGGGGAAGCATTATTTAAACATCCACCCTGTTTACTCCCTTCAGGATCCTACATGTTTTTCAATAAGATCATCTCTCATTCTTCTAAATCCCAATGGATACAGGCTCAGCCTGTCCAACCTTTCCTCATAAGATAACCCTCTGTATCAGTTAGCAGTCAAATGAACATTCTCTGCACTGCTTCTAAACATTTATATCATTTCTTAAATAAGGAGACAAAACTGTATACGGTAGTCCAGATGTTATCTCACCGAAGTCCGATACAAGTATAGAAGTGTTTCAAGCACATAAAAATACACTTCCAAAAATGATTTTAACACATCTTTGTGATATCACACATGGATGTGGAAACTATCTTCAGTGAAATTGAATCACAAGAATGTGAAGATCACAAAGGGAGGCTATTACTGTGTGGGAGAAAGGTTAAACTCGCAATAAGAAGATGCATGTGTAAATAATCACAACACCTTCAGTTGGCCAAGTCATCAATATCAAATGTAATAACAAAAGTGCAATATCTATACAAGGGTTGCACACCAATCACTTAATTTCAATATTTCTTAATTTTCCTAACCCTACCACTATGCCTAGGTGCAACACCAACATCTGCAGCAGAGGTGGATGTAGCCTACTTATTGCTATTTTCTGGGGTTTGTAATGATCTTGGAGTATGTCCACAGTGACTGGATGCCTCCATGGCTCCAACCTGATAGCATCTCCTCGTCAGGGATATTTGTACTCTTCTCAAACTCAGAAGCTGAAATGGTGAGAGGCAGAGGGCATTTTGACTGTCTGGACACACCTGGAGTGTTCTAGGTGGAGACTGCTATGGTGTCACACTGACACATATCCCCCCTGAAGGTGCCCAAATGCCCCTTCCTTTCACCATGAGAAGAAGGGCATTTGGAGAAAGTCAAAGGACTTCACTCCCAGCACCTCTACACGGTTACTTCCTACCAACATGTGCGGCCATGGAATCCAGGACCGAGTGCAAATTCAACAAAACCTGCAGGACAAAGGTTTCTACAATGGCCACCAACCTTCCCATGAAAATCTTGAGGCATTCACATGTCAGACAAACACAACATCAGATAGAATGGGGATGGACTCCTCTATCCTTCATTTTAGCCTGCTGACTGAAAGTTGCATCTCTGTGTAATATTCCACCATTTCTTGCGACAGCTCCAGCGTAGTGTCAGCGGCCACTCACAGCTGTTCATCAGCTGACTCAGACAGGGTGACTGACCTCCAACAATCCCCTGAGTTCCAGAGACCGATGCGGTCCCTGTTTCTCACTACTGCAGAAACATGTCAGTGAGGCGTTCTCCAATTTGTTGGCTAAATAAGCCATATTTAGAGCTATGATCTAATTGAGAGGTGTGGGTTTGTACTGGTGGAGAGTGCAGTTGAATGCAGTGATAATTTTTCCTTAGTGGCTTCCTCACGTACCTCCTCTGAGGTGGTCAGAGTCTTATGTCATCTCTGAGGTGGTCAGACTCTGCATGTGCCTTGATCTGCTGATGCCAGTAACAGGGAGAACATAAATTTAGTTCATCAGCAGGACTAACACTAGATTCTATGTCAACTCACTGTGAATGTCAGGATGAAAGGAACTTATTGAAGTGTCACCCATGCTAGGTTGCTGTGATACACCAATCTTTCGTTCCCCACAGGAGCAATCCTTGTCCCTCTCAGAAGTTTGGCAGCATCATCCTCAAATTTGGTGAGGACTACCTTGTTGAATGTCTCTCCTCCAGTCTGTAATCTTTTTTGCCTATTGTGGGCTAGCTTGGCCTGCATAAAGACAAGAGAAAAGAATGTGACAGGAAGGAATGAAGTTGAGATTGGGAAAGATGTATGTCCCCTGTATGTGAGCCCTCCCTGAAGGGGCTAAGGGTAGAGTATGAGCAGCGTGATAGATGGAAAATTTCTGTGAGACAATGAATGGTGATATGTCTCCTCATCTAATGATTATGTGAGATCCCTGAAGAGAGTATCCATTTGAATACATTATACCATGGCAAGAGTTCGATATTAGAGGCAATTTAAAGTTGACTTAACCTGGCAGAGCGAATGAGGCCATCCCTCCTCTTCCTGTACTGGGCAGTGTTGTGAGCATGGTAACAAACCACACTGACCTGCTCTGCTATGACCTCCTAGGTTGCAGCGGTGAGACTGTGTCCTTCTTCAAGCCGTCCCTGGGTTCCTCCTCTGATGAATCTCTGAAGGGCATTGTGGCAGAAGCAAGATGCTCTCTTATGCTTTGCAGCCTTTTTCTTCTGATTGGTAGACATTTCTAAAGATCTCTTGGAATCAGGTGGGCTGGAGAGAATGGAATATGTGTGCTTTCATGGCCTTTAAATATGACCTTTACACCTTCTACCCTGTTACCAGAGCCAAAGAATCAGTTCTGGGCCCACCACGTGATTCAGGGAGATACTCACTTCTGCATAATTAATGAGCTTCCGAACTTGAATTCAAAAGTAATTCAACAGTGGGAAATGTGCCGCAGAACCCCCATCACAGCATTTAGCTTGAAAAATGAAAAATTCCACCTAATGACTCTACCAGCTCAGCAGTGATAAAAGTTAGATAATATATTCTCATCATAACACAAAACAGCAAATCTGAATACTGCAGAAATAGTCACTTTTGCAAACATTCTGCATCAATTTTTTTTTCTAGTTGTACTTATTAACATCAGTATCCTGAAACAATAGAATGTCTGACTTTTTAGACATTAATTCATGGGATGCGGGCATCACTGACTAGACTGGCATTTATTGTGCATCCCTAATTGCCCATGATGGTAGTCTTGAACCTCTGTAGTCCATGTGATATAGGAACATCTCATGGTGCTCTTAAGAAGAAAGTTCCAGGATTTTGACCCAGCATCCATGAGGAAGAAGTGATATAGTTATAAGTCAGAATAGAGAGTGTCTTGGGGGAAACTTGAAATTGACGGTGTCCCCCTGCATCTCCTTCAACTCTCCTTCTAGGTGGTAGAGGTTTCAAGTTTGGGAATTGCTAGTAAGGGAGGTTTGGTGAGTTGCTGCAATGCATCCTGAAGATAGTACACACTGCTACCCCCGTGCATTGGTGATGCAGGGAATGAATGTTGAAGAGAATAGTAATTGTTCAACTAGTGCTTGCATCCATGTGTTTATCCATTGCAGCCACTTGTCAAACATTCCCAACTTCTATTTTTTAAACCAAAAGAGAAAATGCTGGAAAATCTGAGTGGGTCTGGCAGCATCTGGAAGGAGAGGAAAGAGCTGACCTTTCAAATTTAGATGACCCTTTGTCAAAGCTGGACAAAGACTCCAGCTTTGACATCTGGACTTGAAACATCAGCTTTTTTCTCTCCTTACAGATGCTGCCAGTGTTTTCTCTTTTGGTTTCAGATTCCAGCATTTGCAGTAATTTGGTTTTATTCTATTTCTAAAATCTTTTTTGATTAACATTTCTGTTGAGTAGCCCAATTAATATCAGATAATTTAAAAAAAGGTGAAATCCAAACTGGTGGTCAGTAAAACATCAATGTGTTATGAACATTGTGTTACAATTTTTTCAAACTATTTAGAGTTAAACTCTTGCACATAATGCATGCCATTCACCTGGTGTTTAACTTTAAACATTCTGAATCTTTAATTTTATCTTGTACATAATAAATTATTCACTTTGACTTTTTCCAGTACTGTTTATGAAATTTTCATTCATGCAGCATCCAACTAAAATGGCTGGCAACTATAACTTCAAAAATCTCCAAAAACCTCGAGCAAAATAAGATTGACAGGTGATGTGGCCAAGCACTTTTTAAATTTTATTCTTCCACTTATTGCTAAGAAGCTTACAATCAGCTTTGCAAGGTGTCATAATACAGCTCAAATGTCAGGACTGATTCAGTTCAATATTGTACTTGCCTTCCTCTCAAGCCTCAGTGGAAAGATTTATTTTAAATAATATTATTGTGTAATCATTTTTTATGGGAAATAGGAATTTAATGCTATATCTTTGTGAATATTATAGAAAGACTAATACATATTGACATAAGTTTAATTTCACATGGATCCAAACTATATGGAATGTAAATCTACTTCTTTCATGATCATTCATTAACCGGTATGATTGCCCACCTAAGAAACTCCATATTACTGGTCAAGGGCTCTGTGGATCCTGTAAATCAGACGCCAACATCATCGCAGATTTTGGAATGTTTAGGGCATGTTGGATTTGAAATCAAGATTATTTTTCAATCTGATTCAAATCCACTCATTTTTGTGGTTAAAATTATTTCCAAGGACAATAGAATCCTAGAATACCTACAATGCGAAAGGAGGCCATTTAACCCTTCGGGTCTGCACTGATCACAATTCTATCCAGGCCCTTTTTCCTTAACCCCACATATTTACCTTACTAAACCACTGACACTAGGTCAATTTACCTTGGCTGATCAACCTAACCTGCACAACTTTGAATAGTAGAATGAAACTGGAGCACCTGGAGGAAACCAATGCAGATGTGGAGACAATGTGCAAATTCCATATAGTGACCTGAAGCCAGAATTGAACCTGGGTCCCAGATGCTGTGAGGCAGCAATGTTAACCACTGTACCACTGTGCCACCTTTTGGGAGCAATCTTGCCAAAAAAATTCAAAGTCCCAAATGAGTGTGAAAATGGAAGAAATTTGCGTTTTGTTTTGAGCCACTTAAGTATTGAATCTTACATGACTTTGTTGAAAAAGAGGCAAAACTTGAAATCTGCCAGCAGGGGGAACAGGTGAGGCCTAAATGACCCCAAAACAGGCAGATAGCAGCAGAGAGCGCAATTGTACATGTGCAGATTTCTGTGCTATGAGAACACAGAAACTTGTCAGTCTCTGCCCCATCCCAGCCACGGTTGGTTTTTTGGTTGATCACTCTTCCCACCACACTGCTGACCTTGCCAATTAAATGGAAATAGCTGAGTCGTTGTCTTCTTTCATTCCGTACATGAGTAATGACTTCTCTGGTTGAATGTTGATCGGAGACTTTCCTTTTTTATGGTTCTGCCATCACCCCTTAAATGTTGACCTGCTACCTTGGACAATGTAGCTGCGAACCCATTGCAGCTTTACTGACATTTTGTCCCTTTAACCTGATGGGCTAAAATCACATCCACTAATACAGATCACTTCCAATTCTGAGAAATTGATTGTGGTTTTAGTGGCATCAGAAGAGACATCCCATCCTGTCATAATATCTGTATATCATAATATGAATAATCCAGGCTATGTTGCTTAAATGTATAAATTTGCTTATGCCAGTGATTTGTCACAAAATTATATCAGTTAGTACATTTATTGTGTCAATTGACCCAACATGATTTTAAGTCCTTCCCAGGAAGTTCATCCACATAGCTGAGTCAGGATCATGTTGCTCCTTATATTCGGTCTTATTCTAGAATACAGGAAGGTCAATCAAGTGAATTTTGAATTAGATCTCAATGCTTCATTTTCACAAATGTTGCCATTATTCTTTTATTCAGTTGTAATGTTTTTGAATTCAAGAACATGTGGACAAAACTTTTGTGAGAACTAAAAAAAACATGTATTATCAAGCTCTAAATTGCTCTAAGATAATGAAACTCAGGTAACGGTGAGTAAATGGAGCTTGCCCCCAACAATTCCAGACTTTAAATGATTTTGGACTCATTTCACAGTCAGAGATTGGTTAATTATTTGTACCATAGATATTTTATCCTTTTCATTTTTCAATTTTTGCATTAAGCTATTCAAAGTACCTATTAAAAATGAAATGGTTCCACTGAATAAAACATGCACTGACATATAAAATGGCTGTTCACCATACAGTGCTTCCCATTACCAGTGCACGAGGTCACCTTCTCGCCATGGTCCACTGGTTGCTCTGATGATAATTATTATGATTGACACTATTAAATGTCACCTTGTTAGAGGGTAAACACACAGCTGTCAGCATCCTTCATTTTTTACAAACTTTATTGGATGAATGAATCCATCTTAATAGATTGACAATCAAGATGATTGTAAGAGACAATGGCTATCATAAACGAAAGTTATGTGGTTATGATATTATGAACTATTTTGCATAATAACAACATCTCGTTGTGCATAGAACGGTGGCAAAGTAGTATTCAATATTCAATATCATCATTTTTCTTTATTGACCAAGACAGCATTGGCGAATCAATGTGGCTTTACATTAAGACTGTAAGAAATAAATGTCACCTCAATTAATTGAAAGATACTGCAGTGCATAAATGATCATTTTTTAAAACTATCCATTTTTCATCTCCACTGTTGGAGCACACTTTAAGAAACCAAACTACTGAAGCTTAGCACAGTTATCCAGGATATACAGACATCCATTCTCCTGCACAAGATTCATTGCTGCATTACAGGGTATAGTATCCTAATATTCATGGCATTAGTTACCAAGAGATTAGGAGTTAAATCCCATCATAACAAGTTATGAAATAGAATTTGTAATGACCCGATCATCTTTGGGCCAGTTACGAATGTGGCCTTAAAAGCTGCTGGATTAATATGAAATCCCAAATGATTCATTCATTTCTATCACAAAAAGGAAGTGCCAGTTCACTTGATTTGGTCCTCAAATGATCATCACACGCCATGTGATTGAATTATAATGCCCTTAGTGCAACCGGAGTGGACAAAGTCTTTTTAACCATTATTGTCTCTGTTAGGTAGAAGAATACATTTGTTGATTCCCATAGATTTATTCTTCTTGATTTAGTGTATCAGTAACTTCAGAAAACGCTGGCTTGTAATGATGTTAATGTTAGTGGCATAAATTTGTTCAGCTAACTGGAATTAAAATTCAGAAACATTCACTATTAATGATTATAGAGTAAATAACAAAACCTTAGAGGAGCTGAGAGACTTAGGGGTCTGGGACACAAATCTTTAAAACTGGAATGATAAATAGATTAAGTTGTAAAAAAGCATGTTGTTTTATAAATATTAGTTGAATTGAAAAGCAGAGGTCATGCTAAAACTGTACAAATCATTTGTTACACTGCTGTTTTGGTTATGCTATTTTACACAGGAGGTCTTAGTGCCCACATGATGATTGTCTCAACTTGCAAAAAATGTAAGCTCCAGGTCATGGTTTGAATGTCTGGATGGGGGAGGAGCCTAATAATTGGTATAGTCTGGAGAGGAGCCTGAAGATTAACATGTTGTTGTTTGTCCATTGTCATCGATGAGGACCTCGACACCGTTAGTCATATTGAGGCTGGATGTGGTGCGTCCGAAGATGACTGATCAGGCCAGTTCGGGCACGGAATGTCCTGGCACAAATTGGACAGATTTGTGAAGGCGCTGTAGTTGTTGCGCTGGATTTGCACAGCTCATGCTTAAGTTGTGCTTCAGCATTGCACCTTGCTTCCTAAGGTTGACAGCCTTTGTAGATGAGTCAGCACCAAATAGGGCAGTTTTGTGCCAGTGTTTCCCAGGTGGTTGTTCATTGTGGGGGCATAGGCACTGATCAGAGTTGACTTCTGTTCTAGAGTGGAAGCTGTAATGTCATAAGACGGTCGTTCACACTCTTGGGTAGACTAGCAAGTTTCCGAATAAGGTGACTTTTGACGGCAAATCCAACTCCAGCATCACGACGTTCATCGCTGCCGTGACTGCTCCAGAAAAAAATGTATCCACCTCCAGTTTCAGTCAACAGACCTACGTAAGCAAGAGGAGGAACCTGGAGATTGGCTACTCAGGGCTACAATATCAATGTTGTATCTTGCAAGTTCTCTGGCAACTAAGGCTGTTCTTCTCTCTAGTCTGTCTGCTGTAGGGTTGTCCAAATGCATGCGCACATTCCAAGTGCCAATAGTGAGCGGTGTCACCTTGTGTTTTATTTTATTTATTTGACCACAAACAAGATGGAATCCCTGCCAGCTGTGGCAAACTAGCCAGGGTGTTGTGAAGCAGGCAATGTTTAGGGCACCCTTTTCAGCCCCTTCCTCATTCTATGGAGGTGAGCAGTGCATGCCTGAAGAGGACTGCTCAGTTGCCCAGGTAGACATCAAATTTCATTGCTGCTTCAGTCAGCAGAAAACAACCGTTAGACCTGAGCCGCCTGTGTGCAAGTCCATGACTACAGCTCCCAATGTATCTACACCTGCTGCTTTGTTGCTTGTCCATTGCCACAGGACTTCAAAGATTGAACAGGACACTGATGATGATGATGATCATGGTGTTGAGATTAGTGCTTGATTTGGATTAAAGTGAGGGAGAGTTGCGCAGCGACAACCTCATTCTCTCTTCCTAATTCCCATTCAGATCCAGTGGCAAGGCAAGAATCAAGATGGCTGGAGATGGGACTAAGCGCAGTGGATGACCAGGACATCTCCTGTATCTTGTCCTGCTCTTTGCATTCCATGACGCTTGCAGAGACCATCTTCTTGATCATTGGACCTTCCATTGGTCTCGTCTGCTCAATCCACCTATGACCGTTAGTCATATCGAGGCTGGATGTGGTGCGTCCGAAGATGACTGATCAGGCCAGTTCAGGCACGGAATGTCCTGGCACAAATTGGACAGATTTGTGAAGGCGCTGTAGTTGTTGTGCTGGATTTGCACAGCTCATGCTTAAGTTGTGCTTCAGCATTGCACCTTGCTTCCTAAGGTTGTCTTCACATGCTGGGATAAACATGAAATTAACATAGGTGGAGGAGGGACCTGGAGATTGGGGTAGGTGGGGGTGGAATCTGGAGATTTAGGCAAGTGGGGGAGGAGCCTGGAAATGGGGCAGATCGAGGAGGTCTGGAGATTGGACAGGAAGTGGAGGAATCTGAAGACTGAGCAGGTTGAGGAGGAGCCTGGAGATTGGAGTAAGTGGGAGTGGAACCTGGAAATTGGGCAGGTGGGGAAGGAGCCTGGAGGTGGTGTGGGTTGGAGAAGAGTCTGGAGATTGGGCAGGTAGGGGAGGGCCCTGGAGATTGGCCAGGTAGGGGAAGAACCAGGAGTCTAGGTAGGTTGGGGAGGAGCCTGGAGATGGGGCCAGGTGGAAGAAGGGCCTGGAGATTGGGCAGGAAAGGGAGAGGCCTGGAGATTAGTAGGTAGGAGAGGAACCTGGAGACAGGACAGGTTGGGGAAGGGCCTGGAGATCGGGGCAGAGTGGGGAGGAGCTTGGAATTCAGGATTGGAGAAGCAAAGTTTGGAGATATGGCCAAACTGGGGAGAAAGTTTGGATTGGGAACTGGGGATGTGTTTAGAGATTATCTGGGATTATCTGATACATGGGGCGTTAATATTTATATAAATTTAAATAAATGAATCAGTCTCTTGCCCATTTCTAGCGAGAGACTGACTGAGCTGGAAATCTGTGTTTCATAAAATCACAACAGGTGTGAAAATGGGTGCCACCCCTTTTACAACATTTTCCCACTGCAAAATAGGCGTAAAGTGGTCATAAAATTCTGCCCAAGAAATCCCATTGCATTACTTAAAATTGCAGAGATTTTTTCCCGCTACCCTAAATTATGTTCTTTATTTGAACAACACCCATAAACAGATTGTCTATTTACTTATTGTATTTTCTGATTACGTATTTAGGTTGATAGATGTGGCATTTAATATGATTAGTGACATCTCGGCATAAATCAATAGAGCAAATCAAATGCTGAGTGTATAAGCTGGCAAAAGAGCTGTGAGGTTAATTCTATGTCAAAGGATTGGATTATAAAGTCGAACTGGTGGAATATGGGCATTGCTTTCTATCCTCACTACCTGGTTCATAAATGGCAGGACAGATTATTATGGACTGAGAGAACCCATTGATTTCAATGCAAGTTTCTACTTTGCATTTTGCCCACCAATCCAGTGTCAGTGTCAAGCTGTGTCAGATAATGTAATTGTGAAGTGCCCGAGGGCATTCTATTATGTTAAGGATGCTGTATAAATGCAAGTTGTTGTTGTTGCCAGATCATTTCCCTCACAGTGAATATGAAATGGCAGATTTTTCAACTTTGAAAAGAAGCAGTTTTGACGGGCCTTACAGGTAAATACAAAGTATTTCATGACATAAGCATAGGTAACGCTGGTATATTGAACAAAGAACAAAGAGCAATGAAAATTACAGCGCAGGAGCAGGCCCTACTATCTTCCAAGCCTGCACCAACCATACTGCCCAACTGACTTAAACCCCCCTGTCCCCCACCCATGCAGGGACCCTATCCCTCTATTCCCATTCTATTCATATATTTGTCCAGATGCCCCTTAAAAGTCACTATTGTATCTTCGTCCACTACCTCCCCCAGCAACGAGTTCCAAGATATTTCAAGAGAACGGAAGGGGTGTTACATATTCAAAATTGGCAACAGATAATTGAATGCTATGGTTGGGGAAGGTGAGGGAAAGAGAGAGGGAGAGGGAAATGGTTTTTCAAGATAGATAAGCTAAGTTATATAAATGGCCTTACTCATATATCTTATTATTATATCAAATACCATTATTTGATCGAAAAAAACTTATGATAAATTGTAGTTAGTCACACAATACAATATACCTATCTGAATTGTGCTCCGTACCTTGCAATTATGTGCAAGAATAATGGCAATGGTAAACAAAGCCATTCATTATGTAATATTGTCATACTAAAGTCTAGAAAATTTTAATGATCTCGCAACTAAAACAGTTTCACATTTTTCATTTTTGAACAGTCAAACTTTGAGAGAAATTCTGGAGAGGGCAGGGTGAGTGGGGTCCAAGAATTCCATTGCACAGCAACTTATTGTCACTCATACTTCACCAAAGTGCACAAAACTGACTGAATGGCCACCCACCCCATCCCACTCCAAATGTGCCTTAGCAATGTGCAGAGTACCAAGTCAATAGCTTCATTAGAAAAGCAGTTCAGCAAGTTCAGCCGAGTGACATTGTCCATTAGTTTTAAAATATGCTTCACCATGGAATAACCAAGCAGAAAGAATTAATGATTACACTTATTTCATAACATGGAATTAAATGGAAACTAAGCTAAAACGCGTAATTGTTATAAACCCAATGTTTAAAGTTTAAGCTTGCTTATTAATGTCACAGATAGGCTTATATTAACACTGAAATGAAGTTACTGTGAAAATCCTCTAGATGCCACACTCCAGCACCTGTTCAGATACATGGAGGAGAATTTAACATGGCCATGTGTTTAACCAGCACATCTTTTGGACCTTGAAACCACAGCAGCACATCTCTGATAGGAATGCCATCTTGATAACAAAGTTTGCACATGCACGTTTAACAACTGCTGGAAGCATGCAGAGCAGAGAGGTGATGACATGAATAAGTGTTCAACTGCTTCCATTATCTAATTCTTCACTCATTTTTCTGAAGCTGCTTGTGGATGTCTGATTAGCAAACCCTAGGGATAGTGTTACTCGCATTTTTGATTTCCCATCTAATGTTAGTTCCAACTGCTGTACCTACTTTGTCATCATCCTGCCTGCAGCCTGTTCCTTACTCTCCTACTCATTTTCTTTCCAATATCCTTTCCTACACTGTGTCCAATTCACTGTGATCAGTTGTGCTATGGGCACCATTTGAGTAATGTCACATTTAACAGTTCAGCCTGAAGAAAATACGTGGGCAAAAAATCAGCAACTCACCAGAGATTGAAGGTCATTTGCATCTACTTCCAATTTCAGAAATTTCAGGATGTTTGAAACAAAATAATTCAGTTAACTAAGTAATGATTTAAGTACATGAGGTTTTAACAATGCAGCTTAGTATCAGCTTAACCATTCCCCAGAGTTCAAATAAAGTGCAGGATACAGCCGTGGAAGCTAAAACAGTTCATTCACATCACAGGGCAAAGCAATCAGTTCTGTAGGCACTTTATTCATGGCTTAGATCCATATCAATGTTTTCAGTCAAGGCCAAAGTTGAAGCCTGCCTTTGTGATTTTTGGTGTTTAATAAAGGGAAGCAGCAAAAAATGAAAAGGGAAAATGAGGAGCCAGAGAGAAATAGGAAAACCACAATGTTTCTATTATCCATGCTGCAGTATTTTTGTCATTTATGCATGATGATGCTGTTGAAATGCATTGGGAAATTTAATTATCGAAAAAATACTATTGAGAAGCAAGTCAGCGTTACTTTTATGTCATATGATATTATTCAAATTTGAGGATCCAAATCTGTGAAAAAACATTCTACTGGTAATATTCAACATCATCAATGGATAAATGATTGAGCTGGGGATATAATGAATGGCTGATTAAATAGCCTGTATTGTGGCCTCAACAAAGTTGAATTTCAGGTCCTTGTTTATGTTACAGACCAGATCCTAAAAGGGACCACAAAATAGCTATATAGCCACGTTGTGTTTTGTGACCTTACTTTCTATCTGCCACATCACCCTCAGGTGGTTCAGGAATATCAGTCACTGAGTGAACATACATGTCAAAGAGTAAAAAAATCACAAAAATATGTCCATATTCATTTTTATTCTTGTCAGAAACAGTGGTTTAATTCATGGTGAGTACGTAGCATATCCTCCTTCAAATGTGTAACCATGTCATTCAACAAGGGAAATACATCAGATGATATATTTTCCATTATTTGGACTATATAACTCTAGTATTACTGAGTGTCATCAGGAGAATTAAATGCTGGCTTTTGGCAATGTGATAAATTGTAGAATGATTAATTGCATTAAAGAAAAACTGCATGCCTGGATTGAGAGGGCAGAACCATGAGTGATGGATTGTGGCCAGGAGGAATTATGTTGTTTTGGAAGAGGTTCAATTACTTTATTGCCTCTAACAAAGTGAGTATATTGCCACATCTTCAGAATAGAGTCTGGATATTCAAACACAACAGCCGAACAGCCTGAGGGTGCATGCTTAGCATGGGACAATAGATGGGGAGATGGGTGAGTTGGTGTTGGGGTGGATATCCAAACTACTCACTGATCCTTCAACAATATCCCTATTACTATTGAGGATTTGCCAGCTTTAGTACATGTAGCTTCTTATGTCAATGAAATATTGGAGTAGCTATAGAAGCAGCAATATCTTATTCCTCTCTCACTTTTGCAGGAAAAATGGGCCCACAATGCTCACAAAAATACTTGAACAGGAGGAGAGCACCTCATCTTTCACAACCAGACTGATTCCTGGAATGGCAAAACTGATGTATGAGGAGAGACTGAGTTGGTTAAAATTATATTCACTGGAGTTCAGAAGAAAGAGGGGGATCTCCTAGAAATCTATAAAATTCAAATGGAACCAGACATAGTAGATGCAGGAAGGATGTTCCCAATGGTGAAGGAGTCCAGAACTAGGAATCATAGTCTAAGGATATGGAGGAAACCTTTTAGGAATGAGATGAGGAGAAATTTCTTCATTCAATGAATGCTATTTGCTCTATAGCAATTCACTGCTATAGAAAGCAGTTAAAGCTAAAACATTTGCCAGAATTCTACTTCATAAGGGGCAGACAATGGAAATGTCCATTGACCTTGGGCAGGATTTTCCAGTCTTGGATCAAGCGAGGCCATAAAATCCCACTTATTGTATGTTTTCAAGAAAGAGTTAGATATAACTCATGTGGGCGAACAAAATCAAAGGATATAAGGAAGTGTCAGGATCAGGCTATTGACTTGGATGATCAATCATGATCATAGTAAATTTTGGAGCAGGCTTGAAGGGCTGAATATCCTACTGCTGCTCCTATTTCCTATGTTTTCATGTAACATCACCATCATGGAAGAGGGGAAACTGAAGTTGGGAAAGATGAGTTGGTCATCGCTCCTGGTGAGGGTAAACAAAAACTGCAATGGGTGCATTAAGGAGATGCATTTTTCTCCAGCCATTCAGCATCTTGGCAAAGACTGAACAGCATTGGAAAAACTTAGCATTGCAGAACTTTCTGCTCTCTAAAACGAGCTCTCATGATCAATTTGTACATCTTCCACAGTTTCAAATATCAAGGCTGAAAGATAGATTCTCTTCTCAACATGGTGTAAATATTATCAGAGGAGACCCAGAACAAGTCAACAGAACAACGAGGGACGAAGTGTTGGGGCTTTTAGGTAGCATAAAGACTTATAAAGCTCCAGGGCCTGATGGTATTTATCCCAGGCTGCTAAGGGAGGTGAGAGATGACATTGCTGGGCCTCTGACGCAAATCTTTGTCTCTTCTTTGGACACAGGGGAGGTCCCAGAGGACTGGAGGATTGCAAATGTAGTACCGTTGTTTAAAAAGGGTCAGAGGGATAACCCAGGGATAGGCCGGTGAGCTTGACTTCAGTTATAGGTAAGCTAATGGAGAGGATTCTCAGGGACAGGATGTATGAGCATCTGGAGCGCTGCGATCTGATCAGAGATATGCAGCATGGCTTCGTTAAGGGGAGGTCGTGCCTTACGAATCTAGTGGAATTTTTTGAAGAGGTGACAAAAACGGTTGATGAAGAACAAGCCGTTGATGTTGTCTACATGGATTTCAGTAAGGCGTTTGATAAGGTCCTTCATGGTAGGCTGATAGAAAAGGTGAAGGCGCATGGTATACAGGGCCAGGTATGTAGATGGGTTGAGAACTGGCTTGGGAGGAGGAGACAGTGGGTAGTAGTGGAAGGCTCTTTTTCCAACTGGAGGTCTGTCACTAGTGGTGTGCCACAGGGCTCTGTACTAGGACCCCTTCTATTTGTGGTGTATATAAATGACTTGGAAGAGGGGGTAGGTGGTGTGATCAGCAAATTTGCTGATGACACTAACATGATTGGATTGGTGGGTACTGAGGAGCAGTGCCTAGCAATACAACATGACATAGAAAGGCTGGTAGATTGGGCAGATAGATGGCAAATGGAATTTAATCCGGATAAATGTGAAGTGATGCATTTTGGCCGGAATAATGTAGAGGGGAGTTATAGGATAAAAGGTAAAACTATCCGGAGTATAGAGATGCAGAGAGACCTGGGGGTACAAGTTCACAGGTCTCTGAAGGTGTCAGTACAGGTGGAGAATGTGGTTAAAAAAAGTGTATGGTATGTTAGCCTTCATAGGAAGGGTATAGAATACAAGAGTAGGAGTCTGATGTTGCAGGTGTATAGAACGTTGGTTAGGCCTCATCTGGAGTACTGCGTCCAGTTCTGGTCGCCGTACCACAGGAAGGATGTAGAGGCCTGGAGAGAGTGCAGAGGAGACTGACCGGGATGCTGCCTGGTATGGAAGGGCTGTCTTACGAGGAAAGATTGAAAACACTGGGGTTGTTTTCCCTTGAAAGATGTCGGCTGAGAGGGGATCTTTTAGAGGTATATAAGATTATGAGGGATATAGATAGAGTAAATGGTGGTAAGCTTTTTCCACCATTAGAAATGGATAGAACGAGGGGTCACGGGCTCAGGGTGAGGGGGCTATGTATAAGACGAATATTAGAGGCCAGTTTTTCACACAAAGGGTAGTGGGGGTGTGGAATGCACTGCTGAGTAAGGTGGTGGGAGCAGGCACGCTAGGGTTGTTTAAGGGTCTCTTGGACAGCCACATGAGCGGTCTGCAGATAGAGGGATATAGCAGGACTGTTGGAATATCGGGAGGACCAAATAGTAGTAGACTATCTTTTAGTTTCGTCTCGGGAATGTCTTCGTTTTTTTTTAGCATGTTTAATTAAGTCTTATTTGTTTCCGCAGGTAATTCGGTCCACATTGTTTACCAACAAGGTGCATGCATGCGGCATGTCGTGCGAGAGCTGCTCTTGGAGGTTGCTTCAGGAGTGGCCTAGTGCTTCACGTCGTCAGTGTATGCTTAAACCGGACCATCTGATGAGCAACATGACAGCTCAGAGACTATTGCTGTTGCTGTGCTGACACATGGATTTGGACCTGTGTCTGTGGGAGTTTGCGCGTTCTCCCCGTGGTTGCGTGGGTTTCCTCCGGGTGCTCCGGTTTCCTCCCACATCCCAAAAATGTGCTCTTAGGCTGATTGGGTAACAAATTGTCCCTATATTGGTCCCTATATGGGAATCTTCAACAATAGGCATAGCATAAAGTCAAGGATATGTCATTAAGACGTTAGGACGGCGGCGTGGGCTCGTTGGGCCGAAGGGCCTGTTTCCCGTGCTGTGTTGCTCTTTGTTCTTTGTTCTAACAAGTATTTTTACACCTTATAAGTGTGTCCTCCATCAAATCAGATACAATCACTATGATGGGTTCTTGTGCATATCCATATATCTTGGAATGGAATATCAGTTGTACAGAGCCTATTTGTTGCATAGGTTGACATTGGGTTAACATTAAGTTATGAGTGTGCAAGAGGTGGTGAATGAGGCTAAGGCAGTGTAAGCAATAGCCCTCAGAGAATGAAGGATTAAGACAGCCCTACTCAGTTGGCACAAATGCACAGCTATAGGAATCACAAAAAAATGAAGTTCAACTTAGCGCAGCAGCTATACACCTCAAGGTTCCAGAAGGCTGTGCAAGGTCATGGTCAGGGAATGAAGAAGTCCAGTTGGTTCTTGAGTGCTACCTGGCTCAGCTTTCCATGGCTTCAGCTCCTCTCTCAAGCGAGTGGCCAACCTCAGGGACAGTCATTTGAGTGCATGAAAGAATTACGTACTGACGTTCACAGGATGCATATCATACTTTGTAGCATGGAGAGATGGTGGCAAAACCCACTGTCCTTTTTGACAACAAATATCTAAATGTGTGGAATTGTATGTTCTGTCCAGCTCTGACTAATAGATTATCAATCACCTTAGAGATGCAATGCGTGCAGCTCTGCTGGAGACACCACCAAGGCCTGCAGCAAAGCCTTGCCAAGAAGCAAAGTGAAGGAACTCAAGGCCACAGTGGATTTGAAGCCTTCTGGCACAGCAAGCCATGCAGAAAGCTGTGAAGTCATCAGCTACAAAGATACAAATTTCTGTCACCATCAGCTTGGGGATCCACTGGTTCAATCACAGGTCTGGTAGCTCTGCCTTCACTTGTTGGCCCTATGCTGAAGTTATGGCCTCTACTATCTCCTGACTCTCATCTCTCTCTTTCTTCTTGATCTCCAGGACTCTGCAGTTCTTGTGATGGATGTTGCTTCTCATCACTACTGGAACTGAGAACTGACAGCTGCACTCCTATTGCCAGCTATTGCCTATGCTTTGCTCAGCTGCTCTACCAATTGTGTTTGGAAGCTTTGCCTACTTCTCTTATGCCCCCACAATGTCAGCAAAGTGGAAAGTCTTTGCATTGTCCAAATGTTTACTTTATGAATTCAGACAGGAGAAGACTGCCTACTCCAGAGATTCAAAGGCTCAATTTAAATGGCAATGTTCTGTCCTGGTGGAATTTAACTGCATGTTAACTGCAGAGCCAACTAAAAACTGCATAGTGGATCTTGGAGTGCCAGTAAATCAAGAGCCTGATCTTAGGAAGTCAAGGTATGTTAAATTCATTCAGAACTTTTCAAATGTTTCCTTGGGTAGGAAAAGCAGGGACTCCAGCCTTCACAAGAATATCTTTGGCGTTCCTGACTCCAAATCCCTTCCCATGGCTCTATAGGTCCAAGATCTGGGTCAACAGACAACAAGATGTGAAGCTTTAGCACCAGCTAAAGGAACCTGTAGCTAAAGGCAGCATCAGGCTGACCTTGTCAACAATTTGTCTTCATTTCTTGTGAGCTGTCCTTTCCATTACACATCCTCTTTAAGATGACTACATGTACACATACCTTAAATGAAATGTTAGTTGTACACAGTTTATTTGTTGCACAAAATGATATACTCTGAGTAGTTGCATGGCCATGCACTCCTGAAGTTTCAAGGGAGTTTAACCAGCAGTGACTCAAAAGCTGGGCTCTGAGGCCCGAATTTCCACATGATGTTCACATACAGCAGACCCGCCCGAGATCAATTAAAAATCATCATTTAAACTGGATAAAAGCTTTGGCAAAGGGATCATCTGGATTTGAAATGTCAGCTCTTTTCTCTCCTTACAAATGCTGCCAGATCTGCTGAGATTTTGTAGCATTTTCTCTTTTAGTTACCATATTGCACTGGCTGGCCACTTAAGTAGCCAGTGTGAATTGCATCCAGATAGGATCAGCGGGATTGGTACAAGTGAGTTTGTCCAGTGCTAGCCTGGCACAAAGTTTAAAGATGGCTCCCAGATACTGGTGAATAAGTCAGAGGAGCCAGAGGGAACTACTGGCAGCAGCAGGAAGGAAGCAGGCAGGAGAAAAGGTCAGGTGGGCAGCAAGCTCCACATTTCTCTGACAAGTATCTGTGGTCCCTTTTGGAGGTGGTGACAGCCAGAAGGGACATCCTGATGCCGAGGGATGGAAGGAGGTGGTCATCTCATCTCACCATGAAGGTCTGGGCAGAGGTGGCAGCTGAGATCAGCAGGCATGACCTGGTCCAGCACACAGCGATCCAGTGCCAGAAAAGGTTTAATGATCTATTGTGCTCGGCAGGGGTGGGTTCTGTGAGTTTTGTCCAGTATGCGGACTGAGAAAGAGAGCCCATCTATAGTTATAATGAAGCATATGAGATTCAGAGTCTCAGAACACACATTTGTCCATTCATCTCAAGGCTAGAGAGAAGATCTGAAGTCCTAAATCTCCTAATTTCAGCCTCTTTGTCTTCACCTTCCAATTGTGGGGGTTCTGAATCTGATTCTTCATTAGATTCCACTTCTCAATTTGATACACATACCCCAGTGCCTTCCTGGTCTAGTCGTTGCCCACTAGTGATTATGTAGAGCATAGCAAACAATGATGATGGGCGCCACAAACTTTGGTGGATATTATAGGGCACCCCCAGAGCGGCCATAAAACCTCATTTTCAGCAGGTCTATTGTCCTCTCCACCTCTGGTCTTGTGGAGACCTGAGAGCGATTGTATCTCTCCTCTGCCTGTAACCTTCAGTGCCTGAGATTCATCATCAGCCACCTTTTCAAAGAATAAATACCACTTGTCACCAAGCAACCATTTATCGTAGCTGGAGCCATCAATAGTCTTGGCATCCGTGAGTGGTGCAGTATGTCAGCATTGTGGGAACTGCCAGAGTAACTCACACAGGACTGTAGAATCTGAATCTTTGGGTTACATTCATGGAGTGAAACCCCTTCCTATTAACAAAGGCACCCAGCTGGTGCATTAATGGACACATTGGTACAATCAATAGCATCCTGGATATGGGGAATCCTGCAATTGCAATGATGACTCTGGCAGCTGACTGGGAAACTCTGTAAAGACCCTCCACTGAACCCTGGATAGATCTGGAAGCATAAAAGCTAAGTGCCATGGTGATATTGCATGTCATAGGGATTTGGTGTCCAAAATATCCACACAACTGGAGGCCAATTCAATAATCTGGCAAATGGTATTGATAGCTTCCCTTGAAAGCCATAGCCTCCTGCGACACTGGACCTCAGACATGTCGAGGTACTTGGATCACTGCCCAGACATCCTCGTAGCTGGGTAATGGCATCTTCTGCAGAGACGTCCTCCTTGCCCTCCTGCTGGCTCGGAGCACCCAATCCCTGCGCCTCTGCTTTAGGGTAATGTCTGCAACATCCTGGCCTCCTCTCTTTTTGGGCACTGTCCTCCTCCTCCTCCTCAGAGGCAGTGCTCCTTGCTGAGTACACTATACCCATCTGCAGAAATGCAAAGGGGGCTGAGCATGGAGGATGCCAGTGAGAAGCAAATCTCTAATGTAAGAGGACAGTAATGTTTTGAAAGCTCCAGATTATGATGAACGCTCCAAATAATGTAGAGAAAATGCTCAAAAACCAAACTCCCATCTCACTCCCATAAATTTCTAATAGCTTAACCTGTGTTTGCTCTTGCCCCTTTTATCCCACCCTTAGATGAGAGAACTGCAATAAAGGATTAGCCATCTGCCCATGTTGCCTGTGCGCTGATGTAAATATTGTACACGCTATGTTATATTTTTGTCAATGGAGAATTTGTCCTCTCAAGTGGCTCCATTATTGTTGACTGACATGCTACCAATCTGTGCCTGCACCAGCCAACTGAAATATTCAGCAAGTGTGTGATGATGTTGGGATGCACAATATCATCATGTAATTTCCCATACTTCCGAGTCAGGCACACGCCCGCCCAGACTGGGTAAAATTCTGCCCTCAACTCCTTTCCTTCTGTCTCCTTCCAGCCACACTATAACACTGTACTTCAACCAGTGTAGCCTACAGTGAGGTACTCATCTTTCTCAACACTCTGAACAGGTTTTGATACTTTTATTATCTTAGCAGTCTTTACAAAGAAGAATGTCCTCAATCAAAATTAGTAAAAATATTTGTAGCCTTTCTACACACTAACAACATTGTAACAACCGTATGCAGCCACGTACCTTTAACTACTAACATCCTTTTAGAAATGATTTGCCAGATTTTAGAGAATTTGGTGACCCGATACCTAAATTCCTGAAAATATTTATCTCTTTGTAAGTGTGCTTGAGGATATTGAAGAGAATTTAAATTGCAATACCATTTATTGTGTAAACTCCTTGTCAGTGCAAGCACTTAAAATTGGATTGGATGAAATTGGATGAAATGAGTGCAATAATGTAATTCCCCAAGGGGAACATGGCTAATGCCCAAGGAGCAGCAGTTTCAGGGGAACTATATAACCAACATCAGCATCAGGGGTGAGGCTTATTGCAGAGACATCCATCTCCTGGAATTCCACACTCAGCAGCAAATGTGTGAAATGAGACAAAATTTCAGCCTTGTCATTTTTTGTTGGTGTTATTTAAAATTCATTCATGTGTAAACCAGCCTTCGCGTCTCATGGTGTAGCCAGCTCCTTTCATTTAACCATGGTTATGGACATGGTGGAAGGCCCATGCGTTGCAGGAAAAATTGCAGTCTGGTCACAAAAACCTGCTTAACAACTCATTAACTAACTGCCATTGACACTAGGCACATTGCCATCGCTGTCGCCCTTATACATACAGGAAATTTATAAGAAGGTGTGCCAATGATTTAGGCCCAGACTTTCACCACGATGGAGAACCTCTTTTGGACTTCTGTGATGAGAATCCCAGAAATTGCTGGAAATTCTAAACCCTGTCCCTGAACACAGTCTACTCCATTCTTGCAAAGGGCCAGAATGGGGTTGGGCCAGGATTAGTGTATGCATGGTTTGCTGGCCATTTAAATTACCAGATAAGATTATGTAGACCAGGAGTGTAAAGCCTAGAATGTGCATATTAGACCAGGTAAGAGGAAGCCTTAACTTGGTTGATCTGTTTGGATAGCCAAGTTACCCTTTGCTGAAATAAGGTAACCTTTGGATTTGACCCTTGAATCCTTTTGGGAGGAAACACACTCTTTGAGATTCTTAAAATTAATATGATTGCGCACAAAATATTATGCAAACACATTGGAACTCACTGAAGCTGACAAGATCTGTTAAGCTGTCAAGAGACTGTCAAAAGATACTAGATAAGTTGGCTTGGAAGCAGTAAGAGAAAAAGATGGTGGAAAGGGTATGGGTTGGCATGAGTTGGCACTGTTGACTCAGGACTATAAAAGGCCATAGAATATGGGTAGCATAAAGAGTATCAATAGTCAGCAGGCAGAAGGGCATGGGTTGATATAAGGGGTATGAGAGACCATGGAGGATGAGGGACATGAGATGGCATAGGTTGACATGAACGTGTGGAATCTGAAGAGGTGAGGGCTGAAAAAAATTAAAACACAATGCCAGAATACAGAGGCAGGCCCCCCACATAGAAGTGGAAATCTGACCTGTGGCGGCAATTCTAAATGCTGGAAAGGCAGAGCTGGGAATTTTCCTGTCTCTGCACAGCCAATACAGGAGCAAAAATCTGGTCCTCAGTTTCTAAAATTCCCAGACTCTGCACCTCATAAGTCACCTCTATGAGGCTGGGAAATTTCCAGTCAGAGATGCCGGAACTGCAGAGTGAGTCAATCATTACTTGAACCAAAAAAGAACATAACTGCATTCCAAAGATGTAATCAATAGGTTAATTTTGTGACTTTCATCACCAGCAGGGAAAGAAGTACCAATTGTAATTTGCAGGGTAAATTATAAGAACAAGTAAGGTGGATGCGGCCAGCAGTTGAGCTAAGTGGCAAGCTGAGAGACTTAAAGAATTACAAGACCAGGAGATCTGAACATGTTCAGACTCAATTTCCAGCTCCAGCCCAGCATATGGTAGGAAACCAATTCCAGGATCGTACTCAAATGATCCCTGACATTAAAGGAAATGGGATGGGATGTGCCTGAGGTCATAGTGAGCAAGAGGAACCATACCTAAGGTCTGAGGTTAAGATTGCTGGCAGGCAACAATAGTTGGAGGCTGGTTGTCAAAGTTAAAGGAGGATCTCAATTCTTTTCCATGATGCCTGGCTTGTCTGTACAGAGCAATAGGTTAATATGAAAGAACTAGTGAGATCATAGATAGTGGCCATTCCGGACATTCACACTGGCAAGATCATCCAATCCCGTCAACAGCAACCCCCCACTACATGATCCATGATGGGATGGGGTGCAAACAATAGGAAACCGCGTTGGCAGTATTGAGACAAGACGATCCTGCTGTGACCAATGGCAGGCCAACTCTGCTGCTGCGAAACACGCCATGGAAGTGGAGCAGCCCAGTAAATCATCTTAATTATTTGCCCCCCTGGCTTCTGCCAAGCAGGGGCTTAGGGGCAGACATGGGAAATGGGCGAGGGCGTTAAAATTCACTCCTGCACTTCTAATTTTCTGTCCTATGCTGAACATGTGTATGGTTTCACACATAACAGCACGATAGAAATCATTTCTCATCTTTTTCTTATGAACATTAATTGACTTTTTGCTTCTCTTTCAACATTTTCTGCATTTTCAAAATTAACAATTTTCATGAAACTGTATGAGGGAACAGAATTCAGTATTTGAATAATAATAAGGCTTAAAAAGTCTAATCATGTCAGTGGCAGATTCAATAAACTTTTCCTTTTGGCTTTAGATCAATGACAGAATTCAAAGAAAACAAGAGGACAGAATCTGGGTATCCTTCAGATAAATGCTGCACTCAATTAAATACAACAAAATTTACTTTTACAGCACAGATATAAATGCCCTAACTCTACAATCGTTGCAAACTTGGAATTATGTGGTGCAGATACATTTTTGCTGCAAAAATTTAAAACTTTCAATCCATTCTTCCACTAGCTAAGGAACATAGGTGGATCAGTTAAGGTCAGTCAGTTTGCTTTCCCAAAGAGGATTCATGGACCAGTTTGATTTTTCTGACAATTTAGTCACTTCATAGTTTTTGATACCGACTTTTTATTTTCAGCAAATTTACTTTTTAAAACTGAATTCTATGGCACAATTTGAGATCACTTATCATTTATTAGCATGAAGCCTTTGGAGTTTCGGTTGAATAACTTGAACAAAAATATCACCATAACCAAAGCTGTATAAGTGTTTCTAAATGGGGTGAATGGTATAGGTGGTGAAGTTAGCAGGAGATGTTCACTGAAGTTTGTATTAAAGAGCTGAGATTTCCTCTGAGGGTGTCAGAGGGTGGTGGGGGTGGGGGAGGTATGGGGGGAAGATGGGGGGTGGATGATTGTTTCTGTGCATGGCAAGGATCCAGATTGGGAAAAGTGAAGACCATTGTTTTTACTGAACCGAGCTATTTTATCACAATAATCACAATGTTGTGAACCATCAGAATGTCATTTGTTGCTTGATTTAGTAAATGATATTCACCTATTTAACAATGTTTGTCTCTCAAGATCCAACTATTCACGTTATTGCCTCCTTCATATAAAAGATCTGCAGAAGAGTAAATGCACTAGAATAACATCTTTGTGCTTATAAACCGGCTGTATATGAATGGCATGAATGAAGTTTTTTTTTCTCTCAGTTGGTATATACGTCTGGATTATTCTAAGGAATCTGCTGGTGAAGCAATTCGTGTATCATTCAGAAAGTCCTGCACTACTGGGGAAGCTAACATGAAGTAAATGAAAACCTGTTTCCTCTCCAATAGGTATTTCATTTCCACTGGGAAACAGATAAAGTTAATCCCCTGCTAAAATATAACAGCAGTCACTTGATGAAGGCCAGTTTCAGACAGATGTGTTCTGTTACGACACAGAGAGAGAGGACTTGCGGTGTGTGCAGGAGATCATGGCGGTTATATTGGGCATTTCTAGGAGTGGCACAATACCTCCAAAATGAACTCTTCAGTGCACACAAACACTTCTGGTGCTGGCGATGTAACACTGATTTGATACTAGCATTGGCACTTTGAAGTTCAGTTAACACCCCAGCTAACTATCATCTTCTCAGGGGCAATTAAAGAAAGGCAACAAATACTGCTCTTGCCTGCAACATCCATTGTAGGAATTTGTCCTGAGCTCAAGGATTCCGCAGAAACCTTTTGTTCTCACCCAAAGATAAAGATGTATATATCCATTTTGGTCGATAGCATGGCAGAGATAATAAAAAGAGGCAACATAGGTGGGGTCAAATTGCTGGAAAGAAAAGAACAGGTGGATAAACAAGAGTGGTAACAAGTAAAAGAAAGCAGCCCTCAGAGAGAGAGCACAGTGAATCTGCCAGGTGTAATATATCAGGAGTGAAGGAGAGCAGGTATAGGATTTCAGGATTGAAAGAGAGTCCAGCTGGACTAGCAGTTATGAACAGGAAGCCCTGAGAGAGCAGTGAGACCGGCTGCAAGGATTAATGTGAGAATGGGAAACAATATCAACCATATTGTGAGATGGGGAGTTACCTAGGGGTGCGCAAGTATGAATCTGGGAAAAGTTGGTATAAAGAAGTCACTTAGTCAGTCCTACATAATGTATACAGTTTGTGTTATTAATTATCATTTATTGTTCAACCACATAAGCCTCTAGACCTCTTAATAAGACAATCTTACAACATGATGACAACAGATGAATGTCCAAAATCCCTAAGAATTCAGAAATAAAGAAACTATAATCTGACCTGAGAGATTGCGAAAAGAAACTCAGGTATGAGGCTGGAAGGCAGAAGAAAGATTCATTGTGCAGCGTAAAAGACTACATTGGAGTTTGTAGCAAGACCCGACCAAAAGCAGAGTCAAAAGTTCTAGTCCAATCACAAAAGGATGAGCAAACTCCAACAAAAAACTGCTGAAATATTCTTTTAAATTTGGCAAAATGATCAGGCAGCTCTGAGAAACTAAGGCTGGAAATTTCTGTCCCGCTTGCCTAGTGAGTGAGACACAAAATTCAGCGGACCGTTTAAAGGTTGAACTCAGGCAGAATTTCCAGTCTTGGGGCATGTGCAGTAGAAAATATCATCCTGTGTGTCTTAACAAGTATGGCTTGAAGAATGTTGCAACCTAGATCTAGAGTCAGTACCACAACTTTTTAAAGAGAAGTCAGAGCAAAAATTGGTTTCAGTTTAATCTGCCAAACTTAGGTAAGCGACTACCTGGCTAAAAAGATTAGATAAAAAGGTTTCCTCAGAATCATCGAAGTTTGTCATGGGTGGAATAGAAAATTTGGCAAACCATTTAAAGGTCAATGCTAGGGCAGACAGGACAAGAAGACCTTGTTCGTAGAATCCAAAAGCCTGGGGAACCCATAGGCTCATATAATATTATACATAATATAAAAACTTCAGTGATTCTGAGGAAATGTTTTGATACCCATGAATATCTTCTGAAATTTTGTTTTGGCCAATTAGTTGCTTTCCTGTACTTGGCAAATTTCAGCAGGAAATTGGATGGGCCGCTTGAGGAATTTAGACTGGAGATTACAAGAATTGAGGGGAGGACTGAGACTGACAAGAGAGCTGATATCAGCTTGCTGGTTAGTATGTCCTTTTTCTGTGCCATAAATTACTCTATGGGCCCAATTTCACCATCAAGTTGTGTTCATTTTTGGGCACGGAAACTTGGCAAACTTGGGTATGAGATGAGTAGCATGATCCGCACCCCCCTCCGTGCTGGTTCCCTCTTTACCAGGGCCCAAAAATGGCCATGATTGGGACTGCACCTAAAACGGGCATATAGGCCATTTAAATGCAGCTGCACATATTTAAATTGACTTAATGGGCTGCATATCCAACCTGACCGGCACTTCCCTCTTTACCACCACGTTCACCCATCCAGAATCGGCGCAAAACAGACATGTTCCATGAAAGTCGGGCACTCCAGCTACAGAAGAGTAAATGCCAAGTGCTTAACAGCTCTCTGCTTGAGAATTTGGGGGGAGTAAGGGAAGCTGGGTCTGATGGCTCTTTACTTCGGATCGGTGGGCAGGGGAAGAAGGAAGGTCCGCTGCCACTCCGTCTGAGATCACTGAGAGGGGAGGGGAGGGGGGTCCTCTGTATTCTGCCTGAGATTGGTAGGGGGGAGGGGCCTGCAACCAGTCTGGTGGCAGAGGGGGTGGGGGGATAAGAAGTCAATAATATTGTGGGGGTAGGGCAATTCCTGTACAGGGCAGGGGGAAGTATTATCCAGTCTAAGAGTGATGTGGCAGGGGAGATGCATTCTATCATTTCTTTTCTGTGCATGTGCCAATCAGAGCTGCAGAATTTCAGGCATGTTGAGCCCTTTCCACAGGTTTCTACAGCGCAATTCAGAATTGCTGATAATTTTGCAGCTAGGGTGAATATCGGGGTGCCTGAGAACGGGTCTAAAATTTGGTTCTAATACACTCCCAGTTTCTAAGTCCACTCAGCACTTCAAATCAAAGTGGCAAAACAGGGCCATTTCTGCTTTGAGCCTTTAGGCAGATGTTGGTCTTTTGGAAACTCTGTGAGTTTCCCAGCAGACACTTGTGCTGCACATTTCTTTGACAGACGAGTTCAGAATAAATGGATAAGAGTGTCGGGCTGAGAGAATCTTTGTGTGAAATAGCACTGCACATAGCATTTCTGCTGAGTGGAAGATTTAGACCAATGTATCACGGGGAAGTGTTTTACTTGAAATGAATCTGTTCTGTCAGTGTGCTTCTGATCATGAACCTGTTATTTCTAATTGACCAACATGCTTTCAATATTTTTAATTTTTGACTTTAAGCAGTATTTTTCACTGTAAATTAGAAAATAAGGAATCTATTCAAAATAACAAATGATCTGTTCCTTGTATTAATGTAATGGCCTAGGGGTACTTATTTTCAGTTTTAACTGCTGCCACAAAGTAATGCAATTAAAGATTTAGTGTAGGAAGTTTTCCTATCTATGTTCATTCATATGCCATTGCCACCCACTTTGTGCATGATGCAATGTTTATTGCCTTGCAATGAGAATTAAATCATGACGAATGTAACAATGAATCATTTAATGTGTAAGCACGACATGAATAATAAGTTCCCAAATTTGAAAATGTTAAGATTAATTTCATCTCCAACATCATAAAGTAAAAAAAATCGACTTGGTAGAACATAAATTTATACATATTACTTCCACATGATGAATAATAATTTCACTGCCCGTAGGACTGATAATATATCAGCAATATAGAATGGAATTGGTAGAGTGCAATGGTGATCTAACCTACTGGCTGGCGAATCAGTTGGAAGTCCTGCATCACATAGCTCTGGGAAGTCCAGTGTGATTATGAGGTAGTCGGTCACTGATCTGGACAGTATTGGACCTCCCACTCCATTAAACCCTCAGTAGGATTGAAATACCACCCCCAAGAACTGCTGACCATTCATAGGTCAGCCACTGCTCTCCTGTACTGGCAGTGTCACCAGGAGTGGTGACCACAGCTGTATAACATTCAGGCCGACAGCAGGTGGCAGCTTGAACATAACACAAAGTCCAAAAAAAACTTCAAACATTAAATCAAAATGTGATTATCGGGGTGTATAATACACTCCAGCCCTGGCGGTGCCCAGTGGGCACGGAAGGAGTAAATGGTGTCCTTAGACACTGCATGCTCTATCTCCAGAGACATTCAGCCATGAATATAGCCGCAGTAGAGGGATAGACAGAGAATGTTGGATGATCCCTCTCGATCGCCGACCGCTGGCTCTGCACTTGGCACACTTTGCGACCTCCATCAGGGAACTCATACACCAAGAGGCCAAGCTCCTGGGCCTCGTTAAGTCATTACACAGACTTCCTTCATGATTGAAAGATGACCACTTATTGCAGCAAATAGTGAGGATGGCAATGAACCTTTGACTGAGACATGAGTTGTTTTTTAGTCAATGCTTAGACAGTGAAAAAATACATTTGAGAAAAGACGACATATGCTTTTGTGGACATAACAGTATTAGCTAGTAAAGAATTATACTGTGGATGAATTAAAACTTAAAAGTCACTATGATAGGCACTTGCTAAGTTTATTCTCAAAGTTCTGTGTTGCAATAAGCCATTGTCATTGCTGACTGTTATTTTCCACAAGAACACAGTGTCCTTGTCCAATTAATAACTTCACTTGAAGAACATCAGATTGTCAGTAAAATCCTAATAAGTCTTATTGTAACAAACTGCAGTTGGAAAGTAAAAATGTTTAAATGCTTTAATATGATTAAATATGACGGCCAGATCAATAAGAATATATTGTTCCATGCAGTTGGATAGAATCACCAAAAAAATGAGAAGAGGTCAATGAATTCCTGCTGAATATTTTTAGGAGATTCATAAACAACGGTTTACTGATGGACAGTACATTTTCCTGAGACAGTCAGAAAAGAAGGAATATATCCGAGTACATTCTAACTATTAGGCAGAGTACTCTGGCTGTCTGCCCATGTCACGAGCAAAGAAACTGGAGCCAGATCTTTGTTTGGATGCCATTTAAATCAAACGAACAATCTGCCTATCGATACAAGTGTGCACTGTATGTCCCTGGATTGAATGACTCATATCAGAGGGATACTGGCACTTTTCCTGATTTCATAAACTTGTTTTAAACTAATAATTAAAATAGGAAGAAACGTGTACAATATGTGCTTCACTTGGTTATTCTCCCAAAATGGCAACTGGGGTCCAATTGAGAAAAAGGACTCTTATTTCCATGTTAAAAGAAATTACCGCTTGAACTTGATGGGTGCTTTAGCCCCCTACACTAGCCCCTTCTCCTCCACCCAGCAACTGGCCTCTTTAACAGCAGTGACAGTGTAAAATACTTAACAATGTTATAAGGCATGCTATCACCGAAGAGTATCTAAAGAGCTGAGACTATAAGAAATAATCAGCATAAATTTATGAAGAATATAGTATGCCTAGCTGACCTCCTGGAGTTCTTGGAAAGATAATTATGTAGAAAATAGCAATGCTAGGTGAATATAGGTAAGATTTTTATGCAGATGCGATTTTACTTTCTGGTGGCAGTAGAAGGTCATTAGGCAGCCATTAAGGGCCTTAATTGGTCCATGGGTAATTAGGTCTGATGACCCCCTGACACCAGCAATATGCTAGTTATGGTAGTTAGGCAAAGTGCATGGTGTCACATTTAATTTTATGTCATAGCTCAGTTACCCTGCTCCTATTTGCATAAAATAGAATTTGTATATAAATTTCAGAAGGCATTTCATGAAATTCCCACAAATAATGCCAAATTAGATTATAGACAGACTTTGAAAAATTTTAAACCACTTTTCAAAAATAGAACACAAATGGAAGAAGGATTTTAATGCAGCAAAATTTAAAGTAATTAGTTGGAGCAGAAAACAATAAACATTTGCATGATGAATGGAAAAAGAAAAGGATTTGGAAGCTATCATTGATTATTTACAAAAAATGTGTGGGGTTGTAATCAGCAGTTAGTCACAAACTATTGGAGGGGAACGTCTTACAAGTTTAAACACGTTCTGACCTTTTACAAATTGCTGGTGAGGATTAATTAGAATGTTGCTTATTGTTTGGACATCCTTCATGCAATATATAGTCGGTGAAATGGAGATGATTCAGAGAAATGCAACAAAATGATTATGGGAATTTGACATCAAAATTATGAAGAATAAGTCAAAACTGAATTCATGTTCACTGGAGTAAAGAAGATTGAAGTGAAAATTACTTGTATCTATATCGATATTGTCCCTGCTGGACCGATGGTTAGGATTCAGAGCTTTCACTGCTACGGCCCAGTTTTGAGTTCTGGTCAGTGAATGAAAATTTATGGGATAGCATGGTGGCTAGTGGTTAGCACTGCTGTCTCACTACCTTCCTGTATGCCTGTGAAGCATGGACAGTGTATCTAAGGCATGCAAGACAGCTCAATCATTTCCACTTGACTTGTCTTCACAGAATATTACGCATCAAATGACAAAACAAAGTACCAGACACTGAAGTTCTCTCTAGAGCAAGTCTACCATCAGTCCACACACTACTGATGAGAGCGCAGACCTGGAGGGCAGATCGTGTCATCCATATGTCAGACAAGTGCATACCTGAGCAGCTCCTTTTTTGGGAACTCTCTGCTGGAAGATGTTTGCATGGAGGGCAGAAGAAAGACACACTTTACAAAGACACACTCAAGGCCTCCCTGAAGTGGCTTGATATTGACATGACCATCTGGAAAACATTGGCACAAAACCGCCCGACCTGGCCCTGCCTCATCCACAAAGGCTGTCAAGCTTACGAAGCAAGGGGTATTGCTGAAAGGCAACTCGAGTGCGAGCTGCGCAAGTCCAAAGCCACCAGCGCAACAACTACAGTGTCTACACAAGTCTGTCTAATATGTGACAGGACATTCCTTGCCCAAATTGGCTGATCAGTCATCTTCGGACACATCGCAACCAGCCTCAAAATGACTAATGGTGTTGAGGTCCTCATTGTTGATGATGGACAAACAACCAATCAGGGGGATTAGCAGAGTAAATATGTCAGGTTACAGGAATAGGACCTGAGTGGGATTGAAGCCAGTGCAGATTTGCTAGGCCAAATGGCCTCTTTCTGCACTATGAATCTATCTTTCAAATATTTATAGTTTGATTCAAACATCTGGTTGCTAATGAATTGCCTTTATGTGAATAAATGGAGGGAGATATAAAATATTAGCTGTTCTTAATGATTTTTAAACTAATGGGTATTCAGAAGAAGTCTAAGGTCAAAGCAATTAATTGCTGAAGGGAACTTGGATAAATGCAACACAATTGCAACATGTATCTATGTTTCTATAGGGATCAAGGGGTAATGGAGGGAGGAAAAAGGCAGGATCAGGATTTTGATTTTGATGATCAGCCATGATCAAAATGAATGGAGGAGCAAGCCTGAAAGGCTGAATTGCCTATTTCTGCTTCTAGTTTCTATGTTTGTAATATACAAAAGAAGCAGGCTATTTTTGAAGAAAGTCCTGAAAGGTAACTTGCACTTAGGAATGAAAGTTTAAGGTTTATAAAGTGAGTCATGGCTATTCAGTGAAGAAGAGTATCAAAAATGATACAAAAATAAATATCAAGCTAGCTGAAAATCCAGGAAGGAGGAAAATTGAACGTGATCAAAATAATGTGAAAGCAATTTCACTAATAGGTCAAAAAGGAGGTCAATTTGAGGACAAATAGCATTATGAATGAAAAGAGGGCAGTAACAAAAAAGTTGACTAGATATTTTGTCTGCTTTTACCTGCAAAAGGGTTGGATTACCTCCTTACATAACATATAAAATTAAAAGTCAAATTGGTCATTTGCTTATCCCAAGAAAAATGATGCAGACTAAAGGAGTGAAAAAAATGCTGCAAATTTTAATTTATCCTGGGGTACCGAAAGAAATAGCTAAAGTTAGAGTTTCCAAATAAATAAAGTTTATGGAGAACAAGAGATGGATGGCTGTGGCGACTTTATCCAGCAAGAATTAGATTCATAACTGGGAAATTATAAACCCATGGGTTTAGCTTCATGGCCCAGATATCTATTAGGATAACACAACACCAGCTCCCTAGTGTAAAAATTGATTGACAGCTTAGGCTCTTTGATCTTTGCGGTTAATTTCACTACGTTGATTTACATTGCTCAATGGGATCAAATTCTTGTGGTTTGTGGTTTTTGAAACTTCAAAGGGTCTGGATGTTCGACACTTTTGTCAGTTTTCAGTCCATACTTTTTTCACTGAAGAATATATTGATACAGTATATTGTTTCAAAGCTTTATATTTACACATACCACTTTACATTGTAATATTAATTGGTTCTGGAAGATGTACTGTGATTCAATGGGCATGAAAGTGCTAGAGGATGATGAGGGCATGAGGGGACATGGGGCTAAGTTCAAGGGCAGACCATGACATGTGACATGAATGGGGCATAGGGAGCATCTAGAGGGAGAAGGGTGAGGAATGAAAGGCTTTTGTGCTTTTTCTATCACTGAGACATAATCCCAAGGCACTAAAGCAACCCTTTTAAACGGCCTGGCCTCTCATCCAGGAGCCCCTTTGGCTGCTTCCACACTTCGTCCCAGGCCGGTAATGCAGGCCCTACCCCCATCACCCCTCCCACCTTGGTCAGAACATTCTCCCAAGGAGAGCTGTCCAGGCCAGATTTTTCCTGATTTTTTTGAAAAATAATACTTGAATGCTACCAGAATGAAAAGCTTATATCTAGTTTGAAAGTGTAAACAGACTTGAAAAAAAAAGAAAAAGAAGAAATGAGGGATGATCCAACAAAGGTTGATAAGATTATGAAAGGATTTGAATGGGGGAAATTGGAACTTGTGGGGGAAATTGGAACATAAATATAAGATATTCACAAAAAAACTCAATATAGGGAATTCAGAAGAAACTTACTTAATCAACGAGTAGGTGGAAAATGAAGCAGTAGTTAAGACTGCTAGCACAAATCTGTTGAACAAGCTATTTGATAAATACGAGGGAGAAAGGATTAGAAGGTTATGTTAATGGGGTTAGGGAAGGTGATAAGGCAGAGGACCTGTGTGGAGAATAAACACCATCATGAACTTGTAAGGCCAATTGACCTGATCCTATACTGTCAACAGTATGTAATACTTCATAACTTGGACTCCAAACTACTTTTAATAAAGTACTTTATGAAAGTTTCTGTCCTAAAGCTGAGCATCATGGTGAGGGTGAGGTCTAATCAATGATGGGTGTTGTGATGGTGAGGTGGGAAGTGGAAATGTGTGGGTCATTAAATTGAAATGCTTTCTGTGTGCACTTGAACACATTGAATTGGTATTATCCTGACATCACCGGAATTGCTGAATTTGAAACTAGAGAGGTTCTGGCAATAACTGCACTGTGTAATTCTCAAAAATCAAGTATACAACAGCAAGATGGGCCCTTCTGTCATGTTATTTAAAGGACTGAGTATCCAGATTGCAGGTAGGTTAAAGGTTTGGAACTTCTTCCATTGTTAAGTGGGTAAACATACTTTGTTGAGGTGTTTGGGTGCATTTGTTGCCACATCCTTACAGAGATTTAGCAGAGGGGTGAGTGACCTATTAACACAAAGGCACCAGTAGGTTTGAGGGCAGAAATGGCAGTGCCTATGGATCTCCAGTGTAACAGGGAGATGGAGCAAAGGCAGCAGAGAATGGAAATCCCATGCTGTACCCTCTGTCAAGTTGGAGCTGGATGCCTACATATTCCTTGAAGGTGGCAGAAGAATGTCCAGAAGGTCAGCCAAGTGTATCTAGTTTTTTTGTTGCGCATGGCCATTTCATCCACATGCTGCCCCATTCAGGTTCTCAGCTAAGTTGTCTGCATCAGTACTCAGCAACCATTTCGCTATCCAGTGCACTGGCAAATGAACTGTGCCATCAACATTGGAGGTGTTTTGCTTTGGAAAATCTATGTAAAGGAAAACATAATGGATAATAGAATGATGCACAATAAACAACTAACCTAGTCAAAATGTTGGTGTGTACAAGTAACACATTTTGCATTCCCATATTAAGGAATTATAAGCTCAGAATTTTTTAACCAATGTTAATCCAAAGTGGGGGGGGGTGAAACTGATGGTATGGTTGCGCCATTTGTCATTCTTACTCCTTATGGAGCTGAGTTTTCAAGGTACAAACAGACGGTGACAGTTGAAATTGTCCATTCCACGCCAGTTCAAATCAGCCCAACTTCTGAGTTTTGTTATTCCAGAAGTATTTGAATTCTATTAAAGCCTGCCTGTGGTACATTGATTCTTTTGTGAATACTTGAAGCATCAGAAGCTGGAAGACACTTATAATACTTGTGAAACTAACACAGCCCAGAGGAAACAACCTCTCTGAGAAGAAGGAAAAAAGAAATAAGGAATGGAAGGAAATAATACTTACTTGCATTGCTTATATCTTACTTCTAAACTTCATAAACACCATTTTTATTCATGACAGAGACAAATCTGGCTGAAGTCATAATGACATAGACAAATTTATCTCCTTTGTTCGTTCTCTGTTCCCAAATTTTCAGTCTTTCCTTCAATTCAGAACGTAGAGGGGTAGAGTTTGCCCATGCTAAATATGATATTTACTGAATGTTTAAAAATCTACAAGAGAATAAACATAAGTCTGAGCATGGGTGAAAGCTTTACAAATCAAATTTGACAGTACATCTGATCAATGAATAATTTTTCTATGGAGGCTGCTTTGACCTGGTCAAATATGAAGCATGTAATACCTGAAGCATTCACAGCTTATGATTTATGGGTTTTTTCTAACTCTCTATTTGTTTTATTCGATTAATATACTTTTATTTGCTTCTTGGTGCAGTAATTAAGTTTCCCAACAGACACCGCAGAGGCAGACTTCAAATAAGAGGACTGATTTAATAGAAACTATTACAGCTCTATTTTTCACCAGCAGCTCATATTACAATTGAAAATCAGAACTTTTATCTAATCCCCCAAGACAATTTATATTCCACAATGCAGCTCTGAAATTATTAATAAAATATTCATGCTGGAAATTGGAACAGAAACTGTGACATTTTCCATCTGCGTGGTTGGATGTGTCAAAAACATTCAGTCAATAACAAACTTTTCCAGGTTCAGTGCACAGAGGAGTTTCAAAATCACTTCAAGCATCAGAAATATTTTAAAAGGTGCTTTCCATTACGAGCTCTGAGAAGCTCCAATGTCATCATCTTTCCAAGCTGAAGCACTGTGATAAGAGAAATAACTCAACAGCCAGATACGTTTATTTTCATTCAACTTCCTGTGGTGAATATTGGTAAATAAGTAAGCTAGGAAAAAGATTCAGATCATGTCCAACAGAGCAGAATGGGGGAAGTATTATTTCAATCTCCACGCTATCACTCGGGAAATCACATTAATATTCTAGAGAGCACATTGCTTTCTGCAAGAAGGCAGCTTTGGGAGCTGATCCATGTCTCCTGCTCGGAAGACTGCAACACTATTTCAGTACCAAGTACATAATATGGTAAACAAAATTTTCTCTGTATTGCTGAAAAGAGTGACATGTTGTCTAAGGTTTTCATCTTGTATTCATCAAGAATGCCAAACTTCAAAGATGACAGCACTTTATGCCGCAGTACAAATTGCTATGATTGTTTAAAAATTTGGCACTCTTGCTTTCGTCCTGATGAGTGCAAGACAAAAAGCTTCAACATGTTTCTCTTTTCAGTAATATTTAAGTTCTGCCAATGACGCAACAATATTCTGTGTACATCTGTTCCAGAGGTACCGCACATCGGGAAAATATTTCTGTTTCAATTCTATATTGTGGCAGTTAGGACGGATTCACATAGACTTTTTTGTAGATATCGTTTTTTGATAGCTGACAAGGTCTCTTCATATTTCAAGGGCTAAAATTGAACCATTTTATTGTAGAGTATGCTAATAGGATTCTGAAGCTTTGGGGAATACACTGTTATATGAAATGCATTTTGTCTATTCTATATAGATCAAAGTGATGCACTTCAGTAATTCAATTTTCATGGAGATTTTCATTAGCTCTACTGACATTTCCATACCTTTACAATTATCAGCAGCATAAGTCTGCACTTAGTTTTGAATAGAATACTTGCTGGAGGGAATTTATCTAAATGCTTAATATATACTGTTTTTATAAATAAATTACATTGATTATATTCTATTTATAAAAAAACTACGATAAAGATGAAATGGAAAGAAATGCAATGGAATATGAACATATATTATTCTGATTAGTCAGCATGGATAAACAATTTGGATTTGAATAAGCACTATGCCATATGGTTGGCAAAGGTTAACAATCAATGCTGTGAGCTACTATACTATTATACTATACATACACATACATATATATAAGTATTGGTTCCAATAAGAAAAGCAGGGAGAGTCCCATTAGAGCTGACAGCAGGAAACTCATTGAGCTTGATGTTACCATAGTGTTGTGCCTATTTTCGGGCGCAGAAACTTAGTAAAGTCTGCTGTGAGGCGAATAGTGCAATCCATGCCCACCTCTGTGCCAGTTTCCCCATTTACCAAGGCCCAAAAATGGTTGTGATTGGAACCATGCCACAAACGGGGCACGATGGCCATTTAAATGCATTTGCATGCATTTCAATTGACTTAATTGACTGCATGCCCAACTTTACCAGCCCTTACCCCTTTTACCACCGCATTCAACATCCAGAATCGGCACGAAACAGGCATGCTCCACAAAAATCCAATTCGGGTGCTCCAGTTAGTGAGGAGGTTGCCTCAGATTCAACCACCCTGGGAAAACTTAATCTTGACAATCAGTGGGGCACTCCTTTTAAAGGTCTCCCCAGCACATGTTCCAAGTCCAGTTGGGGGATGGCTGCCAGAAAGGCTGCAGGTCGACATATCGAGAGAGCCTTCAGCAAACTTCTGGATGGGGTCAAGCAGAGGTGGGAAACTCTTTACCCATGATTGGGCAGACATCCAGCCAGCAAAGTGACCAACCCCACCTGGAGGGCTGTGGTAACAATTGTCAGTGCCAGATCTCTGCAAAAGAGGACAGGGTTGCAATGTCATAAGAAGATGATTGACTTTCTTCATCAGTCTGTGTAAGTCTGCCTTCTCATGTCTCCTGTCGTACTCTTAATGTTGTCCTTAATACAGTCCTCACACCTCCATAGTGATATCACTCTCGCATCCGTCTTGCGGGTCCTAGCAATTGCCATGCACTACCCCTTCCCCAGCTCATCTCAGTAGGGTTAGATCCAATTAGCCTTAATTATCTTGGCTAAGAAGTAGAAAATCAGCCAGGATTCCTGTCCATGAGTAATAAAACATAGAACATAGAACACTACAGCACAAACAGGTCCTTCGGCCCACAAGTTGTACTGATCATACCCATACCTACCAGGCCATAGAACTATCTGTAACTCCCAATCCCATTTAATCCCATGTACTCATCCAGAAGTCTTTTAAAAGACCCCAGCGAGATCACCTCCACCACCACTGACGGCAGCCGATTCCATTCACTCACCACCCTCTGAGTGAAAAACTTACCCCTAACATCTCCTCTGTACTTGCTGCCCAGCACCTTAAACGTGTGTCCTCTCGTAACGATCATTTCAGTTCTGGGAAATAGCCTCCAAGAATCCACCCTTTCTATTCCTCTCACCATTTTATAAACCTCTATCTGGTGGCATCTCAACCTTTGTCTCTCCAGGGAGAAGAGACCTAGCTCCGTCAACCTATCTTCATCGGGTATGCCTCCCAAGCCAGACAACATCCTTGTAAATCTCCTTTGCACCGTCTCAATAGCTTCCACATCCTTCCTTTAGTGAGGTGACCAGAACTCCAAGTGGGGTCTGACAAGGATCTTATGAAGTTGCAGCATTACCTTCTGACTCCTAAACTCAATCCCACAATTAATGAAGGCCAGTACACCATACGCCTTCTTGACCACATCCTCCACCTGCGAGGCCGATTTAAAAATCCTATGGACTCGGACCCAATATCTTTCTGCTAAGATTCCTACTCTCGATATTGTAATGTTCAGTGACCTCAAGAAGAAATGCATTTTGAATATGGACTCAATGAGATTTGGCTGTAATGGCTTTTATTTGTTAAAAATTATGCTAAAAATTGCTTGCAGTAGGATTGCCGCAAAAGCAAATCTCTATACATACGCACCTAGTGAGATCAAATGCTCACTCCCACTGAGTTTACACACACACCACACTTTATCCCATTTGACCCCTGATACAACTCCTGCCTACACTCCTTCATCTGTCTCATTGCAGGGCAAACCTAAGCAGAAACAGCATGAGTGGGAGTGATGCCAGAACTCAAGGCCCTCACCCTACTTGAGGCCAGTGATGAAGCCAGCAATATCCATGGGGTGGGGGGCTGGTAAGGAGAGGCCAGCAATGAGGCCAGCAATGTCCATGTGGGGAGTGAGGAGCCAGTGATGTCAATGCTGGGAGGACTTGTTTAGGGATCTTCCAGAGATCAGTGCATGCACGGGGCCCGCTCAGTGCGCTGATTTCTGCCCCTTCAGCCCACTACTTTTCAGCGTGATTAATGCTAGGACACTCTGCAGTGCTCAGAGGGTGACAGATTCATTTTGAAAATCTCACTGAAAAATCGGCGGGAGTTACTCCTGTTTTGGACAAATTGGGCACTTAGAATATTTTTGGGAGAATCTCGCCCAATATTCTAAAATTGACTTATAGGGGTTAAATTGACCTACTTCAATGTGGAATCAAATAGCTTTGAAATGCATCATAGTATATCATTAGGTCTATTAATAGGAGCTGTCAAATAGAAATAATGCCCAGTGAACCACACAAGCCAGAAAATCTCAGGTTTGATTCCCTACCTGTATTGAAGTAGCTCATCTCAGCAGGGTTAGCTCCAATTACCCTCAATTATCTTGACTAGGAAGTAGAAAATCAGCCAGGATTCCTATCCCTGAGTGATGTTCAGTGACTCCGAGCAGAAAAGTGTGCATTTGGAATGTGGACTGAATGAGGTTTGGCTGTAATGGCTTCCATTTGTTATGTTAAAAATTGCTTGCAGTCGGATTGTTGCAAATACAAATCTCTATACATCCAGCACTAAGGAACCATAACTCAGCAGGAATAAGGTGAAAAATGAACAAAAATGTAAAACTTGTTTTACTTAATAACATTGTAACACTACATCTTTACCTTTGATTTGCCAACATTCATAATTTTTCTTACGGTTCGTTGATTCTGAACTTTTTTTCAATATACATATCTCAAAGATTGAATTAAAGGAAGGCAAGAAGAAAAAATATTCTTTTTCTAGTTCTGTGAATCACTTGCATCTATAAAGTAAAAAAGCTAATAAATCATCAGTGAAATTGTTGAGTCAATTTTGAAATCTCCACCCTCCCCGGTCAGAGAAAGTTGGGTAGAATTACAATGCAATGTTCTGTATGACATTTTGACAATGTCATTTTGGCCAGATGCTGTGATGTGATCTCAAGTCCACCATTTACATAATTTTCCATTAGTCTTACATGATGACATTTTGGCATTTATTTGTTCACTCCAACTCTCTGATAATGGATGAAATAGACAAGTAGTGACTGGACTTTTGCTTAATTTGGAACTCCAAAGCAGCAATATGCCAGGCTTGGCAGGAGGTGCCAGTTGGGTTCAAAGCACTAACTGTAAGTGTTGGGGAAAGACACTAAAGTTGATAACATATTCCATGCAATCAGTAAGGTATGGTGTTCCAGATAAATGGCCTAAGATTTTATGTCGCCATGTGATGCTCACCGGCCTGTTCCACATTTGCCCGAGTTATGTCCTCACTTCTCTCTGATTGTTTTTGATGCATGCCATTGTCTGATGAAGCAGATATTCAAAATACAGCAAGCAACTGAAAGTCTTGCCACAATCAAATCATCTGACGGTTTCATTTATCAAATCAGGCCTCACAGGGGTCACACTATATCAACACCCTCCCTCCTGGTCCAACCCACTGATGCAGTCTGATCCACCTGTATAGTGGTCTGATCCCCACCAAACCCCCCCCCCCCCCCCCCCCCCCCCCCCCCCCCCCCCCCCACCATGGTCTAATCTTCCTTCCAGTCCAACCCCCCCCTTCCAGTTCCAAACCCCTCCCAGTCCATCCCCCCCTCTCTGGCTCTGGTCTAGGAAACCTCTTCACCTTCCAATTCCAATCCAGGCCACCTCTCCCCCATCTGCCATCTCTCAGGAAATGCCCCCTCCCTCTCCAATCCAGGGTACCCATCACTTCCCCACCACACCCTCCATTCCCCATCTCCTCCATTCTGAGGCAGTGTCCCTTCTTCTCCCACTCCTGTTTGGGATATCCCTTTATGATCCAGTACAAATACCCCCATTCATCCCACTCTGGGACCCCTTCTCCAGTCCAGGACATACACCCTCTCCTCACCACTCACCATCTGGTTGGTTACTGCTGTAGCAAGGGAGTGTTCATTATCTCTCTGTGCCCAATTACTCTGCACTACACTGCCAGGGGGAGTTGCACAGGTCCTGTCTCTCCCAGTCTGAGTGAGGAAGCTTAGATGAGATATTTACAATGCATTTACAAGGAGAATAAATCTGTTGAAAGTGGCAATCTGATGGAAATTGACACTCTGCAGAGGTTATGGACCTATGTTTCTCTTAACACAATGCTTCTCCTTACCCATCTTATCACCCCCACAGGATTGCAGCAGTTTCCTCCCCCATCAGAGAAATTTTCTCCCATGCCCCATTCCCTGGATTGCAGTTATCTTACTCCCCATTCTCCCTCTCCTCCATCTCTCCTCTCTCCATTCTCCCCTCTGCATCCTGTATTGTTCCCCTATTCTTTACTCTCTATTCCCCTCCTCTTTCTTTCCCTTCCACTTGCCCCTTCTCCCAATTTCCCCTCTCCAAAACTGAGCCCCTTGTATTGAAGAATTGTAATGTGAGTAGAAAATTCTGTAAGGTGCCTCAGTTCTTCTACAACTCCTATTCGATGATACCCTGCATTGGCATGAAGTTTAGCAAAATATCTGGCACCGATCCCCTTCTCAATGATATTACCTTTTGTCAGTGTCAAATGTCTTTTTCATTGTATGGCTTGGTTTGGGTGACTGCATATCAATGCACATTCTAACCTGGCTCTCACTCTTGGGTTTCTTGACAACTTGTATGAGACCCAAGGGGTGGGCTCATTTCCAACTTTCTCAGTAATGCCAAGGTCAAGTCAACACTGAAGTTTTTCCTCTGTGCTTTCCAGCATGAAATGATATTTGCTGCTGTTGATGCGTGACTGAGGACACATTAGATGTCTACATGCAGCTTGCATGTAATAACTTTTAGTTCACTGTTGTTCCAGCAAAGTGGTCAGCGTATAATTCAAAGATTGTGTGTGTGATTGCAATGATGTGCAGATCTATTGCTGTGTGGAAACTGATAAATGTATTACATTCTCCAGATATGACAACGAATACATTACTCATTCTACTGTCTTTGAATAAATCTGGCATTTCAAAAGGCTGAGAGTTTCCAATGGTTTGTCACTGTTGTAAGGAAAACATTTTTCATTCCCTGGCCTGAAGAGAAGGGCAGCCCTAAAATTTGTTGAATATTTCATCTCTCATAATAATGACAGATGTTCCTGAACCTATGAAAGCGTTTATCTGTGATCAGTCAATGGTGAATGACACATGTGGCCAGTTGAGTCTGAAACAGGAAACAGAAATATATTCAGGTTGATTCACTTCTGCTTTGACTACATTTTCTCTATTTTTGTTGTAGGATGTGTGGGTGGCACTCTTCTGGTGGTATCTATCTTTTTTTTTAATCATTTGTGGGGTGTGGAGGTCACTGGCTGGCCAGTACTTATTGCCCATCCCTAATTGCCCTTGAGAAAGTTCTGGTGAGCTGCCTTCATGAATTACTGCAGTCCATGTCCTGTGGGTTGATCCACAATGCTGCTCGGGAGGGAATTCCATCTACGTTGTTGAATTCACTGATCAGTGACAAGCATGGGAAAAGCGATTGGGTTTCCTCAGGTTTTGCATTGTTTGCCAGCATTAGGTCATCATATTGAGTATGGGAAAACATCCCCAAGTGAAAATATTCTTTGAAAAAGTTACTACACTGTGAGATTACTGTTTGTTTTTTGCAGGTAATCCCTTGGCATGTGAGTGGATAATAATATTCACAGGAGTTGAACTTGGAGTATAGTACATTTGCCAGTGCAAAAATGCACACAGTTAGCCTTCATGGATGTTTTATGAATTTGTCCACAAGCATTGATTCACTGCACAGATTTCTGAACCATGACTATAAAGATAGCTAGCTTGTAATTTCATTTTGTGACCGCACAGGGCAACTCTTATTATTTCTCTTGCAGGATCCAATATCCCTGTGGAATGTTTTGCTGTTGTCTGCAATCACGTTTCAGATATATTCTAATGCAATCAGTGACTCAAATGGTAAGTTGAACAGTTATTTCTACAACAACATAGAAGAGGGCCAGAAGAATGTGTTTATGAATAATATACAATTAATAAAAAGTACTTTGTTATGCTTTGGGCAAACATGTACCTTTATTAGAATTAGTAGCCTTTAAAGACTATATAGCAACATGGAAAGAAATTGCTTTGAGCAATGTCATTTCAGAATCAGGAAAGTATTACCTGCAATCACTTCCCATAATGTGTCATATCATCTACATATGCCATACTTGTATAATTAACAATGCCCTTCATAATATTGCACCAAATTGGAGATTGGTCAAATTCGGTAATGCCGTCCAATTAATTATTTATAAACTTCATTTTTTTTTTACTTACATAATGTGATATAAATGAATCTCAACAAATTCGCTAAAATAAATGGTCAAGTCTTAATGTGCAAGAGTGGATGAGCTATAGAGCAAAATAGCACGGATGCTGGAGATCTGATATAAAAACAGAAAATGTTGGAAATACTCAGCAGGTCTGGGAGCATCTGTGGATAGAAAAATAGAGTTAGTGTTTCAAGTCCAATATGATTCATCTTCAAAACTGTAGAGAAATAAGACTGAGAGGGTTTTATGTCATTGAAAAAGGAGGGAGCTAGGCAGCGCATAAGAGGGTCAGAAATATTTTGGAGAGCAGAGGAGATAAAGTGACAAAAATGCCATGAAATATAGGCAAAGGGAATAATAATGATAGTGTTAAAAACATAAAGCTTAGCCAGACCAAGTGTTAATAACAGAATGAATGTGAGCACTGACTGAAAACAAAATAGCAGAATATTTTAATAGTGGAACAAAAGCCAGCACATAAGGATTTAAATAATGTTTGGCAGGATAAAACTAAATTTACAGCACATTAGAGATCTGGCTCAACCCACTGATTTGATAGCAGTACGTTAGGCTTGATACAACCAACTTGGGAGAGGCAGGTTCACAGTTTCAGTACATTAATCACACTTACAAAGATATTAATATGGCTTTTAAAATGTAACTGTGGCTATACTGTTTTGTCATGCTTTCAGGAATTTAGCAGTGGGAGTAAAGTGAGAACTCAGTAACATGTAACGGGCCAAAAACTTGACAAGGTAATATGTTTCACAGCTCCTGTCTCATCTGTTTGTATGCAAAGCCTTGTTGACATTACTTGTGCTAAAAAATAACTTTTACAATTAAAAAAAGAAATTCTCTCCGGTGAGGAAAACACATATTCCCCATGAATGAGAAACATTTGTGTTGGCCTTGCTGGTGGAACCAGAGGCCATTGAGAACCCTGGGGAAGTTGAAGGCATGGAAGATTGTCCCTTGGGCAGTGCCCATGTGGCAGTGCCATCTTGGCACATTGGCACTGCCAGCGTCTTACCTGGATAATACCCACTGAGGCAGGAACTATGGGGAGCTATGAGGACAGGACCTTAAGAAGCTCACTGCTACTCTGCAATGAATTGGCCTGGATGATGGAGAGATGACAGGGGCTGTGTTTGAGACGGTGTGGGGTTTGCAATCGGTGTTGGGTCCCTGTGATTGCGATCGGGGAGGGAGAGTTTGTGAGGCTACCTGTAACAGTAGGAGTCTGACTGCTCTCACTCTGTCTGCTAAACAACTGCTGTTGAATTTGCGCATGTGCAGCATCAGAGGTCAGCACATGCATAGTAGTGCCCTCTGCAGGTTGACTGATGAACTAAGCCCTGCCCACTGCCTACAGCAGCTAGAAACAGTCTAGACCATATTTTCAATGACTAAATGCATAAGATTGGTCATGAAAACTCACCCAAAAAACAGATCAGGAAGTCTCCTGTTTTCACGCTAGTCTGACAATTGATCTCCCAAAATTCAATTCACCATCTCAGAAGAGATTAAAGGATTAAACAGAAACTTTTGGAATGTAGAGTTCCTGATAGAAGGTCACAAAACACACTTTAAATTAGATACTGGAGAAACAGTTCAATTCTTTCAGATGCTGAACCACGGTTACACAGGGGAGTTCACCAACCATTCTACAAAAAGATACGCAGTCGAGGAGGATCAGAGCTCAAGGTTCTGGGAAAGTTAACAGCTACTGTAAAGCGCAGAGAGAAAGTAATTACTGAAGTACTGTACATAATTCAAGATCTGACTTGTTCACTTTTAGGCAGACAGCTACGTGTGGAATTGAATCTAATCCGTAGAATAAAAGAAATAAAGAATGGTGAAGGTCAATCAGGAAGCTTCAGAGCAGAATTTCCGAAGTTATTTATAGGATTGGGAGAGTGAAAATAGCAAATCACACAATACAAAGGTAGAAGTAAAATCAAAATGCTTATATATACTAAGAAATATTCAACACCTTTTACTTCCAAAGATAAAAAAAGAGATTCAAGTCAAGGAATAATTTCACCCATAAAGAAGCCAGCAAGTTGGTACTCAGGAATGGTACCAGTTCCAAAGTCAAATGATTCCAAAAGAATTTGTGTTGATCTCACACAACACACCAAAGCTGTGAAAAGAGATGCCTATCCTATGGTATTAATAGGTGAAAGTTCAACAAAATTAAGGAAGGGCTTAATATTCTCTAAAATAAATGCTAACAGCAAATTTTGGCAAATACCACTAGAAAAGAAGTCAACACTTCCCACACCTTTCATTTGGAAGATTCTGTTTTACCTTCTGGAATAAAATCAACATTAGGGATCTTTCAAAGAACAATATTAAAACTTTTAGAGTGCTTACACAATATTGTTTGTCACATGGATGATATATTACTACATTGGTTCACTCAAGTGGAGCATAACATGAGAGAGAGTGCAGTGCTGAGAAGTCTAAAAGGGGCAAGATTAACAATCCACAATGAGTGTTAGTTTTCTCAAACAACAATTAGGTGTTTTTGGTTACATTGTGAGTACGTCAGGAGTAAAAGTCGATCCACTGATGATCAGAGTCACAGACTAATTTGCAGTTCCAAGGTACATCCCAGAATTACAAGGAAATGGTGAAACAAGGCAACACTTCTCAAAAAACTTAATAGAGCTCAATAAACTACTATATCAGTTATTATACCAAGACAATGAATGGCATTGGGAAGAGGCACATCAGAAATCATTCAAAAAAATGAAAGCTAAATTTGCCAGAAATATTAGCACATTGTGATATGGGTTGATCTGGAATAATAAAGTTTAAAGTTTATTTTGTTACAAGTAAAGCTTATATTAATACTGCAGTGAAGTTACTGTGGAATTCCCTAGCAAAGATATAGAACCAGAGAACCATAGAATATTACAGCATAGAAATAGACCTTTTGCCCTTTCCTGGCTGTGCCGAACCACTTTTCTGCCTAGTTCCACTGACCTGCACTTGAATCATATCGCTCCATACCCCTCTCATGTACCTGTCCCAGTTTTCTTAAATGTTTTATAAATTGGGAGCAATATTTTCTTTCAGGTAAAAAGAGATGGGAAACACAAACCAGTGTATTACACATCATGTTTATAACAAATACAGAGAAAGGATATGCAGTAATTGAAAAGGATGCATTAGCAGTCATGTGGGCATGCAAGAAAATGCTGACTGTGACTTAGGTTTTTGCATTTCAATAGAAACTGACCATAAACCTGCAGTCAACCTTTGAATTTGAAAAAGCTTGCAGCGATGCCATCAACAGTTCAAAAGTGTAAATTAAGATTTATGGCATTTGATTCTCATATGGTATACATTCAAGGGAAACAATAGGGAACAGCAGATGCATTATCATGCATGAAATAGAGAATCCAGAAAAATGCAACACTGAATTTGTGAAAGAAGCCAAGACATTTTTTATATCAAAGTGCATACATTACCGACAAGTACACAATATGGAATAAAATCAAAAAATAAATGTAAGCAACTCAGAGTATTTTGCATTAAAGAATGGCCAGATGTATACCATATAGTCCTGTCTTCAGACTTGGGTATATCAAGCAAACAGCACACCTGATAGTGACTGATAATTTACTAGTACATGATGATTAGAGACTAATCCAAAGATCGTTGAGATTTGAGATCTTAAATGTCTACACAAGGTCATTTAAGTCTAACCATGTGCAAAACTGGAGCATGATATTCAGTTTGATGGCTATGTCTGTCAAAGGCAATAGAAGGAACGAAATCCAGATATACAATTCAACGACAGGAATCAAAAGAACCACTGGTGTCATCTTATTTTCCTACAAAGCCTTGGGAATGACAGGGAATGGATTTATTTGAGCTAGAGAGAAAATGTTCATAATATTATTATTATTGATTATTACTCAAGGTGGAATGAAGTAAAACAGATTTGTGGTCACATATCAAAGAATAGTGAATATCATCATTGATAGAAAATAAGAACATAAGAAACAGTAGCAGGAGTAGGCCTTATAGCGCTTTAAGCCTGCCCCGCCATTCAATAAGATCATGGCTGATCTGAAGTGAATGAGTTCCACTTTCCCGCTTTCTCCCCATAACCCTTAATTCCCTTGTCTGTCAGAAACCTAGCTACCTGTGACTTAAATATATTCAGCGAGGTAGCCTCCACCATTTCAATGGGCAGAGAATTCCAGAGATTCATCACTCTTTGAGTGAAGAAGTTCTTCCTCAACTCTGAAATGTCCACATAGAAATGTCCACAGACCTTGGAGTTCCTATGTTGTAGTGCCAGGTGACGGTCAACAATTCAGGAATATAGAGTTTCAAGAGTTTGCAAAATTATTTGGGTTTGCTCATAGAAGTTCAGGAGGAGGAGGAGAAACAACTCTCTTATTTTCCCAATCCTTTTTTGACTGTAAGAAGGCCCACATTTAAAAAGAAGTTAAAGAGAATGTACTTTGCTAATCCTGTAAATGTCCCACTCTTTGCATGTCAAAATTGTAGAGAATTACAAGGACAGGTTTTCCTTGATTAAACAAAGAACAAGGAAGTTTATTGAAATTATTCTCGGACTGAGAAAAATAAGAAAAATGTGACACCATTCATATGGTCACACACATTCATCTGGCCTTGCACACGTACATGCACACACATGTACAGATGGAGGGAAAGGCTTACAAATTTTACAGTCCATGAAAGAGGACATAAAGTAGATGGTTAGCCATTCCTTAATTGGTCTTGTTGCGGCGATTCAATGTTATGATCATTTAGCTTAGATGATGCAGTCATGTACAACAGATTGCCACTTGTCAAAATCTTACAGATCGCAGCAGTTTTCTTCTCAGGTGGTTACTTTACAACTGGGTGTCATACTCCGAGAGTGTGGGAGAGAGGGAGGGAGAAGGCTCTCAGCTCTAATAGCCTACTTCAACACAGTTTTGTCCTTTTCACTTCTTCTTCCCTTCTACTTGACAGAGGTTTCTTGAAATGCTTTGCTTGTCATATATTCAAGAGAGTTTAAATCAGTTGATGTCTGCTGCAGTTGTTATTTCAGAACAGATTAGTGATGTGATGTCTCATCTCATAAGCATTTTTAAAATCATAGTGTGAATAGTCAGGGAATGGGTATTTCACACACCCAAAGGGGTTGATTGTTTTTATTCCAACCTTACAAATTGTGAAATTGTATTTTCTGGCAGCTCAGTCTGTCTGGAGTGTTCCCTTCTATGCACACAATTATTTGTATATGGTTTCAGTTTCAAATTCAGCCAGTGAAAACAATCAGTAGCTTCAAGTGTACATCCTCATGATAACCAAGAGGACAGGTTTGAACCAGACATTGATTGAGATTTGGAGAAATAGAGCAATCACCATGCCTGAGGTCTTACACTATTCGTATGGAACAGGGCACAGGAAGAAGAAACAGAAGCGCTTTTACTGCTATTGAAAAACTGAGTGAAAATGAGAGAGAAGAGCAATCTGAATCATCAGAAATGGAATAAAACACTGAAGCAGGTGCTCTTGAATCTTCTACTAATTTGAAATCTGTTCAACAGTGTCTAGAGGATGATAGGCAGAATGAAAATATTTCCTTCCCTCCCAATGAGAAGAGAACAATGTACAGCTGACTGATGAGCACATCACAATGTTAGTCATTGTAAGGAAAGATGAAAGAATGGAGGAACCTGAAAGAAGAGAGAGCCAGATTAGAATATTAATAAAACAAAGCAAAAGAGGCTACAAGATTTTCTACAAGATTTCAAAACACTAAAATATTCACAATGGCCTGGAGAATGAAACATCGTGAAATAATTTTTCAATGTCCCTTCACCAGGTTCCTTTTATTTACAAACTCAATTTAATTCTTAAGAGTGCTTCGGGTGCAAAATCAAAATGTGAAGCATCAGTAGCGCTGACACTTCTCTCTCTCTCTCTCTCTCTCTCTATATATATAATATATATATGTATATAAAGATGAAACTCCCTGATCGGGAAGACATTCATTACATTAGTCAGGAAGTCATACTCCAAAAGACCAACCTCACAGGCCTTCTTGAGGTCATTACACACCAGCTTTCTAGATAAGACAGAGAATGTCGAAGTCTAAATAGAGATGTAGTATAATGAAGCATTTTGGACTAAATGCCATGAAGAGCTAATTGTAATAATTTGATGTCATAGAAAGAAGTTACATATACTCATGATCTGGCAATCTCAGAGAAAGCAGCATGGAAAGAAACTAGTGTAAGGCAGTTTCTCTAACTATAAACAAGTTACAGTAAAGTTAGGGTGTTATCAGCTGGTAATATTTGAGAATTACTGAAACTTCTCCAACCCAGCAACAAACAATATTATTAATAATCCCAGACAGAGTAGAAAGAGAAAAATGGTTGTCATTAGTGGAAGGATAGGGAACCAATTAAAGGTGATTGGCAAAATATACAACAGTGGCAAGAGGAAAAGTTTTGTTAAGGAGCAAGTATTTAGTATTTAGACTTCATTGCCTGATGATTCAAATAGACTTTCAAAAGTGTTTATGAATAATTATCTGAGGAGAAAGGATTTTCAGGGTCATGAAGAAAGCACAAAAGAGTGGGACGTGCTGAATTGCCTTTGCAAGGAGCTAGCAAGAATATGACAGGATGAATGGCCTCCTTATGAGCTGTAACCATTCTGTGAATAATCCTCACCTCTGTTTTTTTTCTGTATGCTGAGTGAATTGCTGTATTTTTCCAGCTGTTTTGCTTTTTGTTCTTCCTACACATTGTCTGTGATCCAGAAATCAAATATAGTTTACTAATTATACATGTTTGCCAGGAGAAGAATCAAGAGAGCTGCTGTGGTACATGTAAAGAGCTTTAGGGTCACCATCTGCTCCTATTTGGCTGCTTGCACTCGAACATCACAGAAGAGTGGCTCTGAATCAGAGATTCTGATTCTGTGAAAACAGAACTAAGTGATGCCACCTGGTTGATGCAAAGCACAATCTTTTGCCGATGACTTCATTAAATCATTTGCTTTTCCTCTGTCTTCTTTCTGTCTGGGTGTCAGCTGTGGCTTAGTGGTAGCTCCTTTGCCTCTGAATCAAAGGATTGTGGATTAGAGAAACACTCCATGGACTTGAGAACAAATTCTTGATTGATGCTCCAGGGAATGCTCTACCAACAGAAGTGCTGTCTTTTGATGAGATGTCAAACCAAGGTCACAACTGCCCTCATCCATGGAACAAATTTGAAGAAAAGCAGGAGGCATGCAATACTTAGCCCTCCAACATAATTGGATTATTTGGTATTACCAAATTGCTGTTGGTGGAATCTCACTATGCTCAACTGACAGCTCCATTTCTGACATTGAAATGGTGATTACACTTCAACAGTATCTGTTTTTATCTGAAGTACTTTGCCACATCTTGAGATTACAGGATACGTAACATAATTGCAAGTTTTCCCTGCTTTTATACCTGCTACCACTGAAGACTAAGGGCCCGATTTTACCATTACGTTATGCCCATCTTTGGGTGTAGAAACTTGGTTACGTCAGGCGTGAAGCAATTAGTGCGATCTGCACCACGTCAGTGCAGATGCCCACTTTACCAAGGCCTGAAAATGGTATGCATTTAAATTGATTTAATGGGCTGCCCACCCACCTTTACCAGTATTTCACCTTTACCATTTTATTTGCGCATCTAGATTTGACACAAAACAGACATGCTCAGCAAAGGTCTGTTTCGGGTGCTCCAGCTTCTGAGGAGGTAAGTTCAGAGCTTCCAACAGCTCTCTGACTCAGATCAGTGATCAGAGAGGGCGATTGAGGGAAGCAGGTCAGATCATTGTCTGGTGACGGTGGGAGGAAAAGAGGCCAAATCATTCTCTGGCAGGAGGGAGGAGGGGTGCCAGACCGTTGTTGGTGGGAGGGGGAGGGGGGAGGAGGAAGGGAGGAGGGAGACAGGTCAGATGAATCTCTGATGGGGGGGTAAGAGAGAGGTAGACCAGATTATTCTCTGACTGGGGGGGGGGGGGGGGGGGGAGGAGAGAAGGTCATTCTCTGATGAGGGGAAAAGGAGGAGGGAGGCCAGATCACTCTCTGGTGGTTGAGGGTGCAAGGGGGGGAGGAGGGAGGCCCAATCATTCTTTGATGGGGAGGGAGTAGGGAAGACAGATTGTTCTCTGGTGGAAAGAAGGAGGGAGGAGGGAGGTCCAGTCGTTCTTTGGTTGAGGGTGGGGTCCAAGTCATTCTCTGGTGGGGAGGGGGGTAAAGCAGGGGGAGGCCAGGTCGTTCTCTGGTGGCGGTGGTAGGACTCCAGATCATTCTCTGATGGGGAGGGGAGGGAGGCAGATCAGATGTATGTGTGGTAGTGGTGGGGGGAGAGGAGGGAGACCACATCATTCTTTGATAGGGGGACAGGGATTAGATGGATCTCTAGTGGGGGGGTTGGGAATCAGGGGGTCTGCTGCCTCTCTGTTTGCAATTGGTGGGAGGAAAGGGGGCAGAGGATTGCAATCAGTCTCTGTAGTGCTAGGGGTAAGTGGATAAGGGGAACAGTTATGCTGTGGGGAAGGGGCAATGTCTGTTTGGGGGCCATCGCTCCTGCTTTTCGCTCCCAGGCTTTATTTGCTTCTTACGGCCCAGGAGCGACGTGACAGGGGCGTGTTTTTCCAATTTGTTTTGTGCGTGCGTAGTTCTGATCAGAGCTCCAGCATTTTGAGTGCGATAAGGCCCGCCCACAGCACAATTCAGACCTGTGACTTTTTTTTTCAGGCTAAGTGTACGTAGAGGGGGCCTGAGAGCAGATCTGATTTGCATCCAGATTCAGCACTTAGAATCAAAATGGTAAAATTGAGCCCCAAGAGTGAAATATTCATTCTCATAAACATTGCTTTATCCAGCACAACACAAACTACCTGTTTCATGTCCTTTGATGATATCAATGGAGAAATTCACATTGGCTCTGCAGGTAACAGCTCATGGATATCTCTGCGCCAGGGAATCAACTGTGTAGCAATACTACAAACAGTGATAAGCAAATAACTTATTCACTTCTAGTTTTGTTTCTTTATTATTACTTTATATAGTTGTAATTGTGAAGCATTCAGACCAACTGTACTTATAATACAATATCTAACAATCACTTTCGCATCACAAAGAACTCTGTTATTTTTGTGGATTAGTTCCTGTCAGATAAAGATTCAGTTTCTCTTAAATCTAATCAGCAATATTCATGGTGCCCTTCTCCAATGTCAGAAAAATATCTGAAACACAATGGCCTTGGGGGCAATTCTCCCCAAAAAATTCTAAGTATTGAACTTGCATAAAAACTAGAGTAAATCTTGCTGGTTTTTTTCAGCGGGAGTTTCAAAATGTATCTCCCACACTGTGCACCACAGAGTGCACTAGCATAAATTACTCTAAAAATCTGTGGGCAGGACCAATCCCCATTGGAGAGGCTGGTAGGATAGTACTGAGTGGGCCACACTGCATGCGCTGAAATGTCAGCGCTGAGATCGGTACATGCACAGTAGCCCACACTCCTGATCACTGGCTAGCCCTGTGACCCTTCATTGCTGCCCCTCCAAGCTCTCCAAGATGCAATCGCTGGCCCCACAAACATGTACGGGTCAACCTTGGTAATATCCTCCCCCTTCCCCTGGGAGTGCGATACTGAAAGTGCACGATCAGCCATGATCATATTGAATGGTGGTGCAGACTCAAAGAGCCACATGGCCTGCTCCTGCACCTATTTTCTTTGTTTCTAGATTGCCCCCTTCACTCCAGTAGGGTTGAGCTGCTAACTCTCTGCAAAACATGGAGACAAAGTAAATCCTGCTAGAGTGAATCACTTCTGGCAGAGGGGAGTAGAGGCTTGTGACCAGTCTCCAAAAGCAGCACAGCAGGCTGGGAGGATCCCACAACCCTCCTCCTTAACAGCTTTGATTGCAAATAGCTGTCATAACAATGATGCATTTCAGAAGTCATGAACAGACAGCATACTTTGTTCATAACTCAAAAAAGACTCACTTTTGCAGTTGATATTTTTGTTATTAAGAATTTTACTCTATCTGCTGTCACTATCCGTGTCTGTTTGAGTTTGATACAAACATAGTAGATATGGTCTTTATTTTCCTCTTTCCAGAATGCAAACAATTTTATGATAATTCTTCCTAGAAAAAACATGTTCACAAAATGCAATAAAATTTTGGTAATTCATTGCTAACAAGTGGATTTCTTGTCCCATTTGTCATTGATATTCAGGGATCTGTGAAAGTTGTGATGTTCAACTGCTGAGAGAGAGAGTTAGATTTACTCTGGTTTTTACAAAATACAAAGTGATTTGTTCTTCCCGATGCTGCCAAGGTATTGACATGAGAATTCCCTGGGTCAGCATTAGAGTTATATTTGACACAAGCCCATGCAAAATGGATGTGATCTCTTGAAGTGCATGGAAATGTGAATGCAATCTTTAAGGAGAAGTGCTGCTTGAAGACTAGCAGTAATCTGAGAGAACAAAAGGCAAGTGTGAAATTGTGTCTTGCTCATCCAGTTTACTGCATGTCTCTTGAATCTCTTTATGCCATTTTTCAAGTTTGTCTACCAGATGGCCACTGTCAGAGAATATACATATTTCTTGCTATGGGACTTCATTGCTGCCCTTCAGACCACAGCTCAGACCATGGGGAGGCACAGTAGTTAGCACTGCTGCCTCATAATGTCAGGGAGCCATGTTCAATTCCTGGCTTGTGCCATTGCCTGTGCAGAGTCTGCACATTCTCTCATGTCTGTGTGAGTTTCCTTCAGGTGTTCTGGTTTCTTCCTACAGTCCAAAGATGTGCAGGTTAGATGAATTGGCCATGCTAAATTCTCTCTCAGTGCATCTGAACACTGGAGTGTTGTGACTGGGAGGTTTTCACAGTAACTTCATTGTGGTGTGAATGTAAGCCAATCTGTGACTAACAAATAAACTTTTATAATTTATGGGGTGTTAACAATTGGAGTAGAATGCAGGTTCCAATGTCACATACTGCTATCCATCAACATCCAATTTTTTTCCTTAATATGCCTTGGGAAGAGTTGGGGGGGGCAGATTTTCTCTTTGATTCATTGTAGGAATGTGAGCATAGCTGGCAAGGCCAGCATTATTACCCATCCCCAATTGCCCTTGGGAATGCCAGCAAGCCAACATCTTGGACCACTACAGTCATGTGGTATAAGTGCATCAAAAGTGCCATTAAGGAGGGAGGTCCATGATTTTGTTTCAATGACAGTGAGGAACAGTGATATACACTGGAATTCTACCACCAAAGAATCAGAGCAGGTGAAGGGCGGACAATGGAAATATCCGTTGACCTCAGGTGGGAATTTCTGGTCTCTCTCAAGCAACGACATAAAATCACACTCATAGGGCAAGATTCTTCATTCTCCCAGCAGCCTGTTGCCCATCAGTGTGAGGTGGTGTGTTGTTTGCTAGCCATGGGGTTCTTTGTCCTGCTGCTGACAATGGGAATTCCCATTGATGTTAATCCCCCACTGGCGGGAAACCCACAGATAACAGTGCACAGTCAGCGAGACCAGAGAATCCCGTTGACGTGAACAGCCGGAGAACTCAGGACATAGTTTCAAGTCAGGATGGTGAATGGCTTGGAAGAGAATTTACAAGTGGTTGTGTTCCTATGTATCTGCTGCCCTTGTTTTCCAGGTGAGACAAGTTGTAGGTTTGAAAGGTGCTGTCCAGGAGTCTTGAATTCCTTGCATCTCAGCTTGTAGATAATACACAGGGCTATCAACATGCACCAATTGTAGAGGGAGTGAATGTGGTGTTGCTCAAGTGGGCTGCTATGTACTGGTTGGACAGCACCTTCAATTGCACCTTCCATGACCTGTGACATCTATCATCCAGAAGAACAAGAGCAGCAAATGCATGGGGACACCATCATCCCCTCAAAACCACATACCATCCAGAATTAGAAAACTATCACCATTCTTTCACTGCGACTGGGTCAAATTCTTGGAATTCATTTCCTAACAGCACGATGGATATACCTACGTCACATGGACTGTAGCAATTTAAGAAGACAGCACACCACCACTTTCTCAAGGGCAAGTAGGATGGGTAATGAAAAAATGCTGGACTAGTCAGCGATGTCTACATCCCATGAAAGGATTAAAAAAGATTAATATCGAAATTCTTGAGTGCTGTTGGAGCTGCACTTATATAAACAAGAAGAGAATATTTAGTCACACTCTTGACTTATGATTTGTAAATAATGGACAGATTTTGGGATGCCTGGGAATGACATATTTCCTGTAGAATTCCTGGCATCTGACTTGTTTTTGTAGCAACAATATTTATAGGGCTGGTCCTGTTCAATTTGTGGTCAATCATAACCCCCAAGATGTTGATGGTGTGGAATTCAAAGATGGTATGGGGAGATGGTTAGATTATTTCTTGTTGGAGATAATCATTGCTCAGCACTTGTGCAATGTGAAAATTCCTGCACTTGCCACTTATCAGCCAAATAGAGAATGTTGTCTAACCTATTTAGCATACAGGAAGAAACTGTTTTGGTAACTAAAGAGTTGCAAATGGCACTGAATATGATACATTCTTCAGCAAGCATCCCTGCTTATGATCTTATGTTGAAGGGAAGATTATTGACAAAGCAATTGAAGACAATTGGGAATATTTCAGCCTTATATTTTGCACTAACATATTGGGCTCTTCCAACATCAAATATGGGGATGTTTCTGGATCTCCTGGGAGTTTCTTGAGAGCATGAAGCAGCATTAAAGAAAGCGCCCCCCCCCCCAACCCACCACTACCCAATCCCTCCCTGAAAAAATCCTAAAAAAAGGTAGCTTCTTCACGCAACAACAGCTCATTGGGTACATATTACTTCACTTGGCCACCCTTGGAGCAACCATTCCCACCATTGCTAATATCCAATCATGCAGAAAGGCATTTGGTTCCTGGTGCCTTTCCTGCCAGATTTCCAGCCCCATTTTACAGCTTGAATCCAATCCTCCTTACACTGGTGGGAGAATCTAGCCTCCAAAGATTCTTCAAGCTTAGTAACTCCATACACTTGCCTGCTTCCACTGATCATGTCAAATATTCAATTTTATAAATCACCTCAAGTGCTTTGAGAGTGAAAAATCAGGATATGTGGAATCGCAGCCAGACTGTGCCTCATTATTTATGTGAGCTTATTCATGAATTGGTGAACATATTGCAAGAAGACACAGAAAGCACAAGGGAAATGCATGATTAAATATGTCAGTTCCTGATTCTTCTAACCCAACCATGTACCCTTCTGAGAGGGAAATCTAGAAGAAAAGGAGAAAAAAAAAATCACAATTTTAGAATTTGATCATTCAGTCGTGAAGTCAGGAAGCACAGAAATATTGGAAACCTGGAACTTGCTCCCCCAAAAGACTGAATTATTGGTGCATTAATTGTAATTTTGTAAGGAAATTTAAGCAATCAGTAAGATGCAGGTGGCAAAGAAAGCTTTCAAAATTCAAATTGATTTAATTTTCACTTGCAAAAAAAACTGCGGAAGTACTCAATGGGAGTAATTTTAACTTTCCATGGGAATGAATCATCTTCGTGTTATGGAGCTTATCAAAGCAGAAGCTTGGGACAAGAAGGAGATGGGAGACGAGTAACTGAGAATGTGAGAAACAAGGGGGAGGGGAAAGGAGAAGAGTGACAAAGAGGTGTAAAGAAAGGGAAAAATGGAAGTGGAAAAGGGAGGAGAGATGCCCTAGGCAATATTAATCTTGCTGTGCTAGATCTTGCTGATATAGATGACGCAACACTCTGGTAGTCACCATAAAAAAGGGAAGCTTCTTTACAGACTCTCTCAAAGAAATGCAGGTATTTTACCTGCTGGGAGAGTGAAGGTTTACACAAACATGCTTCTTCTCATCTCAATATCTAGCCTCCCCCTTTTCCTCCTTCCTTTTCCTCTTCCCTTGCATCCTATCTACATTCCCATTTTTCTTTCTCTCCACCCTTTACTATCCATGGCTCTATTCTTCACCGCCCCTTCAGTGGAGAGTCCAGATGAATGGTGGAAATCCTGATGCTGGGAAATATTGCTTACTGGACGATGGGGGTGATTGTAGAGATGGTAAGCAGTGAATGTACCATTCTGAAAATGTTGCTTATTGAGGGAACAGGATTGTAGAATTGATGACTTTTTACTTGAGGGATTAGGATGGAATTTGCAAACTCATATACAATTAGGGGATTGTGGAAATAAAATCAAGAGTCCAAAGCTGAAAATTGTGCTTAGTGGATGGAAGGAGATGAAAGAGTTGAAGGGCAGGGGAGAAAAACAAGAGTGCTAATGATCAATAGGGAAGAATTCGATCTCCCATATCATGAACCAAATCATGTCTGTAGAGGTGATACAGGTCACACCTAAGAGATTTTAACAGAATCCTGGTCTTAATATGTGACATAGACCAAATAAGCCAATGGCAGTGAACAGACTTTGACCCAGGTCACAGGGTGCACAAGCAAGCAATTTTACATATCCCTTCAAAATGAACAATCATGTCACATCCTGTTTTCTACTTTGGATGTGGACTGCAAGGTTTAAGTTAGCAGATTCAAATACCACTGTTGTCCCTAATATTAATTAAACATTTCAGTTTTCATTATTGAATTAAAACTTTTTTTACATGAGTGCAAATGAAGTACCCCCAAAGTTCTATGCAGGAAATAATTTCTGCATTAATTTAGCAATAGTCAAAACAAATTCCAGCGGTTGTAGTCACCCTTAATCTACTACAGGTTGCCCTCTAATTAAAGAAGTATATTTGGGCATTATGAAGACTATCATATCATTAGTTTCCATTTGATGACTCATAATGAACTGTACACTGCTGTTGGTGAAGATCATTAAGGAAGGGGAAGGAACTGACAAAATGAGGTATTATCCTCCTAAAGTAGCATTATTTATCATAGCTGTTGATAACTATAAATGTCAGTATCAATAAGTGAAAGAATCATTGACTGCAGCTTTACTTATTGAAGCGTGGAGTCAATATAAAATGCCTAATTAGGTGTATTAGATTAACTTGCCTTCTTCTATAAATGTTTTCGCTTTCTTTGGTTGGCTGGTAGTAATCTCTTCCTTCCACAGCTTTACCTTTGGAGCCTATAATGCACTCAACTTCCGAACACATGAATTATTTACTTGCATTTCCAGTACTTAGAACCATGAAATTATATTAAAGTAAAGAAGGCTATTTAATTACTGAATAACAAAGTGACTTAACATATTATATTTCATCACAGTAACCTCTTAAGCAGATGACTTCTCTATGAAACAAATTATTTTTCTGTTATTAGATGGAGCATAGCAAATGAAAAGAATCTCAGGAACTATTTTTAGAAGGTGTATTCAATATAGCTGTGCTGTAATGAATCAATCAAAACATACAACATTTCACAATTTAAAGTAATATTCTTGTATATGATGCTTGGCAAATGCCCACTGGTCTCACAGCTCTAATAATGAAGATTTATTTAATATTGAAAAATGGGAACATTACTCGTAGCACGGCAATATATGTGGCTACTTCTGAAGGTAACATCTTCAGTATTCATTCTTATGCAAGGAGCATATATTACTTTGAGGTGGATCTTCTGTTATGTTGAGATTGATTTACAAGTGTGCAACTATTGGGTGGGCATTATGTGGGATAATTACTATGTCCATCTGATGATGTTGGCAGCAAGTCAATGGATTTTCAGGGTCAGGTATTTGAGTAGTGAGTAACCAATAGTAATGCTGATAATAGTTTGCCATTCCAATAGGTGGAAAATCCATTTTTTTGCTGTTTGCTTAAGCCAGACTGCACTGCTTTAAAGAGAAAGTGGTGTTTTTAGTGGAAGTTTGAGGAACTTACACTGCTGCAGTGGAACAAAGGACATATTATCGATGACAATGCATTAAACCCAACTCTTCTGTAATAACTCAGAGAGCCCAATCGAAAAGGAATGGTCTTTATTGTTAGCCATAAAATAAAGTCACTATTCGATGGTGTACATACACAAGGCCCAATAGGAACAACAATTCTGCAGACCCTTCCTGGTGTCTGCTTTATAAAGGACTCAGGTGATAGCCAGTTACCAAAGAAACTGGACTCAGGTGATAACCTGTTACCAAAGGAACTTGTACTCAACAAGCCCCACAAGGAGAAATGTGAGAGATTCTCCATGGAACTTATGGAGATTACCACATTCTCACACCTCCAATTTTGAATAGTATCTTGGAGTAGCTTATTAATCTAAGAAGGGTGTTACGTTCCTCTAAAATAGCTCCAATACCAATTAAATCAGCAGGCATCACAAAACATGATGAAGCAGATCATTGCCACTCCTGAAACTATACATGTTCCACCATTGAATTAACATTACTTCCTTCCCTTCCCAGTACAAAATGTTTCTCTAATCACAACTCCACTACTGCTCTCAATTGCACACCCTGTCACTACCCTCACTACTGGTCATTGTGTTATTATTTTGTTTGGGCTTGGAAGGATTCAATTCAGTTGATTGTGCTGATATCTCCAGTTGCAATCTGAAGGGAGCAGAGGACAAAAATGCTCGAGGATGTAATGGTTTGGACTGCATGAAGGCAATATTGCACATTATAGTAGGCACTTGAAAATCTTTTGCATAAAAGCAACATTATGTAGATGTTTGAAATCTGAAATAAAAACTAAAAATGTTGGAAAGACTCAGCAGCTCAGGGTATGGAGAGAAACAGATTCAGTTAAACATTACAGTGGTTGAAAGTAAAATAAGTAGCACACTCCTTAAGTCTTACTGCTACTGGTCATTTCACATCCTGCATTGCCCAGGATTTTTTGACATGCTCAGAAAGCAGCATTGAATCTGAAGAAACTGTTATCCATTTCTGGACATGTCAAATATCCTCATTTAAATAGACAGCTTAGATTCTTGACTGAGTGTGATGGCCTCCTCTCAAAAATCATGACAGGTAGGACTTAGGCATGAATTTCCAATTTTAATTTTTTAGTAACTGATAAGTCATGAAAAAATGTGACTTTGAGGTTAGTGCTGCATTTGCAGTAGAATTGGGACAAAAGCTCAAACTATTACTCTAATCAACAGTGGTTTTGTACCAGCTAAACACAAGCGAAGCATATATTCTTTTAAAATAGGCTAAGGAGAATACATAAGGGGAATTTGTTTGGAAAGTTTCTTTTCTCACCTGAACTAGATTTAGGACTGCACTCTGAGATGTTTACAATGCAGCAGGAAGTCAATTGGACCCACAGGCCAGGACCTTGCCCCCATTCTCACCACGAGAATGTATTGAGGGCTCAAGATATAATGAAACTCGAAAGTCAAGTATCTTGCTGATGAGATTAAGACTCCCCATTTTTGCCGCATTCACCATCAATGTAATTAGGTTCATACCCCAATGGGCGTGAATCTGATTCAAATACATTTCCATGGATTTACATTTCATTACCTGCTCCTTGCCATATGTTGACCCTCCCACAGCATATTCACAACATGTTGATGTGATATTGGTTCATCCAGACATGGACCTGTCCCAGGGATCCCTCCAAGGATTAATTTTATATGGTAATATTTGGGAGAGGATATGGGACTTAGAGATGTGGTGATGACTGTTTGAGGGTTGGGAGGTTGGTGGGTGCCAGCACTGGCTATATGGATGAGGGGTTGGTACGGGGCAAGGGGTTCAATATTTGGGAGGAAGGGAGGAGTGCCAGCACTGACCGCTGAGGAGGTGAAATGCTGACTCCTATCAGGGAGTTGGGGAAGTGAGTGCTGAATCAGATCAGGGCGGCAAGGGAAGAGGTCCAACTCCGATAAGAGAGGGGGGTGATGGTGAATGCCAACTGTGAGCAGAGTGGAGTGTAGGAAGGAAGCCCCTGAGACTTTCATGGGGTAGAGTGGGAGGATGATTTATGTTCTGATCGGGGCATCGTTTAAACATGGCAGTCTAATTTCAGTGCAGCCGAGTTTTTCTGGCATGTTTAGGCCTCAGCATGATGGCATAAAACACAGTGTATGATAAGATCTGGAGAGAAAACCAACATGCCATTTTTTGTAACGGAACCAACACTTCCTTAAAGTTTAGTAAGATAGTCCCCACAATTTCTCTGCCAGTTGTTCAAAGGAGCAATTCAAAATTAATCCTGTCTCTTCATTCTCTTAGTGGCAATTTCAAATGGAAGAGAATTTATCCTTGTCCATGAGTACCTAGCCAAGCTTTCCTCAAATATCTTTCCTGCTCTAATGCTGTTGCAGAGAGTTCAACAGCTGGGAGCAGAGAAGGCAATATAATAAAATGCAGATCTTGCAACATCCTACACTCCCTTTCCACATAAAATTACATTAAAATGCAAAGTGGCACAAGTACATAATTTCCAGAATATAAAATAGCTAAACTAACATCAACAATACCTGAAATGTAATAGATTGATTGTGTGTTTTCTTTTTCACTTCAATCTGAACGAAAATATATATAAGTACATAACAAATTACCAGAGTAATTTACATGTAGAAAAATGTTTTTCTTTAACACCAGTATTGTGTTAAGTAAAATGTCATGATACGACAAGAAATAATGAAAACAACAACTTATTTCTTCTTTTTTCTTGTAAACTTTCAACTAGCCTATTTGGTGGCATCTTTCTATTTCCATGTGGTTATTTTCTTCAATTCCCACTTGCTCGACTCTGCTGCTCAACATCCTGACTGTGTCAAATCTGAACTTCGACTTTGACTACTGATGCCACTTAATGGTTGGGACTATGACGTTGATTGGTTTGTCTTAATCAAAGACCTTGGCTCACTTTGTTCAACAAGTGGATTCTGTCACACCAGTACATGTTCACTTTCCACATGAATTCACGTTCTTTTTTACTTTGACTTTGGGCTGTAGATGTCATTTGGGAGGTCTACCGTGCTCATCTTTTGTCATATTTCTTCTGCCAGGCAAATCATTTACATGAAACTGATGAGGACTTTTTACAATCTTTGCTAGATATGTGGTTGCACTTAGTCTTTTTACAACAACTTCAACCACTTACTTGTTGTTATTATGTTAGTGGTATTTTTGACCAGCACTGATCTAACTATCATGCCTCATGTATCATGTCTCATCTTCACCTAGTCTTGCGTTTCTCTTACATTGTTCTTGAGGTCAGGCCTAGGCAAACTAAATAAAAGCCAAATTACTGCAGATGCTGGAATTTGAAATCAAAAGAGAAAATGCTGGAAAATCTCAGCAGCCTAGCAGCATCTGACAGGAGAAAAAAAAGCTGACTTTTAGAGTACAGATGACCTTTTGTCAAAGCTCCACCTCAAAATGATGAGCAATCTCTGGTCATCTGGGACTATGACGACTTTTTACAGAGAACAAGTTCATGTGATGTTGTGTCACGTCCATGATAAAATATGCTGTATCTCATTGGCACATCACCCCATTGAATTAACCCATTATACTACACGATTCTTTAACATAAACTCTCCTCTCCTCTTGACTTTACTTAATAGAATTAATCTTGTGTGTGACAATAACAATACACAAATATGAAGATGACAGTTTAATTTATTATCAAGTAAAATCATTAGCACAAATGCCTTACTGCTTGAGGTTAATTTTGCATCTGAATGACTTGATTAAAAGTCATGTTTCTTTCAGTGAGATAGGAAGATAATGATACCCATTGTTAACTGGCAACATTTATTTCAATCCAAATTGGTGCTAAAGCTTTTGGATAACATAGAGGCAAATAGTAGATATTTAAGGTTCAGAATTCACGCCTAAAATTTTTCAGACACCTTTTCTATTTCATTACGTTTTTATAAATTATGACACAACTTAACACATGTTGCTTTTTTTAAAACGACAATGTTCCTCAGCACAGCATTAATATAGTCAGATAATTTATGAACTATTAAATAAAAGTAATATGATGATTTGCAAGGAAGCGCAATCTACTCAATATTTCTTTGCATTTCAATAAAGAAACGATGCTATCCTCCAAGGCCAGAATTAAATTCCACAATCTGATGTTATCCTCTGCAGTACACAATGGTCAACTAGATTTGGTCTGTCCTAAATAAGCAAAAATCATCAGTGACAGTTTGAGCAAACTACTGAGCCTCATTCAGTCAAATGATTTCTGCTTTGCATTTGGACTAACTAACAAAGAATGTTTCTTCTTTCTATAATGTATAATTGGTTTTTAATACATTTTGCAGAACGTGAATAATGATTAAATTCTTCTCTGTTGAAATGTCGGCTCTCCTGTCATCTCCAGTGGATAGGCATTTGCTCAATTCATTGTTAAATTGGTTTAGAAATTGATATTAAATTGCTTCAAATATTAACTTTCCTAGTATTGTTGAATGAAAATTGGCTAGCTTTTATCTTTTTTTTCTTCACAAGATGTCCTTGCTGCATCTTGTCCTTGACTAAGATGGGTTTCTCATGCCTGCATATGGTTCATGGGCTAAATACTACCAAAATGCTCTGAAAAATAAAATTGTTTGGATCTTATTTTTAAAGGCCTATTAAAGGCCTATTAACTTTATTTCAAGAATTTAAGCAGTGATCTGTAAGACTTAGAAAAATAAACTTTTAAAATGCAGTAAGTTGGAAGTGTTCTACTGGTAATTTGTCAGAGAAAAATAAATAAATTTTACTCATCAATGATTGCAAAGGTGAGACCAGAATACCATGCTCAGTGAATCACCCACACACTAATTAAAATTATATAATCCCCCTCAGTTGCTACATAGGAGTGAAAATCAATTCATGGTGTGTGGGATGGAGGGAATTGTGACCTAGAAGAACAGACCACAGTTTGCATTCTAAGCATAGACTGACCTTCACGTTCTCTCCCTCAACATGCTCCTTTACATAATCATCCTTAATGTCCACAAGGCTGATCTCTCTTCTCTCCGGCTTCACCTTCTCTTTGTCATTGTTGGCTTCCTCATTTATTCTGTTGTCGGCTCTTTGTTGCTGTGATGGAACAGCAAGTATTGAAGCTAAGAACGGGTGAACATTACCACAGTAACTGTGCAGATGTACTATTATCTGGGTGCTCATACTGGCGTCCTGACCTCAGCACTACCAATTGGATGAGTGTAGGATCTCTGTAACAAATCAAAGGTTTTTTCACCAAAGAATGTGACTAAGCTACCTAAACTTAAAGAAAACAGTACAGAAGAGCTTAGGAAATAATACAATAAGGGGAGACATTGATGACATGGGAAAAATTACAGAACTGATGTCTAAAAATATGGTTAAACATAAAATATTGAATTATACATTAAAGATGAGAGATGAATTAACTGTTCAGTGCATACCCATGCTGTTCAGAGCATACTTACTACTTATCCATTTTCCTACATTCCCACCATTATTTTATGAGTTGTGAAAGAGTTATCGGGTGTATCACTTGCCCAATTGAGGTCCTTAAATTAGTAATTAATGCCCAGATCACATTGTCAAACTAAAGAAGCTCTCTCGTCACCTGGAGTACGATGCAAACTTAGGAATAAACCTTAAACTCATGTTTGTAGGAGGCCTAAAGAACAATAAAATCAAGGAAAAGTTTATGAGTGTCATGGAAGAAGACCTTCAGTGAGGCCACAGCCAAAGAAATGGCATAAAGAAATTGTTGCAATTTGCAAGGGCGTTATTTTCTTGAACCTGGGGGAGATGTTAAATTGATTTCAGTGAGATCTATGTCATAGTAGTAAAGTTCACAGCCCCACAGTAATAAATTTAGATGCTCCCATTGCCATAGTAGCTGCCAATCATTTAAACACCACTGCCCATCAAAGTGTTATGCCTGTAAGAAAGTCTATCACATTCAAATGTTGTAAGAAGTCTCACAACACCAGGTTTAAGTCCAACCAGTTTATTTGATAGTAATTCCACAAACTTTCAGAAATGGTGTTCCTTCGTCAGTTGTGTGGAAGATTCCAGTTTACCCCAGTCCAATGCCGTCACCTCTACATCATATTAAACTGTTATGCAGGAGTAGAGGAATCAGTAACAATGCACTTGATTACATTGAAGCTTCAGATATAGCCATGTATCAGGTTGAGGTTGTGTTGATCTGAAATTAGTTCCAACATCTGGAAATCCTTCAATGCACCCAGGATAAATATAAAAACAGAATTTGAGGTTATTGAGCTGGAAGGTCAAGATTTGTATTTAGTCATTGAGTAAGAAAAGCAACTGATGGAAAATAAGAGTAATAGATTTCAAGATAAAATTCTAGTGCCCATAATACAAATGAAAGTTGGAAAGTGACATTCATCATTGATAAAGCAGCAGCCTTGTCTGCCCATTATCTCTGAAGGAGAACATAAGAAGTCCTTAATTCACATTCTGTTAGGCATAAATGGCATGATACTGACTAGTTATTCCAATAACAATATTCAGTTTTAAGTGAAGATAGTGTGGAATATGATGATGCATCTTATTATTGACAACTCATAGTGGAAGGAGAGAACAAAATCTGCCAAATAAATGGTTGGAAAAAATACTGTTCACTCAGGCTGAATTATTTACATCAGGGTTATAATGGTATGAATGAAACTAAAGAAGTACTAGGACAGTGTAAGGACAATCAAATGATAAAATTAGTCCCTCTATATATTAAATACCATTTGTCAGCAGGTCATACAAATGCAGATGTTCTTTTGAGATATCATGTGAAGACTATATGCCAGCATCTGCCAAAGAAATTAGTGAAAAAACTAACACGGATGTGGTGCTCAGTAAAGTACTCAATAATGTCATGATGTCTGGTCTAAAGCATGTGATGATAAGAACTTGCAGAAAGCAAAGACATTCCAGGGTTAAAAAAGATGTTATGGAACAAAAGCTCAAGATGTTAGTAAACCATGTCAGAACTGTGACACCAGAAATCCCCATGAGCACAAAGACTGCCCTGCAAACACTGCAGGGTGCTTTCATTGTCAAAGATTTGGACCCTTTGGAAAGACATGCCGAACCGAAACCTATAAATATATAGAGGCTTGCAAAAGAATCTTTGCACACAAGACAATGAAATAAAGGAGTCTCACCAAAAAGAGAAACAACAATGCTTCCTATTGGGATCACAGATAAAGATATGTGCTCCGAAATATGGACGCTTGAATTAATGAACACATCGCTAATTTCAAATCGGATGCAGGAACAAATGTAATTTGAGATGGGAATATAAAATGTCTACGCAACTGTTCCTTAGCCAGTCACAACTAAATACAACAGAAAATGCAAAACGTTGAGCCAGAGCATGATATTCTGTTTGGTGGCCAGATCTCTCAGTCACTTGAAAGAATGATGTCAAATACTATTACTTGTGGCAAACAGTATCAGGAATCATCTTACTTTCCATTGAGACTATGGGAATGTTTTGGGTTTATTTTCTCTAAACAGAGAAGATATTCTTAATCATAGTAGACTATCATTTCAGAAATCAAGGAACACCAGGATCAGGAAAGCATGTGATAAGTTGCTACACATTAGATAAGATCATATGGAGTTAGGAGTAATTTATTAACTTGGATAGAAGGCTGGCTAACTGATGAAGGCAGAGCCGGGATAAACAAATCTTTTTCTGGTTGGCAGAATGTGACAAGTGGGTGCCACAGGGTTTGGTCCTCGGGCCTCAACTATTTACAATCCATATAATGACTTGGATACAGGGATACCAAAATACTATAGCCAAATGATAGTAATAATTTACTATCATTAGTAAATGATACTAATTTTTAGTATCATTTAAATTATCAAATTTAAATGATACTAAATTTGATCATTTAGTATCAAATGATACTAAAATAGGTGGGATAGTACAAAAACAAAAAATGCTGGAAAATCTTAGCAGGTACAACAGTATCTGCGAGGAGAGAACAGAGCCAATGTTTTGAGTCTAGATGACCTTTCGCCAGAGATGGGATAGTAAGTTGCAACGAGGTAATGATAAATGGATGTAAATAGGTTAGATGAATGGACAAAAATGGATAAGAATGAAGTATTCACTTTGGTCAGAAAATTGGAAAGGCAACTTATTACGAGGAGAGACTCTCCGGGGTGCTTCAGTGCAGATGGATCTGGATGTTCTCATCCATGAGTCACAGAAAACCGTATGCAGGTACAGGAGTTAATAAGGAAAGCAAATGAAATTTTGACAGTTATAATTAAAGGTGTAGAGTATAAGAATAAAGAAGTGTTACTGCAAGTACATAAGGCATTGATGAAACTACACTTTGGGCTCGATTTTACCATTTTCATTCTAAGTGCTGAGTCTGGGCGAATTCAGATCCAACTTGGAAATCTGTTTCCAGGTGCCTCCATAGTCACTTATGCTAGAAAAAGAACTGTGAGTCTGAATCGTGCTGTGGGAAGGCTTATCGTACTTGAAATGCTGCAGTTCTGATTGGAGTTTCGAACTGTGAATGTGAAGTGAGAAAAGAAATTTGAAAAACGTGCCCCTGTCACATTGTTCCCAGACTGCAAAAAGTGGATAAAGTGGCCTGGGAGTGAAAAGTGGAAGCGATAACCCCCACAGACGTCGTCTCATCCCCACTTTATAACTGTCCCCTTATCCACCCAACCCCTGCTACCCAGACTTATTGTGGCCAACATCCCCTCCCCCCCCCCACCTATTACCCACAGATAGCAGCGGACCACCCTTAACCCCACCCACTCACTGGCCCAACCCCCCCCCCCCACACCACCACCAAAGATCCATCTGTTTTCCCTCCCAGTATATTTCACACACAGGCGAGTACTTTGACAGTTTCACTCATTAAGTGCACGTGCATTATTATAGCTGTGGAATCCTTTCTCTCTGCTGCACATACTTGCAGAATCACTGAGGTACACACCCATGCTTTATTGAAATTGTGTAATGAAACATTTGTGTATAAATAACTATGGCTTGATTCAACAACCTTTGGAATTGTGTTTAGCAACAGCCAACTTATGGTAAATTCTAAGAACTGCATTTCCAAGTTTAGAAGATAATTTGGGAAATGGTAATAAGATAATTTCTATTTCTTGTGTACTTGTCTGAAGGGAAGAAAAATATTTGTTTTACTCCTTATTGTAATGTTGCCAATGTAATCTTGCTAGGGTCAGTATTCCGTCACCAACACTCTTTAGTTACAAAGTGTATAAGGTACTGTTTCTGCAGCTATAGTGTACAGGTAAAGCTCTGGAGTTCTTTGACTGCCAGCCTGAGTGGTATTGTACTTCTCCACTGCTGTTTCCCTATTGGGTGCGTCTCCTTTTGCTTAATAGGGGAACTTGCACTCTATAAGGCCTAAGGGCAGATCTATTGACAATCCCCTGCAGTCATCATTACAAAAAGATTCTAATATTTTCCCTATAGCAGATGCTACAGGCTAACTGACCTGTAGTTTCCCGCTTTCTGTCTCATTCCTTTTTAGAATGATGGAGTTACATTTGCTATTTTCCAATCTAATGAAACTTACAATGAATCTAGGGAGTTCTGGAAATTACAATTAATGCATCAATTATCTCAGTAAACATTTCCTTTAAGATCCTAGGATGAAGTCCATCAGTACTCAGGCCCTTGTCAGCCTGCAGCTCCAACAATTTACTCAGTACAACTTCTTTAGTGATTAATTTTCCTGAGTTCCTCCTTCTCTCCATTTTCTAGGTTATAACTGCTTCTAAGATATCACATACACCCTCCATCATGAAGACTGATCCAAAATATGTGTTTGGTTCATTTGCCATCTTCTGGTTTTCCATTGTCAATTCTCCAGACTCTCTTTCTATATGACCAATGCACACCTTGTTAACCCTTCTTTTTGAAATATTTATAAAACTCTTTTTATATTTCTGGTTAGGTTCTTCTCACACTGTAATTTTTCCTCCTTATTAACCTTTTATCCATCCTTTCCTCTTCCTTGTATCTTGTCCAGTCTCCTGACATTACATGTCTCAATCTGCTTAGAAAGCTACTGATAGACTCACATCAAATCTGGGACTGTTCAGACTAATTTTAAGGAGGACAATGAGAATGTCATTTGCATTTGATAAGTCAACATTGCCAGTAGGGTTAGTTGGTCTGCTGAAACAATGACTTTCTAAATGCCAGATCCTCAATGTAAATCATACCCTTTTAACAGCTAACAGCTGAGACATTATTAGTCCTGAAACCAAAGCCCATTCCAGACATTAGATAAACATTCCTTCTTGAAGTTTTCAAGAAGCTTCAGAAACTTGAGAGGAACAACAGTGTTTCTCCTGGCCCTTTGAGCAAACTTTCCCACAATCCAGTTTAAAACCTACGATCCTTAACCTTTCTCCTCACAATCTCTCCTTTCGTCTCTCATTTCCAATTGTTACTCATAAAATCATAGAGGTTTTACAGCATGGAAATTGGCCCTTTGGCTCAATTTATCCATGCAGCCCAGTTTTTACCACTAAGCTCAATTCCAATTGCTGGCATTTGGCCCATATCTCTCTATACCCATCTTACCCATGTAACTGTCTAAATGCTTTTCAAAAGATAAAATTTTACCCACCTCTACTATTTCCTTTGGCAGCTTGTTCCAGTCTGACCCCACATTGTGATCTCTCTCTACCCTCCTCCTCACTGTCAGACTGGAAAGTGCCCCCCCTCCACCCCACTCCCCTCCACAACATACCTAATCTCCCTCAGCCATGGTTTCCCCATTTGACAACCTGTAATCTAGCTAGATGCCAGGCAGGAACTGGATTTAAAAACATTAAATTTGCCAGGACATGCATGTTCCCAAAGTTTTGGGGTCTTCACCAACAACATTGTTCTCTGTAAGAGAAACATACATTTAACAATAAAATCTTTTCAAGATTAGTTAAGTCAAATAAAAAGGCAGCTCCTGATTCAAATTTAAGTATTTTGCATGAGCGTTTTCTCAGTCACCAATGATCATACAATGTTCAATTAGTCAGTGTTAGTTCAAAAACAAATAACAAATGACTTAATATGTGTCTACGGCTTTCATCAATTTTAGTAGCTATACCTTACCCTCATATCTCCAGCTGTGTCTGAAGCTCCTTAATGTTTTCCTTAACACACTAGTGACAGTAAGATTAGCTTGTAGCTACTTTTATCCTTGCTATGACAACACAAAACTAAAATTAAGACTCAATTTCTTTACCTCACCCTTATTTGTAATAATATCTTCTCCTCTTCCAGCCCTCTCAGTAATGTTTGTGCGGAGCTTTTCAACTTCCAATTCTGCAAATTGTGATTCATCAAAATGCAGGTGCCAGCATGACTCAAATTGAATTTTATCCTTCACTGACATCCTACACATCCTGTTTCAACTTAATTTTTCAAATTTTCTAGATTAAGGAAACCATTCTCATAACACAGGCATCTTACAAAACCAAATAGGCCTTACGAATCGTCTTACTTATTCGTCTGCCAAAGCACTGATTGAGAATTAAACATTTTTCTGCTTTCCATTCTGGTTCCCTGTCAACTGCAGCAAGCTGTGTCTAAAATACTGGGTTTTTCTTTTACTTCTGGTTATGTTTGACATTCTAGATCTTTCTATGTCTCTAATTCCAGAGAGACTTAGTTCATAGAGTGGAAGCCTGGTGTATGCATTTTATGGCAGCCTCAGGGAAGGTGACTTCTTCTCAGTTAAAGCAATTGTAAGGAAGGAATTTTAACTTGGGACGGTTTGTAGGTTGAGGAACAGGTAGGGAATTAAAGTCGATAGAAATGTCAGTGTGTCTGGAAGTCAGATCAAATTCAACTTGGGCACATTTGGTTATGTGCATATAATCCGCTCTGAGACACGGCAGATTGAATATTAAAAACACTGATTTACAGCAGCATTTGAACCAACATTTATATTAAGCACCACATGCACAGCTTTCCTGGGGTTTCGGAAATTTGCCATTGATACCAAACTGAGCCAGCAATTTATGGGTCTCATTTAAAGTCAGTTAACTGCAGCGATAAATACTTAGTGCTCACAGCTGCCTTCTTACCCACCACTGGGAAAGGAATTGATCAGAGTATTTTGAACATATGTACGTCAATACGATTCAGGAACAGAAATAGGCCACTCGACCATTCGAGCCTATTCTGCCATTCAAGCTGATCTGATTTTAACCTCAACACTGCATTTCTATCTATCCTTGATAACCTTTTAACACTGCCTCCCCCCCCCCCCCCCCCCCCACCCCACAACTTAATCAAGAACCTATCTGGCTCAGCTTTAAAAGTATCCAAAAACTCTGCTTCCGTTGCCTTTCGAGGAAGACAGTTCCAGAGATTCAGGACTATTCTGAGAGAAAATAAATTCTCCTCATTTCTGATCTGATCCTTTATTTTTAAATACCCCAAGTAGTAGATTCTCTGACAAGAAGAAACATCCTTTTCACACCGATCTTGTCAATATCACTTAAATTTTGATCAAGTCACCCCTTACTCTTCAAAATATAGCCTCTTCAACTTTCCTCATAAGACAACCCATCTATTCCTGGTTTTAGTTCAGTGAACCTTCTCTGAATAGTTTCTAATACATTTCAAAGCAAATTACTGTGGATGCTGGAATCCAAATCCAAAAGAGAAAATGCTGAAAAATCTCAACAGACCTGGCAGCATCTGTAAGGAAAGAAAAGAACTGATGTTTGAATCCAGACAGCCCTTTGTCAAAGCTTTGACTCTGAACTTGAAATATTAGCTCTTTTTTCTCCTTACAAATGTTTCTAGACCGACTGAGACTTTCCAGCATTTTGTCTTTTGGTTTCTAATACATTTACATCTTTTCTTAAATAAGGAGACGAATACGGTACACAGTGTTCCAAATGTTATCTCACCAATGCCCAACTGAAGCATAGTCTCCCTATTTTTGTAAAAAATATTCCCCTCACAAAAAATGATAATATTTTAGTACTCCATTTGTCTGATTTTCGCCCACCCATTTATTCTACCTATGTTCCTTTGTAGCCTTCCTACATCCTCTTCACAATTTACTTTCCCACCTATCTTTGTGTCGTCAGCAAATTTAGCAAACTTAACTTCTGTCCCTTTATCCAAGTCAACTATAAAAATTGTAAATAGTTGAGCTCCCGTCACTGATTGTATGGTGGTATACTTCATGACACAACCTGCCAACCCAGAAAAAGATCTATTTATTCCAACTGTCTGTTTCTGTTAGCTAGTTAAACCTCAACCCATGCAAATATATTTCCCCCATACATTCCATTATTTTACATAATAATCTTTGATTGCATCTTATCAAATGCCTTCTGGAAACTAAGTACAGAACAACCCCTGAATCAATGACACATGTGAATCCTTCAAAGTATTTGGGCTGAGAGATTAATTTACTACACTTTGACTTGATCAGGACGATGGTAATTAGGTTGCCTTAGATTGAATCTCAAATGAGGAACAAGATGAAAACAGACAACAGCAACAGCAACAATTTTATGCAGTTTTGGTGTCCTTGTCTCAGGAAAAATGTCCTTGTTATAGAGGGAGTTCAATGAAGATTTAACAGGCATGGCAAGTCTGTCATATGAGAAGAGACCAAGTCGATTATGATTATATACATTGGAGTATGAGGGTTTCCCGTAGAAACTTATTAAAGCTCAACAAGGTTAGACACGGTAGATTCAGAAAGAATGTCACCTCTAGTGAGGGAATGCAGAACTAAGGATTATAGTTTGAGATAAGGGGCAAATCTTTTAGGATTGAGGAAAGGAGAGATTTCTTCACCCACAGAATGGTAAATCAGTGGAATTCATTACCACAGAAAGTAGTTGAAGTCAAAACATTGTGTAATTTCAAGAACAAATTAGATACAGGTATTGGGGCTAAAGGGATCAAGGGATATGCGGGAAGATGAGATCAGGATATGTAATTTGATGATCGGTCTGATTAAAATGAAAGGTGGAGTAGGCTTGAGGAGCCAAATGGTCTATTCCTGTTTCTATTTTCTATGTTTCTAGGAACAACTGTTGAGGAAATATCTGCAGGAAGTGAGCAGAGAGGGGTCAAGCTTGCAGGAAACCTATAAAAGGTGAAGGGAGAAAAATCGGAAGAAATGGCAGAGGTGCTTAATGAGTACTTTGCCTCGGTATTCACGATGGAAAGTGAACTGGGAGGTTGTACTGCAGGTTTGAGGCATACGGAAAAGATTGAGTATGTGGATGTTAGGGAAGAGGATGTGTTAGACCTGTTAAATTCTATCAAGATAGACAAGTCGCCGGGACCGGATGGGATGTACCCCAGGTTATTGTGGGAGGTGAGGAAGTGGTTGCAGAGCCCCTGGCGATGATATTTGCATCATCCATGGAAACGGGAGAGGTTCCGGAGAATTGGAGGATTGCGGATGTGGTCCCTATCTTTAAGAAAGGGAACAGGGATAGTCCAGGAAATTACCGACCGGTGAGTCTGACTTCAGTGGTTGGTAAACTGATGGAGAGGCTTCTGAGGGATAAGATTTATGAACATTTGGAGAAGTTTGGACTGATTAGAAATAGTCAGCATGGTTTTGTCAAGGGCAGGTCATGCCTTACCAGCCTAGTTGAGCTCTTCGAAAATGTGACTGAACACATTGACGAAGGAAGAGCGGTGGACGTAGTGTACATGGACTTTAGTAAGGCGTTTGATAAGGTCCCTCATGCAAGGCTTCTGGAGAAGGTGAGAGGGCATGGGATCCAAGGGGCTTTGGCCTTGTGGATCCAGAACTGGCTTACCGGCGGAAGGCAGAGAGTGGTTGTGGATGGGTCTTGTTCTGCATGGAGGTCTGTAACCAGTGGAGTGCCCCAGGGATCTGTTCTGAGACCCCTGCTGTTTGTCATTTTCATAAATGACCTGGATGAGGAAGTGGAGGGATGGTTAGTAAGTTCGCTGATGATACAAAGGTCGATGGTATTGTGGATGGTCTGGAGGGATGTCAAAAGTTGCAGTGGGACATAGGTAGGATGCAAGACTGGGCGGAGAAGTGGCAGATGGACTTCAATGTGGATAAATGTGTAGTGGTCCATTTTGGCAGGAATAATGGGATGAAGGAGTACAATATAAGGGGTAGGAGTCTTAGCTGTGTTGTAGAGCAGAAGGATCTCGGGGTCCGGGTCCATAGGACTCGTAAATCGGCCTCGCAGGTGGAGGAAGTGGTCAAGAAGGCGTACGGTGTACTGGCCTTCATTAATCGAGGAATAGAGTTTAGGAGTCAGGAGGTAATGATGCAGCTCTATAAGACTCTTGTCAGACCCCACTTGGAGTATTGTGCGCAGTTCTGTTCGCCTCACTATAGGAAGGATGTAGAGGCTATTGAGAGAGTGCAGAGGAGATTTACAAGGATGCTGCCTGGATTGGGAGGCAGGCCTTATGAAGATATGTTGAGGGAGCTGGGACTCTTCTCACTGGAGAGACGTAGGTTGAGAGGCGACCTGATAGAGGTTTATAAAATGTTGAGAAGAATAGATAGGGTGGACTCTCAGAGACTATTTCCCCGAGCTGAAATGGTCACTACGAGAGGACACAGATTTAGGTGCAGGGAAGCAAATACAAAGGAGATGTCAGGGGTAGGTTTTTCACTCAGAGGGTGGTGAGTGAATGGAACCGACTGCCGTCGGATGTTGTTGAGGCAAACTCACTGGGGTCTTTTAAGAGACTTCTGGATGAGTATATGGAAAAGAATAGGACAGGGGGTTATAGATAGGTCTGTGGATTGGTAGATGTGATCGGCGCAACTTGTGGGCCGAAGGGCCTGTTTGTGCTGTACTGTTGTATGTTCTATGAAACACCAGTAAGAATCTTCTGGCCATTTGTGCCTCTCAGTCACTGCAAGTAAGAATGCAGAATTTGGCGTTCAACCAAATCTCAGATCACTGCAGCATATCCAGAGAATGCTGCTGGTGTGAACGGCTGGAGAATCCTGACAACTACATTGGAAGATGCAAAGTGGAGACTCAGAAGTGCAGTGCTCCCAGAGGTTCAGGCTTTCAGAATCTGTAGTTTTCTAAAAGAAAACCTATGGGACCTAATGATCATACATTGCCATTGACTGTGAAAATGATCCCTGCTATCAACATTTTTGTCATTGGATTCTTCCAGGGATCAGCAGGAGACCTATCCAAAGCCTGTCAGTTGACTGCACATAAATGCACAAGACAGGTCTTTGTAAGTTGTTGATTAGAGTGGGTATTTATGATGACTTTGTGATGAACCCAATCAACATGAATGTTTTTGTTATGTACTCCACTCTCAGGACAAAAGGTGGAATTGTAGCACATGGGAGTGGATGCAGATTTCAAATTTCTAGCATCCACAGTATTTTGCTTAGATTTCTCTATGGCTATCCATTAACTTCAAGTAAAAAATGAAAGTGCAAATTTGGCATTTCTTACTGTAACTGACAACAGTTCAGTACTTACTGCTGGGTTACCATTTTCATAGTACGTTTTTTAGAGGTGACCATGCATGCACCAGCTATACACATTCAAAGATCTTATTATTATATTAAAATTAGAACTCTAACACCAGTCACTAAACATATCATCTAGTACCTGTCTTTCCAGTAAAACCTGACAGATTAGTGTCTCAGAAGAAGTATTAAACGTGCAGTGAATTCAATCACGGCGTCTTTTGTGCCATTTGGATTGCCAGGAGAGTTTATTTCAGATTGCTTCTTTCTCACTTTTATCGCCTTACATAACTTTAGCGATATTTTCTGCTGGTTGTTAATGCTATTATCGCCAATTTGATTTGGATGAAGGAATAGGTGGAGGGAGAAGATCAGCATAAAGCAGTGGCCTTTTCAAAAGGGTGGCAAGGAGGTTGCATCCAATGGACTAGATTATTGCTTTCCAATTTTTCCCTCAATGTGATCCTAAATTAATGTCCCAGATTTGGTGTGAACCAAAGTGAAATACTGAGGGATGTGAGTCGTTTGACTGTGGTTTGGCTGGAGGTGAGAGGGTTTGCAAGAGAGAAATATAGCAAAACAGCAGAAGAAAATAATTTTTACTGTTTAATTATTAAAGTACACACTTAATCTAAGGAAATAGAAATTGCGTATTTTTAAATCTGAACAATTTTGTGAAAATATTATCTTACTTACCAGGTCTAATGAGGCACATGGGTATTCAAGTTGCAGTACAGTGTCTCAAAATCTGGCAATGTGATTGATAGTGCAATTCTAATCTCGACATGCAAGCTTGATCAATATCGAGAATTGATGCAGAGAGCAGTGTGCTAAAAAAATGGGCGTGCTCAAGGCAGACACTGAGGATTGATGTGCAAAATTTGGATGTACTTCTCCCTTTCCCATCTAGTGAACTGCAAGCTCAAAAGAAGATTAGGTATTCTCATGGCAGACATTGAGGCTGCCTGTGTGAAACTTGTTCACGCCCTTCCCTGCCTGCAGAAATAGTCCCAGCAAAGCCAGTCCCAGGACCTCCCAACTGGACCTCCATCATGACCAACACAACTTCAAAGCTCACAATCACAAAATCTCATCCTGCCACCTCACTGGAGGTCACATCAATGGTCTGGGTGGAACTTGTGTCTAGAGGAGGTAGTGGAAGCAGATACCATAGTGATTTTTAAGAAGCATCTTGAATAGGATGTATTTGTCATCACTCTCTGTGTAAAACATCTGACTCATACATCTCCTTTAAACTTTGCCCCTCGCTCCTTAACCTGTGCCTCCTAGTAATTGATTCTTCCATTCTGGAAAAAGCTTCTGACTGTTCACTCTCTCCATGCCTCTCAAATCTTGTAGACTTCTAACAGGTCACCCCTCAACCTCCATCGTTCCAGTGAGATCAAACCAAGTTTCTCCAACCTCTCCTCATAGCTAACGCCTTCCATACTAGGCAACATTCTGGTAAATATTTTCTGTATCCTCTTTAAAATCTTCACATCCTTCTTGAAGTGTGGCAATCAGAATTGAACACTATATTCCAAGTGCGACCTAATTAAGTTTCTATAAAGCTGCAACATACTTGCCAATTTTTAAACTCAATGCCCTAGTGTATCTGTATACTCAGATCCTTTTGCCTATCAATACTCTTAAGAGTTCTGCCATTTACTGTATATTTCCTATTTGTATTAGAACTTCCAAAATGCATTATCTCACTTTTGTCTGGATTAAACTTCATCTGCTATCTCTCCACCCAAGTCTCCAACTGATTTATATTCTGCTGTATCCTCTGATGATCCTCATTGTTTTCTGCAAATCCACCAACCTTTGTGTCGTCCACAAACTTACTCATCAAACCAGTTTCATTTTCTTCAAAATCATTTATATGTATTACAAACAGCAAAGGTCCCAGTACTGATCCCTGAGGAACACGACTTGTCACAGCCCTCCATTCAGAAACGCACCCTTCCACTGAAACCCTCTGTCATCTTTGACCGAGCCAGTTTTATATCCACCTTACCAGCTCACTTCCGATCCCATGTGACGTCATCTTCTGTACCAATCTGTCATGAGGGACCTTGTCAAATACCTTACTGAAGTCCTTGTAGACAACATCCACTGCCCTAACCTCATCAATCATCTTTTTCACTTCCTTGAAAAACTCAATCAAGCTCGTGAGACACGACCTACCCTTCACAAAACCATGTTGCCTCTCACTAATATTCCAAATGGGAATAAATCCTGTGGTGAAGAATCATCTCCAATAATTTCCCTACCACTGATGTAAGGCTCACCGGTTTGTAATTACCTCCAGGCCAGAAATAATATGCAGGGACAGAGGAATGCAAATATAATAAACGATTCAACTAAGCAGAAATTAAAAATGCTTTTAGAGTAATAGAGAAAGCGCTTTCCATGAGGAATTACCCGGGTTTTTCTTGCTACCCTTCTTAACAAAAGAACACCATTGACTATTCTCCAATCCTCTGGGACCTCCCCTGTAGCCAGTGAGGACACAACGGTTTCTCTTAAAGCACCAGCCATTTTCTCCCTTGCCTCTATCAGTATTTTGGAGTATATCCCAACAGGCCCTGGGGACTTGTCTACATTAATGTTTCACAAGAACCCCCCGTACCTCCTTTTTGATCTCAACATGACTCAAACTATCTACACACTCTTGTTTAACAAAAGGCCATCAATACTACTTCAGGGAGAAGACTAAATTCTTTCCAGATGTATTTAATAGTATTCCTGGAGAAATATGTAATTATGAGTGAATTACCTGTCTCCCTGGCACACATGTTGGCATCAAACCCAAGGATGTGTTTCCATTGGCTGCCAGGTCTCAAAGCTTCTCCAACTTACCCTCCTCAGAGAGGTGGCAATGTGCTTAATGTGGTCATCTGTCTTCAATGCAACTCCTCTCAGAAGCTCCAAATTGTGTAAAGCGGAGCATACTACTACAACATTATGACTGTTGATACTTTTTATGAGCAGCCAAATATCCTTGTTGAACCAGATGAATTCAGCTATGGCCTTGAATCCTATTGTCTCTGATGGTTCTGATCTACACAGTACCTGATGTATAATGCTGACCTCTGGTATATGGCATCATCACTTGCTCAATGCAGCAATGGGGCACCAACTGGGGGGATCCCATAAGTATCTCCAAATGATCTCTGGGATTACCTTGCCATGTAAATGTTGAGTGCCACAGTTTCCTTCACAATTACTGGCAATATGCAATTACTGTATCCATTGGTGTCAACTTCTTCAGCATTCTGCACACCCATGCTACCAGTAGTCTGGACAAATGGTGGCACAATGGTTAACACTGCTGCTTCACAGCACCAAGGACCTGGGTTCAATTCCTGGCTTGGGTCACTGTTGATGTGGATGTTGCATGTTCTCCTTGTTCTGCATGGGTTTCTTCCGGGTGCCCCAGTTTCCTCCCACAGTCTGAAAGATGTGCTGGTTAGATGCATTGACCTGAATAGATGCCAGAGTGTGGCGACTAGGGGAATTTCATGGAAACTTCATTGCAATGTTAACATAAGTCTTACTTGAGATTAATAAAAACAAATACAATTTCCAGGATACTGGCATTGTAGCATTTGTATGAAGCTAAGCCTCCAGCTCTAAATCTTTTCAACTGGTTAACAACTCTGCAAGCATTAGCCTGCATTGATTTTCCTCTTCACCGTCTTAATCTGCATCTCATCACATCTTTGTGACACTTTTACTTCTGCAACTGAATTAATTTCACTCTCCCACTTAATGTGAAAAACTCATAGTGCATAGCATCCATTGAGATTTGGATCATTCATGGTTTAGTGCCTCTAAACTACCTATTGCTGCCTGCACTCAGTGCAGTGGGCCTGGATGACTGTCTTCCAATAATATTCTAATCTCTGCAATCCAAATGTTCAAATTTTTGTTTATCTGAATCTCAGCTTACTAATTTAACAATGCAGCTCAATGGCTTTCATTCCAAACCAACACTCTTTTGTCACTAGGCTCTTGTCTGCTTAAGCAGACAGGCCACTAATGCCCTTTGGAATCCTATTTCCCATGAAGAATTTAAACTCCACTTCAAAATAATTCTTGATTCGTTATTAACAGCCTCAATTGACTGTACACATCCAACTTACACATTCTTGATCCCGTTGTCTGAAGACCCTTGGGAAATTTATCCAGTGGTGGAAAGAAGTCAAGATTCCAGTAGGGTGTGGTGCCTGCCATTTTATCAACATTCTCACTTCCAGCCAAATGCCATATTGGCCAGTAAAATGCAGTCCAGAAATATACCAATCTCAATCATGACTCTTGACAATGTGATCCTTGAAGATTTTCCCACATTGTACTGATATACTGCACAAAGCAAGTTATCATAAAAAGAGGCCATGTTATTGAGCAGGCCCAGGCTTTATCAGGCAAGGAAGCCCAAGTGAAAACAAGGATATAAAAGAAGAACATAAGGTGTGAGGGATTAGCTAATTGTTCAGCAATTCCGGTGACTATTCATTCCCCTCCCCTTGAAAACGTGCACAAAGTTCCAACGGAAATGATGGTCACTAGTGAAAACCATTTGGACCTCCTGTTTATAATCCTATGAAAGTTTTCCATCACTCCTGCACTTTGCTGTTGAACTTGCCTCTTGAGCTAAAATCAGGACCATTATGTTTTTCATATATTGCAGTATATTATTGTTAGAGAAGTAAGTACTCGCTAAAGAACATCATGATCCATCAATCTAATTATGTTCGCCACACTAACAATTGAAGAGTTCAGTTTAGTCTACCATATTTATTAGTTGGCTTGCGCCCAAGCTGTTGAGATTGATTTCTCCCTTCATTTTTGCCAGATCAATAAAGCTGCTCTAGCACAAGCAGTGCACAGCATCTCAAGCAACTGCTTGCTCTCTGTAAATAAATGGCCTGATAAAACAGCAGGTAGAGAGAAGCAAGATAGAGACCAAATTAGATTCCAAAGTTGATGTATTTACTGCAACCTGTAACCATTTCTTTCTCCGTAAATTGAGGATGGATTGTCACAGCAGTAAGGCAAACATCATTTTTAAGATTTAAAATATTGTTGATTTGACACTTCAGAACATCTGCCCTCTTGTCCCTCAAAGGAAGGTTATATGAGACCTAATCAATTTAAAGTCAAGCTCATTTCTATCTATTGTAACTCTACCAAAGTATGAAGTGAAATCCTATTTTCAATTTGCAAGTTTAATGGCAATGATACAAAAAAATTCAGATTTGTCCCAATGTTAATTATTTCATCAACATTGACACTTGTAAATGAGATATTTGGGTGAAATTATTAGAGCAAAGCCTTCATCCAGAGTGAAAGTAACATAATGAAATGAAGTTGTGTGATTTCCTGAAATGTGCTCAGAGAATTCACTCTTAAGCCCATTTTGTCTGCAGCTATGACTCCACATCTCTATTCTCCGAGTTTCTTTTACTTACTGGTGTTTCCCACGTTACTCTCTCCCAAAATCCCATTCAATCAGAGGTCAACTTTGCGCTCAGCACCAAGACTAACTTCATCAAAGTCACCAATGACATTCCTTGTAAATGTGATTGTGTTGCCTAACCTACTTTGTCCTTCTCAAATTATTTGTGATGCTTGATATGGTCAATCACTCTATTTTTCATTTTCTCCTCCTTGATGATCCACCTTTGGTATACTGTTTTCACATTGTTCCAACTTCATCTATTTCAATAGCCAATACATTCTGGTTCTGGTGACTCTGGAGACTCTGGAGACGTTCTGAGACTCTGGAGAGAGTGCAAAGGAGGTTTACCAGGATGCTGCCTGGTATGGAAGGTCTGAGCTACGAGGACAGGTTAGGCAAATTAGGGCTGTTTTCCTTAGAAAGACGTAGACTTAGAGGAGATCTAATAGAGGTGTACAAGATTATGAGGGGTATAGATAAAGTAAACAGGGTTAAGCTTTTTCCCAGGATGGACTCAAATAACATGAGGGGTCACGGGCTTAGGGTGAGGGGGGTAAGGTATAATTTGGATGCTAGAGGTAGTTTTTTCACACAGAGAGTGGTGGGGGTATGGAATGTGCTGCCAAGTAAAGTGGTGGAGGCAGGCACTCTGGAGTTATTTAAGAAATACTTAACTGGGCACATGAACAGAATGGGAATGGAGGGGTATAGAAAACTGATTTAAAATAGGGATCATGAGCCTTGGGAGTCCCTGGGAAATGTGTAAATAGATGATGATATTGATGTTTTTATCCTACAGGTGCTTTGGTTCGCCTTGTTGTCTAACAAGGGGCATACCACACGATGGGTCGTGAGAGGACTGCTCTTGGATTATTTTTCAAGAGTATCCTAGTGCTTCATGTCGTTAGTGTACGCTTGACCTGGACCATTTGATGGGCAACACGACAGCTCAGTGATTATCGCTGTGATATGCAGATACATGGATTTGGGCCTGTGTCTGTAGGAGTTTGCGCATTCTCCCCGTGCTTGTGTGGGTTTTCTCCGGACATTCCGGTTTCCTCCCACATCCCAAAGATGTGCTCTTAGGCTAATTGGCAAAACAAATTCTCCCTAAATTGTCTCAAATTTGGTTTTTAATCCATAGATCTATAAACATAGGCAGGGATCACGGATAGTGGTGGGAACATCGGGGTGGTGGCACGGGCTCGTTGGGCCGAAGGGCCTGTTTCCTGTGCTGTTTTGTTCTTTGTTCTTTGTACATCTCAAGCAATGATTTCTCCTTTCAGTCCACTAAGTCACCTCCATACTATCTGCAAAGTTGTATCATTGGCACCTTCCTTTCCTTGTTTATCTCTTTCCACACGAACATCCCCCTCCTGCTTATAGCTATTCCAACCAGAAGATTTCTGTCGTGGTATGTCACAATCGTCTGTCTTTCAACATCCTCAGATATCTGTTGAGGCTCGTCCATAACTTCTCTGTGATGTCCATCATCCAACTCTGTCTAGTTTCACCTCTCTTTCTCCTCCACTTTATCCTCGAAAAGTGTGTTTCAGCTATTATTAAAAGCCCAAAATACTGATGTCACTTTTTAAAAAAATTCTTCTTGTTCTTGCATTTTCAAGCAGCTCTTCAATTGTTTGTATATCTGAAGCAGAAGATTTAGCAACTACATTTCAAAGGCCTCTATTTTCATCTACAGATCTTTATGTGTTGTTCAGTTTTCTTATATGTACCAACAATTAGATAAAGTGTAGAATATTTGGCAGTGCAGAACTTGAGTGCTGCTGAAAAAGAATCATGTTGATATTTTTCATCTTGCAGTTATCAGGACATCATAAGACCATAAGACATAGGAGTAGAATTAGGCCACTCGGCCCACAGAATCTGCTCCACTATTCAATCATGACTGATGTTTTTCCCATCCCCATTCTCCTGGCTTTTTCACATGACCCCTGATCCCCTTATTAATCAAGAAATATCAATATAAGGGGAAAGCAACAACAATTTATACAGTATGAGAAGAGAGTGCTAATTGGTTGATGCTGATTACTATGGAAAATGCATCAGATATTGGTGTCTGCCAAGAACTATTTGAAATTTAAACCAGACAGCTTGACCTGAATTGGTCAAGGCATTACCCTGAAGAATTAATCAGCAAATGACTGCTACTTACTTTGTTCAGCTGAAACAAATGCAATGGGTGCAGATGTTTTTGTTTGTCTGTAAAGAACAGGGACCTGTATCCTAATATATGCAACTTCCAGTACATCCAAATATGGCACACTGTGATCCTGACTGACAAACTTAAATTATTGTCAGTCTAAGTCTTAGTGTACCAAGGATCATTTAGCAAATGCTGTCCAATCACAGAATCGCATCTAATGTTTGACACTGCGGTTTGTGTTTTGCAAGCAAGGGCTGGTTGGACACGATCTGTACTTTGCCCATTGCAAACTGCAGAAAAGACATTCTGTTTGACATGATATAGCCAGACTGTATAGCTTATATACCTGGCATCACATCGGCACTGACCATGCGCATCTGATGTCATATTAAAAAGTTCAGTGATAATAATTTTTTTTTCTGTTTAAATTCAATAAAGGTAGATGTTAGAAATTATTTAAGAATACATACTCACCTCAAATGATTAAAAAAAATTTGATCACAGTCAACAATAAACACATTAAACTTTTTTAATGAATGTCTCGTCTTTTTGCTTAGGGCAACATGGTCACACCGTGGTTAGCATTGGTGTTTCACACCATCAGGAACCTGGGCTTGATTCCCAGCTTGGTCACTATTTGTATGGAGTTTGCACATTCTCCCTGTGTCTGTGTGGATTTCCTCCGAGTGCTCCAGTTTCCTCCCACAGTCCAAAGATGTGCGGGTTAGGTGAATTGGCCATGCTGATTTTCCATTAATGTCAGGGGGACCAGCTGGGATAAATGTATGGGGATAGGGCTTGGATGGGATTGTGGTCAATGCAGACTTAATAGGCCGAATGGTTTCCTTCTGCACTGTAAGATTCTATGTTCTCTGTTCTATATCTCAAATCATTTGTAATATATAGATGAAAGCAAATTACTGCGGATCCTGGAATCTGAAACCAAAACAGAAAACGCTGGAAAATCTTTGCAAGTCTGGCAACATCTGTTAGGAGAGAAAACAGCTGACATTTCAAGTCCAGATGATCCTTTCCAAAGGCAATAGTTAATGGGAGATATTTATAGTGAAGGGTAAGGGAATGAAAGTTGAATCATAGCACAAAAATAAGGAGAATGGCTACTAATGGCAGTCCAAAGAGAGAAGAGAAAGTATGGATCGCCAAATGGCAGAAACGCTGAAATTATTTGGATTCTGAACTTTCTAATTCACAGACAATTAGTAAGATTAGGCAACACTACCTTCTCCATAATCATCCTCAATACCAGTGCCCCACAAGGCTGTTTTCTCAGCCTTCTTATATACTCCTTATACATCTCTGACTGTGTGGCCAAATTCCACTCCAATCTGATTTGCAAATTTGCCGACGACACCACCATCATGGGTCGGATCTCAAACAATGATGATTCAGAGTTCAGGAATGAGATAGAGAATCTGGTGAACTGGTGCAACAACAATAATCTCTCCCTCAATGTTAATAAAACGAGAGAGATTGTCATTGACTTCAGGAAGCATAAAGGAGAATATGTTCCAGTTTACATCAACAGGAATGATGTAGAATGCGTTGAGAGCAACAAATTTTTAGGTATCCAGATCACCAGGTTCCCCCCCTTCCCCACGTCTTCTCATGTCCCCCCACTATAGTTAGGAAAGCCCAGCAATGCCTCTACTTTCTCAAAAGACTAAGGAAATTTGGCCTATCAGCTACGACTCTCACCAATTTTTACAGATGCACCATAGAAAGCATTCTTTCTGGTTGTATCACAGCTTGGTATGGCTCCTGCTCTGTCCAAGACCACAAGGAATTACAATAGATTGTGAATGTAGCCTAATCTATAATGCTAACCAGCCTCCCGATAATTGACTCTGTCTACACTTCTCGCTGCCTCAGCAAAGCAGCCAGCATAATTAACAACCCCCTGCATCCCAGACATTCTCTGTTCCACCTTCTTCTGTCAGGAAAAAGATACAAGAGTCTGAGGTTACACATCAACCAGCTGAAGAACAGATTCTTCCCTACTGCTGTCAGACTTTTGAATGGACTTACCTTGCATTAAGTTGATCTTTCTCTACACTCTAACTATGACTTTGACACTTCATTCTGCACTCTCTTGTTTCCTTCTCTTTGAACGGTATGTTTTGTTTGTATTGCGCACAAGAAACAATACTTTTCACTATGTTAATACATGTGACTAAAATAAATCAAATCAAATCAGAAGATAGCTGTGACAGATGAAGATGTGGGGAAGTGGTGGGGGGAGATGGGTGAGAGAGAGGTAAAATTGAGAAAATGGGGGAAAGGGGAAGCAAAGGCGGAGAAAAGATAAGGAAAAGAGGACAAAATAGGGGAAAAAGTTGGGGGAAGAAAAATAAAGGAAGAGAATAAAGAAATAAAAGATAGCGAACAGATAAAAATTAAATAAAGTGAAAAGAAAGGAGTCAAGGTGGGGTAGAGCTAATCATCTGAAGTTGTTGAATTCAGTGTTGAGACCAGAAGGCTGTAACGTGCCTAGCCGAAAGATGAGATGCTGTTCCTCCAGTTTGCTTTGAATTTCATTAGAACATTGCAGCAGGCCAAGAGCAGACATGTGGGCATGAAAGCAGGATTGAGTGTTAAATTGGCAAGCAGTGAAAAGATCAGGATCCTGATTACGCACAGAACAGAGGTGCTCAGCAATTTGATCACCCAGTCTACGTTTGGTCTCTCTATGGAGGAGACCATACTGGGAGCAGCGAATACAACATAATCAATGCATGCACTTGGAATATATACTTTGGGATATACTGAGTATAAAACTTAGAAATATAAAACTAGAAACAGCAATAGGCCATTTGGCCCTTTGAGCCTGCTCCGCCATTCATTTTGATCATGGCTGATCATCAAATTCAATATCCTGATATCTCTTTCCTCCCAGATCCCCTGATCCCTTCAGCCCCAATATAATTTTCTGTTAGCATTTATTTTTCTGTTTCTCCATGGTCAGATATTCTGTTATTTCTTCAACTATGCTTGCAGACTGGAACTTTTCCTGTACTTAATAAAAACATTCTTTAACCTCTGATATTATAATGTTTTGTCAATCATTTACATCTATATCTTGATGGATCCAACATTTTGGACCATCATACAATTCACTTCTATTTTCTGTTCATCGTTTTGCCACTACATTACTTTTAAATAATATTTTTCTATTTTTGTCTTCAAAGCACTCGCTGGCTGAAGTTCTCCGATCTTTCTTGCAGTTAGGATTATATGGTCCTGTTGCTGTGAATGATGATTTGGCTGAGCAGTTGTGGTAGTGGGGCGTGCAAGACCAGAGAATTACAGCCGCTATCTCATCTGGACAAGTTGGCTTGAATTTTGTCAGCAAATTTTCTCTTGTATTAACGCTGGCAGAAGACATGCAGAAGTTACTAGAAAAAGACAGGAATTTGTACCATAACCATTTCAGAATTTTCTAGCTTGTCTTGTAAGAATCAAAACTCGACGTGCCAGTTCAAAGACAAATGTTTTGAAGGTTGTGGAACCAGATCAGCGTCCCCATCCCTGTGATTTCCACATTCTCTGACACTGTACACTAGTGTTATATTTGGGTTCTGTAGCCCGGTGCTGTGATTTGATTTATTATTGTATCATGAAAAGTATTGTTTCTTGTGCACCCTTCAGACAAAACATACTGTTCATAGAGAAGGAAACAAGAAAGTGCAGAATATAATGTTAGTCATAGCTAGGGTGTGGAGAAAGATCAACTTAATGCAAGGTAAGTCCATTCAAAAATTTGACAACAGCAGGGAAGAAGGTGTTCTTGAATCAGTTTGTACATGACCTCAGATTTTTGTCTCTTTTTCCCAAAGGAAGAAGGTAGAAGAGAGAATGCCTGGGCTACATGGGGTTGTTAATTATGCTGGCTGCTTCGCTGAGGCAGTGGGAAGTGTACACAGAGTCAATGGATGAAAAGTTGATTTGCATGATAGATTGGGCTACATTGATGACCTTTTCTCATTCCTTGCGGTCTTGGGTGGAGCAGGAGCCATACTAAGCTGTGATACAACCAGAAAGAATGCTTTATATGGGTCATCTGTAAAAGTTGATGAGAGTTGTAGCTGACATGCCAAGTTCCCTTAATCTGCTGAGAAAGTAGAGGCATTGGTGGGCTTTCTTCGCTATAGTGCCGGCATGAAGGGACCAGGACTGGCTTGTTAGCGATCTGGACATCTAAAATCTTGAACCCTTTCTACTTCATCCCTGTTGATGTAGACAGGGGCATGTTCTGCTTTATGCTTCCTGAATTCGATGACAATCTCCTTCATTTTGTTGATATTGAGGGAGAGATTATTGTTGCCAGTTCACCAGACTCTCTATCTCATTCCTGTGCTTTGTCTCATCATTATTTGAAATCCTACCCACTACATTGGTGTCAACAGCAAACTTGAAAATCAAATTGGTGGGGAATTTGGTCACACAGTCATAGGTGTATGAAGAATATAGTAGGAGGCTGATTACACAGTCTTGTGAGGCATCGATGTTGAGTATGATTGTGGAGGAGGTGTTGTTGCCTATCTTATTAATTACGGTCTGTGAGTTAAAGAGTTCGGATCCAGCCACAGAGAGAGGAGCTGAAGCCCAGGCTATGGAGTTTGGAGATGAGTTTCGTAGAATAATGGCGTTGAAGACTGAGCTATAGTCAATCAGTAGGAGTCTGACATAGGTGTCTGTGTTATCTAAGTGTTCCAGGGTTGAATGCAGGGCCATGGAGACGGCGTCAGCTGTGGATCTTTTGTGGCAGTAAGCAAATTGTAGGTAGGTAGTCCAGGAGGTTGGAATTGATTTGTGCCATGGCTAACATTTCAAAGCTCTTCGTAATGATGGATGTCAGAGCCACCAACCAATATTCATTAAGGCTCGCTGCTTGATTTTTCTTAGGTACCGGGATAATGGTCATCTTCTTCTGTAAATTCAAATATCCTGCCTTCCAATGAGACATCGGTGATCTGGATTCCTGATCTGTGAGTTACCACATCAAAAAATGTTGACCTGTTACAAAATGTTGACCTGTTCACTAATGTCCTTTAGGGAAGGAAATCTGCTGTCCTTACCTGGTCTGGCCTACATGTGACTCCAGAGCCACAGCAATGTTGCTCACTCTCAACTGCCCTCAGGCAATGAAGGATAGGCAATAAATGCTGTACAGCTGGCAATGCTCATGTCCCATGAATGAATCTTTTAAGATGGCCAAAAGGAGCGGGGCTAGGTAGTTTAAGTGTAGTCTGGGGAACTCATCACATAGTAGTTGAAAATGTTGGATCCTCCAGGTGCATGCATGAGCAGGCACTAGCAATATGTTCACAAGTGCCCATCTGTCCTATGTGACCTCACAAACTTTGGGCACTAGTACTCTGGATCTGGCATACCCACTGCAATCATGGCTTGCAGATGTTCAGGTTATTATCCTCAAACATAGGATCATTTTTGTATTGTGTACAATATCCAGCTCTATCTCTCCAACACTATCTTTTAATTCTATATCTAGCCCAATTTAAAAAAACTGCCTACCTGGTATCAAGTCATGATGAGCTAAAACTTGTTCTAGTTGAAGATTGGGAAGACCAAAGCCATTTTCTTCAATTCATGGTAAAAAAAATGCATACCTTTGTTCCAAACACCTCCTATCCCCCACAGCTTAAGTTGTGTTCTACTCAACATTATACACCATCCACCAAACATTGACATTTAATTTCCTTGAACGAAGCTCGTGAGCTACTTGGATTTGTTTCATTACACCAACTTCTCATGCTCTCCTTTCTCAATCTGTCTAACCTGTTTTAACTATTAAGGATTGGAAGCGATGACAAGATCTTTCCCTCTTTTCACCCCAAAAGGCAGGTATGTTTTAAAAGACTGTTTTAAAACCTTGAGTGCTGGACTGCTAGGAAAAGACAATGATAGTTTTTCTCTTACGTTTCTTTAAAAAAAAGGTAGATGTTAACTACCTAACATCTGAAGTATATTTGCAACAGTATCCACACACGTACGCTCACACATTCACTCACAAGAAAAGATGGTTACAAAAGAGATAACATGCACTTAGGTTTTGAAAATCCAAACTTATTCTCATCGACTTCTTACAAGATGTTTGAACTGTTGCAGAACCTTAATTCCTGTTCATTGAAAAAGTAAAAGTTGGAAATTTATGGAGATGGAAGAAAAATGGCTTCCTGCTTGTAATAGAAGATTTCTCTGGTTTCACTCCAGTCAAGGTGCAGTCAAACCTGAGCAGTGAAAACATGTTTGATTCTACAAAAAGAGGGATAAAAATGCCATCCTGAATTCTCTCCCTTTCAATGGATCTCAGGAAAGGTCTGGATCTATTCTTTTTCTCTCTTTCTGCTACAAATATGTGTCTTATTAAATGTTATCAGGAACATAGGTCAGAATTTTGCACTCCCAGGGGGGAGCACAGTCGTCCTGGAAATGCATGAAGTTGTGTGAGAAGAGGTTGGGCATGCATCCCGGTATCATTGTGCACTCCTGCGATATTTTTGTTGGTGAGCATAGGATCAGACAATTAGGGGTGGTCACTTAAATGATTAAAAAGTACCATTGACCAGAATATTACGTTGCCTGTGTGATTTTTAGATCAACGCATAGGCAATACAGGCAGAAGGCCAATCTGTTTTTATCACTTTATCATCCAAGTACAGGATAAAAGGGGCATGAACAAAGGCAGGCTGAGGTGGTAAGGGGTATTGGGAGTTTGGTGAAGGTTTAGTTTAGAGAGTTATGAGCATTTTCAGTGCTTTAATTTGGAGCTTTCAGAACATTTCTGTGTTGTACATATAAAAATTGAGTACCTCTGACACCTTCCATGCACGTGTTAGCCCTCTTTACATCTCTGCAGATGGGTATAGTGTACTCAGCAAGGAGTATCTCCTCTGAGGAGGAAGACAGGTGTTAGCGCAAGTGGGCGGACATGACTACTATGGAATCAGGATCAGGTTCAACAGCGGAACAGTTTTATTTTAACATCGATAGAGGTGCAGTCAGGACATACAAACAGAACTGTCTCAAAAGCATTCTAAAGGTCTGCCGCAATGGGCTACATTTATACTCAAACTTCGACACCTTGCACGATTCAAAAGTTGATGTTTTGTTTACAGTATTTGACTCTGACCATTCTGTTTTGACGTTTTCAAGTATTGTATCGATGTTTTTAAGTGTGTATTAATCGTTTCTGTCTGATGGGTTTATCAATGGTCTAGAATCTCTGGGGTTTGAACAATGGGTGTTTGACAGTTCTGAGGACGTTTGTGGGGCCAGGGATGCTTCCTTACTTATGCTAATCCTTAAGTGTCTCCAAAGAGAGTTACTTGATTAGATCAGAGGTGCTGATTTGGTTGGTTGGGGGTGTACTTTTAATTTAGTTTCTGTAGGCACCATTCTGTCTGGTTCCCTTTGTGTGCTTGCCCTCGTTTGCATTTTAAAAACGTGTCTTTTGCCTGCTAGTCCATGTCTGTTCCCTTGTGACCTTTAGTGGGGAGGTTCTGAGTGCAACTTTTGTCTGCTTCCATATTGTGTACCCAATTTCAGAAAATGTGTTGTCCGATAACACAGGGATTTTAGAGAGAGGAGGCCAAGTGGTCACAGATATCATCTCAGAGCAGAGGTGCAGAAACAGGGTGTTCAGGGCCAGCAGGGAGGGCAAGGAGGACATCCTCACAGAAAACACCAGTACCCAGCTGCCAGGATGTACAGGATGTCAACCAAATACCTTGAAATGACTGAGGTCCAGTGCAGCAGGAGGCTATAGCTTGCAAGGGAAGTCGTCAAGACAATATACCGGATGTTTGGTCTAGAGATAATCTCCAAATGTGAATGGACACCCAATGCCCATGGCATTCAAGGTCATTGTTGCATTTAACTTATATGCCTCTGGATCTTTCCAGAGCTCAGGGGGTGATCTTTGCAGAGTTTCCTAGTCAGCTACATACAGCTGTGTCAAGTTGGTGACTAACGCTCTGTTCAGGCAGATGAGAATATTCATCGATTTCAGGATGGATCAAGTCAGCCAGGTTGAGTGGACCAGAGACTTCACTGTAAGTGCAGGTTTCCTCCACATCCAGACTGCAATTGAATGTACCCATGTGATCATCAAGGTGCCTTTGTTAATAGGAAGGGGTTTCTTTCCATGAATGTTTGTAACAACAAGACTCAGATTCTACAGTCCTGTGCAAGGCACCTTGGCAGCTCTCACAATGCCTACATACTGCACCATTTACAGATGCCAAGGCCGTTCACAGTTCCAGTTCACCTCGACGGATAGTGTCAAGAATTCTCCTTGGAAAAAATGGCTGATGATGCCTCTCAGGCACTGAAGAACACAGGCTGAGAAGAGGTACAGTCGCTGCCATTTTCCCACAAGAATAGAGGCGAAGAGGAAAACAGGCCTGCTGAAAATGAGCTTCGGATGCCTGGACCACTCCAGGGGTGCCCTGCAAAATCCGCCACAGCGAGTGTCACTCATCATCATTGTCTGCTTTACTCTGTATAATTTTGCAACAGGTTGCCATTAGACTCAGTGCCTTCCACGATCCCATATCATTGGCACTGCTGATCCTATCCAGATGTACTTCATGTTGGTCCACTCAGGTAGCCAGCCAGCATAATATCGCAAGCAGTAATTGATCTTGTGCGGGATTGGGAAATGTGGCCTTTTTGGTCCAGCCCATGATGCACGTTCATCATGTACAAGTATGTGGATCTCTTCCTGCCATGTGAGCATAGGATCTGTTCTTCATTATCCTCACAAATAATTTCAGATAATCCGGCTATTGACACACAATAACATTCGAGTCTCACCCATTCACACATCCTTGTAATAGGATAAGGTCTCCTCACACCCATCCTTTGGAATTCTACTCTGAGTTTGAGAAGTCTGCAAGTCCATTATGAACTAATTTCTGCAATTACTTAGACAAAGGCAGCCATGAATCCACCGTCTGATTCATTTTAATGACTTGCCCAGAAATCATCCTAACTTCCAGGATTATGTACAATTCCAGATATATTGGCAGAAAAGGAAAGATCACCTGATTTCTCCTCTACATTTTGTTTCAAAAGTATCGCCTATTCTTTATTTTATATGAATATAGCATCCATTTTTCATAAATCTATGAATCAATATTGTATGTGTGGTACTATTCACACACAGTCTTCCTCTCATTATATCCTCTTTTGTTTCACACTGCTATAATTTCCATCATGTAATTTCCTCCTGTCGTCCACCCAGCACTTTACAGCTTATTATTTTTATTTTCTTGTACCTGTTATCCTACATTCAATTTCCTTCTTAAATTCTGTTCACTTGTAATGCCTTCCGGGTCTAATGAATAAGATGGAAGGTCAGTGAGAAAGCATCAAAAAAGAACTGACATAAGTAATTGAGCATGGAGTGGTAATCCAGTGTCAATTGTTAATACAAGGAAGTTACAGCCTGGGATCTCAGGAATGCAACATTGAAATGTGCATGTTTCCTAAATGGTGCATGAGCGTATAGCCTTCTGAATACAACAGATTGGTTCAAGATTGACACAGAATGTGCATTTGTTAAGATTTCAGCAAGGTCAAAGCTTCAGAATGAAGTGAATTGCACACCTTCATTCAGAATCCACATCTAATTGAGAAGAACTTTGTTCAGTTCGGCTTTATTTCTCCAACAAGTTAATTTTGTTTCTTATTTGTTATGGTAATAAGTAATCCAAAATATGATAGCTTTGATTAATTAATAAGGATATTAAGGCATTAAAATAAATTGCAACCATTAAAGATGGGGATAATACCGTGGAATCTTTAAATGAATAGTTACAAGCAAAATTTCAGCTGCTTTTTCTTGTGTTTAGAAAAGGTTCCTACGGCACTATTTGAAAAAGAGCAGGAAGGTATCCAGGTTAATGTTATTTCCTTAATCATTTCTTTCTGTGGCACACTCCTAATGCTCATTGAGCGCAGCATTAATCTGTACAATGAAACTTACTTCACTGGAAAATAATAATTGATTGTTTATGGTACTTTGATGTTTTGATTTGATAAAGTTCTACAAAACTACAAAGCGTGTATTTATTTATAATGTCTTTCTCATGAGGCATTTAAACAATGTAAAGTTGTTTTTGCAGTAGTATCAAATGCCCAATCCTCATAGTTATGCATACTCTGTATCTCATCAACAAATGGCATTTATTGAATAGTACTTTCAGCCTGAAACCTATTGATTTTGCAGTCAAACCACTTACTGCACTAGGAACAATCATTACTTTTAACTAAACGTATATGTGTAGCAAATCAATAAGTGTTCCTTGGAGATTTGGGTTAAGCTCCATTTCATAACAATATGGGTTAGCTGTATTGAAAAACATTTATTTCTACCAAGTCCATGTTTCCAGGTCATATCTTAATTATTCATAAAACAAACACTTTAAATTGTATTTTCAAAACGTTGATTCAGGAAAAGGGTCATAGATAAATCTAAAATTTATACTATTTTTGACAAGTTGTTTGAAATTTGCCCATAATTTGTTAGAGTATCAGGTTCTGATTGAAAACCCATGTTTAGGATAGATCATCTGACACTGAGCAAAAAGAAGTTGGGGCCATGGTTTACACCATCAAACTGGAGGGGTGGCCTAACAGAGCCAGCAAGGCCAACTCCACAGAGATTGACGCACCATCTTAAAAGGCTGTCCTGAACTGAGCTAAAAATAAATTTACCACAGCCCGCTTCATAGAAATGGAGAACACTTCCACAAGCCTCGGAAAATCTCCTTTGGTTCTCCACCACCATACAAGCAATGGGGCTCCCCCTTCTCCCCAGCAATAATAACAAGAAACATCCCCCATTGGGCTCTCTAAAAGGTCCACCCCAATACTGCCCCCAGCACATGTTGGCAATGTCAGGTTGGTGCTGCCATTGTCACTGAAGGTAGTGACAACCAAGACCTTTTTTTTTCAAACTTTATTTCAAGTTTAAATGCTTTGGGGGGCAATTTTCCTAAGGAGGTGGATTTGTATGTTTGTGGGAAGTGCAAACATCAAAATTGTAGTTGGCTTGGAATCCCAAAATTATCTTGCTCTCTTCCGAAATTCACCAGTCTGGGACTGAATATGAGTGGGGAACTCCTTGCAAAGCAGTTGGGTAAAAAATTAAAATATTCAAATAGCTCACTAATGCCAAATCCTGACTTTAACAACCAAGAAACCTGTTTCCCAAACATTCTAGGATAAACGAGATGACTGCATAGAGAGAGGGATATTTTTGGTGAAACTGACAGGCTGGGAAGGCTTACATTAATAAAAATGAAGAGCTGTAGCTGTAATCAAGAGAGAGGTTACTGCTGACAGAACTCTTTCAAAAAGAAATCCTGGATGCTGTTGATTTTCTTTAATATTACTGGAGTTGTTATCATCTAGGCAAGTGAAGAGTATTCCATCAAACTCCTGACTTGTGCCTTGTAGGTGACACTTCAGAGAGTGTGGATACTAGTTAGGCTCCATAGAATTCTAAACTTTTGATGTTCTTTTGTAGCCATAGTATTTATATGGTTGGTTCAGTTCAGTTTCTGGTAAAGAGATCTTCATCACTGAGGGTGGAAATATTTGTGTGGAGACTCTTTCTTCTATTAGTTGCTTAAATGAACACCATAATTCATCATCGGTTCATCCCATGGCTGCAGTGCTTTAATATCATCTGATAGTTGTGAGATGCACAAAAATCCCTTTGTTTGGCATGCAATTAGATGTTTGTTGTATCTCTATTAATCCCAATTCAAGTAATATTCTTCTTGCAGACTTAAACTCTTCCCCAAAAATAATTAGCAAACAACATATGCTTTCATGTTTTTACTTGTTAACAAATCTGGAGAGGGAGAGAGAGAGAGATAGCAAGGCAGAAGGACACCTCTCTCCTGACAGCCCCAGACAGCTCTCTCCCTCCAGAGAGAGAGAGACAGACACAGAAAGATCTCAGGCTTCTTTCAGGATCAGGCTGAAACTGATTGTCCTAAAATAAAACAGAACCAAGCTTGGCTCTGCACATGCACATGATTCTGTCTCAACACAATGAAAGACCTACTCTGAAACTCTTGGGGAAAAACCAAAACAAACAAAAATGCATCAACCCAAAATTCAATTCTGATTTATATTGTGTTCACAGGCTGGGAATACAGGCTAATGATTGATTTTAGTGGGGAAAATGAATTGTTTTTACACAATCTATTCCCTCACTAAAATCAATCATTAGCCTGTATTCCCAGCATGTGAACATTATTTAAACCAGAACTGAATTTTAAACACACTCTTTACAAGAAATATGATAAAGTACATTTCTTAAAGGAACAGTATTATCACAACTACCTGATCGAAACATATAAGATGATTAGAGGTTTAGATAGGGTGGACAGTGATAGCCTTTTTCCTAGGATGGAAAAAGCTAGCACGAGGGGACACAGCTTTAAATTAAGGGGTGATAGTTATAGGACGGATATCAGAGGTAGGTTCTTTACCCAAAGGGTGGTTCGGGAGTGGAATGCCCTGCCTGCAGCAGTTGTAGATGCGCCAAGTTTGGTGGCGTTTAAGAGGTTAGTTGATAAGTATATGGAAGAGAAGGGAATGGTTTAGTTTGGAGGGGCATTGCTTTTTATATTGGTCGGCGCAACATCGAAGGCCGAAGGGCCTGTTCTGTGCTGTAGTGTTCTATGTTCTATGTTCTATGTACAACTATGATACAGACTATACTTTTGGAGCCTTTAATTTTACTATACGACCATTTGGTTTTCTGTAATTTTCATTCAAGTTGCTGCTTTATTTAATTTTTTAGAACATTGATATTTTAATTTCATTGTTTAACTATTTTAGTTTTCAATGCCATCTGCTTCTGTATTTAATTAGCTTTAATTAATTAGTTTGAAAGGATCTCAATTTCAAATGGCATTTAAGTCTATTTATCATTTGACCATCCTCATTTCAAAATCAGTTTTCCTAAACTAACTGATGTTCACTTTCTTAATGGCTGCTACTCATAAAAGATACCAAATTCAATTATCGAGGGCCATGTATTCCTGCAGATTTTCATCTGTATCAGGCAAATAATTGATTATGTATGTCCTCTCCCTTGTCTTGTGTAATGAAGCGATCGTGTTTTAGCTCATTATTTGAAATTTTGGAATAACCTTTTCCTCTTTCATAGAAATGTAAAAAGTAGAAGCACGAATGGGTCATTTAGCCCTTTGAGTCTGCTCTTCTATTCATTTTGATCATGGCTGATCAGCAAAATCGATAAACTGATCCTGTTTTCCCTCATATCCCTTGATCTCTTTAATCTCAAGAGCTACATCTAATTTCATTTTGAAACCACGCATTTTTTTACTCAACTACTTTCTATGGTACTGAATTCCACAGATTAACCACTCTCTGGGCCTGATTTTATCATTTTGATTCTAAGTGCTGAATCTGGGTGCATAAACCCTATCTTCAGGCACCTCCATATGCACTCAGCCTGAAAAAAATTGTGAATCTGAGTCACGTGTGGGTGGAGCTTTTTGCACTCAAAACACTGCTGCTCTGATGGGAGCCCTCAACTGCACATGCACAATAAAAAAAATTGAAAAATGTCCCCTAGTACATTGCTCCCAGGCTGCAAAAAGCAGATAAAGCAACCCAGGAGCAATGGCCCTCACACTCATCTCCCATCCCCACAGCATAATTGTGATTGCGAACCTGCCCCACATCCCCTCTATCAATCGCCCTCAAAGTGGCAGTGGACCCCCTCTTCTACCCCTGCAACTGCCTATAAAGTGGCAGTGGAGCCCTCCATCTTCTCTCCCCTTCCCCCCCACACCCCACCACACCAGAAATCTATCTGGCTTTCTTCCTTCTCTCCACCAGAGAACAATCTAGCCTCCCTCCTCTCACCCCCACCAGAAAATGATTGGGCCTCCCTCCTCTCCCTTCCCCAGCAAAAAACGATCAGGCCTCCTGCCTCCTCTTCCTCCCCCCGCCCTCCCACCAGAGATATATCTGACTCGCCTCCACCTCCCACCAGAGATACATCGACCCAAGTCCCTCCTCCGCCCCCTTTCACCAGAGAATAATCTGGCCCACCTCCTCCATCCTTTCCCCATCACCAATCTGAGTCAGAGAGCCACTGAAAGCTCTGAACATACCTCTTCAGAAGCTGGAGCACCTGCAACACACCAAGCATATCTGTTTCGCGCTGAATCTGGAAGGGCAAACATGCTAGTAAAGGGGAAATGCCGGCAAGTTTGGGTTGGCCCATTAAATCAGTTTAAATGCAAACAAATGCATTTCTATTCATCTTACGCTCGACTTTACCAAGTTTTTGTGCCCAAAAACAGGCGCAGCACAGTGGTAAAATTGGGCCCTCTGGGTGAAAATTCAATTCTAGTCTAAATTAGTTGGAGTTCTCTCATAATTACAATTTAATTTTCTCCCAGTCAATATTTAGCATTTCCTTTCATACATCAGTTTTATGTGACCTTAGTTTTCCTCAGAATATAGTTTTTGGATGATGTTTTTTATAACTAGGAAAGTACTTAATCCAAACAGGAATGGTGTGCTCCAGAAAAGAATGAAAAATTACCTTTGATGATGTTATCATGCAAGCACTTAACATACACATATCAAATTCCTTCCCTTGTTATCTTAATAGAGGCAGTGACCTGTTTAAAATAAACAGGTTAGTGCCTTCATTAAAAAAAAGTAGAGAGGAATTTGGCAGAAGCAAGTCAAGCAATTGCAGAACCAACTTATCTCACCATGTCAACCTGAATGTTAGACAAAACACTAAACCTGACTACATCTGTGACTGTCTCAGATGTTGCACAAAAAATGGGATCAGGCTCCAGGTGGATTGGAATGCACAGCTGCAATCTAACCACCAACCCATTCACATTTAAGATAAAGTGCAATATTACCTGCAATTAAGAATTTTTAAATGCATTTTTTACAGTTGACATACTGTCCAAGATAAATGTATGCAATCAGTCTTAAATTAAGAAACCTGACTCCGTAAAATGATATTCAAAACTCCTGAATTGAAATTGTGATTTGAACATTTGGACTATGGTGAATATACAGCTCAGAGGGTGAATAGTAAATACATCACCAGAAATATTGGTCACTCATCACTGACTGCCGCCAATGAGATAAAAAATCCAATCAGAGAGCAACAGTTATCCCAGTTTCCTAGCTTTTACATTTAGAGTTGAGGAAGCAGGGATTCCCTTGGGCCACTGTCTGTGCAGAGTCGGCATGTTGTCCCAGTGTCCACATGAATTTCCTCTGAGTGCTCCAGTTTCCTCCCACAGTCCGAATGATGTGCTGGTTAGGTGCATTGGCTATGCTAAATTCTTCCTCCGTGTACCCGAACCTGAACAGATACCAGAGTGTGGTAACCTGGGGACTTTCACATAATTTCATTACAGTGTTAATGTAAGCTTACTTGCGACTAAGAAATAAACTTTAACTTAACTTTAACTGTGTCTCTGAATCATGCGGCTGCTAAAAAAATTGATGAGAAAATTATATTTTTGTTTAATATATAAGAATAATCCAGACTTTTTAAACAATTAGTTGTTGCTGATAAGGCTATGACTGTGTTCTCATATGCCACAAATTCATGCGTACATAAGGAGAGTGAAACCTGAGCTTCTTTGCACAGTAATTGAGTGTAATCTTTTGAAATACAAGAATCTGGATCAATTTACTGATGTATTGTCCATATCACCAATCTCTCCTGTAACCTTTATTGCAGAAAAGAGGAGCAGGAATCTATCAGAAACCCAATCGCTCCTAAGTTCTCTTCCAAGTTACACATCATTCCGATTTTGATATATATTGCCTGATAAGAAACTTCCATTTGCATGTTTCTGCTGCTGGAGGCACTTCAATATTTGAAACACAAACTGCTCATACACAGAAGCAATGTGATTTTACAGACCAAATTTCTACTCTTCTACCCATGGAACATTTTGAGTACCAGATATAGTATACCACAAACTACAATCATAGCTTCAGCAAATATTTAGGCAGGGATTGCAAAGTCTATGTTATCTATATACTTAATTAGAAGATAAAAAATAGTTGCATTTAGATAGTGGCCAGAATCCTGCAATGTCAGACCACCATCAGCCAAATCTATGTTCACTGCAGCAGGACAGGAGAATCACAGTCATGGGTGAGTTTGGAGAATTCATTCAATGTCTTTCACAACCCTGGATGTCCCAAAGAGCTTTAAAGCCAATGAAGTACTCTTGATGTATGGTCTCTGCTGTGAAGAGTGGGAATGGCAATTGAAGCAATTTTTGATCCATGCCTGCAAAACAATGGATGGGAATAGGATTCATGGGATTCTCTTCAAGATGAGATTATTGGGATAGCAATAAATTGCGGAATATGTATGATATACAATGCCACATTTGCTGGTTACTGGAAGGTCAAGGAATGGCGCCTGATATTTTGACACTTTACAGCATTTACATACAACTTGAGTTCAACAATTTCAGAGAATAAGCATTTTTGCAGATGATAACTGCTGGGGTAATGATTTTGTTGAACACTTAATGTCTCCTATCATGGACCATTCCCTTTGTCTTTTTCACACCCATCCCCCACCACACTGCTTATTTGCTGAACCCATGTCACACCTGCGGAGAAGGTGAGAGGGAAAAAGAAATCAAAACAGTGTCATTTTGGGTGCACTACCTGTAGCCAATATATCCAACTATGATAACAGTGAACATAAGACAAATTCATCCTCAAAATGGCCTCTAGGTAAAAATGCTGCAATAAAAGCCAGCACAAAACAAAACTTGCAATCCATATTTATAAATCAAAGCATTGCAACATTTCATAATAAATTTAACTAATTACCCTTTTACATTCCTTTACTGCCTGTTTTCCACGTGTCTTTACTTGTCCTATGGCCCTGCTACCCCAGTGACTGCCATGTGGCAGAGAGATGTTGTTGATTTTCAGTGAGGAGGCTCCAGATGGCTTTGAAGGATGAGTTCAATCAGTCCTAGTCCTAGAAGGCCCAACTTTGGACTTCATGACTTCGACATGGGCAGCAGCAGTTTTGGTTGGCTACAAAATACAACAAGGTTTGTCAACAATGTACTTACTCTCTCACCATAACAAAGGGAAAGCAAATTCTGGTCCACAGGCCCACTAGCAATCCCCCCGGAGGCTTGATTACAGCAATCCTACTAACATTTTGAAATGCAGATCGATGGACTGCTGTGTTGCATTGCAAATTCCTTCCATATTACTATCCACAGCTTTGAGGAAGTGGCATAGATTTGCTCAGCAGGAAGATGAACTTGAGTGAATGCAGTTTGATGCTGTCTGGCAGAAAGCAAAGTGATTTCAGTTAGACCTTCCACTACAGCAGGATATAGGTCAGTTGGAGACTTGGGTGGAGAGATGGCAGATGGAGTTTAATCCAGACAAATGTGAGGTAATGCATTTTTGAAGGTTTTATACAGATAGGAAATATACAGTAGATAGCAGAACCTTTAAGAGTTTGATAGGCAGAGGGATCTGAGTGTAGAGATACACAAGTCACTGAAAGTGGCAACACAAATGGACAGGGTAGCCAAGAAGGTATACAGCATGCTTACCTTCATCAGCTGGAGCACTGGATTTAACAATTGGCACATCATGTCACAGCTTTATAGAATCTTAGTTAGACTGCATTTGGAATATAGTCTTCAATTCTGGTCACCCACTACCAGAGGATGTGGACGTTTTGGAGAAGTGCAGCAAAGATTTACCAGGATGTTGCTGATATGGAGAACATCAGCAATGAGGAGAGTTGGAGAAACTTGATTTGTTTTCACTGGAACGATGGAGTTTGAGGGTTAATCTGATAGAAGTCTATAAGATTATGAGAGGCAGGGACAGAGTGGATAGTCAGAAGCTTTTTCCCAGGGTGGAAGAGTCAATTACTAAGAGGCACAAGTTTAAGATGTGAGAGGCAAGGTTTAAAGGAGATGTACAGGGCAGATTTTTTACACAGAAGGTGGTTGGTGCCTGGCGGAAGTAGTGGAAGTGGATACATTAGTGACTTTTAAGGGGCATCTTGACAAATACATAAATAGGATGGGAATAGAGGGACATAGTCCCTGGAAAGGTAGAGGGCTTTAGTTAAGTTGGCAGCATGGTCAGTGCAGGCTTGGAGGACCGAAGGCCCTGTTCCTGTGCTGTACTTTTCTTTGTTCTTTGTTCTTACAGCAAAGAGATGATGGGCGACTTCAGCATGTCTGCAATGGAGGCTGAAACATTAGTCATCAGATGCTGCATCATGGTTGAATACATGAGGATGTTAATAGAGTTGGCTGAATAATATGAGCTTCAAACTCTTGGTGAAGCCCTGGGTGAAGTTGATGCTGATTCTTCCATTCTCTTTGAGATTGACCACAGGCTTTCTGGCAGGTCCATCTATGTACTAACAGTTCATAAATGCATATCCGCAATGTTTCTCTGCATGCCTCTCCATCCAACCCCCAACACAAGTCTTCCGTAGTCATACCTACTACAGTTCTACAGTACCGTATGCATCTTCACCCTCAGATCAGCTGATACCTGTATTACTTTGAACCCTGCTTTGAAGATCATATGTGTCCGCTGTTTTTTCAGAAATCAGGCTCTTTGTGTATTATATGTAGTGGCAATAAATGATTGCAAACGATGTGCAGTAAATATTTGATTTGTAATTCATTTTGATAAGAAAAGAAATCTTCTAAATTTTTTAAGAGAGAGAAGGATGAACAGAAGTGAGGGGACAATCATGCCTGTCTCATCCATAAATGGTTAATTTGTTTTCAGGATGTGCCTACAGAATTTTTTTTAATTTTGTTTTTACTTTTTGGAAGATACAAAGGCACCTCACTACCAATGAAAAAATCTTTGAAGTGAAGGCTTTGTTGTAAATTAGAGAAAATTGGCAGCCAATTTGTGTTCAGCAAGGTTCCAGGAAGACAGTGACGTAAATGATAGGATAATGGGCTTGGAGTCAGGACAGGGAGGAATATTTTTAAAATCCGAAAATGAATCGTAATCTGTCCATTTTCAGGTAAGATGGATCTGGGATAGGGAATGGGCAGGGAACACACTCCCAAGGTTAATTATTTAAGTATTTTAATATGAAAAGCAGTCTCCAATTTCATTAATGGTAGCATGAGCTATGGTGAGGAAACTTTAAATCACATTGGTGATTTAGTAAACAACACGAATCACAATATACAGACAAGACCAGGACAGATGCAGGTCTCGTTCCAACAATTCCCAGACTCACACTGCAGGCTCCATCTATCTGAACCATACCCTAACATTTGATGGGAAGGTAATATGACCAACAAACGATCATCCCTTAAAGAGGCCATATTATTATAACCTACTTTCCAGGTTTAACAGTTGCCACTTGTTTTTCCAGATATTTGAAATCCTATGACAGAAGTGAGTTGAGGGCAGCTTCAGGGAGTTCTGCTTGTGGGGAGAAGATGCTTCCCCATGCCAGGCACATGATACTAACTTAGAATTAAAGTTATGAGTGTGAACTCCCGTGGATGGATCCCTTGTTCACCTGCAGTAACTCTGACGGAAGAACTAAAAAACTTAAAGTAATTAGGTGAATGATTCAAATGACCGATAAGGGATGAATTCCCAAGAAAGTTTTCTTAAGTTATGTTAAGTTCTTCATTTTTGTGAAGAACTCAGAAGCCAAAGACTTATCCTTTACAAAAGTGGACTATAAATAAATTATGTCACTTAGGATCATAGCATTTCTAATTTATGCTGTTCTGCCCCAATTTGCATATTTCAGCATTTTTTTGCCTCAGGTACTCAAATGTTACAAGCTATATCTTTATGGTACTTGGAGACTATCATCATTTGTGCCAACTGGAAAAACCTATTCATGAATCATGCTAATTAAACCAGTTATCTATATAAATTAGGTTAATTAGAAAATTAAGCATTTCCTTTCATCCAAAGTATCTAAATTAAATCTTTATGAAACTTGGAGAATATAATTGTCACACAATAAGGAATAAAACATTCACAAATTATGCTAATTAGATTAAATTCACATAAGTTAATTATGACACATATTATTCATAATGTTGATTCTCTCCCCACCCAATTGCTGCTGAGTGCAAAATTTGCACTTCCAATAATGAAAGTACTTTCAACGTCTCTGTCATTGATCTAGAATTTGCAGCACGGATTTAGCACAAAGTTGAACTAAAAGCATTTAAGGATAGAGAGATGATGTGCAAATGCAAGAACACATCAAGATCTATAAAAAGAATCTACAAAATATCTAATTAAGACAAAAATTCCCAAGACAATACCATACTAGGCCAAATCCAAGAACTTAAATTAGACATCCTATTTATGCATGAGGATTCACAAAGGTTTTGGATTTACTAACATTAAACAGGAAGGAAATAAAAATGGAAATAGATACAGGAGCAACTGTATTACTCATCTCAGAAAATATACATAATCAGAAGCTCAAACATCTACCATTAAAACCTTCAAATGTAATCCTGTGAATTTATACCAAAGAGGTTGTTCCATTGAAGGGATATATCATGGCTCAAATAGAAACTAATTGTCAATCAGCATAATTTGCACTGTACATTGGAATTTTCTTCACCCGTGGGGAGAAAATTAACATTATCAAGAACATGGTTAAACAAAACCAAGCTTAATGGGAGGGCAGTTAACCAATTGCTGGTGACAAGAACACACTACAAAGCATCCTAAAGAAGTCTAGGAAAATGTTCAAAACATTTCATTGTCTATGACTGGTGTTAATTGAATCTGATAGCACCCCTAGATGCTTACAAGCAAGAACTGTGCCACACGCAATTAAGCAAAAGTAGAAGTGGAACTAGAGAAACTAGTAAAGGAAGGAATGATTGAACCAATACCATGAGTGATTGGGCAACTTCGATCATCCCTGTCATTAAACCAGATGTTCTATAAGAATCTGTGATGCATCAAGATGACGATAAATCTAATGTGATGACCAGTACCTATTACCATGAATTGAGGACCTATTTGCTGGATTGTCTGGGGGTCAGAAGTTCAGTAAGTTTGACTTTTCTCAGGCATACTTCCAAATAAAGGTAATAACTGAATCACAGGCACTGGTGTGAACATCTACTGTTTGGAATAACATCAGCAACAATCTTACTCCAAAAATTCATGGATTAATCCAAAACGGCCTCAAGTGTGCCAATGCTAATTGGACAGGATTCTAATCATGAGCAAAAATGAACAAGAACTTTTACACAACTGAGAAGAAATACTGGAGCATTTAGAGAAGCACAATTTTCATGTTAAGAAAGAAAAATGTGAATTCTTCAAATCATCAATCAGTTATCTAGGTCACATAACAGACAAGGATGGCCTCCACAAAGAACCTAAGAAAATGACACCAATCCTAGAGGCACCAAAACCACAAAGAATATCATAGTTGCAATAATTTTTGGAATTAATCAATTATTATAAAAATTCATTCCAAATCTTGCAACAGTATTGAAACAATTTCATGTCTTATTGTGTGCTAACAAACAATAAATTGGGTAAAAGATTGAAAAGTACATATAAAGAAGTTAAAGATGCGCTGAAGATATCTAAAGTATTGGTCCATTTTAACCAAGAGTTGAAAATTCAAATAGCATGCAACACATCGCCCTATGGGATTCTTCAAGTTGTTTCACACATCATATCAGCAGGAGAAGAACGGCCAATAAGATTCGCGTCTTGAACTTTATCAAGCACTGAACAGAATTATGCTCAATTGAGGAAGCAAAGAACCCTATTGGTGAAATTATTTCACTCGTACCTGTGCAGGAGTTATTTCACTTTGTTGATTGACCTCAGGTCCATATATGGGAATTCCATCATCAAGTGCAAGTCATCTACAAAGATGAACTTTAATACTATCAGTGCATAATTATTATACCAAGTATAGGACATCCAAGCAACATACAAACACCAATGCCTTATTCAAATTGGCAAATCAGGATAAACCCAAATCACAGGATAGGTACATCAACATATTATTCTTTTCCCAGATAGAGAGCATACCAGTGTACCATCTCAGGTGGAAAATCACACGGGGAATGATCTGGTGATTGGAAATGTTAAAGACATGATCGGAAGAGAAACATCAGTGGACAAACAAAATACGAATCCTGAATTTAGATCTTATATCACAAGGGAACTTGAATTAACTGTCCAAAGTGGAGTACTGCTATGTGGGGTGGGGGCGGGGGGGGGGAGGTGGGGGAAGGAGGAGGGGGAGGACAAGAAGGAGGAGGGCGAGGATGGGGGGGATGGCGGGGAGACGGTGGGGGAGAGGGGCGTGAGGGGGTCAATCCTCCATGTTTGCAGAGCTGAATCCGGGATCAACTGCACAAAGGTAATCCAAAAGTAATAAGAATAAAAGAGCTTGTGAGAAGCTATCCTTGGTGGCTGGGACTTAACTCATAAATAGTAGAAAAAGTGGAGCAATGTCCTGTAATCGAATATGAAATGCTCCACCTCTACAACCACTTCATTTATGAGAATTGTCAAAACAACCATTTGCAGAAAATACACATAAACTTTGCAGGACAGATTGAAGGATGCATGTTTCTTGCCCTACTTGTCACACGTTCAAAATGGCCCAAAGTCACGATGAAGAAATCTACCAAGTTGGAAAGCACCATAAAGAAGTTAGATTAGCTATTTGAAATACCTGAACAATAGGTCAGTGATAATGGAACACAATTTACATTTAAGGAATTTGTGGATTAGCTTAAGAGCAATAGTGTACAGCGTATAAGGACTGCATTGTATACATCTGTCCAGTAATGGATTGGTGGAGAGGCTTGTACAGTCACTGAGGCATGCCATTAAACCGTCAAAAGCAGAGATTCATTACCCAGGAGCGTAAATTACTTTTTCATGTCCAATAGGGACACTGCTCATGCGACAACACAAAATTCATCAGTAATGTTGTTCTCGAGAAGGAAAGAGTATGAAATTCGATTTACTCATACCATCTAATAGTTCTACAATAGCAGAGCAGCAACAACAAGAGCAAGTTACTCACCATGGACAAACATCAAAACAGAGGAGTTTTAATCAAGGAGAAAGTGTTTTAGTGAGAAATGACTCCATAGGTGCAACCATTCTAGTAAGGATAGGTCCCAGCTCCAATTTCTTATATTGTACAATTTGAAGATGAGAAAATTTGGAGCAGACACACATCATTGCTTCAAAGGGTGAATTAGTGGAATCTGTATCAGAAAGGCTTATGTCAGACACCCATGGTTGTGAAATTCCTGAATCAAGAATTATATCATAATGGAATTCAGATTCTACTCTAATAAAACAATCCACATCTATGGAAGCCAACAAGGAGACAAGTTGACAAAATTGACAAGGAGACAAGTTGTCAAGTATCTGAAAATGATGTACCTCCCGCATGGGAGGTTAGTTAGGAAGGTTCAGTTGCTAGGTACACATGGAAAGGTAGTAAATTGGATTATACACTGGCTCAATAGAAAAAGCCAGAATTGCTTCTCTGAACAGAGGCCTGTGACTAGTGATGTACCACAGTGATCAGTGCTGGTCCATTGTTGTTTGTCATCTATATCAATGATCTGGATGATAATGTCGTAAATTGGATCAGCAAATTTGCTGATAATACAAAGATTGGAGGTGTAGTGGACAGTGATGAAGGTTTTCAAAGCTTGTAGGGGGATTTGGACCAGCTAGAAAAATGGGCTGAAAAATGGCAGATGGAGTTTAATGCAGACAAATGTGAGGTATTGCACTTTGGAAGGACAAACCAAGGTAGAACATACAAGGTAAATGGTTGGATACTGAAGGGTGCAGTAGAACACAGGAATTTGGGAATGTAGATACATAATTCCCTAAAAGGGGCATCACAGGTAAATAGGGTCACAAAGAGTGCTTTTGGAACATTGGCCTTTATAAATTAAAGCATTGAGTATAAGACTTGGAATGTTAAGGTGGAGTTGTATAAAACATTGGTGAGACCAAATTTAGAGTATTGTGTGCAGTTTTGGTCACCTAATTACAGGAAGAATATTAATAAGGCTGAAAGAGTACAAAGAAGGTTTACGAGGATGTTGCTGGGACCTGAGAAACTGAGTTACAGAGAAAGGTTGAATAGGTTAGGACTTTATTCCCTGCAGCGTAGAAGAGGGGAGATTTGATAGAGGTGTACAAAATTATGATGGGTATAGATAGAGTGAATGCAAGCAGGCTTTTTCCACTGAGGCTAGAGGAGAAAAAAATTAGAGGACATGGATTAAGGATGAAAGGTGAAAAGTTTAAAGGGAATATTGGGGGAGGGATGGGTTTCTTCACACAGAGAGTGGTGAGAGTATGGAATGAACTGCCAAATGAAGTGATGAATGCAGGCTCACTTTTAATATCTAAGAAAAACTTGGACAGGTACATGGCTAAGAGGGTAGTGGAGGGATGTGGTCCAGGTGAAAGTCAATGGGACTAGACAGAAAAATGGTTCAGCACAGCCAAGAAGGGCTAAAGGGCCTGTTTCTGTGCTGTGATGTTCTATGGTTCTATATTACTAAGAACATTGAGTATGAGACTCCAAGATGGTTTATCTTACTAAAACAAAATCAACATCCTCCAAAATTATTCTCCCATTAAGTGCATATATGAAACGTATCATAGCACTTGCTAATGTAGCGCATATTCATAGTGGAGAAGTGTTAATGTTTAATTTTTAAAGTTTGTTGTTGTACAATTGAAGTCAGTTGAGTGGTGTGTTATTTATTATAAACTAGTGTATCTCAGTTTGATTAGTTTGTGATGTACAGTGACATTATCAGGCATGTTCAAAGGTTTTCCCTCTCTACCACCTTAGACACTAAGCAAGAAAGACCTATCTAATAAAGCTCGACTAACTGGTTAAGTAATCCGCTGTGAGGCAACCTTTTTATCCTTTTATCTTGCAGTACAAGTGAGCTGACTACATTAATATATACAGCACTGCAGCTGCTCCTGGTATTTCATAATCTAGGTCATAATTAAGTGTTAACATCTGCTTTTCTACCATTATTTTGGATATCTAGCATCAATTCTTTGCTCATTGCAAACTTATGAAAAATACAACATGCTCCTATAAATCGTGAGATAATTCTGGGTGCATACTGCAAGGGTCCTGGAACAGAATCTTTCATGAGCATCTTATTGACTCTTTCAGTTTTTAATTTTCAGGATTACACTCTTCTGTGACTGCTACCATCCCTGACGTACCATCATACTTGAAGAGAGTAGCATGTATTCAAAAGTCACAGAAATCCCAGAATTATTACAACACAGAAGGAAGCCACTTGGCCTATCATGTCTGCACTGGTTATCAGTGCTGAAATTTCCCTGCTCTATCTCAGTTCCTTTTCAGATAACAATCCAATTCCGTCATGAAAATATTAAATAAACCTGCGCCCACCACAATTTCGGGGAGTGTATTCCAAAATGCATTTCCTCATGTCATTTTTGCTTCTTTTCCCCTAAATCTGCCCTCTTGTTCTCAATCCTTCATTATTGGGAGCAGTTTTTTCTCTATCTACTTTGTCCATATCATTCATAATTTTGAATGCCTCAAATTCTTCTTAACCTTCTCTTTTCGTGAAAAAAAGTTGCAACTTCTGTAATCTGTCTACATAACTGAAGTTCCTTAATCCTGGGACCAGTCTTGTGAATCTTTTCTGAACACTTTCTAATGTCTTCAGATTTTTCCTAAAATACAATGCCCAGAACTGATGCAATTGAGGCTGAACCAGTACACTACACAAGTTTTACTTAACTGCCTTGTTTCTATACTTTATACACCTTTTAATAAAGCCTAGGGTGCTTTTCATTTTATTGATTGTTCTCTCAATCTGTCCTGCTGCATTCTATGATTTATATGCATATACACCTTAGTCTCTCTTCTCTTGTAACCCCTTCAAAATTATGTCCTTTTTATATACAATATCTTTACATTTTTTTGACCAAAATGAATTGCTTCACACTTCCCTGCATTAAATTTCATCTGTCATGTGTCTGCCCATCTCACCAGTCAATGTACTTTTGAAGTTCTATGCAATTCTACACACAATTCACAATCCTTCCAAGTTTCATATTACCCACACATTCTGAAGTTATACCCTGCACACCACAATCAAGCGCATTAACATATATCAAGAAGAGCAAGAGTCCCAACACTGAACTCTGGGGAACTCCACTAGAAACCTTCTAATCCAGAAAATACTCATTGCTCTCTGTTTTCTGTCACTCAATCAACTTTATATCCAGAATGCTATTGTCTTTTATTTCATGAGTTATAACTTTGCCCACAAGCCTATTGTATAGCATTTTATCAAGTGCCATTTGGAAGTCCATATGCACTACACCAACAACATTATCCTTATCATCCTTCTATATTAGCTTATAAAAAAACTACAACAAGTTAGTTAAGCACAATTTGTTCATAAATACATTTTGACTTTTCTTAACTAACTTGCATTTGCCCAAATATATAGGGGTGAATCTTCGCATTCCACTATGGGAATCGGAAAGAGTGAGGGACTGATCATGAAAAGGTCTGTTGAGTGGGGGAATTTCCAGTTTTAGAGCGAATGAGGCTAGAAAATCCCACCTGTAGTATTTTGTCTTGAATTGTATTTTCTAGAAGTTTCCCACCATCAAAGTTTAACTCTTTGGCCTACAGGTGCTGAGCATATTCTTACACTCATTGTTTAAGGTGTAACATTTTCAATTCTCTAGTCCTCAGGTACTATTTCTTAGTGTAAGAGAGTTTGAATATTTATGGGTGTGTTTCTGCAATATCCATTCTAATTTTCCTCAGTATCTTTAGACATATCTCATCAGTCATGTTGTCTTATCACATCTAAGTATAGCCTATTCTATACTTTTTCCTTATTAATTTTGAATCTTCAAGTCATCTGGCCCCTTCCCACATGCGTTGAAATTGAGCTGGGACATCATCTAAATGTAGTGTAAAAGCATTATGGAAGATCCCAGCACATCCATGCACCATAAATTGTGCCTATCATCACACATGATCAAAATCAGGGAATGGCAAGTGTCACAGTTCATGCTTACTCAGAAAAAAAATGTCACATTGCACAATCAATAGGTCTTACAATCTTTGGGATTTTAACCCTCTCAACTGACAACCACCCAAAACTAGCAATGGTCCCATTCTGGGTCTTGATGACATCAATGGAAGCTGACTGCAAGTTTAACTCAGTGACCTAGATGTGATCATGAAGGGAGATCCCCGTGAGAACCACTGAGCTAAGAAGTGGAATAGAGTAAGAAGGAGTTTTTAATGAACTTCATTTATTTTCCTAGAGGGCCATAAAACAGCACAGTGAGATTTGTTTCATTGCAGAGAATGTTTAATACTTTTTTGCTGATGTATCCTATTTGTGCTGAATATATTTTGATAATTTCAACAGGAGAATTACACATAACCTTTTTTCACAGTTCCCAGTGTGAAACTATATAAAATTCCTATGGATATACACATTTTAATTTCTAAGCAGAATATATTGACCTTTGAGGATTTGTGTCAGCCAAAGGAATCCCTGAGTTTTCATAAAACATTTAATATTAAATATTAAACAGACTTTTCCATAGTAGAGAGATAGTATCACGTATTTTTCACAGATGTTTTTTAAAAATAATGGTGCCTTGGAGTATTGAACTGATATTTGCATTCTCTATGGAACATAATTTTATTTAAATTGCTCTGATAATTCTAACTTTATTGAACTCATTATTCAATGATGGATGAGCACCACTGTTCCTACGAGCTGCTGCAGTGCTCAACACGTTCATGATTTTATATTTTGATAACCCAATACTGCAAAATGTCAATTTTCCCTCTCTGATGCCTTTCGATGAGAGTTCAGATAAAATGATCAACTTCACCCTGAATTATTCTATTCAAAGGTTTCTTGTGTACATTTAAAGCATTAAATTTTTATAGTATCACATAAACCACCATGTAACGTAAATTGAAATTGAGATAATCTGATATTATATCCCAATACAGTAATCAGGCAGATTCTTATTCTTTGCCAAAACTGAATTGGGTGAGATGATCCTGCTGGCACCACAATATAAATGCAGTTAGCACCAACACAAGTTGATTTTTGGCTGAGACCTTTGAACCAAATGGAGCTTTTATCCATTGCCAGACTGATGGTATTTTCACTGCTTGAAAATGTTGTTGTTTTGGAGCATGTCAACAGTGGTTTGGTCATAAAGCAAACAGTTTTCTCTTGCCAGAGAGCTAAAGAAAATAAAAAGTATATAATATGAAGGAGTTAAAGTAGTACCAAATTTAAGAATGAAAAATTAGGCTTCTGAATAGCCACATGATTTGAGCTCATTAAAATAAGGAAGGATTACAGATAATATAATTCCTGCTCTATATAACTGAAAATTGGAGGGTGCACTATCATTAAGGCACAACATGCATTTCACTCTGCTTCAGTTCGCTAGGTAATTTACTGTATATAAATTACAATTGCATTGAATAGGGCTTAAATTCATTCCGCCAGTTTGCAGCATGATTCAACATAATTTGGATAAGAAGCAGGAGCTAATCTGATGACCTGAAGCAGTTCACTCAAATGGATGAAAGAAGGTGGGGGAAGGGAGTGGTAAAGAGATGAGAGCAGGCTGGCAATAGCCACAGTTATTTCACAGAACTGAAGACAGAACTTCTATCCTGCAAACTTCACAAAAAAAAGTGAAATTTTGGTGCCTTCTCTTAATGTGGCCTTCCAGCAGAGGCTACCCAAAACCTTAACATGCTGCTGGAACTTCTGTTTTCCAAGCATCGACTAGTGCAAACAAATTTACAAATTTGAGTTGGAAATGAGCACAGGGGTGTCATTTTAATATTGAAATCAATTCTGACTAATTGCCAGGGGGTCACCAGGCCTGCCCCAAAAACATACCCAACCAGCACTCTACCTAAAACCAGTGAGTGCTCTTTTGCTGGCCTTACAAGAATCATTAAGAGAAAAATAGTGCTTGATTATAGACATCTTGCTCACATTCTGCTGGAGTATAAAGAGTTGGATATGAGTTCAGGCAGTAGGATGGGACAAAGGGGAAGGCAGATGCTATCCCCCATGGTGCAGGACTTCCATTTCTGAACATCCTTCACCAGGATTTCCAGTGTCACATCTGAAATGCCATGAGGCCCTGGCTCCATCTGAGCCATCTTCAAACATGCCACAGTGTTAGCCAACTCATTCCACACATTCATGGAAATGAGTGCAAGGAGACCATATATATAACATGCAATCTGCATGCAATCACTGCTTGAGGTCAACTGTTTGACCACTGCCAGTCAAGTTCAGATTATGATAACCAGCAATTAAGATCGAAATTTGGTGCTAAATCCAAACTTTCAAATAGGTATGAATTATTTAGCATCTCTTTTCATCCCTTTGCTGAGATAATCTTCCCAATAAGTTAATGATAGAGAATGGATTATATTGGCCAAAATTATCACTCTGCTTAAAAACAGGATAGTGGAGAACAAAAGGGGGACAATTCTCTCATTCTGCTGCACTGCAGAGCGGGAGACTCTAGCGGAGGCCATTTTGCAGACTCCCCACTGGAAGCCTCCACAAGTCCCCAGCAACCAGATTTCTGATGCCATCAGCTCCCCCCCCGGAAATCGGCGTGGACCTACATAAATGATGATAATGTGTGTATTGCTATACAATTTCAATATCGTTAGCAGACCAGAGACTGAAGTCTCCGGGCCCATTAGCACCTCTTCTCCCACAAAGAGTGGTTCAGTCTAGCGGGGTTTAGTACAGCACCCCAGTTGCAGAGAGCTGGAGGCCTGGAGCGAAGGCGGTATTTGAGACCCCCCAAGAGGAACAGGTGCTAGGATGGGGTGCCCCCTGGGTTTTGCCACCATGGCAGTGCCAAGCTGGGCCTCCGGCTCTGCTCAAGGGACAAAGTATCAATACCCAGAGACAGTATGGTACTGCCTATCATTGCCAAGGGGCAAGGGCCTAACAGGACAGGGCTTGATGGGGCAGGGCCTTGGGGATAATCAACAGAGATGGGGTTCCCACTGCCATTCTGCACTCGAGCTGAGTGACAGAAGAATAGAGGCCAGCTATCGGGGTTGGCAATTGGGGTGGGGTTAGCCGTCAGCTTGCTGGGGGGAGAATAATATCCCTCCCCCAAATTCCTTTGTCCCAATGAATGCTGTTTTTATATTTGTCTGATTTTCTGGATGACATATTCCCTGGTGGCCACAGCCCTATATGAAGCAGGCTGAACTTCATGCATATCTTCATATTGGGATTAAGTGATGTCATTATAAAGGCAATACTATATTCCAATCACTCTTTCCCACCATCCATGGTTGGAACTTGCTCTGAGTCAAACACTTTTCAAAGGTATCCCAGGTAAAGCTATTTGGAGCTTCTGAAGGTGTTTTCCCTCCAGCAGCTATTCTGTATTTTTTAGCTATTATTGTAGACTATGAACTGTAAAAAGGTGTTTTTTTTGCATTATATTTATTTTGTCATGTGGCACTTCTCAGAATCTGATGTGAGCAGGGAGAGGAGGGGGTAAATAGAAAGGAGGCAAACTGCATAGAAAGTGGTGCCTTCAGAAGAATTCTTGTCCTCTTAGCAGAGTTTATAGGCTCAGTACAGTATGACTCAGAGGAACATTATTTAAAATTCCATAAAGGCAGTTCTGGCACATCTTGGAAGATCTGCAGCCAATTTGCATAGTTTAACATGGCATTGCTCATTGTAAAGTTCTGAATGACCTTGTCTTCCATTTAAGCTACTGTAGGCTTAAGACACATGCCAGTGCCTCATTTCTCACCTTCTAATCAGCAAGAAGCCAATGGCAAGTAACGTATGCATCAGCAAGTCATCTCACTCACATAAATGAGAGTTATCTTGAAAACAGGGACTGATTCCTACTGATTTATCTGGCTGAGCCTGGCTTTCATCAGTCCACCTCCCACAGGGAGATCGAAGTTGACCTCACAACTGACCTTGTATCATAAGATCAATTTCTGTAAACCTGGTCAATAATTTAAAAAATGAAATCTGTCTGGGATGCTTCTCATTTTTGATGTGAGCCTTTCCTGACCGATAAATATTGAACTGCCAAGCTTATTTATCAGATTCTCTCTCCAAAAGTTGTTTTGTGGATAACGGGACAATCTGGGCTCTCTAATTCTCCACAGTTTTTATTACTATCCGCCCATGTTCAGTCATCAGGAACTTAATTCAAGCAGGGTGTCAGTTATTCACTTCCTTCCAGATGGACCAATAATATCACATGTTCACTGTTTCACATCTGAAGGCAGCCAATTTTAAAATGATTGCAAGCTCACCGACTCCAATCTGTGACTTTTACTTAAGAGGGGAATATGTTTGATTGAAGAATCTATCCAAAATCTAAAATAGGTTTTATATTTAAAAATAATAAATGCAGACTCATTTGTACTGGATTGCTTAGATAGGAGAATATTTTACAATTTTTTACTTTAATTTGAAAGAAAGTGCAATATAACTGCTTGACACAACTGGTGTTTTATGGGTTTCCCTACCCCAAACCCCCACCTCCTTCTTATTTGTCTTGGCTCAGTAAAGTTTAAAATATATTTATCAGTGTCACAAGTAGGTTGTAATATTCCAATGAAGTTACTGTGAAAATCCCCTAGTCACTACATTCCAACGCCTGTTCAAGTACGCTGAGGGAGGGCAATGCACCTAACCAACACATCTTCCAGACTTGGGGGGGAAACCGAAGCATCTGGATGAAACTCATGCAGATACAACAAGAACGTGCAGACTTCTTAATGACCTAAGCCGGAAATTGAACGCGGATCCCTGGTGCTGTAAGGTAGCAGTGCTAACCACTGTGCCACCCTGCTACCTTCTTACTTATAAACTGAAAAATGTCTAAACTTGTCTGGTTTTTATGAGAGATCAACAACTTGAAACATTGGGCCAGCCAACTATGGTGAGTAACATGGCAGCCGGGATCACTTAATCAGGGGAGAGGTCACGCATCAGTCTGCCCATGGGAAGAAAACATTCTACGATTAAGTTGGAGGCGGGGAGGGGCCAATGTTAGAAAACTGCCTACCTTTGGGAAGTCAATGAGGCTAATAAATGAAAGAAATTGGCATCAATTACTTTGAACACATTGGAATTTACTAATGGCTGAGGGATTAAATAGGAATCACAAGGCTTTGTTGTACCTCCAAAAGGTGCCCAGCAAGTCCTGTCAGGGAGGTCCCCACAATATCTAATATTCAATGCCCATTTGACCGACTTGGCATCAGAAAGAGTGGGATCAGGATTGAAAGCCTTCTCATTGCCCTTGCCTCTAACACTCCTAGTCTGTTTCCCCTGGCCGTATCCCTGTGACTCCAATACCACCCTCACTCACCTGTTTCCAGGTGTCCAACAATGACACCTGGTAAACTCCTTGGAACATCACATACAGCAGCCACCATGCTTGGCAGTGCTCCAGCAATGGAGTGTTGCCTGACCCTTTGGCCAGGGGAAATGAATTTCTACTGGTAGTATCCTAACTCCTGGGGGTTCCAGCTAATTAAAGTAAAACATTGAAATGTATGTGACTATATAAGTAATACAGCACAAAGGAGACTGTTTTAAATACAAAATCTATTTTAGATTTTGGATAGCTTCCTCAATTCGGTGAATTCAGCTGCTGAGTGATTCCTAAATTTTCTGTCAGCATTTCTTGGAATTTCCATTATTTCTGAGCTCATATGTTCACTCTATTCACTTATCACAATTCCTCTTTCATTAAACCACCTATTTTAAAAATGTTAATGTGGTCTCTGCTTCAATCACTAATAATGATAACACATTTCATAGCCTCCAAACCCTCTTTATTTAAAAAGGAATTTGGTGCTTTCTGAATTGCTTATATTTAATCTTGCATCGGTGATCTCTCAACCACTCGAAACCGTGATCAATTTTTAAATGACCCTATTCATTAAGCAAGTAATGGGCAATGAGACTTCATTCCTTTATCTTAATCTTACCTCTCTTCATAAACGAGACTCACTTTATTCCTTCTCCAACTTATTCTGCTTTCTTTCATTTCCCTGTATTTACTCATCTATTTTCATCTTGTCGGCTTGCTTTCTGGTTCATTTTCATTCCCCTGACCTTTTCCTTTCATGTTTGAATAATTCTTCACTTTTCTATTTATCTATTTCATTCTTTGTTCATATTTGGTCCATTCCTATCAAACCACTCTGGTTTGTCCAGAAGTGACTGCTGACGCTCCATAAACCAGAAATTTTCTGGCTTTCAGCCATGTTGACATGTTAAGAGCTTTAATCTTCCCATACTTTCCTATTCTAGTTCATCACTGAGGATATCTGAAGACCTGTTTCCAATTCTTCTGAATGCATTTTGCAGAGCATAGTGTTTTTAATTTCCTTTTTTGTGGATTCCCATGTGGATCACAATGACTCGTTTGCTATTCCTGTCTTCCACAGTGTTTACTAATCTCTCTAAAATAACCATTATCTTGGTACCTGAGAGGCCATTAAACATTTTGGGTTCTTAATCTGGACTGCAAAGGTAGGTCTCCAGCACTCGTTCAACTCTTTTGCTGCTTTTGTATAATTGAATTCCCAATCTGAGGTTGTTTTAATTTTTTTTTGCTTCCACTGCTTTTCATTTTTTATTCTGCCTGATGTTCTCATCCTTCCCACTGGGAGCCAATGTTTCAAACTTGTTGGAGAGATTAATTGTTTGAGACACTCCTGTTCTAACCTGACCTTCCTTACTTCCTGTGAAATGACTAATGTAATATGCACTTGCTGTAGACCTCGACAGTGCCACATAAGCATTCCTAACACTATTAAATTGGGCTTACTGTAGCATCTTCTCCCCACAAAAATAGATTGACATTTTGTCATCCTTTGAGATATATGTGCTTATCGATATTTGGTCTCTTGAGCATCTTTGATTTTAATCAGGAATTGGTGTCTGTGTTCTCAGCTGCCTGAATCTAAGGCTGGAATTTTGCCAGTCTGTGCACCACGGGAATCGGAGTGGCCGATGGCTGGGCAATGAAAGCCCAGTTTGCCTCAGGTGGGACTTTACAATTTTGGGTTGAGGAAGGCCATAAAATCCCAGTCCTCAGCTCCTGAATTTCCTTCCTGAACCTCTCTGCCTTTTTAATCATGCTTTCTCCTTTTAAGACATTTCCATTAACCTACTCTATTGACCAAGCTTGTGGTCATGTGGCCTAATATGTCCTTGCATGAATCGGTATCAAACTTCACATTATAACACTCTGTGAAGGATATTCACATGTTTTATTACATTAAAGGCCCTATGTTAATGCAAGCTGTTGTTGGTGTTGCTGTTTGTAGGGTATGTTAAATGAGCAGCTGTAAACTGGTTTAACAGCCCAATCTCAGTATATATTGAATAGTTTGCAGGAAGTATTTAATACTAAATCTGAAATTCTGAAATGCAAATGCCATGCTGAAAACATATATACTTTTTGATTTTTTTTTCCCTAACGCAGCAGCACTGCCCTTTATTTCAAATTGGAAACAGTCCAAAAGCAAGGCTGCAAATTACAATAAATGATTGAATCAATGGGAAAAGGTACTGAACTTGCAAGCCATGACTGTGGGCACACCCATAAATTATTGTGGATAACATTGCATACAACACTACAACTTGTTGTTTTAGTCTTTTACTGCAGTCAGGTCCAGACAAATAACTGTCCTCTCTGGTTAGTCAGGCTTTTCATATTTCTCAATTACATACATTTCAGATTTCAGTTATAATTTTCGGATAGATTTGCTGCCCAGGAATTATGTTGACATGATGATTCAATCACCAATTACGGAAACTTCAAAAATGTAATTTCCATTGATCTCATTGGAAATTTAAACCTTGCAGCTTCTATAAGGAGCAGCCAATTGGCAAGGTCAGTTTTATGCCAAGGTATCATCTTGGGATACACCCATTTGCTATAATGCCACCAAACATGCATACATGCAAAGTTCAAGCCTATGGAATAAAAGGGAGAGTGGTAACTTGAATACAAAGCTGGCTGAATGACAGGAAACAAAGGATAGTATGTGAACAGCTGTTTTTTAAACTGGAGGAAGGTATACAGTAAAGTTCACCAGGAGTCAGTATGAGGCCAATTGCTTTCCTTGATCTGTATTAATGACTTGGGGTATAAAAGTTACAATTTCAAAATCTGCAGGAGACACAAAGGGATCCGGAATACACTGCTTGAGGAAACAATGGCAGCAGATTCAATCATGGTTTCCAGAGGGAATTGGATAACTACCTGAAGAGAAACAAAAATCAAAGTGACAGGGAAAGGAGAGGGGAGTGGGACAAACTGAGTAGTTCTTTCGAAGAATTAGCATGGATATGATAGGCTTAATGGCCTCCTTCTATCCATCCTATGATCCTATAATTATAAAATTTATGTTTACTGTGACAAAGGGAAACTATTTCTCCTCTTCCTCTTTGGTTTGTCTGCCATCTTTGATATGGTTGACCATAAAATTTGGCTCCTACACCTCACCACCATAAGCCAACTGGATGGGACTGTCGTTATCCGGGTTCATTCTTACCTATCTTGTGATAGCCAGATGTTCAACTACAGTGGCTTCTTTTCTCATTCTCACACGATGACATCTGATGTCCCCCATCTTTCCTTAGCCGCCTACTTCTTCTCATCTACATGCTGCCCTCAGTCACATCATCTAAAATCATGGGGTACATTTTACCATTTCTTCCAGTGTTAGTTCCAGTGAGAAAACCAGTGTGAATTCCACTAGCTGGGTATTGAGGCATGTTTTTTAAGTAACCTACCTTGATACTTGGCAGCCCCTGCAATTGGGCCGGCCAAGTCAGGAAATTTCCCAGCTCAGTTTACCCACCTCTGGTGAAAGTACCAGCAAGGATGGGATTTTCATTTTGGAGAGCAGGTGCTAACTGGAGTCAGGCCCATGGTCCTTGGACTGGGTTCAACCCAATTCTTCCAATGTTCTCTGGCCATCTCTGCACATTCTGCTCTCTAAAAACTTTAATTATTTAAAAAATTTACTGATCTTATCTGAACTTGCCGCAAGTCCCCCGTCCTTGTTGATCTATATTGGCTCCTGGCCAAACAATGCCTCGATTTTAAAACTCTCATAATTATTTTGAAACTCTTTTTGGCCTCACCTCTCCCTATTTCAGTAATTTCCCTACGAATTCTGACGCTCTTGCACCCCCTTTTCTGCACTGCCTTTCAATCTCTGCACTAAGCTAATTCTGACTTACTGTGAAGATCCACTCTTAATTGTTTCATTGTTTACGGTCTTGCCTTCAGCTGTCTAGGCTATATTCGAGAATACCTTCCCCAAACGTCTATACTTCCTCTCTTTAGTCTTTAAGACACTTCTTAAAACCTACCTCACTGATCAAGTATATGGCACTGAGCTTATTCCCATGTGTTGCTTAGGACAGAATTAAATACCTCTCTGTCTAACCCCAGTAAGAAGTACATCACAAAGCTCCTGTAAATGTCTTTTACATTAACGGTGCCATTTAAAGGCACATCATTGTTGTATAAGTCATAAGTTGCAAAATTAAATACGTCTGGTGGACTTTTTAATACTATTAAAAACATTGCTGTTTATTCTGACTTGCATTTTTTTCTCTTTGCTTTTTAAGATTTCAAGATACTTTATTTTAATCCAATTTTAAGTTTCTTTCTTCTCCTGCTTCATGAGTGGAGTGAAATCTGGAAAATATTGCAGATTGTGGGCTGAAAACTAAGTTCAATGACCTTTGTTTTGCAAAAAAAGCCTAAAGGCACGTGGCCATTTGTTCACTTGTAACAGTGCATCGCAGGAAAGGCATACTGATAGATTAAGAAACTTGCCACTGGCTCCCACACACCATTAAACTAAGGTGAACAAACAGTATGTTAGAATCATGTATTATTTTCTCTCCTTTCTGTTCCCTGGGCTTTTCCTGCAGTTTTTACCATCCCAGCGTGGGATGACAGGTTGGGGAGTTGCTGCCCGCAAAATTGCGTTGAGTCAGTTAAGGAATCCCTACAGTGCAGGAAGAGGCTATTCAACCCATCAAGGCTGCACCAACAATCCTACCTAGGACCTATCCCCATGACCCCCGGTATTTGTTCTCTAATCTCCCTGACATTAAGGAACAATTTACTATGGCCAATCCACCTAATCCACACATCTTTGGAGCATGGAAGGAAACCACATTATCTGGAGGAAACCCACAGAGACACAGGGAGAATGTACAAACTCCACACAGACAGTGGCCTGAGGCCAGAATTGAATCCAGGTCCCTGGCGCTGTGAGGCAGCAGTGCTACCACTCTGCCACGGGACACCCCATATCAGGAGAAGCAAGTAGTAAATCATAGTAATTGCAATTTTCTTCAACCATCTTTCTGATGTATGTTCCCCAAGAATCTCACAAGTGCCATTGACACCAAATCAAATATGGGCAATGACCTGTTTGCTTTCATTTAGTGCCACAACAGGTTGGAAAATGTGTCTCATTTCCACAGGATTAGTGCTCATCTGTGCCACACAAAGGTCAACATTAAAAGGGCAGATGTTAGGGGATGCGTATCTGAACTGGTGCTGCAACCAAAGCAGAAATGGCAGTATTTTTGACTTTCAAATGATATAATACTGATATATTAGGTTTAGCTTGCTGTTTCAGTAAGTGTATAAGATCAATTGTTTCAAATGAAATGACTGCATTGAAAGTATAACATCAGTAATATATTTTCTTAAATGCATAACACATTAATTAGAGACCTGCATTGTTTATACATCGCCCGCGTGAACCACAGGTTTGGTAATTGGCCAATTACTATAATTACCTCATTAAAATTAATCACCCTATTTATAATAACTGGGTGCTTTCAGATAATTATTTATTCACTTCATATGCTTACCCTTGAAAAATTCAATTTTCAGATTTAATCAATTAGTTATCCTGATTAACATGTACTAGGTAATAATAATTAAACCATATACAGTTCAGGCATGATAAATGCTTTTTGTAATGTCTCATCACCTTACAATAAAGAATTAAGAAATTAATATAGTTTTGTGATCATTTATTGCAGATTCACAAATAAGCAATGAGCTAAACAAGCACTGGGAAGAATTTCTACTCAACTAGTAATTACTGATCCTTGAAGTGTTGTGTCAATTAATCAACAGCGAAAAATTCTAAATGATGCACACACAGTTCTGACAGAATAACACTATTCCTGCACAAGTCAGGTCCCAGGAAATTGCCAGAGGTATGCCATTAAACATACATGACAGATCTGGGCTTCCAGTTCATATTAATGCAAGGTGCCAGGTGTTACTTCCTGCAGGATAACTGCACAGGGAGAACTGAATGCAGCATTTTTAATATTTTCATCAGAATATTTTAGAGTCTTTTACTTTGAACTGAAAATGTATCACAGACAGCATTATTATAGGCAACATTATTACAGTTCCTACAAATTTACAATCTATAAATTCATCAGTTAACAGAGTAATAGCTTAGGTGCATGTTATACACTAGGCATGTTTAAATTAATCTAGAATAATAAGTGGCAGTCACTTAATCACATTTTAATGTGGGATCTTGATTTTATATTCTTATTAACATAGGCATTTGTCTATTATTATTTCTGGCTTCTCTTCCTTTTGATGTTGAAATGCCAATGTGGTTATTTAATATGTGAATTCATGTCTCACATAATTTTCAGTTACCAAAAGATGACATGTACCATTTCGACCATTAATGCAATTAAAGGAAAGTGAGTTTTTTTTTCTGAAAAATGATATTAAAATCTATGAATTATTATTTTAGCACTGGCACTTATATTTGTCTTTCAGGTATGAGAAACTGATCAAGGGACCTGGTAGACTGTCAAAATAAGTTTTTAATCTACAGCGCATTTTACCTAGCCAATACAGATATAGGTCATGTATTTATGTTAAAAAGGAGATCAAAATAACAGGAAAGGTATTACGTGTGGGACTCAACATTAGGCCATGACAAATGGCTGCAGACACTGCTTAACCTCACCATTCCCATTTTGCAACAGATTGTCACTGATGAACAAAGACCTACCAAACTACAATAAATATAAATTTGATCTTGAAACCTGTTCTGAGGTTGGAAATTGTTAGAGTTGCTACTGCTTTGGCAGCATTACCTTACCTGTTTATATTCCTATCTTTATCATTTCTGATATAAAGAGTGCTATGTACAGATACAGATTGGTAAGACTCTGACAGTATGTAATATAAAATGACATAAATTGCATATTAGCATAGATGTTGCAGAGGTATCAAAAGGAAGCAAAGAAAGGTGTAATTATGTCAGAGCAACAATTATTTTCTCAACTAATAGACCACACACATTTAAGCTGTCTACAGTTTTGATTATTAGTTGATTGAGCAATTAAACACAGTTTGCGTGTGAAATTACTTACACTGCAGTAGCAGTGTAATGAAATTTGTTTTTATAAAATTGGCAAAAAAAATCCATCTACTATTTATGTATTTTCCTCTTTTGCGAGAAAATGGATGTCTGAAAAGCCGGCACAGGATTGTTGTTAAGTGGTTGCATGTCTCAACAATGGGGCAAGTTCATGTGGCCTGGTACTACTTAACACAAGCCTGTCCTTCTTATAGGTAAGCTTCATTCTGGCAAGATCAGACAATGGAGGTGCCTGAGGAGGATATTGTAAGCAAGAAACAGAAGTAAATTTGGTGCACCTGGACTCAGACCGCGCACCAAAATCCACATCATAGAACTGGAGGCCCTGATGCAAGAGGTAGACAGACTTTCCAGACAGACGCTATAAATGCAGTGGGAGCAGTGTCTTGGGGAGCTGAAGCTCAGAATAATTGAATCATTAAGCTGAAGGCTGGTCTGTGAACACTGTGACACATCATGGAGGGCAAGATTTACCTGGATGCCTTGTATCAGAAGGTAGTCACACTCCTTAGGACAGGGTCTTCTGGTTTAAAGTGACTCAGGGCAGGAGGGTATTACTGCAGCTGAAGCAGGTCAGCTTTTCTGTCCCAGAGGCCAGGAATGTTAGCCTCTGCAATTGTCCAAAAGATTTGAAGTTCTTTCAGCTTGTTGGATGAGAGTGGGAGCTGACCAAAATACTGTGGTGCAGGAAGCCATTCAAGAAGAGGGAACATATAAAAATGTAATGGTAGTGGGGGATTGCAAGGTGAGGAGGGATTGACACTGCATTCTGTAGCAAAGAGTGAGAATCCCAATGGCTGTATTGCCTGCCTGGCCCCAAGATTCAGGACATGTACTCAGGGCTGGAGACAAATTTGTAATGGGAAGGGGGAAGGATCCAGTTCTTGTGGTCTATGTAAATGCCAATGACGTAGGCAGGATGAGGAAACCGATTAAGCATTGTCAGTATGTGGAGCTGGACACCAAATTAAAAAGCAGAACCTCAAAAATAATAATTTCTAGATGATTATGTGAGCAACGTGAAAAATGGCACAAAACAAATAAGATACGAGAAATGAACACATGGCTCATGGACTGGTGTGGGAGAAGCGGATTCTCGTTTTTGGGGCATTGGTACTAGTAATGAAAAAGCATGATTTGTGCTGTTCAGAAGGTCTATACCTGAACTACCCTAGAGCTGATGTTCTAGCAAGCTGCATATCGGGGGGAGTTGATAGAGTTTTAAACTGGATAATAGAGGCAAGGAATCAAATTTGGAAGATGTGGTAAATCAAAGAGTAGAGACAAGAAAAGAGAAAGGTACACTTATGGGAAATTATAAACAGACTATGACAAGAAGAATACAAATCTAAGGGTAAATCAGCAGATAAAACTCATAGGCAACAAAAATAATAAAAGGAAAAGAACTAAAGGCTCCACATCTAACCACATATTGCATTCAAAACAAAGTAAATGAACTGATATGTATGACCTGATAGCCATTTCAGAGACATGCCTGCAGATGAGAAGTGATAAAGGCAAGAAGTTACTTGTGAGAGTGGTGCACAGGCCCTCTAATTGTAACTACAAGGTAGGACAGAGTATAAAAGAGCTTGTCAAAAAGATTCAGCGATCTTAGTGGGGAATTTTAATCTATATATAGGTTGGAAAAATCAGGTGAGCAAAGCTAACAAAATGAGGAATCCATGGAATGTTTTTTGGATAGTTTCTTAGAACAGTACCTTCTGGAACCAAACAGAGGGCAGGTGTATTAAATTCAGTATTGTGCAATGGGATATGATTAATTAATAATCTCTTATTGTAAATATCACTATGTAGCAGGGATCATAATATGATTGAGTTTGACATTCACTCTCAGGGAGAGAAGAGTGCACCCAAGAGTATTATTTTAAATTTAAGGAAGGGCAGTTATGAGTGCTTGAAAGCTGAGGGAGCCAAAGTGAAATGGCAAATTTGGTTAATGAAAGATCAATAGATGCTCAGTCGCAGACATTCAAAGGAATATTTCAAAATATACAGAATAGACACATTCCAATGAGAATGAAACATTCCAAGAGAAGGGTCCATCATCTGTGATTAACTGAAAAAAATTAAAGACGGTATTAAACTTAAAGAAAAAGCAAGAGGGCGAATCTCCCAAAATAGTCTAAGTGTTGGAATTTGCTTAAAAACTGATTATTTCACCAGGAGTTTCAAAATAAATCAAAGTGAACACTCTGAGCACTGCAGAGTGAACTAGTGGAAATCAGTCCAAAAATCAGTGGGCAGAGTCTGTTCCCACCAGGGAGGCTGACAGCATTGTGCAGATGTGGAGATGCTGGTGTTGGACTGGGATAAATACAGTAAGAAGTCTCACAACACCAGGTTAAAGTCCAACCAATTTATTTGATAATAAAAGTTTACTATCAAAAACATTGGTTGGACTTTAACCTGGTGTTGTGAGACTTCTTACAGCATAGCTGCACATGTGTCAAATTGTCAGTGCCAAGATTGGCACGTGCATAGTGGCCCTGCATTGCCAGCCTCCCAATCACTGCCAGCTTGATTGCTGGCCAGCTCCATGCTCCCTGCATCATTGGCCCTCTGATTTCCCACACCTCCATGGCTCGATTGCTGGCCCACTGAATATGCTCTGGTCAGCCTCGAACCACCTCCCTGCCACCCCCCACCACCCTCAGCTTGTCTCGATATCCCACCACCCCATCCCACTGCCATGATTTCCCACCCCCACCAATTTAACCAACTTATTGGAGTTTTTGATGGAGTCACATACGCTGTGGATAATGAATAACCAATGGATGCACTGTTTTTAGACTTCCAGAGGGCCACATCAATGGTTATTGCAGAAAATGAAAGCTCATGGCAGAGGGGATAGCATATTGGCATGGATTGAAGATTGGTTAGCTAACAGGAAACAGAGAGCTAGCATAATTTTTTATTTGTGATGAGTGTGTACCATACAGATCAATTGTGGGACCTCAACTTTTCACTATTTATATAAATCATAAGAACACGAGAAATAGAAGCAGAAGTAGGCCTTCAGACCCTTCAAGCCTGTCCCGCCATTTAATGCGATTATGGCTGATTTATGCCGGCCTCAACTCCTTTTCTCTGCCATTTCCTCATAATTTACTATTCCTCAATCTATCAAATATTTATCCACCTCCATTTTAAACACTTTTAATAATCCAGCTTCCACCAAACTTTCAATTTTGGGGTAGATAATTCCAGAGATTCACCAGTCTCTGCGAGAAGAAATCTCTGCACATCTCAGGTTTAAATAACTGGCCTTTTATTTTGTAATTATGTTCCCTTGTTTGAGACTCTCCCACAGGTGAAAACATTTCATCATTTACCCCGTCAAGCCCCCCCAGGATCTTAAGTATTTGAATAAGGTCACCCCTCACTCTACTAAATTCCAAGGAGTCCAGACCCAAACTATTTAATGTTTCTTGTTAGGATAATACTCTCACCCCAGGAATTAGCTTGGTGAATCCCCTTTGGAGCATATCCAAATTTACTATTTCCTTTCTTAAGGGATAAAAATTGCATGCAGGATTCCAGCTGAGGCCTAACAAATACCCTGCACAATTGCAACAAAACCTCCATATTGTTAAACTCCAACCCCTTAGCAATAAAGGCCACAATGCTATTTGCCTTCTTAACTATTCATTGGATCTACATGCTAGCTTTTTAATTCATGTATTAGAATACCTCGATCCCTCTGCACTTCACTTAACTGCAGTCTCTTTGCAGTTACATAATAATCTGCCTTTTGATTCCTTCTACTGAAATGCATGACCTCACACTTCCTCACATTAAACTCTATTTGCCATATTTTCACCCAATATATCTATATCCCTTTGCAGAATCACAATATCCTCATCACATAATGCCCTTCAACCTATTTCATATCATTGGAAAATTTGGAAACCTTACATTCTGTTCCTTCCTCCAGGTCATTTAATGCAAATGGTGAACAACTATGGTCCAAGGGCTGATCCCTGTGGTACTCCACTAGTTATATCTTTACACTCTGAAAATTATCCATTTATTCTACGCTCTGTTTTCCATGTGACAGGCAGTTTTCATTCCATGCTAACACACTTTCCCCAATTCCATGGGCTTTTACCTCATGCATCAACCTCTTAGTAGGAATCTTGTCAACTGCCATTTGGAAATGACCTGCATGAAGGGACTGAAGGTAAGTTTGCTAAATTTGCTGATGACACACATATGGGTGTGAAAGTAAATTGTGAAGAGGATGTTGATTTGTGAAGAGCAAGAACAATCCAGATAATTACAGGCCAGTGAGCCTTAAGTTTATGATAGGGAAATTATTAGACAGGATTCTTTGAGACAGGATTTATTCCCATTTAGAAATAAGTAGATGTAATAGCGAGTGGCAATATGTTTTTATGAAGGGGAGGTTGTGCTTAACTAACTTGATTAAGTTTTTCATGGAAGTAATGAAGATGATTGATGCGGGTCGGGCAGCGGATGTTGTCTACATAAACTTAAATAAAGCCTTTGACAAGGTCCCTCACGGCAGACTGGTGCAGAAGGTGAAGTTGCACAGGATCAGAGGGGAGCTGGCAAGATGGATAAAGAACTGACTCGGTCATAGAAGAGAGGGTAATAGTGGAAGGATGTGTTTCTGAATAGAGGGTTGTGACAAGTGGCGTTCTCAGGGATCAGTGCTGGGACCTTTGCTGTTTGTAATTTATATAAATGATTTTGAAGAAAATGTAACTGGTTTGATTAGTAAGTTTGCAGACAACACAAAGGTTGGTGGATCTGCGGATAGTGATGAGAACCATCAGAGGATACAACACAATAAAAATCGGTCAGAGACCTGGGCAGAGAGATGGCAGCTGGGCTTTAATCCAGACAAATGTGAGGTAATACATTTTGGAAGGTCTAATACAGATAGGAAATATAGAGTAAATGGCAAACCCTTAACAGTATTGATAGACAGAGGGATCTGTGTGTATAGGTCCACAGGCCATTGAAAGTGGCAATGCAGGTAGAGAAGATAGTCAAGAAGGCATATTGCAGCCTTGCCTTCATTGGCTGGGGCATTGAGTTTAAAGATTGGCAAGTTATGTTGCAGCTTTATAGAACATTAGTTCTATATAGTGTTCAATTCACTATATGGAATATAGTGTTCAATTCAGGTCACCACATTACTAGAAGGATGTGGAGACATCAGCAAGAGTACAGGAAAGATTTACTAGGATGTAGCCTGGTATGGATGGCGTTAGCGATGAAGAGAGGTTGGAGAAATTTGGTTTGTTCTCATTGGAATGACAGAGGTTGCAGGGCAATCTGATAGAAGTCTACAAGATTGTGAGGGGCATGGACAGAGTGGATAGCCAGAAGCTTTTTCCCAGGGTGGAAGAGTTAATTACTAGGGGGCAGAGTTTAAGGTTGAGGGGCAAGGTTTAAAGGAGATGTACGAGGCAAGTTTTTTTATCCAGAGAGTGGTGAGTGCCTGAATCTCGCTGCTGGGGTAGATAGTGGAAGCAGATACAATAGTGACCTTTAAGAGGTGTCTTGACAAGTAGAGGAATAGGATGGGAATGGAGGGATATGGTCCCCGGAAAGGTAGGGGGTTTTAGTTCAGTCAGGCAGCATGGTCGGTACAGGTTTGAAGGGCCAAAGGGCCTGTTCTTGTGCTGTAAATGTCTTTGTTTTCTTTCTTTGACATAAGGAGACTATAAAGGGCGTCAATAGGTTAAGAGCGTGGGGAAAAATATGGCAAATGAAATATAATGTAGGCAAATGTGAAATTTCCCATGTTGGCAGGAAGAATAAAAATGAAGTATATTACCTATATGGTGAGAGGTTGCACGGCCCTGAGATGCAGAGGGATCTGGTGTCTGAGAGCAAAAGACTAGTACGCAGGTACAGGAAATAATTGGGAAAACAAAAATAACGTTATCATTGACTGTGAGTGGAATTCATTACAGAATTAGGGAGATTATGCTTCAGTTGTACACAGCATTATTGAGACCATGGCTGGAATTCTCCAGCTGTTCATGTCACATTGCCATTAATGGGGAGAACGGAGAATTTGGTGCTCAGCCAAAACCTGTGCTTTTTCAAATTTCACTTCACAGTTGGCTGCACCTCAGATACCCCATTGATCCTGACCTCAGTGTAGACTGAGTCTAATACTGATTGACAACATGTGGTTCTGCTTCCTGTTCTGCAAACCACTTCAAAGTGAATAATCCTGGAAAGCTGAGACTATGCAAATTTCCAAAGGATATCAATAATACTTTGAAAAGATCTCACTACCCCATGTCAACCATTGAAGTAATATAGCTACAACTTAACAAGGCAAAGGTCTTTACCACCCCAGATGTAAAGGATAGATATTAGCAAGCGAAGCGAGATAAAAGCAATTGATTTTTGACTATGTTCTGGATGCCATTTGGGAGATTAAGATGGTTGCACCTGCTGTTTGCCATTTCCACTGCTCCAGAAGAACATCAACAACAATAGCATGGGATTGTCAATGATTTTCCAGGAATGAAAGCAATCACGGGTAATCTACTAGTCTGTCTATAGATGTTGAGAAATGATAGAAAAAGTTGCTGAAGACCAGGATCAGAATCTCTGTAACTACTCAAGAGAGAGACCACCAGATGAAATGAAGATGAACAGAGAAAATTGCAACTGATGATCGTTAAAATCAAATGCCTAGTTCATGTGCTAACTGCAAAAGACTTTACACCTGCACAAAAATCATTAGGGCAATAAAAGTATATATTTTTTATTTCTCTGAATTCAATTTTCTCTATTGAAAATGGGGAAAAAAGGCAGTTTGGCTGACAATCAAGCATCATCCAATTAGGTGGTGAATTCTTTTCTTTCCAATTGGCATAGAATATTTGACAATGATCGATGTGCTAGCATACTAATGGCTGGAATATGGGATGTAGCTTCCAGGAATATATTTAATCACAGTTAATAAAGGTATGGGAGAAACTCATATGATGAAGCCCTCAGGAATACATTTAATCACAGTTGGCAACCCTTCTCCGCTACCTCCCTCCATGAACAGCTTGTCCTCTACTATGATGCCTCTACTCAATCTTCTTTACATGCTGCAGGCCAAGGGTGATAGCGATTACTGCACCTATGGCTGAGATCAAGTGGTTGAAGCAGAAGCCTCAAAATCAGAATCAAGAATTTCACTGCATGTCACATCACTTCCTGCCAATTTCAGCAACTTTAAACAACAGTAGAAAATTCACAGCATGTCTACAAACGCAGATAGGGGAAATTCTGTGCATTTGGCATGTGTGTCGGCAGTGACACCAAAAGGAGGTGCCATTGCCCTACAAGCAACATGCTGGCTAACTGCCATGATGTGGAAGCTGGACAATGAACTCATTAAAGTAAATCTTTATTGCACTGATATTGAAAGAGTATCAGAGATATATGAAATGCGTAAGTGTGAGATTGCCCTGAGCTTCTCTTGTGCATCTTCCAATTTCCATTGCCTATAATGCATCTTGTTCTGCCTGTTTAGTTTCTTCCACCACATCCAACTTGTCAAATGCTGATCAATTATGTTCACTTGTGTGATGATAGATTGTGAAAAGCACACAGAAGATCACCATGATATGAGATTCATGGAGCATATTTCAGGGCTTCACCACATCATTTCAGGTATCTGATTTCCATTTCAACAGCCCAGTGATCTGATCAATGGTCGCTTGTGTTGTCCTACTACAGGTATTATCCCTCTCCCCACTGCAACACAAGGATTCCTCACCAGTGTGAGTAGATAAATCTTGAATGGGTAGTTCTCGTCCCTTGGAATCCACTCTTGAGAATCCATCCTTGAGATTTCATCCTTGAAAGGGAACGTGTGTGTGTGTGTGTGTGTGTGTGTGTGTGTGTGTGTGTGTGTGTGTGTGTGTGTGTGTGTGTGTATGTATGTATGTATGTTTGGGGAGGAGGGGAGTGGTTTGGAAATTCAAAAACTATGACATCTGGGACTCTCAAAGTATATAGGTATTATGGATGGTCATAGGAAACCAGATGCACACCTGAAGGATCAATTTGAGAGTCAGAAACTTGGGTCAGGAGTAACTGTGCTTTCACTTAAATAAAAGTAATTACAAAGAAATGAGTTGGCTGGACTGGAGTGGAAAAAGATGGTTAATCAGCAACAGCAGATGTTTATGAAAATAATTCATGGCTCACGACAAAGATATATTCCAGTGAGGAAAAAAGATTCTAGGAAGGGGATACATCAACAATAGTTAACCAAGGGAGTTAAAGACAGCATTAAACTGATAGAAAAAGCATACAATATGACAAAGATTATTGGCAAACTACAGGATTTGGAAAGTTTTACAAACAAATAAAACATGACTAAAAAATAATAAAGAGGGAGAAAATAAATTTTGAAGGTAAATTAGCGAGTAATATAACAATGGACAGTAAGAGCTTCTTTAAGTATATAAAAATGAAGAGAGAAGCCAAAATGATGATGAGCTTGAGGAGATGATAATGGGGAACCAAGAAATGTCAGGAGAGTTAAATAAATATCTTGTGACAGTCTTTGCAGTGAAAAATGTTAATAACGTTCTAAAAATACTAAATAATTAAGGGCCAAAATGGGAGGGGGGATGGTGAAGGACGAAATAAATACAGTAACTATCACTAGAGAAAAAGTACTGGGGAAACTGAACCTGATGGGTTGCATCCTAGGATGTTGAAGGAAGTAGATACAGAGATTGTGGAGGAATTGATAGGAATCACCCAAGAATACTTAAATTCTGCCAATGATGCCCTTAAAAACTGCCAATGTTGCCCTTTTTCAAAACTATGCCAAAACTGCACTTATTCAAAAAAGGGAGACAAAAAGTAGGTAACCATAAGCCACTTAGCTTAACGCCTGTCATTGGGAAAATATTAAAATTCATTTAATGGATGTAGTAGCAGAGCATTGAGAAATACTTAGAATGGGATTATCCAGTTGTTCACACCAGTAAAATTCTCAGAACCTGCTCCAGTGAATGGTGATTTTGCTCAATGCCAAATTCTCTGTCCTCGCAGGCAGTGGCGGCAAAGCGTGAATGGCCAGAGAATTCCAGCCACTGTGTAATCAAGCAGAGTCGGTATGACTTCATGAAGGGGAAAGTTTTTGCCTGACAAATTTATTATAATTCATTGTGATGGTAATCAGAATAAATTAAGGGAAACCAATCAATGCAACATGCTTGCATTTCTAAAATGCATGAATAACATACTGCATAAAGGGCTACTTAATAAGATAAGAACGTATGGTATTGAACACAGTATATTAGCATATACTAGGGAAGTGAATTACAATGACAAGGAAATGAATATATTATTGCCATGTTTGTTGATGACACAAAAATAGGTGAAAAAGCATGTGCTAAGGATGACACAGACACTGGAATTCTACTGCTCTGCCCACCATGGGAATCGGAACAGGTGAGGTATGGACAATGGGAAGATTCTTTGACCTTGAGTAGGATTTTCCGGTCTCAGGTCAAAGAACAAAGAACAAAACAGCATGGGAAACAGGCCCTTTGGCCCAACAAGCACATGCCGCCACTTCAATGTTCCCATTTCTACCCATGATCCCTGTCATCCCTGTCTATGTTTATAGACCTATGCATTCGAACCAAATTTGAGACAATTTAAGGAGAATTTGTTCTGCCAATCAGCCTAAGAGCACATCTTTGGGATGTAGGAGGAAACCGGAGCACCCGGAGAAAAACCACGCAAGCACAGGGAGAATGTGCAAACTCCCACAGACACAGGTCCAATTCCAAGTATCTGCACAGCACAGCAATAGTCACTCAGCTGTCATGTTGCCCATCAAATGGTCCAGGTCAAGCATACACTAATGATGTGAAGCACTAGGCTACTCTCGACAAATCCAAGAGCAGCCCTCTCATGACCCATCCCATGTATGCCCCTTGTTAGACAACAAGGTGGACCGAAGCACCTGTAGGATAAATCCTGTCCCAAGTATCTAGATATAGATAGCTTACATGAGTGAGCAAAAGTTTGACAAATGGAATATAATGTAGGAAAATGTGAAGTTATGCACTTTGGTAGAGAGAATGAAGACACTGACTATCATTTAAATGGAGAAAGACTGCAGAAAGCTGCAGGACAGAGGAATTAGTGGTCCTCGTGCATAAATCATAAAAAAACTTTCATTCAAGTTCAGCAGGTAATAGGGAAAGCAAATACAATGTTGGCCTTTATTTCAAAGGGAATGGAATATAAAAATAAGGAAGTCCTGCTAAACTATACAAGTCGCTGATTAGACCATTCACCAAATACTGTGACTTTAGTTTTAGTCCCCTTATATAAGAAAAGATAGACTGGCATTGGAGGCAGTCCAGAAGATGTTCACTAGGTTGATCCCTAATATGGAGAGATTTTCTTTTGAGTAGAGATTGAGTAGATTGGGCTTATATTCATTGAACTTTAGAAGAATGAGAGGCAAAATTATTGAGACATATAGAATTCTCAGGGGACATGCCATTGTAGATACTGAGAGATTGTTTCCCCTTGTGGGAGAGTCTAAGACCAGAGGGTTTAATTCCAGAATAAAAGGTCTCCTATTTAAGAAAGGATGAGAGTGAATTTCTTTTTTCAGAAGACAATGAATCTGTGGAATTCTTTATCTCAGAGAGCTGTACAGGCTGGATCATTAGTATGTTCAAGGCTGAGATGGACAGACTTTTAATCAGTAAGGGAATCAAAGGCTATGGGGATCATGCAGGAAAGTGGAGTTGAGGATTATGCTAACAGATCAGTCATGATAACTGTGAATAGTGAAGCGGATTTGATGAGCCAGATGGCTTGTTTCTGCTCTTACATCATATGGTCTTTTAGCTTTTTTTTTCAGTGATAGCAGACCAGTTGGACATTGTTTCAATAGAATTCCTTCCCATTGGCAATTCCATTTCTCTACTTCCATCTATAAGCTCTCAGCTCATTCTGCAGCATGGAGCATCAGGCCAGTAAAATTCTGGCTACCCTGTAGAAATCAATTGATAGCTATTCTGAAAGGTACTGATCAGCTCTTTCAATTGTACTAGTGGTGAGTTCTGGTGTCACAGTCTGCCTGTTCTGCAAACTTTTGGACATATTTCTCAGGTGCACAACAACACCCACATCAAAATGACATGGATCATGCAGGAAATGCTCACATCCTACAGGACACCATTTTGCAACATAAGTAACACCTAGAGAGCCATTATGCACGTATGAACACCAGGGAGACAAATTTTGCAATTGTTAACTCTACAAAACAGGGCATAATTTTGTTCTGTATGCTTGTGCAAAACAGGTGATTATGAATCAGCATTCTGTTTTACATCTGTCCTTATTTTTATTTCCATTAAATTCAATAGAAATCAGAAAAGACATTAAACTGTCTATAACTCCAACGCATTCTTTATAACAAGTGAACATTTTTATACTTTTATATTTTGCATACTTTCCCTAATACAAATCAAACAACGGCATATTGTGCAATTTTTCAGTTTAATAATTAATCTAATTTAGAGATAGAATAAAAGAAAATAGTTTCTTCTAATTGATGTAATCCAAAGCACTGGCACTTCAATGTTTCATAACCTGTGATGAAAAGAGATTGATTCTAATGCACAACTCTCTAAACAATTAACCCTTGGTCATACTATTGATGTTGGATTTCTGCTTAGGTGAGCCAATTCCAAACAGGAAGGGAGGCAAGTAGGACATAAATTTATCGTTGCCTTCTTCATGCATCATTTACTCGAACATCTGAGAAAGTTTACATGGATTCTATTAAAACCACATAAACTTCCAAGAAGTGGAATCAATGAGTTGTGCAAACCTGTCATCCTAACAAAGGATGAAATCATGCACATAAGGGACTAAAGTGAGGATAACAATATTTAGTTCAAAAATAAATTGGTTTTCATTGATGTTCTTTTGCATAAAAATATAATGTGTACCACTGCATGGTAAATAAGCATTCCCATTACTAATACACTTTCAACAGTGTTTTTGTGTCACCTGTTATGCAGCAACACTGTGCAGTAGAAACCATGAGGTGGAGATGCTGGCGTTGGACTGGGGTAAACACAGTAAGAAGTCTGTCAAATAAATCTGTTGGATTTAAACCTAGTATTGTCAGACTTCTTATTGTAGAAACCATTCCTGGGCAAGTTGGAGGAAAAACCAGAATTTGTTATGCCTCCCCCCTCCTCTAACCTAATAATAAAAGTGTGTGGGAAGTTTTTTTTTCTCTTCAGAGAAAAAAGTATCAGAGATGGCTGTGCAGGCAGTACGTTGCACCTCCTGCAGTATGTATGAGGTGAGGGACATCAGTAGTGTTCCTGCTGATTATACCTGCAGGAAGTGTGCACATTTGCAGCTCCTTGAGGATCGTGTTAAGGAGCTGGAGCTGGAATTAGAGGAACTCAGGATAATTCGGGAGGTTGAGGAGGATATTGGCAGAAGTTACAAAGAGATAGTCACTCCTAAAAGTGATTCTTGGGTAACTATTAGGAAGAGGGGTAAGAAGCAATCGGGTAGACAATCCCCTGGAGCTGTTCCCCTCCAAAACAAGTTTTCTGTCCTGGAGGCTACAGTTGAGGAAGAATCAACTGGGGATGGCCAAAGGGAGCAGGTCTCTGGGGGTGAGCCTGCTGAGAAGGCTCAGGTGGGTAGGGGGAGTAAGAGATTGGGCCTAGTAATTCGGGACTCCATAGTTAGGGGGACAGATAGGAGAGTAAATAGTAGGAAAAGGGACTCAGGGCTGGTGTGTTGCCTCCCAGGGGCCGGGGTCCAGGATGTCGCAGAGCGGGTTTTTAAGATTCTTAAGGGAGAGGGGAGTCAGCCCCAAGTCATAGTTCATGTAGGGACACATGATATAGGTAGGACAAGGGGAGGGGATATTAAATAGAAATTTATGGCGTTGGGGTGGAAGCTTAGGGCCAAAACTGGCAGAGCGGTTATCTCTAGACTCTTGCCTGTGCTGCGGGATAGTTTAGAGAAGAACAGAGAGAGGGAATGTTTGAACTTGTGGCTGCAGGGATGGTGCAGGAGGGAGGGGTTCAGGTTCTTGAACAATTGGGGCTCATTCTGGGGTAGGTGGGACCTCTACAAGAGAGATGGTCTACACGTGAACCAGAGGGGAACCAATATCTTGGGGGGAAAATTTGCAAAGGCTATGCAGGGGGCTTTAAACTGATTCAGAGGGGGGGTGGGATACTGAGTAGTTGGGGTGCTAAGAGGGACGAGAATAGGGGGGTCCTAGAGGAGAACTCCACAGCAGCGTACGGGTGGAGTTGGGCATGGTTTGAAATGCGTATACTTTAATGCAAGAAGTATTCACAATAAGGTGGAGGAACTTGCAGCTTGGACCAGTACCTGGAACTTCGATGTTGTGGCCATTTCAGAAACGTGGGTAGAGCAGGGACAGGAATGGTTGTTGCAGGTTCCGGGGTTCAAATGCTTCAGTCGGAGTAGAGAAGGAGGTAGAAGCGGGGGAGGAGTGGCATTATTAGTCAAAGACTGTATCACAGTGACAGAAACGAAGTTTGATGAGGACTTGTCTGTCCTCATCAAATATATATAGGATTTATAGTTATTTAGAGAGAAATGAATTGATTGGGGATAGTCAGCATGGTTTTGTGAAGGGTAGGTCATGCCTTACTAACGTTATTGAGTTTGTTGAAAAAGTGACCAAAGAGGTGGATGGGGGTAAGGCGGTTGATGTGGTATATATGGACTTTAGTAAGGCGGTCGATAAGGTGTCCCATGGAAGGCTTCTGCAGAAAATGCAGATCTATGGGATAGAGGGTGATTTAGCTAATTGGATTAGGAATTGGCTAGCAGATAGAAGACAGAGGGTGGTGGTTGATGGGAGATATTCATCTTGGAGTTCGGTGACAAGTGGTGTACCTCAGGGTCTGTTTTGGGGCCCCTGCTGTTTGTAATTTTTATAAATGATCTGGATGAGGGTATTGAAGGATGGATTAGTAAATTTGCAGATGACACTAAGTCGGTGGAGTGGTAGATAGTGAAGAGGGGTGTTATAGTTTGCAGAGAGACTTGGACAAGTTGCAGAGCTGGCCGAGAGGTGGCAAATGGAGTTTAATGTGGAAAAGTGTGAGGTAATGCACTTTGGCAGGAATAATAAATGTGTAGAGTATAAGGCTAATGGTAGGATTCTTAATAGTGTTGATGAACAGAGGGATCTTGGTGTATATGTGCATAGATCCCTGAAAGTTGGCAATCAAGTCGATAATGTTGTTAAGAAGGCATATGGAGTCTTAGCTTTTATTGGTAGGGGGATTGAATTTCGGAGCCGCCACGTCATGTTGCAACTGTACAAAACTCTAGTGCGGCCGCACTTGGAGTATTGTGTGCAGTTCTGGTCCCCGCATTATAAGAAAGATGTGGAGGCATTGGAGTGGTACAGAGGAGGTTTACCAGGATGTTGCCTGGTATGGAGGGCATGTGTTATGAGGAAAGGCTGAGGGATTTGAGGTTGTTTTCGTTAGAAAGGAGGCGGCTAAGAGGAGATTTTATTGAAACATATAAGATGATTAGAGGTTTAGATAGGGTGGACAGCGATAGCCTTTTTCCTAGGATGGAGAAAGCTAGCACGAGGGGACACAGCTTTAAATTAAGGGGTGATAGTTGTAGGATGGATATCAGAGGTAGGTTCTTTACCCAGAGGGTGGTTAGGGAGTGGAATGACCTGCCTGCGGCAGTTGTAGATGCGCCAAGTTTGGTGGCGTTTAAGAGGTTAGTTGATAAGTTTATGGAAGAGAAGGGAATGGTTTAGTTTGGAGGGTCATTGCTTTTTTTTTTCATAATTGGTCGGCGCAACATCGAAGGCCGAAGGGCCTGTTCTGCACTGTAATGTTCTATGATCTATGTTCTGTTCTAATGTTCAAGTACAATATACGGACAAAAAGATACAATATTAGCATTGTATGCCCAAAGTGAACTAAAATAAATTTGAAGTCAATTTGGCAAAATCAATATTCAGGCATCACTGTCAACTGCCTAAAACAGGAATTGTGACATTTTACAAATGCTAATGCATGTTTACGCATCCCTTTCTGATCAGCTTTGAGTGAGTCATGCTATATTCAGCCTTTCTTTTTCTTGTGGTAGCCTAGCCAGCAGTCTGTGAAGGATTGCTGCCAGCCAAAAGCAAAAACAAACTTATCTCTTATTTACTTATCTTTTTGAGAAGTAAAAGGGAACAAGAGTGCAAGAGTGCCCCATCTGCCTTAAGATGCCATCTGCTCCTGCCTCTTCCCCCTTCCCCTATCCTATGTTTGCCAACTGCCTGGACTCTCTAGGAATTAAAAATCTTACTCCAGGACACCATTGTGTGCAATTCTGGAGAAAAATCATAAGAACATTAAAAGAGATTGTTTATTTTGAAAGATTTTGAGCTTTTTACTTGTAAAAGGTTCTTTGGCTGACTGTCAAACATCATCCAATTGGGTATAGATTCTTTTTGCTTTCTAACTGGTGTAGGAAGTCAGTGCATCACAAGGAAGGATCTGTTGGCTGGCAAATGGCCGGGGCGTGATGATGTGGAGATGTCGGCGTTGGACTAGGTAACCATAGTAAGAAGTCTTACAACACCAGGTTAAAGTCCAACAAGTTTATTGGTAACAAACATCAATAACTTTTGGAGCACTGCTCCTCCGCCCACTCACCTGATGAAGGACAGCACTCTGAAAGGTAGGGGTATTTGTTACCAAATAAACATGTTGGACTTTAACCTGGTGTTGTGAGATTTCTTACTGTAAATGGCTGGGGAACAGGGGTACAAGTGATGTGATGAAACTTCCAAGAGTACATTTAATTGTTGGCAACTCTACCCTCCCACCCTAGCACTAGTATTTTGCTCTTCCCCAGAATCTACCAGCAGAGAGGTTCCAGTGGCACAGTGGGTCCAAATTGGCAGGCAGCAAGCAGGAAGCATTATCTAGATTAGCAATTTACTGAAACAAAGCTGCTGAGCCCCAAATCCATATATGACCACACATAATAATGGTAACAGCTGTTTGACTGGGCTTGTCATTTGTGCATAGTCAATGGCATTGTTATAAACATAGCAGAAGACACTGCATTGTTGAAATTTGAGCTTACAGTGAAACACACAAAGAAATATATATACAAAATAGAAGCAGGAGTAGGCCATTTGACCCTTTGAGTCTGCTCTGCCATTCATTATGACCATGACTGATCATGAAATTCAATACTTATATCCAGCTTTTTCCCTGTATCCTTTATCCCTTTAGCCCCAAGAGCTATATTTAATTCCTTCTTGAAATCACACAATAATTTGGCCTCAGCTACTTCCAATGGTTGTATAGAAAATTTTTGTGGTAGAATGAACATTCGAAGATGTTTAATTCAATGCTGACAGAACCTCCTCTGTGCTAAATGGATTGCCACAGTCATTTTCTCCAGTTATAAAGCAGTAATCTCTTGGCATCCATTGACGCCTGTTCTGGCATCTGTGTTTATGTTACTAACTATGAATTAAAGCTATATTGGCTTCACTGGTAATAACGTTGGTGCAAACACTGTATCATTGTAATTGGACATTTGCATTCAGAGTAATAACGCAACAACAAATACTGTCTGATGGAGAATATGCTGATTACAATTAAAGATACATAACTTTAAAGTAAACTGTGATGTAGGTCACATCAGTTTAATGCTGATGTGAATACTTTCCACCCTAGTGGGGAATTAAATCAGAAATGTAGACTGTTAGAATCCAATGTGAGTCCAAAATGAAATAACATGAGGTTTTCTCAAGCAGAAAGTATTAGGAAAATGAAAGTCATTTCATAGATTCATATTTGTATTGCTAAATATTAGAAATAAAGTATTGTTTTAAGTGGGCTTAATTTAATGTTTTTGTACCTGGAAGGGTGAAAATCTATAGACAGATTCATGCTGGACAAAGGGTTTGTATGTGTGAAAGTTGCTTAAGTTCCAACTGTGTTTCTATTGTGCTTAGACAGGGCCATGGCATGAAGAATAAATAAGCCTTGAGAAGAATGAGTCATTGCTTAGCAATAGGAAGTCCACTTCCCAGGGAGAAGGGCCTTGCCTTGTTTTTATCAAAGCCAGAGCAGTTGGAGATATGGAGAGAGAAAGAAGCCAACTCTCATATTTCTGCAGAAAGTTGATTTTAGAAGGCGAAGGAGAGAAGATCTCTCTCAGCCTTGCGAGAAAAAAGCCATGCGTGGAGTAATGGTTATCTAAAGTCCAATAGAGAATCTCAGAGTTTGTGTACAAGACTTTAAGACAAAGCAATCCTAAAAGGAGCATAAAATCCTGGACTGGATTTGCTGTTCAAAGTAGTGCGAAAGCTTTGTTTGAAAGTATAATTTGTAAAACCTGGACTAGATTTTGAAATGCAAAAAGCAATATTGTGACAGAATATTTTAAAGTGTATTTTGGAAGTAGAGTTTGAAATCTCTCATATGACAATCATCTGGGTGACTCTGAGGAGACATTGACAAGCATTCACTTGGGATTCAAAATGGAGTGTGTATTTGGCTAAAAGTATCTTGGCTGCATCAAAGGAACTTTCTGTGTTAATAAAACTATTATAGCTTAACACGTACTATGTAACCAATGTTAATCTTAAAACGTGTGCATTTGTTAAGCTAAAGGGGAGTAAAGGAGTATTTTATTACAATGCATTTTTTCCATCTTAATTGTTTTCTTGTTAAAACTAATTAGCTGTCCTGTGACTTTGTTCCTCCATATTTTATAAAACAAAGTAAAAGTTACGGTCTTTTGAGCCAGGAATCTATTCTGAGATCTTCCTGTCCAGTTATAACACCAACAGGGATTATAACAGTAAGTTTTTTAAATCTTTCATAGGATGTGGGTGTTACCGGCTAAGTCATCAAATATTAGCCACCCCTAATTTTCCTTGAAAATTGTACAATAAAGGATTGGCAAATGGGCTACGCTAATGTATGACATAGATGATAATGAACTGCTGACATCAGTCATCTGTGTTGAACTCTCGAGAGAAAGAGATTGAAAGACCATGCCTAGGTGCAACATGCCTATTCTTTAACTTGTTTAGATGTAGTATGAACAAACAAGTATGAAGGAAATGCCAGAGTGTGTCTACATTCTGTCTACTAATGAAGTACCATGCCAAGAATTCAAGATAGAACAACTATCTCAGATTCATGGAGGCAGCTATAGAGACTTTTGATATAAAAAATGCATCAATGCTATCATAGGAACCACCGACTGAAGAAAATCTTGATAGTAGCTTGTAATAAACTGTCAGAAGGAGAAAACATTCTGTAATAAACTGTCAGAAGGAGGAAACATTCTGGATAGAGGTAACGATGAGTTTACCTGATGAGAGCTCACTTCTCCTACTCTGTCCATGTGATTGCTTTGAGAGCTTGAAGGGAGGCCAGCAGTCGGAATTTTATGTAAACTTATCAAATTATAATATTGTCCTCCCAGTTCCCTAACTATTTAAATTTTTAATTATGGATGGCAGTTTTTTGCATGAATATAAACAATGCAGGTGCAGATTTCTTTCTCTCCCAAAAGGAAAATGTAACGTCCAGACAGGAGCCAAACAATTTAAACACTGCTGTGCCTGACTGGTAACTGAATTGCAATTATCAATCTGAGACCTACAGCTGAAATGTAAATGAACTCTAAGTAAACAGTCACATTTCCATTGAATGTTTAGTTTCATACATTCCAATCATTCTCTGCATAATGACATTTCTCATGAATTCCCTATGGGGTTTATTGGCATCTATTTATATTTATGATCCAGAGGCAAAGGTTTTCGTGCCTCTATTCAAATCAGAATGGAAGCCTAACAAAAGACAGGCAGGAGCCAGATTTGAGGTTGCAGCTCATTTCTAGCTCTGTGTATTTTCACTGGTGTGGGAAAAGCCAGGCTGTGGAAGGGCTGGAGGGAGGGGCATAGATGTGCAATTCTCACACAGGTATGGAGAGAATTAGAGAAGCCATGACGTGTATTGAAAAAAGTTTTCAGAGTTTATTTTCATTGTTCTTGACACTGCAGTGAAGGATTTTGGACTTTATAAAATGGATGCAACTCTCTCAAACATCCATCACAGCAGGATAATAGTAGGAGTGTGCCGCAAAACCAAAAGTCTACAAGCCTCAAGATTCACAAACAAGAAGGAAGACATGCGACTACCCTGACCTCTGGATGTATCATATTCAACGGAGCTATCTGGACATGTCAGTGTGCCAAAGTAGGAGAAGGCTGAGAATACCCAGACAGATGACACAGACATGTGCATCGTCATGCAGGAAAAGCTGGTGCCATACACTAAGTCGGCAGACCGGCTGGTAATAGGCAAGGTTATGGTAGCCCTTCATTTTTGGAGGTTTAGCTCACTTTAGGGCCCTGCAGCAAAGCTGTGTGGCATTTTTCAAAGCAGCAACTCATTGCTGCATAACCAGTTATGAATGCATTGTTTGGATGGTTAATGGATTATGTCATCTTTCCCACAGATGTGAACTCAAATGCACGAAGGACAATGGGCTTTGCCACATTGTAAAACCACTGAGTGCATTTTTGTAAGTTCTCAGCAGAGTGAGAAATTTCCTTCTTAAAGGTGAGCTCTTGTCGCTGAATGGACGATAACAGACCTGGGAAATGAGGTGGAAACAATTGAAGTGACCTGACTTCTGCAGGATGGAGGCATCTGACGTCCCTTCAGGCGAGAGGGATAATCGATTGCATACATGTGGCCATCATGGCTCATACTAATGGGCCTGAGATGTTCATAAATTGGAAAGTTTTCTATTCTTTTGACATTCAGGTGGTGCGTAACCACAGGAAGGTATTCCTACAGATATACTCTCCATTCCCAAGTAGTATCATCTGTAGAAGTCATGTCACCTCAATTGTTTCACCTCATTTCCCAGGTCTGTTAATGTCTATTCAGCAACAAGAGCTTGCCTTTAAGAAGAAAACATCTCAGTCTGCTAAGAACTCCACAAAAGGCATCCAGTGGTTTTACAATGTGGATTGTTATCAAATGTGCCATCAGGCAAACATGCACTTTTGTACCTTGACCTTTCCAGAGGTAGCCTGCAATATTCACTTGCAGGGCCTCCATGGTAATAGTTGTTTGTTTCATCCTGCACAATATGGCACTGAGAAAGGGGCCTGAAGGGATGCAAAGTAGGCAGCACATCATCATCAAATGAAATGAAAGAGAAGAAAATGCTGGGAGGGGAACGGATAAATGAGTCAGAGGGTCAACCTTCAGAAGCAATAAGGGAATGATGAGCAGATCAACTCAGATGCCATTGATGTGTTCTGTAAGATGTCATTGATGCCAATGACATCCTTATAGAGTGACAATTCACCTGAGTGACCATGAGGCACACACAGCACAACACAGTTCAAAGCCTGAGTCACTTTCCCTCACATTCCTACAATTACTGAGACAGACTACAGTCTGTAGTCCCAATCAGAACCAATTTTATTTTGACTTTGAAGATGTACCATCTATTTGCCTGACTAAACGATGAACGTTGACAGCCATTAGAAAAGATAGTCACTTCATTGTCAATCCAAAATTACAATCCAAAATGTGTTACGGCATGGCTGATGGTAAATGCCTAGCTTTTCAAATCCCAGAAGGGAAATTTGAAACAATTCCGTCACTTTTTTTTGCTATTTGTATAGTGTGAGAAGAGGATTTGAAATCCAGAAATGATATCCCTGACTACTTGTGATGACTTTATAGTATAGAAAATGTTTATTAAGAAAATAAAAAAAACTATAAATTTAAACACAACGATGGCTTTATATGGTATCAGTATTTTAAAATGGTTCCACCCAATCCCTAATTTAGTTATCTTCAGAGTTCACCATCCTGTTCAGCAACTTCAGCAACAAAGTCCAGATATTTTTACCATATTTAACTTTCTCTTGGGATGCCCTCTGAGGTTAACAGCAGCTAATTTTTCCGATCAGGCTTCATTCACACTGCTTTCTGGGAGTTGACCAGTAATTCCTGCTTTCCGCTGAGATCTAAACTACCCTCTGAACAAAGAACAAAGAACAAAACAGCACGGGAAATAGGCCTTTCCGCCCAACGAGCCCACACCACCACCCCGATGTTCCCACCACTACCCGTGATCCCTGTCTATGTTTATAGACCTATGGATTAAAAACCAAATTTGAGACAATTTAAGGAGAATTTGTTTTGCCAATTAGCTTAAGGGCACATCTTTGGGATGTGGGAGGAAACCGGAGCACCCAGAGAAAACCCACGCAAGCACGGGGAGAATGCACAAACTCCCACAGACACAAGCCCAAATCCATGTATCTGCACAGCACAGCGATAGTCACAGAGCTGTCGTGTTGCCCATCAAATGGTCCGGGTTAAGCGTACACTAATGCACATTCTTAAATGTAATGAGGTCTCTGTCTGCACCACACTTTCAGTCAGTGAGTTCCAGACTCCCACTATCCTCTGGATTTGCTGCTCCTTACCTTAAATTTATGCTCCTTGGTCATTGACCTCGCCACCAAGTGGAAAAGTTTATTTCCGTCTACTCTGCCTACGCCCCTCACAACTTTATACATCATTATCATGTCTCCTTCAGCCTCCTTTGCTCCATGGAAAACAACCCCAATCTCTCCTCATAACTGAAACTCTCTAGACCAGGCAAAATTCTGTTAAATTTCCTTTTCACCTTTTTCAGTGCTATCTCATTCCTCCTATAATGTGGATTCCAGAACTGCACACAATACTCTGGCTGTGGTCTTACCAACATTTTATATTGTTCCAGTTTACTCCTCCTGATCTTGGACGGTGGTACTGTGGCACAGCGGTTAGCTCTGTTGCCTCACAGTGCCAGGGAGCTGGGTTCAGTTCCAGGCTTGGGTAAATGTCTGTGTGGAATTTGCATGTTCTCCATGTTTGCATGGGTTTCCTCCACATGCTCTGGTTTCTTCCCACACTCCAAAAATGTTAAATTGAGCCTTAGTATCAGGAGGACTAGCTAGGGTAAGTAAGTGGGGTTATGGAGATAGGGCCTGACTGGGATGGTGTTAGGTGCAGACTTGATGGTCTAAAAGGCCCCCTTTTGCAAGTAGGGATACTGTGGTTCTGTAATCTTAAACTCTATGCCTCAACTAATAAAGGCAAGTATACCATATCTTTTGCTCTACTCTCTTCTCCATGGCAATATGAAATATATTAGCCTTGCATATAGATGGAAATACTAATTAGCTATCTCCCTTTCATCTTAGAAATAAATGGATAATTTACAGCACAATGTTTGCAATTGATGCCTTATAACATCTTTCTTAATTGGACTTTGGGAGATCGGATGCCTATTCATGGTATTCTCAGTGAATTCAGTCAGTAGTAGGGTTTTTGTGTCCCCCCGCCTCCCCACCTCCCCTGCCCCCCGCAATGTGTTTCATGTCGCTGGAGGTGGCTAGCCATTAGCCAGTGATGGGATGTTTTTGTCCTGCCCTTGTCAGTGGGTTTATTTGCACCCCTCTACTGTCGAGGGTCCCATGGTACTGTCGCCATCAATGATACAGAAAGATTTCATTGACAGGAATGACTGGAAAATTCTACCCAGTGTCTCCAAGTGAAAATATCTTGCACTTTCTTCTCAGTAAAACAATCTGAGCTTTCCTTTGATCTCAAATCATCCAGGCTTACTGGGAGGCCAATTCAAAATAGGTCCTATAACTACATATTTACCCTGAGTGTAAATCTACAGTTCCAGGCTTGGGTGGAATTGTCCAAAAAAAAAACCTTGTTGTATGTCATAATGGCAAATGTTCTGCACAGGTCCTTTTTGTGTGCTCTGTACCGCAATCCACCGATACTTAGTGCATTGAAAGAGCCACCATATGAAATATGCTGTTACAGAGTCTCCAGTTGTGTGATTTGCTTGAAGTGACTACAGCTGTGCCATTATCAAGGGGGTGCTGCATTCGAATGCTCCCGCTGTACTTACAGCTAGTCAAGCCAGGAACATGGCACCATGCAGACCAACTCCATGCTTTACAGAAAGAGAGCTCGGACAGCAGCTAGGTGCCATGGAATGGAGGCGGGCCAACGTGTACTCCTGGGAGGGAAGATAACCCAAGAGTAGGGACTCCAATGTGGCCTGAGAAGCAGTGGCTGCAGCAGTCGATGTCTGCAGCCTGGCACACAGAACCAGAGGCCAGTACTGGAGAAGATGATTGACCACATTCAAGCTACAAGGGTGAGTGTTTACCCTGGCATCAGTCCTGTCTGTCACATCTGGAATATCTACCTTGACCTACTCCCTGATGTTCTGTGGCTAGCTAGCACTCACCCATCCAGCATCTTCCTTAAACCCCTCATCACAAGCCCTGCCATGGGACATAATTGTAGCAGATCTGAGTGTCAGTCTCAGACTTCCACACTGGCAGCATTAGCCATGATCTCAGTGGGTCACCCTTGTCTCCCTTGAGCCAACCCCAGTAGCCTGGGTGGTCTTCAAAGATCCTAGGAATAGCCAAGTGCTGCAGGATATAACTGCCATGCGCAATCCCCGTGAAGCGTGTTCAAACCTGCAGGATCTTGGCAAGGTTGTTGCATGCGATTTGTACATTCAGGAAGTGGAACCTCTTCCTTCTTATAAAAGACATTCCTTGATTCCAAAGGGCCCAGAGGGTGAACTGTGCGACATTTATAGACCCCTGAACCTGCAGCATTCTGGTGATGGTGGCAAAGACTTCAGCACCTTGTTAGGCCAGCCCTGGACAAAGTGGATGTGCAGAGCACCTGTTAGCTCACAGATGTACCATTGGGAAAATGACTGCAAATATGTCACACAGGTTCTCACTCAAGCCCTGAAATGACCCGGTGGCATAAAGGTTAAGGGCAGCCATCACCTTAATTGCTACTGAAAGCAGGCATCCTCCTCCCAACGAGGTTTACAAAGCCTTGTGTGAACGTTGTGGGGAGGATGCCAGGTTCACAAAGATAGTGAGAGACAGTCCATAAGGTTATCTGTCCCAGGCCCTTCACTCCTTCCAACATCTTTAAATGATTTAACCCTGGCAATCCGACACCGTTCCCAGTGCCATGAGCACTCTCCTGCTAGTTGTTATTACATCACTGTGTCAGCTGCCATGAAATTGCTACCTCATGGTCACCAACAGTATCCACAAGGCAGTAATCTCCCTTCATACGAAGTGGCACGATGCTTTCTGCACACCTAGTGCAGTTTCTCGCTGGTGTGTAGAATGGAGCTGTCCCCCGGATGGTCAGACCTCCCCCAGGTATGGGTATCACAAGCCAGTGATGGCAGCATGCTGCTGACTGGCTCAGTGCTCTTGGTGCTCACATAGAGCATATGAGAATGACTTTGGGAAGATCCTCATTGAGGAAACCTTGCAATAGAAAACTGTGTGGAACAACCTGGATGTTAGCTTGCAAACTGTCTTCTAGACATGGTGCCTAAGTCAAACAGATTGTAGGGAGGTGCCCTCCTGACTTCCATGCAATGAGTGGCCATTATGTGGAGAACTATAGAGTTCATGCTATGTGAGGAGCTCTGTGAACACCTATTGACCTCCCTTGATTGGGGCAATAGCTGCCAGGTGCTTGTGACTGTTAATGGAGACTGGGATGTGGTATCCACACTAAAACATGGAAACTTTCCAGCCAAGTGCTGGCAGGTTGAAGGGTATGACATTAACGAGATTTTATTTTATTTTGTTTTATTCTCTGGAATCTCTTGGGGGTCTTTAAGCAGGTAGGGAAAATGGTCACTACATGACCCCAATCCAGTGACATTCCCTGGCCTGAGGGCACTTCGTCCAGTCCAAGCACCCCCCAGTCTCTGTGCTCATGGGGCCCCAACTCTTACTCCCTGGAGGTTAGGTGCACAGTGGTACCTACCTCCTCACTCTGCCTCACAACTGTTGAGCCTGAACCACACTTTAAAGGACCAGCAGTAATCAGCACTCATGCCAGAGAGGTGGATGCATTACAGGAAAGGGGTGGGTCATTTGCCAATTTCACTAATGAGATTAAAATGCAGTCAATGTCATGCTAATCAGCCTCATGCTCTTTCTGGACATGAATGAGCGTGAAGCGCTTTATGACATTAGAAAGGGATTTGGAGAATTGCAAACTGTTTGGCACCAGGTACAAAATGGATTTTAGGCTTGCACACCATTCTCTGGCATTAGCACAATCTAATAAAGGTGTGGCGAGGTCAGAGAATCTCCCTCCATTGTACCATGCCTCTGTGTTGGTGTTTCTCACCGATATTAATATGCCTGATTTGAGAAGCTAAAACCTGTCGTCCTGAATCTATTGATTGAGATGTGCACTAGGCTCAAATAGCTGAGGCACTTGTCAGTGTTGGAGGATAAATAAGTGGTAAGTGCTTCACACAAAATGGACACATTCCTGGAGAATGTGCTCTGGTTACATACCAGTTGCATATTAATTGAATAGCATCCCTTCCTACTATGGAAGGATGTAAGCTGATCGAACAGAACTTTGATGGCTATGTGTATACAATCTATAACTTTCTGCACATGTTGGATGCCTGCAAACATCCCAAGCCTATGTATCTTTCATATTGGCCTTCTCCATCATTTCATAGACACACAAACTCTCCAGCAATTTAAAAAGAACATTTGGGATTTCCTTCATGCAGCAATATCTGACTGCCTGAAATCTCCACAGATATTTCCAGGTAGATCCTTGAACTGATTTGGAGTCACAAAACTTTAACACAGCTGTTATCTTTAGTGCCATTGGAATTGGGTGACAACCCAGTCTATCTGGTGTATGTCATTCTGTGCCAACCTATATTGGTTAATGACTGGTTGCCTGGAGAAGAACAATCTTCTCTCACATAGTCATTCAGACAAAAGCAAGGAATTAATTTCTAGATACTCTGGGAAGAAGGTGTTCTGTCTTCTATCTTTCGCCTTGATTGGCTCCCTTTTTGGTGCTCCTGTTGCTTTGATTATGCAGCCTCTGTTGTGTGGATGCCTCTTCCTCTCCACCTTCCTTCCACCATTCATTGGTATCAGGCACATGATTCCTTTCCACTTGCTGCTTCCCATGGATGCTGTATCCAGCTTTAAAGCCTTTGGCCTCCCCTTACAATGCTCTGCCCCAGTCTCTTTTGGATCATCCTTTTCCTTGTCAAGAGATAACAGAAATTACAGCTGGAACATGGCTGACTTTGCAATCAGGGATTGTGGTCTAATTTGAGAACCCTGAGCTTTTATTGGCTGGGAATTGACAGCTCAGGAACCCCACTTGCCTTGTGTTAAATTCAAGAGGTTTCATTTAATCACATTTAAGGATATATTAATGACACACATACCTTCTCAACTCCCTTAATTAATCTCCTGCAACTCGCAGGCACCTCACTGCCTTCCTGCCACCCACAAGATTTCTCCAGTTCCAAATGTTGAGATTTAGCTTCCTATATGATTATATAGCCCCTGCCACAATCCCTACTCCTATGCACTTTCATTAGATTACCCATTATCTGTATTCTGAGAGCATATCACCACGTGATTCTGTAATCTGATCATCAACATTTCATAAATCAAGTAAAACATTGCGTGAAAAAGTTCTGTATCATGTTTTCTCAGTAATGTTTCAAGACTGGATCTTGCCACATCTGTCTTATGGATGGTCAGCTCGATGAATAGTACACATGGGATCACTGTGATATAACCTCTAATGACTGCTCTGACAGCTTTGATGGAAGCTCAGAATACTACTAGCCTGGCTCTAGGCTCCAGCATGCTTTTGGCTTTCATAGTAAGATGATAGATTTGGATTGGGATTTTGGGAGGAACTTAGTACTCCTGATTCCTGTTCTCAGAGAGAGCAACGGGGATGCTGGGATGCAATCTCATGAGAGCAACTGGATCAGAGGGGCACACGCTGTCTTCACTGAGCATGGCAACATGCCTGCTCCCCCAACACACTCTCAACCAGTGGCCTTGTTAAAGCTAAGCAGCCAGATGGTCTTGACTGTGCTGAGAGACAACAGTTTCCAGCTGTGGCCACTACAGAGAGTTATTTAACTTTCATTTCAATGCCTAAACCATGAAGATTTCCAATCCCTTTTCTGCAGTGATGAGTCTCATAGGAACAAAAGGACAGGCGACCATGTAAGACAGGCATTAGGGCTTTCCCCTAGGGTAATTTTAGTTCTCTATTTTTAGAATGGTTAATTGACAAATGAAGGGTGATTAAGTATCTTGGGAGAGTAAACAAGCAGAATTCTCTTAGAAAAATTCTAAATGCTGAATTTGTGTGAAATCTAGAGTACTTCGTGCTGTTTTTTTCAGCGTGAGTTCAAAGAATATCCCACACTTTGTGCACTATGGAGGCCATCAGCATAAATATCATTAAATTTCAGAGGGTAGGGCCTATTTCCACTGGAGAACCTGAAATCAGTGTGCTGAGCAGCCGATCTGTCAGTGCTGAGATCGGTCCTTGCACAGTGGCCCCATGCTGTCGGCCTTTCAATCACTGACCAGCTTGATCACTGGTCAGCCCCGCAACTCCCGCAACACTGGCTCACCACCATCCCCATGGCCCCCCAACCATTCCTGGGTCCAGTTCTGCCCTACTCTTTCCTAGCTCACTGTGATCTCCAGCAACACCCCCCTCTCCCAACCATTTTCCACCACCCGACTGTAACACCGCCCACAGGCCTGATCTGCCCCCTGGCATGCCAAATCCACCCCCAGCAGGCAGAATACTCTCCAGCTGACCCAACCTCAACCCCAACCTGCCCTGATCACTGGCCTTCTCCTACCCCCACTGATCCCAACCGCAGTCTTATCAAACAAAATTGGATACCAAGTCATAGATTAGGATAGATGACCTGAATCTTCAGAATATAAGAAAGACTTTGCTCTACCATTCAATATGATTTGATTGAAGGCTTAGGGTTTAAGAAAAAAATAGAGAGTGAATTCCAGAATTTGAGGCCTAGAGAGTCAAGGGGAAGTTGTGCAGCATGCAGCACATATTCACAAATCTTGCGCTCATTCCAGGCTATATTGAAGCATGCATCCAGATTTGTTGAGGCATCAGAATCTTTATTCAAGGTGTTCAAATGCTTAGTCTAAGAGAACTCAAGTCTGATATGATTCTCAATATATTCATGCAATTAAATCAATGCCAGATTTGTTCCAGGTTCAATGAGCTAAATCTTCAGATAGTAATTTGCAGATTATGCTAGACTAATCCAATTTAATTTTTTGATGAAGTAACAGAGATGGTTGATGAAGGAAAAATGATGGATGTTATCAAATGGATTTTAAGAAAACACTTGACAAGGTACTAGATATAAGATTGGTGAACAAAACTGATGCTCATGGAATAGAAGTCAGTGTCAGCTTGGACAATAGTTGATTTAAAGACAGGAAATACAAGCCATGGTAAATAACTATTTTTCAGATCGGAGTAGTTAATATTAGCAGTGTTAAAGAAATCTAAGAGACCAAAATCCGACAAATTTCCAGAAGCTAATGGGCTACATCCTAAGGTTCTAAAGAGGTATTTGCAGAAATAGTCAATTCTACGCTTTCCAGCTTCCCCCTTCTTTTCTGAGGCAGATCCTCAAGATCATGAATTACCTGTTTCCATTCCAGTTCAGTGTGTTTTGGGATGGTTGATAAGTCCAATGTGTGATCTGCAAATACTGCCATATGCGGGACAGGTGGCACTTGAAGATTTTGGTCAATGAGTTGTTTGAAGGTTTGTGTACTTTGTTCAATGCCCCAACTTCACTTCTGCGTATTTTTGACCAAGTGTTGAAACATATTCAGTGCCTTCCTAAATTAACCTTCTCCATTTTGGTTGATCACAACCCAGGGACTCCCTTTAGTTAGTGGGGATGTTTTACATAGAAACATAGGAGGTATGAGCAGAAGAAGACCATTTAGTCTGTCAAACCTTATCCACTATTCATCACGATCATGGCTGATCGTCTAACTCAAATGCCTAATCCTGCTTTTTCCCCATAATCTTTGATCCTATTTGCCACAAGTACTACATGTAGCCATTCAATGTTTTGGCATCAACTACTTCCTGTGGTAATGAATTTCACAGTTTCACCACTCTTTGGGTGAAGAAATGTCTCTTCATCTCCATTCTGAATGATCTACCCCAAATCTTCAGTCTGTGACCTCTGGTTCCGGTCTCCCTCACCATCGGGAACATCCTTCCTGCATCTACCCTGTTTAGCCCTGTTCGAATTTTATAAGTCTTAATAAGATTTCCCCCCTCATTCGTCTGAACCCAGCAAAAATAATCCTAACCTAATCAATCTGTCCTCATACATCACACTCACCATCCCTGGAATCAGCCCAGTAAACCTTTGCTGCACTCTCTCAAGAGCAAGAATATCCTTCCTCACAAAATGGGATCAAAACTGCAAGCAATACTCTAGGTGTGGCCTCACCAATGTTCTGTATAATTACAACAATACATCCCTGTTCCTGTACTCGAAACTTTCACTGTGAAGGCCAACATGCCATTTGCCTTCTTTGCTGCCTACTGCACCTACACGGTTACCTTCAGTGATTAGTGCACAAGGACACCTATGTCTCACTGCACACTCCCAATTTACAGCCATTCAGGCAATAATCTGCCTTTTGTTTTTGCTTTCAAAGTGAATAACTTCACATTTATCTGAATTATAATGCCACTGATTTGCCTATTCATCCAACCTGTTCACATCATGCTGAAGGATCTCTGCATCCTCATCACAGTTCATCCTCCCATCCAACTTGGTATCATCTGCAAAATCTGAGATGTTGAATTTTATTCCCTTATCCAAATCACTAATAAATAGTGCGAACAGCTGGGGTCCCAGCACTGACCCCTGTGGCATCCCATTAGTCCCTGCCTGCCACTTGTAAAGGATCCGTTCATTCCTACTCTTCATTTCCTCTCTGCCAACCAGTTTTCTATCCATCTCAATCTTCTTCCCCCAATCCCATGCTTTTTAATCTCTTATGCAGGACTTTGTCAAAAGACCTCTAAAGAATGTTTTTAGAATATTTATAAAGCTTATCTTCTGAAAGCATATCTTCCGGCAATCTCCTGCCATAACCGAGTTCTGAATGGAGTAGTTGCTTTGGGAGTCTGATGTCAGGCATACAAAAAGCATATTCCACTCAAAGGAGCTGATTTTGAGTGATTAATGCTGCAATACTAGGGTAATCCTGACTTGGGAGAGGATGTGGTTCTTGGACTGCCTTTCTTGTTGGCTGATTTGAAGGATTTTGCGCATGCACCACCGCTGGTCCTTCTCCAATGCTTTGACATGCCAACTCCTTGAGGATCGTGTTAAGGAGCTGGAGCTGGAATTAGAGGAACTCAGGATAATCCGAGAGGTTGAGGAGGATATTGGCAGGAGTGACAAAGAGATAGTCACTCCTAAAAGTGATTTGTGGGTAACTGTTAGGAGGAGGGGTAAGAAGCAATTGGGTAGACAATCCCCTGGGGCTGTTCCCCTCCGAAACAAATTTTCTGTCTTGGAGGCTACAGTTGAGGAAGAATCAACTGGAGAGGATCAAAGGGAGCAGGTCTCTGGGGGTGAGCCTGCTGAGAATGCTCAGGTGGGTAGGGAGAAAAAGAGATTGGGCCTAGTAATTGGAGACTCCATAGTTAGAGGGACAGATAGGAGAGTAAGTAGTAATAAAAGTGACTCAGGGCTGGTTTGTTGCCTCCCAGGGGCTGGAGTCCAGGATGTCACAGATAGGGTTTTTAAGATTCTTAAGGGAGAGGGGAGTCAACCCCAAGTCATAGTTCATGTAGGGACACATGATATAGGTAGGAAAAGGGAAGGGGATATTAAACAGAAATTTATGGCGTTGGGGTGGAAGCTTAGGGCCAAAACTGGCAGAGTGGTTATCTCTGGACTCTTGCCTGTGCCAAGGGATAGTTTGGAGAAGAATAGAGAGAGGGAATGTTTGAACTCGTGGCTGCGGGGATGGTGCAGGAGGGAGGGGTTCAGGTTCCTGAACAATTGGGACTCATTCTGGGATAGGTGGGACCTCTACAAGAGAGATGGTCTACACCTGAACCAGAGGGGAACTAATATCTTGGGGGGAAAATTTGCTAAGGCTATGCAGGGGGCTTTAAACTGATTCGGGGGGGGTGGGATCCTGAATAGTTGGGGTGCTAAGAGGGATGAGAGTAAGGGGGTCATAGAGGAAAGCCGTAAAACACAGCAGCATACGGGTGGGGTAGGGCATGGTTTGAAATGCGTATACTTTAATGCAAGGAGTATTCGCAATAAGGGGGAGGAACTTGCAGCTTGGACCAGTACCTGGAACTTCGATGTTGTGGCCATTTCAGAGACTTGGGTAGAGCAGGGACAAGAATGGATGTTGCAGGTTCCAGGGTTCAAATGCTTTAGTCGGAGTAGAGAAGGAGGTAGAAGGGGGGGAGGAGTGGCATTATTAGTCAAAGACTGTATCACAGTGACAGAGAAGAAGTTTGATGAGGACTTGTCTGTTGAGGTAGTATGGGCTGAGATTAGAAACAGGAAAGGAGAGGTCACCCTGTTGGGAGTCTTTTATAGACCTCCTAAAAGTTCTAGAGAGGTTGAGGAAAGGATTGCAAAGTCAATTCTGGTCAGGAGTGAAAGTAATAGGGTAATTGTTATGGGGGACTTTAACTTTACTAATATTGATTGGAATAGCTATAGCTCTAGCTCGTTAGAGGGGTCAGTTTTCGTACAAAGTGTGCAGGAAGGTTTTTTGACTCAGTATGTAGATAGGCCAACTAGAGGTGAGGCTACATTGGATTTGGTGCTGGGCAATGAGCCAGACCAGGTGTTAGGCTTGGAAGTTGGTGAACATTTTGGTGATAGTGACCACAATTCGGTTACGTTCACCTTAGTGATGGATAGGGATAGGCATGAAGCTGGGGGCAGTAGTTATAGCTGGGGGAAGGGTAATTATGAGGCCATCAGGAGAGAATTAGGGTGCATAGATTGGACTAGGAAACTACAGGGACTGGGAACATCTGGAATGTGGAGCTTATTCAAGGAGCAGCTGCTGCGGGTCCTTGATAAGTATGTCCCTGTCAGGCAAGGAGGAAATGGTCGAGTAAGAGAACCTTGGTGTACGAAAAAAGTTGATTTGCTGGTTAAAAGGAAAAAGGAGGCTTATGTCAGGATGAGGATTGAAGGCTCGGTTAGTGCAATGGATAGCTATAGATTAGCCAGGAGGGAGCTAAAGAGGGAATTGAGGAGAGCAAAGAGAGGACATGAGAAGACTTTGGCTGATAGGATTAAGGAGAATCCTAAAGCTTTCTTTAGATATGTTAAGAATAGAAGATTGGTTAGGGCAAGATTAGGGCCAGTCATAGACAGCAGTGGGAAGTTGTGCGTGGAGCCTGAAGAGATTGGAGAGGTACTGAATAAATATTTCTCTTCGGTATTCACGCAGGGTGATGTAAATGTAGTTATGGAGAACACTGAGGTACAGGGTAGCAAACTGGAAGGTATGGAAGTAGATAGGGAGGATGTGCTAGATATTCTCGAGGGTTTGAAGTTGGATAAGTCCCCTGGGCCGGACGGGATTTACCCTAGGATTCTCTGGGAGGCAAGAGAAGAGATTGCAGAGCCTCTGGCTCTGATCTTCAGGTCGTCGTTGGTTACGGGTGTGGTTCCGGAGGACTGGAGGATAGCGAATGTGGTCCCGTTGTTCAAGAAGGGGAAGAGAGACCTTCCAGGGAATTATAGGCCAGTGAGTCTTACTTCTGTTGTGGGCAAAGTATTGGAGAGAATAATTAGGGATAGGATTTATAGTTATTTAGAGAGTAATGAATTGATTGGAGATAGTCAGCATGGTTTTGTGAAGGGTAGGTCGTGCCTTACTAACCTCATTGAGTTTTTTGAAAAAGTGACTAAAGAGGTGGATGGGGGTAAGGCGGTTGATGTGGTATATATGGACTTTAGTAAGGCGTTTGATAAGGTGGCCCATGGAAGACTTCTGCAGAAAATGCAGATGTATGGGATAGAGGGTGATTTAGCTAATTGGGTTAGGAATTGGCTAGCAGATAGAAGACAGAGGGTGGTGGTTGATGGGAGATATTCATCGTGGAGTTCGGTGACAAGTGGTGTACCTCAGGGGTCTGTTTTGGGGCCCCTGCTGTTTGTAATTTTTATAAATGATCTGGATGAGGGTATTGAAGGATGGATTAGTAAATTTGCAGATGACACTAAAGTCGGTGGAGTGGTAGATAGTGAAGAGGGGTGTTATAGTTTGCAGAGGGACTTGGACAAGTTGCAGAGCTGGGCCGAGAGGTGGCAAATGGAGTTTAATGTGGAAAAGTGTGAGGTAATGCACTATGGCAGAAATAATAAATGTGTAGAGTATAGGGCAAATGGTAGGATTCTTAGTAGTCTAGATGAACAGAGGGATCTTGGTGTGTATGTGCATAGATCCCTGAAAGTAGGCAGTCAGGTCGAGAAGGTTGTTAGGAAGGCATATGGAGTCTTGGCTTTTATTGGTAGAGGGATTGAATTTCGGAGCCGCAACGTCATGTTGCAACTGTACAAAACTCTAGTGCGGCCGCACTTGGAGTATTGTGTGCAGTTCTGGTCCCCACATTATAAGAAAGATGTGGAGGCATTGGAGAGGGTACAGAGGAGGTTTACCAGGATGTTGCCTGGTATGGAGGGCAGGTCTTATGAGGAGAGGCTGAGGGATTTGAGGTTGTTTTCGTTAGAAAGGAGGCGGCTAAGAGGGGACCTTATCGAAACATATAAGATGATTAGAGGTTTAGATAGGGTGGACAGTGATAGCCTTTTTCCTAGGATGGAGAAAGCTAGCACGAGGGGACACAGCTTTAAATTAAGGGGTGATAGTTATAGGACGGATATCAGAGGTAGGTTCTTTACCCAAGGGTGGTTCGGGAGTGGAATGCCCTGCCTGCAGCAGTTGTAGATGCGCCAAGTTTGGTGGCGTTTAAGAGGTTAGTTGATAAGTATATGGAAGAGAAGGGAATGGTTTAGTTTGGAGGGGCATTGCTTTTTATATTGGTCGGCGCAACATCGAAGGCCGAAGGGCCTGTTCTGTGCTGTAATGTTCTATGTTCTAACTGTAAGTTGTCCTAATATCTGGAGTTATCTATTATTTGTGATCTTAGTAGAGCTCTCTAATGTTTCTAAAAGTTCCTTGTCGGTATTCCCCAGTTTTATTTTCACATGTTGCTAGTCCTCATTAAAGAAACGAGCAGACACATTTCTTGGATATCTTGTTAAATGAAGATGGCAGCAGAGTGTATGCAGACCATGACAGAGAGGTCGTCTTTCATCGCTGTGATAAAACTGGGTCATTCTCTATAGTGCAGCCATTAGATTCCACATAGGAGTACAGGGATCACTGTTGCCTGGTAAACTATGACCTTTGTCTTGGTTTTGAGTATTTGAGTATTTTGTTCTCAAATACTCTTCTACTCAATTCAACGAATGTTGAATTGACACAAAGGAGGTAATGATGAATTTTATCATTAATTATCTGACTTCATTGAGAGGAGGCTCCCAAGATATGGAAAATAGTTCATATTTTCTAGGATCTCTCCATTGAACTTAATGAACAGAATTGTATTGTGCTATGAGAACTGGTTGGAAGACAATTTTAAATTTCCAGGTATTAATGAATGGACCATTTTCTCATTGACTTTGGGAAAGGAAATGACAATGAACTAGCGCTCAGTCTCTACATGAGTGCAATTGTCCTCTGCACACTGAAGATCAATGACTGAAATTGGAATAATTTTTGTTTTAGATTGAAGGCAGCGTAAGTTGGATAGCTTCTGGTCTATTCTATAGATTGCCTCCACACTTGTGAGTAATCTGTCAGAGGCAAGGTGTAGTGTTGCAGCCAAGAAGGAGATTGGTGCAATGATGCAGTCCTGTTTGACTCCAGTCTTCACTGAGATAAGCTCTGTGATAATCATAGTATGTATGTCATCATGGAATGAGTGAAGGATGGTGATAAATTTATGAGGGATTCAAATTTGAGGAGGATACTCCATAAGGCTTCATAGCTGATCATGTCAAAGGCCATGCAAAGCGGTTAGTGCTGTTAAGTGCACTTTTTTTGATGTTGCTATGAAGTGAAGATAATATATCTAGTGCATTCCAAAGGGAGAAAGACTGTGACTCTGGATGGACCTCATCCTGGATTGTTCATTTGGCAGGAGATGAAGGAGCCTCGCAATGATGTTCCCTCTGACAAACAGCAGGGAGACTACTCTGTAGTTACTCCAATTGGACTTGTCTCAATTTAAATATAGTCATGACCACAGTGTTTCTGAGATTCCCCATCACATATTTCTCTTCTCAGATGAAGAATATGAGATTGTGTAATATGCCAAGAGTGTAACTCCATTGTGCTTCATTGGTCTCTTCTGCCATTTCCTCCATCCGTAGTATTCAACCATAAACTGCCTTCCCCATTGCTGTTGCTGTTGCTTTCATGCTCAGTCCTCATGTTGCAGCTGCCAAAAGTAAACCATACTGAATGTTCATTTTTCAACAATGTTAGAGTAGCAATCGTTCAGCAGAATTTAAAGAAAACCTTTGGAAAAACTAGTCTTCAGTTCAGCTCACCAAAAACATCAAAATCCAGCAAAACATTCTTCGGGAGCTCATAAGGATCAAACAGAGATTGTGTTAATGTAGTAAAGACACAACATTGGTGAATTGTAACTCCTATGTATTGGAAGCAATCCAATTGCTAAAAAATACTGCAGTACATGTCTCACTATAACCATCACTGGGAGAGAAAAACTACTATTTTAAAATTTATTATCTGCTCTTTATCTCCTAAAATCACCTAATGGGCAGTGTGCTGGCCAAATTTGTTAATGCAGCACTTTTTTCTGAAAATCCACAGTGCATGCATTCTGGAGTAAGTTCCCTGATGAATCCATCCAAGGCCTCTGCCAGGGACAAGAACAGGGAAGATCTTACAGCCATAAGAGGACACCTGAACTTCAAGATGCATATCAAGGCTGGTCATCTTTCTCCACAGGCCAGACATTGTGGCAGAGATTGCCACATTTGGGGGTAAGGGGAAAGGGGTGTGTAGTAAGATTGCAAACAATGAATAAATGTATTCCTCAAGGTTTCTTTCCCATCACTTGTTCATATTGTCTTGCCATTTGTCAGCCAACTCATTCATTCTTGTGATATATTATCTTCTTATACCAATTGAAAAGCAAAAAGCTAATTTTTCAATTGGATGATGCTTGACTCTCAGCCAAACAGTCTTGTCATTTTTGATATTTTTATATCTGGCAAAGAGAATTGTTCAGTGAAAATGGACAGAAAGTTTTTTCTTCATGTGTCAATGATATTTCTCCAGGATGCACACAGCAATGTCCTGGAGATTGACCTTCAATTTTTGGATACTCTAGGCCAATCCTAGCGTGTTGGCAATCCCTACGACCAGGACACAGGATGCAAGGATATTCCAGTGAATAAATCACCCTCACAAGAACAATTTCTGTAACATGTTTGTGTTTAAGTATCTTGTAAATATCTTGTAAAAATTCTGTTGCATTTTCTTTAGATAATTATCCCAAGCTGAACTCCCAGAGTTCAGTACTCCCAGGCGTACTGTTACCTGTAATAGGGATGGGATACCTGCTCTGTCAAAGCAAATGCAGAGAAGAACATTTGATCATGCACAAGGGAATGACTCGAATACCCAAACACCTTCTGCTTCCATTCAATTAAGCTCACTTAAGGGCCTCCACTCATGAAAAAGCCCCACTGATGAAAGTGGGGCTTTGTCATGGGTGGAGATCAAAAATCAAGCCTTATGAGGTCTACATACAATCTTTGTGAAATGGTGCTGGTTGCGAAAACTAATGCCAATGCCAAGGAGGGCAGTTTAGTACAGAGATGAGGAGGAACTTTAGAAGGCTGAGAGAGGATCTTATAAAGACGTATAAGATAATGATGGACATGGATAGGGTAGAGGTTGAGACTCTTCCTGCTTAGCAAAGATAACAGCACTAGAGGGCACAGCCTCAAGATTAGGGGGGACAGTTTAGATCAGAGTTGAGGAGGAATTTCTTCATGCGAAGGGTGGTGAATCTCTGGAATTCTCTGTCCATTAAAGTGGTGAAGGCTACCTCCCTGAATATGTTTAAGTCACAGGTAGATAGATTTCTGATCGATAAGGGAATTAAGGGTTATGGGGAGAAAACAGGAAAGTGGAACTGACCCACTTCAGATCAGCCATGATCTTATTGAATGGTGAGGCAGGCTCAAAGAGCTAGATGGCCTACTCCTGCTCCTATTTCTTTTGTTCTTATGTTCTTTACATCTCACTTTACCTCTATTTTGTGCCTGAAAATTGGGGCAACATGGTGGTAAAATCGCTCCCATTGTTTCCATGGAGGAATATTAGATGGATCTGATAGCCAAGCAGCAAAATATTTGCAGTTATTCTGGTGCACTTCTGACATAGCCTTATTCTTCAAAATAACAGATAGGTCTGGATAGGAATCTAAACATAGAGCATTCTTATAGTCCAGCTCTCAGAGCGATCTGACATTGAACCAGCAGAAATGAAGAGCTACAAGTGGAGCAGAATTTAATTTCGGCGACTGCCAATTGGAAAACCAACAAGCAGACATGCATTACCTTGTACTGCAGGCTTTTAGGCAAGTTAAGCACAACCCACAAATTTCTGCGGTGAATAATAGGCTTGCTCAGAATTTTGCAGGCAGAGTGCGTATAGAGGGTTGAAAATATATCCAAAAGGCTCATCTGAAACTCTGTCAGTTTCAAGTCTGACCTGCAGTTTGAAAAAAATGCTAAAATTGTCCCCCAGTGTCTCTGGTAGCTATTGGAGGTGCCTCTGTAAGGGTTACTATTTAGATATTCAACAAAAACGGTGCAAGCTACAATTTCCAGTTGGATCTTAGGGGAAAACTCTTTAAGGCATAATTAGAAAGCTGAGAAGTAAGGTCATGTATGCTAGTACATGATAATGAATCCTGCAGATTTTATCCTCACTTTGTATACAGTTGCCAACATATCATTAATTCTTTGTAAAGCAGGGAATGTGGGAACATGATGTCAGCCTTGACTCAGTGAAAGCATCCTTTCAAGTCAGAGGGTCCTGGGTTCAAACCCCACACTAGAGACATGAACACCTGATCAACCGGACTTCATTGCCATACTACTGGAGTTCTACAATGTCAGTGTGCTATATTTTGTGGATGAAATTTTAAAGCAAAACCATGTCTGCTCTTTCAAATAACAGAGCAGATTCCATGGCGCTTATGGAAGCACTAAAGCATTTTCCTAGTATGTGAGCCAGAACTTACCCCTCAACTAAAGTTATTAAAAAGTTTACAAATAGATAATACATTTATATCATTGCTGTATGTAGGACTTTGTTGAGTTTAAATTTACTGCAGGCAGTCCTTGACTTTATGATGTTCGAAGTACAATGAATGGTACTAACAATGTTTATGAATTGGCACTTCATTTCAATTTTACAATGTGGGTTTTGACTTTGTAATGCCACATCAGCAAATTCATATGTGCATATTGACGTACTTAGCTGCCCAGCATATGACTAGAGAGGTCAAACTGTCTTTATTAGGTTGAAAAAAGTGTTTTATTCAATTAACTTTTTTTGGCACAACTGTTATGATTTTGATGCATATGAACAGTTATATTATACAGGATTTAATATGCACTGAGACTCACAGAAGTTCAAAGTTAAACAGGCAGCTAACAGTGATTGAATGGCTTCAATATATATCCCCACATTAACCTAGAAATTTGTACTAAGTTGTGCAGACGTTAACAATTGCCTCAGCAACTCAAAAGGGCAACAGTTGAGAATATTTTACTCCACCGGTCACTCCATGAGTGATTTCCGATCTTGATCCAGGAACCAATCCCTCAGTTACACCATTGTTCTTGAGGGGAAAATTGGTTCCAATTTATAATGTTTCGAGTTACAACAGGAACATAAGTCCAAGGACTGCCCACACTGTGTTTTCTACATTACAACTGTGATTACTCTTCAGAAAGTATTTTGTGCTCTGAGGTTGCTAAAAGTACTATATAGAATGCATATTTTTCTTTCTTTTTTAACTTGTAAAATAAGGAAATCCATGCTTATAGTTCTCTGTCTTTCATATCCAATAATCTTATCAGTCAACCTTTACAAAAAGGCTTTGTTAACCATTTAACCACCCCAGGGACATCTGTATCAGTCCAGCATATTCAGGACCCACCTAATTTCCACCATACCACAACAATATCAAAAAGACCACAGAGATTTGGTCCATAGGTAGTGAAATTGTGAAAAACTCTCCTCAAGAACTTCTAAGTAAAAACAAAATAAAATTCCATGTAAGTTGCAGTGCCTTGGAGACCTTTTATTGGAAACTAATGAGATTAAGCAGGTCAAGCAAAGGTCAGTTTGCTTATCATGTTCACAAAATAATTGAACAAATTCCAAAGTACAATGTAATATTGTTGATTTCATTTTTTTTCAATTCTATAGATTGAGATGTTGTATTAGTTTTTGACATTAGTGAGACAATAAAGTAAAACAATTAGGGAAAGGCTATAAATGCTAGTCTATCCAGCCAAGCCCACACCTTATGAAAGAATAAATAAAAGCACGGGACACTCAGTACTCTAGATTTAAATTTTTATATATGTTTCTAATGGGAAATGCCTGTAAAATATTGGCTGCTAGAAATTAACTTTCAAAAGATAGTAGTCAATGGGAAGCAGTGTTATCATTACAGAAAATGTACATCAAAAAATTAGTAAGTTAACATAAGGATAGTATATAATACAGAATGCAGATGTGTTCAAATAATCTAAATCTCCTGTATTTGTGTGCAGATTGCTTACATTTAAAAATATTTTACTTATGGCTATGGATTAGATTCTTGATGAATTCAATACCAGTTACATAATGTGTAGCTAATTTTTCATCATCGTCCAAAGTTAAAATATCTCCCATAGTATTTCTTTAAATATGGGTTAATGGCTAATATGGGATATGGAAGCCTTTTCAAAATTAATCATATTTTGCCTTTGAGAGAATGCATTTGTTGGACCTGGTTGTCTTTTCTAGCTGTGGAGTTTCATATGTTAGAGCTGCTTTTCTTTTATAAAAACAAATACATGTGATCCAAGAAACATTTAGTGACAAATACTTTGTTTTTCTGTCAGCTTATCTGTGCTGATTAATCTGATATGAGCTACAGAATTAGTGTGGCGGTTATAATTGTAATGTAAGAGTCTGGTACATACAGAGTTAATGTGATACTGAGTACCCTTCAAGCAACAATGTAAGGAAGCAGGTGACCTAGGCCTAGACTCAATATGATGTTGTCCAGAGATGCTAAAGTAGTGATAGTTACAGGCCTGTACCTTTACTATACATATGTATATAGTTACATAGAGAAGACTGAAGACTTCCATAATAGATATTTTAATATGACCAATACTATCCCAACATGGTGGCAGCTCTGGATCAAAATCCCTCACCCTCTCAGAAATGTTAGAAAACTAAGAATAAGAACATCTTTAACAGATTCTATATGAAGCTTCAAATGCTGAGAAAATTCACCAAACATAGCTCCAGGAATAGGTCCATAGTTCTGGAAGCTAAGAACAGAAGTTTTACTGCAGCAGAAAATGCCACACAGCTTCCCTTGAAAGTCCAACTTCTGCACACAGAGTTCATAGTCTAAAAAGGTGAGGTGAATCCTTTTAACTTCCAGACTGCAGCCAGTCCTGAGATATTAGGATACTCATATATTCAGAAGTACCATTTGATTGAAACCCTTTGCTAATCTCGACCCCAGACTCCAAGTCTCAACACATGAACTGAATCGAACAGGAAAAAAGAACTTAATAGTTAACTTGCTCAATTCTCGGAAACCTCGCAACTGTTCAAATCCTTAAACAGCAGAGCAGCCTATCCAAATGTCACTAAATTACTGATTATATCAAGTCTACAGACCCCTTATCCACACTGTCATCACTGAAACTTCTTTCCCATCAAAATTGGCAAACGCAAGAAATCCATTGCTCTGCAGAGAATGATGGTGCCATCTACAAAATCTGTAATTTCTTAAAGCTGTACCCACACTTCAAAAATCTTTAATATGGATCACAATTCCACACTTTCAACTCGAGTGAGACTCACCCAAGGTCCAGACCAGTAACAGAAATTGGTGTTTTTGGAGGAAAATATTTTTAACATACAGACAGCAGTGGGAAGTTGTGCGTGGAGCCTGAAGAGATTGGTGAGGCACTGAATAAATATTTCTCTTCGGTATTCACGCAGAGTGCTGGAAATGTAGCTATGGAGAACACTGAGGTACAGGGTTGCAAATTGGGAAGTATTGTAGTAGATAGGGAGGACGTGCTAGAAATTCTCGAGGGTTTGAAGTTGGATAAGTCCCCTGGGCCGGATGGGATTTACCCTAGGATTCTCTGGGAGGCAAGAGAGGAGATTGCAGAGCCTCTGGCGCTGATCTTCAGGTCCTCGTTGGTTACGGGTGTGGTTCCGGAGGACTGGAGGATAGCAAATGTGGTCCCATTGTTCAAGAAGGGGAAGAGAGACCTTCCAGTGAATTATAGGCCAGTGAGTCTTACTTCTGTTGTGGGCAAAGTATTGGAGAGAATTATTAGGGATAGGATTTATAGTTATTTTAGAGAGAAATGAATTGATTGGGGATAGTCAGCATGGTTTTGTGAAGGGTAGGTCGTGCCTTACTAACCTCATTGAGTTTTTTGAAAAAGTGACTAAAGAGGTGGATGGGTGTAAGGCGGTTGATGTGGTATATATGGACTTTAGTAAGGCGTTTGATAAGGTGGCCCATGGAAGACTTCTACAGAAAATGCAGATGTGTGGTATAGAGGGTGATTTAGCTAATTGGATTAGGAATTGGCTGGCAGATAGAAGACAGAGGGTGGTGGTTGATGGGAGATATTCATCGTGGAGTTCGGTGACAAGTGTGTACCTCAGGGGTCTGTTTTGGGGCCCCTGCTGTTTGTAATTTTTATAAATGATCTGGATGAGGGTATTGAAGGATGGATTAGTAAATTTGCAGATGACACTAAGTCGGTGGAGTGGTAGATAGTGAAGAGGGGTGTTCTAGTTTGCAGAGAGACTTGGACAAGTTGCAGAGCTGGGCCGAGAGGTGGCAAATGGAGTTAATGTGGAAAAGTGTGAGGTAATGCACTTTGGCAGGAACAATAAATGTGTAGAGTATAGGGCTAATGGTAGGGCTCTTAATAGTGTTGAGAACAGAAGGATCTTGGTGTATGTGTCAATAGATCCCTGAAAGTAGGCAGTCAAGTGGATAAAGTTGTTAAAAAGGCATATGGAGTCTTAGCTTTTATTGGTAGGGGGATTGAATTTAGGAGCCGCAGCATCATGTTGAAACTGTACAAAACTCTAGTGCGGCCGCACTTGGAGTATTGTGTGCAGTTCTGGTCCCCACATTATAAGAAAGATGTGGAGGCATTGGAGAGTGTACAGAGGAGGTTTACCAGGATGTTGCCTGGTATGGAGGGCAGGTCTATGAAGAGAGGTTGAAGGATTTGAGGTTGTTTTCGTTAGAAAGGAGGCGGCTAAGAGGGGATCTTATTGAAGCATATAAGATGATAGAGGTTTAGATAGGGTGGACAGTGATAGCCTTTTTCCTAGGATGGAGAAAGCTAGCACGAGGGGACACAGCTTTAAATTAAGGGGTATGAGTTATAGGACGGATATCAGAGTAGGTTCTTTACTCAAAGAGTGATTAGGGAGTGGAATGCCCTGCCTGCAGCTGTTGTAGATGCGCCAAGTTTGGTGGCGTTTAAGAGGTTAATTGATAGGTATATGGAAGAGAAGGGAATGGTTTAGTTTGGAGGGGCATTGCTTTTTATTTTGGTCAGCACAACATCGAAGGCCGAAGGGCCTGTTCTGTGCTGTAATGTTCTATGTTCTATGTTGTACTGCTTCAATTTTAACAAAATTATCAGAAACAGGACTTAATAAACCAATTGCAGATGACATTATTGCATGACAGGATATTGATGAGTCATTTGACAAATTTGAGGAGGTTTTAAATTCCTTTATTTCAATCCGCAATCCAATAAAACGTTGGAAAGAGCTAAATTCAATAAGCGAAGGCAACTGTCTGGGGAACATGTCAAACATTCCATAAATCATCTCTATGGGGTGACAGGCGAATCATAGAATCAAAGAACCCTACAGTACAGAAAGAGGCCTTTTGGCCCATCAAGTCTGCACCAACCATAATCCCACCCAGGCCCTACCGCATATCCCTACCTATTTTACCTGCTAATCCCTCTAACCTAAGTATACTAAGGGTCAATTTCAGTATGACCAATCAACTAACCCACATATCTTTGGACTGTGGGGGGAAACCAGAGCACCTGGAGGACACCCACGCAGACACGAGGAGAATGTGCAAACTCGACAGACGGTGACCCAAGCCAGGAATCAAACCCAGGTTCCTGGAGCTGTGATGCAGCAGTGCTAACCACTGTGCTACCATGCCACCTCAACTGTGAATATGGAGATTTAAAGTCTGAACTCATTGAGACAGAATTGTGATAGTGTGATAGATGATTTACTCTCTGATCTCCAACAAACTAAACCCGAGATAGTTCCACTGTCTGAGCTACGTACACAATGTAGAATAATCCTAAAATGATAGAATGCCACATGGAGCAGGAGGCAACCCTTAGTTCAGTTTGTCAAATCACAAAGACACAGGGAAAATCTGAGTCAGGAAAAGCAGTTCTTGAACCACTTTGTCAGTGCTACAGTGTGTAGCTCCCTCACAGGGGATATCAATTCCTGCAAGTAAAGCTCAATGCTTCCAGTGGAACGGGGACAACTGTGCAAGTCAAAACTCAGCTACCCACAAGATAGTCAAAATCTAACCCATGAGGTCAAGACTGACAGCCCAGAAGACTGCCAAATAAACCTGCCAGACTTTAACTTGGTGTTTTGAGGCTTCTTACTGTGTTTACCCAGAGGACACACAACCATGCTGCTTGGGTGAGGTCAAAGATTATGGTTCTTTGTTTTGGAATGCTGACATCCTGGAAAATGGCCATCTAACAAATTTTAAATTCAATTCCAGTGTCAGTTTCACAGACTTGACAGACGAGGAAACATGGCTGAAGAATTCCCTGGTTTTGAACAACAGACACTACACGTTATGGAGCTGGGGAAGTCTGACACTCAGTCATCACCTTGATCTTGAACCACTGAGGTATGAACATAAGAACATAAGAAATAGGAGCAGGAATAGGCCATCCAGCCCCTCGAGCCTGCCCCGCCATTCAATAAGACCATGGCTGATCTGTAGTCATTGAGTACCACTTTCCCACTTTCTCCCCATAACCCTTAATTCCCTTTTCAATCAAAAACCTATCCACTCTCGACTTGAACATATTCAGCAAGGAAGCCTCCACCATTTGATCAGGCAGAGAATTCCAAAGATTCACCACCCTTACTGTGAAGAAATTCCTCCTCAACTCTGATCTGAACTGCCCCCCTAATCTTGAGGCTGTGCCCTCTATTACTGTTATCTTTGCTAAGCAGAAAGAGTCTCAACCTCTACCCTATCCATCCCCATCATTATCTTATACGTTTTTATAAGATCCCCTCTCAGCCTTCTAAACTCCAGAGTACAAACCTAACCTATTCAGTCTCTCGTCATAATCCAACACCCCCATCTCCGGTATCAGCCTAGTAAATCTTCTCTGCACCCCCCCGCCAAGGCCAATATATCCTTCCTCGAATGTGGCGACCAAAACTGCATACAGTACTCCAGCTGCGGCCTCACCAGTACCCTATACAACTGCAAAAGTACCTCCCTACTTTTATATTCTATCCCCCTAGCTATAAAGGCCAACATTGCATTCACCTTTTTAATCACCTGCTGCACCTGCATACTGTGTTTTTGCGATTTGTGCACAAGGACCCCCAGGTCCTCTGCACCATATACCACTGTATGGCAGCATACAGATCTTTGAGCTGACCTACATTACTCATGACCAGTCTTTCACTCTCCTGAGCAGTGGATGCCTGCGTAGCCCAAGGTCTCCTCCAGATGAAGGATGCAAAAAATTACGACCATCATTAGCTATCCTGAGAACTCAAATACAAAAGAACATTCAGAGGTAGTTTCAGCTTCTATCTCTCTTCTCCCTTATGGAGTAGGTTTGTTCATTACTTTTCCTCTCCTGGAAAAACTCTAATTATCAGACAGTCTACCAGCCATGAGGTTACAATAGTACCATTGGTAGAAGTGGCATCAGAGAATGATTGGCAGTTTGAGAAGCCTCCACCTCTAACTATGACAAGCGGAAACATCAAACACTGAGCGCACACTGCAACCTCCAACAAGCATGCCACAACCACATGGAATAGAAACATAGGAACGGAAGCAGGCCATTTGGTTCCTCGAGGAATGCTGCAACTGGGTAACAGTCTATCATCATCAACAACAAAGCAGAGATGTAGTAAAAGGATCCAGTTTTCTAGAGTTAATGTAGGACTATATCCAGTACACCCAGCCAGGCATGTAACCTAGAGATGATGGGTGTGGTGTTGGCCACAAACCTATGGAGACAAGAGGATGAAGAAAAGAGAAAAGAAAATTAGATGAGAAAATAATGAGTCTAATCAAGAGGAAACAACAAATATCGACTCTTCTTTCCTTAAGCTTTTCCAAAGATTTTTGTTCGGTGTGACACCTTTGCCTGTAATTGGTGAAATGGTTTTCTGAGTGTGTTTTGGTAGAAAGAGTAAATCTCTTATAATTTAAATAGGATAGTAATCTGACACCGTCTTTTACTTAAAACACTACTGATCTATTGCTTATAGTCCTGTCCACATCCGACTGAAAATTACAGAACAATATCCAAGGTGGTCTCAGAAAAGGCCCTGGTTGTAATGGCATTCCCTTCCAATTTGAAATCAATGGATTTGGCCAAATCTTCCAAGGTCCCTAGGGCAGTGTAACGAGGGAAGGGGAGTATGGGAGAGGGGGGGTGTGGTTTGGAGAATAGGGCAATGTGACTGGGAGGGAGTGTGGAAAGAAAAACAGCTACATTAAAATTAAAAACCAAGAAGCTCCTTCTAATTGCCAGAACACAATCAATAATCGTTAGGAATGAGCAGTGGAGTACAGAGTTCATTTTCAAGGTTAGTATGAAATCATTAAATCAACCAAAATCATCAGATCACAAAATAATAATAGATGTGGAGTGCGATCAGCTGACGTTAGCAAAGATAAGAATTAATTTGTGGGACAACTACACTGGAGGATGGATGTACAGGAAGAAATAATGGGAATTTACAAGAGAGGTATTATAATACTCATGGGTGATTTTAATCTAGAATCAAGAGAATTTTGGGAAATATGCCTTACCACCCCACTTTCTTTCCAATTCTTTTATAATCCTGCTTAATTGGGAGTGGAACCTTGGTGGAAATCTCCTCTATTATATTTTCTTTGCCGGTATACTGCTGCTTATGTTAACAATGCCTCAAGAAAACATATACACTGTGCCATTTCAAAATTATGAATAATATGGGCCCTTTCAATAGTAGAAGAAATCAATCCCGCACATAGCTATGTGGCATAATTAGTGACATTTTGTTACCAATAACTTCTGAAAATAAAAGGAGTTGGGAAGGATTATATAGCCCTTTTAATGTTTTTGCAAGTAGAATCAACAATTAGAAAATGTCAATCTATTTGGAAATGTTAGCAGTGCTCAAGAATAGATCACATTCTTCAGGTTTGCTGGTAACTAAGGAAACATATTAGTATGCTATCTGGCAACAGAATATTTGGTTACATTTTTGGCAGCAGGAGCTGTGGTTGTGATGGACAATTCAATAAATCAGGGAGAGGAGGAGTAGGGTTCTGGTATGGTTGAAATGAGTACAATGGGTGACAGAAGCAGAAAGAGAGAAATAGACCTCATTTAATACATATGACTGCAGATAGACAACATGAAATGGCAACACAGAAGCTGATCCGGAACTACAAATACCAACTGCTGGGATCTGTCTCTCTTCAGAAAGTCTAGAGAATAAATTCCCAGACCAGGGTTCATAAAATGCATTAAAAAGGACAGATTCTGAATTTGATGCAGTTTGGAAAACCATGGATGGGATTTTTCTCCAAATCTGCAACATGTTTCATTTTGTCAGGAGTTGTCTTGTGATCATGGGGGATGGGATCTTATGGTCCCACCATTGTCAACAGAGTTTCCCACTGAACATTCTCCTTAGTGCTGAGAAACACACAGAAGTGTAGTGCCATCGCTGGGACCTTAAATCCTGCTGGCATTAATACCAGCAGATTTTGATGCTTATCTTTGCAAACTGGATTTTTCTTTGAAAATGTGCATTATTCAGACGCTTGGATTTTTTTTAAAATGGAGACCTGCCCTGGAGACCTTTAAAAAGCTTGAGTATGTTGACATTAAGACAGAGAATAAAAGCTTGAGTACGTTGACAATTAAGAAAGAGAATGTGTTGGAGCTTTTGAAAAGCATCAAGTTAGACAAGTTGCTGGGACCGGATAGGATGTATTCCAGGTTACTGTGGGAGGTGAGGGAAGAGATTGCAGACCCTCTGGCGATGATCTTTGCATCATCAATGGAGACAGGAGAGGTTCCAGAGGATAGGAATATTGCAGATGTGGTTCCGCTATTCAAGAAAGGAAGAAGAGATAGCCAGGAGATTATGAACCAGTGAGTCTAACCTCAGAGGTTGGTACGTTGATGGAGAAGATCCTGAGAGGCAGGACTTATGAACATTTGGAGGGGTATAGGATGATCAAAAATAGTCAGCACGTCTTTGTCAAAGGCAGATTGTACCTTACACGTCTGGTTGAACTTTTTGAAAATGTGACAAAACATATTGACGAAAGAAGAGCAGTAGATGTGGTTTATATGGACTTCAGCAAGACGTTCAATAAGGTCTCACACGCAAAGCTTATTGAGAAAGTGGGGGGGGGGGGGGGCGCATGGGATCCAAGGGGACATTGCTTTGTGGATCCAGAACTGGCTTGCCCACAGAAGACAAAGAGTGGTTGTAGCTGGGTCTTTTTCTACATGGAGGTCGATCACCAGTGGAATGCCCCAGGGATCTGTTCTGGGACCCTTGATCTTTGTGATTTTTATAAATGACCTGATGAGAAAGTGGATGGATGGGTTAGTAAGTTTGTCAATGACACAAAGGTTAGAAGTGTTGTGGGTAGTTTGGAGGGATGTCAGAAGTTGCAATGACACATAGAAAGGATGTAAGACTGGGCAGAGAAGTAGCAGATAGTAGGTCAAATAGGATGACGGAATATAATATTAAGTGTCAGACTTTTGCAGTGTGGAAGTTCAGGAGGATCTTGGGGTCCCAGTTCATACAACTCTCAAATCGGCTGCCACAAGAGGACACAAGTTTAAGGTGCTGGGAAGTAGATACAGAGGAGATGTCAGGGTAAGTTTTTCACTCAGAGGGCGGTGGGTGCATGGAATCGGCTGCGGTGGTGGTGGTGGAGGCAGATTTGATAGGGTCTTTTAAGAGACTTCTGGATGAGTACATGGGACTTGTAGGAGGGTTACAGGTAAGCCTACTAGGTAGAGATATGTTTGGTGCAACTTGTGGGCTGAAAGGCCTGTTTGTGCTGTAGATTTTCTATGTTCTATGTTCATCGGAAGTTTAAACATGACCAGGCAATTGCCAAACGGCAATAAACCACAGAGCCTTTACAACCAAGAGGTGGTGGGGTAGAGAGTGTGACATCCACAGTATTTGACCTTGAATCTGGAACCCCTCAGGGATCATTCAGAAAACAGGAAGAATGCTTGTCACATGAACCCAACACAACGATGGACCCCAACCTGAGGGCTCCTGACCCAGCTTAAGCCCCTGTGCCCATGCACCCCTCTCTACCCCACCCCGCACCATGGCAGCGCCCTGAACATTAGTACATACTGGCACTCACCTCCTTGCTCTCCCTCAGAACTGTTGTGCTGGAATCACACTTTTTTGTACCATGCCAATGTGATGTTATGCCAAGGGGTGGGTGCATTCTGGGAAGAGGGTGGGTCACGTGCTGATTTTGCTAATGATATTGAAATGCAATCAATCTCATGCTAATCACCCTCACACCATTTCTAGATTTATGCCATTAGAAAGGAGCGAAACGGATTTTTAATCTCACAAATTATTCTCTGGCATCGGTGCAATCTAATAACAGAGCTGCAAGGTTACAGAATCTTGCCACCCACCCCACCACCCCCCCATATCCCTTGCTTCCATACTTTACAACAAGGGGAAACATCCTTTCTGCATCTACCCTTTAAGAAATTTGTAATCATAATCGGATGATCTCTCATTCTTCTAAACTCTAGCTCAATCTCCTCAATATCTCTTAATTATACAGTCCCCCTCATTTCTAGGAATTAGTCTGGACAGACTCCGTTGAACTGTCTCAATGGCACATATATCCTTTTGTTAAGCAGACCAGAACTGTACACAATACTCCAGGTGCTGTTTTACTAAGGTTCGAAACAACTGAAGCAAGATATTTTTACTCCTATACAAATTCTCTTGTGATAAAGGCCATTTGCCTCTCTAATTGTTTGTTGCACCTGCAATATTGTTACACTAATTTCCAGCTGTGAAGTTATGCATGTGAATTAAAATGCTTTGCCTCATTGGTGTACGTCTTACAGCACACAGCATTCCCACTGCTTTCCTAAGCGTGTGCCACACATAAATAGAATTTGATGCCGTAGAAACTCCAAGTTGTTTCTCATTCTCATTCTCAATGCTCTCAACAGATGAATTTCAAAATAGGTTTGATACTTAAAAAACAGGAGCAGAATAATTACTGATTATTTCTTACATTAACCAGGACAACAAATCAAAACTGGAGCCAGGTTGTCCAAGGCAACACAATAATTAATTTTACATATTTGAACAGGCACCAGATTGAACATTTTGAAAGTAATATTACATTTTTAAGTGACATTTGTATCTCCCCCATTTTAGAACAACACACACACACATGTATATCTATAAGAGGCATAGTTATGATGGAAAATATAAATCAAGCATTACATCTTAAATATTTAAAAGTAATTTTATTTAATATAATGACAACAGACAAGACTTTGAAACAAATTTCTGCCTCTCTTAAGGATTTTGTTTTCACTTTCCCTAGATATCTTGTTTTTTTCTACTGCTTAGTCAGTTAATGTATATTTCTTAGGTAAGATTTATTAAGCTGAGACTGATGCCTTTGGGTTTACATTACATTAGCCACAAAGATCTCTCTGAATAATATTGAGATTCAAAGCAGAGTGAACACTGTTGTTTCTGATGCTTCATGTTGTAAGAGAGGTCAAGAACCAGATGACACCAGAAGTAATTCACAAAAGAATCAGAGTGAGAAAAAATCTTTTATCTGGCAAATGGATAAGATCTGGAAGGTACTAATTGTGAAAGCGATGAAGGCAGATTCAATCATGACTTTCAAAGGGAAATTGGATAATTGTCTGATCAAAAACATTTACAGAGATGTGACTATGGCTGATTCAGCAGCTCTTACAGAGAGCCAGCATGGACACAATGGGCCAAATGGCTTCCTTCTGTACTGTAACAATTCTATGATTCTACAATTACCAACAATGATCACTGACAGACCAAGTAGTATGGTTAATCATCAGATTTTAAAAATATAACCTGGAAACTGAAAAATATATTTCCCCAGAGGAAGATTATGCGATTCCAATTTTCATGCTAATCTTAGTCTGGAAATTTTTTTGTCAATTTACCTATATATTTCTAATGATAAGGTAGGCAAAATCCTCAAAGGCATATGAAAGGTGAGATATATTTAACGCAATCAGAATTGGGAATTATAAAATATGTACTTTTAAAGCAATTCCCTTGAATTTGTTGTTTGGTAAAGATTGTCCATTAGTGTGACTGCAGATCCCTTAGTTAAGGTTTACAGTTCAGTTGCTGTATTTTCAATGTTTAAGGTCTCTTGGCTTTGATACAAATGGGTTTGGAGGAGTGTGCAGTTTATCCAGTTCTACTACTTCATAGGTCACGCTATTAATCTAAAGGTTTAATCCACTCACCAAAATGACTAATTGTTTACCTTTACTACTGACCCAGAATAGAAGAGACTTTAGCAAGCCTTCTTTCAATCAACTCAGAATGATTGGTTTATTATAAAAACAAAACTTCAGTTTTGAAACATATTGCAAGAACTGAAACGCACAATGAATTCTGGAAATATCACTATCTATTCCTTTTAAAAATACCTCAATACAGACATACAACATACAAGCAAAAGTTGAAAATATAGGGTTTTGGCTGAGAGTGGGCTTTGGATAGTAGGATTTATAGCACAAAGGATAATGACCACAGGGTTTTGATGCTGTTGATTTGAAACTCCTGCATGTGCAGTATGGCTGCTGGGCCTGGTGAATGTCTAGAAGTTCTCACCAATAGAGCTTTGATGGAGAGGAAAATATTGAGCTGAATCAATTCTCCTTATCTCAACTTTTCAGGTATCCAAACATATTCAAGTTATGGTGAAGATTCTCTGGCAGCAGATTAATAACCACATGCAGGCAAGGCAGGGAGAGAATGAGTTTGTGCAGCCTTCCATTTCAGGTTATTCCCCAAAATACACATGTTTAAAACAACAGGTTTAAAAAACAAAGCTTTTCCCTGTCATGTGATTTCCAATAAATTACTACCCTTTGCCTTTACCAGTTTTCCCTATTAATTATAATGATTGAAGCTCAAAACAAATGTTTCCTTCCTCTCAAGTACTGTCCTGAACTTGCGAACAGTATTTAGAACACAGAACATAGAAAACCTAGAGCACAAGTGGGTCCTTTGGCTATAAGTTGTGCTGAATATGTCTCTATCTATTAGGCTTACTTATAATCCTCTATCTTACTAAGTCCCATGTACTCATCCAGAAGTCTCTTAAAAGACCCTATTGAATCCATCTCTGCCAGCAGCCGATTCCACACACCCATCACCCTCTGAATGAAAAACCTACCCCTGACATCTCCTTTGTACCTACTCCCCAGCACCCTAAACCTGTTCCTCTTGTGGCAGCCATTTCAGCTGTGGGAAAAAGCCCCTGAGAATCCACCCGATCAATACTTCTCAACATCTTATATGCCTCTATCAAGTCACCTCTCATTCTTCGTCTCTCCAAGGAGAAAAGACCGAGCTCTCTTAACCTGTCCTCACAAGGCATGCCATCCAATCCAGGCAACATCCTTATAAATCTCCTCTGCACCCTCTCAATGGCTTCCACATCCTTCCTGTAATGAGGCGACCAGAACCGAGCACATTACTCCAAGTGGGATCTGTCCAGGGTCTTATACAGCTGCAGCATTATCTCTCGACTCCTAAACTCAGTTCCTCAATTGATGAAAGCCAGTACACCATGCATCATCTTAACCACATCCTCTAACTGCGAAGCCAATTTGAGTGTCCTGACCCCAAAATCGTTCTGATCTTCCACACTGCTAAGAGTCTTACCCTTAATATTATATTCCTTCATCTCATTTGACCTGCCAAAATGAATCACCACACTCTTATCCGAGTTGAAGTCCATCTGCCACTTCTCCATCCAGTCTTGCACCCTATCTATGTCATGCTGCAACTTCTGACATCCCTCCAAACTATCCACAACAACTCCCACCTTCGTGTCATCGGCAAACTTACCAACCCATCCCTCCACTTCCTCATCCAGGTCACTTATAAATATCATAAACAGCAAGGGTTCCAGAACAGATCCCTGGGGCACTCCACTGGTGACCGACCTCCATGCGGAAAAAGACCCATCTCCACCACTCTCTGCCTTCTGTGGGCAAGCCAGTTCTAGATCCACAAAGCAATGTCCCCTTGGATCCCATGCCTCCTCACTTTCTCAATAAGCCTTGCATGGGGTACCTTATTCGAACGCCTTGCTGAACTCCATATAAACCAGATCTACCGCTCTACCTTCATCAATTTGTTTAGTCACATCTTCAAAAAGCTCAACCAGGCTTGTAAGGCACGATCTGCCTTTGACAAAGCCGTGCTGACTACATTTGGTCATATTATATTTCTCTAAATGTTCATGAATCCTGTCTCTCAGGATCTTCTCCATCAACTTATCAACCACTGAGGTTAGACTCACCGGTTGATATCCTCCCTCTTACACTGTTGACAATCCCTCTCTATTTGTGAGCTAACCTCTTCTCTCCCAATCACTTCATTTCAATTTCCTCTCCCCAACCATTCTAGTTTAAACTCTCCCCATTAGCCTTAGCAAATATTCCCATTAGGATATTGGTCCTCCTGGAATTCAAGTGCCACCCATCCTTTTTGTACAGGTCATACCTGCCCCTAAAGAGGTCCCAGTGATCCAGAACTTGAATCCCTGCCTCCTGCTCCAATCCCTCAGCCATACATTTATCCTCCACCTCATTCATTCCTGCTCTCACTTTCCCGTGGCACAGGCAGCAATCCCGAGATTACTACCTCTGCGTTCCTCCTTTTCAACTGTCTACCTAACTCCTACATTCTCTTTTCACGATCCCTTCCCTTTTCCTACCTATGTCCACAGTACCAAGTATGTACTACGACCTCTGGCTCCTCACCCTCCCACTTCAGGATTTCTGGGACGTGACCAGAAACATCCTGGATCCCAGCACCAGAGAGGCAAACTATCATCCGAGTTTCCCGTCTGCCTCCACAAAATCACCTGTCCGACCCCCTCACTGTAGAGTCCCCGATTAATACTGCCTTCCTCCTCCTTTCCTTACTCTTCTGTGCTACAGGGCCGGACCCTATGCCAGAGACATGGCCACTGCGCTTCCACCAGGTGGGCTGTCCCCCACAACAGTCTTAAACAGGAGTACTTATTGTGAAGGAACATATCCACTGGGATACTCCCTAGCACCTGATCTTTCCCCTTCCTGACCGTGACCCACTTGCCTGCCTCCTGAGGCCCTGGTGTGACCACTTGCCTATCTATCTATTATCTCTTTGTTTTCCCTGACCAGATGAAGATCCTCGAGCTTCACCTCCAATTCCCTAACGCGGTCCCTTAGGAGCCATAGCTCGACGCACCCGGCACAGATATGGATATCTGGGAGGCTAGGAGCCTCCAGGACCTCCAACATCCAACACTGAGAACAACAGACTGGCCTCACACTCATATTTCCCTTTTCTTCAAATAACACAGAAAAAGAAACTAAGAATTAACCCTACCTTGTTTCGCCCGTTTCTGCCTAAGCCCATTGAGCTAAAGCCCTTCAGCTCTCACTCTACTGTCTGCTCACTCCGCTACCCGCTACTGATGCTGCCGGCTGGTGAGTGTGCCCTGCCTTTTCAACCTCATGCGCTGAAGAAAACCCTTCCCAGGTCACTCTGCGGCCCACTTCGCTTTTCAGTTAAAGTAACTTGTAAAAAAAAAACGTGAAAAACTAAAAAAAAGTCAATTGCTTACTTTCACACTCCAGCCACAAATCCATCCTTCTCTCAGTTTGCTCTGACAAACAATTAACTTCCATTAGGAACCATCCAAAAATACAAATTAAATTACAAACTTTAGATGGTTCTGGCTATGTTACAATAATAGTTATGCAGAAAAAGTTAAAGAATTAAAACCACTTCTAACTTCTGGGTAACAATCGCACTGATACATCCCAAATCACCATATCCTTTCGCAGACCACAGGTTCCCTTCACTAATCTCCAAAGCTCACTAACCCCCCCCCAACTCCAAGTTCTTTCTGATCCTCCACAACCACCCCTCCCCCAAGGGAACCTCAAAGTAATTCCACCCCCAAGTACATCCCAACCCACAGGATGTCCTGTATTTCTACACGACCAAGTATTTACACCCCCCACCCCTCTAGCTTCTCTCCCCCCTCAAGTGCATCCCAATCCCACAGTGACTTCCCTGACTATTTTCCCCAACAATCAACCACATTGCTAGATCCCTGACTGTCCATAACATCCAACTGGCACTCATCCTCGATTGCCTCGCTCAAACACAAATACCTTCTCCAGCCACATCTTTCCAATTGCCATTCGCCCATTTCAATGCCTCACACCAATCATCCAACTCCACTACTGACTAGCCCCCCAGTGACCACCTCTCCCACTGACCACCTGACCCCTGGCCGTACCTTTTGAAGTTACTTTTCCCCAGCTTCTCACTGGTGGAAGTTTTAAACTTCGATGTTTTACAGCACCTGATGATGCAAAAAGTGGGCACGTAGTCCTCCTTAACTCCAATCTGCATCCCTGGACAGAAGGCTGTGGGAATCTGCTGACAACATAGATCCCGCCCATCCTGAATTGGAATGTCTAGCAAAATAGGAGCAGCAGGATTTCCAGTTAAGGAACAATGTACAGACTAATAATCTGACTCAATTGCCACTCCATTGGAAGGTACAGCTCAATGTTTATTCATCTGTTTGAGGGTCAAGAGAGGGCATAGACTGGAATGTTCATCTTCAAAATGGCATTGTTAATACTTAATCAGCATTACACAATTTCTGACTGCACAATCTGCCTACTTTGCTTTCGGTGGTTGTTCATTCTGTCTGTGCTGATGCCCATAGCCAAATGTTGTCTGGTGCAACCCATACCAGATGTGTGCATGTGGCCTAGATGCCAATCTGGAGTTAAAACGGCACTCATAGCACTGATGAATAGAGAGCTAAGAAGTTGAATTTCACAGCCAGAGTACTTCTCTTGAATACTGAGAAGAAGAAGCACTAAATCTAGCTGATGGTGTGCTGTCATAAGCAGGGGCTCGATTTGGAAGGATCATGAAGCTTCAGGCTAAGAGTTGGAGTTAGGTAATCACAGGAACTGCCAATACTCTAAGTGCATACAAAGGATCTTTAAGGGGTTATGTTAAATGTTTTTCAAAAAAAAATTGAAGAGAAAGAAAGAATCTTCCTTCCCTGCAGTTTTAATCACTTGACCCTTGCCATTCATATCACAATTTCAATGGCTTGTATAATCACTCCAATTTATGTTAAAATTCAGATAAAAATTTGCAAAATTCTACCTTAATGTCATTCTTTTCATAAAAGGTATTGTGGAATCTTTCCTTTTTCTGTAATTACAAGTCATTTGTCAGAAGACTTCAAGCCTAATAATATTTTAACAGTACAAAGCAAACTGCCTGTAGAATTACCTGGCAATTAACTGCAAATAATTTCTTGTAAAGCTTCCAGTAATCACACTGTAATCATTAATCTTTTGACACAGCTATCATTATGCTTCAATGACAGAAGTAGCCTGGGTCAGTCTTCTCCACCACACATTCATTATTTGCTATTTATATCACATCTCATCACTGAAAAAACATATATAATATATATGTACATATATAACAGTTTGAGTAAAAATTACTTGAAATAACAATTTGAGCTGAAATGTTTGATTGCTGGAAGGGTAGGTGACATCTTCTGAAGCATTTATAAACAATTCTTCATGCTCAAAGTTTCTATGAAAATCACTAAACAAGAATATGTTCACCACTTGTGTGGTTTTCCTCAACTATGGAGTAAACCAATGCGTTTTATAAATGACATCCTGTGGCTGAAAAACGCAGCTGGAATTTTCTGGTGCTACTGACAGTGAAAGGAGTTTTGGCTGGAAACCAAGTTTTCCATTCTAGCTCACAATAGATCCCGTCACAGATGAGACTGGGGAATCCACCTTACATTTCCAACTTTACAATTGGTCAAAAACTGGGACCAAGCAGATGGGCTTGGAACATTCAGGGAAAAGGCAGGATTGGTTAGATTTTGCAAGTTGTGACCCTCCTGCTAACCTTCCCAGTGTGTTAAAAACAATATCAGAACTCAATCAATTGGCTGAGAGGGGGAGACATTACAGTGAGCCATTGGTGCATAAAAGATTGCATAGGATTGGGATCTCATAATAAGCCTAAAGTTGTGCATCTGACACAAGAAAACAGTTAAGACCTGTTAAAAAAAACTGTGTAGGAAGAAGAAAATGTTTAGAATCAGAAATCTGAAGGAAAAATTGTCCCGTTTAATGACAGAGAACGGTGACCCTCTTTGCAGCAGAAGGCTATCTTCCTGAATGAGAACTTCCAAGATGCCTGAGTTGAGGTTGATTAGATATTCTGATATAGAGAGTCTGAAAGGCTATACAGAAAAAGTTCCCTGATATTAGAAGGTCTGGAAAGCTAAGTTTGCTTATCATTCTGTGCATTGCCATGAATTGCTTCATTTTTCCACTGATGTAAAATGAATTGTGCCAGCTGAAGGCCTGGAGACGTATTTTCTTGAGAATTTCCTGGTTCAGCTCTTTTGAGTACTCATTGGAGTGGTGACTGATGTACAATTTGCGTTAAATGAAGGTTGACAGAAAGAATGCATGGAAATCAAGAATGTAGCCTTTTAAAAAGGCTGAAGATTATAGCAGCCGAATTTGGGATCGTAGAATCATAGAATCTCTACAGTACAGAAGGAGGCCATTTGACCCATCAAGTCTGTATCGATCGCAATCCCACCAAAGCCCTATTCCTGTAACCTTCATTTACCCTATTAATTCCCTGACATTTAGGTCAATTTAGCATGGCTAATCAACCTAACCCACACATCTTTGGACCAGCTGGTAAAGTTCTTGGCTCTGTCCGTTTACAGACAGGAAGTTTGGTTGCAAGTCCCATGACTGTTTGTGTACCATTCTGAAAGATTGCCTAGCTTAGGCATTACTGGTACGGGCAGCAAACAGGGAATTATAACAAACCAGGTAAGCATGACCACCACAATTACATATAAATCCTCTTGGATGAAGTTAAACTCGGCAAACCCATCACTTGTGATCCCTAAAGAGAAGTGATACAGTCACCAGGAAATAATTCTCTTGCCCCCATAATTGCACAGCTGTGTTGCAATAACTTCAATAATCTGACCAGGACAGCCATGGTAAAATAATACTTATTCTTACATTTCATCCTAGAGCATGCTGGGCAATTTCTTCACCCTTTGTAATTATAATTAACTGTGTTAAATGGGCATTAACTCAGATCTTATTCAATGCTGTTTATTTCTTCTAACAGCAACATCTTCTATGCATGACCCTCAAATTATTTCACTAGGGTCCTTTCATATCTCTTGCTTCAACTCTTGCATGAACTTTGGCACACATTTTTCATCTTCAGTTATTTTGGTCAATTTTGTTATGGAAGAAAATGGAGTACAGACGCTCCATCAGGCAGCCCATTGGAGGGGCATCTCAAACATGATGTATTTTATGGAACTCATGTAGAAGCACTTTGCTCTTGCCATGAGTGATAGCAAAGTCAGGGGGTATATTGGCACTGCCAGGTTAGTGACTGAATGCCAACACTGGTGCCAAGACATTCCAGTTATGCCATAAGCTTCCACCCTCTTTGTTGTTCCCTTAACCTAAAGGTTTACACATTTTTAGTTTGTACCCCATCCATGTGTAGGCCAGTCACCCTGAGGGTGCAGCAACTGATATTCGGGGCCAATTTGTAGCAAAATTAGAGGGACATTTCCATTGTTACCAACATCAAGATGATGGATCCTCATATTAGAAGTCAGGGATTAGTTGGCACCACCATCTCCATGAAAGCACAGGTTATCGGTCTGATTTTAACTCTTTGAAAATGATGAATTTTGAATTAGTTAAAATTTCACTCTATATCTTCGATGGCAATAAGAAACTAATAGCAGCAACTGTGTACTGGCTACCGGACCATTTTCAGCATGATGGATGCTGGTGTATTTTAGCTGCCATTAAATGAACCAGTCTACTGATTCATGTGGACACAGATCCTTGACCCAGTGGGATGGAAATGGTGGAAGTTCACCCGTGTACAGTTGCCATCTTTCAAGACAGTTGCATTTACCAGGTCTCTGGTTTCTCCCCTCAGAGAATCACACAGTTAAATGTAAGAGATTGGCAGGACTCTGCACTAACAAAGGAAGCTTGGCAATTTGGATTGTGTATATGATTGCTCTATTTGCAGTCTTAGCAGGTGATATTACATAAATAAAAACAGTATTGCGTTGGCATGAAAAATCATTTACTACCATTTTCTGGGTGAAACAAAAAAAACAGCAGCCAAAAGCAATTGCAATTCCCTCCAGCTTTTAGGTGTTAGCAGTTCAAAAACGTCCTGCGAAGGTTTATTTTGTTTGCTATTTCTCACAAAATCATAAAAGCTTTCTTTTAGAAGGAAACCAGATAAAAGTTCACCTCATAGCTCCAACAATAATTATAGCACTGGAGAGGATGGATCTGGTAGTGTACTCTTCCTTGTGATGGGGTTGGATCCAAAATAATATGAATCAAAGTTTTTATCTGACAACTATAAAAAGCATGTGTGAAATGATTCTGTGCAATCTCCACTAGTTCCTACTACAAATGTGCTTGCAGTGCAATTTATCATGAATTCATTGTAAACTTGCAATATCACAAGGGATTGTGAGGATATCTGTTGTGGGAAATTCATATTAATGATCTAATAAGGTTCAAGTTTAAAGTAGATTGCTGAGGCAGAATTGAGTGAGTTTTGTCTTGATCTAATAAATGTTATATTCATTCTGGGAGTTCTTAATGCAATGTTGATAAATGAGGATTCTACTAGAAGCTCGCCAGTCAAATATTAAACCTGGCGGTGTAGATTAGAGTTAACATTCCTTCCTCAGCAGTAATATCCCTCACCTTAATGAACACCAAAATGAAGATAGCAAAGCACATTCCAATTATTCTTTCTTTAGCATAAAAGAACTTCTCAAATCTCTGAGAGTTATTGACTTCTCAATTTGCACAATACCATTTATCTCTTCGAAGTATTCTTATTTAATAGGATCTATTCATATGCATAGGAAGCAGAATAGTGCAGCTGTAATAGGCTGGGCTCACAATCTAGGTATCAGAATGTCAAATATATTCTGTTAAGAGCAATGTAGTATTCGGCAGCAATTTAACAATTGTTTCATGTTTAATTCATCTTTAAGGATAGGGAGAAATCTTTTCACCACAAGTGATTGAATGCGTAAGGTTTAACTGTAGGACACAAGGGTGAAGTTCAATGAAGTTGCACAGTTGTCGCCAGAATGTCACTGTACAGAAGTATTAATCAGAGAATCAGCTGCTGAGTTTAATGCATTCAATTCAACATACATTGCATTTTAGACTTATTAATTAAAATTGCTTGAGTGTCCTTCCATGCAGAGAGGAAACACTTATTAATATTTTTAAATTGGGCTTCTGAAGTGCAATGTGGAGTTCAATTAACTTGTGCTGCATAAGCTTCATGGGGGTCAGGAAATTTGGCAGTGAAAGGGAAGTAGGAGCTGCTAGTGCCCCAGCATATTTGATCAATTCAGTGCTGCTTGCAACCCAGGGGAAGCCAGAGTGATTCCCCTCCAGTCTCTCAAAGAACTTTCAGCCTTTTCCAGACCTGCTCTCCTGTTTTCTGTTTAAGGGTCCATCCTATAGGCTACCCAGCTGTGTCTTTCTGCTGCCAGCAACCTCTTCCACTTGCTGATCTAGCTGTTTATTTCATCAGTTCTCAGACAGAAAGTGGAGCTATGTTCTTTTTTAAAAAAAATTATTTATCAGTCGTAAGTAAAGCTTGCATTAATGCTGCAATGAAGTTACTGTGAAATTCCCCTAGTCATTGCATTCCAGCACCCGTTCAGATCAATGCACCTGACCAGCACATCTTTCAGACTGTGGGAAGAAACCAGAACACCAGAGGAAATGTACGCTGACAGTGGGAAAGTGTGCAAACTCCTCATAGACAGTGACCCAAGCCGGGACCTAAACCCGGGTCTCTGGTGCTGTGAAACAGCACTACTAACCACTGTGCTTCCGTGTGCCCAGATGCAAACCTGGATCTTCTAAGAAGCAGCAATGATTATCTGATTGCTATTTTGCTTGAATTCTCTATGCCTATACGATGCTCCATATTTCCTACTTGGTCTTCTAAAGCTAGTTTTTATAGAAATGTGGAGCATACAGATCCTAAAAGAGCTTCAGGGTGTTGCTGGTACATTTGATAGCATTGTCATTGAGCTAGTAATCCCAAGATCTAGGACAATGCTCTGGGAACCTAGGTTCAAATCCCATCAAGGCAGATAATTGAATTTGAATTTGATTAAAAAGGAAAATTTGGAATTAAAAGTTTAATGATGGCCATAAAACTATTGTTGTCTGTTATAAAAAGTGATCTGTTTTGCTAATTAATGTCCTTTATGAAGGAATCTATCATACTTTTTTATCCTATCATGTTTTTATCATGTTTTTATCCTACAGGTACTTCGGTCCACCTTGTTGTCTAACAAGGGGCATACATGTGATGGGTCATGAGAGGGCTGCTTTTGGATTTTTTTTGAGAGTATCCTAGTGCTTCACATCGTGAGCATACAGTTGACCTGGACCATTTGATGGGCAACACAACAGCTCAATGACTACCGCAGTGCTGTGCAGATACATGGATTTGGGCCTGTGTCTGTGGGAGTTTTCGCATTCTCCCCTTCTCCCCGTGCTTGCGTGGGTTTTCTCCGGGTGCTCCGGTTTCCTCCCACATCCCAAAGATGTGCTCTTAGGCTGATTGGCAGAACAAATTCTCCCTAAATTGTCTCAAATTTGGTTTCAATCCGTAGATCTATAAATATAGACAGGGATCACGGGTAGAAGTGGGAACATCGAGGTGGCGGCGTGGGCTTGTTGGGCCGAAGGGTCTGTTTCCCGTGCTGTTTTGTTCTTTGTTCTTTGTACTTACCTTGTCTGGCCTTTCTGTGCAACTTGATCCACAGCAACATGGTTGACTTTTAATTACCCTCTGAAATGTCCTAAGCAAGCCACTCAGTTCAAGAACAATTAGGGATGGGCAATAAATGCTGGCCTCGCCAGTGATGCTCACTTCTCATGAATGAATGCATTTTTAAAACTAAGAATGTTAATGAATAGATGAATGGGTGAGTGAGTGAATGAGTGAACATGCAAGGTGGGTGAGTGGATAAGCTGAGTGGGCAAGAGGGTAAGGTGACTATAATAGTTTGGTACAGCAACAGATGTGTGGGGTTGTAGGTGTGTAGGTGGATGAGTGGGGCCAATGGATTGGGTAGTTAAGTTGACTTCAGAAGGGTGGTCAGGTCAGTGAATAATAAAATCGGGTCAGGAGAATAGTCAGGTACGAGGGAAGTTAACTTGATTGGGAAGGGCAATCAAGTTGGTCAGGAGACCCGGGGTTAGTGGCTGAAGCTCGTTCGCATCCTAGGGGCAGTAGTCTTGCTATCAGGGAGATAGACAGAGAGTTGGGGGTTAAGGGAGAGTTGGTGGGGAGTTGGGGAGATGAGGGTCAGTGTTACTGATTGGGAGTTGTAGGTCTGCAGTTACCCAGGAGTTAGATGGGATTTTATGACATTTCCGGGATAATTATCCAGATAGGTCCTGCAGATATGGCTGAAGACAGAGTCAGAGATTTTTGTGGACAGTCCTAGACAGGAAGGGAATTATCTGTCAAAATTTCTTGGACATTTCCCACAGAGGACAGTGCATCAAGATTTCTGTGGAGTCCCAACATGCATCTCAGTCTGTAAATCTAATCTCTAGCAATCCAGGGGTTGGAAGATCTTGGCCAACACTTCAATAAGGTGTTGCCATTACAACCTGGACAAGCAGTTCTTTCTGCATTCTATGGCTGTTCTGCTCCCTGCCTTCCATTTGATATGACATTGATATCAAGGCCAACATCACAGTGGCACTGTGGTTACCACTGCAGCCTCACAGCACCAGGGATCTGAGTTCAATTCCCAGCTTGGGTCACTGTCTGTGTGGAGTCTACACATTCTCTTTGTGTTTGCATAGGTTTCCTCCAGGTGCTCTGATTTCCTCCCACAATCCAAAGACATGCTGGTTAGGTACATTGGCCATGCGAAGTTCTCCCTCAATGCACCCAAACAGGCACCGGAGTGTGGCAACTAGGGGATTTTCACAGTAACTTTATTGTTAACGTAAGCCTACTTGTGATACTAATAAATGAACTAAAGGAATCAACACAAGAGGGTACAGACAAAAATGATACCAAGTTCACTCTGTTGTTTAGGATCATGCATAGAATCCACTGATGCTACTTTTTAGCTTCCTCCTATCTTTATTAAAACATCATTTTTTTTAGTTGCTTCAATGAGTCTGCTTATATTCTGCCAGGTACCAATGTAAAAATTGCCTTTACCTAGCCTTTACCTACTCTTTCAGATATGATATAATTGTGTTTTAGGATTCTAAAGGGATTAGATAAGTAGACGATGACAAATTGTTTCACCTTCTCCAGAATAGTAGACCCAAAGGACATACTGCCTGAATGAAAAGATTTTTTTAAAAAATCAGAAAATGTTTCAGTGAGCAAGTAGTAAGTACACAGACCATGCTTCCCAGCAAATAATATAGACTGATTTCAGAAAATATTATTTTGGAACACAGTACATCTATCAGCAATTTGAGACAAGTGATAAATGTAGCATACTTAAGAGGACCATGTAACGTTGGATCTATGGTTTTCAACACTTTGATCTGTTTCTCCTTCATCACTTTTTCAGTTGAATGAACAAAGAAAGAAAGGAATAGCTCAGCTTGTTAAAAAGTCAGAAATACTTTTGTAAGTGAACTCTCTAGTGTAATGTCGATAAACTCAGAAGCCAATATGCACACAATAAGATCTTACAGCTGTAATAATAAGGGGTGCAATTTTCCCAAGATTGCAGTGTGTTGGATCAGGCAAGAAAAGCTGTGTGCAACTTGTCAGCCTTTTTCCGCCTGATTAAACAGCATTCAGTGCAACTTCAGAGTGCTGGTGAGGATCACGCAGCCAGCTAGAGGGATGGGTCCTAAACACGCACACAATGCATTTTAAAAGAGCTCCCCAATCTTGAAGATAAGTTTAAGTCCTCTGTCTTCCCTTCCTATGCGGCACAGACATCGGACCTGCCCAATGCACAAAGGGAACAGTCCCCAACCCCACATGCAGAAGGAGACCCTCTTATCTCCACACACTTCCATGCATAAGGGATACCCACAGAGAAATTGCCCCCCCTTCCGATGGAGGAGGGTAACCCCCTGCCTATAACTCCTACAGTTGCCCCTTCATGTGCCCCTGTATGTACCTGCTTGACAGTGCACCCTTGAATGTGCCCCATTGGCATTGCCTCTTAAATTACAGTTGCCCTGAGCAGTGCCCCCAAGTGGCAGTGCCAGAGAGCACTGCCAGGATGCTAGGGGCCATGCCCAATAATATCCCTCAATATCCCTCAATCCTGGGGCCTACATTATGGGCTCATTAATTAGATTAAATGTATTTAAATTTATGGAAATTAGGTTCATGCCCAACAAGAATGTGAATCTAAATATGTCACCAGCAGGGATGATTCTAAACTGAGATCTTGCCAGAGTGAATTCTGCTTTTGATCACTTATAAAACTTAGTGTTCATTACAGTTGCACAGCGGTTAGCAATGCTGCCTCAGATTCAGGGACCCAGGCACAATCCTGGCCTCAGGTGGCCATCTGTGTGGATTTTGTACATTTTCCCCATGTCTGTGTAGGGTTCCTCTGGGTGCCTGGTTTCCTTCCACACTCCAAAAATGTGCGGGTTAGGTTGATTGGCCAAATTGGTAAATTGCCCATTAGCCTCAGGGGGATTAGTAGGGTAAATATGTGCGGTTACAGGACAAGGCCCGGAAGGGGTTGTTATCACTGCAGGTTTGATGGACCGAAAAGCCTCCTCCTGCACTGACGGGATTCTATGACTCTATGATTGCAGGATTTGTGTCCGCCGTTAAAGCGCCCAATAGATCACAGTCAGTGTTTTCCTACAACTGCTTTCAGACCTTTTGTCAGTTTGACAGGAAATATCTCACCTGAAAGTAACTCTGACTATAGGAGGGCATTGGATTTCATTCACCAGGTTTTAATTAAATATTTGTAGTTTTAAGTAGGTTAATTCCAAGAACTGTGCACATATCAAAGGTAAAGTTGCCATAATCCAAGATGACCATAGACTGCACTCCCCTTTGAGGGGGAGAGCTAGCTGGTGGTGTTTTAACCTGAGGATCACAGTGCCTCAACTGAGGGGCAAGGTTGAAAAGGTAACCTTAGCCAGTACAGGAATTGAACCCATGCTGTTGGCATCATTCTACATTGCTAACCAGTTGTCCAGCTAACTAAGCTAAACCATGCTCTGTTGAAGAGCTGGTGCAGATTCAAAGGGCTGAATGCCTTTGTCCTGCACTGTAGAGATTCTATGATTCTATGATAACAAAACTAGACTGATCCCGAGGCATGAGTCATGTCCTACATAACTGTGGGTGATATTATACTCAGTACTATGTTAACTCTATATATGCCAGATGCTTATACTACACCGACAATGCAACAACCTCTCAGCACTGCTGTAAAATTTCAAATGAAAAACGAGGGAGCTATCTGAAGCCAAAACTGTCACCAATGAGAGAGGGCAAAGAATTCTTACTAACTAGCAGATTTCCCAAAAATCCATACATTATGAATGGAATCATGTGGACATCAGATCTGCATTCATCAAAATGAAGTATGTAACAAAAGGAAAGGATGCACAAATGTCCTGATCAAACAAACTATGTTATCTTGCACATTGTTATCCATTCTCAATGAAGCATTTATGAGATTTGGGTGTTGCTGGCTACCAGTATTTATTACTCTTTCCTAATTGCCCTTAAGATGGTGGTGATAAGCCAACTTCTTGAACTGTTACAGTCCATCTGGTGCAGATACATTCGTAGTGCTGCTACAGAAGGAGTTACAACATTTTGATCCAGTGATATCAGCATAGTCCCATGTCAGGATGGTGTATGACTTTGAGCAGAATTTAGAGATAGTGGTGTCCCACTACTGTCTTTGTACTTGTAGATGTTAAGATTGCAGGTTTGGAAGGTGTTGTCAAAGGTGCCTTAGTGAGTTGTTGCAATGCACCCTGTAAATGGTACACACTGCTGCCACTGTGCACCAGTGGTAGAGGGAGTAAATATTAAAGTGATGAATGGGATGCTGATCAAATGGACTGTTTTGCCCTGGATGATGTAGAACTTCTTAAAGGTTTTTGGAGCTGCACTCATCTAGGGAAACAGAGAGTGTTCCATCAGACTCCTACTTGTGCTTTATTAATGGTGGATGGGTTTTGGAGAGACAGGAGGTGAGATAACTTCCCAACATTTAAACTGCTTTAGGACTGACAATATTCATCAGTCTGGTCCAGGTGTATTTCTGGTCAGTGGTGAGTTCCAAGATTTTGATAGTGGGGATTAAGGGATAGTAATGACTTTCAATACGAATGGGGGATGGTTAGATTTTTCTTTTAGGAGGCAATCATTGCCTGATACTTAAGTGGCACAAATGTTACTTGCCCTGTAGTATCCCAACCCTGAATGTTTTCCAGGTTTTATTGCATTCTGGTGTAGAGTGCTTGACTGTCTGAGAAGTTGCAAATGCAATTGCATACGGTGTAATCTCTGTACCTCCACTTCTGATCTGATGATGGATGGAAGGATGAAGCAGCTGAAGATGGTTGGATTTTTTGATTGTGTTTTCCTTCACAGAAAGAAATTGAGAATGAGTAATGTTGTGTCTTGTGTTGTAAAACAAAATGAATTTGCACTGTTTTAAAGCTACTTACTGACTACTGGCATTTAAGATAGATATTAAAGCCAGAATGAGTCAGTTTCTACATGAGCTTGTGTATGAATCTGCTTCACCTCCCATCCCTAACATTTCCCACGCTTTCTGCAAACTGGGACTCGATTCCCACACTGACTGATAACAACTATCAATCAATCCCCCCCTGATATTCAGAACATTTGGTGAGTCAGAAAGACTGCCTTGATTGTTTTATGTAACATACCAAAAACCACAGCTACTAATGAAAATAAAAGTTCAGATCATGATTATTTGCTCGCTGTTAATGAGAAAGATGATAACCATCTTGGACAAACATTATAAATTGGAAAGCTTTGCACAATTCTGCCATTTCAGTAAACTTATTAGAGTATTTCTGTTCTTAAGAAATATGAAAAAGCCCAAACATTTTGGTATTAATATTCAACTATAAATTTTGTGTACTAACTGGTCTAATAAACCCCAGTATAATGGTCAGAAAGCACATGTACATTTCTCCAATTGTCCAAAGGATTGTTAAATTGTAACACTACAAAAGATTTGGGCAGCCTATTATTAATATGGCAGTAGTAGCCTATTCCTTTAAGGATGTACCCAGGATACTATTTCCCAATGAGGCAACAGAATTAGATTTCTTGGGGTGGGGTGAGATCGTTCTTGCTGGGTTGCCTTTCATTCTCAAAGGCCACCTGGGGAAACATATGTCAGGCCACCTCTTTGGCAATCGTGACTTCAGTGCCATTTCTTTCAATTTACCATGCTAATTCATTAACTTATATCTGAACATAATGTGCACACAGAAAAATTTTCCAAACAGCTCATACTGCCTCAAAATCAACTTTTTGGAATTCTGAAAAATGTGTCACAATGTTATTCAGTCCTTAATTTCTCAAATAAAATGTAAAAAGAATTCCATCCTTTCTCGTTGCCATCTTTCTGTTTGTGTACTATGCTGAGAACAGATCAACACATGCTTAATGGGGGCAGCATAGTGGCATGAGAGCAGTATGCTGGAACAGTGGTTAGCACTGCTGCCTCACAGTGCCAGAGACCTGGGTTCAATTTCCGGCTTGAGTCACTGACTGTATGGAATCAGCACATTCTCCAGCGTGGGTTTCCTCCAGGTGCTCAGGTTTTTTCCCACAGTCCAAAGATATGCAGGTTAGGTGGATTGGCTATGTTAAATTGCCCCTTAAGTGTCAGGGGAATTAGCTAGGGTAAATACATTGGGTTATGGGGATAGAGCCTGGGTGGTTGGCTCTATCCCCAAGATTTGATTGGCTTAATGGCCTCCTTCTGTGCTATAGGATTCTATGATTCTAATTGTAAGCAATCAATACTGAAATAATTTTCATGATACCCCCCCCCAGAAAAAGAGTATCATGGAGGCAGCTGGAATAAACTGCAGCAGCTCTATCAGCTGCTCCTGCATGACTGTGACATGCACACAAGATTACAGCCCTAACTTCAAACTCAACGGCATACTCATTGAGATGAATGTATCTGTGTGAGTGCAGGATGTGGGAAAATGAAATGATGTTGTACTGTCTGAGAATTCGATGCCTTCCTCCTTAAAGGTGGACTGAAGGGTCCCAAATGATGGGGCACGTCATCTTCTTGTGCTGGCCCGAGTTCTTTTGAGAAAAAAACAGAATTATATTTTATAAGGGGATGATGTTCCCTATAAGAATTAAGTTTCACTGGGAATTGATTTCTAGGAAAAACCTGACTTCCAGTAAAGATCACATGATCGAATTGCCAGGGAGATAAATAATAGGAAAAGAGTCACCAAGAAATTAGTTATAGGGCTGAGTAGATTATAGATGTAATTTCATTTCAAGCAAGAATTTTTGAGGTGCATATTGAGAAACCTGGCTGTAAAACAGGGTGTGGAGATGCCGGTGTTGGATTGGGGTAAACACAGTAAGAAGTCTCACAACACCAGCTTAAAGTCCAACAGGTTTATTTGGCAGTAAACACCACTCGGTTCGAACACTGTTCCTTTGTCAGGTGAGTGGAAAGTTCTGATCACAAATGGGGCATACAAAGGTAATTTAACACAGCCAGTCCACTTAATTTTCACATCTTTGCACTGTGGAAGAAAACCAGAGCACACAGAGAAAACCCATGGAAGCACCAGAAGAATGTGAATCCCATACAGACAGTCACACAAGACTAACCAACATACAACATGGTGGGAGCAGTGAACCGCAATTTTAAAGAAGATTAAACGTCAGACCTGTAAAAGTGGAACAAAAACTGCAGATCTTTCTGTGAAAAATCAACTTTTGAAATCATTCTGCGTTGCAACACAACATGTGGTTGTCTATGAAGTAAATCACAATTCAATGATCATGAACTTGGAATCGGAGAGGAAAGATGCTGGGACTGGTCAGCAACCCTAAAAAAGAGTAAAAATCAGATTTGACAGCAGTCTTGGGAGATATCATTGGAAAAACCAGACCCTCAGCAAGGGCAGGTTATAATAAACCTTCCAGTGCTGGTATGAGATTGGTGCCATTACACATGGTGACTATGAGACAGCATAAAAGAGGAGCAGAAAAACAACTGTAAATACTCAGTGCTCCAAGGAAGGGAGTGAAGAAACTATTGAAATAAATCAAAGCAAACCAGTTTTTAACAGCTTTGCAGTGTTTAAGAAATAATACCAAGTCTACTGTGAGATCCCCCACTGACTTGCTGCAATGTGGAAAAGCTTCAACTACTGGATGAAAAATTGAAAACTTCAGATAAACCACCTTAAAAAATTCATTGTAGGGATTATTCTTGCGAACCCCTTTTCAAGGCCAGCACATCCTTTCTTTGATACGGAGCCCAAAACTGCTCACAATACTCCAAATGAGATCTGACCAGAGCCTAATACAGCCTCAGGAATACATCTCTGCTCTTGTATTCTAGCCCTCATGACATGAATGCTAATATTGCATTTGTCTTCCTAACTGTCAACTGAACCTACACACTAACCTAAAGAGAATCTTAAACAATGACTCCCAAGTCCCTTTATGTTTCTGATTTCCTAAGCATTTCCCCATTTAAAAAATAGACTATGCCTTCATTGCTCCTTCCGAAGTGCATAACCTCACACTTTTCCACATTTTATTGCGTCTGCCACTTCTTTGCCCACTCTTCTAACCTGTCCAAGTCCTTCTGCAGCCCTTCTGCTTCCTCAATATGACTTGTCCCTCTACATACCTTTATATCATCTGCAAACTTAGCAGCAGTGCCTTCAGTTCTTTCTTCCAAATCGTTAATATGTATTGTGAGAAGTTGTGATCCCAGTATCAACTCCTAAGGCACATTAGTAGTCACCAGCTGCCATCCTGAAAAAAAATCTCTTTATATCCACTCTGTCTTCTGCTAGTCAGTCAATTTTCTATCCATGCGAGGATCTTACCCTGAACAACATGGGCTGTTAACTTATTTAACAGTTTCCTATGCAGCATCTTGTCAAAGGCTTTTTCGAAATCTAAATAACTCATGTCCACAGGTTCTCCTTTATCTAACTTCCTTGTTACTTCCTCAAAGCACTCAGAGATAAGGCAGGTGGATGGGCCTAAGTAGGCTGCACTGTCAAAGAATTAGTGCAGACAGTGGACCAAATGGCCTCCTTCTGCACTGTAGAAAATCTATGACTCTATATGGTCCAGGACAAATTCAGCTAAAGGTCAGGGGAAGTTAGTGGCAACACCTGAGTACAAGGAAAAGCAGCTATTAGAAATATTGGCCCCGATTCCATCATGTCCCTTAACATTTCTGGTACGTCAGGCTGGGAGATGCGTGTGTCAACTATTTTGCAGGTTCCCCGCCAGCTTTTAAAACTTGCATGCATTTCCCAGCCAGTGAAAAATGGCACTGCTGGGGACCCGCAGAAAACCTGCAGGCCACTGATTAGCATGACTTTACATGCTTTTACATGCCAGTATTAGGATCTACACAGTCATCTCGCCCATGCTTACACCTCTCATCCCTTTAGCATGATGTAACTTTGGTGTGAGAGTAAGTATTTAAAAGTCTAAACCTGGTGTGGCAGTCCAGCCTGAGGTGGTAAGTGGTGCTAGCAGAGCGCCGGAAAGCAGGCCTGGAGATGCCTGGTGGCCTTTCTCCTGCTGCCTTCAGGTATTGGCCCACGAAGCAGAGATATCTGGGGTGAGGGTTGGGGGGCTTCTATTTCCTCAGAGCTCTCTCGGGAGATTCCATTAGAGAGTCCTGCTCACCCTCCCTGGCCCCAGGCAGCGCTGTAATGCACTGTGTGAAGCAGCTTTGAGGGTTCCCACTGATCCCCTCCTCCCCCCAGGCAGCACTGTCGCGCAGTGTGGGAGACAGCTTTGAGGGCTCCCACACTTACCCTCCCCTCCACAGCACTTTGCGGTGACCCTGTCTTGCCATGGGCTCTGATCAGAGTTGTGAGTGAGTACTGGTGTTCTGGGGTGGGGGAGAGGAGTGAACCACATGCTGACTGAGGCCTGATGAAGCAACTGCTGCTCCAGGCTGGGGTGCAGAGGTTCAGACATGGAATCTGCTGTCACTGGGCTCACATCTGGTGCTGCTTTGCATTCTGTCCCTGCCTTGTGACACAGGCCAGCAACACATGCCTGTAACAGATGCTGCAGTTACACACATATAGCAATGGCTCAAGGGTGTGCATTGCCTATGTTTGCACTCTGACCTGCATAATATGTGCCAGCATTTATCTTGATAGGCATCTCACACAATCCTAACCTGGACACGCATGACACCATGGATTATGTTGTTTGCCAGCTCCCACAAGTGGGGGGTTCTCTCCCAAGTTAGAGATTGGAGTGGTATCTGGATTTATGCAGCCAATCAGAATAGTCCATCATTCTACCCTCTGTCCAAATCCCACTGTGCAGATGGACTTTGGTTTGCTCGATGTTGATGGCAGCAGAGACGGAGGAGGAAGCAGCGGCAGCGGCTGAGGAGGTGGAAAGACCACCACAAGAGCAGCCACCACCAAACCTTCATGAAGGAGGGTAGGGGGCTGCAGCTGAGGGGTAGAAGATGGTAGCTAGCCTCCCCATCAGGGTCCACTGAAGGCTGCTGAGGGCAAGGGGGTACAAGCCCCACAATTCCTTCGAAGCCCTCAGAGGAGATGTGGCATTGCCGGCTGCATCTGTCCAAGACCACAGTGTGATACATTTGTGAGGTGCTGTCACAACTGGCACCTGAGGGGAAAGTGATAGCTGCCTTCAATTTCTATGCTTCTGGATCATTCTAGGCACCCAGTGGTGACCTAGCTGGGATCTCCCAGACCTCCTGCACAGATGTGTGCAGCAGGTCACAGATGCTCTGTATGCCTGGGCAGGGCAGTTCATTAATTTTGATGCGGGGCCATGCGCAGCAGAAGGCCCAGGCTCTCAGCTTCACTTCCATTGCTGGAATTCCAATGTGCAAGGTGCAGTGATGGACACAGATCGCATTGCAGGCCCCACATGCAGTTCCACAGCAATTTTTGAACAGGAAGGGGTTCCACTCCCTGAACGTCCAAATTGTCTGCCACCATCAAATAAAGATCATGAAGATCGATGCATGCCACACAGGGAGTATCCATGACAGCTTTGTGATCCAGCAGTTGGATATCCCTGGGTTCTTTGAAGACCAACCAGATTCCCATGATGGCTACTGGGTGACAAGAGTTACCCACTAAGGTGGTGGCTGATGTCGCCTACACTGACGCCCCAGACCAAGCAGAGACCCACTAAAATGAGGCCCATTCAGCCACCCTGTCTGTTGTTGAGCGGTGCATCAATGTGCTGAAGATGTAGTTCTGCTTCTTGCACCGCGCTGAGGTGGCCCTCCAGTATGACCCTGTGCGTGCTTCATGTATCATTATCATTTGCTGCACTCTTCACAACATCGTCTAGCAGCAGGGAGACCAACTGGAGCAGGAGGAGGAGTGGCAAGGGGTGTGGTGGACATCCTGCTATATGAAGAGCTAAAGGAAAGAGGGTGGGTGGCAATGGCAGGAGTCCAACAAAGAAGGTCAACCAGAGACACATTGATTGCAGTTTACAGTGAAAGTGATGCAACCAATACACATTCACCACACCCTGGGAGCAAGTGCAGCTGCTATTCCCCCTCCAAACTGACTTGGGCCCGCATTACCCTTCCCCAGTCTCTGTCATCCACCCTATCGCCCAGAAATATCCAACCCTGTTAATATGCATGGGCTGGCAATGGTTGCAAGTCTTGGTTGAAGGCTGGAAGTTGATGATGATTCACTATTGTGCATACGGGGATCCTGCCCCTGGTTCAATTCAAGCCTCACTCCTTCTTGTACTGCAAATGCATGCTGCCACCCTAGCCCATGTAGTTGTAAGGGTTGGGGGACACATGTTTTTTGGCCAAAGGGGAGAGTGGGGGTGGGCTAGTGGTGTTGTTGTGGGGGGGGGGGGGGGCACTTGCACCAAGGGTCTGGTGGATGTTGGGGAAAGTACAGCAGGCACTCTGAAACATGTGGCTGAGTCTCTCAGGGCACAACGGATAGCACCGTTGGAAGGCAGTGATCTGGATGCTGGGAGGTCTTTCAGTGATCTCCCAGTGATGTGTGCATGCGAGGATTCCTGCTCATCCTGCCTATTTCAGGCTCTTTGGCATGAATAGGACCACCCCCCACCCCACCCGGGTTTCTAATGATATTCACAATTGTAGCCTCTGCAGTGCACAGAGTGGGGAGATTCAAGTGAGAAGCTGAACTGAACAAATAGTTGAGATCTAAAACAGTATTCCCGCCAATTCAGCGCTTTTGGGAGAATCGCAGCTGTTGTATGCTCTAAAAGTAAAAGTGCTCATATAGACCTCAATCTTATCAGTGGAAAAGGTCATTCAGCAAGAATAAAAGGATGACTTCAAAAATGAATCCCTGAAACTATCCAACTGGATTGCAATTTCAGCATTGACTTTTTGACACTCTTCACAGAGATTAATTATCCAAATGTTTTAAGGAGAATGTCCAGGAAGCATGAAGTCCACTCAATCACAATGAATGCACAGTGAAAAAATTCGATGAGAACAAACATAAGGATGTGAATGATCACTCATTAATCTGTCATATTACTTTGAAAGTGGAAGATGAAAATCTACTGATGGAATACTCTGCTTAAATCACACATTCATCCAACAACAGTCGCCTTCTAGAAACTATATCTGCACCTATCCATCCACCCAAACTGGTTATCAAGCAGGCTCACAATCAAAGAAGTCAAAAACCAGACATGAAAGCCAGCCATGTAATGTCTACCTTTTCTACATGGGAAGAAAGTGAACTGATCAGGAAGATCCCTTACTGCTTCCCATTTTACCCGAAGAATTACACCTGGGTATGAATCCAGGACAACTTGACAGTTTAAGAAGGAGAATTTATAAAGAATAATCATTTCAGAAGTAAGGAAGGACAAAAAAAAAACAAAACAAAGAGGGAAAACTCAAGAAGCAAGGATAGAGAACATGCAAAATGCAAAGAAAGGAATAAATCATCAAAATCAAATAAAGAGAGAAGGACATGTAATTGAGAAAAGTATAACAGTAAAGAAGGGAAGAAACAGAGCAAGTCCAGATCCAAAAGTTGAGCTAAGAACAAAGATGGCATAATAGTCCAGAGAGATGACAATGAACAAATATCTTATTTGGCATATACTTCAGAAGGTACAAAAGTAGAACCTGGAGGAGTCTTATTTCTATTCATCAAGTAAGACAATCAGTCATACATTTGGGAGAACTAGCCATTGAATCAGAAATTAGTAAGAACCAGACACTACAATTTTCAATAAAGACCATTCAAGTTAAGAAGAAAGAATTCAGATAGAGACTATTGATCTTCCAAGTCTGACAAGAACACGATCAGAGAGCATTTTAAGGTCCTCTTGACAGAGTGAATCTATGATGTCAGGGACTTGTGGGAAGATGGGATAGTAAATAATAATACTCGAAAAACTATGATAAAAGACTTGGGGGAGCGTGGTGGTGCTTGTAGTATTAAGATCTGTGGGATTGTGTAAATAGCACCTCTCGTAATGATGATTTAAGAGAATATATGATAAGGAAAGGCATGGGAGAATGTATGTGGTTTCAGCAGTGGAACACGTAGTCATGGGTAGCCGTACATCCTTTAGTTGCATATAATAAACCAGTTATTGTTTGGACATACCAACATCAAAATAATCATTTCAAAGCTAGATTGACCAACTGCTGCTGAGGACAGCAGGAGACTGCAAATTTTCCTCAAAATGGCACAGATGACAGACTATCATTGTAGAGTCAGGATTCAACCATTGGATGGCCTATGGGCACGACTGTGACCATTACATCCCAGTGAGAACATGTTGGAATGATTGAGAGGAGGCATGGGTGATCCTTTCAGCCACTAGAGGCTGCAAGCTGAGCTTTGACCTCAGCAGCTGTGCCATTGGGAAGATCATATAACTTCTGCCAATTAGTCTGTAGCACTTGGTATTATTAAACTTAATAGTTTATTTAATTTATATTAATTTATTTGAACATTGCTCTGAGAACCCGATCTTCTGTATTTTACCATGGTTCAACAACTAGCATATAAAACAATTTAGAGGGCTTTTCAAAAGGACATGCAAAATTAATACAATTTGCACAATATTTTTATCCTGCGAATGGGCAATGCTGGTGAAACTGTATTGCTCTTCATTAATGTGAACAATTGACTTCTAATTAATTAAGACTTTGAATACTAACATATGAATGATAAACACTTTATTTTAACTCATTTTCTTGCTTTAGTGGCAGTGTTAACCTATTTACCATAAATAAGTTAATATCTCTGCTAAGGCAATGGAGAAACAAATTTCAAATAAACTCTACTATGGCCTAGGTTTTCTTGTCAACACTCTTGTATCATAGATAGTTAAAAATTCAATCATGAGACATGGGTGTTGCTGTCTGGCCAGCATTTATTGCCCATCCCTGATTGCCTTTGAGAAGGTGGTGGTGAGCTGCCTTCTTAAAATGCTGCGGTCCATGTGTTGTAGGCTGTTAGGAGTGGGAATTCTTGCACTTGATTCTAGTTTACTGTGTTTTTGTTGCAATTTCAGTTGAAGTGCCAAAGAGGAAGGACACACTTATCGTGAGAGCTTCACTTATCTCCCATCCCCTGCAATGATGCAAATAAATAAAGGAAAAGTGCTGATGAGAACGTTTTCCCAGTCGGAGTCCACAATCTAGATCCTGTTTTTGTAACACATAGAAAGGTAACAAAACTCCAGGCTAATCCAATTTGCACTGTCAGAATGTAGTCGACACTTGTTAATACTGTGAGAAAAACATTCTTAACCTCTCTATAGTAACAGGCACAGACACAGTGATGGAGATCTCTTATCCTGACTCTCAAATCTCTATTTGCACAATGGAGCTAATATAAATATTAACATCGCAAAGGCAAAATTTTCAAGTTTGATACTTCAAGGGCAAATTAAGATAAAGGTAACTAGTCATTTTTGGCTCCTCACTTCTTTGCAGAACTGAAAAGTCAATATTTTATGCATGTTCTGTAAGACCACTGTAAATGAAATTTCAGTTTTAGTTTTTCACCAGCCCCTCCCAAACTCATAGCAGAAACACAAAGGAAAACGCAACAATCAAGCATTCAGGATGACTGAATTCAAAGACTAACCAAAGTGGAACAGACAACCAATAGTGATTGTATGTTTATTAGAACAATGATATAAATTTACCTTTGGTCAAATAGTACTAATACTAAGACTATTAAGACCTATATTATTCATTGCCTGGCCAATTAATGACTCTAGACCTAATATGGTTTACTTTAAACTGCCTCAGAAATAGCAAGGCATACAGCTGTATCAAACTGCTACCAAATCTGTATTATGATTAAAACCAGACAAACAATGATTGAAGCACCGGTTGTAATATTATTTAGGTTAAACCCAGCTAGTTGATGCTGCAGACCCTTCATCACTAACATCTGAAGATTTGTGCCAAAATTGGAGAGCTGTCCCACAGATTAAATGAGCAGCAGCCTGATGCAGTCGTGTTCACAGAATAACTCCTTTCTAACAATGTCCCAGATGTTGTTAAGAGGGGGTGAAGAGTCCACAAAGGGATATAGACAGGCTAAGTGAAGGGGCAAAAATTTGGTAGATGAGATATAATGGGAATAAATGTGAACTTGTGCATTTTGGCAGGGAGAATAGAAAAGCAGCAGATGATGTAAATGGGGAGAGATTTCAGTGCCCAGTAGTGTAGCAGCATCCAGATGGTACATGAATCATATAAGTTATTATGCAGGTATAACAGGTGATTAAGTAGTCAAATGGAATGCTGATATTTATTGCAAGAGCAATGGAATATTAAAGTGCGAAGATTTACTACAGCTGGACTCGGCCTTGGCAAGGCCACATCTGGAACACTATGTACAGTTTCGGCCTCCTGATTTGAAAAGAAAGATATAATTGCTTTTGAAGCTGTTCAGAGGAGGTTCACTCTATTCATTCTTTGAAAGAAAAGTTGAGCAAGATGGGGCCATACCCATTAGCATTTAGAAGAATAAAAAGTGAGCTTATTGAAACTTATATAATCCTGAGTGGATTGGATAATGGAAGGATGTTTCCTCTTGTTGTGGAAACTAGAAGTCAGGGACATTGTTTTTGAATAAGAGATTTCCTTTTTAAGACAGGGATGAGGAGAATTTTTTTTCCCAGAGTGTCTTAAGCATGCAGAATTCTCTTCCCCAGAAGATAGTGAAAGCTAGATCTTAAAATTTATTCAAGGCTGATGTAAATTTTTATTGGACAAGGGAGTCAAGGGTTATAGCTGGCTGGCAGGCAGGAAAGTGGAGCTGAGACTACAATTAGATCAGCCACTTCTTGAATGGTGGATCTGGCTCAAAGGGCTGAATGATCTACTCCTGCTCCTAAGTCCTATTTAACTATGTCCTATACCACTACTTTTCCATTATCATCCCTAGGACAACCTGTCTCACCAAAAGGACAGAACTACCAGAGGAAGCAGCACTATGATATACAGTAGGAAAGAGTATCCCTGGAAGTCTTTAACAGAGATTCTGGAGTCCGTGAAGACTCATGGCACCAGGTCAAACATGATCAGGCAAAACATTTGCCGACTACACTGCCTCCCTCAGTTAATGCAGCAGCACTTCTCCATGTTGAATAGTATTAGAAAAAAACATTGAAGTAGCAAGTCTAAAGAATGTACTTTATGTAGGGTCTTCAATGTACATCACCAGGAAAGGCTCAGTAATACTATTAAAATCTAGGCTGCTGGACAGACATAAATTGGATACCTGGATGTGTAGCAGAAGGTCAGAAAAACCTACTTGCCTGCTTCATTATCAATCCACCTGTTGCAGGTACATCAGTCTAGGACAGTATTGAGAAAGACTTGTGGCACAATGGGTAACTTTGCTCATCCCAGGACTTGTTGACCAAGGAAGGTGCTTTCATAGCATGGCCAAACAGTTTGAGGGTCAACCTGCAAATCCTTCCAACAGACTAATGGCTGGTAGGAAGTGCAGAAGAGACTCCTGGTCAGCCCTGTGGATGCGGAATGGTCCCTTCAATTTATAGGCCTCTGACAACAGACTAGTAACTTGTTCCAGGAATAATTAACTATGGAAACAGACAAAATTCTGCCTTAGTGCACCACTAGGTGTGGGAAGAGAACTGGGAACTGGAACGAAAGTATTAGCAGGAGGGATCTCTGCACTATTTTTGTGGTGATGAAGTTTAACCTTCATAATAAGGAAACCAATTGTCATGTTGTGTGGAGCTATCATTGGGCCAAATAGAACAGATTCAGAATATTTTTAACAGCTAAAATCTGGATATCCATGAGACACTGTGCACCATCAGAGCAGCTGAATTGTATTCAAACCCAAGAGGTGGAATAATATGCTTGGTGCCAATAATCAGGAATTAGTGCCAGAAATTAGTTGCCGACTCCTGCCCCACATTTCAGCACACTGCATAAAATAGCAAACAGCCAATTATCATCCACAATGGGGGTTTCTATCATTGCAGAGCATCTACTCAATGGGAGAGAAAGTGACAGGTCATGACCCAGGAGGAAGTCATAGTGACTAATTTAAAGAGGCAGCTGGCATGGGACTGTGCCAGAAGCATCAGGTTTTGAAGTGATCTGGAAGCAAAATTTTTGGTGAAGTGTAAAAATATTTGTAATCATTGATAGATGTGAGTTTAAACTTTAAGTCTTTTTGATAATTTTCACTGAGGGTCAGCATCCAGGATCTTTACAGGGAGCACACGTACATGGCATGCTTTATAATCATAACCACGATGAACAAAAGGAAATATGGAGTAGCTGACTGATAACCATCTTTCTCCATCCAAATACCTAAGAGAAAGGAATGGGGAGACAGGGAGAGAAGAAGTCGAAGAAACATCCCAAGTATTAATATGATGACTCTTTGCTAGCCCAACTTCAGGTGGTTGCTACTAATGCCTGGCAATGGAGGAGACAAACTCCCAATATCACCAGAGCAGACTGGATGGAGGTGCTCGCAGAGGTCAGCATATATGGGCTTTTCCAATAATTTGGAGGCAATATTGAAAGTGAATTAATGATTTTTAATAATCTGTAAAGATGTGTAAGTTTCCACTGTGGAAATGAGTTTACACCAAAGGCCCTGGGAAGGCTATCTCTGAGTAATTTGTTCTGTACAACTTAGAGATCCAAGGCAACAAGGCATAAATGACACCTTTCATGGCCCTGCGACTATGTAGGTGTGGTGTTGGAAAACAGATGAATTATGAAGTGTGAAAAGTACATAGGGTGTTGGTTACTCACCATTGTGCAGACTGGAGTTCTCACGGCACATAGAAATGTAAAGGAATAAGTATGCCTACGAATCTAACTCATTACACTGTTACACTTCATTGCATGAGTGGAGAGAAGAGGAACAGGATTGGAGGCAGTGTTGCTGACGTGGTCATCTAGAACCTATTGGAGGAGGAGATTCTGGAACTTTCGATGAGTGATAGAAGGTGGTCAATTGGTGGGAGTGACCTTAGAGGAAGGCTTTGGGGTGGTGAGATTACAAGGGGCATTGTCAACAATTAAAAGAAAGAGGTGTAAGAAGGCTAAGGCCAGGGTGCATGATGTCAGGTATATTGTTATGAATTAGCCATTAGTGGTATCTGTGTTCAAAAGCTCTCACAGATTGTGAAGAAACCAAGTGAGCATTGTAGCAGTGGCTAAATGCTAACAAAGAGTAGGATCTCATTCTGCATGTAGCGCTACAATTGTCAAAGTTTATATCTTCGCACACAAAGGTTATAACCTTTCTTCACTTTTTGTCCACTGCACAGGTGAACTACTAACTGCTGTGACTGCCAGACCTAAGGGACCCAGACTAGCCTCTAAGGAGGAGAAGGGAGCCTTGAAGGATGCAGCATCAAATCCTCTCCCTGCACCACAGTAGCTACTGGTACCTCAGCAGGATATTGCATGTTGGAGCAAGGGGATGCACAATCTGATAGTGCACATCACAATCAGACATGCAGCTGCTGGCAAGTGTGGTGGGGCAAGCCTCAAACAGTCTGAACAAAGAACTAAAGAAATTACACACAGGAACAGGTCTTTTGGCCCTCCAAGCCTGCACTGACTATGCTGACTGACTTAATTAAAACCCCCTATCCTTCTAGGGACCATATCCCTCTATTACCATCCTGTACTTGTCAAGACATCCTTTAAAAGTCACTACTGTATCCACCTCCACATCTACACTGGCAACCAGTTGCAAGGACCTACTACTCTCTGCGTAAAAAATCTGCCTCGTACATTTCTTTTAAACCTTGCCACTCGCACCCTAAATTTATGCCCCCTAGTAATTCACTCTTCCACCCTGGGAAACACCTTCTGACTATCCACTCTGCCCATGCCTCTCAAAATCTTGTAGACTTCTCTCAGGTCTCCCCTCAACCTCCGTCGCTCCATTGAGAACAAACCAAGTTTCTCCCACCTCCCCTCATAGCTAATGCCCTCCATACCAGGCAACATCCTGATAAATCTTTTCTGTGCCCTCTCCAAAGTCTCCACATCCTTCTGGCAACTAGAATTGAACACTGGGTTCAAAGTGCGGCCGAACGAAGGTACTATAAATCTGCAACATGATTTGATAATTTTTAAACTTAATACCCCAGCTGATGAAGGCAGGCATGCTATATGCCTTCTTGACTACCTTCTCCAACTGCATTGTCACTTCCAGTGAGCTGTATACCTATAAACCCAGATCATTTTCTGTATCAATACTCTTAAGTGTTCTGCCATCAACTGTATATTTCCTATCTGTATTAGACCTTCTAAAATGCATAACCTCACATTTGTCCAGATTAAAATCATCTGCCATCTCTCCACCCAAGTCTCCAACTGATCTATATCCTGCTGTATCCTCTGCTGGTCCTCATTGCTTTCTGCAAATCCACCAATCTTTGTATGGTCCGCAAGCTTACTAATCAATCTGGTTATATTTTCCTCTAAATCATTTATATATATTACAAACAGCAAAGGTTTTAGCACTGATCCCTGAGGAACATCATTATCACAAGCCTTCATTCAGAAATGCACTCTTCCACTGCTACCCTTTGCGTCTTTGACCAAGCCAGTTTTGTATCCACCTTGCCAGCTCTGATCCTGAGCGACTTCACCTTCTGCACCTGTCTGCCATGAGGGACCTTGTCAAAAGTCTTACTGAAATCTATGCAGACACCATCCCTTCCCTATCCTCATCAATCATCTTTGTCACTTCCTCGAAAAACTCGATCAAGTTCATGAGACACAACCTCTCCTTCACAAAACCATGTTGCCTCTCACTAATACGTCTACTTATTTCAAAGTGGGAATAAAGCCTGTCTCGAAGAATCCTTTCCAATAATTTCCCTACCACTGGCATTAGGCTCACCAGCCTGTAATTACTTGGATTATTCTTGCTACCCTTTTTAAACAAAGGAACAACATTGGCTATTCTCCAATCCTCTGAGACCTCCCCTGTTGCCAGTGAGGATGCAAAGATTTCTCTCAAGACCCCAGCAATTTTCTCCTTTGATTTTCTCAGTACTCTTGGGTATATCCCATCAAGGCCTGGGACTTGTCTACCTTAATGTTTCTCAAGAACCCCAATACCTCTTCCTTTTTGATCTCAACATGACTGAGACTATCTTCACATCCTTTCCCAGAGTTATCATCCATCAAGTTCTTCCCTTTGAGAACACCGACGTTAAGTACTCATTTAATACCTCATCCATTCTCTCTGGTCCCACATATAGATTCCTTCCCTGGCTAGCCCCTTGCTCTTTATAAATGTATAAAAAGCCTTGAGATTTTCCTTAATCCTACTGGCCAATGCTTTTATATGACGCCCTTTAGACCTTCTTACTTGTTGCTTAAGTTTCTTTCTACTTTCCTTACATTCCATACTTGCTTCGTAAGTTCCCAGCCTTCTAGTTTTGACAAATGCTTCCTTTTTCTCTTTGACTAGGCTCATAGTATCTCTCGTTATCCAAGGTTCCCAAAACTTACCACACTTACCCTTTATCCTTACAGGAAAGTGCCAGTCCTGAATCCCTATCAACTTACACTTGAAAGTGAAATACATGCCAGATGTTGATTTGCCCTGAAATATCTACCCCAATCTACATTCTTCAGTTCCTGCCTAACATTGTTGTAATTAGTCTTCACCCAATTTAGCACCCCAACTTGAGGACTATACTTATCTTTATCCATCAGTACCTTAAAGCTAACTGAATTGCGGTTCATGTTCCCAAACTGCTCCCCTATTGAAACATCAACGACCTGGCTGGCCTCATTCCCCAATATCAGGTGCAGTATGGCCCCTTTCCTAGTTGGACTATCTACATATTGTTTCAGGAAGCCCTCCCTGGATGCTCCTCACAAACTCTGCCCTATCCACGCCCCAGCACTAAAAGAGTCCCAGTCATTACAGGGGAAATTAAAATCTCCCACCACAACAGCCCTGTAACTTTTACATTTTGCCAAAATCTGCCAACATCTCTGTTCTTCAATCTTTTGCTGGCAGCTGGGTGACCTATAATAAATGCCAAAATTGTGACGACTCATTTCTTATTCCTAAATTCTACCCATATTGCCTTGCCGTATGAGCTGTCAGAGGTGTCCTTCTGAAGTACAGATCTAATATTCTCCTTAACCAGTAGTGCAATTCCCCCACCCCTTTTACATCCTCCTCTATCCTGTCTGAAACATCTGTACCTTGGAATGTTAAGCTGCTAACCCTTAACCGTCTCTATAATGGTAACAATATTGTAGTTCCTAGTACTAATCCAAGCTCTAAGTTCATTTGCCTTACCTGTTACACTTGTTGCATTGAAACAAATGCATTTCAGTCCACCATACGCTCTCAGATTTGCAACCCCACCCTGCTGCTGTTTCTCTGAGTCTTACAGGCCCTACTTACCTTTGGTTTGGTTGCCACCCCCCCTGCAAAACTAGTTTAAATCCTCCCATATAACACTAGCAAACCTCCCGGGCAGAATATTTGTGCCCTTTCAGTTTAGATGCAATCCATCCTTCTTGTACAGGTCCCATTTGCCCTGGAAGAGACAACAGTGTTCTGAAGAGAGAAGATTCAGTGACTGAGTCCTAACTGAATGTTAAGCCTCTAAGTCATCCATAAGGGCACAGATGCTGGATGTCCAATGCAAGTAATGTGGAGATTTGGTTGAATACCAGAAGGGTTGAATGTTCTAGCATGGACTCTAGACTTGTTCATTCACATCATCTGCACTGTATTTTCCCACTCTTCAGAGCACCAAACTTACTCCATTGACAGACTCAGGGTACAATCTTAGAAGGACAGATCTAGCTGATTGCAGAAGAAGTATTGCATTGACCACTGTGGTCAGTGGCTACAGCCAGTGTGACCAGGGTACTGGGAGACTGGATATTCATCCAGGACCCTCTGCATTTTTGAGGGCTCTCATGTGTCATATATAGCCATTCATGTACTCCTGTCCAGGCCTTTGGACATCCTCGAACAGTGGTTCCCTCTCATCCTCATCAAACTTCATCATTGAAGCAAATCATCAAACCTTATCATTAAAGCAATAACCATTTGTTCGTGGCTCCTCTTCCTCAAGGACATTTAATCTCCGTAGCACACAATGACATAGTGACACTAAATGGAACATAATAAAGAGCTCTTCCTGGTCAATCCAGGCATCAGAACTTTATCTTCAGTAGGTCAATTGTCTGCTCAATGATAGAACATAGAACATAGAATATTACAGCACAGAACAGGCCCTTCGGCCTTCAATGTTGTGCCGACCAATATAAAAAGCAATGCCCTCCAAACTAAACCATTCCCTTCTCTTCCATATACTTATCAACTAACCTCTTAAACGCCACCAAACTTGGCGCATCTACAACTGCTGCAGGCAGGGCATTCCACTCCCGAACCCCCTTTTGGGTAAAGAACCTACCTCTGATATCCGTCCTATAACTATCACCCCTTAATTTAAAGCTGTGTCCCCTCATGCTAGCTTTTTTCATCCTAGGAAAAAGGCTATCACTGTCCACCCTATCTAAACCTCTAATCATCTTATATGTTTCAATAAGGTCTCCTCTTAGCTGCCTTCTTTCTAACGAAAACAACCTCAAATCCCTCAGCCTCTCTTCATAAGACCTGCCCCTCCATACCAGGCAACATCCTGGTAAACCTCCTCTGTACCCTCTCCAATGCCTCCACATCTTTCTTATAATGTGGGGACCAGAACTGCACACAATACTCCAAGTGCGGCCGCACTAGAGTTTTGTACAGTTTCAACATGACGTTGCGGCTCCGAAATTCAATCCCCCTACCAATAAAAGCCAAGACTCCATATGCCTTCTTAACAACCTTCTCGACCTGACTGCCTACTTTCAGGGATCTATGCACATAACACACCAAGATCCCTCTGTTCATCTAGACTACTAAGAATCCTACCATTTGCCCTATACTCTACACATTTATTATTTCTGCCATAGTGCATTACCTCACACTTTTCCACATTAAACTCCATTTGCCACCTCTCGGCCCTGCTCTGCAACTTGTCCAAGTCTCTCTGCAAACTATAACACCCCTCTTCACTATCTACCACTCCACCGACTTTAGTGTCATCTGCAAATTTACTAATCCATCTTCAATACCCTCATCCAGATCATTTATAAAAATTACAAACAGCAGGGGCCCCAAAACAGACCCCTGAGGTACACCACTTGTCACCGAACTCCAAGATGAATATCTCCCATCAACCACCACCTCTGTCTTCTATCTGCTAGCCAATTCCTAACCCAATTAGCTAAATCACCCTCTATCCCATACATCTGCATTTTCTGCAGAAGTCTTCCATGGGCACCTTATCAAACGCCTTACTAAAGTCCATATATACCACATCAACCGCCTTACCCCCATCCACCTCCTTAGTCACTTTTTCTAAAAACTCAATGAGGTTAGTAAGGCACGACCTACCCTTCACAAAACCATGCTGACTATCTCCAATCAATTCATTACTCTCTAAATAACTATAAATCCTATCCCTAATTATTCTCTCCAACACTTTGCCCACCACAGAAGTAAGACTCACTGGCCTATAATTCCCTGGACGGTCTCTCTTCCCCTTCTTGAACAACGGGACCACATTCGCTATCCTCCAGTCCTCCGAAACCACACCCGTAACCAACGACGACCTGAAGATCAGAGCCAGAGGCTCTGCAATCTCCTCTCTTGCCTCCCAGAGAATCCTAGGGTAAATCCCGTCCGGCCCAGGGGACTTATCCAACTTCAAACCCTCAAGAATATCTAGCATATCCTCCCTATCTACTTCAATAACTTCCAGTTTGCTACCCTGTACCTCAGTGTTCTCCATAACTACATTTACATCACCCTGTGTGAATACCGAAGAGAAATATTTATTCAGTGCTTCTCCAATCTCTTCAGGCTCCATGCACAACTTCCCACTGCTGTCTATGACTGGCCCTAATCTTGCCCTAACCAATCTTCTATTCTTCACATATCGAAAGAAAGCTTTAGGATTCTCCTTAATCCTATCAGCCAACATCTTCTCGTGTCCCCTCTTAGCTCTCCTCAATTCACTTTTTACCTCCTTCCTTGCTAATCTATAGCTATCCATTGCACTACCTGAGCCTTCAAGCCTCATCCTGACATAAGCCTCCTTTTTCTTCTTAACCAGCAAATCAACTTTTTCGTACACCAAGGCTCTCTTACTCGACCATTTCCTCCCTGCCTGACAGGGACATACTTATCAAGGACTCGCAGCAGCTGCTCCCTGAATAAGCTCCACATTCCAGATGTTCCCAGTCCCTGTAGTTTCCTAGTCCAATCTATGCACCCTAATTCTCTCCTGATGGCCTCATAATTACCCTTCCCCCAGCTATAACTACTGCCCCCCAGCTTCATGCCTATCCCTATCCATCACTAAGGTGAACGTAACCGAATTGTGGTCACTATCACCAAAATGTTCACTAACTTCAAGCCTAACACCTGGTCTGGCTCATTGCCCAGCACCAAATCCAATGTAGCCTCACCTCTAGTTGGCCTATCTACATACTGAGTCAAAAAACCTTCCTGCACACTCTGTACAAAAACTGACCCCTCTAACAAGCTAGAGCTATAGCTATTCCAATCAATATTAGTAAAGTTAAAGTCCTCCATAACAATTACCCTATTACTTTCACTCCTGACCAGAATTGACTTGGCAATCCTTTCCTCAACCTCTGGTTGTGCCTTCTGTCATTGTCCCTCCTGTCTGCATCAGTCCTAGAAACTACACTGGCCTCGTGAGCCACTTCTTCAAAGGTTAGCCCTCATTACCCAGCAGCCATCCATCCAAAGCATCAGATTCATTGAACATGTCTGGCACCTGAGAATGCAAGAACGATAGCTCCTGAAGATCTATATAATTCTTCAATGGTGGCCATATACCACCTGCACATTATACAAATCACAACCTTTCCTGCTAATAAATATGCAAGTCTGACCAGCTAGAGCTTTTATGGTGACATGTGTGCAGTCTATCACTCCCTGAACCCTGGGGAAAGCCAAGCATCACCACAAAGCCAAGGCCCATAGAGAATGCAATATACTATCGGCCCTTTGGAACATTGCATTCGTGAAGACCTTAGTACATTGGGGGCAACAGGCTGCGTATTTCCACTAATATTTCCACAGGCACATTGAAAGGATCCAGTTGCAAAAACATTAAGTGCCACAGTGACCTTCACACTAACTGGCATTGGATGACAACCCCCGTAGTTGGAAGCAATACCATCAGCCAGCATCTAACATAGAGAAGTCATTGTGCCTCTTAATAGCCTGGGTCTCCTCTGGAAATATGTCTAAGACATTTCTCATCATGTAAACTCAACTGGAAGCATAAGGCCTTGTACTACACTTCTGTAATTGCAGCATCCTCCTTTCAAATAAGAGTTTGTTGCTCTTATGGAGGGGATCTGCTATTCTTATGCATTTCCAGTACATCCTACCCCTGACCACCTGGCTTTCTGTCTCTCCTCAATATTCTTCTCCTCTTCTTCCTCACTGCAAAGATGTGTCTCCCACAGAGACCACCACCCCCAGGTTAATCAACCCAGACAAACTAAAATGCACATGAGACACTAAGTGCATATGTCTACAGATAACTTTCACCCTTAAAAGATCAATAGATTATACTTAATACACACCTATTAAAAATAATTGCTCACACAACTTACAGCAGGCTTTACTGATGACATCAAACAAAAATACTAACTACCCCCTTTAAAACCAGTCTGACATACAATCCATGGGTAAAACAAAATAAAAATTGAAAATACCGGAAAAAAATCAACAGGTCTAGCAGCATCAATGGTGAGAGAAACAGAGTTAATGAACGAGATCTTGAGGCTGTGTTTGCCGTCCAGGGGATTGGCAGCAGGGGCTCAGTAGCCGTCAGAAGCCGGGATTTGTGAATCTCGCCAGCAAGAAATTGACTTCCGATTTCCCCCACCTCTTTCCAGTAACGTAATCGAGTTCATGCCCACACAACTTAAATAAATTTTAATATATTTCAATATCATTAACTCACTCTGTCACTGTATATTGATCCCTTGCTATATATTGACACTGCGCTGAAGTGACTTCACGTTACCATGGTTTACAACAAGTTCACCTAGACGTGAATCTGTTGAGGGGGTCTCACCGAGGACACAAATTAAGTATAACTCTTGGGGGAAGATGGACATGGCCAGGTAGTGCCACCCACCGAGATTCGGCCTGGAGCAGTGCTGAGGTGTAGCATTCTCACAAGCAATCTCTTACTGGACAGGGATCAGGAGAAGCAAGAAGATGAAACTGCCATCATAAAGCGTACCACCAAAGGCTCAGCTCCATGACCATGAGGGCCATCTATGACTGCACTAGTATGATTGTTAATTTGTGCACTTCCAAGAGAAGGACCTTAAACCTCAAGACACCAAAGTATACCTTCTGCCAGTAGCTGTCAAGGTGACAATCACCTTGTAGAGTATGATTCATTTCTGGAGTTGACAGAAGATCTATGCGGGTTCTTGCAAACAGCTGCCCACAGCAATGTAGCTTGGGGATAGATGCACTTTTTCAGAGGCCATTGCTATAAATATAGCTAGTCAGGCAAAGAGACGGCTATGGGGTTTGTCTCCGTCACGTCTCCGTCAGTAGCAGCAGGGCACGATCAGTTGCATCCATGTAGCCGTCAAAACGCCATCATCCCTACTCTTGCATTCCAGCCCTATTGACATGAATACTAGCATTGCATTCGTCTTCCTAACCGCCAACAGAACCTGCATGTTAGCCTTAAGAGAATCTTGAACAAGGACTCCCAAGTCCCTTTATGTTTCTGATTTCCAAAGCATTTTCCCATTTAGAAAATAGTCTATGCCTCCATTCATCCTTCCAAAGTGCATATTCTCACTTTACCACATTGTGTTCCATCTGCCACTTCTTTGCCCACTCTTCCAACCTGTCCAAGTTCTTCTGCAGCCTCTCTGCTTTCTCAATACTACCTGTGCCGCTACATATCTTTGTATCATCTGCAAACTTAGCAACAGTGCCTTCCTCCAAATCGTGATTGTATATTGTGAAAAGCTATTGCCCCAGCACTGACCCCTGAGGCACACCGCTAGTCACCGACTGCCATCCTGAGAAAAACCCCTTTATCCCCATTCTCTGCCTTCTGTCAGTCAGCCAATCCTCTATCCAAGCCAGGATCCTACTCTTAACATGATGGGCATTTAGTTTATTTAACAGTCTCTCATATAGCACTTTGTCAAATGCCTTCTGGAAATCTAAATAAATCACAGCCACTGATTCTCCTTTACCTAACTTCCTTGTTACCTTCTCAAAGAACGCTAACAGATTTGCCAGACATGACCTCCCCTTGACAAAGCCATGCTGACTCAGTCTGACTTTATCATGCACTTCTAAGTATTCTGCGATCTCATCTTTAAAAATGGATTCTAAAATCTTGCCGATGACTGAAGTCAGGCTAACCAGCCTTTAACTTCCCAGCTACTGCCTCCCTTCCCTCTTATACAGCAGTGTTATATTTGCTACTTTCCAGTCCTCTGGTATGCTTCCTGAAAGATCACCACCAATGTTTCCACAATTTCCTCAGCTATCCCTTTTAGAACCCTAGGATGTAGTCAGTCTGGTCCAGGTGATTTATTCACTTTTAGACTTTTCAGTTTCTCCAGAACCTTCTCCTTAGTGATGGCCACTGCACTCACTGTATCCCCTGACTCTCCTGGAATTCTGGCATCCCATTGGTATTTTCCACTTTGAAGACTGAGGTGAAGTAACTATTCAGTTCCTTTGCCATTACTTTGTTTCTTCTCCAGCCTCATTTTCCAGTAGTCCATTGGCTATTTTTACCTCTCTCTTATCTTCTTTTGCATATTGTTAGTTAGCTTACATTCGTATTTCATTTTCTCCCCCCTTATTGCTTGTTCAGTTGTCCTCCGTTCACTTTTAAAGGCTTTCCACTAATCCTTGCCAGTTTGTATGCTTTTTCTTTTGCTTTTATGCTGTCCTTGACTTCCATCGTCAGCTATGGATGCCTTGTCCTCCTCTTAGCGTGTTCCCTCCTCCTTGAGATGAATTTCTGATGTGCCGCCTGAATAATTCTCAAAAACTTTTAGCATTGTTGTTCCACTATCTTCCCTGCTAGGCTTCCTTTCCAATCAACTCTGGCCAGCTTCTCTCTTATGTATTTGTAGTTACCTTTACTTAATTGTAATACACTCACATCTGATTCTAGCTTCTCCCTTTCAAACTGCAGGGTAAATTCTATCAGATTGTGGTCACTGTTCCCTAAGAGTTCTTTCATCTTAAGTTGATACAGACTGACACAGCCAGGTTGATACCATGTCCATGCCATCTGACAGTACCACCCTGTGCAAAGGACTGACCCCAGTCTAGACACATGTGGGGCAGGGAGGGGAAACGGCAACGGGGCAGTGGCCTGGTGGAGAGGAATATTTGTCTGTGTTTGTGGCCAGCAGCGTATGAAGAAGCTAGGGATGCCTAGCATGGTGGCTGTTGGGATGGAAGGTGGGGTGAGATAGGTGCCGGTTCCAAGTGGGAGTGGTGAGAAGGGAAACCCTGAAAGCTCCATGGTAGGCTGGGAAGGGTTATAGCATTCTGATCAAGGCATCCTTTAAACATGGCACCCCAATCTTAGTCCAGCCAGGGTTTGCCAGTGTGTTGAGGCCCCAACCCACTGTATGACAGTGCAAAACCAGTGTGTTTCTCTCCAGAAAAACTGATCGGTTTTCTCTCCAGTTTCTGGCATTATTTGCTAAGATTTCCATGAATGCCTCAAGTCTGACCTCGGAAGAAGAGTCATCCAGACCCGAAGCATTTATTTCTCTTTCCACTGATGCTGCCAGACTTGCTGTGTTTCCAGTATTTTCTGTTTTTATTTCAGATTTCCAGCATCGGCAGCATTTTGCTTTCAGCACCTATTACTGCAGTCAATTGGACTGCTAATAAGCTGAACAAGCAGTAATTGAAGATCTGAATGTATAGGGATTCCCAATTCCAAGGGCCACACAAGATTTTTGCTTCCTTTGTATCATTTCATCTGTCTTTTGTCAGCAATCCCATTTTCACAGTATATTATTTAGCCTAATTTTTTTGTCAATGCATTATTTTAGCATAACCATTAAACTAGATGACCATCTCTAATTCAGTCAAGAATGTAAAAGGGCATAACAGGAGCAGCACGAGGCAACCATAAAAATGATGTGCTCTTTTAAGAAACTACAATAAGGAATACAGCGTATGTGATAGACTGACTATGTTAACCTACAGTCAATGCATCAAATCAAAATACTGCAGTCTTGCCACATGCAGCCATTAATGGAGGTGGGCAATTAAACAATTAATAAGATGTGAAGGCTTTAAACAGTTCCATCATCATTATACAAAGGCAAGGTTGAAACACTTTCTGACTCAAATGCTGCGTGGATGATTTCTCTCAGCCTCCTCCTGAGATATCCAACATCACAGGTATCAGTGTTCACCATGTGATATCAAGAAGAGTTGAGAGTGCTGGATAGAGCAAAGATTATCAGCACTGACAAATCCCAACTGTGGGACTGAAAAGTTGTGTTTCAGAAACAGCTGTACCTCTATCCAAGCCAGATATTCTCAATCTACTGTCCGTCCGATGGGGTTTCAAGGATCACGTTTGAGAATGTGAGGTCCCCTCCTCTGATGCAGTGAAAATGACTGTAGAAAGGAGGCCTTAGTGGGACAGTACAAGATCGAAGCTGCTGAACAGTAAGGGGTGGATCATGAACCCAAAGCACCTTTAACATTAAAAGTCACTTTTGGTGGTGAGTTCATGTAGGTCTGGATAATTGTGTGCTGACTTGATATAGGTAGAGGCAAATAAGTGTAGCTCATGTGGGGTGGGGTGGTGAGTGCAGAGAATACCAAGAGGTAATACAGCTGAACAAGGAAGGTGAGTGGCAGCTTCAAACTTTACTGTGTTTCTGCTTTTGTTTGCCTGTTCTAAAGGCCTCTTATCCCAGGATAACATTTCTGATTTGCAGGGGTTGGTAACTAGACCAAAAGCAGCATAAAGGGGAGGGCTATTACTATGTGTGTGGGGAGAGGAAATTGGAAGGATTCACAGGAAATGGAAACTTGTTTGGCCACATTATGAATTCATGTTCTCTGGCCATCAAATCCTGGAGTGGGATCCAAACCTGAGCTTCTGGCTCAGAGATAGGGGTTACAACTTTACTGGCTCACCCCGCCCATCATTGGGGGGCGTGAGTCTGTCAAATCACACAAGGGCTGAAAAACAGGATCGTGCCCAAATACTTGGCTCTCGTGATTTTACCAGCGCTGGATCTCTGGCATGATCAGCCTCTCACCTATTTCTGGGAAGAAGTAAATTTACTTTAATCATCATTAGCATGTGATTAACAGGCCTGAGATGCAATCGCCCAGGTTCACTTGCCGTTATGGTCTCGCTGGGAGAGGTTCTTTCACCTGATCCCCACAGATGGAGAACAGTCGTGTTAGCCTCACTGGTAGAACTGGAGGCAAGGGCAAGGGTCTGCCCCTTGGGCAGTGTCAACCTGGCAGTGCCAGACTAGCAAATCGGCACTGCCAGCTTGGCACCTTTGGTGAAGGGTAAGGTCTGAAGGGGCAGACCTATGGGGCAGGGACAGGTCAGGATGAGCCAGTTGGAGAGGGGGGCCCACTGCATACTCTGCATCATGATCAGTGGTGGGGGGAGGGGACTTCAATTCTGCAGGTGATCTATGGAGAGGGCATGATTGTTGTGGGTATCAGTGGGAGCAATATTTCCATATGGTATCAGGCTTGCGACCAGCCATGGGCTCTGGTGATAGCTGCAGGGGGATGGCGGAGATCTGTCAGGCTGTTTGCAACAGAAGAGGCCTGACAGATATATCTCTCTTTCAAGCCTCTGCTGTTGCAATTGCACATGCAAACCCACAGAAGTCTGCACATGAGCAATAGCTCTCTCTGCTCCTAGAACAAGCTGGTTGGCAAATTAAGCACCACCCATTGCCTCTAGTGGCTGGAAACAGTCTAACCCATTTTTTTCATACACTAAGTGCATAAAATTGGGAGTCAAAACTAGCCCAAAAATTGGATCTGAAACTATCTCATTTTCAAGCTAGCTGGACACTTCGAATTTTTTTTGTAAAATCGCTCCCAGAGATTCTGCCCATTGCCTCATAAGACCTCCATTGTCATGTAGCACTACTAAGATAAATTTAGAGTAGAGTCACTTTGCACTTTTGTATCAAGAGCTTTGATTTCTTTTTGCTTCTAAAAAACAAGAGTTTGACATTTATTCATCTTTATAAGAGATACAAATGATGGCATAATACAGCTGGATATCTGAAGGAGAATAAACGTCACTGAGGACTATAAAATACTTTGGTTATTTTGAAAGAAAAAGTATCAATTACACTCATGTCCTTGATGAGAGTGCAGGGACAGTACTCATTAATTCTGCTTGAACTTATGCCAGAAGTTTCCTCCCTCTACTTCCCCAATTAAGACTTTCAGACTATGATGCACACGATCCAATTAATGAACAAGATATCCTGGTTCCATTTCTGTTCAAAATGCATTAAGTATTGATCAGTTCAAACTGCGACTTCAAACTGGTTTGAAACGCCCCTCAATTAACTGACTCCTGAAAATCATAATGCTGTCCGGGTGATTTACATTCTGAGCTTGTTTGCCAAGGGGTTTGCCTCAGGATGCTTGTCAGTGTTAATGCCTGCTGATTTTTATTTTCATCTTTGTACAAAAGTGCTGTTCTTAAATTTTCAATTTCCTTTAATAGAATGCGAAACTGGGATTTATTGTGAATGGAATAAGTTGCACATGGCAATTAATTGCATTTAGAGATGCACAGAATGAACCCATTCTGTCATAATTTGGAAAGATATTTTTTCAATATATGAGTATAGCCCTAGCTGTAAACTGTGATTATATTGTATAAAATTTTATTGAAGTTTGCTTTAATAAAGAAAAAAATTGAGAAATTATTTAGAGCAGGGAAAGCTCTCAAATGTACGGCTAGGAATTTAAGGATGGCAAGTGACTGGTGTTCAGCATTTAACATGACGAGTTGTATGAACCACATATTATACAGTCATCAGTGCTCTGCTCCTCTTTGCAAATTAGCTCAGATTCCACTGGTCTCTGACAGCAGCCTCCTGCCACCCTATTTGTAAGGGCCACATAGGAACTTCCGTCAGGAAGTCTGTCAATGACAAGTTAAAATCCGGCTGGACTTCCCTGCTACCACCGCCAGCGGAGCATGCCACTCACTAAACAATGCTCTTGAACAAGACTTGCACTTGGCTATCACATTTGCCTACATTACAAGAGCGATTACATTTCAAAAGCATTTCATTGGGTGTGAGGTGCTTTGGAATGTTCTGAACTCATAAAACACATCTCATGAATGTATGTCTTTTCTTTTAAGTTGACATGAACTATGAACATTTGATGTTCACTTAGGTATCTTCATAAAAATATGGATTATTATTTAATGAGTTTCAGATGATTAGACACAGTAGCAAGTACTTCAGACTAGACCTTAACAGACATCCTTGAAGTACAATGACCACTGGGTCCACCTCAGTAACTGCTGTTGCAGGAACTCTGAGGAAAACTAACAATACAATTTTCACAGAATGGATTACTAAATTATAGCCTCTAAGAATTTAGGGCTCACAATTTTAAATTTCCCCACTTTGTCGTATACAGGGTAGTGAAGCTACTGCCTTGTATTAGCAACTAAGAGTTGAATTTTGCCAAGCAGGCCAAGCTGAACTTTGCACAGGAGTTCGGCAAGCAGTTTCCCAGTATGTTCTTTTGTTCAAGTTTTTGGAGATAGCATCTCAGGGAAGGGAGCTATCCTCTGAAGAGCATCTGCCATCAAGTGCAGATGGCAATTAAGGGATATTTTGCCACATATTTTCTATTTTGACACAGGTTTCACATTATAACTGGACTTCAGGCATGCAAATATGGTGGGATGCTTTTGAGTTGAGTGGCAGCCATTCAAATGTTTGTTCGAAAGGGGATAAAAACAGACAAAAACTCATGGATTAACACAACGTTTCCATGAAGGAAGCTGAGCTCTCAGACTGAAGGCTGAAAGAGAACAATGTTATTGGAGCTGTCAATTTTGCTCGCAATAAGGTGCCAGGTAATTTCTGTATCTGAGGTGTTTGTGATGGAGTCTGTGTCTGGACACAGGGCCACCCACTGAAATTTGGCCTGGAACAGTGCTGAGGTACAGCATTCTCAGCAGCACAAGCAATCTCTTACTGGACAAGGGTCGGGAGAAGCAAGAAGGTGAAACCGCCATCATAAAGCGTACCACCAAAGGCTCAGCTCCATGACCATGAGGACCATCTATGGCTGCACTAGTGTGATTGCTAATTTGTGCACTTGCAAGAGAAGGACCTTAAACCTCAAGACACAAAAGTATACCTTCTGCCAGGAGCTGTCAAGGTGACAATCACCTTGTAGAGTATGATTCATTTCTGGAGTTGACAGAAGATCTATGCGGGTTCTTGCAAACAGCTGCCCACATCAATGTAGCTTGGGGATAGATGCACTTTTTCAGAGGCCATTGCTACAAATATAGCTAGTCAGGCAAAGAGACGGCTATGAGGTTTGTCTGAATGGCATATCTCCGTTAGCAGCAGCAGGGCACGATCAGTTGCATCCACGTAGCAGTCAAAATACCATCATCTCAGCCTGGTATTTCCATCAACAGAAAAGCTTTCACTCACGAAACACACAGTTAATGTGAAACCATCACAACTTTTTCCTTCAGAATATGCTAGCTCTCCTACCAATCAATCTCAGCCACTGCAGCTGCTCAGGTCACTGGCCAATCTCCATGGATGGCTCCCGCCTGACAACAGTTATCCATTGAAGAGATGGCTGTTGAAATCTGTGCAAATCCTCACAGCAGAGGAATAAGAGCAATGTAACTACTGCCATCTCAACTCAAGAGCCACCAACGAGCAGGTCATTGACTGCCTGATGCTGCAGTTCTGATGCCTTGTCCAAGGGTGGGCACACTCTAATATGTCTTTCCGAGCTTTTCTGCATCGTTGTGTCTGACCGTTCTGCACAATGTGGTCTTACAGAGTGGCATGGGACTGGAGGATGACAATTGGGAAGTGTCTCATTGGAGGAGAAAGAGGCTGATAAAGCCCAGTAGGTTGCATTCCATGGCTATCCAGAGCCCTCACTGAGATAGCTTTGCATGGACCAGGATGGCAAAGATACTCCCGATCCAGGCAAGGTTCAGAAGAATATGGTAGATACTAAAGTGAATCGTCAGTCAGATATCAATTGCAAAATTTACAGCACCCATCAAGAGGCCACTGACGCATAACCTTAATTATTGGGATTCATTATGCATTTTTCAATTGGCTGTATATTCGCACGATCTGTATCACTGACAGGATCTTGTAATGATGTAACAATTTCACAGTAAGAACAACATGACAAATGTAAGAGATCACGAGAAGTCCATTTCTTTCCATTAAAGTGCAAGTGTGGATCTGCACTTTGGTGAAGCCCAGCGTGATATTACCGATATTTGAGAACTCCTAATGGGTTCTGTCTCTGTAACAGAAGGAGATATAGAGACAGGGTGGTATAACAATTGTCCCTGGGATGGAATAATACCTATTCCTGGGGTTGCAGTGTATGAAACTAAAACAGCCAGTGCAAGCTGCAATCGTGCAGCTTAAATCATGTCACAAGGGTGTGCAGCCTATCATGTATCTCAGTTTGAGGTGCTGAAGGGTTCGGACATTGTCCCTTCTTGCTTCAGCTCATTCATGGTGCCTGAAAAGTCCAAGCATAACAGAGAATCTGCTTGCCCATGAATGAATTCAGGCTTCATTGTTGCACTAGAGTGGTTAATAATACAGAATGTATTATATATTATACAGCAGGTTGCTGTTCCTACATCCATTTAGCTGCTTGCACAGATGACTTCACATGACAGTGAGTATTCTGGCAATGTAGGAGCTCATTTGTTATTTAATTGAGACATTTGCAGTCTCTTTTCAGTTATTTGAAGGAGTTGTGCATCAACATTTAGTTCACTTCGGTCCCATGCTCCTAATCTTTGGTCATCTGATACAGGGATGAAGTGGGAGGATGACCTCCTCATAGGCCTACTCCTGGGTCTAGCCAAGTTGTCCATTCACAGGTCCAGGCAGTGGGCAGCCAAGAGAATCATCACACCCAACACTCACCACGCAGTGACTCTCCGGGCTCGATTTCACCATCAAGTTGCTCCCATTTTTCGATGCAAAAACTTGAGAGGGAAGGGCAGGTCCATTGCCAGTCTGCCTGAGATTGGTGGAGGAAGGGGACGAGGGGCCTGCAATCGATCTGGATGGTGGAGGTGGTGGAACAATGTCCACGGGGAGGCATTATCTGGCACTGGGAGAAATGTGGCAGGAGGGCTGCATTTTATCATTTTGTTTTCCGCATGTGCAGTTGGAGGCAGTGATCAGTGCTGCAGGATTTCCGGCGTTTTCCCACTCATGGGATTTGGAATTGCTGATACTTTCACAAGCAGAGTGCGCCTGAGGGGGTGCCTGAGAATGGGTCTAAAATTAGGATCTGAAACACTCTCAGTTTCAAGTCCACACAGCACTTACAATAAAAATGGTAAAATAGGGCCCTCAGTTTTTCTAATGATCTACAGCCATGCCTGCTTAGTTTGCTTGGCTGGCCTCCTATTGCTACTCTCTGGGAATAATACGTTCCTGCTGGTTCTTACAACCTCTAGCATGACATTCAGGAAAGAGTTGCTGTCTGGAGGGGCCAACCTTCCAGAACAGTCTGCCACATTGTTGCAATGACTTCTTCCACTCTCAGTGATGAGACTGGTTGCAAAATCATCGATGGTTGCTAGATGACCTTTAAATGGGGTCCTCTGCAACTCCAGATTATGTCCATCATCCCTAATTGAGTGGGTATCACTGGGACAATTTATTAAATGGTCACTTCCAGCAAAGTTCAAACTCGATCACCTGAGAGCAACTTTGAGTGAAGTGGGACCCAACAAATGGCCTGATGCCAGAATCTTGGCATTCTTGGCAAAATCGAGATCCAATATTTTTTTCTTTCATGGATGTAGACATCATTAGCGTGGCCAGCATTTAATTTCCATCCCTAATTACCCATAGTTCTTTTATGAAAGGAATTCCAGTATTTTGACTCAGTGATAGTGGAAGAACGGTGGTATAGTTCCAAGTCAGGATGGTGAGTGGCGTGGATGGAAACATGTAGTGGTGGTTTTCTCTTGCATCTGGTTTCCTTGTTCTTTTAAAGATTGCAGGTTTGGAAGGTGATGTCAAGAAGCCGTAATGAGTTGGTGAAGTACATTTTGCTTTGATATACACACTGTTGCCACTGTGCGTCAGTGGTGGGAGGAGTGAACTTTGAACGTGGTGGATGGGATGCCAATCAAGTGAGGTGCTTTGTCCTGGATTGTATTGAGCTATTTGATTATTGTTGGAGTTGCATTTATCCATACAAGTGAACAATATTCCATAACACTTGTGACTTGTGCTTTGTAGATTGCGAACAGGTTTTAGGGAGTCAAGAGATGAGTTATTTGCCACAGAATTCCAAGCCTCTGACTACTCTTGTAGCCACAGTACCTGTATGGTTGGTCTAGTTCAGTCTTGGTCAATGGTAACCCCATGATGTTGATGGTGGGATATTCAGCACTGGTAATGTTATTGAGTGTCAAGGAAAGATGATTAATTTTTTTTGTTGGAGGTAGTCGTTGTCTGACACTCATGTAGCTTGAAAGTTACTTGCCACTTATCATCCCAACTTGAATGTTGTCCTATCTGCATACAGACATGGATTGCTTCAGTATCTGAGAATTTGCAAAAATGCGCAACATTGTGCACTCACTAGCGAATGCCCCTACTGCTGATCTTATGACAGTAGGAAGTGGTTATTGTTTCCAATCAAATTGCACAATTTCCATTTGAAAAGTGTTGACCACTATTAAAATTTTTGTATTAACAATAATTGAGGTCACATTGAAAATAGAAATATGCCACGTTTTGCTGAAATATTATATCAAATTGTACTCAACTCCTGAATATCTTCACATAGAATTAGTAAATATTCAGATTTTTCAGATTTATGTTGTTATGCTACATATTAGCATAACAACAATAATTGGATTAGAAATTGGCTGGCAGATAGAAGACAGAGGGTGGTGGTTGATGGGAGATTTTCATCGTGGAGTTCGGTGACGAGTGGTGTGCCTCAGGGGTCTGTTTTGGGGCCCCTGCTGTTTGTAATTTTTATAAATGATCTGGATGAGGGTATTGAGGGATGGATCAGTAAATTTGCAGATGATACTAAAGTTGGTGGTGTGGTAGATAGTGAAGAGGGGTGTTTTAGTTTACAGAGTGACTTGGACAAGTTGCAGAGCTGGGCCGAGAGGTGGCAAATGGAGTTTAATGTGGAAAAGTGTGAGGTAATGCACTTTGGCAGGAACAATAAATGTGTAGAGTATAGGGCTAATGGTAGGGCTCTTAATAGTGTTGAGGAACAGAAGGATCTTGGTGTATGTGTCAATAGATCCCTGAAAGTAGGCAGTCAAGTGGATAAAGTTGTTAAGAAGGCATATGGAGTCTTAGCTTTTATTGGTAGGGGGATTGAATTTAGGAGCCGCAGCATCATGTTGCAACTGTACAAAACTCTAGTGCGGCCGCACTTGGAGTATTGTGTGCAGTTCTGGTCGCCACATTATAAGAAAGATGTGGAGGCATTGGAGAGGGTACAGAGGAGGTTTACCAGGATGTTGCCTGGTATGGAGGGCAGGTCCTATGAAGAGAGGTTGAAGGATTTGAGGTTGTTTTCGTTAGAAAGGAGGCGGCTAAGAGGGGATCTTATTGAAGCATATAAGATGATTAGAGGTTTAGATAGGGTGGACAGTGATAGCCTTTTTCCTAGGATGGAGAAAGCTAGCACGAGGGGACACAGCTTTAAATTAAGGGGTATGAGTTATAGGACGGATATCAGAGGTAGGTTCTTTACTCAAAGAGTGATTAGGGAGTGGAATGCCCTGCCTGCAGCTGTTGTAGATGCGCCAAGTTTGGTGGCGTTTAAGAGGTTAGTTGATAAGTATATGGATGAGAAGGGAATGGTTTAGTTAGGAGGGGCATTGCTTTTTATTTTGGTCGGCACAACATCGAAGGCCGAAGGGCCTGTTCTGTGCTGTATTGTTCTATGTTCTATGTTCTATTAAATACATGTTGTTTTTATTTTGATATGAAGTATAAGTGATTAAGAAATGACTAAACTCAGAGGAGCAGTGAACGTCAACAAATTCCATTGAATTCACATGGAAACTGAAACATTCACAGTGGCAGATTGGTTCTAAGTAGTAGTCCCAAAAATGTACTTCACACAATACATAACCACGGTCATTCATGTCAGGAGAATTTCGCAACACGTAAATCAATTGAAAGGATACTGGTATGCAAGTTATTCACATGCATCCCATCTTTCAAACTGACTGAGTGCAAGCAAGAAATTAGAATATGGGGAATTAATTCAAAATTACTTGTGCTCCTCCTACGATATAATTGAAACTTGATGATGTTTTTTCCCTATATACAACTGAGGGAAGGAAACACACTTCACTTGGCTATGGAACGTTCAGTTATCTTTAAAGTAATCTTGAACAATAGATATAGTGAATAAAGAATATGTGCATTATTTAAATTAAATGAAAGTATTTACATAATTTAAATTTACAACTTTAGATGCATCACAAATTTCAGTTTTCAATTAGTTGCTTCTGTATTAATAATTGTAAATGTAGTATAATGGTAAATAAAAATAGTGATGTTTTAAAACCGCAGTTACAAAAAGCAATTGTGGCAGCAGGTTAATGAATTGAATACAGACTGCAATTGACATAAAAGTTTACTGATCCAAAACATTGACCCTACTTTCTTTTCTCTAGGGACATTGCCTGACCTGCTAAATATTTCCACCATTTTGTGCTTTATGCAAATAACTCTTATATAATACAAATCTCCTTCTTATTATCTATCTGTGCAGCTCAGTCACAATAATTTTCCATCACGTTCCTGATAATGTATTTGTCTAGTTATTTGAAGGAGTTAATGTGTTCTATGAGAAAAAATAATTAGTCTCCAACCTCACTTCAGGCATATTCATTTTAACCCATCATCTTCTTCTGTCCTCACTCGAAGTCAGAGTGGTTGCATTTTCATAATCGATTACTTCCAACAGTCCAAAGACCTGAATTATATCTCCCTTCAATCATCTTTTCCCCATTGGAAACAAGTTCAGCTCTGCAAGTTTTTCATAAAACCAGAGCCTCAGACTTCATATGTTGCACATGCTCTGAAATTGAGTAATCATACCTGCCAATACGCTTGTGAATCATTTTGTACGTGAGCTAGAAAAGACTGCAAAAACAGATCCTACAATTTGAAAGAGCTGACTATTTTTTGCTCTTAAATGAAAGAAAGAAAATTGGGATTTCTATCAATAAAAGAGTTCTATTGACATTGCATTACAAAGAAGCAATGGATCCAACTTGAGAGTATCTTTTGAAAATATTACTTAAGTTCAATTGTTTTAATCACATTAATAACATTTTAAATTGGTTGATGTGAAGAGTTGGAATATTTTCCAGTTGGATTAGAAGTCAGACCCACCCACCACTCTGGAATGAGACTGCCAGGTCTGAGGAGGGCTGGGTGATAGACCTGCTTTTATGCACTGGTGCTTAGTTGACATTATTTTAAAAACAAAAGACATCCCTTCATCCTTCTTCCTAAACATCTCTCTCACACACACACACACACACACTCTCTGTGCCCACAAAAGACCTAAACAATCCCCTTCCCCCTATGGCCACTCATATGGATATATCAAGCCATAATGTGGAGCAGAGGACCTTTAAACTGAAGCAACAGTATTATATGTATTTAAATGAGATTTTACAAGGAATGGCAGGAACCTCTTTACATCACCGGCGAGGGTTGGGAAAAATTGGTAAGTGTGATTCCCCCACATTGAGTTTCCCAACTCTCGTGCAATTTTGCACCTGCTTCACCATTCTCATTGATTGCAAATGCGGGTGCAAAATCATTCCCTTTGTGTCATCTTCACAACTTGCCTTCACACCAATCTTATTATGCACAAAATTGACAAAAGTACATTCATTTCACTCATTTAAATCATTGTAAATAATTGTAGCTCCAGCACTGATCCTTGTGGCAACCATTAGTTATGTTGCTCTTATCCCAACTCTGTCTTCCATTAGTTAGCTAATCCTCCATCCATACTAATATTCTACTCCCAACTCCATAGGCTCTTAGCTTATTAAGTAGTCTTCTGTGCAGTAGCTTATTGAATACTTTTTGGAAATCCAAGTATTTTATGGCTACTGGCTCCCCTTTTTACCAGCTCAAAGAATTCTAATAAATTTGTCAGGCATAATTTCCCCTTCATGAAACTATGCTGATTCTGATTGATTGTATTATGTTATTTCAATGCAATTCTTTATAATTTACTGACGGGAAATGTTAAATTAAGTGGCTGACAGTTACCCTTTTTGTCTCCCTCCCTTTGTGAATAAATGTATTACATTAGCATTTTCCAATCCTTTGGGACTTTTCCAGAATTTAAGGATTCTTGGAAAATTACTACTATTGTGTCCATTATCTCTGTAGCTATTTTCTTTAATATCCTGGGATGCAACCCACCAGATTCAGGGGATTATCAGCCTTTAGCCCCATTAATTCCCTTATACATTCTCCTCAAGTGATAGTAATTGTATTTCTTTCTTTCCCCCCCAACTTTTATGCACTTTAATTACTTAATATTTTTGGAATATAACTAGCATCTTCCACCTTGAAGACTGACACAAGGTATTTGTTTAACTCCTCTGTTATTTCCTGCTTTCCCTTTATTATTTCTCAGTCTCATACTCTGAGGGGCTTATGTTCACTTTGGCTTCTCCCTTCCTTTTTACATACTCAAAAAAGCTTTGATGAACATTTTTATATTACTTGCTAGTTTACCCTCACAATTTATCTTCTCCGGCTTTATTTCACTTTTCATTACCTTTTGTTGAATTTTAAAGCTTTTCCAATCTCCCCTTAACCCTGAGAAGCCAGCATCTACCTCCTTCCATAAATTTACAAACAGTATTCTCCTAGTAGACCCAATGTTCCTACTCCACTGAACACCTTTATTGCTAACCAAAAGAGAAAATGTTGGAAGATCAGAGCAGGTCTAGCAGCATTTGTAAAGAGAGAAAAGACCTGACGTTTTGAGTTCAGATAACCTTTTGTCAAAGCTAAAAGGCATAGAGAGTGGGAGCGATTTATACTATGATGGGGGGAGGGGAGAGACATATAGAAATACTGCCGGAGTACTTCTGCAGGTAGACAGGCTTTTATCTTTATTCTTAACTTGATTCAATTCTTCCTCTTGTTCAATTTCTTTGCACCTACTCTTCTGACACCGTACATAAATTCAACAATTTCCAGTTTCCTGGTCTGAACTGCCTCCTTTTCACTCTACATCTTTATCTCCCACCATGGTGTTCTGGTGCCTTTCTACTTTCTTCTCGAACAGAGGCCAAACAAGTTTTCATCTACCATTGCTTTGCTGAATTTGTTCTCTCACTGAATAATTTCTCCTTTAACTTTCCTCAATTTTTCCAAATGAAAGGCCTCCTCTGGAGGTCTCCAGCATCACAGACACCAGTCTTCAGCCAAATGATTCTACATCATGTCAAGAATCAGAAGAAGACATTGGATACTGCAAAAACTCTAGGTTTTGATAGTAGTCCGCCAAATATACTGAAGACTTGTGCTTCAGAATTTGCTGCACCTCTGGTCAAGCTGTTCCAATATTTAGGATCCCCACCATAATCTCTTGTCATCTAAGAAGGGAAAAATATCTCTTCTAGACATTGGCTTCAGGCTAAAACAAATGGTCAAATTTGGTCTCAGTCTATTCCAATGTATCTGTTCACTTAGACAGAGCAACCAGGTTTATTTGCTGTTCCACAGTCTGTAGCTGTAGAGGCCATGATTTTCCCATCCTCAGTGCAGCAGGACAGGAGATTTTTGCTCGCTCAAGCATTCACACCCCGCTTCCGTCTCCCAGTGACGAATTTCCAGCAACATGTGCGCTGCGCCGGAAAGAGGTGCAAAGAACATATACATGGTCATTTTAATATAATTTAAATTTCATCAGGGGGCCCAGGACTGAATTCTCCAGGCCTGTTAGATCTTCCACTCTGCCAGAATATTATCCTTCAGTAGGGATTATAGTAGCTCCCTACTTTCAGGGAGCTAGGAGCCCTACCTCACTGGAATGAAGGGGGTCAACTGGAGCACCCCAGAGAGTCAGATGGTGAGGACTGATGCCCCCCACGGCATTGGCACCCTGGCAGTACCAGCCTGTTCCTCTTGGCACTGCCCAAGGGGCAAAGTGCCAGAGCCTAGCAGGGCACCTTGACATTGCCCTTTGGGTATGTGATAGTGCCATATGGTCACGTCAAATGTGGGTGGGGCCTAGAGGGCAATCGGAGAGGGTGGGGGGATCCTGCTGCCACCTTACATAGGGATGAAAGGGAGAAGTAGGGAGTCAGCAATAGGGCAGGCTTGGGGGTGTGGGATTTCAGCCGGAGGGCAGTCAGCTGTGGGTCAGGACTGTTGGAGGAGGGGAAGGGGGGTGGTAAGTTACGATCTGGGGGTATTGGTGCAGGGTAACTGGAGATCACGCAGGCTAGGAGGGGGCAAGAGAGGTCAGTCTGGGCTTGGGAATGGTCAGGGTCCAGTGATCGGGCCGTGGGAGGGTGGAGAGCTGGAGTTGCAGGGGTCACAGGGCTGGCCAGCAATCAGGAGATTGGCACTGTTCATGCACTAATTTCAGCACTTACAGATTGGCGCATGCACAGTCTCGCACTCAGAGTGCTGATTACAGCCTCTCCAGCGCAAGTAGGCCTCACCCCTAAAATTTAATGGTATTCACACTGGTGGCCTTTGCAATGCAGATTATGGGAGATTCTTCTCTGATCTCCCACTGACAAAAAACAGTGTACTCCAATTTTCTCATGAATTTGACACTCAGAATTTTTTTGGAAGAATTCCACCCAGAATGTTCCACATAAAACATAGGGTCACACACACTCAGGGGGGTTTGATCTGTTTGTTCAAACAGAAAAGCTATTACACAATTTATACTGTTTATCTCTTTGAGAAGAATGTTATCTACTATTCCTAATCGCCTGTGCACAAGACATCAAAAAGGTTCATGTGGGATTTTAACAGAAGGTCAATACACATCACCTGGATCTCAAGCATCTTTATTGTACACAATATAATGGCACCCTAAATCAGAACGGCTTTATTTTAATTGATTTCCGGATCAACAACTTCTGACTCATACAGATATAGTGGGATGACTTTTAACAGGAAGGATAAGGACGAGGGTAGAAATTAAAACATGCACAGCTTGACCCTAATCCACAATATTTATCGTGTCAGGATGAGTGGAATGTCTGCCAAAGAGCACTCTCAAAAAAAGACATCATAATAAAATTTATTACAGACTCTCATACACCATGAGAATCAAATATAACATTGACTGGCAGCTTACTTAGAGTTCAGTAAGCCCAGCAATAAAGAAGAGTCATGAGTCATGTATCAAAAGCAAAATACTGCGGATGCTGAGGTCTGAAATAAAAACAGAAAAAGTACTATTCAGTATCTGTGGAAAAAGAAACAGAGTTAACTTTGAGTCCAATATGACTTTTTTAGAACCACAAAGTAAGTCATTCAGAAGGTAAATCATGTAAATGTGCTTTTTGTCAACACCGCTTGTGAGGTAGAGGAGGAGAAGTGTTCTTCTGAAACTTCAAGCTCATCTCTGCTATGATTAGCTGCCACTCTCCCTCCAAACTTCGATTCATTGCCATCCCCCTATAATCTCCCTATCCTTCCTGATTGCTGGTGAGATGCCTCCCTTACCTCAAATCTTCTGTTCCACAATGGGTGATCCCAGTAATCCTTCTCTCCCAATTGCTAGTCCAAATCCCTTTCCCACTACTAACTCCTGATGTTCCAAAACTGCCTGACACCCTCTGCCATTGGATCTCTGGCCTGGCCAGTCAACCAGACCGTCAATTTGTCAGACTGCAAGACATGAACAAAGTAAAGATTTGATAATTAAATCCCATTGTTAAATTTTGTTCTCAGCATTTCCTTTCTCTCCCCTGCAAATATGCATCTGCCACCCTTTCAAAGCTTCACTATAAGTAGTAAGGCTGGTATATCCTCGATCCTGATTCATGCAGAAGTAATGTCTCCAATCTTCGAACCTGAAATGTAGAAAAATAATTAGCCTCAATTTTAATTCTTGCTATTTCACACTAAATAAAACAGGGCTTCCTATTTTTTTTAAAACTGAACTTACACACTTTGCACAAAATCAAACTGTGCAGTGACACAAATACAACATATCTTGCTAAACATAGGGGTGAAGTGATAATGTGATGCAGACATTGTTGAGTGAAGGGAGATGGGCGCCATCAGTGTTAAAAGGAAAACATGAAAAGAAAGCATTTGACAGCATCAACCCTTATACAATCCTGACAGCAGACTATCAGTCTGCACCAATTAGTGATGAATATGTGGTGTGAACTAATGCATGCAAATGCAGTTTTCTCCAATATAGCATCAGGGTTTGTAAAAGCACACTGCGTACAAAAAGCCAAAACTTTTTAATACTGAAATGTCAATCAAAATAATGCAGTATTAAAATTCAATTTGCTGTACTGACTGATTATAAACACATCTGGGTTTAAATATATGGTGTCCTTGGCTAGGAGTGTACCAAAGCGTGCAGCATGTACTCAAGGCAGATAAATTGTATGGAAGAGTTTAAAAAATTAGTTTTCAAAATTTCCAAACAAAGCTTCCCATTTTAATGAAATACAATCATGCTTTAAAATAAGGCACATGTCATCTAAATTTATCACTCCTGTCAACCAGTCAGTTGCTAAGCAGGAAATATAAAAATATAGTGAGATTATGTCATTAATTTTGGTAGGATATCAGGCACCCCAGCTTTAAAATGATCTCCACCTCTTTTAGCTCTCCACAGCACCCTGAAAAAAATTGGGATTACTGTTTCTGAACCAAGTAAATAATAATTTGATTTATTTAAAATTACATTTTGAAAGCAAACACATCTGTTTTGTGAAAGGAGATTGAAAAGGTAGTAGGAAGGCTTCAGAGGATGAAGATTGGATGTGGGCAAGGGTGACAAGGGCCAAAATTCTCTCATCTCAGGAATCATAGTGGGTGAGCTAGAAAATTTGGCGGACTGTTTAAAAATCCATTGAACTCAGGCAGGAATTTCTGGTCTTGGGGTGCATGCAATTGGACAACCTTACCCAATGTTTCTGGCCTTTTACTTCTCATCTTTCTTCCTCCGTAAACTCAAGCTCATCCAAAGCTGTGCTGTTACTATCCTAATTCACACCAAGTCTTGGCATCCATCATCCTAGTGATGACATCTGGTTCAGCAATGTTTCAATTTTACAATTTTTGTTCTCAAACTTCTCCATGATCTCACCACTCCCAATCTCTTTAATCTTCCCAGCCCAACAATCCTCCAACATTTCTGTACTAATCCAGTTCTGGACTCTTGAGCACCCTCAATTTTAGTCATCCTGCCATCGATGGCTATGCTTTGTTACCTAGGCCTGAAGTTCAGAAATTCATTCCCTAAATCTCTTTGTCTCAATCACTTTCTCCTTTTAAAGCCCTCCTTATAACTAAGTTAATTGACCAACTTTTCAATCACATGTCTTAATATCTCTTTGTATGGTTTTGTATCAGATTCTCCTGCAAAACACCTTGGGTTGTTTTACCATGATAAAGGTGTTACATGCATCTACTTGTTAATGAGTGAAAATGGTGGAGTGTGGAGGGAGTTAGTGACTCCCAAACAAAGGCAGAAAATGAAGCAGGAGTTGAGTGGGTAATTTAAAGGATGGAAGTAGAAGTTGTGAAGAAAATTAACAGAAAGCAAGAAATAGAATAGTTAGCGAAGAGGTAAAGGCCACAATGGGAACAAAGGAAACACATAGTATTGCGAAAATATGGAATGGGAAACACTTAGGGGCCCATTTTACGATTCTAAGTGCAAATGAGCATGAAAACCCTGAGGTGTACCTCAGGGGTCTGTTTTGGGGCCCCTGCTGTTTGTAATTTTTATAAATGATCTGGATGAGGGTATTGAAGGATGGATTAGTAAATTTGCAGATGACACTAAAGTCGGTGGAGTGGTAGATAGTGAAGAGGGGTGTTATAGTTTGCAGAGGGACTTGGACAAGTTGCAGAGCTGGGCCGAGAGGTGGCAAATGGAGTTTAATGTGAAAAAGTGTGAGGTAATGCACTATGGCAGAAATAATAAATGTGTAGAGTATAGGGCAAATGGTAGGATTCTTAGTAGTCTAGATGAACAGAGGGATCTTGGTGTGTATGTGCATAGATCCCTGAAAGTAGGCAGTCAGGTCGAGAAGGTTGTTAGGAAGGCATATGGAGTCTTGGCTTTTATTGGTAGAGGGATTGAATTTCGGAGCCGCAACGTCATGTTGCAACTGTACAAAACTCTAGTGCGGCCGCACTTGGAGTATTGTGTGCAGTTCTGGTCCCCACATTATAAGAAAGATGTGGAGGCATTGGAGAGGGTACAGAGGAGGTTTACCAGGATGTTGCCTGGTATGGAGGGCAGGTCTTATGAGGAGAGGCTGAGGGATTTGAGGTTGTTTTCGTTAGAAAGGAGGAGGCTAAGAGGGGACCTGATCGAAACATATAAGATGATTAGAGGTTTAGATAGGGTGGACAGTGATAGCCTTTTTCCTAGGATGGAGAAAGCTAGCACGAGGGGACACAGCTTTAAATTAAGGGGTGATAGTTATAGGACGGATGTCAGAGGTAGGTTCTTTACCCAAAGGGTGGTTCGGGAGTGGAATGCCCTGCCTGCAGCAGTTGTAGATGCGCCAAGTTTGGTGGCGTTTAAGAGGTTAGTTGATAAGTATATGGAAGAGAAGGGAATGGTTTAGTTGGAGGGGCATTGCTTTTTATATTGGTCGGTGCAACATCGAAGGCCGAAGGGCCTGTTCTGTGCTGTAATGTTCTATGTTCTATGTTCTATGTTCTAAAATAGGAGAAAATCACGGCCATTTTTCAGCGAGGGAAAAATCAAATTTTAATACACTTAAAGAAAAATATGAGACAAAATATCGTCAGTTGTGGAAATGGACAGAATCTACCAACACTGGGAAGGCAGCTGATGATTGCAAGAGAGCACTATTGCATATCCACCTGATCTCCCATTACGCTATGTTCATATGTATAGGCATTGGAAGATTGTCACTCCACCCAGCTCCTGGACATTGCCTCCTCCAACCCCCCCGATCAGCCCCCTCATAAAATCATACAGCTCAGGAAAAACCCTTTGGCCCATCAGGTCTGCATTGACATATTAAAAACATTCAAATTCTCACCTAATCCCACCTTCCAGCATTTGAACTATAGTCCTGAATGTTATGACGTGCCAAGTGCTCATCCAGATACTTTTTAGAGGACGTGAGGCTACCTGTCTCTAACCACCATGCAAAGCAGTGCATTCTAGGCTGCCATCACTGTCTGGGTAAAAGGTTTTTCCTCACAGCCCCCCAAAATTTCCTGCTCCTCACATTAAACCTATGTCCCTTTGTGACTGAGCCTTCAAATAAGGAGAACAGCTACTCAGTCCATGTCCGTCATATTATTCTGCACGTTGATCAGGTCACTCCCTCAGTATTCTCTGCTCTAACATAAACAAAGTAAAGTTTTGCAACACCAATTTAAAATCCAACCAATTTATTTGATAGTAAATCCACGAGCTTTCGACACTATGTTGTGCCTTCGTCAGGCAAATGCAGTGTTCTGATCTGCAGAGGCACTCATATCCACACAGACAGTTACATACTGCTGATTAGAATGCGAATCCTTACATCTAACCTGCTATTCAAGTGTTAAAGTGGCTAACAATGTGTGTGAAAAAAATCCTGAGCATTGGTTAGAGAATTGTGTATTTTCTCCAAACAACCCAACCCTACACAACTTCTCTCCATAACTTCCAATCCAGGCAGCATCCTGGTGAATCTCCTCTGCACCCTTTCAGTGCAATCACATCCTTCCTATAATGTGGTGACCAGAACTATACACAGTGCTCTAGTTGTGGCTTCAGCAAAGTTCTACACAACTCTAACAAGACTTCCCTGCTTTTGTAATCTAAATCTGATCGCTGATTATTGATTGTAATCTAATCTGATTGCTGGCCCCACAATCACGGCTCCACCTGATTGCACCGCCCACCCTCGATTGCCATCTCAGATTGCACACCTGCAGCCAATCGCCACCCCTCATTTTGAACTCCACCCCCCCCAGCCAATCATCACTCCAATCCCCCTTCTCTCAATATCCTTTTTGATGCTTTGCTCAGTCTTAATTACCATCAAACAACCTCTCTGGTACTGAAAATTAATGTGTGTTTAATTTTTTCAAGTTTTAGTTATTGTTGGAGATTTCTTTCAAGTGCAAATACATTTTCTTTTACTGTTTCAATTTGCCGCTGCCTTATTCTTTCAATTCATCTTTCTTCTCTTCAAATTAATTTTGTACCCAATTTTACATACTATTCACTATTTTACTTTACATTGGCTTAGACTTGGTGCCATTCATTAACAAGTCTTCAACTGATAAAGGAAACACACAGTTGCTTTTCCTATTTATATAGATCCTAAATGAGTTGTAAAGGGTTCTCTGTCATTTATATCTCATAGTGTCAGCAAGTCACCACCTAAAATGGAAATTAAATGGGCAAACGTAAGTCTAACAAACAAAGGGCACCATTCATTGGCCGGCTACAGTAATATAACATATCGACACTAAACTCTGACTGATTGTTGTGTTATGCTTCAAAAGCGTTTCATTGTTACTTTGTGTATCAAAAGACACAAGCGCAACATACATTGCCAGAATAAAGCCCGGACACTGAAGCAAACAATAGTCCAGCTGTGTTTAAGGACCCTTGAGAAGAACTCCAATTGTTTTAGGGTCCAAAAATATACAACATAATTTACATTTCCCTTCACAGTTCAGCATTGACCAGCTTCTATTGAAGATAGCAGTCAAGATTCCTTTTGCATCACAGGAGTCTGTTTCCATATTAAATCCATGAATTGGGTGAGCACTTTGGACACCTGGTAGAAAATCTCTTTTAAAATAGAACTAGCCACATCACCTGCTTTAACTAGAACATAGAACATTACAGCGCATAATAGGCCCTTCGGCCTTCGATGTTGCGCCGACCAATTAAGAAAAAGCAATGACCCTCTAACCTAAACCATTCCTTTTTCATCCATAAACTTATCTACTAATCTCTTAAATGCCACCAAATTTGGCGCATCTACAACTGCAGCAGGCAGGGCATTCCATACCCTTACCACCCTCTGGGTAAAGAACATACCTCTGACATCCGTCCTATAACTGCCACCCCTTAATTTAAAGCTATGTCCCCTCGTGCTAGCTTTCTCCATCCTAGGAAAAAGGCTATCATTGTCCACCCTATCTAAACCTCTAATCATCTTATATGTTTCAATAAGGTCTCCTCTTAGTCACCTTCTTTCCAACGAAAACAACCTCAAATCCCTCAGCCTCTCTTCATAAGACCTACCAGGCAACATCCTGGTAAACCTCCTCTGTACCCTCTCCAATGCCTCCACATCTTTCTTATAATGCGGGGACCAGAACTGTACACAATACTCCAAATGCGGCCGCACTAAAGTTTTGTACAGTTGCAACATGACGTTGCGGCTCCGAAATTCAATCCCCCTACCAATAAAAGCTAAGACTCCGAATGCCTTCTTAACAACCTTATCGACTTGATTGCCAACTTTCAGGGATCTATGCACATATACACCAAGATCCCTCTGTTCTTCAACACTATTAAGAGTCCTACCATTAGCCCTATACTCTACACATTTGTTATTCCTGCCAAAGTGAATTACCCCACACTTTTCCGTGTTAAACGGAACCTCTCAGCCCAGCTCTGCAACTTGTCCAAGCCTCTCTGCAAACTATAACACCCCTCTTCACTATCTACCACTCCTCTGACTTTGGTGTCATCCACAAATTTACTAATCCATCCTTCAATACCCTCATCCAGATCATTTATAAAAATTACAAACAGCAGGGGCCCCTGCAGAGGGACATAGATAGGTTGCAGAGCTGGGCCGTGAGGTGGCAAATGGAATTCAATACAGATAAATGTGAGGTGATTCACTTTGGTAGGAATAACAGGCATATGAAATATAGGGCTAATGGAAGGACCCTTAATAGTGTTGTTGAGCAGAGAGATCTTGGGGTACAAGTACATATCTCTTTGAAAGTTGGCACCCAGGTTGATAAAGTTGTTAAGAAGGCGTACGGTGTGTTAGCTTTTATTGGTAGAAGGATTGAATTTAGGAGCCGTGAGGTTATGTTACAACTGTACAAAACTCTGGTGCGGCCGCACTTGGAGTATTGCGTACAGTTCTGGTCGCCGCATTCTAAGAAAGATGTGGAAGCATTGGAAAGGGTGCAGAGGAGGTTTACCAGGATGTTGCCTGGTATGGTGGAAAGGCTGAGGGACCTGAGGTTATTTTCATTAGAGAGAAGAAGGTTACGCGGTGACCTAATTGAGGCGTATAAGATGATCAAGGGATTGGATAGGTGGATAGTGAGAGCCTTTTTCCTCGGATGGTGATGACCAACACGAGGGGACATAACTTTAAATTAAGAGGTGGTAGTTATAGGACGGATGTCAGAGGCAGGTTCTTTACACAGTGGGTGGTGAGAGCGTGGAATGCCCTGCCTGCAGCAGTTGTGGACTCGCCTACTTTGGGGGCATTCAAATGTTCGGTGGATAGGCATATGGATGATATTGGAATCATTTAGGTTAGAGGGTCCACTGGCTGGCGCAACATCGAGGGCCGAAGGGCCTGTACTGTGCTGTAATGTTCTATGTTCTATGTTCTAAAACCGATCCCTGAGGTACACCACTTGTAACCAAACTCCATGATGAAAAATTTCCCTCAGCCACCACCCTCTTTCTTCTATCAGTTAGCCAATTCCTAATCTAATTAGCTAAATCACCCTCAATCCCGTACATCTGCATTTTCTGCAGAAGCCTTCCATGGGGCACCTTATCGAACACCTTACTAAAGTCCCTATATACCACATCAACTGCCTTACCCCCATCCACCGCTTTGGTCACTTTTTCAAAAAACTCAATAAGGTTAGTAAGGCACGACCTACCCTTCACAAAACCATGCTGACTATCCCCAATCAATTCGTTTCTCTCTAAATAATTATAAATCCTATCCCTAATAATTCTTTCCAATACTTTGCCCACAACAGAAGTAAGACTCACTAGTCTATAATTCCCAGGAAAGTCTCTATTCCCCTTCTTGAACAATGGGACCACATTCGCTATCCTCCAGTCTTCCAACACTATACCTGTAACCAACGACGACCTGAAGATCAGAACCAGAGGCTCTGCAATCGCCATTCTCGCCTCCCAGAGAATCCTAGGGTAAATCCCATCTGGCCCAGGGGACTTATCTAACTTCAAACCCTCAAGAATATCTAGCACATCCTCCTTATCTACTTCAATACTTTCCACTTTACAACCCTGTATCTCAGTGTTCCCCACAACTACATTTACATCTCCCTGCGTGAATACCGAAGAGAAATATTTGTTCAGTGCCTCTCCAATCTCTTCAGGCTCCACGCACAACTTCCCACTGCTGTCTCTGACTGGCCCTAATCTTGCCCTAACCAATCTTCTATTCTTAACATATCTAAAGAAAGCTTTAGGATTCTCCTTGATCCTATCAGCCAAAGTCTTCTCGTGTCCTCTTTTAGCTCTTCTCAACTCACTCTTTAACTCCCTCCTGGCTAATCTATAGCTATCCAGTGCACTAACTGAGCCTTCAAGCCTCATCCTGACATAAGCCTCCTTTTTCCTTTTAACCAGCGAATTAACTTTTTTAGTACACCATGGCTCCCTTACTCGACCATTTCCTCCTTGCCTGACAGGGACATACTTATCAAGGATTCGCAGTAGCTGCTCCTTGAATAAGCTCCACATTTCAGATGTTCCCAGTCCCTGTAGTTTCCTAGTCCAACCTATGCACCCTAATTCCCTCCTAATGGTCTCATAATTACCATTCCCCCAGCTATAGCTACTGCCTCCAGGTTTGTGCCTATCCCTATCCATCACTAAGGTGAACGTAACCAAATTGTGGTCACTATCACCAAAATGTTCACCAACTTCCAAGTCTAACACTTGGTGTGGCTCATTGCCCAGCACCAAATCCAATGTAGCCTCACCTCTAGTTGGCCTATCTACATACTGAGTCAAAAAACCTTCCTGCACACTTTGTATAAAAACTGACCCCTTTAACGAGCTAGAACTGTAGCTATTCCAATCAATATTAGTAAAGTTAAAGTTCCCCATAACAATTACCCTATTGCATTCACTCCTGTCCAGGATCGACTTCGCAATCCTTTCCTCTACCTCTCTAGAACTTTTAGGAGGTCTATAAAAGACTCCCAACAGGGTGACCTCTCCTCTCCTGTTTCTAATCTCAGCCCATACTACCTCAACAGACAAGTCCTCATCAAACTTCCTTTCTGTCACTGTGATACAGTTTTTAACTAATAATGCCACTCCACCCCCCCTTCTACCTCCTTCTCTAGTCTGACTGAAGCATTTGAACCCCGGAACCTGCAACAACCATTCCTGTTCCTGCTCTATCCATGTGTCTGAAATGGCCACAACATCGAAGTTCCAGGTACTGATCCAAGCTGCAAGTTCCTCCACCTTATTGCGAATAATTCTTGCATTAAAGTGTATGCATTTCAAACCATGCCCTACTCCATCCGTGAGCTGCTGTGCTTTACAGTTCCCTTCTATGACCCCCCTATTCTCATCCCTCTTAACATCCAAGCTATTCAGGATCCCACCCCCCCTATGAATCAGTTTAAACCCCCCTGCATAGCCTTTGCAAATTTTCCCCCCAAGATATTGGTTCCCCTCTGGTTCAGGTGTAGACCATCTCTCTTGTAGAGGTCCCACCTACCTCAGAATGAGCCCCAATTGTTCAAGAACCTGAACCCCTCCCTCCTGCACCATCCCCGCAGCCACAAGTTCAAACATTCCCTCTCTCTGGTCTTCTCTAAACTATCCCATGGCACAGGCAAGAGTCCAGAGATAACCACTCTGTCTGTATTGGCCCTAAGCTTCCACCCCAACTCCATAAATTTCTGTTTAATATCCCCTTCCCTTGTCCTACCTACATCATGTGTCCCTACAAGAACTACGATTTGGGGCTGACTCCCCTCTCCCTTAAGAATCTTGAAAACCCGCTCTGAGACATCCTGGACTCCGGCCCCTGGGAGGCAACACACCAGCCCTGAGTCCCGTTCATTACTATTTACTCTCCTATCTGTCCCCCTAACTATGGAATCTCTAATTACCAGGCCCAATCCCTTATTTCCCTACCCACCTGATCATTAAGGCCACTAATCCAATTTAGTTCAAATTTGGAAATTATTATCATCTCATTAGTGTCAATCAAAATGGCAATCAAAATGAACTGTTATGCTCTCTGGCTTTTGTGTTTGAAGGGTTAACGACATTGTACGTGTGTCCATTGTTTTAGAAATACATTGTCCCTTCTGTTTTAGATTAGACCATTTTAAGTGAGTTAATAATTCCTCCAACTTGGTGAGCAATACAGCTGTGATGTGTTACTTCAGTACTTCTAGAACATTCAGATTGCAAAGGAAATTTCTGCACCCCTCAATCCATGACCTTCCCAGCTATTTGTTTCAATAGCAGAACATGGTGCAAAATAAATCTGGTGCAAATTATGATGACTTGCAGTCTTGGTGGGTACCAGGATTAGTGAAGCAAAACATCTTAACCAAAAATTTAACAGGAACACATTATTACACCGAAGCTTTATTATATACTAGATTCAGGAAATATATTCCAGCTGGTAATTGAATAGGAATACATTAAAAGACTGATTCATTGATCATTTGTTCCTGCTGAACTTCAGTGCTCTCAAAGAGAAATCATCAGGAAATAATTTTTCTATTATTCAATAATATAGCTTGGGCCAACAATTTTCTAATTTGCACCTCCTGCATTCTAAAACTATCCAATCAGAGAATTCTCCTTCAACTCTTCATATGTTGTTCTCATTCAATATAATTTCAAGGTATGTTCAATAAATCACAGCAGAAGTAAAAATAATTGAATGCACTTGGAGATAGTGAGAGAAGAGAAAGATGGTTATGGAGGATGAAGTTTCAATTTGTGTTTTTAGAGTGTTTATTGTTCTTTGTTATTAATTTTTCTTTACTCCACATTTTTCTTGAAGATACAGGCAATTTTGATTGGTCTCATGTTCCTGATCATGCATTTCCAATAGGAGTCACTGGAAATTAATACAATGATTGATTGATTGATTAAGGCATTGATGCCCTGTTTAAATTTCAAATAATGCTTGGCAGTTAACTTTCAGTCACAATCAACTGGTACATGTCCTGTGGCAATACTTCTACCAGTGTCCACTTGACATCCAATCAGCTCTTTTCTCATTCAAGTTTAAATTTGCTGGTTTCTCTTACATTGGTATTCTTGCACATTGTCCTGATGAGTGCAAGATGAAAAGATTCAACAAAAAAAAGACACTTTTTCAGCAATATTAAAGTTCTGTACTGCCAAAAAGCAACCAAACATCGAGAACAAGCAAGCAACGACCTCTTAGCCTAATCAACATGAGGGTCCTTCGATATTATCCTTCACCACCTGGCTCTCTAGAGTCTAACAAAAGCCATGGTGTCAATGCAATCTTCCACAATAAGTTATGAAAGACAAAGCTCTATTTACAGTTGAACAGATGTTTTGAAGTGAGATGCAGCGAGGGACAGAAATCGTTGGCTTGTTTTATGTTGCGGCTGTTATGGCATTGTCAAGATATTTGAGACTTTGTTTTGAACAAAGATAAAAGAAGTATAGGTATAGAATGTTTGATTACCTCAAGTTGTTGAGAGCCAAACTGATTTCTAACATGCTTACGACATGGTTCCAGAAATAAAACCGCCTGAGAGAGAACGCTCTCACTAGTGTAATCACTCACTTTTGGCTCCCATTGATCGTTCAAGTCAACCGACTCTCTTATACTGTACTGTTTTAAAGAGACAACACCACACACACAGCAATTTACTGGCAGTATCCACAGAAGTAAGTAGGAGGTTAGGGAGATTAACTCCCAGTGGTCATGCTGGACAGGAAGATGTTGAGAGAGTAGGATGGAATTGCTGCTATTAATGTGGCTGTGATAAGTCCTCTGGAGGATGCCCTGAGATACACTTGGGAAAGCTCTAGGCATACCCACGCAGAAATCAAGGCAGGAATAGCAGCAGGAGAGTTGGGAAGGTGGAGAATTGATGAAGAGTCGAGATAGGTATTTGAGAAGGCAATTTGCCTGAGAGGGGAGAAATTAAAGGAGGCATTTGCCAGAAGAGTGGGGCCTTGAATGGACGTTAAAAAAAAGGAAGAAAATGAAAGTAATGGGTTTGGGCCTGAGTGGACACGGGGTAACTCATGTTATAAAGTGGATGTGTCTGAGCAGGTGATAAATAATAATGATGTGACAGAATGCAAGGTGTGCTGTTGCTTCATAATGGGCTGCTTTCTGTAGAATCTTAATAAAGACAAGAAAAGAACAATGTTATAAAAAGAAATTAGTTAATAATAGTGCTGAAGTGGCATAGGCAAATTCGTGATATAATGTAACTTCTTGAGAAAAACATTTTTATAATCTTTTTCATAAAATGTTAGAGCACATTAAACAAAACATTAAAAACAACTTCCAAAGCAGAAGGGCCTCCTATGTAAAGCTTTAGACAGGTAGCTGTAAGTTTTAGTGATTTTAGACTAAAGTAAGATGACAAATCTCAAGATCATTAAAATCTGACAATTAACACCAAGACTCTATCTGCTTTGCCTTTTAGAACACCAAAGTACCTAGAAATCTCAGCCTTCAAGACCCTTTATTCAATAGTGCATCATCTTTTACATTAATGCCCACCATATTCAATTAATGACAGTGGGAGATTGTGTGTTAAAGGGGGTCCAGTAAATCATCTGCCTACTGCATGCAATCCAAATCACCTCAGGCAGCACTCTTATAGTACTCTGTTCTTAAACTTATCCTGCCACATATTGGTCACTACCAAATAAATAAAAATATGGATTTTCTTTAATCAGTTAGTGGGCTGTTATAATGAACTGAGAGCTACTTGAATCTATTCCAGTATAAAGCGCTTTGGAACACTTATTACAACCTCTCAGTTATGGAACATTCAACAAAATGTATTGATCCTGCTGTATTAAGAAAAAATTAAATTCAGAATTTGACTAAAACTCTTTCATCAGTTACATAGTACTGCATATTGTATAAGTTATGAATGTGCATATCAACTTTAAAGACACAATAAGAAACAAGGCCCATAATATTAATAACAAAACTCCAGGAGAAATAAATTGGAATGAATAAGCCCAATGCCAACCCAAAGATTAAACCAAAGACTTTATTTACAATATGAGAGAGGCAAGCTTCAATTTTCTGCCTTTACCAGTAAAGTGGGCGGTACATATCTGGTGCGAAATGAGTCAACACACTAGAAGAACAAAAGAGTGCAAGAATTAGGAAGAGGAGTAGACCACTTAGTCCTTCAAATTTACTCTGCCATTTGATAAGATCATGCCTAATCTTACTGCAGCCTCAACTCCACTTTCCTTTGTTCTTCCCCATTGAATCCCATGTCATCAAAAATCTGTCTTATTCAGCCTTGAATATATTCAATGATTCAGCCTCCACGGCTGCCAGGGGGAAGAGAATCCCACAGACAAAAAAACCCATTGAGAGAACATTTTCTCTTCACCTCAATCTTAAGCAGGAGATCCCTAATCTCTAATGTTTAAACTGTGGGCTGGATCTTCCAATACTCTTCATGACGGGATTCCTGATAGTGAAGGTAGTTCACTATTGGCCTCTGCTGGGATCTTCTGATCCTGCTGATGTTTCCATGTTTTGTGTGGCTCACCTGTCCTGCTGCTGGTGAAGCTGCCATAGGGAAGAGGAGTCACATTTGATGGGTCTGAAAAATCCTGATAGCAGGAAAGACTAAAAATTCCGTCCTATGTTCCCATGTTCTCAGGGCATTATCACATTGTGTGCTTAGGTAGCTATTTTACATCTGAAAGATAGAAGCGCTTCACTTAATTTCTAGGCCCTGAAAACCTTTACTCTCAGTCCTCAAGATCCAAATTTCACATCTATTTTGAACAAACATTTTTCACTTAGTCAATCCATAGCTTCAAAAGGTTTATGTTCAATATCAGTTTTTTGTGTAATTTTCCTTTTCCCCTCCTCCCACTCCCCAATGCCCAACTTGCCCATCACTCTGTCTCTCTTTTACTTGGAGTAGGGAAGACAAATTCATTGTGAATGCTAAACAATATAAGGAGTTGAAATTGAATTTGCTATTTAGAAGTGAAGACTTATTGTCCACACTGAGATTTTTGGATAAAGTCGGGAACACAAATGAAACAGTAATGAGTTACTGATGGTTGAACAATCTGGGTGATGGTTAGAAGAAACAAAACTTTGCATTAACTTTTCCTATATCTCAAGTAACTCATTTTTTATCTAATCAACCCAATGATCTAAAACAAATGAGCTGTCATGTGCCTATGTGCTATAACAGCATATAACTCTGAGCTGCAGTTTATTAAGTGTCTTGTTTTGTTCCTCGAAAATTGATGAGACTGTCTGGCAAAGAATACTAGCCGTTCACTGTGAAATTTATTACAAGACAAAAGGCCATCATGATACGAAGCCATTCTGAATTATCATTTTAATAATCAGTCTCGGCATTATTTGTTCACATCTTTGTAGCATCGTTTATTCAGAAGTCTTTTAGTGCCATTGTTTTTTCCCACTTTCATTTTGTCCCACAAAGACAGGTAATAAACAGCACAAAAATAACTGCTTCAAAATAATTCACTCATATCAGACCACATAAATTACGACAATATTTCAAGTCAATTCAACACTATTCATTTGTGCCCTGGTGGAGTTCTATTTAGAAGAAAATGAGAATGTAAATGAAACTCAAATGATTTTTTTACTCTTCCAGAAGTAGTTTGAGAAATTGCTAAGTGCTTGTCGAGATAAAGATGAAATCATCTTCTCTATTCACATCACTCCCCTACCATCACCGCCACCCCTATCCTTACTGCCAAAGGAAGCATAATTTATTGTGAAGTTTTGTTCTGGACATATGAGAAGAATATATATTGGGCTAATAAAAGCAGCTTTTACAACAAGAAATGCTGGAAATAACATCTCCTCTTTCTGTATATGCCCTTGAAACAATAATAATAATGATGCTTAGATTGATTTATTTTATATTTGAACTTACATATAACACAAATATTGCCAGTTACAGAGATTTATGGAACCTTTTGAATACAAATGCAATATAGAATCATATTGTTTTAATTATTTGGTTATTCTAATCATTTTCAGGCATTTGACTGCAGATTTCATGAAGGCTGTCTTCCTACAATAACAAGAAATATATTGCTCCAAAAATTCTCTTCAAACTACAATGACTGAACTGCAGACTCAAACATTTCTGCACAGTGTCAATCTGCTGCAGCAGGATTATCTACATAGTTATTAAATTCCTCATCCTTGTTTTCAAATCCCTCCAAGGCCTTGTCACTTTTATCTACTTATGCATTTTTGCAAACTTTTGAGATCTTTGCTCTTTCCTGATTTCAATCACTCCATATTGTATTTGCCAACAGCCTTGGTCATAAGCTTGGAAATCCTCCCTAAACCTTTCCAATTCCCTCGCTGTCTCTCCTCACTTGCTCCTTAAAAGTGACCTCTTCATTTGTCCTAGTGTTGCCTCCTGTGACTCGCTGTCAAAGCACTTTTACTAATAGCACACTTGTTAGGTGCCTGGGGACATTTTGCTCCATCAAAGGCAACATAAAAGTGCAAGTTGTGCAGTCATTTAGAATACATACGAAAGAAATTCTGGCTCATTCATGACTTAATGTCCAGCAACACAGAAAAAATTGCTGAATTAAGGATACATGAAAGATAAAACTGGATGTAATCAGCGCACACCTTGTTAGAGATTAAGGCTGAGAAATAGTTAAGTAAGCTATTTTATGCAAACAAATTATGTATGCTACATTTCCTTTTAGGTTACATCTGCAGCTAAATACCTAAAATGTTAAAGCTGTACAAAGGCTGAAAATGCATTTTACAGAAGTGCAGCCCATCTCTGAGCCAGAATTTAATTTTCCTCCACAGGTTTGGGCTGGGATGTGGAGCACAGCCATATAATGGAGAGTGAAGGCTCATGGTTGAGAGGTCCTCATTTCCTCCTGATGATGTGTGTGAGGGAGAAAGAACAAAAACAGTGTTCCTGTCCAGAAGCCAATTTGGATGTATCTCCATTCAACTGCTGCAATGGAATGATAGAATTTGAATGGTGTTTTTCTTGGAAGTTTGAACATTGGCTAATGTTAGTTCTGTGCACATGTATCCATACATTGGCATAGAACATAGAACATTACAGCACAGAACAGGCCCTTCGGCCTTCGATGTTGCGCCAACCAATATAAAAAGCAATGCCCCTCCATTCCCTTCTCTTCCATATACTTATCAACTAACCTCTTAAACGCCACCAAACTTGGCGCATCTACAACTGCTGCAGGCAGGGCATTCCACTCCCGAACCACCCTTTGGGTAAAGAATCTACCTCTGATATCCGTCCTATAACTATCACCCCTTAATTTAAAGCTGTGTCCCCTCGTGCTAGCTTTCTCCATCCTAGGAAAAAGGCTATCACTGTCCACCCTATCTAAACCTCTAATCATCTTATATGTTTCAATATAAGGTCTCCTCTTAGCCGCCTCCTTTCTAACGAAAACAACCTCAAATCCCTCAGCCTCTCTTCATAAGACCTGCCCTCCATACCAGGCAACATCCTGGTAAACCTCCTCTGTACCCTCTCCAATGCCTCCACATCTTTCTTATAATGCGGGGACCAGAACTGCACACAATACTCCAAGTGCGGCCGCACTAGAGTTTTGTACAGTTGCAACATGACGTTGCGGCTCCGAAATTCAATCCCCCTACCAATAAAAGCTAAGACTCCATATGCCTTTTTAACAACCTTCTCGACTTGACTGCCTACTTTCAGGGATCTATGCACATACACACCAAGATCCCTCTGTTCATCAAGACTACTAAGAATCCTACCATTAGCCCTATACTCTACACATTTATTATTCCTGCCATAGTGCATTACCTCACACTTTTCCACATTAAACTCCATTTGCCACCTCTCGGCCCAGCTCTGCAACTTGTCCAAGTCTCTCTGCAAACTATAACACCCCTCTTCACTATCTACCACTCCACCGACTTTAGTGTCATCTGCAAATTTACTAATCCATCCTTCAATACCCTCATCCAGATCATTTATAAAAATTACAAACAGCAGGGGCCCCAAAACAGACCCCTGAGGTACACCACTTGTCACCGAACTCCACGATGAATATCTCCCATCAACCACCACCCTCTGTCTTCTATCTGCTAGCCAATTCCTAACCCAATTAGCTAAATCACCCTCTATCCCATACATCTGCATTTTCTGCAGAAGTCTTCCATGGGCCACCTTATCAAACGCCTTACTAAAGTCCATGCACAGGCAATTTGAGAAGACAAGTGATTTCTCGCAGCATGCATAACTTTCCCTTTGGGTTGGAATTTCTACTGCTTCCCAGAAATACCTACTCATGGTTAATTAAGCTTTCAATGATCCATTAAATTGCCTGTCCCATCCAAAATGATTCCTGTGGTAGCTGGATCAGAAAGCTGGCCCTTTATTAATGGTGGGGATTTTCCACCACAGACTTGTCCAGTCTCTCTGAAAGTCAATAAATTTTAGCTGAGCGGCTAAATCTCACATGGCTGATCCCACCACAATGGGGCTGGAAAATCCTGGCCTAACATTGCTTTGCAATTCTGAAGATTATGTTTCTGACATAGGATTACCATGCATAGAATATGTAGAGAAAGGGTCAAATATTATTTTCTTTTGATAAACATCTATGCTAAAGAGGTTATGAAGTTGACTGTTTTTACTTTTATTGACAAAAATGAAAATGTTGCTGTGTGCCTCATCCAACCAAGCAAATGTTCCAGGGTCGGTCAGATCTAATGACATGTCCAACACAAGCTCCCTGGGAACAATTCAGCATTCACCAATAGCTTGCTCATCCAGCAACATGACATCAAGAATAGCACATTGTTTTGAAATGTTTTCACCACTGTTTAAGCAATAGGCCAGTATTCAGCCAATTTTTGTCAATTTTGTTTAGCTTCTACAAACTAATAATGGGGTATTGTCAAAGCAAAGCTCTAAAACTTGCAGAATCAGCTGGAGAGCTCCTTATGAAGGAAGCGGAGTAAGAAAGTTAGTCTTGTTTGATCCTCAATAGCATCCAGAAAAGTAGTCTATACTTCATGGCAAAAGTTGATACATTTTAACTTGATCTGAATTACTCAGTGACACTAGTATTCAATTCCGAAAAAAGAAAATGTTGGGTCTTTGGAAATTAGCCAAAGTAAAGCCGACCATTTGTATTGTATATGAAGTGAATGAGCACTATTTATGCACATGCATCAGCAAGGGGACTTGTGAATTCTCAGAGTTCCAACATCTCATAGGAATGTAAGGAATAGGGACAAGGGAAAGCCATACAGCCCACCAGCTTGTTCCTTCATTCAGTAAGATAATGGTTGATCTCCTACATCAACTCTTCTTTCCTGCTCACTGCCTTGTTTATGTTATTGCCCAAACATGTGGTGAACGCAGGGTAGGATTTTCCAGCCTTTCTTCCCAGTGGAATCTTCTAGTCTTGTTGGAAGTGACAGCCATGGCAGGTCCCCTTGTGGCAGATGCACAAGTCACAAAAAATGATGTAAACATAAGCAGAACTCGATAATCCTTTGATGGCCTATGGCAAACTGCCTCCTCCACCAGAAAACAGGTGAAGGGAAAGCAGAAAATGCCACCTCAGTCATAATTAGGCCAAGGATTAAGCATCCATAGTCCACTGAAGTAAAGAATACCACAGATTCACAACCCTCTTAATGAAGAAATTTCTCATCTCAGTTCTAAATTCATAGAATCTCTACAGTGCAGAAAGAGGTCATTCATCCCATCAAGTCTGTACCAATTCTCTGAAACAGCATCTCACCTAGGCCCTATCCCTGTAATCCTACACATTTAACAAAGCTAATCTACCTAACCTACACATCTTTGAATGTGGGAGAAAACTGGAACACTCAGAGGAAACCCATGTTGACACAGGGAGAGCATGCAAACTACACACAGTCACCCAGAGTGATCAATCTCTTATCATGAGAAAAGATTTAGACTTCCCAGCCAGGGAGAATAGTTTCACAGCATCTACCCTATCAAGCCTTTCATACATTTCAATGAAATCATCATATTTTTACTAAACTCCAAAGAACAAAAGCCCACTCTGCTCAACTTTTTTGCTTAGGATGCCCCATAGTCCCAGCAAATCTTTCTGGCATCCCTTCTAAGGAGATACTTCCTCAGGTACAGATACCAAAACTGCTTACACTTTTCTTGGTATGCTCACAGCACAGTCCTATATAAATGTAACAAGTCATTCTTACTTTGACAATTCAATCCTTTGTAATAACATCTGACATACTGAGCAACAGGGGCTGAGAGTTGGTCAGACTAGAGGACAATTCACAGTATAGCACTTAAGCACTTTTAAAAAGATCATCTTCAAAGTCCTTAGGGGAAAGAACATGGAGGGAGTAGGTGTGTTTAACCAGAATGTCTCTAAAGCTGAAGGAAAGTACCATCTTTCTCAGGTTATTTTTTCTATGCTTACACAATTATTCTCCTGGTAATCAAGGCAGCAGAGAAAAGTTCTGTTTTCACCCAGTGGCTAGCAAGCCAACTGAGTTTGAGTCAGTGAAGTTAGATTGAAGTCATGGATCATGTCAATGCCAGCAACACCATCCAGAGAGTTCAAGTTCAGTCCTGGAAGAAATCCAATGATCTTACCAGGAATCATGATGTAATTTGGTCCCATTGTGAACCAGTAATACAACTATTCTATTTACATGTTCTTATAATATCCAGCTGGCTTCCTAAATCTGTTATAAAACAGGTTTGCACACTTCCCAGCACGTCCCTGCCCCAAAACCACCTGCTGTAGTAGAATCCTCACCAGTATAATCATCTTTTTCTGTGTACTAATTTCACTTTACGCATGTAATTGTTTTCCCAACTTTTGTGGATACCACTCTGTTACGTAAGTATCGGTTTATGTTATGCTATCAATGTTGTAAAATACTCAATGCATGCTTCAAGTTTTATTTTGAATTTATTGTTACTAGGCTTACATTAACATTGCAATGAAGTTACTGTGAAAATCCTGCAGTTGCCACATTCCAGAGCTTGTTCAGGTACACTGAGGGAGAATTTAGCATGGCCAGTGCACCTAATTAGCACATCTTTCAAACTGTGGGAGGAAACCACAGCACTCGAAAGAAGCATATGGAGAGAACGTGCAGACACTGCATAGACAGTGATCCAGGCAGGTGGGAATTGAAGTCAGGCACAGTGCGGCAGCAGTATTAACAAAAGTGCTATTCCTATGAAGTTATAAACTTAAAGGAATGCAAAATATGAGGAGAAGTTGAGAATGGGAGGTTGAAAAGTTGTATCTTCTCTGTATTTTTAAGAGTCAGCCCAAAGAATAAAACTTTGAAACAGGAGACAAGCAAGTAGGAGGCCTGGCACCATCTCACATGGACCGCAGAAGTTTAAGAAGGCAACTCACTATCACCTTCCCAAAGGCAATCAGGGATCAGCAATAAATGCTGGCTGAGCCAAAAAAGCCTCCATCCCATGTTTTAATAAGCAAGAAGTGTTAATAATAATAAAGAACTTGTATTTATGTAGCACATTTTATTGGACATCAAAAAATAATTCACACCACCAAAGCACTTCTGAAGTGTAGTCACTCCTGCAATATAAAAAAAACAAGAGCCAATTTGCATGCAACAAAATTCCATATTGATAAAGAAATCAACGAAGAGTCATGTGTTTTATTCTGATGTTGGTTACAGAAATCACAGTGACCATAGTCTCCTTCTTATTGAGTCATGTACTGTAGCATACACTGAACAACATGTCTATGCTAGTAGTTTAGATGAGGCTGTGTGGTACCAAGTTGTAATGAGAACAATGAGATGAGCTTACACAGCGTATCACGCTTAACTCATTCTGGCAAGCATCGTAGGTTTACTTATCCCAAACGATTTAGGAAATGACTTTGAGAAGAGTTCAGTGTTTGGAATGTGATGCAATTCGAGTGATTTAGAGCAGAGATGGCATAGGAGAATGTAGCACAAGAGGAAGAAGCAGATCAGGGGATGTGATCAATTCTAGCTACTATTGATGAGGACAGCAATCTGATCTCTAAGGGCCAGCCTTTAAAATAAGGATGGAGGAGAATTTACCAAAAGAATTCTAGGTGCCGAATGAGTGTTAAAACAAAAGACCCATTTTTGGCGAGAGAAAAAATAAAATTTATCACTTTGAAAAAAAGAGGCAAAACGTTCTCACCAGTAGGGGGAATGGATGGAGACTATTCACATGAGGAAGCCAGTTGCTCACTGCTAGCAAGCACCATTGCACATACACCTTATCTCCCAATGCACCTTGTACTAGTGTCCCCTTCAATCGCCACCCAAATCACAGCCCCAATTCCTGCTTGATCACTGCCCCCATTCCCCCACCCACTTGATCGCTGGACCTGATTCCCTCCCCACCCCAACTGATTACTGCCCCTGTTCTCTTCCATGGCCCATCGCCGTACTCATTCAGCACACCTCCCCCCATCACCTTGCTCCCACTTCTAGATCAACACACTGGCAATACACGATTGCAGAGAGTGCATCTCTCCATACACTGTCTTTCTTTCAGGACTCTCTCCTTCAAGCCCTATCTTCTTCCTTTAAGCCCACTCCTTGGCACTGCCCGGTGCTAAGTGGGCAGTACCAGAGTACCCATGGCAGTACCAGGGTTCCAGGGTGGCAGTGGCATACTAGCACTGCACAGGTGGCACTGTCCACTCCTGCCCCTGACTTCCACTGGTGAGACCATTAAGGTAAGTGAGCCTAGACAATTGCGTCCTGGCCTCATTAAACAGCAAAATTAGTTTATGGATATTTAAAGCAGCCTCACGCCCTTGGCAGGTATGAGGTTGATTATTCTAACAATTCAGTGCTGGTATCATCGAGAGAGGTGGGAAACCAGGCTCAAGACTGGTTTTTCACCTTTCTCGCAATGTTACCAGCTCGCCACACTAATCGACTGGTGTGATGAGCTGGTAATATTGCCCCCAAAAGCTTTGAAGAGCTTTGGAATAACTGAGAATATCTCTTTACCAGTAATTATCACATGACAGCTAAAGTGTATCTATGGTTTGAGAGAATGTCTTCTGTCCACCTTGATTGTGTGATATCACCAGTAATATTTCTGGCAGTTCCCACTGGTAGAGGTTGTAATATCAGTCATAACATCTGTCATGAATGTTCAGAATGCTGCCATTTCAGCACTGATGGATTAAATGATTCATTGCAAATTGAATAAAAACATTCATGTTTAAGGGTTTCAAAAACTCATTACCGTCCTGAAGAATCACAGAGCAGAATGCATGTTGACAAGACCCCACTGGAACAACAAATATAAACCACAATTGCTGTTTCTCTTGATGACAATACATCTTTACTATTTCACTATTCTTCTTCTATGATTTCATGTGTTTCAGAAAGTGGAAAGGGATAGACTATATCATCAACTTCAGTGAATTGTATAGCCTGGGATTGTCCACCTCTCCGTGGCATATTTTCTCACAGTAGAAGCATAGAGCCATTGGTCCTCCCAAAGTCTATGGGCTTTTGCATAGCTCACTTGCCCCACTGCGAGGGAACCCACCGTAGGGGGATCTACTTTGGTGGAATTGAAAGTTCCCAGTGGCCAGAATGGCCAGAAAATCCTGCCCTTGGAACTAACAGCACAGAAACAGGCCATCAGACAAATTACTCTATGCCAGTAGTTAAGCTCCATACTCAAACTACTTCCACCTTACTTCTTCTAACCCTACTAATATTATCTTCTATTTCCTTCTTCCCTGTGTATTTATCTAGCTTCCACTTCAATGCATCAATGCTATTCACCTCGCTATAGAAATAATACAACACATAGCTGGACTATCTGAAGTCCATGGTCAGAGAGGTTCAGTGCACCTCAAGTTTAAAAATATCACACGTACACATGGCTTTAAGTCAACCTACAGATGCATAGCACTAAAGAATGAAAAGAGGTACCAGATTTCACACACACATAACATTTTTAACATAATAGTCAATGGAACTTGAGTGACAGCATCTGCAGAGAGTTTCATTTCAATGGTTCTGGAAAATATAAATGCAGTTGAGAGGGAAGTAATGGCTGGTCGCTAAATAGCTCTTTAAATGCAATTGTTGATTATTGTTTGTTCCAGCACGAAGTGAAAGATGCAGCAGCTGTTCATGCAAGGGGTAAATGGGTAATTGATGGGATAATTATGAGAAACCTTTGTGAAAAACCGCCAAATGCTTCTCACGCTCGGCAGAGCTGTTTGCCCAGCTGAATTCCCCTGTTCCTCAAGCTCCTGAATAATAGACTTAGTGGTGTTCAGTACCATGTCACTCCAGCTAGTTCATGTTGATTCTTCATTGAAGAGCAAAGATGCAGAATACGGCAATTCATCACATATTATCAAGGTTTATTTCAGGACAGCTCCTGCTCTATCAAAGCGTCAGAAACTTTGTTTGATCAGGTCTTTTTTCGTGTGTTTGGTGGTTTTGCTGGTGGATGCAAGCTCACCATTGTCTGTGTTCAGCAGCTGTATGGGTCTACAGTATTTCTGCTCTATACTAGGTTATGGTCTCTGCTTCCATTTTCACCTTAAGGGAGAGCAAGACTGTTCACTAACAAAAGAGAACAGCAATCAAGCACAGTACTCAATGCCCACTTCCTGCTCCAAAGAGAAATCTTTAATCCATCCTTATGATCAATGAGATCATACACTTTAGAATCACAATTTTCAACAAATCAAGTATGGAAATGATACCTAAAGTTGTAGTGAAGGATAACTTTCAACTCTTCGAGAAGTCAGCCATGTACTTTTCTTTGCAGATCAGAAAGAGGATGAATATGAAAGGTAAACAATGAATGGTAAATTGCCTCTAAATGAGACATCATTATGCTACAAGTGAAAAAGACAGTTACCAGCATGATTCTGTTTAGGCAGTTGCATGTTATTAAAATACTGATAATATGATCATTCTTTTAGTTGTAGAAGTGCTTCATATTTACAATTAATGATTTCCTGGAGAATAGAAAATGCAATTATATGAAAAAATACGAAAGCTTTCTTGAGCTTTGATCAATTTCCCACAGGCAAAATAATGATGTTTCTTGCTCTGTCAAACTTAACATCCATCACCTGCTTAATGCATCCATTGTCTGTAAATTGACTGATGTTGCAGGTGTCCCCTGCACAGTCTGGTAAAAGTTGGAGGTAAAAAGATTCAGGACTAAGGTGACCTCCAGAACTCAGCTGTAGACCATCTTGAATTATGCAACTCAACTTCATCACCACTTTCTTAGTGAACCTAAGTCTTTGCTTGTATTATTCATTGTCCAATAAGGTAAAAAGGTAAAAAATTGCCATAGTCCCAAATGACATAGGCCTTTCCCCTTAAAGGGGGAGAGCTGACTGAGGATGATTTAACCTGACAGTCACAACACCTCAGGCAAGAAGCAAGATTGAGAAGGCAGGCCTTTGTGTAAAACTTCTGTCAGTAGGGGAATTGAGCCCTTATTGAGCGCTATATCACTACTGAGCTGTCCACCCAACTGAGCTGAACTAACCCAGAGAAGTATACTGTTACTCATGGATGCAGTTTGAAGGGAGATAGCTGTTAACAGCCATCCTTAACTTGTATTACCTATGTATTTCCCATCCTCCTCTCCTGCTTCTAAATGACATAGTAAAAGTAACAAAGACTTAGCCAAATTTGTTCCTTTAAAAAACTCTCTAAGCCACACAGCTGGGAGAAAGAAAAATACCAACACACCTGAATTTGAAGAATTAAAATAAATTGCTGGCAGAATTTTAGCTAACTCTCTGTGTAGCCATCTCATGCAGCATAAGCTTTGGTATCTCGAATTGATAGGAGCTTCATAACACCAGAACAGTGAGGCAGTGAGATCAATTTGCCTTCCACAGTTTCACAGCCATCACACCAGTGCAGCATCATTTTCAAATCTTAACCTTAGAAAGAAAGCTTTTAAAGTTGAAACTTTACACAAAAAGATTGTCACCAAAATGGGATGCATCTTTGAATAGATAATAAGATGCACCCACGGTGAACCTCTATAATGAAATGGGCAGACTTCCAGGGTCAAAATAGAATCACTAAGCCAAATACCATGAGAACAGGTTCGTAGAACACGGACTTAAGGAGTCTCTATTTCTAGCCCCATGTTCTGTCCCAACAAATAAGATGCTGGCCTATATATTTAGCTATTCCCATCAATTTCCATCCAGGTTAGAGTTGGAGCAAGATAGAACAGGCATGGTCTTTCAGGACCATTGTGATTGCTAAGTAAATGTGTAAGTAACCAATGCAGCTTCTGGTTGAGTGAGGCCGTACAATGTTCAAACCCATAACCTGAGAGTTGGTGGTGAAGGTGCATGTGCAGGGAGCACATTAAAGTTGTTCTATTTCCCCGTCTGAAGAGCAGAATATCTGCTGGCTGTAAGTGGTAGCGAGGGTCAATACATTACACAGTGCTTATAGAATCTAGGAAGAACTGTGGAAGAAGATGACACAGCTTAAAAAAAGACTATACAGCAGTTGCATAAACAATAAGTGACCTAAATATGCATATTTCAAGCTACACATACTGACATTTGATAGGAGTTTAACAGTATAATCAATGATCCTAATTTTAACAACAGGCCTTTTTTCAGGAAAGCGTTGGCAGAATCACTGTCCACTGTCAGGTAAGTAACTGGAGTGGCTGCGGAATTGTTGCATGCGGTGTTGTCTTTAATCAGGTTGCAGGGAGGAGTGAGGGATTGGTGAGGGCACAGGGATATATGTTTGTGGCTGAAGCCTACGTTTTCCTTGCAGGAGCCACAGAAGCACTTCTCCACACTTAGAGATGTTTTGCAGGGTCGACAAATATCCCCACATGGAGGCTCAAGAAAGCAATGATAAATGTGTTGGAGAGAAGGAAAATCTTTCTCATACTACAATTTACATATATTAAGCTGGCAGTGGAAGTACCAACTCGGGCAGGGAGATGGATATCTCTGTCAGGCATTGAGACAGCTCTTCACTCCACATCCTTCCAGTTTTTCAAAGGAAAACTCCCACAGGTAAAGCATTTCTTGCTTCTCCAAATGACATAAGGTGAGAATTTGCAGCACTCGCTAGTCAATTTACACCATTCGTGTGTTTACTTTGTACATATTACAGCCCATTTTCTGCCTCAAGTTTATTTTTGTGAACTTGGTAGATTGCAGATTGATTGCCAATTAAATTCTGCAGAAAAATACAGTTAAAAATTAACAGTGCAGTCACATTTTTAGTTGTTAATGCAAAGCCAGTCGACTGCTTTAGCACAAAAAGGGTTTAAAATTATTCAATCTCATTATGACGTTATCAGAGATTTTTAAAATACCATTATTTTCATATTTTCCTTTCTGCCTTTCTTCTCAAATTCAATCCTTCTTTTCCTCTACTATAATTTCTCCATTGATTTGAGTGCCACTCACTCTAATTCACACACCCAATGTTCCTTTCCCAATTTTTATATCTCATTGGTTAAGGAGATACATCTTTAGTTCCACTATTAATTGGCAAATAATTAGTTGTCCTCGCATCATCATTATAAACTTGCAGCTACAAACAGCGAGACTACACTAAAAATTCTGAACTGAAGGATATATAGAAAAGCTTAACTAAATATGTGTACAAGATGCTCTACTCCATCAAGATCAGGTTCATGATTTAAATTATTTGGTTTGGAATGGATTCTGTTGTGAATCATAAAAAAAAGGTTTCAGCTATTCATTTGACCGACATTTGCCCTTGAACTTTCCATGGAATTGTGTACAGCAAGTCACTGTCAGCAATAACTACAAAAAGTACAGAAGCTTTCAAAGGCCATCTGGGGCCAATGTGAACAGGAAAGTAACTGAACATTTCCTTAATCAATCAGATTGAGGAACCGTGAATGAACAATGCGGACTTTGAACTAGAAAATATAAATTTGAATAATGAGTGTAATGTCAAATGATGCACAAAAATTCAAATAAAGGCTGGAATTTTACCACAGAACTGTTGATCCTATTTGCTGACTGACAGGTTGAGAATATACTCACCTCCACATGGGTGGGAATCTCCACCGTATTTAATGGTCATCCAATCATTAATTGGTTCAGGATGAAACTTCTGCCTGCAGTGAAATGGCCAATAGCTACTCAGTCCCAATAGCATCACTGGGATTAGTGGTCACTTTAGTACAGCAGTCCCCAAAATAGAGGACTGCTGGAGCTAAATAACAAGGTAGATGGGATTGATTGATTATCCAGTCTGATAGGCCCTACTGAGGAAGACAAAGGTGGACACCAGTGCAAGGATGAGGGGGAACCTTTAGAGATAGCAATGAGACTTTCCAGATCTGCTGTGGTGGGACCAGCCAGGTGGAATGAATGGGGCCAATCAAAAATCCATTGGCTTTTAGCTGGATCAGAAGATCCAGACCCAGCCCACCACTGAGACCTAATTTTCATATTAATAACATTACATACTTTTACCTCACCGTTATATTTGTGGCAACATCTAGCCCATAATTGTGTACTTAGCTTCATTATTGTGGGAAGGCATGTAGTGGAGTTTGACACACAACCTTTGTTGCGAGATGAGGCGATAATGATGTGAAATTCACAGAACTGGCAAGGTGCTGCCTTTGCACATTGCTTAAAATAGCAAAAATCAAAAGACTGATATAAAAAGAAAAACAACCAGTCATGTGTCATATCGAACTACTGAAATGATAGACATTTGTTGTATTTTGTTAACCAGCTTCTTTGAGCTATGATTCAAAGATGTGCAGCTCCATATCTGTAGGGCAACACAGGAAATCTCAAATGAAATAGATACCATTCAAATTTATTTAAATGTTAGTAGCTTTTTAACTAGCTTGATTAAATCATTTGTTGGCAGTTAGATTTCAGTTACCCCTAATCATGGTTTGACAACATCATCAGCAATGTTAATTAAAGTTACATCATTGAATGTGAATTTGAGATGTGAGATTTCCGATAACTCATCTGAGACAGGATCTGCCAACATCCCAAAATAAGTGGCTATTTATCCTTCACTTTTCCCAAGCTCCACACTCCATATTCCCACCTGTCACATCTCTACAAGGTCCTCCCAATTGCTTCCCACTCTCTCTCCCAATTGTGGCCCAGTGCTGATGATATTTCCAGAATGTTGGTTCCTTGGCTGCTGCTGACATTCATTCCATCCCACTGACTAGGCTATCTATTTGGCCTCACGCTGGACATGGAGTTGGACATGTTTGTTACAACATACAATCCTATCAGCTTTTATAGGGTTTGATATCTGATGTCATGTTCACTCTGAGCGTTGTGGACATGCCTAGCTTATGGAAACCTCGGTGTCATGGGTCCTCATTTGCAGTCATGAGTGTTCGTGTGAATAAGCCGGATTGTGAATGATTTATTACCATATTCATTTGCAGTATTATGAAGCCCATTGTTATGCAGGTGAGGGTTTCAACCATATGAATATGACTGAGTCAAATCATTAATAAATATTCTCTCTCTATGAGAGATGGGCAGACTCTTGAGTAATTGTAGAGTCAATGTACAAAGTTCTTAAGGTGGATGTCATCAGGGACTGCTGACAACAACTGTGATACCAAAAGATCTTATGAAACACTATTTTACAAAATGATCAGTCTGGTGATCATCCACTTCTGCAAAAAGGTTCAGCCCTGGCTACATGACAATGCTTCCCAGCTGCTATGCCATTGGCATCCCTCTCATCATCATCCATATGGACAGAGGTTTCCTCTTCCTCCACATTTTCCTCTTCCTCAGTTTGTTGGAACTTCAATCATGGTGATATCATCAACAATGTGTATGCCCCACAATTGTGCAAAGCTGTGCAACATGCAGCACACCACTAGTGATCTTGATTCCTTATTGCAGAGGCACCTGAAGCACATCTTTAAATGGAAATTGCCAGCTCGATCGTAGTCCTGTTGATAACGGTGGCTGATGTTCTAATTCTTCTCTAGCTCTGTAAAGTCCTAAATGGGATCATTATCCAACTCTTCAAGATGTAGCCCTTATACCCTACAAACCAATCACAGATCTAGTGGCTGAAATAACTGAGGGAATTGGGAACTCCTTAGTATGAAGAAGTCACAGCAGCTGCCAGAACTTTCCGCACAGATGAAGAAAGACCTTGTCTTGGTCACAAACCATCTAAATATTGACTGAACAAAAGAACTTTCATTTGACAAAAATGTCCTTATGTTGAGTTCAGACCTTTATGACAACTTGAGAGAATCAATAACACTCTGCAACTGAGAGAAGTTGACTAATTAAGAAAAGGCCATAGATCTTTGCATCTGAGAAACCAAATCTATAAAAAAAATTAATACGATCCTCTCCACAAGCAAACAGATCATCAGTTATTGCTTTAGTGCAGAGGTGCTGCTGCTGATTAGGATAAACCAGACAGGTCACCTGATAATCCCTGGAAAGATACTAAGGTATACAAGTTGGATGGTTACCTTTACAGCCACAGGCTTGGTGGATTGTGGCTCAAGTTGCTTTTGCATCATGCAACATATGTCTATCATCACCTCACGGCTTAATCTCAATCTCCTTTGTCATTGTTTCCCTGTCATATTGAACTATATTGGCCTAGGTCTAGTTCCCTTCCACAGAATGATATCTGTTGTCCTGCTCCTCCTTCTCTCTTCTTTCCTAGTGAGCATGCAGTTTCCTAGTCATCTTCTGCCGTCCCTCTGATCTCCAGATGTTCATGGTACATGACTTTCATTGCCTCAATATATAAGGGTGCCATGTCCACCTTCTATGTTCCATTACACTGTCCCTTCTCTAGCTCAAGAATTTTTCTTGATTCACTGGGGGAAAAATAATTGCTCTAAAACACCAAGAGCCCAATCTTCCTATTGTTTTGGGTTAAGATATGACTGTAGGAATTTGTTTTGTGCCACTTCTAGGAGTGTGAGTAAATTCTTTGGAAGTGATTTAACTCAGCTGCTAGCCTTTAACTTCATTCTTGAGATGTGCTAGGTCAGCATTTACTGTCCAGCCCTAATTGCCTTTGAGTAAGTGATGGTGAGCTGCCTTCTTGAACCACTTCTGCCCATGTGCTCCAGGTAAAGCCACTGTACAGTAGTTGTTGTGGATTTGAAAGGTGCTGTTTGAAGAGGCTTATGAGTTCCGAAAGTGCTTCCTGTAGTTGGTACTCATTGCTGCTACTGTCCGTCAGTGGTAGAAGGAGTGAATGTTTATGGATGGGATGCCAAACAAGCAGATTGATTTGTCCCGCGTGGTGTTGAGCTTCATGAGTGCTGTTGAGTGGAGCTGCAGTCATCCAGCAACAGGAGAGTATTTCATCACACTCCTGGCATGTGCTTTGTAGATGGTGGATATGCTTTGGGGGATCAGGAAGTGAGTTACAGGATTTCTAGTCTCTGACTTACTCTTAGAGCAGTTTACCCCAGTCCAACGCCGGCATCTCTACTCTTAGAGCCACAGTATCTACATGACTGGTCCAGTTCAGTTCCTGATCAATCATTTTGCCAAGGATATTGATAGTGGGAGATTCAGCAATGGCAATGCCACCAAAAATTTTACAAGTCTGTAATAAACAAAAGTGTCACTGGTATTTTCATATTGAGGAGGTATTGGCTGGTATGGAGGTGGGTGGGAGTGAAGAAGGTGAAGGAAGACATTGAGGATGTCTTTAAATAGTGTTTGGAGCTTGTCTGTTGGGTTGACAATTTGAGGCCGATCTTCTAACTGACCAACATCCACAACCACACTCCACCATGGTTCACAAAATGCACTGTGAATCCAACCCGTGTGTGAAAGGACAAAAGTGAAGGGCAAATAACTTTGATTTGATTTATTGTCACATGTATTTACAGTGAAAAGTATTGTTTCTTGTGTGCTATGCAGACAAAACGCCATCATAGAGAAGAAAACAAGAAGTGCAGAATGTACTATTACAATCGTAGCTAGGTATAGAGAAAGATCAACTTAATGCAAGGTAGAGTCATTCAAAAGTCTGACAGCAGGAGAGAAGAAATTGTTCTTGAATCAGTTGGTATGTGCCCTCAGAATTTTGTATCATTTTCCTGAAGGAAGAAGGTGGAAGGGAGGATGCCCAGGGTATGTGAGGTCCTTAATTATGCAGGCTGCTTTGCCGAGGCAATAGGAAATGTAGACAAAGTCAATGGATGGGAAGCTGGTTTGCATAATGGATTGGACTACATTCATGAACTTTTGTAATTCCTTGTGATCTTGGGCAGAACAGGAATCATACCAAGCTGTGATACAACCAGAAAGAATACTTTCTATGGTGCATTTGTAAAAGTTGGTGAGAATCGTGGCTGATCTGCCAATCTTCCTTAGTCTTCTGAGAATGTAGAGGTGTTGAAGGGCTTTCTTAATTGTAGTGTCGGCTTGGGGAGATTAGGACAGATCTGGACACCTAAAAACTTGAAGCTCTCAACTCTTTCTACTTTGTCCCCATTAATGTAGACATATGGGTTGGGTTGTGCAGGTTGCAAGCTGAGAAGTGTCTACAATGTATTTTCCTGGTCCCAGACAGAACTTCAGCCTTCTGTAAATAACAACAACTTATACTTATTAGGCACTGTTAACATAATGAGTGTCACAAGCCCCTGACAGAAGCAATCTAAAAGAAAACATGGCACAAAGTCACACAAAGAAACTTTAGCTAGGTTAGAAGACCTAAAGCTTAGTCAAAAAGGCATATTTTAAAGAGTGTTTAAAAGGAAAAATGATAGAGCTAGACCAATCCAAGGGAATTCCAGAGCTTGAGGCCTTGGCAACTAACTAAACGCTACCATTTTAATTCTGATTTCAATATAGAGCAGAAATCAATTACAATGTAAATCTGTTCTAATTCCAATATATGACCTAAAATCAAGAATTACTTGAATTAGTCATGCAAATAATGACACTAACATATTTACTGTACAGTATAAATATGTAACAAAAGTTAGATATCATTCATGCTCCTAATTGCCTTGAGGTCAATCTTTCAAGTGAATGCTGAGCATCACTAATTCTGTTGTCATGTATTTAGCTTTGCATTCTATTCCTGCTATTTCATAAGGAAATATCATGAAACTACGAGCAGAATTTTACACTCCCTCAAGGTGGGTTCTGAGACAAAAGGTGGTATTGAATGGATGGAATTTCCTGAGGAAACTGCCTGCTCAAACCCAGATGCAATTTCATGTTTGTGAGTGTAGCCATTAAGGCCCTTAAGTGAATGGACAGAGTTCCCATACAAGATCCTACACACCCAAGCATGAATCAATGGCCTTATTCTGGCCCAGCCACAATTTTTAAGCTGGCAGGAGCAGGTGCAGGTAGGCTGGGAAAGTGATGTTTGCACTTTTCCCCACCTCAGGTGGGAGGTGCAGTGCCTCAATCTAAAAGCCCTCTCAGAGTTGGGGTGCCCTCCCATCTAGGATGTTGGAGCTCCAGGATCTCCGCCCACCCTAAGCTATCCACTGACACCATGACTGTCCCTCTTCTGACCTTTTTGAGCATTCCCTACCCTTCTACGTCCACAATCCCCAGACTTATCTTTTCAAAGACTTAGCCCCAGACAGAGCATTGCAGTACTACTTCTGACTACCACAGTGCTGCGGCTGGCCAGGTTCAAGAGCTGTCGGCCAGTCTGATTGGCCGACAGATCTCATGGACAGAACTTTGTTCTAAGGGCAGACAGGAGTCCCATCCACTGTCCATCAATGTTCAAGTGAGTGTCAAATGTCACTGAGAGTCGGCAGTTGCATGTTAGATACTAACTCTCAGGATGGCGAACACCAATTACTCACCATTTTTAAAATTCTACCCTGAGATTCTGTCTCATGAAGCCCGTGCCTACCCACCTGCCCATAATCAGTCTGAAATTTAATAAGCAGGTTGATTGAGATATCAGTCAGCCCATCCACCACTGGGTCTATTGAGACTTTAACTGGCTAATTAATGACAGATTAAGAGCAAATTAAGAGCCTTTTCCCACTGCTGCCGGTATTTTACCCTGCCGCCCCCCCCCCCCCACCACCACCACCACCACCACCACCACCACCACCACCTCTCCTGCACTGGGAGGATGCTCACACTATGCAGGAAATTCAACAGTTTTAGCTGCATGGACTGATATTGGGTGTGTTGGGATAGAGGTACAGTGGGTTAGAGGTTGGGAGGGGAGTAGTGAAACACTCTTTATGTTCCCCTGAGGAACTGCCAACTCCATCCTCCTTCAACACTTCCTCTGGCCTCCTGAACCCAATTGCCACCCTTCCATACTAAGATCCTAGACTTTGGACTTACTGAACTCTTTGGCATGATGGAACTGCTTGTAATTCCAGCAGTGGCCACTGTTCTCAACTGGCACTGCTGGGACTATAGAGCTGCTGACCATCGAGTCACTTTCAAAAGAGGAACTTCCTGTGAATGAGGGTCAGAAGCTTTAAAGAAATCAATGCTGTTGCCTTTGTAAAAAATGCTGCAGTTCAGCCATCAGGACTAGAGTTGTGTTCATCACTGACTTTATAGCCAGGAGTGTACAAAGTGCAGTGTCCTATGAATTCTCACGTAAACTCTAGCTTGTGCTCTTTGACCGTATCAGACAAGGATATCAGCATTTAATGGGAGATAGATGTAATTAAATTACTAGAAATAGAACCTGCACTTTAAATGAAAGCTTTCCTCATGAATTATTTTCACCTTATTTTTCCAGCCCACCTTCCCCACACCCCAATTTATTTCCATAAATATTGGGCCAGGATTTTTTGCTGAGAAATCCTTGGTTGCTGCAATTATGAATTACAATGCAGGCATTGCAATGAGAAACACACTTCTCTCATTTGGAGGAGGAAGGCAGCAATGTCAGGCAAGTGTATCTGGGGTCAACTGCCTGCACTTGTTTTTATGCACAGACTCACAACCACAAACACTACCCTAAGGACAAGTACTATCGGAATCTGCACATGGCTCAAGAAGCAGTGACAAATTCATGCCAGCTACTAGAAACTGATCCCCAGGCAATCTCCACCACAGAGTCAGTTGCTGTTAGGAGCATCAGTAACATCAATCAATCTGCACTCCACATATATATCAAGCAGGTGATTGATGCGTTGCTGCCGAGATTGAGTAATTTTATAATTTTCCCCATGGACAACCTCCAGCTGAATGAGAAGCCAATGCATTTTTTTCAAATGACAGGATTTCCCAAAACTCAGGTGTCATTAACAGCATTGATATGACCTGACTAGGGGCTCCTACAAACAATTCTTTTCCCTTCATAAATTTGTTCCACTCCATTGACATGCAAGTCAACTATGACCATTAACATAGAATCAATCAAGTGAATGCCTGCTGGCAGAATGATGATGCCTTAAATTTAAAGTATTCTGTGGTGCCAGACTTATTCAAACCACAAAATATAAGGCAAGGTTGAATTCTAGGAGATCAAGGTTATCTACATGAGTGCTGGATAATTACATCTCAGAGGCATCTATTAACAGCAGGGGAGCACAAGTACAATGGGGCCTTTTGAGACTTCAGGATTATCACTGCAGACAAGATAGGTGTCCCAATACATGAACAGGTCAGGCTGTTTACAATATGGGCCCACCTTAGCATGCAAAAGCATTGCTGTGTCCTGCAAAATTTGCCATCCCAACAGTCAGTATCATGGAGTAGCTGAAAAAGAAGTAAATTCACTCAGTCAGGAGCTAAATGAAATGATAATAAAGAAACTGAAATGTTACTGAGGAATTATCTTTGCAGGCAGCCGAAGCCATGTACCAGTGTTTCATAGAAACCTCGATCTAAATACCATTTCCATCCAATATGGTAACAGACCTTTCCTCATCAATAGTATGCAGGGGCTAAATATATTTTCCCAAATTTGAGCTTTTGCACTTATTGGCCTATTGTAGATCATTTACTTTTGCTCAGAAAAATGTTCCTTAGCATCATTCCAAGCAAGCAATCTACAAATAGCTGAAATAAATTGTTTCTATGTTTCAGATGTTTTTATAGGTCAAGTATCCCGTTTATCCAAGACCCCTGGGTCAATAATATTTTTAGTTTTGGCATTTATACTTTGGACAAATAAGTGCTTCCTCTTTATTTCATGATTGTTGTGTGCAGTCATAACAAGCATGCTGTTGACTGAATATAGGTTTGAGCAGAAGTCACAAAATCACGAGTCTGGAGTGCAAATTAAAGTTAGTCGGCACTACTTAAAGCCAGCATGCTTTAAGGAAAAGGTACACGGTGGGTGAAGTAGGTACTAGAAATCAATCCACAACTGATTCTAACCTGAGAAAGAATCAATATTCCAGCACACTGTCTGCAAGATTTTCTGGTGCTGCACTGATGTAGGAGATATAGTGAAGGTGAGATAATATATAACCACAGGCACCAGAATTCTACTCCACCGGCCACAGAATTGGAATGGGTGAGGGACGGACAATGGAAATATCCATTGACTTCGGGTAAGGATTTCCTAGCTCACTCAAAAGAGGCCGTAAAATCCCGCCTGCAGAAATGGGACCAGATACACTCAAAGGCTTTAATTCAGTGCTATAAATATTTAATGACCTTATATAAATAGGCAAGACCCATGACTGAAACTTGAGATGTTACATTCCACAAACTGCACGACCAGCTTCACAGACTCACTACATCACTCACCTAGCAACAATTTCAAACAATCAGAACGCATACCTAACATATATAGTTGCACTTAACTCTCATACACATAATACCCACAACTCACACCTTACACTGTCAGCTATTCAACTACAGCAGCCACTTCCTCTTTCTGGCAGGACAAGGACGGGTATATCAGGGAGCAGGAGGTCCTAACTGGCGAAGCTCAGGGACGGGTGTCAAAACAGAGCTCATTATTATTGGATCGGCCATAATTGAGATTATAACCAGTGGTGGGGGGCTAGGAGTGGTTGATCCTTTGAAGGTAGTATTCTCATACAGAATCCGCCTTCTGATATCCTACATTTCCTTCATCCAAAATCTTGTCTGATTTGCAAACTACAGATGGAGTAAGCATGCAACTCTTGCTTTCCTTTTCTCTCATCACAACTCTATCCATTTTTCTTTTCAGATACATAAGACCAGACAGTAATGGAAGAACAAGAGTTGAAGAGAAGGAAGATAATGATAATGATGAAGAAGAAACACCACCTCTCACACACTCACAGCTACCACCAGCTCCAATTCTGGCACTGCACATACTTTAGAAGATGACTATAAGATAGGAGAGAGATTTTCCCCAACAAATGAAGGAGTGAGGAAACTGGAGAGTCCAAATCTATTTTTTGGCTGAGTTTGAAAATGTAATCTTAGACACTTTGCCATTTTTTTGGAAAGAGGGGTGATTCTCATCAGTAAGGGGGAGAGTGAAGTCAAAGCTTGTTAGTGAACTGAGCTGCAGACTCCTCAGGGAGCCACTGCACTGGTGCCATAATTTCCTGTGAACTGGGAGATCTCCTACCACCTCCTAAAACATGAACACCCCACCTTCTGCCTGCCGATTGCTCCCTGTGCCGATTCCTCTGCCTGTCATGCCAATCACACCCCGTGCAGAAATTCCCTCCATCGTCTCCCCCTGTAGAGAGCTCTGCCCTAGTCTTCCCCTGTCATAACCCCACCCCCACTCGGGCTCCACCCTCGCTCAGGCCCCACCACCTTGGCACTGCTCCGGTACACTTATGGTGAGAAGTCTCACAACACCAGGTTAAAGTCCAACAGGTTTATTCGGTAGCAAATGCCACTAGCTGTCAGAGTACTGCTTCTTTGTCACATGAATGGGAGTTCTGTTCACAAACAAGGCCTATAAAGACACAAACTCAGTTTACAGAATAATGATTGGAATGTGAGTCTTTACAGCTAACCAAGTCTTAAAGGTACAGACAATGTGAGTGGAGAGAGCATTACGTAAAGTTTAAAGAGATGTGTATTGTCTCCAGATAGGACAGTTAATGAGATTTTGCATGTCCAGGTAAATCATGAGGGTTACAGATATTGTGACATGAACCCAAGATCCCAGTTGAGGCCATCTTCACGTGTGCGGAACTTGGCTATAAGTCTCTGTTCAGCAACTCAGCACTGTCGTGTGTCATAAAGGCCGCCTTGGAGAACGCTTACCCAAAGATCAGAGGCTGAATGCCCATGACTGCTGAAGTATTCCCCAATAGAAAAAGATGATTGCCGAGCAGTGTTCATTCACCTATTGTCATAGCATTTACATGGTCTTCCTAATGCACCATGCCTCGGGACATCCTTTCCTGCAGTATATCAGGTAGTCAAACTTGGCTGAGTTGCACGAGTATATACCGTGTACCTAGTGGATGGTGTTCTCACATGAGCTGATGGCATCCGTGTCGATGATCTGGCACATCTTGCAGCTTGGTGTCCTGGTCACTGTCCTCCTGAAGGCGGGGTAGTTTGCTGTACACAATAGTCTGTGCGGTTATTTAAAGGCAAGAAATGGGGGTGTGGGGATGGCTTTGGCTATCATTTTTTGATGGGGACCATGAGTGATTCTCAGTGGCAAGACCTCTTGCCGACAAGAGGGAAACTTCTGGAAGGCTGGAAACAATGCAAAACATGCCATTAATATTTATATCAGTTTCATATAGTGTGAAAGTCATCTGGGACCAAGCTGTGCGCTATCTTCCCAGCTCACTGCTCCAGCAAGCCAGAAAGATTGCAACCAAGACGTATACATCAGTGACAATGAGCAGAAGTGTCTGGGGCAAGGGGAAAACAGCAACACAGGGGCCAGTTTGCTGGAATGAAAGGTCACAAGTCATTTCTGTTGCAGAGGATTCAGGTAAGGACTTCAATGCCTACAGCAGAATGCTGATTGACAAGCACAAAAAGTGCTTGGTGAATTGGAGTGCCTATGAGAAAGCTTGCTATCAGAGTCAAGGAGAATGGAAGAATTCAGCACCACTGTTGCACAGTGTTTTTCACCGAGGTCAGAGATCATCCTTTTCAGCATGGAATTTTAATAGCACGCAAGCAGACCTAACCATGAAACAGCAGCTGATCGTTGATGTCTCAGCATCCATTAAAGCATTATCAGAAGCCAAGTATATCAAAGTGCCCTGTCAGCTAAAACTGTTGATTTCTTAGCTGCGATAGTTGTGTTCACTGGGACTTGCACGATGACACGGCAGTCCAGCGATCAGTCATCCAATACTTTACTAGGATTGTTGAGCTTTCAGTGGCTCTATGAGGCATAAACCTACTGTCTTTTTCTCAGGATGATAGTATTCACCCTCTCCTCTCACAACTACCACTCTGTCAGTGCCCTTTCTTTTGCATATGTCAATGTGTGTGCTAGTCTATGTATGTCTATGTGTGTATGCGTGCATGCCTGTGTATGCACGCTTATGTGTATGCCTATGTGAATGTCTGTGAGTCTGTGTGTGTGTGTTTGTATGTGAGTGTGTAAGTCTGAGACTGCGTGAGTATGTATAAGTTGTTTAAACTGTGTGTGTATCTTTGTGACTATATGGAGAAGGGGCCTGAATGAGGTCCCACCTGACAGACACTGCCAGCATCAGAAGAAAGTGAGAGAAACAGGCAATAAGTTTGACTGTCAATACTGCATGCTGGAAATCTTGGCCCATTAAGTAAACTCTCTGTCATATTTCCATACAATATTTGTATAGTGTAGAACACGGCAGGTCTGTACTATTTCTACTCTGTATGTATTTGAAAATTCAATTTAAATTTTGAATAAAAACTTAAATTGGGGAGAAAAATATTACTTCTTCAAATCATAAACTTTCAATACACTTTTATCAATGTGAGTGGATAACCATACCAAGATAACATAACTTTCACTTACAATTTCCACTTCAAGGCCACTTAACTTTATTACCTAATTTTTAGCTTGAAAGCTAATGTTCAAATGAGTTAAATCTTCATTAAAAAAAAGGACAAAAATGTTAATCATTTGGATACTAACACAACAAAGAACACTTTCAATGGTTTTATTTTTTGTTGTAACACATCTTGCATTTCAACAAACCAAAGAATTGGCTGCAAGTTATGGCACTACAATGAACTGGAAGCTCTTTCAGCAAAATGAACCTTAACCTTGAACTTTAAACCTTCTGTATCCTGATGAAAGTAAAAGAAAAATGAACTTCATCCATTCAGCTTTCTCTGGCTTATTCACAGGCCTTCTTACTTCTAATTCAATTAATTAATTCCTTATTGCTTTCCTTTAACTCTTGTTTTTATTGTTCATACCTGATGTGCATATGTGGATTTGCTAAGGTATCTTTTCCTTAGCTGATAGACACATTGTTATCATTATTAAATTATTTTAGATATTTTATACGCTATCATTTGTAAAATTAAATCTCATGAAAAATTGGTAAAATTTTTAGGAATGTTGCTTGTTAAGTCAATAAATTTTGAAATCTACAAAAGAAAGTTAATAGTCAAGTCTTTAACCCAAATTACGTCAACCAAACCTTGAAAAAGATGGCAAGGGTGAAATCTATTTACCATCAGAATACGTATGATCAATTGTAAAATTGGTGATTATAGGAGTCTGCAAATAAATTAGGCACATTCATATGTCAAATTGTGTGGTAAACTTAATGTAAATTAATCATGTTCCTGTACACATCCTTGGTTCTTTTCAAATGTGGTATCAAAATATATAGTACATCACTAATTTTCCCATTCTCTATGCAAGAATAATTATTGCTGTCTTGGCCCTGAAGTAGCGAATCCTTCAAGAGTGCAATTACAGACTATAGCAGACTGTAAACATTCCCCATCATGGACTATATTTACCAGGCACGTAATAAGTGGGAAATTGGTCACAGATTAAACTGACTGTTCAGTGCGCACACAATGAATAATAATGACCTTGAATACACCTCCGCAAGACCGAGAGCAGAGTATTAGAGCACTCGATATTAAATCACTGAGTTTGTACCTTGCAGCTTAGATTCAGTTTATTTTGTTTAAAGTTTTAAGACATTTCAACTGAACATTCAGTGAATAATTTCAGTAGAATTATTTGACAGAAATGTAAAAACATTTTCTGAGGTAAAACACAGATGTGCTAAAATTGCAAATTCAGTCAGAATTAGACAGACATCCAAAGATGTGCATTCCACTGAAGCCTAATTTGATACAGTTTTGTATATTTTGTGGAAGATTCTCCTGGAAATTTTGTGTTTTGATTTAGGACAGCAGACTTGAGTACCAATGAATGTGTCACAAATTGGTAGAACGCAGTTTTACGCCTGTGGTTCTGTGTATTGAAGAATTATTGAAAACAGACAAGTGAAGCAGGTGCTTGAGTGGGGAAATGGGTAGGGACTGATGAAGTGGAGTGGAAAATAAAATAAATCTCATGTTTAAAGTGATTGTTTCAAGATGACAACATTTACTTCAAAATTTGGCAGTCTCTTTGATTGTGTTCCATCTCTAGAATGTAAATTCACATTTGAATTGTTAAAAGAATTATATTTGGACTAATGTGCATTGGTGCAGGTTAACTTTTACTAATAGCTTTAATTACGAGAGCCAAGTTTTTTTTGGGGATACGAGTGTTGCTGGCTGGACCAATATTTATTATCCATCCCTGATGGCATTTAAGAGGCAACCACATTGCTTTGGGTTTGGAGTCACATGTAGTCCAGACAAGATAAGATGGTAGATTTCCTTTCCTAAAGGACGTTACTGAACCAGATGTGTTTTTATGACAATCAATCATGGTCATCATTAGACCTTTTATTCCAGATTTTTATTGAATTCAAATTTCACAATCTGCCGTGGTAGGATTCAAACCTTGGCCCTCCCACTTGACCACTCTCTCCCCACAGTTTTGTGCAGTGGACTAGATAGGGAGTGTAAAAGATAATTATCCTGTCCTAAAATCAAGAGACATTAAAGACTTTTAGAGATACTGGCCTCAGGCCTCATTATCATCGAGGCAACATGGCCTAATGGCCATACCAGAGACAGACATTTTGGGATGCAGCTAGGATTGCCAGAGCTATGGGTCGGGAGACTTGGAGTCTGTGATCAAGGGCCCGTAGTCGAAGGTTGGAATGGTACTGTAGAGGGTGGAGATTGTGACTGTTGTGTTGATCTATCCCAATAATGTGAGGTCAGAAAAGCGCTCCTGCTCCTCTAGGCACCATAGTCAAGGAGGTTGTCTACTTTAATTGTTAACTCTTTACCTACTGTTCTCAAGAAAGGCCAATGATCTGACAGTGGGCGGAATCTTGGCCTCTTACTGGTGATAGCTAAGCTTAGAGGTAAGAACGGCATATACTTAGACAGTGTGGTGGCACACTAGAACCTCTCTGTTTTTCCACATCCACCAGAGTTATATTCCAGGCAGGAAGACCGTTGGGCAACTTTGCACTCTCACAGCCAGTTAAGGCCCTCAAGTGGCTAATTAATGACTACAAAAAAGCCTCATCCCATCAGCACAAGTATTAACCTAGCTCCATGCAGCCCTGTTACAAGATGACTTGTAGAACAAGTAAATTTGTGCAGCCAGCTTGTTGGCTCTATAGTAGGGTCGATCTTTGATCAAAGGGACTCAGTGTCTGATTGAGAATCTGGACTGCAAAAGGGTGCTGAGTCAGCCCCCTGAACTTGTTGCCAAAGCACAGAAACCTGTTCTTTGCCACATTATTTACCTGTGGCCTGGGTTGCACTGCAATCCTGGAACTCGTGTGCCTGTCCTTCTAGCAGTAAGCACAGTCTCCCATGTGTCACTCCTGAGCACAAGAGATGCCAGCTGCTGATTAGATGGCAGCTCTCAGTAGGCTAGGCTTTTGTCCCTGGGATCCTAATTCCAGTTAGAAAAGGCCCAGTGCCTGTCATCTGATCTAAAGCTGGCCCTGATGCCTCAGGATTCAAAGAACAAAAGAATAAAAGAATAACACAGCACGGGAAACAGGTCCTTCGGCCCAACGAGCCCGCACTGCCATTTTAATGTTCCCACTTTCACCCATGATCCTTGTCTACGTTTACGGAAATCTGCATTGGATACCAATTAACTATGTTTCTCTCTCCACAGGTGGTGTCAAACATGCGGCATTTCCAGCATTTTTTTTGAGTCATCTAACCTCTTGCTTGAAAGACATTCTTGGAAGGTGGTGATTACCTTTCTTTCTTTTCTCACTTCTAATGAAGAGTCATCAACCTGAAACATTCGGTGGAAATTTAACGTTAGTGACCAAGGGTGGCTGGGTGTTTGCTGTCTACTATATTGCTTTCTTTGGGAACACTATTTCAAAGTAATCAGGTCCCCTACCTGGGCAGTGTTGGACCTCCTGTTATTTTAAGCCCAAAGCAATGTGGACATCCTGTCCCTGCAAACTGCCGGCCAGTCAGAGCCTGGGAAGTTGTCCAGTACCAGCAGAGCCACTGAAGTCAGTATCCACTGCTAGTACTGCACTGGGATTGACAATGGAACCTGTAGAGAGCTAAGTATGGCAAGAGTAAGGTAACAGATGAGGGAGTATGGAAAGCAGGAGGCATCAGGGAGGTAGATAGGAGTATGAATAGCAAGAGCAAGGGATGGTTTTCTGGGTCCTCTCTTTCCTAATGCTCAGTTTCTTAGTCAGGCACACATACCTGACAATGAGGGACCTCCAACCCTAATAAATTATAGGCATGTCCATTGGGTTTTCTGTATAATCTTTCTGGATGGCAACCCCCCACCCCGTGCATCAAGTACACGGTAATACTCTTGCAACTCGGCCAACATTGTCTACCTAATACATTGCAAGAAAGGATGTCCCAAAGCATGGTACATTGGGGAGACCATGCAGACACTATGACAGCGGATGAATAAACATCGCTCAACAATCACCAGGCAAAACAGTTCCCTTCCTGTGGACGAACACTTCAGCAGTCACGGGCATTCAGCCTCTGACCTTCGGGTAAATGTACTTCAAGGGGGCCTTCACGACACACGACAACGCAGAGTCGCTGAGCAGAGACTGATAGCCAAGTTCTGCACACATGAGGATGGTCTTAACAGGGATCTTGGCTTCATGTCATACTAACTGTAACCCCCATGATTTGCCTGGGTTAGCAAAAAAACCTCACTTACTGTGCTGTCTGGAGACAATACACGTCCCTCTAACCTCTGCTGTTAGCCACTTTAAGACTTGAATGGCAGGTTAGGTGTAAGGATTCGCATTCTAATCAGCAATCTGTAAACTGTCTGTGCTGATATGTGTGCTTTTGGAGACAGAACACCTCATTCGCCTGACAAAGGCCACAAAGGCCGAAAGCTCGCAGATTTACTATCAAATAAATCTGTTGGATTTAAAATTGGTGTTGCCAGACTTTACTGTGCCTTCAAACTTGCCAGGAAGGTGGGAGGGGATGGTGCTGCGCATTATAATCTGCCTTATTTTCCTTCTTTTTCTTGTCCTTATTTGCGAGCAGTCTTCCCACAATCTGCATTGTGATTTTATCTGCTCCTACCTGAATTTGTAGTCAGATTTTTCCAGCCGTTCTCACCTTGGTGCCACTGCCAGCAAGGATGGAGAATTTGGCATTCAGCCAAATCTCCATTCACTGCAGTGGGATCAGAGAATTCCTCTGCTGTGAACTCTGCCTCACCTTTTATTTTCCTATCATTTAAACATCTATCTGACAAAACGGAGAAATACTATTTTGCAAACTATACATGTGGCAGTATAATACTCTCCATATTTCTATAATGCTTCTAATAAATCCAAAATTTTAAAAAACATATTCAGGCACCTGAAATTAGAGCAGAGATGTGATAAAGTATTATGGAAAGTTATATTATTACAGAATAGTAGGACATAGGCAGGCAAAAATAATGGACAGAATTCTTTGGCTGCTCATGCCAGTGGGATCCTCATGTCCTGCTGCAATGAATGGAGATTTAGTTGGGTGCCAAATTTTCCTGGCAGAGATGAACAGCCTGAAAAATTCTGCCACTGTTTTCAATAATCGTGATCATAGCTAAGAACAGTTCACCCATTTCCACTAACCAAAACCCACCAAAATGAAAGGTTGGTTTTCTCCTAGCTGGTCTAATTTTAGAATATTTGTAGTTAATATAATGGAGTCAAATTTCCTTCATTTATAATCACAGTAAGGATTTGCATTTGTATACCAATTTTAATATGGAAACATAAAACAAAGCATTTCACTGAAGTGTCATGAATGAATTGATGCCAATTGAATGAAGTGTGTCAGTTCCCATTTTGAATAAGGACAAATAAGAGGTGCCCTTTGCCCACACCTGAAGACAGCAATTGTTCTTTTGCATGTATAATTAAGGAGCCTGATGCTTCCTTGAATTCTCTGGTCCAATATTCTTCCAGCATTTTATGTTTTTATTTTTATTTCAGATTCTAGCATATAGAGTATTTTGCTTTTTACATTCAAGTGTGTTAAAATTCATGTTAAATTTCAGCAAAACAACTACAGAGTGCTGCTATATCCAGAGGGAGAAGTAAGACAGATTGTAGCAGCCCTAATAAATATCAAAAAACAAGAAACAAGATTGATCTTTCAATTAAAAGCACACAAATATATATTTACAGTCCATCAATTGAGAATATTTTGCAAAGTTACGAAAGACTATCTCTTGCAGCAGAGTAAATTGTCTCAGAAAAATCAACGGTCTGATTGATTCATGAAGGATCTGCGCACTTTCATTAAAACCTACTTTCCTGCAAGCAAATGATAGTCATGTTGAATACAACTTAAAATCAATGTGTGTGTTTAATATTGATAGATAGGTACAGAGTTCCTGCCTGGCTGCCCCAGTTATAGAAAAGCAAAATGAGTTTTATTTAAAATAAAGACGCTGCAGTTGGGCAAAATGACAGCTCTCATAATTAAGAATCCTACAGCAGTATATGGTTTATCATGCCCTTCACAGTGACAATGCTGATTAGTATACTATTGGGTGACATGTACATTTAGTAAATGATTAGTTCTCATTTATGTAAATCAGTTTGTCATTTAATAATTGACTAATGGCAGTGATGTGTACAGCTACATGGATTTTTTTTTCTTATATTCATGAGATGTGGGCATCATTGGCTAGACCAGTATTTGCTGTCAATCCTTAATTTCCCTTGGGAAGATGGTGGTGAGTAGCCTTTTTGAAGCACAGTACTATTACCTGGATTTTCAACCAGCAACAATGAAGAAATGGCAATATAGTCCCAAGTCAGGGTGGTGTATGATTGGAAGGAAAACTTGGAAGTGGTGCTGTCCCCATGCATTTTCTGCTGTTGTCTTTCTACATATCAGACATCACAGCTTTGGAAGGTGCTGTCAAAGGATCCTTAGTAATTGGTGAAGTGCGTCTTGGAGATGGTACACAGTTCTGTCACTGTGAGTTGATAGCGGAGGGAGTGAATATTTATTGCGGTGAAGATCATAGTAATCGTAAAATGATTACTATTACTAAAGAGGTAGTGCTTGGTAGGCTAATGGGACTAAGGATAGACAAGTCCCCGGGCCTGGATGGAATGCATCCCAGGGTACTAAAAGAAATGGCAGAAGTAATAACAGATGTGTTAGTTGTAATTTATCAAAATTCACTGGTCCCTGGGGAGATGCCAGTTAATTGGAAAACAGTTAATGTGACACCACTGTTTAAAGAAAGAGGTAGACAGAAAGCAGGTAACTACAGGCCAGTTAGCTTAACGTCTGTAGTTGCGAAAATGCTGGAATTCATCATTACAGAACAAATAGTAGACGCAGCATGAATTCACGAAGGGAAAGTCGTGTTTGACAAATTTACTGGATTTTTATGAAGAAGTAATGAGTGCGGTTAACAGAGGGGAACTGGTGGGTGTGATGTTTTTTAAATTTTCAGAAGGCGTTCGATAAGGCTTTTCTGGTTGACAGTTAGTGACTAGTGGCGTGCCGCAGGGATCGGTGCTGAGGCCTCAACTGTTTACCATGTAGATAAACGATCTGGAGGAGGGGACCAAATGTAGGGTAACAAAGTTTGCTGATGACAGAAAGATGAATGGGAAAACGAATTGCTGAGGACTCGGAAAGTCTGCAGAGAGATTTGGATAGGCTAAGTGAGTGGGCGAGGATCTGGCAGATGGAGTATTACATTGGCAAGTGTAAGATTATTTACTTTGGAAGGAATAATGGTAAATTGGACTATATTTAAATAGTGAAAAATTGCAACATGCTACTATACAGAGGGACCTGGAGGTCCTTGTGCATGAATTGCAAAAACTCAGTCTGCAGGTACAGAAGATGATCAAGAAGACGAATGGAATGTTGGCCTTTATCATAAGGGGAATAGAATATAAAAGCAGGGAGGTCTTGCTGCAACTGTATAGGGTACTGTTGAGGCCGCAACTGGAGTATTGTGTGCAATTTTGGTCCCCTTATTTGCGAAAGGATATATTGAAAGGAATACAGAGAAGGTTCACCAGATTGATACCAGGAGATGAGGGGGTTAGCTTATGAGGAGAAATTGTGTAGATTTGTCCTGTACTCGTTGGTGTTTAGAAGGCTGAGGGGAGACCTTATAGAGACGCATAAGATAATGAAGGGGCTAGATAGGGTAGAGGCACAGAGATTCTTTCCACTTAGAAAGGAAACCAGATCTAAAGGGCACAGCCTCAAAATAACGGGTGTTAGTTTAAAACAGATTTGAGGAGGAGCTTCTTCTCTCAGAGGGTAGTGAATATGTGGAATTCTCTGCCTACTGAAGTGGCTGAGGCTACCTTGTTAAATATGTTTAAGTCACAGGTAGATAGATTTCTGATCAATAAAGGAATTAAGGATTATGGGGAGTATGCGGGTAAGTGGAACTAAACATGATCTTACTGAATGGTGGGGCAAACTCGAGGAGCTAGATGGCCTACTTCTGCTCCGATTTCTTATGTTCTTATGATGGATGAGATGCCAATCAAGGGGGCTGCTTTGTCCTGGATTGTGTCAAGCTTCTTGAGTGTTGTTGAAGCTGCACTCATCCAGGCAAATGGAAAATATTCTGTCATACTCCTGACTTGTGGACAGACTTTGCTAAGTTCAGAGGTGAATTGCTTTCTGCAGAATTACCAATCTCTGATCTGCTTTTGTAGTTGCAATACTTAAATGGCTGGTCTAGTTCAGTTTCACTATGAAAGTGATATTGAACAAACTGTTGGAGCTGCAGGTTGACAAATCCAGGGTCTTGATGGTCTTCCTCCCAACCTCTTGAAAGAAGTTGATTGTTGATGTAATGTCTTTAATTTTCCAAAAGTCTCTAGATTCCAAGAGGGTTCTATTAATTAGAAAGTAGCAAATATAACTCCTTTATTCAGAAATGGAGGGAGACAGAGAGCACAAAAATGATGAGCCAATTAGCCCAGCATTTGTAACAGAGAAAATGTTAAAAGCTATTAGAGTCATAGAGTCAGAGGTTTATAGCATGGAATCAGGCCCTTTGGTCCAACTTGTCCATGCCACCCTTTATTCTTATATTCCTAAACTAATCCCAATTGCCTGCATTTGGCCCATATCCCTCTATACCCATTAAACCATGTAACTATCTAAATGCTTTTTAAAAGACAAAATTGTACCCACCTTTATTACTACTTCTAGTAGCTTGGTCCAGACATTCTGTGTGAAAAATTGCCCCTCTGGACACTTTCTATTTTTCCCCTCTCACCTTAAATCTATGCTGTCTAGTTTTAAACTCCCCTATCTTTGGGAAAAGATATTGACTATCTACCTTGTCTTTGCCCCTCATTATCTTATAGACCTCTACAAAATCAGCCCTCAGCCTCCTACGCTCCAGAGAAAAACGTCCCAATCTATTCAGTCTGTCCCTATAATGCAATCCATCAAATCCCAGTAGTATCCTAGTAAATCTTTTCTGCACTCTTTCTAGTTTAATAATATCCTATGATAGGGTGAGCAGAACTGCACATGGTATTCCAAGTGTGGCCTTATCAATGTCTTGTACAACTTCAACAACATATCCCAACTCCTGTATTCAATGTTCTAACTAATGAAACCAAGTATGCTGAATGTCTTCTTCACCACTCTGTCCACCTGTGACTCCACTTCCAAGTAAAGTTTTACAACACCAATTTTAAATCCAACCGATTTATTTGATAGTAAATTCGCGAGCTTTCGACTCTATAGCCTTTGTCAGGCAAATGCAGTGTTCTGGTAGGAGTCATGGATATGTACCTCCAGATCTCTGTTCTGCAACTCTCCCCAACACCTTGAGTAAGTCCTGCCTCAGTTCAATTTACCAAAATGCATTACTTCATATTTGTCTAAATTAAATTCCATCTGTCATTAATTATCCCATTGGCCTAGTTGATCAAAATCACGCTGCAATTGGAGATAATCTTCCTCACTGTCCATTAAGCTACCAATCTTGGTGTCATCTGCAAACTTACTAACCATGCCCCTTTATTCTCTTCCAGATCATTATTATAAATTACAAATAACAATGGGCCCAGCACTGATCCCTGAGGCCTCTAGTTATTCTTAAAGGTTATTTTTAAAGATTTATAACTAGACACTTAGGAAAAAAAAAAGGCAATTAGGCAGAAATCAGCATGGTTTTGTGAAGGGAAAATTATGTTTCACAAATTTATTGGAGTTCTCTGAAGGACTCACTTGTGTTCTGGATAAGGAGAAACCAGTGGATGCACATTACTTAGGTTTCAAAAGGCATTTAATAAAATCCTATATCAAAGGTTATCACAAAATAAAAACTTATGGTACAAAGGATAATCTTGGCATGGATAGGAGATTGGATAGATAATAGGACACAGAGTAGGCATAAATAGGTCTTTTTCTGATTGGCAAAATGTGACGTGTGTGCCGTAGGGTCAGTGCTGGGGCCTTAACTTCTTACAGTTTATATAAATGACTTGAGTGAGGCAATTAAATAAATATTTTTCCATTACTGAGAAACATGTGTAAGGGGACTAAAACCTCACATTGTATACTTTTATAAAGTATACATATACATTACGACTATTTTTAAACTTTTAAAAACTGGACAAAGAATTTTTAAAATGGTTGAAGCTGTTTCTATTTGTGACCCTTGAAAAAAAAAGGAGTTTTTTTGTCCATATCAGGGAAACTTCTATCTCATTATCTCTAAAGAGGCACTAAATAACATTCCTAACAAATCTCCCTGGATAGCATTGATGATGATAAACATCTCACTAGGGCCATCCCCACCCCTCCCCCACTTCTTGCTTTCAGACAACCGCACAACCTCAAACAGATCATTGTTCGCAGCAAACTACCCAACCTTCAGGAGAACAGTGACTACAATACCATACAACCCTGCCACAGCAACCTCTGCAAAACATGCCGGATCATAGACATGGACAACATAATCAAACGTGAGAATACCATTCACCAGGTACACGGTACATACTCTTGCAACTCGGACAACGTTGTCTACCTAATACGTTGCAAGAAAGGATGTCCCAAAGCATGGTATATTGGGGGCACCTTGCAGACACTACGACAGTGGATGAATGAGCATCACTCAACAATCAGGCAAAACAGTTCCCTTCCTGTGGGCAAACATTTCAGCAGTCAAGGGCATTCGGCCTCCAACCTTCGGGTAAATGTTCTTCAAGGGGGCCTTCGTGACACATGACAGCGCAGAGTCGCTGAGCAGAGACTGATAGCCAAGCTCCGCACACGAGGATGGTCTTAACAGGGATCTTGGCTTCATGTCACACTATCTGTAACCCCCGTGACTTGCCTGGGTTAGCAAAAAACCTCACTTACTGTCTGGAGAAAATACACATTTCTCTAACCAATGCTCAGGACTCCCTTCACACACATTGTTTGCCACTTTAGCACTTGAATAGCAGGTTAGATGTAAGGATTCGCATTCTAATCAGCAATCTATGATCGTCTGTGCTGATATGTGTGCTATTGCAGACCAGAACACTGCATTTGCCTGACGAAGACAAAAAGGTTGAAAGCTCGCAGGTTTACTATCAAATAAATCGGTTGGATTTAAAATTGGTGTTGCTAGATTCTTGCTGCAATCTCCACAGACAATGCCTGTCTGCTGTCTGCAAGAAATTCAGCCTTGTCCAGAACGCTATGGGATTTGCTGAGAGCCTCTGTCTATCTCTATTCTGCTGCTTGGCTGCATTGGCCTTGTCCTGCCTCTTATTGCTACTGTTAGGAAGCCTGCGTTAGTATACCCACAAAATAATGTTCTGCCTCAGAGTGCATCCCTTACAGGATTCATAGGTAATAGAACTGGGGGGTGATTCTCATTCTGATTTTTAAAAATTCATTTGCGGGACATAGGCTTCAGTGGCTAGCCAGCATTCACTGCCTATCCCTAGTTACCCTTGAACTGAATAGCTTGCTAGGCCATTTCAGAGGGGCATTTGAGAGTCAACCCCATTGCTATGGCTCTAGAATCACATGAAATATACCAGATAAAGATGGCAGATTTCCTTCCCTAAAGAACATTAGTGAACCAGATGGGCTTTTCTGACAATTATTTTCATGGTCATCAGTAAATTTTTGATTCCAGATATTTTTACTGAATTCAAATTTCACAACCTTCAGACCCAGGTTTCCAGAACATTCGCTGAGGTTTTGGATTAGCAGTCTAGCAATAATACCATTAGACTATTGCCCCTGCTTCTCTCCAACTTTAATTACAAGCAGACTTTGTGGTGTCCTCCCCTCTGCATACCCAAGCTGCCACCACAAGGATTTTCAACTTTGTTTCTCAAATGTAAGCTGCCTGAGAGAAGACCTACTCCTCTGCAGCTTGGCTGTATCCCATTCTTCTCAAAGGACCTCAGCACAGGTTGTATCTCCATGCTAAAGTTCAGTCTCCTGGAGGTCAGTTCCTTTCACACAGTAAGTCAGGAAAACTACTAAAATATAAATAGGTTTCACTGGGTAAGTGTCTGAAGACATAGGAAATCCATGCAAATTACATGTGATTCCTGATCCAACCAATGAGTTCCATGGTACTTGGATACAAGTGGCTCTTTATTGAGCCTATTTGACTTTTTGCCGTGACTTGGTGACTTTCTGGAATCACCCCCTACCCCTCTCTCACTTAATGGGAACAGATGACCCACCACTGTAAATAACAAGTTGAAAAAAATTCCCTTCTGAACATTTTTACCTTCATTAACAAAACAATTCGCCAGTGATATTCATTGACCATATGATCCAGTAACTATCATGTACAAATTTTAATACCTGGCTTTAGTCTTTAAATGGAATCCAAATGTACAGTTAGATTACAGAGTTGTTGAACACTTCAAAAATGAGCTATTTGAATTCTAATATTTATATTGATCTTAGAGTCCTAGAGGTACATAGCACAGAAAAAAGGTCTTTTGACCCATTGCGCTTATGCTGGTAAAAGACAAACCACCTATTTTAATACCATTATTCAGCACTTAGCTCATAGCTTGTATGCCTTGGCATCACAAGTGTACATCTAAATACTTCTTAAATGTTATAAATTAAAGATTTTATTTTAGAGTGGTGCTTCAGCAGAACATTCAACAGAATTGGGACAGCTCAGTAATCTAATTATTTTGCTATTTTAAGGATTTTCCCAGGATAGTGAGAGAGAAACAGCTCCAAATATTCTGGACAATTTTTTTTTAAGTGAAAACAGTAGGCAAGCATTGCTGCGTTCTTTCACCATTGGGGATATGAGTTCTCTCTACACATAATACGGCTTCTAATTGAAATCTGTTTGTTGGGTCAACTCAGTTTCTGATTGCAAAGTTACTGATAGGTATTCAGTCATTACTTTTATTCAGAAGGGAACTGGCAATGGTGCACTCCAGTATTGTCAGAAGTATTCTTATGAGATTTGCATTATATTAGAAGTGCTTGAAGTTAATACGGCTTTAATATTCTGGGAATATATTCTCTTCCCCATCATAAATAGCCCTCACTTGAAAACAATTTTTTCAAGTAAACTAGCCACAATCATTGCGTTCTAATCTGTCTGACTGATAAAATCTCAAAAACAGTGAGATTTTTCACTTCCATACATTTTCCTTTCAGTTTATCTTTAAACATTGCAAGAGCTTGGATCATGTTAGAAAACTGTCACAGCACAACTATGTACAAATAGCTTTCAGCAGTCACATCCCTTTTGTCTACTTTTGTTACAGTTAGCTGCATAAAAGTTTGAACATGTCATTATTGTGAAATACAGCTTGGAGATGGATTACAAGTAGACAATTTGGAACAGTTGTTGTTAGTTCTTTGATCTTGATCTTGCTAATGATTCATAGCTGAACTAAGCCTGGTATAGATTCTGGGAGGGAGAGCAGCTATGGTGGAAAATCTGGATATGGTGAAAAATTATGGCCCTATGCATTCCCAGATACACTTTGGTTTGGAAGACTGCAGGCTTATCAATGACTTTCGGTTTGAAATGAGCTTTCAGTAAAGTAAGACAAATGGTGTCCCCTTCCAAGGTTAAAGGAAAAGTATTTTGCTCCCCTAGGAACTCTTACTTAACAGTTGAATTGATAACTAAAGAATTTTCTGTACAGAACACCAGAACTGCTGTCTGTTCAAAGAAAGTTTATAAATGATGCATGTTGTGCATCTCTAACAATGTTTTCCCCAAGCACAATAGTATATATTGTGCACACATAAGCATTAATAAGAAGTTGTTATCCAGCATTAGAGACAATTTACACCAATCTAAATCAGTATGGAAAGGTGTGCCTGCACACCAATCTACTCCTGTAGTTTATGTGTTCAGATTTCTCACTCAAGCAAAAAAAATGCAGCAAGCAGATAGATTGTGTAATGCCCCACAATCTAAGTGTAAAACAAAGACCACGAATCTCCCATTGTGACCCACAACGTTTCTGGCAAGTTGTGGTGAGGGACGCACATCTCCGGCCTTAAGCAGAGGCTTGAGCATAATCTGGGAATGCATGTGCATCTCCTAGAGCCAGATTTCAGTCGCTGGCCAAACCACGCTGGAAACCAGCAGGAAGGCAGGTAAGTCGCTTAAAAATATTTCAAATATAGTCAAAAAAGATTTATTAGTTAATTACTGGGATCTTTCAGGACTCGATTGAATCTCTCACCCTGCCAGGAGTAGTTCATTCCAGCAGGGTTCAGGCTAGCTCCCCACATTCAGGGAACCACTGGATTGAAAGGGGGAGAAAAAAATCAGGGTCACCCATGGAGTTGGGCAGTGGGGATGGTGCCCCCTGGACATGGGCATCCTGATTGGGCAGTGCTGGGGGCACAGACTGGCACTATGGGCAAAGTGCCCATGTCCAGGGGGCAACTTGACATTGCCCGTTGGGCAGACAGTGTCAAGGAGGTGGGGCCCATTGTGGGCAGGGCTTACGATGATTGATGGGGGTGAAATGTCCAGCTGCCACTCTATATGGGAATCTGTCTAGGATGGAGGGAGGGCAGTGATTGGGGCAGACTGGGTTGAGGAGTGATCTGCTGGGGTGTGGGAGGGGCCTGCCGGGGTGAGGGCGGTGGCAGTATTACCATTGCTGGAGGGAGGTGGGGTGGGCTGTACACGGTTTAGGGGAGTGGTTCAGGGCTGGCTCTGTGATTGCTGTGGGGACTAGAATCAGGCCATGGCAGTTGTTAGAGGGACAGCTCTGTGGGCTGGCCACCAAATGGGAAGCCTGACAAATCGGGACTATTGCACATGCGCAGAGTTCCAGAACTGTCAAATTTTGGCATTAATAGGCCCCACCCCAGGACTTTTAATGAGATTCATGAATGGAACTTCTGCAATGCACAGACTGGAGAGATTCAGGTGAGAAGCTGAACTGACAGAACAGTTGGGATTTGGAACAGTTCTCCCATCAGTTCAGCACTTTTGGGAGAATTGTGACCACCAAAATCTCTAATTTCTACTGAAACCAGGCCTGCAGGGAAAAGCTGGGGAACTACAGGCCAGTGAACATCACATTTGTGGTGGGTAAGTTATTGAAAGGTATTTTGAGAGTCAGGATCTACAGGCATTTAGAGATGCAAAGACTGATTAGGGAGAGTCAGTATGGCTTTGTGAGTGGAAAATCATGTCTCACAAATTTTATTGAGTTTTTTGAAGGGATAACCAACAAGGTAGATGAGGATAGTGCAGTTGATGTCGTCTACATGGACTTTAGCAAGGCCCTTGATAAGATACCACATAGTAGGTTGTTGCATAAGGTTAAATCTCATGGGATTCAGGGTGAGGTATCTAAATGGATACAAGAGAGTAGTTGTTATTCAAACTGGAGGCCTGTGATCAGCGGTGTGCCTCAGGGATCAGTGCTGAGTCCACTATTATTTGTCATTTATATTAATGATTTGAATGAGAATATAGGAGGCATGGTTAGTAAGTATGCAGATGACAGGAAGATTGGTGGCATAGTGGATAGTGAAGAAAGTTATCTCTAATTGCAACAGGATCTTGATCAATTGGACCAGTAGGATGATGAATGGCAGATGGAATTTAATTTAGGTAAATGCAAATGATGCATTTTGGTAGATTGAACCAAGACAGGACTTACTCAGTTAATGGTAGGGCATTGGGGAGAGTTCTAGAGTAAAGAGATCTAGGGATACATGTTCATAGCTCCTTGAAAGTGGAGTCACAGGTGGACAAAGTAGGGAAGAAGGCATTCGGCATGCTTGTTTCATCAGTCAGAACACAATACAGGAGTTGGAATGCTTTGTTGAAGTTGTGCAAGACATTGGCAAGGCCTCACTTGGAATACTGTGTGCAGTTCTGGTCACCCTACTATAGAAAGGATATTATTAAACTAGAAGAAGAGTGCAGAAAAGATTTACTAGGATGCTACCGCGACTTGATGGATTGAGTTATAAGGAGACACTGGGTAAATTGGACTTTTTGCTCTGGAGTGTAGGAGATTGAGGGGTGATCTTATAGAGGCCGATAAAATAATGAGGGCATAGATCAGCTAGTCAATATCTTTTCCCAAAGGTGGGGGAGTCTAAAACTAGAGGGCATAGGTTTAAGGTGAGAGGGGAGAGATAGAAATGTGTCCAGAGGGGCAATTTTTTCACACAGAGGGTAGTGAGTATCTGGACCAAGATGTCAGAGGAATTAGTAGAGGTGGGTACAATTTTGTCTTTTTAGAAGTATTTAGATAGTTAAATGGGGATGATAGGTATAGAGGAATATTAGCCAAATAGGACTAGCTTCAGCGTTTTTAAAAAAAAAAGGGCAGTATGAACAACTTGGGCCAAAGGACCTGTTTCCATGCTGTAAACTTCTATGACTCTATGATCAGGCAAGCAGAATTTTTAAAACTGGAGCCTTATTCCAATTAGGTCAGGCAAAAGCTATATTGCTATAACTTTGAGTGGAGGCACAGAGCTTTGGGAGTTAGTGCAGATTGGGAAATGAAGTGTATCAGTATGCAGCATATTTTACAGAAAGGAAATTAATTGATGAAAGGATACTGCACTGATTGCAGATCACGTTGAGAGTACCAGGCTCACTATAGTTTGTAACATCAGTCCTCACACACAAATCTCTATTCCAACCTTATCCAACTCACTGCACCTGGGTTGAGTGTAATTTGGTTTTCCAATCTATTCAATTTTATTTTACACTGAAGTAGAGAGTAAAATGGGGCAGGGTGTCCAATCTGAACACCCACACCCACTGGACAGATTAGGTGAATAATCAATGCTTAAATGCAATGTTGATTGGGTGAACTCTGCTCCTGTATTCATTTTGCAGGCATGAGATAAACATCTGACTGATCCTCTAATTTGGCCTAAGTTGGTTTCTTGAAGCTGGGCTTCTGTCATTATCAACACTAAAGATTGTTCTTCTATCCCATTGTACAATAATCTATTTCTCTGCTCTCCCTTCCAGTTAATCCAAATCACTCACATTCCACTCCCTTCTGTCCTATTTCCTAACTTTTTTTCCTATACAGAGAGACATTCCTGGACTCCATCACTTAATAGTTCCTTCCTTTTAAGAAGGAAAATTTGGTCCGGATCAATTGGAGGTAACAGAGGTTTCACCTGCTGTTCTTCTTCATTTGGGGAATGCCTGCCAAATTAAATGCCTCTCAGGCACTTAACTGCACAGTGACAAGAGCGAAGACGCCAGGGATAGAACCTGCAGGAGCTGCTGGCCAATCAGATGTTGGGAGCGCTATTGAATGATAGTGCCATTGGGTATAACACCACCCAAGGCTTAGTATTGTCACTGGATCCCATGGCACAGGTATATGATGGCAAGAGGTAGGTTAGGTAGGGGGTCATGAGGGAAAAGGATTTGCAGCAAGAACAGTGGATACTTTTCATTGGGCCCTCCCTCAATCAAATACTGGACACCTTTGAATGAGAGATCCCTTCCCTACCCACAAACAATCCTACACAGATTTGTTAAATGTACTTTCCAGATCGAGCCCTCATCCTGCGCTAACTGCCTACTTAAAGACCTCACTTTGCAGTTGGACAGAAAGGCTATTCACGTGCTTTGTCGATATGAACATAATCAAGGTGGAGGCAGGAAGGTGGCTTGGTCCCTCCCACCTGATGGATTGTCCTCCCCTCCGTCAACAACTCCTCATGGAGAACATTAAATTCCAGCTTTAAATTCAGATCACCTTTTTTTCCATAATAGTGTAAATTTTTTTTAATTAAAACTCCTCATTTTCTCCATTGTACATACTCCTGAATCAACTCACATTCCTCTCTCACCATGCCAGTATCTGTCATTTTTACCTGTTGGCATAAACTGAATAAGTTTTTCAAAGTTTTGACCAACTTTCAATATATTTAGGTTCAGTATTGACTTTGCTATCATATTTTGATTTTTTTCTGCAGGAAATCAGTCAGCAAATACACTCCTACTTGTCATACTGATTGTATTGTATGAGTAACCCATAGAAAATTGCAATGTTTACACAAACCCATTGTAATCTTGTTTATTTGATGTCTCAAGTCTCCTTACTTTGCTGAACACAGCATTGATCAAATCTTCTATTTTCTTTCTATATTCCAGAAGCTATCTTCTTCAATTACCTGTGACAATGGTGATAATATGTCAGAATCTTCTAACCACTGTAAAGTTGAATCAATACTACTTTGCTTTCTCATTTCAGTAGTCTTTACTATAAATACATTTATGTATTTCTCATACTTTTTTTTTCAAACAGTTCAAAAATACTTCCAAAATGTGTACATTTTCAAAATAACCTTCACTGATGTCTTATGATCCCCGAATTTTGACTAAATAATTTAAGTTGTATGAATAAGAGAATGGAATTTAACTATCAAATGGGTATATTTATTACTCATTCCCAGTTCCCATTCATAATAAGACCTAGTCTAATACTTGGATTAACACAATGGTTTCATTCTGGGATTACACCATGTGTAATCCATCACTTGTAGCATCTGAAGTTTCTCAAACCTAATCTCTTCATGGACTTTGCCAGGTGATTAATACAACACAGATATTTGAAATCTGCAACATAGACGCAAGATTTATCATTACATTAGCAGAAACTTTAAGTTTTTCTATAGATTTGTAAATTTGTATAAAATAAAATGTCTTACCTCTAGGAAAAGATATTGACTATCTCGCTTATCTGTGCCCCACATTATTTTATAGACCTCTATAAGATCACCCCTCAGCCTCCTATGCTCCAGCGAAAAAAATCCCAGTCATCATCATCTTATAACTCAATCCTTCAAGTCCCAGTAGCATCCTAGTAAATCATTTCTGCACTCTTTGTAGTTTAACAATATCTAGTTTAATAGGGTGACCAGAATTGCACACAGTATTCCAAATGTAGCCTTACCAATGTCTTGTACAACTTCAACAAGATGTCCTAACTCCTGTATTCAATGTTCTGTTGGATGAAACCAAACATACTGAATACCTTCTTCACTACTCTGTCCACCTGTGACTCCACTTCCAAGGAGCTGTGAATATGTACCCCTAGATCTCTTTACTCTGTAAAACAATTAAGTACAATAGTTATTTCATCTAAGATATCTTGGAGCAAAAGCACTCAGCTGAAAGGTAAAATGAAACAAAGAAATGAAAAGGCAGAACCTTAATACTATTGATTTCTGGTTTATTTCCACCTCCATAACATCACCCAACATTGCTCCAAATCTCAGCTCATCTGTTACTGAAACTTTCATTTATGCCCTCATCATCTCAAAACTGGATTTTTCCAACACTTTATCCCACATTCTCTCTTCTTTGAATCTAAATCTATGCTATGTGTGTTGTAACTTGCAGAAAATCACATTTGACAATCATTCCTTTGATCACTATTATAAATTGGTTCCTGGTCAAGCAATATCTTGGTCTTAAATGTTACCTCCTTATTCTCAAATCCCTCCATTATTTTGTTTCCATACCTCACTCCAGGCCAGCCAACATCTCTGTTTTCTCCTCTAGCCCTCCAAGGTATCAGCACTCCTTTAATTCTCTTTAGAACATGTTCAATTTTACTTGCTCCACCATTGCTGAATGTGCCTTCAGTTACCTATGGTCTGAGGTTTAGAATTTCATCCCTACACCTGTCCACCTCTTTATCCCACTTTCTTTATTTAAAACACTTCTTAAAACCTATCTCTTCGACCAACTTTTAGTTATCTGCCCAATATTTCTTATTGTGGCTGAGTGTCATAATGTGTTTTGTGATCTTCCTGTGGAACACCTTGAGACACTTCATTATAGTAAAGATGTTATATAAATATAAATTGTTATTGTTGTTGGACTACTGTCTGGCTCCTTTTGATTTACTTATGTTATACAAGTATGTTAAGACAGAGATAGATACGTTCTTAATTGACAAGTGAATCAGGGATTATGGGAAAAAGGCAGAAGAATGGGGATGAGAAAAAAATTCAACCGTGATTGAATGGCAGGGCAGACTTGATGGACCGTGTGGCTTAATTCTGCTCCTATGTCTTATGGTCTTATACTCTCATTTTTTGTTATAAAAGAGATGAAGAACTCGTGGGAAGCAAAAAAATCTGCATATTATAGCAAAACTTGGTAGAAATAGTTTCATGCATAAGCAACAGTTTCAATTTAATGGCAAATATTTACAGAATTTGAAAATCCATGAAAACATGTTCAGATGCAAGCAAAACCAATCAAAAGGTTACTTTTGATATATTATTTTCCTTTGCATTAAAAAATGTATTATCTTACAAATGCAAAATTTACATTTACCTAGCATAATAACTCAAGTCACAACACTGAAACACAGGATATTTAATTTGGAGATATTGATAAGCACAAAACAAAGATAGCAAAGTTATTGCACAGCATCAGTATGTGCTTGCTAAAGTATGGCCCGTAAAAGTATACAACCTTGCAAGAGCAGATAGAGATGGTCTCTCTGTTTGATTAAAATGGAAAAGGTCACAAAATTGGGATCCATAATTCTGAGGGTCACAAATAGTTTGGTTAAATGTCAAAATGGTATCGGCACTATGCATGTACATTTCTACGAAATCCATGCCGAATATCATCTGGATTAGGAATATCAACCAGAAATATGCAAAGTATGCAGATTGTGATATCAGTCAGTGCGTAATGTTGATTTGATGCCATGCTGCCATTTTCAATTTTTAACTCTCCTGCAGATATCTTGTCATAAACACGCACAGCTAAACATGCATTTAATAGCAGGAAATAATTCCACCAACTTTCAGGTTCATTATTAATTAATTTCTGTTTGAGTTTGTGGAAACCTTTTCTTTAAGTTTAAAGTTTTATTTATTAGTGGCACAAGTAGACTTACATTAACACTACAATGAAATTATTGTGAAAATCTAGTTGCTACACTCTGGCACCTGTTCGGGTTACACTGAGGGAGAATTAGCATGGCCAATGCACCTAACCAGAACGTTCTTCCAACTATGGGAGGAAACCAGAGCACCCAGAGGAAACCCACGCAGACACAGCAAGAATGTGCAGACTCTGCACAGACAGTGACCCAACCCAGGAATCAAATCGGGTCCCTGGCGCTATGAGGCAACAGTGCTAACCATTGTGCCATCATGTCACCCATAATGGAACTAAGTTAATTAAAGTAGGTGAAGCCTGGGGGAAATTATGCTGAATATGGAGAAGGCCCTGACTGACACTGCAATGGTTCTATTCAATCCATTTGTTCAAAATCATGGATTCCATAATTGCCATTGCTCTTGCGCTACATTTAGGTTAGACCAAGTAAGGATTTCCTTCCTTAAAGGATATTAGTGAACCAGATGAATTTTTCCAACTATCAACAATGGTTTCATAGTCATCAGTAGATTCCAGATTTTTTTTTAAATGAATTCAAATTCCACAATCTACTGTAGTGGAATTCTTGGTAGAAGAGGTTTGCTCTGAGGCCTAGGAGTCAGATGCTGTCAAGTCAGATGTCGGAGGAAGGGGTATTGTCAAAGAGTGCATATGCCTGTGTAGGGATTGAGAGAATGAGTGAGTGAGTGCATACATTGGCGTGAGATTGAGTGAAAGAGTAAGACAGTGTGTGTGTTTGTGGTAGTGAGTGAGCAATTGTATGTAGTGGGAGTAAGAGAATATAGGTACGTGGTAGTGAGTGATTTAGAGTGTGTGTGAATGCGTGCGTGTGCGTGTGCACGTGAGCAAATGTGCGTGTGAATGAAGCGAATGTGTGTGTGAATGTGTGCAAGTGTACACGAGTGAGTGACTGAGTGTGCACAAATATGTTGGAGTGAGAGTGAGAGAAAATAACGAAATAAATGAGTGAATGAGTGACTTGGGGTGGGAATAAAAGTGTGGGAGAGAGGGTGTGGGAGAGAGGGTGTGGGAGAGAGGGTGTGGGAGAGAGGGTGTGGGAGAGAGGGTGTGGGAGAGAGGGTGTGGGAGAGAGGGTGTGGGAGAGAGGGTGTGGGAGAGAGGGTGTGGGAGAGGGTGTGGAGCAGATGGTGTGGGAGAGGGGTGTGGGAGAGGGTGTGGGGAGGAGGGTGTGGGAGAGAGGGTGTGGGAGAGAGGGTGTGGGAAGAGAGGGTTGGTGGGAGAGAGGTTGTGGGAGAGAGGGTGTGGGAGAGAGGTGTGTGGGGAGAGAGGGTTGTGGAGAGAGGGTGGTGTAGAGAGGGTGTGGGGAGGGGTTGTGGGGAGAGAGGGTTGGGAGAGAGGGTGTGGGAGAGAAGGGTGTGGGAGAGAGGTTGTGGGAGAGATGTGTGGGAAGAGAGGGTGGGGAGAGAGGGTGTGGGAGAGAGGGTGTGGAGAGAGGGTGTGGGAGAGAGTGTGAGGGAGAGAGGGGTAGGGAGAGGGTGAGGGAGAGAGGGTGAGGGAGGAGAGGGTGAGGGAAGAGAGTGAGGGAGAGAGAGTGAGGGAGAGAGAGTGAGGGAGAGAGAGTGGGGAGAGAGGAGTGAGGGAGAGAGAGTGAGGGAGAGAGGTGAGGGAGAGAGAGTGAGGAGAGAGAGTGAGGGAGAGAGAGTGGAGAGAGAGGGTGGTGGGAGAGAGTGTGGGAGAGAGAGTGTGGGAGAGAGAGTGTGGGAGAGAGAGTGTGGGAGAGAGAGTGTGGGAGAGAGAGTGTGGAGAGAGGTGTTGTGGGAGAGAGAGTGTGGGAGAGAGAGAGTGTGGGAGAGAGAGTGTGGGAAGAGAGAGTGTGGGAGAGAGAGTGGGGAGAGAAGAGTGTGGGAGAGAGAGTGTGGGGAGAGAGAGTGTGTGAGAAGAGAGAGTGAAGAGAGTAGAGAGTGGAGTGTGGAGAGAGAGTGAGTGTGGGAGAGAGAGAGAGTGTGGGAGAGGAAGAGTGTGGAGAGGAGGAGAGTTGGGAAGAGGAGAGTGTGGGAAGAGAGAGAGAGTGTGGGAGAGGAGAGATGTGGGAGAGAGAGAGAGTGTGGGAGAGAGATGAGTGTGGGAAGAGAGAGAGTTGGTGGAGAGAGGAGAGGTGTGGGAGAGAGAGAGAGTGTGAGAGAGAGAGAGTGTGGGAGAGAGAAGAGAGTGTGGGAGAGAGAGTGGAGGTTGTGGGAGAGAGAGAGTGTGGGAGGAGAGAGAGTGTGGGAGAGAGTAGAGATGTGGGATAGAGAGTGTGGGAGAGAGAGTGAGTGTGGGAGAGAGGAGACAGAGTGGGTGGGAGAGAGAGAGAGTGGTGGGAGAGAGAAGAGTGTGGAGAGAGAGAGGAGTGTGGGAGAGGAGGAGTGAGTGTGGGAGAGAGAGTGGTGGGAGACGAGAGAGTGTGGGAGGAGAGAGAGTGTGTGTGAGAGGGAAGTGTGGTAGAGGAGAGAGTGTGTGAGAGAGAAGATGGAGGAGAGAGAGATGTGTGTGGAGGAGAGAGAGGGAGAGGAGAGAGGGTGTGAAGAGAAGAGAGAGAGAGAGAGAGAGAGGAGAGAGTGTGTGAGAGGAGGAGAGAGAGAGAGAGAGAGAAAAAAACGAGAGAGAAGATAGAGTTGTGAGAGGAGAGAGAGAGAGAGAGAGAGAGAGTTGAGAGAGAGATTTGAGAGAGAGAGTGTGGAGAGAGAGAGTGTGAGGAAGAGATACAGAGAGAGAGCGTGTGAGGAGGAGACAGAGAGAGAGAGACAGAGAGAGAGAACCGAGAGAGCGAGACAGAGAGAAGAGACAGAGAGAGAGAGACAGAGAGAGAGAGGCAGGAGAGAAGACAGAGAGAGAGAGAACAGAGAGAGAGACATAAGAGAGAGACAGAGAGAGACGACAGGAAGAGATGAGATTGAGAGTGAGAGAGAGAGAGAGAGAGAGGATTGAGGTGAGAGAGAGTGAGAGCGAGAGGTGTGATAGGAGAGTGAGAGAGTGAGAGAGTGAGAGAGTGTAGAGTGAGAGAGTGAGAGAGTGAGAGCGTGAGAGAGTGAGAGAGTGAGAGAGTGATAGCGTGGCGAGA